>CM057379.1:158537193-159895693 GCA_030015415.1 Cynopterus sphinx | reverse complement strand
AGGTGGTGCTGAAGAAGGCTGGTGATTCTGAGGAAAGGTAAGCAGAAGTCCTGTAAGTATTTTTCCATGGATTCAGGAGACCAAGCAATAGGGCTAACCTAAAGTTAAAAAAGAAAATCTGAACAATTCATTCTATAACAGATATAGCTTTAAAAATTATATTCATAATGACAACAAAAATCTAAATTTTTAACTAAATAATAACTACATCTGGTCTTAGAGAAAGCATACCATTGCACACTCCTGAGTTCCTTCTTCATGATATAACTTTCCTTTTGCTAATTCAGTTATCACAAAGCTCAATAATACTTCATAAGACTTTTCTGCATCACATGTATTCTGAAAAAAATTAAAATGTTAGTTCCATCAGTCATTGAAAAATACTTACATTGGAAAAAATACCTTTCAATGAGTAGAGTACAAAATGTGATTACATTATTTTTCCAGCATGTAAGCTTCAATTCCTCAAAACCTGTATACAACAATATACCCCTAGATTCACAATGAAATTGGGTAGATGATTAGATACGTCTTTAAAAGGCAGCATATAAATTATGTAATGTATGTATAAATAAACATACATAAATCATAGAGTTTGACTATATAACTCCCCTGATGGAAATTCTTCCTAAGAAAATAATCTGAAAGAAAAAAAAATATCTATATGCCCAAGACATTCAATGCCGCACTATGACACTGAAAAATTAGAAACAATCAACAAAAATGAAGCTGTTACCTAAATTATGACATATCAACAGAAATATTTTCTAGATGATAAAAATAAAAAATTTAGCTGTATAAAAAATGTTCATAATTGATGTGAAAAAGACCAATAGACGTATATATGTATACTCATTATAGTGGTACAAATAATATATGCATGAAAAACCAGAAAATATGGAACACAGAGTTTTTCTTTTTTAACTTTCCTCAAATTTCTTGAATAGGATTGTACAATTTAATGTAAAAATAAAATAGAACAATATATTTATTACAGAATGTATAGAGAATTACATTAAAGTGTAAGTCAGAATAAAGTGATAACTTTGCTGTGATGTCACTTATTCTACTCATTAACTGCACTTATTAAATAACAAAATATAAGAATTAAGTAAATGCTGTGGAATATAACTTTATCCTGAATTTTTAAGGCACTGATAGTCTGGACCACAGAGTTTGTTATTTGATGATATTCGGTCTTTCTTCTAGTCCCTCACTGCTCCACTCGTTACTGTGCTCTCTTCAACTTGACTGTAAATTCCAAAAAGTCAGGAACTACTGTTTGGTATTTTCTATGTATCCCTTTGCATAACAAAAATCTGAGCAATAAATCAACTGCTGGTTCACTAATAAAATTTATTTCAGTAATACTGGAGCTTTGCAGCTGAGAACTTCCTTGGATGTGCCTATTATCTGTCTTTTCTTTTTATTAAATTTACTGGGGTGACATTGGTTAATAAAATTATATAGGTTTCAAATGTACAATTCAATAGTATGTCATCTGCATATTGCATTGTGTGGTCAACACACAAAGTCAAATTTCCCTTCTGTCACCATATATTTGACCCACTTTATTTGCCCTTATCTACTTCCCTCCTCCCCCTTTCCTTTTGGTAGCCACTAAGCTGTTGTCTGTGTCCATGAGTTTTTGTTTGTCTTGTTCATTTGTTGCTTTCAGTTTTATATTCTACATATCAGTGAAATCATACGGTTTTCAACTTTTTCTGACTTATTTCACTTAGCATGATAACTGAAGTACCCTCTGATAGATGACTAAATATAGAAGATGTGGTACATATATACAATGAAATATTAGTCATAAGATGAAATACTGCCATTTTCAACAACATGAATGGATCTTGAGGTTATCATGCATTATCTTTTAAATTATTCCTCTTTCCTTTCTGCTATATTCACTCAGCCATTTAGTATTATCGTGTCCTGATTTTTAACTATAAAAACATCTACAACATTGTATGTCAGCTATACTTTAATAAAAAATCAGGTCCCTTTACTAAACTCTTCTCAAATTAAAATAAAACAGTATAAAACAAATAATTTTACATATAAGAAGTCTCACTAAATCATATTTTATAAAGGCAATATTTGAATAAACTAAAGAGTAGGCTAATAAAGCTTAAGAAGAGGATTTCTAAGACCATGAATGAAAAACCTAGAATCAAGATCAGAAGAATCCTATGAGGCAGATGGCCAAGGTATGTGGATTAAATAAAGAAAAGGATCGAGAGTTGAGAGATGCAATAAATGCTGTGTTGAGTAGACGCTTTATCTAAATTCTATGCTTCTTAAACTTTTGGGGGCAACAGACCCTCTGAATATATTCTGAATTGCTATGCCAAAATCCTAACTCCACAGCAAAACAAATAAAAGAACTCCAAATTAAGAATTCCTGTTATGGTCTATGGCCATGCCATCCTGAATGTGTCCAATCTCATCTGATCTCTGAAGCTAAGCAGGGTCAGGCCTGGTTAGTACTTGGATGGGAGACCACCTAGGAATACCAGGTGCTGTAGGTGTTTAGATAGATAGATGATAGAAGACAGATAGATAGATAGATAGATAGATAGATAGATAGATAGATAGAGAGAGAGATTAGACAGATAAAATAAGAAATAAATCCTGGTAGAAAGTCTCTTTTAACAGATATCTCAAAGAACCAAAAGAACACAATTTACACTAACAGTAATAATCACTTTTCAAACACAACTAAACCTCATTATCAAATTAACTCTAATATCCCTTTGAAAAATATATAGCCTATATTTGTACTGCCGTAGGCCAGATTAGATCAGGCAAAAATCTGTTTTCACTGAGACTGTCATATCTGAGGATAAGAAATAGAGATTGAATGAGACTCAGTAAAGACAGAAAAGAAGGAAGAAAAGGAATGAGAGAAGAAAAGTAAAGGAAGGAAATGAGAAAAACGAAATAAATGATGCAGAAATCTAAGTAGCTATAAAAGTTACAGTGATATTTTTCTTTACTCATAGACTTGTTGCTATTATTTATAATGTTATATATCTAAAATGTTTAGATCGATTATAAAAAAGCTAATAACATGTGGCAAACCAACCTACAGAAAATCATAATTTTTGCTTTCATTCACTAAAGCAATTTATATGGCAATAAACTTTTAAGTTCTGATTAGAATCTGACTCATATTAAATGTTTTATTAAATATTTTAAAACAGCTAACAATGATCAAATTGAGAAAGAAAACTGACAGAAGTTACCTAAATTAGTTCATGTTTCTTCCATCACAGAAATGCGATTATTTAATTTTCTGCTATTAAGGTATCATTTTAGCAGTCAGATGAACATCTTTAGACCGAAATTGTATCAAAATATATTTTAAATGTATAATTTTTCATGGTTAGACAATTTACTAAGAAAATATAGTTTAAACAAGGACACAGCACAGAAAACTAATATATTTGAATACTAACAATCCAAATAACAGATTAATGTGTTTAGAGAACTATAAGAATAGTTAGAAAAAAAGAAAGATCGCAAAAGGCAAAATTATCTAAGAATAGATTAAGAACAAGCATGAAAAATCATTGAAGGAAAAGATAAAACCATTTCAAGAACAGAGCAACAATATTTTAGAAAGAGTGGTAACCTTATAAGTCATACTTTGAGAAAACTGAGGTTCAGAGTTTTTAATGTCTTGACTAAAAAAGTAATATCTCTATTTAGTGGTAGAAACTTGGCCTAGTACTCAGGTTCAGTGACCAATAATAACCTGTTCCTAATTAAGACACAACGAATACTGTGATGATTTGTTGCTAGCTTTTTCTGCAATATATCTAAACATTTTAGATATGTAACATATTGTAAATAATAGCAACAACTTGAGTAATGAAATATATCACTGTAACTTCTATAGCCACTTAGATTTCTGCATCATTTATTCCTTTTTTTCTAAACTAAATTATTGTACACATAATCATGATTTGAGAGTAAACTAGTGATGAAAGTAAAGGTTATGCTGAATATATTTCATGTATTTATAATTGGTTTTCTCTCCTTTGATACAAGTAGATCTGATTTTAAGGAACTGTTCAATGAGGTATAAAACTTCTTTAAGAGTTATAAGCCAATCAGAGGTTCAGTTTATACTAGACTTATTATTTTTTTCCTACCAATTTCCTCAAATAAACACTGAAGTAATTTTCTTATTTTAACTTTCTCTAAGCCAAACCACTCAGCCAGTTTCTTGGGTTCAATATATAGTATCCCATTCGTTCTCAAGCCGCTAAAAATACTTACATTTAACTAACCTTGCACAATTTTTCTAAATTGTTCACATAATTTTAACTGAAAGAGAATTCCTTTAAATTTGCTAAGAAGTTAAATATATTCTCTAAAATTGGGAAAAAGAAGTATTTTAAAAGGCATAATTAAGAAAAGGTTACAATTTTAAATTTAGAAGTGATGAATCAAAAGCTATCTTTGGATGCTGGGGATGAGGATGAGAAGAAAAGGTGACAGATAAGTAAAACAGGTAAGTCTTTTAATTACGTCCTCACTGTGCTAGCACAATTTTTATAACTTCTCTAAGTTTAAGACTTGTAGCAAAAGAAAAACAAAACTGCCCAAATATAAAGAGATAAAAGCCAAGGATTAGAAATAGATGCAGAAGACCTCATTGTACAAGGAAAACATTTTTAATGTTTTAGCCAATTAAAATACTGTTAATAACTTCTTTTGCCTTTCAAACACCTAATCTCATTCATTCATATCTGCAACTTAAATGAGTTCACTGAACTACTAAATGATAAATGCAGACAAGACACTCACCTTTTTGAGAGCACCTGTGCGTTTCCACGCTGACCTATCTTCCTCATTGCATTTAACTGAAAGTGCTGCAAGAGCTTGTGTGTACAATAGGGTAAAAAGTACCTTCACAATGCAGGTGAAGTGGTCTAAAAGAGAGAGAAGATCATTATTTCTTTGGAATCTAGACATTTTGTACTCAAGATAATTTCATAAATACCTGCCTTTCCTTGCATGTGTAATTGAGTTTCTGTTCAATACTTAAGGAATTAATAGGAGATTATAATGTGATGATACACTTTTTTACTCGACAGATCTGAAATTATGAATAAATTCCTTTATTCATCCACAAAATATGTAAATTAGAGGCATTTAGCATACTGGAAAGTGTGCTCTGTCTTAGAAGATCAGACTGTTAATGCCACTCAACCTCAGAAGAGCTGTGTAACCTTGGCGAATCCCCTCACTGAATGAACACCAGGTGCTTAACAACAATGTCTGGGAGCCCGAATGCTTAAAAACAACACTTCATTTACTTCTAATATGATACAGATCTTATAAATAATAACATAATGTAATACATTAAAATATAGAACTTTTAAAGTAAAAAATAAAAAAGAAATCCCAATATTCGAGGTACTCTTGAGTTTTAAAACAGATCTGAAATTATGAAAGCAAAGTTCCTTTATTCATCCACAAGCTACGTAAATGAGAAGAATTTAATATAGTGGAAAGTGTGCTCTGTGTTATTAGATGAGAGTTCTAATGCCCCTCAACCTTGGAATAGCTATGTAACTCAGCTATTTTAAAGTCAGTGAGAACTGTGACAATACAAAAGCATGGTAACAATAATATAAAATGCCTGGTAACATCTGGACACACTAGGCACTTAATAAGTGATAGCCTAATAATCACAATCAATATTTATATATACCATAACTGAGAAAATTTCCCCAACTGTCTCATTCAATCCTCAGAACAGTCTCAGTTGGACAACTGAGCTTCAAAGTATGTACCTGTGTAACAAAGCTAACAAGCACTAGGTTTGAACTTGAATCCATACAAAGTCAGAATTCTTTCTATTATTCTGCTCCCTAGTAAATGGGTATTACCATTTAATCAGTTGCTAAATTCAGAAACTTGTAGACATCCTCAATATTTTCCCCCACGTTAAAATAAATCACCAAATCTTATCAACTCTACTTTTAAAATATCCCATAGGTCAGTCCCAGTACCCTGGACCAGGCTTCTCTCCTTTTATGCCTAGATCCATAATCTCAGACTAAGTTGTATTGGAGTCCCCAAGACCACTTCTAGGTTTTATAATTCCCTAGGAGGACTCACAAGACTCATCATATAGTCCTATTATTTACTTAAGTAAAAGGATACAAAGTAAAATCAGCGAAGGGAAAAGGCATATTGCCTGAAGTCCAGAGGAAACCTTTAAAACATCCTCTCCCAGTAGCGTCACACAGGATATGCTTAATTCCCCTAGCAATAAGTTGTGACAGCCTGTGTGAAATATATACCAGGAATCTCATTAAGAGACTCAGTGCTCAACGTTTTTATTGGGAGCAGGTCACATAGGCACTCTCTGCCTAGTACATACCGAAGTTCTAGATTCCCAGGAGGAAAGCAGGTGTGGTCAGCATAAGCCACAATGTTTACACAGTTTAGGCATAGAGAGCCACTCTTATCAGTTCTGGAGTTGGTAGAAAACTTCCCCAAATCATCATTTCCAGATGTCCGTCAAGGGCCAACCTTACAAGCAGGCCTTTCAAAGGATAGCAGTCAAGCTTTCTATGGTAATTCTTTTCTTCACAGTGGTTTATCCACAGCACCTCTAAGACTGCAGCAATCTATTTGTTTTTTGTTTGTTTTCATTACAGACAAACTGATCTTTTTAAAAGAAATATTTAGCATCCTTCCACTGGGTCCTAGTACAAGCTGAAACACTTTTTTTCTCCCTGTAGCCAGGCTAATTTAATCGGATGACACCTTAAAAGTCACTTCCTAAGGAAAATCTTCCATGATTTCAAATTTTGCGTACACACACACACACAGACACGTGCACGTTGTCTCTTATCCATGATGATAGTTTGGGATGGGAACTTGATATAAGCTGAGACAATCAGAGTATCTAGATGGGATTTTTCTAACTGGAGGTAAAGGGAATGTATAAAGATGAGTCTGAAAGTACCAGAGGTCATGCTCCTCCTGGTCAATGGCAGAGACTTTCTAAAACAAGACTGAATGAAGGAGATCCCTATTCTACCGGCAACTCCTACAGTTTGGTCATGTGAGTCCATCAGTGCTCTTCCTTGGAGTTTATAAGCTAGTTCTAAATAGATTTCTAAATAGCCTAACACTTAGATACTTAACACATGCCAGGATATAGGCAATAAGGACTTACAGTTTGGATAGAGAGAAAGAGACAGATGGCTGTAAGCATGTACAGGGTGTAATGGGAAGAAATGTGAGGAGGAACTAATATAGACCAAGGTTAGACTAAGGTTAGAAAAAATATAAAATAGAGATGGGATGCAGTAGGGAGGGGGGATTCCAGACTGAGGAAGCCATTTATACAAAAATCACAGAAAGACACTAGGACTTGTAAGAACTACAAATTGTCCAATGTTTAATAAGACCACACATAGCAATTTTTGGGAGATGAAGATGGAAAAGTACTCTTTATGCTTAAGACCAATGGCTGCAAATTATAGGCTACCTGTCTGAATGCAGCCTGCAGAGATGTTTGGTTTACCTTTTACCCCATTTCAATTTTTGTTACTGATATTTAAAAATAGGATTCTTGTAAAAGTCACGAATTCCACATACCACTGAAAAGTAGGAAAATCTGACAATACTGGGCCCATATTTTTACATGTCGACAACTACTTGGGGCTGAGTAGTAACTGTCCTTTTTGGCCAAGCTTGCCACAGTCCCCCATTCCCAATTATATCAAACCAAAGACTGTTTCACAAGGGATCAGTATACAGAATTATTGTTAAGAATGAATTTAGGCTATGAAGCCAAATTGTCTAAATTTAAAGTCTGACTCTTCTGATTTTAAGCAAGATTGTTAAAAACTATGCTTTTAAAAAACTTGTTCATCTGTTAAATAAAGATACTATCACCTGCCTTAAAGAGATTAAGTGAAATAAGGTTTAAACACTTAAATGCTTAAAATACTAATTGGCAATGGCAATCTGTAAATATCTGTTATTAATATTACTGTTTACATTACTTATTTGATGTCTGTAGGCATTCAATTTATAGCACCTAAACTAGGCAATGAAAAGACACAAAGCATTTTAAGCAGGTCATTGATATTAGATTTGCATTCTAAAATATTCATTGCTGCTTCTTAAGAGAAAGACTGAAACAAGACTAGAAGCAAGAATCCTATTAGCAGAGAGCAAAAGTACACACACACCTGTTGCTCAATTTATGTGGATTATCTGTTCCACGCATCTTTTTTTATGTGGAAAAAAAACTGCATAAAGAGTCCATCAGTAAGAAAAAAAATACTAAAGAAATAGGCTGATATATGTCATAAAAATATTTATTTCACATATTTTCACAAAAAAAAATGCTAATGAAAATTCAGAAAAATAAACATATTTTATTTGTTGTCAGTATCTGTGCTGTAATTTAAAGCAAACAACCTTCTTTTAATTGGCACAAAGTCACTATCTTCATCACTTGAAATATTTGTAAGTACATTTATGTCCCCTTTAAAACTGTTCTAAGTAAAAACAGCTCATATATAATATTGGTTATTTGCGGTTACTTACACTTAGTTATGACACATTATCTTTAAGTGCTAGTGATGTAATCACCAAGTAATATGCATTTAAGTTACAAGTATCTATAACTGAATTATGACTCAATGGGTGTGTCGTGTCAACTCCTACAGCTAGGTGATTTAACATTTTGTAAATTTGTTTCAACCGTTACCGACCATAGCACAATAATCAATTTTGAAATGTTCCGGTAATAATTGTGTTAGTAAATATGTTCTTTGTACGTTGCTGAGTTAAGCTACCATTTTTTAGAAAGAGTAATCATTAATAATAAATATGAAAAAGAACCATGGAAAATTAGACTGCATAAACAGAAACTGTGTATATAAAGTCTGTGTAAATGGGGGGAATATTTACCGAGTATAAAAAAACTCGCATAAAAAATACCATGTAAATCAAGGGATGGTGTATATGATGGCCTGAGCTAAGAAAGAGTACTGATGATAGAGAGAATGGTCAAATTACAGAAATATTTAGATGACGGAAGATTTGGTGGAGCTCTTAAGGTAGATGACAATGGCAGTTTCTCATTATACAAAGAGTAGATAGCAGCAGCGCTGACTAAAATGGAAAACAGTAAGAGCAAGTTTGGATAGAAAACGAATTAATGTCATATTATGTTGAGTCGGGAGCATGTGTAGGAATTTGGGCCTGAAGCTCACCAAAGTAGAGACTGAAGCTAGAGAACTGGTAATCATTAAGAATGGGTACAGCTGAAGCTATGCGAGAGAAGATAAAATTGAGAAGAGGACAGGAACTAAGGAACAACTCAAACAGTGGTGAGAGGAAGAAGTGAATGAAAAAGAACCTTGAGAATGAGTAGGAGAGATGAGAAAAACCAGGAAAGGATAGTATCAAGGTCAAGAGTATTTCATTACTTAATTATATGCTTTAATTGAATGATGAAAATTATAGAACTTTTCTACTAAATACAAACAAAATGATCTAAACCAGGAAGTCACTTATAATACCTAGAGACACCGCTCACATATAGCTTCTTCTCACTGGAAACTACACAAATTATTTTAATTAAAAAGAAATAATGTATTTAAATAAATGAAAGCTACTGTATGCATAATTTTAGCTTTCTGTTGTAGCAAAGTACTAATTTCTGTTTTCAGTTATTTTGTCTGCCTTCGTTATCATTTTTAAAATATTTAAACTGGCAGTTTAAAGTCACAGCTTAAGCAGCTTAGGTTCTCACTTTCTCTAATTCATTTAACAAATATTTAATTACTGAATGTTTACCATGTATAAAATCAATGTCTGTTAGGAACTTAGAAAGAAATAAGAAATCACTCACATTAAGTGTACAATAGGTCAACAGGTTCCTATCTTACAAAGTTGCAAAAAAGAGCAAAGCTTTTCAAAAATGCAATTATCAAAATTTAAAAAGAAAAAGGATTTGACACCTATTCTCAGTTAATGTGTTTAAACAAACAAAAAAAAATCCACTACCAAAAAACACCTGAGAGTCAACAAGATCAATATTTATTTGAAATGCCTTAGAAGCAGACTTTAAACAACAGTACATATTTTAAGTTTTATTGTGCTACTGGATGATAGGAAATGGGGTGGGAGTAGTGTGGAGGCAGGGCAGGGAGGCATGGTACTTTCAAAGCTACTCAAATAAAAGATTGCTCCTACTGATCAAATAAGAAACAAGTGTTTGGTAAGAAAGAAATGTTAGCCTGAGGTTCTTTAAAAAGTAAATTTTTTCTTTAGAATTACAAATCAAAACTATATTCTTTACTTCCTATTCTAAATTGCTGTGATAATTAAACTACTAAATATGTACCATATCTACCTCCATTACACTATTACAGAAGATGTCGTGATTTTTTTATATGCAATTCATCACTTTTAAGAATTTGAAACATAACTCATGAAATCAAAGTAACCTTTCAAATAGATATTATATGTAAATTTTTATCTATATTTATTTTTCTTCACAAGATAAAATTTTTTAAAAGAATAACTAGTTCCAAGGATAGTGACATTAACTGAGACATCAGTTTGACTCTGGAATGATACCAACAAAATCTAAGTAAACCACATATTCTTCGATGAGGAAATCAGGCAAACCCAATAAGAAATTTTCAAAAACCAGACAATTAAATATTTAGTGAGTAGTCAGGTTTTGCAAGAGTAATCTAATTACTGACAAACAAGAAGATAAACAGGATTCAGATGCTTGCATAAGTTCCTTTTCCATAAACAGTTTTATAGAGTTAATACAAAATACTTCAAGTTTCTTTTAAGACAAGGTAGATAGAGCATGTATAAAATAACAAAACCCTAAAGGGGAAAATTATACAAGTAAACAAGACATCATCTGAAAATGGTATCAAACATTTTAATCTTTTCCTAAAATTATCATGAAAATAGTAAATAAATATACTATTCCACTGTTTTCATAAATCACTTTGCATATATCCATGTAAACATCAAATCTTCTAAGTCTTTTATGATCTGAGTTATTAACTACATGTGTTCGGACTCTCTTCAAAAAGTCTAGACTACAGCAACAAATTAATTTGTGATTTGTTTTTTTGTGTGATAAGTTTGAGTCTATTTTCTCTTTGATGAGTGAAGAACCCAATTTAATAAGACTTTCTTTAATCAACACAGAAGTGAGGAAAGATCCCAAGTCCGTCTAACAACTAATAAGGTGTTAATGCTGTTCCCTTGGGTATACTTCAGGGCAATTGAGGTTTGGGTCTAATAAACTGCCAACGATTTCAACAAACATTGTATAGAAGTGATTACAATATAAGATATAAAGACTCAAATGAAAGTAATAGCTTTCTTGAATTTTAAAATAGAAAACAGGCAATTTACCAGCAAATTGGACATTTAACACATCCATTTCACAAACATTTACTAAGCATTTTATGTACTAGGTAGGCACTATGGAAATAATGCTGGTCCTGAAGGAATTGATAGTCTAAAGAGGAAGATATTAAAGAAAATCTACTATTATGACAAATATCAAAATAGAACTATGGATAAGTTATTATGGGAAAGGGAAAAAGGATATCCAAAAGAAAGGCTTCCAAAAAAGGGTAACACTTAAGGAAAAGGACTACCAGGAGTTACTACGTGGAAATGGAGAAGTGGCAAATATTTAAACATGCTCAAAAATCTTATCTTAAAAAGCAAGCAAACAAACAACAACAAAAAAACCCTTGAATTACATCCACATACAGTTTCTGCTCTTTTCCCATATTAATTCTTAATAATTTTCTCTGTTCATTATCTCTTTTCTCTCATCTCCCTCTCATTTCTCATCCCACTATAATCGCTTGGGACTCTACAACTAAAAAGCAATTTCTTTACTGCTATTTCTTATTATAAAGCCTTTTATTTGTCTATGGCCAGAAATCCTCAGGAGAATTTATAAATAACTCACTTTTAGGAGCCAATATTCTTTTGAAGATCTGGTAATAGCTATGGAACATCTCAAATAAAAATGCTCATATACATATAAAAATTTCCTATATCATTTTAGAAGATTCATGGATTCCTTGAGGCTCACTAATAAATTTTTAAATCACAGATTACAAAGCTTTGGTCTGAGGAAGCTATCAAAGACACTGGGGTCATATCAGTAGGACACAAGCCTATATATAATAACTAAACACAAGTGTTTAAAGAGTTATTCTACACTGCAATTGAAAGACATAAATTTGTTAAAATCTATAAATTCATACTACTACTTTAAAAAAAGCATCTTGGGAGGATGCTTTAAAAAACATCCATTTTTCTGAAAACTGGAAAATAAAACTACCAAGCATTTAAACTGCCTTTCCTATACCAACTCTACCACTTGGTAAACAAATAGTTGATGAGGAAATTTTTCTTAATAAGAATTCCACTTAACAAATGAAATAATTACAGAATAAGTATAGGCAATCATCGATTGCCTTAATGTCACATAAAGAAAGACAACTGGGAACTGTCTCCTGATGACAGTATGTAACACCAACCATAAAGTATTTTTGCAAAAAAATAATAAAATAAAATAAGGAACTGAACCAGGTGTCTAAATCTATCTGTAGAAAATACATGTTATTAAATTATACAGTAGGGATACAATTAGCAAAATACAGACAAAACACTCAGATTCTTCAACAAGTAAAATGTAAGAAAGAAGGGCGAAAGGAGGAAACTCACAGATTTTAAAAGGGAAATAACGAAATCCAATATGTGCACCCTTTTTGGATCCTTAATCAAGCAAACCAACTGTAACAAATCATTTGCAAGAAGCAACAACACGAACCGAAAACTGACTGGACATTTAATGATATTAAAGCAAAACTGTCCATTTTTACATGGGTTAATAGTATTGTGGTTATGTTTAAAAGAATCTTTATCTTTGAGCAATATGTACTAAAGACTATATGGATAAAATGATATAATGTCTTGGATTTGCTTCAAAATAACCCACAGTGGGGAAGATAGAATAGGTGAGGGTATAAATGAAACAAGGTTGGCCGTGATAATTGGTGGGTACATGGGGTTCATTAAACTCTGCTCTTTACTGTTATACATGCTTGAGATATTCTAAAATAAACAGCTTATTTTTAAAGCCTTGCTTTGTAAGAAAAGAAAACAGATCTTTCCTTTCTTAAAGTAAATGGGAAATAATAAGCACTCTTCTATCTTTCTTTCATGGGCCCTGCCTATGGGATCCTGGAAGCAGAAGACAGTCTATAATCACCAGTACCAGAGATGTTCCAGAGAACCCAGGAGTTTCTATCCTATTTACTTTATGAAGCATGATTCAACAGAATTGAGAAACTCATCAATGACAGAGGTGGAAAAAACAGCATCATGATCCAAACCTGAGTAAGTGATCCTTCCTAAAAACAATAGCAAGTTCATGTTTTAAATCCTGGAGGTTCAAAAGACGAAAGACTTTTAGCCTAGGAAATATGTTTTGTATAGATTATCTAAGAGGGCTTCTTAAAAGAGAGGGTGAAGTCTCCCTCAACTCGACATCTTGCTGCCATAAACAAGACTGTGATAACTAGAACTCTAGCAACTAGCTAGGAACATGAAGATAATATGGTGCTGTGAAGTAGAAGGACCTCATCTGCCTACCTCCTACCTTCAGACTTCTTTCTACATGAAAGAAAAATAAACTTCTGTCTTAGTTAAGTTACTGTGTTGTCTGGGGTTTCTTCCCTATTACATATAGCCAAACTTGATCCTAAGTTATAAAAGAACTAAATGTGAACACCTGGAAATAGTGATGTATCAAAAGTTACTTTCGAGCTTATTCTTAGAGGTTAGTGATACAACAGATAGTATAATGGATAAGATATAGGGACAGGAAAAGAGATGAAAGAAAAATAAATGCTTGTCTTTAATATATTAATTCAAGCTTCTAATGAGACAATTAGTATAAAAAAAGTCTTTTAACCTGAAAACAGTGCTAAACATTAAAGAGCTTAAGTTAGGTTTCTGTATCACCCTCAGATAAAATTATGGGAAGCATTTAACATTCTACTGCATACAAATAGTGATATTATTTCACTTTTCTAATAACCAATAACTAATAGGTATACAAATATATATTCTTACAATAAAAAGGCTTACAAATAAAAACACCAATCAAATAAAGACCAACTATTAACCCATATATTAACAGAGGGGTAGCAAAGGAAAACCTATATTAACAACACTACTTATCTATAACTTCCCACCTTTCAAAGAAAGCTGTCCAAAAGAAATTAAAGTAACTTAATATAATTAAGTTCTGAACTTCCTAGCAATTAAATAAAGCTTTCCCGCTAAATATAAAGCTCAAATAATGGTCTCTATTCAGTTCTCAATGTGTCACAGACTAAAAAGATTTATAGAGAACGGCAATTTTTTTCTGGCCCTAAATTTTAAGAGGAATTCATTATTACAATGACAGCGAGTAACTATTATACAATGTGTTTAAAGCTGTCTTATAAAAATACAGAAACCCAATCTTGTATTAAGTTTTAACAAATAATATAAATTACAGGCTTATAAAAATAATTCTAATGAAAGTTAATGACTGCTAAATACTTAGCTCTCTGGTTCCCCAGGGCAAACTCCATGTTTTATTCATCTTTGCATCTCCAACATCAGGCAAAGAAGCATAGCAACCTGGCACATAGTATGTACTCATTAAATATTTCTTGAACTGAATCAGGTAATGACTTTTACAACTAAGTATCAAATAAACATGTGTTGCTTAAATTTGTCCACGAAACAACACCTTTTAAATGATATTATTTTAAGGTATAGTTACCAACAGTGTCATTAATTTTTATATAGATGTTTTCCTGAAGCAATTCTATTCATTTTACCATTATTAAGTAGATCAATTATCCTGATTCACATTTTACTGAACAATTTTAGGATAAGTTTCTACTGAATTGAATTTACTAGGTTCAATTAATTCACTGCATCGCATGCCCTTCTGTATTAACTTCACCTTCTTTTGAAACCTATTGCCAATAGTTACAATCTGAGATGAGGAAGAGGTACCAGATACAGCTCTCAGATATTGACACAACAGGTCCTTTACAATTAACTGAAATATTTTTCTTTTACAATAAATATTAATTTTAGAAATAAAACTACTTGTATATAGTAAGTTTCCTTCACTTTTAGCTTTTCATGTTTATGCAATTTTTATGCTTATAAATAAAATATTTAACTATTTTTATGACATTATAAACCAAAGCAATATTTTTTTATATTCCAAAATATACTACTACTAATATAATTAGAAGAGCACAGAGCAAACCAGCACAACTCCAAAGCAATAGTTTCCCTAAACTAAGGAAAACCAACCAAAGTAACACAAAAAATCTAAAGAATTTATAATTAATATTGCAAAGAGATGAATTTCAATAGGCCATTTGATGGGTTCACATTTTAAAGTATGCAAAATAAATTATGAAATTCATAGACACAGCCAATCCCCCCAAAAACAACATTAAAAAATATCAGAAGTTTTGCAGTTCTTCCAGAAGTTAAACACAGGATTACTATGATTTTGCAACTCCGCTTTTAGCTAAGTACCTCAAGAATTAAAAACAGGTGTTCAAACAGGAACTTATATGTGAATGTTTATAGGAACACTACTAACAATAGTCAAAAGGTGGAAACAATCCAAATGATGTTCAACTAAAGAATGGATAAACAAAATGCAGTATTAAGGTAGGTTACAATGAAATATTACTCAACCATAAAGAGAGATGAATTATGACATGTACTACAACATAGATGAACCTCAAAAATGTTATGATAAGTGAAAGAAGCCAGACACGAAAGGGCATATATTATATAATTTCATTAATATGAAATATCCAGTATAGGAAAATTGATAGAGACAGAAAGCAGGTTACCAAGGGTTAAGGGAAGAAGGAAGATGGGCAGTGACTAGTTAATGGGTAAAAACATTAATCCAAAATTTACAGTGCTAGGATAAATAAAATGTTTATTGATTAATGACATTATTTAACTCTTTAAATCTGCATGAAATATCAATTTACCTATATTCAAAATAAATAATCATTTCATATCCTTAGATAAAAAATTTTATCAAAAGTACACACAAAGAATATCTTCCCCAGTAACAAGGCCTTCATACACCCACAAATGTTCTTTCTAGTGTAATTTATAATAGCACAAAAACAAAAAGCAGAAACCTTTTTCCCACCAAAGGAGAACAATTATTTGATAGAATATTTTAAATGTCTTCAAATAAAAACTACAGACTATATAGCAATAATTAAAATGTTGCAGATGTTAACATGCCAATATCATAGTATTATGACATTAATACTAATTTTAAATGATGAAGCATCACATTTTAATAACTATGACACCACTATATCAAAATATGTATGCGGGTATATAGGATGAAGGCATTAAGGCTGACAGTTGGCTCTGTTTTCATATTTTTGTATTATCTTTTTAACTTTTCAAAACAAAAGTTTTCGGAGTGATTTGTCCACATCTATACCTCATTATGGACTAAAAAGCTAAAAAAGAATAGACCCATAAGGGAAAAACTTTTTATTTCACTGTCATCTTTTTTATATATACTATTATTTACTAATAATAGGAAAAAAGTTACTTAACTCTAAACATTTCCATCAGACTGAATACTATATTTGTCCCCAGGATTTTTAGAATATTCACTATATATGCTATATATCTAAGAATCTGATTTATAAAGACATACCTTTGCGTAATGGTTGTGGCATCATTAGGATCTGGACAAGCAAAAGAGATGTAACATCATGATAAAGAATTGGAACTTCAGGCTGCTGTTCTTCATTTCCCAGCCTAAAACAAAGTGTATAATCACTGTAGACAGTATCATATATCTTTTTCTTCTATTTTATATTTCATGTATATATCCATGGAATAGATATTAAACTTTCATAAGGGACTGAAAAAATCTCAAAAGAAAAAGCTCAAGGCCATATATTTGCCTAAAATTATAATCTTTTACACTCATATTTCCTTGAATTTGCCTTATGTGAAAAAAAATTAATAGAAATTTTATTAGGTCTTACTAAAGTAAACAATTGGCATATATTAACTTGATGATGAATCTGATCTCTGACATTACAGAAATCAAATGAAGCATTAAATGGAATTAAAAGAATTAGTTTCACTACAAATGGGTGGCACATGGGACACCTGCTTTCACAAATAGCACTAAAGAGTAAATGTTCACATTATTAAAAAAAGAACAGATACAATTCACAAACAAGTTACATTGAAAAGGCAAGGTTAATGTCTCGCTAAAAAGTTGTTTTGACTTTATGACTAACAAAAAAGTCAAATAAAATCTTTAACATTTTCCAAGCTGAAAAAAAATAATAACCAAAGCAGAACTTAAAATACACTGTAAAAGACAAAATAATAAACCTTAGGGATGTGTAGTGCCATGAAAGACACAGAATATATTATAAAGCAAATCTTATTCTAAAAGAATTTTTAAACTCCTTTAGAAGGTTAAAAATTTTTGTAGGTTTAATTTTTAATGTCAGAGAACAAAAGTAAATGTTAAGCTTCCAGAATTAACTTGGAATAAATGACTCTATACTTAAGATTATACCCTCTATTATGATTATTCATATAGTCTGTTAAAAATTTAGCAACCACTATATTAAATACAATTAAGAATGTGTAATTAACAAATGTTTCAAAACTAGTATAGAAAAAAATGAATTAAAAGAATGGGAAATATTCCTAAATTGAAGAAACTGTCTATTATAAAGATAACTATTTTTCCTAGATTAATTTATGAGTTTAAAATAACTCCAATCAAAAAACAAATTAAAGGAATATTTATAAAATGGTTCTAAAGATCATCTGGAAGGATAAACAGGTAAGAACAGTAAAGAAAAATTGCAAGGTGAAGGGGAGAAATGGGTAGAATGTAATCCAACCAGAGATATACACAAGATATCTCCAAAATAGTAAACCAGCATGGCATTGTCACAGAAATAGGCTTGTAGACCAAGAGAACAAAGGGGAAAGTCCCTAATCATGACCATTCTATACTAACACTTAGTAGAAAATGAATGAGATATAAAATTGGTGAAAAAAATAGTTATCTGAAAATATATTTTAAATCTTCATCAAATACTACTGATGAAAATAAATTCCAAGTAGATTAAATATATATATATATATATATATATATATATATATATATATATATATATCATAATAAGAAAACTCTAAGAAGAATATATAGGCAAATACAACGAATCCTAAAACAGGAAATATAATAACAATTATAAAGGTAAACATCATATCTGGTGGGATAGGAAGGCACTGTTAAGTATGAAAGTCAAAATAAGAAATGTAAGGTCTCACTAATTTGGTTACTTGAAAATTTAAAACTTTAATACGTCAATAAAAGTAATTATGAAATTAAAGGCGAATCTATTTGGGGGGAAGTTTCAATAGAATAAGGTTTAATATTTTAAGCCATAAAGAATCATTCAAGCAACCTGAACGCCCATCAATAGACAATTCAATAAAGAAGTTATGGTTCATATATACAATGGAATATTACTCAGCCATAAAAAAAATGAAATCCTACCATTTGCAATGACATGGGTGGACCTAGAGGGTATTACGCTGGAAATAAGTCAGACAGAGAAAGATAAATACATATGATCTCACTTATATGTGAAATCTAAAGAACAAAAGGAACAAACTAAAAAATAAACTCACAGATATGAGAGACAATCTGGTCATGGCCAGACTGGAGGAGGGTTGGAGATTAGGTGGAAAAGGTGAAGGGATGAAGAAATACGAATTCGTAGTTACAAAATAGTCACTGGGACATAGAGTACAGCATAAAGAATATAGTCAACAGTATTATAATGGATAAGTGTAGAGCCAGATGGGTGCTAGAGTAAATGAGGTGATCACTTAATAAACTCTATAAATGGCTAACTGATGAACTGTATACCTGAAACTAATATAAGAATTTATTTAAAAGAATCATTCAAAAAAAATTTAATAAGATGCCAACAGCAAAATGGACTGATGTCCTGAATACATAATTCACAAAAGTATACACAAAGAGCTAATTAATAAATATGAAATATTTATGTGAAGTTAACCTTACCAGAAATTAAATAAATTTTTATTACTTTGGGACCTCAATTTTTATCCATCAAGTTAGACCCCAAAACTGTTTTTTAAGTGATAGTAATCAAGACTGACAGAAATGGGGACATTCTTTCATTAGTAGTGACAGTTTATATAGGTACAATCTTTCTGAAAAGCAATGTTGTACTAAGTAACAGTACCTGACACTCAGTAAATATTTATCAAATAAACAACTAAAAGTTTAAAGTATTTATCTTTTGATGTTATTCATAGTTCTAGGATTATATCTGACAAGTCAAGAAGCGCTTAACACATTATCTGATATTAAGGTAGAAGAAATTAAAAGATTAACAACAGAAGTGTGTAAATAAATTAGGTATATAATTTAAAGAAGTTTTAATACTGTCAGAATTTGGTTGTTATGTGTTCATTTTAAATGCAGATTATAAGATTGATACAGTAGAGATCAAATAGTACTTAAAAATTCATAATATTATACAGAAAAAAGAACACAGTGATATATATATAATGTTGAACTAAACATCTGAAATGTACTGGACTTCATCAACCAATGTCATCTTAATAAAAATAAACAAAAATTTAATTAATTAAAAGAAGCCAAAAAATCTCAAAATATTAACAGTAGTAGAGGAATTCCTAGAAAATATGATCGATTTTTTCCCCTTATATTTGCTCTCGTTCTTATGGTTCATGAGTTGGTTTAATTATAATAAACTATATATAACACATAAGCTATAATATTTCAGATTATTTTATTTTCTTTCTCAACTTTTCTGTATATTCGAAGCACTATACAATAAATATTTTTTGTAATCAGAAAAAAATTACAAAAACAATAATCTGGAGCTTATTGGCTACTAAGATAAATGCAATCATTCTGAGAACATAGAAATGGATCTTTCCTGGCACACAGTAGGCATATATCAGAATGAATGAGTGGCTAGATGGATACACCTCCTGTAGAAAAGAGAACCACAGATTTTGACTGTGGGGTTTAATACCATCGTTGTGATAACTATCCTTTAAATGCTTGATATTTTAAAATGATTGTTTTTATCTCCTAAAGTTTTTAGATAATCTTTAAAATGCATACTACAAAAACTGTACATTACTATTAACTCTATGGATGATAAGAGGAAACGGGTAGGTTAGTTAACAGGCCTAATTTTCCAATTTTATTTCTAAACCAGCTGATTATCAATGCAATGGAAATTAAAAGAGAATAAGGAAATAATATTCATGAAGATTATAGATAAAAGTATGTAAGAACCCTATACTATTAGGCATAAAATTTTATGTTGAGAAGCACTAAAAGTGAGAAAAGAAAAAAGATACTAAAATTTTTAAAAATCTAATGTAGTTATGAAACATAGATGACATTATAATTAACTGTAGCACTATAAGTTAGTGAACTAATGAACCTAAAAATTTAGAGTAAATATGGGAGGGGGAATTAACCAGAATTTCCAGAAATTCCTTAGATCTTTTAGTACTAGGAATGGAAGCATAGATAATACTTAAGAATTTAGGCTCTGAAATCAGAAAAATTTGGATTCAAATGCCAGCTCTACTTAATGGCTGTGTGGCCCTACAGAATACGTTAACTTCTCCTAAACCTCGGGTTCTTCCTATGTAAAAACTGGAATAACAATAGTACTTAGTGTACACAGTTATGGTGATGGCTAAACAAGATTATATATGCAAAGTACAAAAATACCCAGCATGAAGTAAGCACAGTGTTCACAGCATTTACCACTACCCTAATGAGTATTAAATCTTCTTCGGGCTTGAAAAGAACATAACTCAACAATCAGTATTATGGAAAGCGCAGTACCTATGTTTGTTCTTTAAACTCTTAATTCACCAATACTACTTAAAAACTGCTAAACATCTTTAGACTCAAAGAGTAAGGCATTCTAATATTTTATTTGCATACCATCCTTGTCCTTCAGTATGCAAGTATAGCTAGGGAAAAAAATTACTAACTGATATCAACAAAAGTGATTTTCCTTAGTCGTAACATGCAAAATACTCCTAGCCTACTATTTTGTCTATAAATACAAAAAACACACACAAAAAAAATTTTTTTCAGAAGTAGCAAGATATATTCATAGCCTCATAGTATCTTCCCACAAAATATTGATTACAAAGGATGAAATAATAACTTTACAGTGGAAAAACTGGCAGATACCACATAAGCCAAATTATGAGTTATTATTATCAATAACAAGTCAAATCAACAGCATTTGCTTCCTGATATAATGTACTAAAAAGAACACAACATTATTTCTGTGGTACTTCTGCTAAAGGTTTATAACCTGAATCTAACCACAAGGAGATATCAGACAAAAATAAATTGAGGAATTCTACAAAATAATGGGCCTGAGCTCTTGAAGAAGAAAAAAAAAAGTCAGTGTCATGAAATGCAAAATAAGTCAGAAATAACTTAGATTAAAGGAAATTAAAGAGATATAACAACTAAACACAGCATGATCTTGAATTTGCTTTGCACTGATTGCATCTGCATTTCCCAGGATATTACTAAAACAACTGGCAAAATATGAATACGTTTTATGTGAGGTAGGGATCAATACTAATTGTTTCTCATATAAATAGCCAATTAACCAGCACCACTTACTATAAATACTACTTTTCCTCTATGCTCCTCAGTGCCATCGATGCTATAAATCCAGTATCTTGTACATCCAAAGAGGTTTTTTTTTTAATCACTATTTTGTAACACCTAATGAAATTCCAGGTTTAGGTAGGAAATCATCAGGGATTGCAAAAATCATTAGCTGAAAGGCTGACAGGGCCTTTAGAATGAAGGGATCAGACTTTAAGCTACCTGAACCCCCTGATCAATTCTGATGTAAAAAGGACAACCAGCCATCATGTACTTCCATTTGAATGTTTTATCTGCATAAAAACTAATGAGATTCTTTAAAAGATTTTCTCACTTGGTAGAGATTTTTATGTAGTTTTTACAGAAAGCATAATAGTAAACTGTACTCAATTATTGTTATTTCTGTGTTTCATAAGGAAAATTAACATATAAAGATTTTCAATCTTATTTTTATACTTAATCATTTTTCAAAAAGTTTTAATTGACTTTAACCTTTCAAAAATACTTACTGCGAATTCATCTCTCCTACTAACTGAGTAAGCTTTCTCCATGGATTATACTCAGAATCAATGCTATAAAGCCGCATGTGCAAGGCTAATACAAGGAACAGCTGATCTAAATAAATTGAAGAAAAGGTAATTAGAAAGTTTATAAAATTCTTCCAGAACAAAATTAAGACAAAATTTCTAACTAATTCATAAGAAATGTTTCCTATCCTTATAATTTACCAAGTTTAAGTACCAACTACTTCATGCTCTCTTTTAAGGTAAGCTCTGAAATACAGCTAAATAATTTTTACTAGAATCTGGACTGTTCCTTATGCTTAATCTTAATTCAGGAATGGTTCATTTTCCTCATTGTCTCAGACCTATTTTTCCTTGGCTTTATGCTTCAGCCTTGACAACTTGTACTTCTCACTACTGTGGTCTCCTTCTAACCAAAATTTACTGCTATCTTCAATATCCTACCCTGAGTAACTGGACAATCACATCCATTTAAATCACTGTTAGATGAAGTTCTTTCTTTACGTAATATTTTCCCCTAAATCCTCTTTAGCTTGAGTTGTGATTTCGTTATCTTTTGAGTTAATATGAAAAAAATTCACTGAAATAAGAAAATTATTTAGGAGGACTAATCTAGCTATTTTCATTTCTTCCATTTAAACCCTAACAATAATCTATCAGTCTTAGCTTTCAGCAAATTCTGTTCATGACATTTATAAAAAATATTTTTATTTAAAATTTTTAATTTTTTCTAGGAAAAAAATATGTTTATTTTATATCACATGTACTTTTTGTTATAAATAACAAGGATTGCATTAAATTATTCTGCCACAAATACTCAAAAATATTTATGAATCAAAAGTCATTTTCTAGAAAGTTAGATAATACTTCTTGACATATGACTGAAATTAATTCTTAAAACCAGGAAGAAGTTAGTCAATGACACAAACATACAGTTGTCACTTATTCTCTAAATTAAGATAATCAAAATTAAACATTATATAGATTATTTCAATTAATTTTCACAAAATTTAGGTTAATATTGTTATGCTGAATTTTGAGATAAGTTTCCGAAATTTCCAGTTTTCCCAGTAACCTTTTTCCATTAATACTGAGAACAAGGAATATTTTTAGCAGAGAAATAACATGATGAAAGATACACTGGTCATTTTTACTTCAATTAAATTATACATAAGAGATTATTTTTATCATGTACATAATTTACAATTTTTAAAGTGCTTAAAACTAAAACTGTTAACAAATTCCTCTAGTGAAAAAATATTAAGATTAACTCAAGTCGCAAAGTGGGGAGTTTTGCATTCTTTTTTATATAGGTATTAAATAAACTTGAAAGCTCTTTTTTAATATAACCTTCTTATTTTACATTGAAACCATGGCCAGCACAGAAATAATGTTACAATTTGCCTATTTTCCTACCCTCTACCATAATTAAAGATATACAAATGTTAGAAGGAAACTTTTTCATCTTCTTATATTCTCTCATTTTACAGATCAGGAATAGGCCCAGAGGATGGAAGTACTTTGCCATGTCACCCTAATATTTATTGGAAAAACTATTAATAGAACTCAAGATTTACTACTACCAAGTCATTTCTACCACTCCAGTTCTCCTTGGGTTTCTATACTTTCCTTGATTACAAGAAAGGTACAAAATCCCTTTTTGAACACACATAAACATACACATTTTTGTAAAATTAAGATTGCAACCCTGACGCATCTTCTAAAACTATTAATACAATACATAACAAGAGTATTTGGTATTGGCTTTAAGTAAAAGCAAAAAATAATAACATCTAATGAGGCACTTCTACCTTTCAAAAACAATGCTAGAAATTGCAGATAAAGAGAATTGGCCAAATAACAATCAATACTTTGAACTGTGTTTATACAATTCACTGTGCTTTTAAAATTTGAGACCCATCAGTAAGAATGAATTCTAATATTTATTTTGCAGTTAAAATGTCTCTTATACTAAACAATTGAAAGTAATACATGTAGAATAAGGAAAACCTACAAACATAAGCAAAAAGCTATAAAAAACAATCCTAAAATTTATATGGAACCATAAAAGACCCTGAAAGCCACAGCAATCTTGAGAAAGAAGAGCCAACTCAGAGGTATCATACTACCTGATATCAAACTATACTACAAGGCTACAGAAATCAAAACATCATGGTACTGGCATAAAAACAGATATACTAATCAATGGAACAGAATAGAGAGCCCAGAAATAAATCTATGCCTATATGATCACTTAATATATGACAATGGAAGCAAGAATGTATAACAAAGACAGTTTCTTCATAAATGGTGCTGGGAAACAGGATAGATACATGCAGGGTGGGGTGGGGAGGGGAGGGGAGGGGAGGGGAGAGGAGGGGAGGGGAGGGAAGGGAAGGGAAGGGAAGGGAAGGGAAGGGAAGGGAAGGGAAGGGAAGGGAAGGGAAGAGAAAAGAAGGGAAGGGAAGGGAAGGGAAAGGAGAAGGAAACTGGACCACCTTCTTACACCTTATACAGGAATAGACTCAAAATAGATTAAAGACTTAAATGTAAGACTCCAAATCATAAAACTTCTAGAAGAAAACATAGGCAGTAAACTCTCTCATATTGCTAACAGTAATTTCTTTTAGGATATATATCTCCTCAGGCAAGGGAACCAAAAAAATTAAATAAATAAACCAATGGGACTATATCAAACTAAAATGTTTTTGTACAGCTAAGAAAACCATCGATAAAAAAAAAAAAACAAAAACGACTAAATAGGAGAAGATATTTATTTATGATACATCTGATAAGAGGTTACTACCCAAAATATATAAAGAACTCATATAGCTCAAAAAAAAAAAAAACAATCCAATTAAAAACGCGCAGAAGATCTGAACAAATATTTCTCCAAAGAGGAAATACAGATGGCCAATAGATATATGAAAAGATGTTCAAAGTCACTAATCATCAGAGAAATGCAAATTTACACCACAATAACATATCACTCCAAACCTGTCAGAATGGCTGTCATCAATAAATCAAAGAACAACAAGTACTTGTGAGGATGTAGAGAAAAGGGAACTCTCATACACTGTTAGCAGGATTGCAAATTGGTACAGCTACTATGGAAAATAGTCTGGAGTTTCACAAAAAATTAAAAATGAATATACCTTTGACCCAGCAACTGCAATTCTGGGTATATATCCACAGAAAACCAAAACAATAATTCATAAATATCTATGCACCCCTATGTTCATGGTACCACAAAAATCATTGTATCCCAAACTAAACCAATTGTATATATATATATTTAGCCCAGTCAGGCTCCAATGTTCATTTTCTCTTATAATCCCAGTGTGAATTAATGATATCATTGTCCATGCAAACATCCAAGGAAAAACTTGGGAGTCATCTCTAATGTCTTGTCTTCCACAGCCAATTACCAATCCTATTGGTTCTGCCTCCTAAGATCCGTTCTCTTCTGCTCCACACCACCATTATTTCACTTCTCAACTAAACTACTCAACAGTGTTCATTCAGCTTATGTCTCATGTTTCACCTCTTACCAATCCCTATAAACAATAAAGCTATTCACATTATCTTATAACTGGCTGGTGAACCACTGAAAGAATAGGTACAGAAAGCCTTCGTGAGCCAACTCCCATTTTCTTTTTCAGGTTTCTTTAACCTTCTTTCCTCCCCTTCCCTTTCTAAGTTTTCCCCAATACGTCATGTTGTCTCAGTCTGTTTGCAAACTGTTCTCTCAGCTTTCTTGTTTCCCAATCAAACCTGACTGATCTTTTAAGAGCCAGCTCAAGTGCTCTTCTGTAAAGTTTCCTCTAATACCATACCTGAGACAGATAAAATCATCCCTTGTTTTATGGACTCTCTATACCTTGAGTTAACTCTATTTTATCACTTCCTATATAGCTCTGTAAATATTTTTTACATGTTTCCTCTCCTATTAGATGATGAAATCTCCCTGAAGAAGACAAGGGTGTTGTTTCCTCTTTGTACTTTCTGGGTTAGCCCAGTGCTTGACATGTGATAGGAGTTTTTTTTAAGTATGCTGAATATTGTACAATTCAATAATCCTGTAAAAAAGCATACAATATAAGCACAAAATTCATGATGAATTTATACTTCTTTCTGTCACAACAACACACTGGCTTAGTAACCAAGAAGTAGGCCAATTAATCAGCCTTAATTTCACTGTTCCTAAAGGGACTGACCTCTCAACTCTAACGACTAAAGCAATGCTTGAACTTCCTCTCACCTTCTCCGTGTTAGTTATTATGACACTCTTGGGATGAAAAATTCTATTTTCTGAATTATCAATTCAAATTCTTCACAGCTGTGACAAATCTATGGTACTATAATGTGCTTAAGCATAAGACATACCATTACTAAGAAAAAAACACCACTGAATGACTGGTTTGTCCTTGAAAAAAAAACCAAAACCCTATGATTTAATTATAAGAACTCTCAGATGGAACAAAAAGGTAAGATTTAATAATCCCTTCTACCTTTATCAATATTAAAGACTATTTTAAACACAAAAAAAACTTATAAAATAAAAACATAATTCCAACTTTATTGTAAAATTAACAGATTTACATGTATGACTATATGTATGACTATGAATACTATACATACATGAAATACCACTGTGCCAATTTTTATAACTTCTGGAATATCCACTTAAGGAAACTGAACCCAAAGCTATTACAGGGTAAAACCTCTTAAAAATGCTTTTGAAACAGATGTTCATTGAGCTTGGAAATTCTGTTTTTGTCAGATATTTCAAAATATGTAAGAAATCAAAAACTAACTGGTAGATTATTTCTTAGTATAACTCATATTCGTCATTAAGACAGAAATACACATGAAGGCCAAGAGTTATCCCAAAGACTTTTATAAATTTGCTCTATCTTAAACTGTACCACTGTTAAAAGTTACCTAAGGTAAACATAACTGGGTCTCCCTTTCCAGATCATTTAAGTTTAGTCCTATAAGTACAGTTATCACTAGTTAAAAATAATCATCAATGAAAAAAATCTCAACTAGACAAATGATTCTCTGAACTACCATGGGGTGGGGGTAGGAGGTACTCAATTTCTCTGTAACTGAATAATCAGTTCTACCCATTTATCCCAGGGTGAATGTAATATGTGTGGCTACACTCCTCTCACAAGTGAGTTGGTTTTCCCTGCTTCCTCTACTCATTCTTGAGAAATTAGCTGTAGATGGAAAGGAGCTCTCAAGTGAGGCCTGGGATCAACTCTAGGAAGGGAAGATTGGCAGCTCTGGTTCCCAAGAAACAGGAGGTCATGCCATGGGGTGACAATGCTGACTTATCTTTCCCCATTCTACTCTTCACCACTCTAGGCAAGGAATAAAGTAGCAGTCATGGTAGGAATTCTAAAGGGTTAAGAAAAAATTTAACATAAATATTAAAATTTAAAATACTTTAGTTCATACATCTAATACCATTTGAGCCATATATTAACCATGATAGCTATGTTAGTCAACACAGTTATCATCATCCCCATGTGCACAATAAGGTAGAAAAAGTTAAGTGACTTTTCTTAAGTCCAACAGATAACAAATAGGACTAGAATCCAGATCGTCTAACTCCAATTCAATGTTCCTTCCAGCACTGTATTATTCTATGTTGCTTCTAGACAATAAAGGCATGTAGAAGTTGAAGTTAAGGTAGCAGAGTTTTGCTTACTTAAGAGAAGTTTCATTCCCATTCCTTCTATATGAATGGGAAAATACTGAAGGCAAGGGCTGTCTTTAGTATTTTTCTAATTTTCTACTTTCCTACAACCCATCCTGTGTTTCTTTCCTGCCTCCTGGAGTTCCTTTGTGCCCACTCTCAGGTATACTATGCCATCTTTTTCTGCTTACCTCAAGTATCAAAATATGAGTATAATTTCATGATATTTTTATTCTAATTTTAAGGTTTCAATTACTAGCAGCATCCCCCTTTACCTCTACAATACAGCATGGGACAAAATGGAGTGGGGAGAGGCACAATTCTGCTTCTACATACACGCAGTCCTATGCGTAAAGACTAAGGTTAGTTCTTAGGACTCCCTATTTCCTTCTTACCAAAGAGGGCACACTCCATGAATCTAGATCTAATATGAGAACCATCTTTAAAACTGAGGGAAGAGGAGAGTCTTTTAATCACACTGCAGAAAAACGAAGCTTCCCCCGCCCTAAGCCAAGCAAGATCTCAGAGCCCCTATACCCTAACAGTGGAAATTATTATCTGTGAAATAGGCAAATCACAAATGCAGGAACGCCTGGCTACCTGACCCACAAAGCATATGACCTTCAGAAAAACTTCAAAAAAATAATCACAGCTCCCTCTTAGCTCAAAATTTCAAGTTGCACTCTTACCCTTCTAATCCAAGCCTCCCCAAATTAACAATGTATTTTGCTCCCAATAGATAAGCTATTATCAGCCTTTGGGAATAAATCCCATTCTATCCTTATAAACTCATCTCTTAACAGGTCAATTGAAGGTTTGTTAAGTGTTTTTTAAAAACCTGAGCTAAAATTTAACCTTTACATTGCTTTTGGTCTCTTTACCCACCCATTCCACCCCCAATTTTATAATGGTAGTGTTGAAATAGTAAAAAAAGGAATGTAGAGATTTATAATCTTTGAAGATCTGAATCTACATTATAAAACTGAATTCTCACAACAATCCTCTGGTTGGGTATGTCTATCTGTGGTTAAATAACTTGCCCTAAAACATTTGCCTACTCATAAAGAATGGAGTCAAGAGGCAATTTCCACATTTTTACATTAATTTATACACTTTGATCATTATAATAATTTGGTGGTCAAATTTCCCTCTTGTTATAGGGTAATAAAAAGAATAGAACAAGAACAAAAATAAAAACAAACAAAAAAACAAAAAGAATATAACAAAAGATGTGATTCAACTGATTTATAGAGTTCATAATTTTTAAATATGAAAAAAATACCTTAGAAAGCCATAGGTGTCAGAATTTTACCACTATTGAAGAATAAGGTCAAGCTTGCCAAATGGAAATGTCAAAGCAAGGGTTTGCCTTAACCTCTCCTGAGTAAAGTTTAATTTTAATCTCTCTATAAAATCATGAAATCATGAAACTTAATTTTGATACAATTTATTATCTTCTCAAGAAATGATGCATCCAGTGAATAACTGCCCACTGTGTTTGTGATTCATAGAAAGCAATCCAGCTTAGGTGCAGGTGACTTAAAATTATTTTGATGTTAATTTCATCCTGCAAGTAAGGCTGTGTAAAGATCTGTTGAATAAAATAAGATTACAAAATTGATCTTCAGTAATCTATCTTATAATAAATTTTCTAGAACCAGTCTTATCTGCTGAACACAAAGTCCTTAATGCCTGACCCTCTGGTGGTAGATAGTAAGGAGGTCTAGAGCTCTGATCCTGGAATCAGGAGCAGAGCTGTATATGGGAGCTGATGGAGATGGCTCACACAAGGAGCAAAGATTTGGGACCAGGAGCCATCAACTAGTAAAAAATAAAGAACCAATTGGTAACCAAGGAAGAAGAAAGCAGAACTTGAGGAAATAACTGAAGGAGTGGTCCAAACCAAAAATAGGAGTCACAGTGAAAGGCTAGCAAAAGGAAATAGGCAAGATAACAGGAGGGTTAGTGTGACAGAGCCTGGAGATGTTCCAAGTCAACAGTGTGCTATATAGGATGGATGTCTTTGACTAAGCCCCTAGGTGAAAGTTCTTAAACATCTTGCATCGTTCAGGACACTTAAAGGCAAGGAAAACATCTTACATAATTGAATTTAAGTCAAAAGAGCTGAGTTCAAATGCAAGCTTTGACAAATGCAAGGTATGTTTAAAATACCATAGTATGCTGCTATGTAAACTAATTTTGCTCATTTTTTACTGCAGAAAATTTCCCAGACATACATTTAGAAATGAACTTTTATTTTGACTAGATACTGGTCAACACTTAAAAATTCTGCTTGAATATGTAGGTGCTGAATGGCATTGTTCCACTGCAATTTTACTTGATTTCTCAGTATAACTTTGGGCAATAATATTTCTACTTTAATTGTTGGAGAAAGAACAATTTTCTCCCCCACTTCTGACCCCTCCTCCAACCCTGTGTATGTGTGTGCACGTGTGTGTGTGTCCCCATAATTATCTATCAGGCATTACTTAAGCTGTTCCAAACAAAATCTATTAAATGGTTCATGACTAATCTTCAATTTTATCAAAAAGTTGTGATGAAACATTATTCCAAAATTGTAAGTTCCCTTATCATTTGCTTAATAGAGTATTTTCTCACTCTTTCCCTAAAACATAAAAAAAGAGACATTTTTAAGTGAGATATTTAAGAGGTAATGGAAAACCAATAAATGGGGAAAAACAAATTTGACTTATAAGAAATCTATGGAGAAGACAGTTTTTGTTTAATAATACCATTAAATTTCTACTGGAAGATAAAAAAAATGAGATAGTTGCACTAAGAGCCTATGAAAGACCATCAATTTAAGCTCTTGTGTTCAAGTTAAATTAGGTGTGAGTGGACTTGAGCAAATAACAAATATAGTAAGCTTACACACTTACAAAATAGTGAGATTCATATAACATACAATATACTCTATATACATGACTTATAAAGCTAATTTTATAAATATTAGGATAAATAATGCATAAGTAATAAACCATAATAAATCATGAAAACTAAAAACAAAAACATCACTTTGAACAAGCTAAATATATATAATTTTTAGTTGTCAATCATACCTTAATAAAGTTAGGGAGAAAATAACTAACATAATTGATAAGGAAAAAAGTAAAACCAAAAACAGTATTAACTTATATTTAGGATGAGCTTCATACAAACTTTTCTATACTGGCATACTGTAATCTCTTATTTTTAAAAGGGGAAATAAAAAGAAATGAAAACTTGAAAGTAAACATCAATTTAATAATTTAAATTTAAGTTGAGGGTAATAACTGAAGTGGTTACTGCTAGAATTTTACTATTTTTAGGGTTCTGAATAAATGAATCATTTACAAGCCTTTGGATAAGTTTAAGTATCTAAGAGAAAAAAAAATGAAGTAGAGTTTTGAACATAAAATTGAAATTCCTTTAGTAACCACTTTCTAATCTAACAGTTTTGGAAATATTATCAGCTAATGCCAAATGTCAATTAAAAATAAGTTAACAAAAAATAATTTATATAAGTAAAATTACCATTTATGTTAATCAAAGTCTAGAAGTTAAATTCCTATGTATCAATAACTTTTTAAAAATATAATACTAAATCACAGGGTAGAAGTAGGATTTAAGTATGCATGTCAAGAGGGCAATAAATTCTAAACACTCAGTAAAAAATAACTTCCAAAATATCAAATTTCTAGGAATCAAGTGATAAGCCAAAATAAAATATCAAAATCTAATGTACCTATTTATAACTTTAAAAGTAACTCAGTTGAAATTTCACATAAGTTTGTATCTTGATGTTGGAAATTTCAAGGAAGGCATTTTTGATAAGTTTTTTGTTTTCAAATCATTCCAAAAACACAAATATTTTTTTAAAACATACATACATGCATTTTTTAAAAACAAAGATTTATTGTAATTTTTAATAATTACTAATATTTTTAGTACTTAAGAAAATATATTCATTTTTCAAAAGAATACATTATATGCTTATCTCCATACAAATCACATTAGGTAATATTTTAACGCAAGTGATTTGGGACCAATAATTAGCTCTACATGACATCAAATAATGTCATTCCTAGTATTCACATGAATTCTCTAAACAATGACAAAATAATGATACCATCAAAACCATGCTCTTAAAAATCTACTTTAAGTTCCAAATGATATTTCTCTCAACTATACCCTTAAAAAAATACTGAAGAATCCTGCCATTTTACAATATAAAGTATATTCATAAATAAAAGCAAACATGCACAATTTTAATGTTTTAATGTGCACATCAAAATACAGTAGATAGGTCTTCCTTAATAGCAAGTATGTATATATAGGAAACTGTAGGCAATACAAATTGTCTTTCTAAAAAGATTTTCTTAAGTCCAGACAATTCAAGTTTGAGGACAATTTATAGACAAGAATAATACATTGTTTTAATTTTGATCCAATGTATATCTGATTAATTAGTATGACATTTATTTACTGAGTAAAGATAGTATAGAAAGAGCTAAATATTTATATAATTCTTCTAAATACAAGATGAACCATTTAAAGCACATAATCACTATTATACTGATTATGTAAAATATAAAAAGAATTTGAAAATATACCAAAAAGATTACTTTATCTGTATATGCTTTCAAATATGACATAAATAGAAATTTTTTTTAATTTAGTACTAACACTTACTTAAACAAGACCTTTTGCCAGCTGTGCTTGCACCACCTGAACACAAATTGCCTCCTCGATGAATTAATTCAAGTTCCAAATTGGTTCTGTAAATAAAGCATTAAAATATATCTCAGTCATTAGGTTGAAGCTATACTTTTGTTTTATTGATACTCCTGAATCAACCTAAATAACAAAGTTCTTCAACTGTATAATTTTAAAAGTAGAGTTTATGCAATATCAGTAATAATCATATTTTGTTATTTCAAAATAAAAAAGAAAACAGTTTATCCATTCTTTCTAATATGTTCATATGTATAACTGTAAAACTGCATATATCACGATGTAATTGTTGCAAAATTCCAACTGCTGGCAAATACTAAAAACTAGGCCATAAGGAAAATAACTGCAACACATTTCATAAACCTGCATATGAATGTGAAGAAAGAATTTGTACTCCAACTGTTAGCCATTGAGTATCTGGTTACTGTCATACAACACAAGGGCATATCAATTTTTCTTTCAGAGAAATAGTTATCATTCATTAGAACTTAGATAGTATCTAGAAATCAACACAAAGAAACATCACTAACATCAGAGTGGCTATGAACAACACATACAATTAACAGCAGTCTCTTTTATAAACTTCTAAAATTACAGTTTTATTAAAGTACTGTAATTACTGACACTGCTAAACATCAGTATTGCTCGAATAGATCTGAAGTTATATATTTAGCAATTACTAGTTTACAGAACAGCAATAATTTAGTAAATTAACATTTCAAAAATCAAACTGATACAGAATTTAAAGATTTATTCAAAATAGTAACAGTAACAGCTAATTTTGACAAAATAATAAATAAAAATCCTGAGTGATAAACGGTATTTTTACTTCAATAGTATGAATAAACCTAAACACACCTTTATTTGCCACAACTAAAACTAAATAAACCTCTTTATATTGAAGATATGCATTTGACACTATAATGAGCTATCCCCCATCTTAAAAAAAATAGAAAAAGGCAGCCAAGTTTCAAGCTTACTCTCTGCAAGTGAATTCAATAACTATATCCTATTTTACTTAAAACATTTTGAACTGATTTTTGTTGTATTTTGAACAGAGAATATTTAAAAATGTCATTTTCATATATTTACTTATAAATGCAAGCTGTTAAAAAATATTAATATTCCTAAATCTGTATAGTTGCCACCCATTCCTAAAGGAATGCTTTAATCCTCTCCACTGGGGGGAAGTGGGGAGAAGAAGCAATTTAACATTGATAATGTTCCTGCTCAGAGCTCCATCTGGTTGCTGCTGATAAGGGCATCTGTGTGACAAGGGAATTTTCCACCCTTTAGGCGATTTGCATTGCTCACTGAACTTCTAAAAACCTACCAGCAAGGAAGCAGGGACAAGGATTTCATATTAGTGGACAGAAAACGAGCGAAGACCAGCATGTGTTCCTTCATCAAGGGAATATAAATGAGATCAATACATTTTGTTTTCACAAATCTTCTGTTGCCTAATCTGTAGGAAAAAATTAATGGCTATATTCTCTTATAAAAACTAAGATTTCCTAGATGTACTTTTAAAAAGAGCTAACAAGAAACATGATCAATTCTAATAATAAATGTCAGAACCAGAATGTCAACTTTATTTCAGCATAATTTGCAAGAATATTAATTAAAATAAATATACAAGAACAATTCTGTTTATTCAATTATCAAATAAGATACTTTAAAAGATGATAAATATGTTACCAAGAATTTGATTTTAAAGAATGCTTCAAAGAAACTACTAAATGCTATTACTTCACATTATAGTTGGAAGATCTCCTACACAACCTTTCTCAATTAAGAAAACAAAAACTACCTATCCAAAGGGTTAGTATCATATAATCATATCTAGGACTTTAAAAATCAATGTCAGAGGCCCTAAACATCAGCTTGTCCTTATTTCATTTACAACAAAATTAGCCCTTTGAGACTTGCTTAAAAAAGGAAGACACAAATGCATCTCGTGCCCCATGTCTAATCTTCCCTCACTGTTGAAAATCATAACACAACATTTGGTTTCTGCCCTCCAAAATGGATAATGCAAAAATAAAGATGTGCTGGGAGCAGGAGTTTTCTGAGCTTTTTTTGTTCTCAGAGAAAAGCAGACCCCACTTTCTATATTTTCTAAGACAAATATAATCAAATTAGTTTGGAAAGGAAAAAAGAGAGAAAATCTCTACATTTAAAAAAATGAGAAAAACAACTTAAAGCCTCTCATGGTGGCCACCTAAATATATCCACATAAAACTCCTCCAACTATGCTCCAGCTTCTTTTCGTATGATCAAGGTCTGCTTTCCCTTTTCCACTCTACACCCCTCACTCCATCCCCCCACACCTTTGGTACCAACATCTATTTCTGGAGCTATAATATGAAAAGCAAATTGTATAATTTGTACACACACACACAGAGACACACACTTGGTATAGTATGGGTTCAAGGACTGAGCTTACCATTTACTAGTTAAGCAAGTTACTCAATTTCTCAAAGAAAAGCATCTTCATCCATCCCATAGCCTATATAAAACACAACTCAAGCTCTAACTCCTCCAGGAGTTATGGAGAACTAACTCCCTTTTCTTGGGACAGGATAGAAGAACTTCCATATACTTTATATTTCAATTTGCTCATCTTCCTTTTTCAAGTTCTAAAGCACTTTCTCAATGATATATATTTTGAAACAAACTGTATTTTTTATACAGATTAATGTATATTAGTTTTATCTCTCCAGCTAAATTGTAAATTGCTGCAGAGCAGGGACCATTTCAGATAAGCTTCTAAATCCCTGACAGTACCTAGCAAAGTGCTTAAAAACTTAGAACTTGATAATCTCTTTGTTTTGATATGTAACCAATGATAAAGTTCTCTTTTGTCCCTGAAGTTTACTCTCTTTCTTTTGCTGACCCTTCCTTCTATTTATTCCCTTAAACCCAGCAGTGGATCAATAAAAGGCGGAGTGGGGGGAGGGGGAGTAAAATTATTTGTTGTACAAAAGAATATTTTAGTTTTAAAAAAAATTCATAATTTGATATTTTAGCAAGCATCTCTTTTATTTGGAACATAATTAGTTTATAAAGATTAAATTTATAAAGCAACTGAAGTATAAAGCTAGGTGCATTCACTCTACTGAGTAGTTTACCCACTTGTAATTTAAAGAAATCTCTCCATCTACATCTCAATTACTCAAGTTTCATCTTCTTTCCATTTCCATGTTTCTCACCATATAAAATACACTGCAAATGCTACTCACCAATACCTCTATGCTATATGTAACTTGGGTCCAAAATCCTTGGAAAAATCAATTACTAAAATTAGTGTTGTTCGTTGCTTCAATAATGAAAAAATAAATTGGTATTAAAGTGAAGAAAGCTTTCTTCCCCTAAATTAACTTTCCATTATCCATTTGAATGACTGATATTTGCAACAGAACATTTTGAAAATACATTAAAACTTGAATATAATGATTTTGATTTATTTAATGTAACAAAAAGATAGCATTCCAAGAATTTCTTCTCTGCTGCCCTCAGGAAATTTTCCAAGGCTTCATCATACAAATAAAATTAAGAACAAAGAGATCTGCAAAGTCCTACAAAAGAAAATTAGTTCTAAAACAATTATTAAAAGAAACAGGCTAAGTATCCACTAGAATTATTTTATTCCTAAACATCAAAAAAATTAAGCTCCCCAAAGAACAAACAAAATTAGGAGGGAGAAATTCTGCTCTGGGAAACTAGGGTTGCATTCCATTAAAATTACTAATGTCAAGTAAATAAATGTATACATTCTAATAAACTATATATTTAAGAATCACAACATTTAATTCAAAAGTTAAGTGATTCAAATTAAGTTTAGTTCTACACATTTTACTTAAAAATATGTTAATGTCTACCTTTTAGGTATAAAAATATCATAATCTGTATTCATAAGAATTTATGAAATACGGTTATATGCTAGACATAAGGTAGCATAAGCTATACCATGTAGGTTTATGTAAGCACATTCTATAATGTTCACACAATGAATCACCTATCAATGCATTTCTCAGGACATATCCTTATTGGTAAGTAACATATGTGACTGTATAATATAATGTGTACACACACACACACACACACACACACACACACACACACACACACACCCCCAGAACTAAGTTGGCCTACATTCTTCCCAATCTTCTATAACATTATTACCACAATATTCTACAGAAGTTTTGTAAAACCTTGAAACCTTGGAAAATTAAATTATATCTTATTTAGTTTTTAGATCTAAGGTAGGATCTGGTTTCCTATCTTGAGAGAATTATATTATATTCAAATAAGATACAACATACTCTTTTCCCCTTCGACTCATGTTTTTGCTTCTTGAGTCAGTTTGGTTTTGTTTTTTTCAGATGACTAAATTAAACTTAGAGAAGGCATGCAACCTCACTGTGAGAAATTTGCAATGGCCTGGGTAATTTTAACTAAAGGATGATGAGGTTTTTAAGGGTTATATACTTTCACTTTCAGAATCATTACCTTGCAGCTTTAGAGTTTATCATTAGCAATCAAAGAAGGATGGGAAGGAGAGCATATTTACTGTTTCTCTACATACCAATCATTAGTAAATAACATGTGCCATCTTTCCCTATTTCTTCATAAAAAATTTGAAAAATGTTGATTTAAAATGTCTCCCATTATCACAAACAAGCTTTATTCTATAAGTTATTTCTATATTTAAATGAAGAAATAGGAATCTAAAACTTCCACTAAATTTAAAACCAATTGCTGGATTTATCATACTACAGCAAAATTCCATATACAGATCATTGCCATTCAATCAGAATTTTCTTACAAGGTCAATCCTACTAAATTCAAACGCATAAATACAGAATCAACATAAATGTGTGTGTGTGTTTGTGTGTATACAGTCATGAACTGCATAATGACATTTCAGTGAACAATGGGACAGAATATACGACAGTGATCCCATAAGACAACAGAGCTGAAACATTCCTATTGCCTAATGATATCACAGCTGTCCTAACATCATCCCACAATGCATCACTCATGTGTTTGTGGTGATGCTGGTGTCAACAAGCCTACTGTGCTGCCAGTTGTAAAAAAGTATGCATACATTTATGGACAGTACATAATAACACTTAATAATGATAATAAATGACTAAATTACTGGTTTGTGTATTTACTAAACTACACTTTTAATCATTATTTTAGAATGTACCATCTATTTATAAAACAAAAAGTTTGCTGTAAAACAGTATGCCATGTTACACCAGCAGCCAACTCATACATCTTGTGTTTACCACATCTATTGATTGCATCATTTTCCCTGGTGCTTGATTTAATCTTGTGTTTGTGAAGTAACATGCTATACAGGCTTGTGGCCTAGGAGCAATGGGTTATACAATATAGTCTAGTTGTATAGCAGGCTATACTACCATGGTTTGTGTAAGCACATTCTATAATGTTTACACAATGACAACATCATCTATCAATGTATTTCTAAGAACATATCCTCATTTTTAAGTAACATATGTGACCATATATGAGTACACACACACATACACACACACACACACACATACCCCATAACTAAGTTGGTATACATTCACCCCAATCTTCTATAACATTGTTATCAAAATATTCTAAAGATGTTTTATAAAACCTTGAAACCTTGGAAAATTAAATTATATTCTATTTGGTTTTCACAGAAAGTATATTTCATTGCAAATATGAAATTAGTAACTCTCCAGAAACAAAATGTTAAATTAGCTATTATAACTTCCCCCAAAGCATAATGGATAAATAACAACAGTCTAGGAACATGCAAACTAGAAAGTTACTTCCCAGTTCAATAGGATCCTTTTCCATCAATCTGTGCCCAGCAGTTTCATTCTTAGACCAAAGCCTACTGTTTCTTTATCTTGAGCTATAACTTGCTTACTGCAAATTTCTTAGCTCTGGTTCCATTTTTCCTGGGTTCTAAAGACTACATCTACACTCTTTTGTTATCTGCTGCTCCAGGAATGAGGCAAAGAGAATAGCTATGATGAACTGCATACATATATAACCTATAAAAGTTGAACACAGAAGAGGAAAAAGGAAGATAGAAACTGCAAGAACACTAGACCTCAACTCAATAGATCTGAGTTCTAGTCCTATTCTACCACTAATTTGCTGCATAACTTCCAGTTATATTATCTCTCTAAATCTTTCCTATTACAATATTAGCTAAACAAAATACAAAGTATGCTCCTAAAATACTCAGGCGTCTATAGTATCAGTTCTGGCAGACTGTGTTTATAAGTTTCTAATTGTGCCCGTTTCTCCTCTATTTACTTCTTTTACAGTTCTCCATTTTCATTCAATTAAGTTTTCTAAAATTTCTATTTGGAACTATTTCTTAGGTATTGAACACCTAACTCAGTCAATTAAACTAATCTACCTAATCTGAAAGATGAAAATTATTCACCTCTGTTTTCTTGAGCCCCTGGCTAGGTACTAATAGAGGCTTAGAACATGCCTGATCTTATGTTTCCTCTCCCTTACCTGTTTTTCTAAACCACCAGTCTTCTAGAATGTTATTAGATCTTTCACTAGCTTAAAAGAAACAAATAAGTTCTTACTGCTTTTATTTTTTTATAAACAGTTTACCATATTACAATGTTTTAGTTCTCAATATCATCTCCTTCTGACAGAACTTGAACAGTGATTTCTTAACACCACTCTTCACATTTAATACTCACATGCTTTGCGAGAGATACCTGCCTCACAATGTTAATAATACACTTTTCTCCACATATGCTATAATGCTTAATAACACTTAACCCAATATTTCATTAAAACTCTTCAAAGAAAAAAGGAAAACTATACTTTTAAAGTCCTTCTAGGGGTTCTAAAACTAGTCATAATTTCAACCAACATTAAAAATACCCTTTCTTCAAATAAATATGAATAACAATAAAACAATAAAACCAACTAATATTAATAAGAAAATATAAAAGTATATACTATATATATATACCTACCTAGCAACAGAATACATAAATAGAAAATCATTGTCTGGTGAGCCTGGGGTCTTGCTATAGTCTCTATATTTCTTCTGAGTAGTATTTTTGATGTCTTTCATTACAGATTCCATTTCTTTACTTAAGTTGGTTTCTGACTATAAAAAACACAAAAATATAAAGTTTATTTATATTCATTTTCTCTAATAGTTTAACACTACAATGTTTATCATTTGAACATACTAGAAAATTAAAGTTAAAAAGTCAAAACAGATGTACCTTAGCTAATTACTATAAATTTATTTAGTGCACAAAGACCAAACAGATGAAGAACTGTTTTCTCTTATTTTAGGGATTTTTTTATCCTAATTCTATATTGTGACTGGTACCTCTATAACCACACCATTAATTAACCACATAAACTATATTCTAATCAAATGATCATGCAGGTGTCATTAAAATTATATTTTAGAATAGTTCCCATATTTATAAAAATCCTGACTTTAAGTTCATTTTTCAAAGATGAATATCCCTTACTTTTAAACACATAAAAACTATCATAAATCCATAAAGAGGTGAAATATTTAAGAATTTAAATCAAAGAAATAAATCCTACTGGATGGGATAAAAGATGGGTGCACTTACATCAAATCTCACAGTAAAACATACTGTCTTAAAGAGAATGGTTCAATTAAGTATACACTTGTGTATGTAAATCTATAATTACACATACATATACTGTGTGTATATATCTAAACATATCATCATATTTTTAAAAGTTTTTAAATTTTTTAAATTTTTATTATGGTGACATTGTTAATGAAATCCAGTAAATTTCAGGTGTACAATTGAACCGTAGGGCATTGTATGATCACCGCCCATAGATTTCTTTCTGTCACCACGTATTTGACCCCTGTTGCCCCATCTTAATCCTAATATACCTAGTGAGCATATTTTTAAATGATTAGGCTGTGCTTTATACTGAAAAATACATATATATAATTTGGTCTTGTTTTTAAATATTTCTACTCTTAAAAAACATCTTAACCATATCTCACCTTATAGGAGTTTATAATCTGAAAGATATATAGTAAAACTATAACAATTTAGACTAAGGAAAAATATAGCCTTTGGTAATAATTTGTTCTATAACACTCATTTCTGTTTTAATAATCACAAATAAAAGAAAAATCCTTAAAGTAATTTCTACTGAATATATAAAGGTTCAGAGTAATTTAGAAACAGAATGAAAACAAAAGCTGAAAAGTAGAGATGAGTTAACCAGGATATTTCTGCCTTACACTGATGCTTACTGGGAAAGCTCCCGGTCGTCCCTGCAGCTCCTCCACCTCCTTTATGAGATCTTGTATGCTTTTGTTACTAGGACGCTGCCAAAGGTTATTTTCCACATTGCTTCCAGGATAACAAGGAAGAACACTGTTTGCAAACTGCCTACAGAGAGGACATGTGAATTCTCCTTTGTCCACTGAAAACCCCTGAAGAACCTGGTCATTCTAAAAGATAAAATAAACATACAGATGTATGATATACACTTTTACAGAAAACAAAATTTACACCACTACATTTTACAGCAAATAAACGAACCATACAAAAAAAAGACATCTCTAATATGTCATAAAAACATAGTTTCTCATTTAACTGTTGAAGTTTATCAAATAACTTCTTATATCATGGTAATCATGCAATAGCTGGCATAACCAATGAACTACATAACCATCTTATTCTTCTCTCAGTATGAAATATTCAAATAATTATGCAATCAATCTGAAATGTGGATTTAAAATAAAGAATAACTCAAAAAACAGGGCACATTAAAGTCGATCACCTTCTTCTTACCCCTTGCCCCTGTTTTTATAATCTACTAGGCTTATTCTCTGAGTGCCCATGTTTTTTGATGTGGGCTAGACAGCTTTTAAGCATAAGTTAAGCCAAAAAAAAGGTAATATGTCTCCTCAAGTATCTATCTGCTGAATACAACTTATTGAACTCAATGCAGCAGGTCTATTTAGGTTCAGTGGATAAGGGGAAATTTTAGAGTACTCAGAATATAAGTGCAATAAAAGGGGAGTTAACACCTTCATTCTGATAGAAAGAGGAAGAAAAAGTAGAATTTTGGAAACATAATATGCATACCCCTAGGAGGAAACTCCTGCTCATGAGAGACTGCAGTACATGCTAACTAATCAGAGACAGGAATCCAGGCTGATACATTTGTTCCCTTCTTTTGCCTGACATCGTCCCACATCAGTGTTATTTTAGGCCACTGTTGTTGTGTAGTCCTGACCATTATATTACTCTTTTTCCTAGCAATCTCTCTCTGCCACTACCTAATGTTTTATCTCAAAATGTTTTTAACACATTAATGTATATGTATGAATACTACAATATGACCTTTATTACTAACGAGAAAAAAATGAAGAGAAAAAAAGGATATAAAGAATAGAAAAGAAATTTATTTCCCTATGGTTACAAAGGGGGTTAATGAAAATGTCAGGATGAAATCAGGTTTCCTAGCCCTTAATTTAGTGTTCTAATGTACTAGAAGGCTAGGGCAAGGGTCCTGGTCATTGAAGGACATTCTGTGATTATCTTAAAGATGTAGGTCTTCTCCTTACCTTGACTGAAACTAGGTTCTCTCCTGAAGCCTGCCCAGAAGTCCTCTCAATTAGGCACTGCTCATTCTCCCACACTCCTCACACCTCAGTATCCTTCTCATCTCTAATGCTGGCTTGAGATCATTACTCTTGAATTCTCCTGTCTTTGTGGCTCATGTCTTTTAACAATACCACCTTTTTCCTTCCTTTTTAATGTTATCCACTGCCCTCAAGCACTGAAGACTTTGGTACTTTATCACTCCAAGTCCTGCCATCCACCTATGCAACTTCAGTGGGTATGTGAAGAACCCATCTTATACCTTAGTCATTCAACTCCTTGGCTTCATCAGCTCCCATGGCTTTAACCTCTACTCCAACTCCAGTACTTATTACCATGACCACACCCTTGTCCTATAAGGACCACAAATCTCCATATTTGAAAATACTAAATTCAAACATCTTAAATTCTGACAACTCCTGTCTCCTTTAGTACCTTCTTTTTGTCCCAGTTTATCGGGCCTTTCCTATACTGCCTATACACCATAATCTACCACTTCCTAAACTCTCAAATCAATACTTTTCATCCTCCTCCATATGTCTTTCCATCATACATACCTAACAAAACCTTCAAAAAAAAATAACCCAATGTATGATTTCTCTAATTCTGCATCAAACTGAGTGCTATTGGAGAAAACTGAAATAACTTCTACAAACTGTTTCTAGTCTCAACTGAGCCCTGAATATTGCCTGGAAATCTTGCTCCAACATCCTATGAATATCTAACATCTTACCCAATTCCAAAGTGGTTTATCCAGACTACCTTCTCACTTGTAAAGTCTCTTCACCTACCCCAGCCTTGCCCCCTTACTCTAAGAACATAAAGCTACACCTCTTTCCTCAGAAAAATGGGAGTCACGGCAGCTCCTTTAACTTCCTGACTCCTCCCACCCCAAATATCTAGTTAATAAATCCCATCAGTCCTTCCACCCACTTTCTTCCTTCTATCCCACTTGCAAATATCTCCTAACCAGTCTCCCAATTATACTGCTACCAATATGATCTACCTAATGTGAGATTCTTATTCCCAGATTCTTTCAATGATCACCATCACCTCTCACCTTGATTCCTTCCTCCCTTTTATGCTCTGCATCCAATCTCTCAGAAAATCCTTCTTCTAAATATATCACATATATACATAAATATATATATATACACATAAATATATATATGTGTATATATATATATATACACATACATTTCAAATATCTAACCTCTTCTCTATCTCCACTGCTACGACTAAGCCCAGTTGCCATCATCTCTTACCTCCTAAATGATATCACCACATTCTTTCTTACTCTCCTGCAATCCCACAATAACCCTCTGTGATCTAAACAGCCACAATGACCTTTCTGAACATGTTATATCTCTGCTTAAGAGTTTTTAATGGCTGTAACATATCTCTGTAAGGAATCTGTCTGAAGTCCAGACTCCTTACCACAAACCACAAGGCTTTTTATAATATGACCCCTGATTACTTCTCCAGTCTTATTTTTCATTGTTCAAGCACCTTACTTTATCAAATGTTCTAGCACTTGGCAGATATTCCAATAAGATCCTATGCACACCTCATAACACTTAGCACAAATACTGCAACTGCTTATTTCTGTCTCACACAGTGCATAGTAAACTCTTTGAGTGAAGAAACTGTGTATTAATCACAGTTGTCATCCCCAATATCCATCACAGTACCTAGAACACTACAGGATAAATATCTGTCAAATGAACAACTAAATAAAGTATGAAAAATGCATAGTGTGCTTCAGGAGCTACTAATTAGCTTATTAATGCTGAATTGATGGAAGATAAAGCTAAAGAAACAAGCAAGCCCAGATCATGTAGTGCCTTGAATGCCATTCAGGGAAAAGTAAACTTTACCCCGTTAGAAAAAAGTCAGTAAAGGATTTTTAACCCATATGCCATAAGACTTACTTTTTAGAAAGATCAATATAGTGATGAAATTTGACTTGGAATAAGGAAATTGATAAGAAAGCAACTATAATAGTCAAGAGATGAAAACATAGATAAAAAAAAAAGTAGAAGTGGGAATAATAAGGGCAGAATATAGTCAAGTGAAATTTAGGGAGACAGAATCAATAGAATTTGGTAAGTGACTGAATGTGAGAGGTAAGGAATAGGAAAGAAAACAGAAATCTATTGCTTCTGAGTTAGGAATCTGGGAATAGAGTAGACCATGTATTTAAGAAGCTAGGCTGACAGAAAAAGAAAGACTGCAGGTACAGGGGAATGAATGCAAGGTCAGGGGAAGGAATTTTAAAAAGCAGATACTTTAGTGTCTTTATGAACTGAAAAGATGGGACAGACCAAGCAGAAAAACTGAATAAAAGAAAAGAGGTTACTTACTGATACATCAAGGCCTCTGAAGTGAAAGAAATACTAGAGAAAGAAATACTAGAGCACAAACAGAAAGATTATTCCTGAATGGAAGAATTACTATGTCAAAGAATAGAAAAGGATTGGTTAGGATGCTAAGTCATTTATCAGGGAATAGAAAAAAAGCAAAGTAGAAAGCTAAAGTAGTATGTAACAGAGAACCATATTTTTTGGGTGACAAAGGAAGAGACAGACATCTGATGAGAGAATAGGGATCTTGGGATTTATGCAAAGAGTGAGATAGGGGAGGCAAAGGTATAGAATAGCAGCTGAGGAGACTAAGGGAGGAAATTGATCAAAGACAGATAAATGAATTGATAAGTAATATCTACAGTCCATGACCCTACTCTAAGGCACTGTTATAGGAAGCTACAAATTTTAGAGGTGCTGGTTTACATTTTATGATTTTCTAGCAGTGCTAGCTGCCTGGATCTAAGAGCAAAGAAGGTAGATTAAATGACTGGTACAAGAAAGTGAGGCTAGGTAAGAGCTAATACTCTAGGAAAAAAATGCAAAAATGGTTAAAAGACTGAAGATCATGATGCCAGAAACAAAATGCATTCATAAGAGTAAAATTAAAAGAATCTGAAAAATAATCATATAAAAAAATGATATGGTAGAATAGTAAAGCTTAACATTTCCAAACTAGAGTAGCAAAGTCTAAAATTACAGCCATGAAAGTCAGCTGCTAAAGAAGAGTTGAAAATTAAAATCCCTAATGTTGAAGTGAAGGAACTGTGAGGCTGGGTAGTACAAATGATGATCAAAATCACCCACAATGAATTAGGATGTATCTGCTGTAACAAATATTTAATACTGGGGAAGATATATATGCTTTTAAAAATTTTTCAATTAACTTACCCGTAATGATTCCATGTAAGATTTATGACAATCTATATGTAATGTGTGGCCACAGGTTTGTACATAAACACCTCCTTCCCAGCCAATTGATACTGCCAAGAGACAAGAACTCTTAAAAAAAAAAAAAAAAAAAAGACAGAATACAATTAATTTTAAAGACGTATAAATGTATCCATATATCTAAATATATTAACATAAGACTTTGAATGATTTCACATTGTGATACTAATATGAACTTTTATTTTTGTGATAGTAAAATAAAAGTAACACCTGGCTTGATAGTGCTAAGGCAATGTCATTAAACTAGAAACACTATAAAGTTTTAGCTTCCAATACACATAATAAAAGAGAATAATTATGAATTCAGCCTTTCTCCACCCCATAAAATACAAGCTCTCAATACAATTCTATAGGTCAGTATTAAATATACTGCTGTTGTTTATTTTATACAGTACTTAATCTCTCTGTGATAGGACATTCACAACTTCCTTCTTAAAGTGCCTACTTCCCTAATGCAACTCTTCTGGTTTTTGTCCCATCTCTTTAACCATTTGGTTTAGGCCTCTGTTTTAAAGACTTCTTTCTTCACCTGCCTCTTCAATGTTTATATACCTCAAGATTTTATTATTAGTGCTCCTCTCTTCTCATTAAAACTATTCTCTCTGAGCAGTTTAATCCAGAAATTCAACTATCCTCCAAACCTGGATCTCTTGCCTGACTGACAATACAAATATTTAGCTGTCAACCAGAAATCTCCAGTTTGACATCCCTCAGATAATATAAAATCAATGTGTCAAAAACATGTCATTTTCTCCATGAACCTTCCTTTTCCTCCTGATTTAAACACTCCACAATCTAGTCACCAAGTCTAGAAAGCTCAGTCATTCCATATCATACCCTTTCCTTCACACCACAGTTTTAGTGCTCAAATCATACAAATTCTATCTACTAAATAAACTCATGATTTGGGCCTCTTCTCTTCATTACCATTATAATATTCTAGACTGTATCATTTGTTGTGGAGAAGAGGGTTCTTTTTTTTTTTTTTTTTTTTTTTAGTACCAGTAAGTCAGCTTTATTGATGCAGCAGGCCCTTTACAATGAACCAGAGAGCCCACCTTCTCTGGGAGGATATGTCTGTAGAAACCCTCAGGGTTTTCCACTTCAAAATAACAAGCTAAGCTCTCCCTTTCACTACAGTGGAAGAAGGTTCTTATATACAGTTTCCCAATTTGTCTCCTTGACTCTGATTTCTTCTCTCCATAATATACATCTTCCACATATCTCTCCAAAATACAAATTTGGTCATAAGAATGACCCAAAAAAGTACCTTACTATTTACAAGAGTTTAATATAACACAAAATAAAGAAAGAAAATAGATTATATAAGCCAACTATATACTCGTTTGAAATTTGTTTTAAAAGTTAATTGCTTCTAACTCCTCTTTTACATTTTCAACTTCTCTGCTAATTGCTTCCCTTGAACTTATAAACAGACTTAGATTTTCCTCCCCTAAAGTAATTTTCTTTGAGTTTTTATTTGGCCTCTGTCAAACAGCACTTGGACATAAACTTGAGTTTTCTGTCTAGAATCTACAGTTAATAGATGGCTAAGCCACATCAGTATCAGGCATAAGGTGTAACATGAGTGACAACATATGATGAAAGATTAGAAAGCTATAAAAACTGAGTGATCTTTTTATTTTTATATTGGAAAGAAATTTATACATTACAACGAAAAATGAACAAACCATCTCTAAACAATAGGAAACAAAGTTCCAGTATTAAATTACGATTCTTCATGAGCATCTGAAAGTTGAAAATATTACAGTGTAAAAAGTCTTCCCAGAAGATTTAAATATGTGTAACAGCACAAATCAAATACTTGCTGTAAGTGAGCCAGCTTCGACTATTACAAATCAGAAAAATAACAGGAGACCTGCGCATCTCTACTTTATCATTTGGAGCCACTTAATGTAGAAGCAGATTTTGATATTAATTAGATAATTTTAGAATGGTTAGTATCAGCTAATTAACAAGCTGCTCTCTTTGGCAATGTATTATAAAAAATGTAATTAATCTTTCTTTTTAAATAAAATCAGTTAGCTTTTCAAACCGGAAATAGTAAGTCACTTGTAAATATATCTGTTAGATGTCTTATTCGAATCTGCTAGAGTAAAAAAAAGCAGGAAACCATTTATTAATGTAAGACTAATAATTTAGGAAGACTTAAGACTTCAGTGGTGTTCCCACCACTGTGCTAAGTGCTTAACATTGAATCTTCACAGCCTCAAATCTATTAAAAACTCACATAGTAAGTGCTGTTATCCCTTTTCACAAAAAAAGAAAAGAAACATTTACCAAGATCACTCAGCTGTAATTGGTAGAGCCCAAGTTCAAACCCAAGTCTATCAGATTCCAAAGCTCAGGCTCCTCCTCTACTGTGTCTTATCTCTCATATATCATGCTTCCTGTTTCAACAGTAACTGTACTTTCTGACATTACTAAAATTATACATGTCAACTCTCTAATATGCATGTATTAATTTTATAATCAGTATCAGTGCCCACTAATAGTAATTCTTCTCTATAAAGTCTGTCTAACTACCAAACTGGTATACTTTGTGCCCACTGATAGTAATTCTTCTCTATATAGTCTAACTACCAAACTGGTATACTTTGCTACAGTAACTTAGTTAGAAATCAATAAGCATCTACAACATAAACAGCATGTGCCAGTCCTCTGGGGACTCTAAAACCAATATAGGAAATGGCCCTAGACCTCCAGAGGCACAGTTCAGGGCGCACACCATATACGCATAAAATAACCATTATGAAAGTACACAAAAGTATTAATATAGGAATAAAATCTCACAATCAGAAACACAACAGATATTCAGTCCAGTTTAGATTTTAGTTCACAGCCTTTTTATAAAAAATAAGATTTTTTTTTAGAAATAAATAACTATTCTGGCTGCAGGTAATAAATATCCTGCTTTATCTCTTCTTTATTAGATCTACCTTTCCCTCAAAATTATTTTGCTCTTTTGGATCTGGATTACATTTTGATTTAATCAAGTCATTTTTCTTTTCTGTTTGGCTTTAGGATTAATCGTTACTCATCTACTCTAAATTGATTCAAACAGATAAAATTAAAACCAAGGTTATGGCAAGAAAACAAAATCTAAAGAAAAGTGGTAGTAAATGTCTGCAAAAGCAGAACACAATTTCAACATTTTCTTCACAATTTCAACATTTTCTTCAAAATAAAGATAGCTATTAAAATCTAATTAATAAATATATACACACTGCAAAAAATACAAAGAAATAATAAAAAGTACGAGTCTATATGTGCATATACACGTAATATATACACACGGATGCTTCTTTTTCCAAAAACTGATAATTTCATTTTAAAGCCTCTAAAAATATATGGAAGTATGCTCATTACCTAACTCAAACTACTTTATAAAGCCTAACACCTGAGCCCTCCTAAGTGGGGTAGCTTGAATATTAAAAACATCACTTTATATTTATACCAAACTTTATTATATGTAAAGTGATCTAGAGAAATTTCCAACTTGGTGGGTTAAAAATTACTATATGAAAGATCATTATGAGCCCAATTTTACAGATGATAAAATTGAGTCTTAGAATGTTTATTTGGCCAAGTTCACATTATTAAGAAATTGCAGAACCAGGACCAAACTTGTTTTCTGACCTGGGATTCTGTCTATGATGCATGACACCTCCCTAATTAGAGCCATCGTCTCCTCTAGAATCCACCAGAAACTTTCTCCTCCGTCCAAATTATTGAACCACAGTCTACTGTGATTCTTATCACCACTAAGTCAGTTATTGTTTATTCTAATTAAGTAATCTTTCATTTTATTGGAAGTTTCTTCCATTTAATCCAGTGCATTATGCACAAGAAAAAATTATATTTGGAAATCTTTCAAAATAATCATCTCATATAGTTAAAATAATACTTCACTTTAAATTTTAAGTAATTTAAATTATTATCATACATTTACTTAACTCAAGATACAACATCCAAAAACAACCAATGAAAGGAAACTCCTTCTAATAAACCATTCAGGAAACATTAAAAATGGTACAAAAATTTTATAAAGAAATTAACAATGATGCTGCTACTAAAGAAATAAAACTGATCTTTTAAGACTTTTGACACCTGAGTGCTAGAGCTCCTACGTACAAAAAGCAGGGAAAAAATTTGAGTTCACAAGAAACTAGAGAAGCCACAAATTAAGCCTGCCCCTACTTTACATTTAAAAAGCATCATGAGATTTTATTCTATATCTTTAAAGAAAAAGGAGGCAAAAATCTTCATAAAATATTCATGCAATATCTAAAAGTTTTCAGAGGTAATACGTATATCCATTGAATTTGAATACATCACAATAAACAACATTTAAAATAAAGGTATGACATTTATAATCTGAAATTTTTACTTAACAGGTTTCCATTTCTTTACTACTCACGTATGAATATTTTTTCTAAAAAATTTTCAGTTTGCAAATGAGAATGACATTTGGTAGAAGAAAAAATATCAAATAAGACTCTGAAAAGAAATAACTATCAACTTTGCAGACAAAAAATACTATTTGATAAAAAGGGTACTTACATCCTTAAAATAACGCTGTAATAATGAAAGCCTCACATCATGAACAGCTGCACATGTATCCCAAGGGTAAATCTGCTCCTCTTCAGTGATAGGCAACTTTTTTGGCTCAATGTTGTCACGGCACTGCCCCAAAACTATATTGACATGGCCAATAGACATATGAAAAGATGCTCAATGTTACTAATCTTCATAGAAATGCAAACTAAAACCACAATGAGATAGTACTTTACACCTGTCAGAATGGCTATGATCAATAAATCAAAAAACAAGTGTTGGCGAGAATGTGAAGCAAAGGAAGCCATCTAGCACCGTTGGTGGGATTGCAAACTGGTATAGTTACTATAGAAAACAGTTTAAAAGCTCCTCAAAAAATTAAAAATAGTATTACCTTATGACCCAGCAATTCCACTTCTGGGTATTTATCCAAGAAATCCAAAACACAAATTCGAAAAGATATATGCATCCCTATGTTCTTCACTGCAGCGCTATTTGCAACAGCCAAACAATGGAAGCAACCTAAGTGCCCATCAACAGATGACTAGATAAAGAAGTTGTGGTACATATATACAATGAAATATTACTCAGCCATAAAAAGAAAATAAATTAAATCTTACCATTTGTGACAACATGGATGAATCTAGAGCGTATTATGCTAAGTAAAATAGGTCAGACAGAGAAAGACAACATATGATCTCACTTTTATGTGGAATCTGGAGAACAAAATAAACCAACAAGCAAAATGGAAATAGATTCAGAGATAAAGAGAATTGATGATTGTCAGATGGAAAAGTGTTTGGAGAACTGGGTAAAAAAGTGAAGGAATTAAGAAGTACAAATTGGTAGTTACAGGGATGTACTGTACAGCACAGAGAATATAGTCAATAATATTATAATAACTATGTATAGTTCCACTATCCTGTACACCTGAAACTAACATAAAATAACACTGAATGTCAACTCTAATTGAAAAATAATTTCCTTTGAGAAATATCAAAAAAAAAAACTCTATAAACAACAGAGATAAAAGCTCATTAAATAACCAATACATAGACCTGATTTTCACCAAGAAAAGCTGAGTTATGTACCACTAGCTACACTAATTTTTTCACTATTAGAATATTTTCAAAGACCAAAAAAAAAGTAGTATTCTAGTTGTCTTCTACAGAGTAAACAAAGCTTCAAATATGCCAGTATTTACTTTTTAAAATAACACTATAATGTGAATATGAACTCTGGATGGATAGATCAACAGATAGATGAATCACTGTGGAAGCATAGCATCAAGAGCTCATTTGTCAAACTCTTGACCTTCTTCTTAAAGAAAATGGGCAAATATCTGAATTATCTCAACCTGAAAGGGGCCAGGGTGACTGTGGAGCAAAGCTATCATGTTCTCAACTCTCTGAGCTACTTAAGGAATGAGAGTATGGCATCAGAGCTCAAAATCAAGGAATTCTTCAGCCACTACCTCACCATCTACAGCAGCTCTGAGTTCAACAAGACAATGGCCATTTTCTGCAACCTGGTATCCCTGACTCTCAGATATAACTGCATCTCTGACGAGCTGCTCAAGGACTTGTGTGAGAACAATTCCAGTACCCTCCGGACCATAAATGTCAAATGCCACGTTCATGACCCCAATGGGCAGGTCATCTGGGGCATGTCTTGGGCCAGGCTGGCCAGGCACACCACCAACTTGAAGGTGAACTTCTTCTTTGAGTGAGTCATGAAGTACAAGCGCTTGGTCCAGATTCTCTTGAGGAGATCCCAATCATGAGCATCAGTCTGAGAAGCTGCTATTTCAGTGACCCAGACTGGTCTATGCGGCTCACTCCTCTGGATCTCCTGCCCACCCTCCAGCACACTCTCCAGGTAGGTATGACCTGAGGGTGGGAGGCTTTTAAGGAGTGACTGGATCAACAGATCGATGGATGGGTGGATTGAATGATGAAGGCTGTTTTCCAAAATGTGTCCACTGTAAAAGCCTACAAGTTATGACTCTCTCCAGTATCGATAAACTTCATTTCTAAATATACTACTTCTTACAACATGGAAACACAAAGGTCCTTGAAGAATAACCTGAGTCCAGGGTTGGAGAAAAGTGCCAAGTTATCCTGGAATTGTGGGTTATAAAAAGCAAAGGGTAATTCAAACACTGAGGACCTAAAGGAGTTCTGACCAGCCAAATTTGAGAAAATTGAGTACTGAAAGAATAAGTAATGGTAACAGACAACATAATCAATGATTCAGGCAAAAAACATTAAGAAAGAGGGTAAATTGTTAGAGTCTCAATGTATTATCCTACAGATCACTTACCACCTTAACCAAGTGATCAAACTTTGCTGGCATCACCAATAATAGAACAAGTGATGCCATTATTCTACAGAACTGGACTCTTTAAAACTTTTTAAAGGGGCTGAAGAAACTATTCCAGATTCAAGAAGACATAAGAAATGACAATTAAATGCAATCCATGCTCTTTGCTTGGTTCTTGGATCAGGAAAAAAAATGCTATAAAAATATTGGGACAATTGCGAGAATTTGGAATATAGAATATTAGATGTTCTTGATATTAAATTTCTTGGGGTATGATAATGATACTGTGATTTTATAAAAGAATAACCTTGTCTTTAGAAGATACATTCTGAAGTATTTAGAGATAAAATGTCATGATGTCTGCCATTTTCTTCTGGAGAGAGAGAAAGGGAGGGAGGACAGGAGGAAGAATGTGTGTGTCGATTAGAGATAAAGAAATATATGACAATATGTTAACTATTGGTAAGTCTAGATAAAGGGTATTCAACTTTTCTGTAGATATAGAACTTTTCAAAATGAAAAGTTGGGAAAAGAGGTATATGGCAAAAGGAGATAAAAAAATAAGATTTTTGTTATCATAAAACATCAAAGCACAAAAAAAGGGAGTGAAGGTATAAACATACAGTGCCATATATTACCATAAAACTCAATAAGCATGGGAAGAGCCACTCTTAGGGAAGAAATATCAGGCGTATTATTGTGGGCCTCCAGTTTTGAAGAAATTCATAGCAGCAACAGAAAGAAGAGACAGAAGCAGGTAAATGCTAGCAACTAGAATATAATTAGCCTTGATGTATAATCCTCTTAATACACTGCTGGATTTGCTTTGCTAGGATTCTGTGATGTCTTTATCTAGTTTTTCTATCAGGGTAATGCTGGCCTCTTGAATGAGTTATGAAGTATTCCTCTTTTTTTTATTTTTCTTTTCACAAATCTGAGATGAATTGGTGTTAATTATTTAATGTTTGGTAGAATAACCAGTGAAGCCATCTGGTCCTTGGCTTTTATTTGTTAAGATGTTTTGGATTACTGATTCAATCTCTTTACTTGTTTAAGGTCTGCTTGAATTTTCTACTTTTTGAGTTGGTTTTGGTAGTTTGTTTTTAGGAACTTATACATTTTATCTAGGACACTGAATTTGCTGGCATAAAATTGTCATATTCTCTTAAAGTCTTTTATTTCTTTAAGGTCTATTGTAATGTCACCACTTTCATTTCTGATTTTAGTTATTAATGTTTTTCTTCCAGGTAAGTCTAGCTAAAAAATTTGTCAATTCTGATGATATTTTCGAGGAACCAACTTTTGGCTCTTCTGATTCTTTCTATTGTTTTACTATCCTATATTTCATTTACTTCTGCTCTAATCTTTATTTCTTTCCATCTGCTAGCTTTGGGTTTAGCTTGCTCCTAAAAGTATATAGGTAGGTTATTGATTTGAGATCTTTTCTCACGTAAGCATTTGCAGCTATAGATTTTCCTCTGTGTACTGTTTTCATTCTACCATGTAAATTTTGGTATACAGTGTTTGTATTTTCATTTATTTCAAAGTATCTTCTATTTTCATTTGTAATTTCTTCTTTGACCCATTGGTTGTTTAAGAATGTATTACTTAACTTCCACATATTTATGAATTTTCCAGTTTTCCTTCTGATAAGCATTTTTAATTTAATTCCTTGTGGTCAGAGAAGATACTCTGGGTGATTTCAATCTTTTTAAATGTATTGAGACTGGTTTTATGGTCTATTTTGGAGAATGTTCCATGTACAATCTAAAAAAAATGTGTATTCAATTGTTGTTGGATAGAGTGTTCTATATGTTTTTTAGGTTTAATTGTTTTAAAGTGTTGCTCAAGTATGTATGTATGTATGTATGTATGTATGTATGTATGTATTTTGATCTTCTATCTAACTGTTCTAACCATAACTGAAACAGGTGCATTGAGGTTTCCAACTATGATTGTAAAACTATTTCTCCCTCCAATTCTGTCAATTTTCCTTCATATATTTTGGGTCTCTGCTATTTGGTGCCTATATGTTTATAACTGTTATATCTTCTAACCCTAACCCTACTTCAAAATACTTCAGTACAGGAGAGGATGGAGAACATTCAGACAAATTGTTCAAATTAAAAAAAAAAAAATTTAACTACAGATGGGCAAACATATCAATCAACAGGCTGCTTCAAGAATGACTGCTTCTAGTAGCTCAAGATATAAAGGCGAAACTACCGAAAATGCCTTATACAGTTAAAATATTTAAGTTGACAATATTTCTAGGTTTAAAATACTTTCAGATTTTAGAACAATTAAATGGCCAAGAACACTATACTCAGTAACTGACCACCTAACGCTGGTGATACCACATTCTAAGGGAAAAGGTTATGTAACATATAGAGAGATCTTTCTGTTAAGGGCTACTTCCAACACTCAAGTCCAGGAAAGTGAAATAAAATCAGATTAAGAATCTTTGATATAAATTGGTCCTTGCTATGCAGACCTACCGTTATATCTAGACAAAGATTTAACTTTCACTCAAAAAAGACACTTATTAATCTGTTGTATATATTTTGTCTCTAAAATGTTCCAACAGAAAAATTACTTTGATTTTACCTGAAGATGCTTGCAACAGTACAACCAATCCTGTAGGTCGGTCTTCAGAGGAGGGGCCACTCTGTCCACAAATAACACAATCATATACTGCCTCAGAAACCTGCGGTTCTGCTGTGGTGATCTCCATAGGAATATCGTTCTCAGGAGAATCTGAGGAGAAAATTTTCTCTTCAATGAAAATGTGAAAAAAAAAAAAGTTCAGATAATTTTGAGCTTTGATACCAATAAAGTTACATAGTAATAAAATTATGAAAAAAATACCTTGCTGAAATAAAATATTTACTCAGAAAAAGACAAAAAATACAGAATTGATATAATGAAAAATTTTAAATAATATTTGGTTAAAAACACTTCTGATGTTATATAATTCACATATAAAATTGGAAGGAAAAACACAAAGGCAAAGATATTTGCATCAAAAAAAGCCTTTAAAATATTATAATCTAAGAAAATAAGGTGGAAATTATTTTTTTTAATTTTCTTTGAGGTACCTCAGAAGGGAAATTTATAACATCATAGCTCTTGGAAAGAAATAGCAATATTTACTACTAGGATAAAAGAGAAACAAACTATTTCTCCTTTATTTTCAATTCTAGTGATTATACCTTAGTAATAATTATCAATATATTTGTTTATGCAGGGAAATCATATAGATATGACCATTATATTAATACAGGAGAACTACCATAAAAAATAACAATAACCCCCTGGTGATATGATGTCATAAACAGCAGGCAATAAAACAGTGAGTCAATAACGATTCTCAGATCAAAACTCTTAAATTCATGAAGATCCGTGGTATTATCCATAGTGGCAAAGAAATGGGCAGAGAGGATTAGGAAGATAAGGGAAGCAGGAATAATTAATGATTTGTTTAAAAGATGAAGACATATCTTAATAAAATGTAAAACTACATGACAAAAAGAGAAAAGAGGTCAAGTTTCGATGTTTTAATAAGAATTCATGCAGATAAACATATATCTGTTATTAAGAGTAGCTGAGAGGAAATGGGCAGAAATCTAAAATAGAACTTTGGATAATGACCAGCAGTAATAAAAACAAACAAACAAAAAGAAGCTAATAAGGAAATCAGAGAAAAAAAAATATATGAATAGAATCAGAACCAGAAAGCTCATTGTCTATGAAAATAAGATTAATGGGTCAAAATGAAAAGATTTCAAAAGAAAGTACCAAAGGCCAGTAAAAATTGTTATGTGATTACTGTTTTTTAGGAAGAAAAATTTTTAGTATAGAAAAGAGAGGATGTTTCTGATTGCTCTCAAGTTCAAAGAAGAATAGAGAAATATCTGATTTAAAGTGATGTGAAATAATTCAGTCTCACAGTAAGTGCCAAAGAACTAGATTTCATGAACTCTACCTCGCATACAAAGATAGCTTTCCTTTTTTTATGTCTTGGTACAATCAACTTGAAAACTTCAAGGAAATCCTAATACCAAAATGCATTATCAAAGAGGCTGCTAAGTCACCTTTTCTAGAGTTTTTAAAAGTAAGGCTTGATAATCTTCCACAGTGATACAGTGCCAGAACCATGAAAATAAAACATATGACCGTCTTTCATGTTCCCTCAAAGGGAACAAAGTCCACAGCTGTGCAGTTAAAGACATAACCAATGCCCTTTTTTATAATAAGAGAAGTCATTAATTAAAACCAGATCATAATACCACTTGTTTCATCTATTAGATTAGTAAATACACACAAGTTTGAGAATATGTTCTAATGAAAAGGATATAGGGTAACTGATACTTTTACACACTGTTGATGGGAATATGAAACAGTATAGCCCTTATGAAAGTAATCTGGCAATATCTAGCAAAATTACATATCTATTTACTCTTTGACCCACCAGTCCCACCTCTAAAAATCTCTTACAGATATATTATCAAAATACAAAAAGACACATGCACGAGGATATTCAGTATGATACTATTTGTATAGCAAAAGACTCAAACAAATAAACTGTCCAATAACAGAAAACCATTTGAATAAACTATGGGAAAAATCTATAAAAGGGAATACTATATAGCTAGAAAAAGGAATAAAGACTATATCTATACACTGCATGGTGGAATCTCCAGGTCGTAACGTTATATGAAAAAAGCAAGGTAGTAAAAGTGTACATAGTATGTTATCATTTACCTAAGAAGGGAACACAAGTATTTTTATACCTCAATATTTTACATGTATATAAATATAGTTATATCACCAACCCCCTTCATACATAAATAGTTAAAAAATAAAAGGATAAACCTCAAATTAAACTGCATTACTAAATAAAATAAACATCTCCCTCCACAACTAATGACAATAAAAATCAACAAAATTCTGATCTATACCAGACATTATCTTTATGCCTTGTACTTGAATCATTTAATCCATCAATCAATCATCAGGTCTGTTAATTCTTACTTTACAACCATTCTCATATCTATTCCTTTCTATCCCCAGGCTACCAACAGAATGTGTTTAGCATATTGCTGGATACACAGTTAACACACAAAAATATATATCTCATCATCATCATCCCCCAAAATTCATAATTTCAGAAGATCCAAAATGCAAACAAAAAAATTTTGCTTATTCAATATTTATAGTAATTAAAGTTAGAAAAAAACTAAAGTCCAATTATGTGGGCCTGATTAAAAATCATAGAAAATGATAATATTAACAGCCAATGCTTATAAACTTATGATGTGCCAAGAGCTCTAAGTGTTTTAAATGTACTAATACATTCAATCTTCATAACAACTCTATGAGGTAGGTAGTGTAGTAGGTCCTCACTCAAAATTGTCGATAGATTTTGTGACTTTAAGTGGAATGACATATAATAAAACCAATTTTACCATAGGTTAATTAATTTAAGCAAGAGTTAAGTTCCTATGGAATCTCATCAGCGTTATAATGAAATACTGTTGAACGAAATGATGTTATCTCAGGACCTGCTTTATAATAACCCCTTTTTAACTATGTGGAAACTGATGTAATGAGAAGAGGTTAATTACTACAGGCAATGGAATGGTTGAAACACAAACCTTAGGCAGTCAGGCTCCAGAATCCATGCTCATAACCACTATACTATGCTACCTCTCTAATGAAGTACAGCCTCTCTAAAAATTATAGTTACTAGGAGTTTTAAAAATAATAATATAGGGATATTTCTATGTTAAAATATTGAGTAAAAAGGTATAATATAAAATTGTTACTATTCAGTACCATCAGTAATATTCATGTTTTTTGGATGATAAAATTAGAGATAAAGTTTGTCCCTTCTTTATGTTTTCTTGTACTTTATATTTCTCTGATTAAAATGCAGCCTGTTTAAAATCACCAAATAATTTCCAAAATAACTTCTTATTCTATATTAAGCATCTCAACTAACATTTGGAACTCCATTCTGCTGCATTTCAGTCCTATCTATCTGATGAACTTTAATGGATCAAGTTTATAATTTAACATCTTGACTCCTATAACTAGATGGTTAGTAAAAATAAATAATAGGGATTAGTGATGAGGAGAAAATTATGAAAAGAAATGCAGAAGTGAGTCTCTTCACATAGGAAACTGGTAACTACAGAAAGGCATTAAACAACAGATAAGTAGGTACTAATCACAAAGCAGAAATCTGTTGCATTCAGAGAGAAAAGCTTCCATTCTTAAATTTTCATCTAATAATGGACTGTATTTGATTAGAAAATTTGTAAAGTACTGTGTGTTTTATAAATTTGAAATATTCTGAATGTTGTATTACCAGACTAAAAATTTTAGGAGAACATCCATCATACATAAAGATAAATAAGATAAAGAAAAAATAAGAAACAAGTACAGAATATTTACATTGCTACAACACAGATAGGAAATAAGGCAAAAAGACAAAAGGAATCTGACAAATGAAGCAGAGATTGGACTAAGATTAAATTGTATCTTTACTACTGCTAGGTAGTATATTTCATGAGTGGGCCCAGCTTCATGTGTTAATAATATTATAATACATAATGTCACATGCAAATGAAGCAAAAAGTTGTCAGAGGTAGAAAGAGATGTGACTGCAATTTTTATCTTGGGCAATGGATGAAAATGGAGTTTCAAATAGATTTCTGGGATCAAACAGATCTCTTTGGGAAGGGACTGAGTGATAAATAAAAGAGATATACAAATCTGAATGGTCCAGGGTCCCACTGGCATGCCCATGAACAACATAAATAAACCAAGTGCTTATGAATCTATATTGCCTCACCTGTCACAGGGCAGCATGCAAAAACCAGGACTGGGAGAGAGTGGATCTCATTATCCTGATGGCTTCTGTGAATTGCTTGCCTTTGCTAGCAATCATGTTCTGCCTGATCCCTCAATTGTTCTTCCTGTGCCCTGGCTACTGCCAAAAAAGGTCATACCTTCCAAAAGGTAGTAAGATTTAGAAGAGGAAGTCAATAACTTTGCAGACTAATGACATTCAAATTTATAATCTTGAACATAACTGATCCTTAAGGATTGTTTACCAATCTTTATATTTAGCCCTGATGAGCAACATCTCCCACTCTCCTCAGCAACTATTCCAAACCTCTGGTGGCATTCTTCTCTCTTAACTCTGAAAACTAAGGCAACCAAGTGATCACCTGAACTTCCTATTTCCCTTATGCTCAGTGGAACTTACTTCTGTCTTCCCTCTACTCAACTCAGGAAATTGAGGTGGTCATTCTCCTATTCAAGACAACACTAGCTAACCAACTCTAGGTGTTCTCTGCTTAACCGATTCCTCAGAAAACTGTTTTCATTTTATCTCACTTGAGATTGGGAAACAATATGTAGAAACAATTTCTAAAAATGTTATTAACTAAGCTTTTTTTAAAGTTCTTAAAGTTGTAAACAAATAAACCAAGAGGTACATCAAACTGGTTATATTACCTCTCGAAAACAGGATTACTCCCAAGTGACTTGAGAACACAGAACTTTGACTCTATACCCTTAGCAGAATATACTGAAGGACAAAATGATGTCTACACAATTTTAATTTTTTAAAATTTAGTTCAATAATTTGATTGTTTAACATAATATCAGGGTTAGCATTATAAAGCTATTTATTTTGTAGAAAAAAGTAATTTTATTATGTATAATATATTGTGGTTGAATAGAATATTCTCAATCCTAGGACAAGCATGCTGAAATATCTGAGAGTAAAGTGATGTGATGGTCTATAACATACTCCATTAATAGAGAGACAGAAAATGAGAGAGCATGAGAATAAAAAAAAAAAATTAACTAGATGAAGGTTATGTTGGTATAAGGGACTATAATACTATTTCTTTAGTTTTTCTGTATGTTTGAGATTTTATCTTAAGAAAAAAATTGCATGAGCAAAATTATCTCATTTTGGTTTATTTAAAAAGCATTTATATGCACATATACTTAGAAAACAATTTGTAAGGATATAACCTAGGTTAGAAAATCTGGTAGTAAAAATATATTATTTTGTTATTTTGATTATATGTGTTTTCTAAGTTTCTATAAGAAAAATTTAATGCTTTTATTACAATAGAAATTTTAACTTTAAACTTTACAATAATAAATATTGGTAAGAATATAATTCAAGATTACGGACTAAACATAGGCTTTTGTCTCATTTCTTTTTTAAAAATTACTGAAATAAAAGTAAAGGAATAATGAAAAAATATTCCTATGAGAATATACAAAAAAGATGAAGTTGTGAAAGAGAATTTCACCAACTAACATATAAAAGATGTCAATTAAATTTCTAAATGATTGAAGGAGATGGAGACATGCTGACAGATGACACATGAAAGAAAACCACAAAAGCTGCAACCACTTGTATATTATGAGAAAGTTACAAAAAAGGAAAAATTTATCTGTCCATCAGAATGTCAACTCTGGACTCAGAATCAGCCATTGATGCAAAAAATAGAAGTCATAAGTATGAAATGATTCTGACAAGAGAATAATTAACTGAAGGACTATATACAGAACTCATTACTCAGCACCTAAATTCCCCCCCTCAAACTTGACTGAACCTTGACTGAATTTGCTCAGGTTGCTTCCCATTTCCGTTGGGGCAGAAAGTAGTAAAAGAAGTGGAAAAAGGAAAAGTAGGTCAATGAACTAAATCTTCAACTTTTGTATAAAGTCAACTGAGAATAAATGAATCCAATAAACACAATTTAAAAATTTTTTATATCAAAGTTATATTCTGAGCATAAAATCCACCACTGATAGTTTAGAAGACACTATGCTAAATCTGGGCTGGCACTCTCTCCATATCTCTTCCAGACATTGATTATGTGTGCTTAAATGCACAAAAGTGCAAAAGAAGGTATATGCATGTTTGAATGAACATATGTGGATATATTTCAACCAAACACTTAAGTATGGCTTAAGTTTATTTTCTTTCAGCATATTTGTCTAAAAAAATCACTGTAATACAAGAATTAGTCAAGGAAAGGAGTATACTGGTTAACTAATGACTGAGATTAATTGAGATTTAATCTACTTCTACAATATTTGTAAAAGATTACAAATAGTAACCTACCATCATACAGGAAAATGGCAATGCCTCTCATATAAATACTAATACTAATTGTAACAAAGTGAGAAGTGAACTTGATTTTAAAAAATACTGAAGGGGTGGCAGGAGGAAGCCCTAAAAGTATTTGAAAACTATTCATCAAGATCTTAGGATAATTTCACAAGAAAAAAAAAACAAGAATAAGTAAATGCATACTGGTGAACCTCACAAATCTAAAGGGCAGTTTAACAGAAGAGAACAGAAGGAGGATGCTGTATTGCTACCATCAGGAAGAACTTTCTAACAACTGCAGCTACTCAATAACAGAATGGACTGCCTGTAATAAAGGTCTGATCTTCCATCATTCTATTGTTTAACAAAGACCAGAAATCATCTGTCTAGACTAGATAATCCCAAAGGTAATAACTGAAATTATGAGAGTTCTAAACTAAATTTTAACTTACCAACATCCATTGCAGTTTCCATGAAGCTTTTCTGTCGTGAAGCAAACTCTGCAAGCAATTTCTGCTGCCTCTCTCTAGCCTTTTGTCGCCTAGATTAAACAGAAATAAAGTGATAAGCACCAGACATGCTAAAGACTAATCTGCTATCTTTCAGGAGTATATAATATATGAAAAGGTCTTGGCATACAGTTAGAACAATCTATTTTCTGAATTATGTCTGAAATTTCATGTAAGATTGTCTTCAAACACATTCCACTGCTTTAAACTGGTTTAAAAATCAATGGCTTAAATAGATAAAAGTAAAACCTAAGGTTTATTTTAAAACACAAAATAATAATTAAAAGAGATAGAAAATTTGAATTTCCAAGAACACAATTTCTTAAGAATATGTCAGGTGGTAGCAAGAACAAAAAGAGTCTTTTTAGCAAGGAATTCACAATTTGGCCCCAAGTATAAACAACAGCAAACTAGTTGCTAAAAGAAGCTATGATGCTTAGATATGAACAGAGTCTAAATGACAATAGTCAGATTTACTCTTACCTGAAGAGAAGGTCTCTCCTAATAGAAAATGAATAGAAGCCAGGAAGTTTCCCAGTTTCTACTAGGAAAAATTCCAATTTTAGTTTATTTTGTTTGAAGTAAAAGAATATAAAAAGAGTCTTGACTATAACAAAGAATAAAACTCTATTCCAAATCTAAGTATGACTACTCCTTTAGATTAATTTGCTATAGTCTTTTTTTTTTTTTTTTTAGAGGAAGGAGAGTTTATTAGGCTGACAGAGCACATGAGGCCCTAGACAGCACAAACAGCACAAGCTCCATCTATTTATTATTTATCCCTTATCTACTTCCAAAGAGTATTTTAATTTGATCTTGGTAAAAAAATAAAAGCAAAAAAAATTATAACAGGACTACCACATAAAAATAAAAAAATAAAAATAAAACAATAAAGAAAAGAAATAGGCTTCCCTAGATTTGGGGATGCTAATAATACTAGTGAGCATAAATTTTTACCATTGATAAAATAAAATGAGGGGTGAGGAAGGAAGGAGAAAAATAAAAAGGTTAAAAGGTGAGTTATATATTAGCTCATTGGAAAATACAAACTTTTTACTTGAACGAAACTCAAAAAGGTATCTATCACAGCCCATAAGACAATGGACACTAAAAACATAATGGATAGAGTATACTACAGCAGTTTCTTTAAATGACCATTTATTATATCTATATACTATAAAAGTCAAAGCATTTTACTAAACTGACATTCTATAAAATCATTTCTATGGAAAAATCTAAAAAAATTATTCTATTAATGTGAAATAATTCAAGAATATAGAATTCAGAATTTAGAAGAATGGAATGCTAAAGGTGATTTTTAGATTATTCACATATCCACTCACATCCAATTAGTGGAGATAATCACAAACACCTATAAAGTCAAGTAGCGTGGTCCACATTACCATGAGAAGCTACATATTTTTGCTAATAATATTCAAAATGGTTTAACACTCTTTTGCTAACATTTACTTTAAATATAATTTAGAATCCACTTTAAAAAACTCACTTTATTATTTTATAACTAACACTCATGTTTTATACTGTTTTTGAGCTAACATATTATTATCCAGGTTGATGACTCACCTTATTATTCAAACTTAATTATCAATGATACTGGTTATTTAAAAAAATAAAATAAATCTACTGCTGCCTCTCTTCCTTCCCTGAACATGGAGGATGGCCGAGAGTGTCAAGACGCAACAGCCTGGCACAGGAGGGCATTCTTGTGGGGCAAAGGTGTAAGAAATTGGTTACATAAAAGGAAATATCAAAAAAAGTAATATATTCTGAGGATTATGGGTACCAAGTTTCTCACTGTGGGAGAGTTACAAATACATAAAAAGAGAAAACAAAAATTACTCCTATGGTGTTGAATTGGGATTATTAGGGTAAACTCACAGTTTTTAATACCTCACTCCCTACTCCCTCCAGCTACCCCCTTCCCTCCTTCCCTCTCCCACATTCAAACACACACACACACACACACACACACACACACACACACACACACACACACACACACACACAATTGTCCCTAGCTCTGTCCACTAAGAGGATCTGAGAATAGCAATACCTCATTAGAATGAACAAATGGACTGTGGTTTCTAAATACCATTCTCTACTAAAAGTAACCAGGATTCCTTCAAGAAATGGCTGATTCCAAATACAAGATGAACTTGGATTATCTTCTTGCCCCAGAAAATAGAAAATGCTCAAGAATAATGGGGATAAATCAAAGGAACATAGAAACCAGCTAAAGAGACTACAACTGGTCAAATCTAGAAAAATTTGAGCATCAAAATGAATAATGAACATATGAGATTACAAATGATTAAATAAATTAGAAATGCATAAATCCAAACTGATATTAATAAATGAATAAACTGAAAGCTGATAAGAAACAGGATATTGCAGCATCTCTAAGTATCTCACCACAAATTATGTATTAATTATAAAGTGGGGGGAAAAGGATAATTTAATAGTGAAGAAGTCTGGCAGATATTCCCCTTAATTAAGTGATCAAAGTTAATCATCAGTAATGAAACAAACCAGAATCATGTGACACCTGATGGGATGCAATCAAAAGAAAATAGCAGCACTTCCTTGATACTCCTGCCAAGGATACAAAACCTGAATTGAAACATAAGGGGATGGAAGATAAGCCCAAATTAAAGGACATTCTCTAACATTATTGCCCTATAATCCTCAAAAGTGCTAAGGCCTAGAAAATAAAGAAAAGACTGAGGAAACTATTCTATGCTAAAGGAGATCAAAGAGATTCAACAACCAAATGCAGTGAGTAATTTTGGACTAGATATTTTAAAATGCTATAAGAAACATTATTGGAACAACTGTCAAAATGAGATCTAAAGATTTTATCATACTCAAATAAAATGTTAATTTACTTATGTTGGAAGGTGTATTGATATTATGTAAGAAATTGCCCTTATTTCTAGGAAACACACACTAAAGTATTTCTGGATATAGCAACCTACTCTGAAATAGTCCAGGAAGTTCTTTTTGTACTATCTTTGAAATATTCCTGTAAGTTTGAGATTTCTTCAAAATAAAGGTTTTAAAAATTAAATCCATCCTCAAAAGATAAAAATTTGCAACCGCTGAAGAAATGGAAACAATCAAAAATATGCTGTGGATGCTCAAAGCATTGAGACCTCCAAAAGTGCTATAAGCAGTGGTAGCCTTAACAGGATACATGTTTGGTCTCCCATATCACTACTCTGTAAATTCATAAGTTTTAGTATGTTTCTTTTATTAAAACAAAGTTATGCCTTTTAACAGCTCACCTTTGAACATATACATCCACATTTAGAAAAAGCATATCCATAAAAGAATATTTCAAAAAGCAAAATCCATATATCAAACCTAAGAATATCTCAAATGTAACTACTTAATACCAGTATTAAAATGCATTTCTATTCTGCCACAACCACAGGAGCCTGGAAGACTGTAAGCTCCAGATAATTATGGCTGTCACCTTGATTTTGGCCTTGTGAAACTCTGAGCAGAGAACCCAGTCACACTATGCCTAGACTTCAACATAGAGTAACAGTGAGTAAATAAATGGGTGTTGGTCTAAGCTGCTTTAAAAAAAAAAAAAAGGCATTTCTATACTAGCTTTTTATGATATCCAGGAAGGAAATGTCATTGTTATTTTTCCCTTGAGAATTTTTTAAATTTAGATCATTTCTTTCTAAAATTGGGTATATACATGTGAATAAAGACATAAACAAGTTCTGGCAGATTCAGTACAACTCAGGAATTTCCATTATTACCCCAGAAGTGGAGACATCAAGGTTCCATAATGTGAAAATCATTTCAAATTTCCTATTTGTATCTTGTTTTCTATGGAGTTAATCTATTATGAAAGTGATGCTAAGCTTTTCTACAGATCAGGTACTTTGGAATGGATCATCATTAAGTGTTTATGAACTATTCTGCCTTTATTATAAAATTTAATCCAAAATCCAAAATAAATTGAGAAAAGACAATATGAGAAGCACAGTGAGATTCAACTAGATTCATCTTAATCCTTAGCTGTCTGTTCCTGAATGTTTCAAGTCCTTGAAATTAATATCACCATCGTTCAAAGGAAACAGTCTATTACAAAAGCCTTAAAAAAATTAATTATTTATTACAACAGCTACAGAGCCTTTGTAAAAATAGTATCTGAACTATGTCCTCTAGAATCACATCTATTATAATTACAAAATACCTTTAACCAAATAAACTTGAACTCACAAATGTTTATCTTCCTTAAAAAAAAAAGTTATTCTATAACCAAAATAAAGATTACCATTTTAGAAGTTAATAAAAATAAAAATTTATCTTCGTTTTCAACCTTTCAACGTTTATCAGATCTATTAAATTCTACAGTTATTAATTTAACATTAATAAACTGCCATCTAAATTGTTAGTTATTTATAGCAACTCCTATTTATAAATTGGTATGAGAAATAAGAACTTTCTTAAATTCTTAATATACTAAAATCTTTTCTGTATATTTATAATACAAATTATCTATAACAAAATTACATGAAAAATAAAGTAAACTATGTATAGGACTAAAACTTCTCCTAATATAGTTACCAAAGATGACCATTTCCAAACTATAAAATCAAATGAGATGGCCAATCTTATATGAACTTTTTTTCTACAGCACCTGGTCTTCCTAGATGGTCTCCCATCCAAGTACTAACCAGGCCCAACCCTACTTAGCTTCTGAGATCAGTTGGGATCAGGAGTATTCAGGGTAGCATGGCCGTAGATGTTTGTGGACTTTTACAGCATTAACAATCTTAAGAGGTTTCTTCCTTTCTGAACCTCCTCTTCTTATTCTTTCTCTAATGCCACTTTCTGCAGTTTTCCTCCTATTTGACTCTAGCCATCCCTTTTTGGTCACCTTTATAGATATTCCTTCTTCAGTCATTCTCTTTAATGTTTTTCCCTCAAGTCCTATATTAAGTGTTCTCATCTTCTTACTGTACAAACTATTCCATATGCTAGACTTTAACCATTAACTATATACCCAAATCTGTAGCTATAATTCAAAATTCTCCCCTAAGTCTCAAACCCTTTATTTGTCTAGATATCTTCACCTGATGTCCTCCTTAAATTCAGTAATGTACAATTTTACTGCTAAGCACAAGCCTCCTCTTATCCTCCTTTATCTTGGTAAATAGAAATATCATCCAGAAAGATTTTCTTAAAGATTTTGTAAAATTATGATATAACAACAAATTAAAAGCAATCTAAAGTTTCAAAAGCTAGAGGCATAAGTATGTTTTAAAACATTACTTGTATAATTAGTAATGATATATTAGAAAAATGGGAAAGGACCAATAGAAACGAAAACAATCAGATTCTTATACTGAGAAATATTCAAAATACTTTAAAAATGTTTCTATTCTCATTTAAAGCTGGATAATTGTTTCTGAAAATAGCAGAATTATTAGATCCCCACAGTAATAATAGAAGTAACAATTTTTCCAAAGAGGCCTACAAGTTTAGGGCAGTTATTTAACGTTGGGGTCAGAAACTCTCATCTTCATACCCCCAACTAACTCAGGCATACTGTACATATAAGCACTGATTATGCTTGGTTCCCTTTATCTTAAAAAATAATCAGCTACAATTACAGCTGCTAAAACCCAAGTGATTAGCTTCAGATGGTCAAAAATGGATAATATATCAAATCTTCCAACTGTAACTAACATACATGTTCAAAACATGAAAAATAAAAAATTACCTTTCTTCTTTGTCCAATGTTTTCTTCTCTGCTGCAGTTATTTTTTTGGGTGGAACAGGAGGGGTCACTTTTCTACATATCTCTTCAATGATGCGTTTGTTCATTCTGCTTTGCAATGCAGCTTTTAGTAAAATTCTTTCTACTGCAGTTATACCATCTCCATGACTATATTTAGGAATTTCTGGTTGGATTAAAATTTCAATGTCATCAAGCCAAGGAGGATAGTAGGAGTTTTGTTTTCCTGAGAGTTTGTGGTGAAGTTTAATTAGCAAAGACAATATGCTTTCTTTAATTTCCAAAATGGCTGTAGTTAGCTGTGGAGCTGAACCAGGAGCAGACCATTTATTTGAAGTTCTGGGACGAACCACCTGATGTGCTTCACTGCTACTGCGATTAATGATCTCCTGAAATTTCTTTCTACGCTCTGCTACTAAGCTGAAAACTTGAGCTGTACCAGAATTCTACCATTAAAAAAAGAGAGAGAGAAAGAGAGAAACCAAGAGAAGTTAACCAGTGTCAAATTTAAAAACATAGTTTCATCCATATATTTATTAAATAGATTTCCTCTTTAAGGAAATCTGTCCCTTCACTTCTCTTTATCAAATATACTTATTCCCACTCAATCTGAAAACAACAATAATAAGGAGAAAGGAGATTATCCACAATAACACCTCTTTTGCAACCTCCTATGCCTAACTACCAGAGGAAATAAGACAAAGCTTGACTAGTATCTATAGCCATATTGAAAAGAAAAAACAAACTAAGTTCCTCGTCTGTTTAAAGAAAAGCTGTTCTATCCAACATTCATGAAGAATACTATTTACTAATTTTTAGAAGACTGCTACATTTTCCAGTTAAAAAAACTATAAATTATTTTTTCTAAGTTAATGAATCTGAACTCCTAATTAATTTCATTTTTAAGGAACTTCAAAAGTTTGAAAATTACTTCTAACATATATGCTCAAAGTCACTACGACAAAATATAAAAAATCAAATTGATGTTTCATATTTGAAACACTGTAATTTGTTATATGAACAGATTTTTTTTAACTATTTTTCTCAATAATTTACTTTCTAAATAGCCTTTTTGCTAAAGCAGTCATACTGCATTAGGGATATTAGATAACATCTTTTAATTAAGATACAGTCAGTTTAATGGATTTCATCTATTTTTTTAAGGTAGAGTAAAACGGATATTCCAATATCAGTTGGGCATTTATAAGTAATATACACTATTTTTCAATATCCTAGCTGTTTTTCAAAGTACTCTCTAATATTATTAGAGGCAAAAGCTGTATCTTAGAGGAATTCCAATATTTTAATCAAAATTCTTCATGATGTTCACAGTAAAAACACACTGTCAAAGGCAAAGAAAGTTCCTACAAATGGACTCTGAGAAATGTATGATTCAATGTTCTTTATTCACAAAAATGTAGACTGTAGGGATTAGACGGGTTTAAGGTATACAGCATGTCACTTCAAGACATTTCTGCTTTTTAAAAATTAATTAAGCTACATGCAATGAGAGTGCTAATTTTCAATATACGTCCCAATATACAATATATGGAGTTCAAGACTTTGGGACTTATTTTATCAAAGTTAAGTAATTGCCATAAAAGCAAAAAAAAAAAAATTATAAATGGACATGCTGCCAGCAATTAAAGATTAAATTTATTTTTATTTAGGACACATTTATTTTTAAGATGTTAGTAACAATGCTAAATGTAAACAGATCCAAATGTGCTGCTTATAATTCATCTAAAATATCTCTAACACTACTAAGAAAAACCCACTATTAAATATTCAGTATTATTTTTTTAAGTTCAGTAATATGAATTTTCTTTAAAATTAAGCCTAAATCACTATATAACACACAAACACATTAAAGAAATGCTTTTTTAAATTTAACCATATTAATTAAGCATACACATACACACACAAATACTTCAGTGTTTTTCTCCATTTCTAGTTAAAGCTATATTGCTAGTTAACACAAGTATCATATACATCTACCTCTCTTTGAAGAACTTTAGGCCGTCGTGAACTCTGGCAGATTAAAGGAAAAAGATAGGTGAGGCAGAAGTTGCTTAGATATAGCAAAGCAAATAAAAGACAATTTAAAGTTATCTACAACCACATTTTTCTTCTGAATATCTTGAGATGATAGAAATAACAAATCCCAACATAACATAAAACTTTTCCTTTTTCTCTTTCTCTCTTCTACACTTACTTGTAAAGAACCCAAGCTATCAGAGCTGGTACTTGCAGGTGAGTCTCTCTTCACTTCAGGAGCAGTCTCTGGAACTCTCACTCTAACATAGTTTATAAAGTGTCTCATGTTGGATACCAAATTACTGCCAGGAAACCAACTATCATGACAACGTTCTGGTCCACACACTAATGCCTAAAACATAAACATAATGAATGTAAACGTTTGTTAAGTTAGATCTAAGGTAATGTTGAGATGTAACAAGCCCAAATAATCATCCACTGCCTATCGTATTCTTGAATGCCTATAGTCTCATCCACAAATTATAAAGTGCAGATAAAACCAAATTCACACACAAAATACAAAAATAAATTTCTCAGTACTAATATGGGCAAATTCAATGGAAGTCAGCTAAATTTCTCAAAAAAATATATTTTTCAATCCAGAAATACTTGACAGGACAGAATATTTTCCATCGCTCATTAGTAATAATTCATGATATAGCCAAATAATGCTAATTTGGACTAATTATGAAAGAAAGTATGAAAAATCAACAAGTCTGACCTACTTTTAGAGAGTCTTAATGATCCTTTAATATCCAAAAAAGAATATATGTTGATTCAATTTAGACTACAAAGTACTGCCTGGTCTTTTTACTTATTTGTTCTTGCTGTTACATTTTGCTGTATTTTGTCTTTTTTGGAGGGAGAGGAGATCTTTTTAAAATCAATTTGCAGTAGCAATTCCTTTTATGAAGTCCTGAAACATATTAACTTGTATAATTAAGTACTTTTAAATATTCTCCCATAAAACAGTATTTACTCCATAAACTTAAAATCTTTACAGAAAAATATTTCCCACTCAAAAATAATCCCAAATCAAATTATCAAAATTTCTAGACTGAAGTCCTAATGATTATTACCAGTAATCAATGTTAGCATACACCAAAAATTCATTAACTACTTTTCTTAGATCTACATATTATGAATTTACAAATTTCAAATTCAATAATTCCATATGTAGAGTTTAATGTATCAGTGAAACCTCTAAAAGAACATACGTATTTAAAGATCAAAAAAGGCCTTTTCTGGTAGTTCATAAGAGTATGATGAATCTATAAATACATTTCAAGATGACATACTACCTTTAATTAAGGCATGTTATAACTTTAATATTTAAAAATATAAGAAACTACTTACCTCTTCATCTGATTCCTCATCAGCTGAATTTTCAAGTCCTAATTCAATCAGATATAAAACCATGCAGAGTACATGTTCTGACAGATTTTGATGATCCATCAATATCTTTAAAAAGGGGGGGAAATGGCTTATAATTACTTCTTTTAAATTTAAATATACAAAAACATTTTAATGTTACAGAAAAAAATAACATAAACGTATATATGCAGGTACATATATATGGCACGATTAGATATGTAAGTAAAGCTACATCTTGTTGAAAAGATAAACTAAAACCAAAATACAGGATCCCTTGCAAGATCACATATTTTAAGCAACATCTACAAATAAGAGTTTGCTAATTTCCTAAAGGTTAATGTATCAAATAGTCCACTAAAGCCATTATTCTAAATATACTGATATCTAAGAAAATAAATTAACAAGAATATTTTACATCTTTATTGCTGACACTCTTGATGACAAGACTATCTGATAAGTCTGTTAAAGAGGATAATTCATGCAGATGTAACACCTGACATATAATTGAAAGCACAATAAATGTTTATGGAACATTAATGTTCTCAAAATCTGTCTCTAAAATTAAAGTTCTGAGCCTGAGTATTTTGTGCAGCTATGTAAATGCATATCAGTGTGTGGTTTAGAAAGGAAAAAGAAATACAAATGGTTAGCAGAGGTGCTTCTCTGAGAAAATATCAATAAATCTGACGGATTACACAGTACAAGTAGTACATATCTTATGGAGGATTTCAGGGCTAACCTACACCAATCATTCATTCAATAAAATATTACATCTTACAGCTTCAAATGAGTAACTTAAAAGCTAAGGAAAAAATCATTTTATTAGGTATTACCAAAAAAAAAAAAAAAAAGATTTTTCTGGGGAGTTTTATTAACATATTCTATATTAATGTTTTTTAACATTAAACATGGCAGGAGATAAAATGATTTACTGACATTGATTTTTAGAAAGTTCACTTGCCAATACAATGTAAGTTAGAGAAGTTCTCTCTATTATTATTAAAGAAAACTACCATTAAGTTCAAACTTTTAAAAATTTGTTCATAATATTCTTGTAACAAATAAACATTGCCTTTATATTTTTTGATAAAACATGGTTTTTACACTAAGCAAATGAAAAGGTTGAAAAATATAACAAAAGAACTAAATCATTTGTAGGCTTCTTTAATTTTTAAATAATAAATTGTTGACTTATTACTTAGATCAGTATTCAGCTTCACATCTGAAATAGTTATTTAACCTCAAAAGCTCAATGATCATATCTGAAAATTGAGAATAACAGAACTTTCACCCATAAAAATTTTTGCTAGAATTAAACAAAGTAATATAAGTACGTATAAAGCATTTGAAACAAAACCTGGCACTAAGTAAATTCAAAAGATGTCTGTTACTTGTATAAATATAAATATCTTTCCAGGAAGAAAAAATATTCTTTTTTTTTTTTAATGAACAGAACATTTTTAATCATTTTGCTGAATAATCCTCCTGGAAATGAATGAAAATAAACTATTCAAGATACTTTTTGAAGTATGTATCTAAAATCTTAACAGGAGTAACTTTTCTAAGTAAAATAAAAAATTGGTCAAGTTGAAAAAAATAGGAAAATACAGATATATAAAAGCATTATTTCACTACATAGAAAAAAATACAAAAAAAACTAAAGTATCTACTTAACTAAATTTAGTGTATATTTTCATAAGTAATTAAAAACTGTGTATGTAATAACTGAAAGTTTTCAGAAAAAATATGATTATTTTTCTTTTTAAGGCACTTAATTTTTCATTTTTCAAATTCTAATTAGGAAGAAAAAACAATAGTTTTATTTACATCTAACTTTATGTTTTATGTCTATAATTTTTATAAGTGTCTATAGTTATTTCATTGATGAGTATAGTTCTTTTGTCTTTCATCTCTTAGATATACATATACCTGTTTTATACATACTCCAAAACACACACACACACACACCACTATTACATGTACAATTTTTGAGTACATAGTTCATGTTAGTCAAATATGTCGGTTCTGTGTGAGAAGACCAAGAATAAAATAAATTCTAGGTAACAAGAAAGTGTAAGTATCATCTTTTGAGTTTCTAAGATATTTAACAAAATTGTTAATGCTGTTATATGGGAACCCATTCAAATCTTTCCATGTCACATTCCTGATCAGAGTTAAGACAAAAGGAGAGGGTGAGAGAGAGGGAGAGGGAGATGGATAGGGAGAGAGAGAGAACAACCCTAAACACAGGGTCACTGGCCTCCAAATGCTGCCATTTTAGTTGTGTCACTTTAGTGGATTCTGGTGGTCATGTGGTCCCTGTTCATTCCATTTCTCCTAAATTCTCACAATATTTCACTTCTTGTTCTACAGAAGCCATAAGTAAATATTCCTATCTGAAACTGGCTAACATGAATAGTTTCCCACAAAGAATGATATAGCTATTCTATAATTCCAACTTAGAATTCACATATGTGTAATTATGACAAATTCTCATACATCTTAAATGTATAAATACACTTTGCTTTATAAATGGTACTTTTACGTAAATATTATCATTTAACACTTTTATTTGAAAATTATGGAAGTAAATTTTAGTCTGAGTTTCTCTATTCAAACTATTACTGTACCTTGTAAAGCAGAGTGAATAGCACAATGTGTAAAGTTTTACAGTGCAAAAGTCTCATGAGACCTTTATAGCTGGGATGGAGTGGTGTCCTTTTCTTATAGGGAGGCCAAGGATTTCCAGGGAATTTTCCACTCTGTTTTAAACTGTAAAAATAAAACAAAACTAAAATTAGATGACAGACTCAGGACTAAACTCTAGTTTAAATAGTGATTTATAGACATTAACTTTTGTCACATTCTTCTATGCATTATTATTTTTTCATCAAACTGCTCAAAAATGTCAAATGGGTATCTATTCTCCCCACAATGAACATTACTATTTCCTTTTGAATGAAATAAAAATAGAGAGAGCTGAAAAATAGAAATTTGAATAGGAAAACATTAACAAAAGAAAACAAACAGAAGAATACAAAATAAAGAACTAAACAAATTTCCAGTTGCAACAAATGAACAAACTAGATAACCTAAAAATTCTCCCACTAAAGCTGGGAAAGCTGAATAAAATATTAAGTATAACCTTTTGAATGCATATTTTAACTCACAATAAGAAAGTGAGGTTTGTCAAGGTACCAGGAAAAAAAGAATTAACAAGCACCAATGCTCTTTGCCAATGGTTTTAAAGTCCTTAAGCAGACATTCCTCAAGGCACTGGGCTCAGAGATGTACCTGAGATTCCACATAAAGCTGAGACCTTTGAAAGCTTTAACCTCAATGAAAAGATAACTCACAAGAAGTAAGGAAGTTTGTTTGTCTCTTCTGTGATGGAAAAACAAAAAGTTCCCAAGGAAGATAATAATTATAAACATGTATATAATAATAGTAGACTCAAAACATAAAAATCTGAGAGAATTACACAGAGAAACTGACAAATACACATCCATAATAGAGAATGTTAACATATTTCTGTCTAATAGAAAACCCAAGAAAAACAAATTGGTAAAAATGCTGAAGATTCTTAACCATGCAATTAACAAGGTTGAACCAAAGACAAATAAAGAACATCCAATAATTAGAAAATACACATAATTATAAGTGCATTTAGAACATTTATAAAAATTGATGAAATAATAAGATGCAAAATCTGAACAATACCAAAAGAACTAATATAAGGGACCACGACCATGTGTCACAAAGCAAATAACACTAGAAATCAACTAAATGATAACTCAAAACTCCAGACATGTAGACATTTGAAAACACTATGTTCTTAATAATTCAGAGATCACTATAATCATAACAGACAAATTTAAACATTTAGAACCTAAACTATCTAGAAAAAATTGTAAGATACAAGTAAAACAGCACTTAGAAAATTCACAGCCTTAAATGCATGTTTTTTAAAAAGCAAAAACTAAGCATCCAAGATAAAAGAAAAAATCCAAACTAAGTTAAAAGATAATAACAAATAAAGGAAAAAATAATGAAATAGAAAACAAGTGGAGAAAAAAGACGATAGCAAAAGTTTACTTTCTAAAAAAAAAGTAAAACCAGCAGTCCTCTGATAAGACTAAGAACAAAAAAACAGCAAATACAAATAAATAATAGGAATAAAAAAGCAGACAGAATTTTTAAATTATTAATTATATACTAAAAAAAAAAAGATTTAAGGGAAATATAACTTGAAAATCCCTTTCAGGAATATATAAAAATCCTAAGCAGGACTGTAACCTTTAAAGAAAGTAAGTCAGTTATTTTAAATTACCAACCAAAAAATAAAAAATGGAACCCAAGTGGTTGAATAGGCCAAGTTCTTTAAAAACTTCAATAGTAATAATAAAGTTGGAATATTACCTCATACCATATGTAAAAATTAACCCAAAAGGAATCAAAGACTTAAGTGTAAGAGCTAAAACTATAATATTCTTGAGGAAAACAAGCATAAGTCTTTCTGACATTGGTTAAGCAACAGATATGACATGAAAAGCACAAAAACAAAAAGCAAAAAAATAGACAAACTAGACTTCTTCAAGATTAAAAACTTTGTGTTACAAAGACACTCCCCCAAAAGTGAAAAGGATAACCTACAGATGCGGGGCGGGGGGGGCCAGAGGGAGAGAGAAAACAAACATTCATGGTAATGGTAGTATTATTTATACTAGCCCCACAAACTGGAAAGAACCCAAATAACCATTAGTTGATAAATGGATACATAAAAGTGAGCTATACATACAAATGGAACATCATTTGTCAATAAAAAGAAATGAAGTACTGATACATGCTATAATATGGATAAACCTTTAAAACATGCTAAGTGAAAGAAGCCAGTTAAAGACCACATTTGATCCCAAATGTACAAAACAGGCAAATCTATAGAAACAGAATGTAGATTAGTGGTTGCCTAGGACCGGCATGGGGGCTGGGGAAATAGAAACACATAGAGGGTTTCTTATGGTGATAGTGGCACAACTCTGTAAATCTGCTAAGAAACCATTGATTGAAACTGTACACTTTAAATGGGTGAACTGCATGTAAATTGCATCTAAATAAAGTCATTATTTAAAAAATACACTCAAGAAACAGATAATTTCCATCTCTGACAAATTTAAGAGACCAGCAAAAGGGTAAAAATACACAGATAATTCTATAATGTTAATATAACTTTGTTACCAATACATGGACAACACTATTATTTTTAAAATCATAAGACTATCACTCTTATAAGTATAATGGAAAAAATTCTTTAAAATCAAGTAAACCATATGAAGCAATATTTAATTTTTTTAAAAAAGAATATATCATGACAAGATTGTGTTTTTCCCAATTATGCAAGAATGTTTAGATTGTAGACTATTACTTACACAGATGTAGGAAAAGCACTCAATAAAATTATAAAATCCTTCATAATAAAAATTCCTGGTAAGCATACAATAAAAAAGAACTTCCTCAACCTGATAAAAGGTAAGTACAAAAACACTAAAACAAACATTATATCTAACAGTGAAGCATGAAAAACATTAAGAAAAAGACAAGAAGGTTTTTCATCACTGCTATTATTTAGTACTATACTAGAGACCTTAGCCAGCAAAGACAAGAATGTGCTTGTGTGTATACAAAAAGAAATAAAATCCTCATTATTCCCAGATAATTTAACCATCCACATAGAATGTCTTAAGAAATCTATAAATTAATGGAACTAATAAGGCTAAACATTAAGATGCACAACAAAAATCAACTGCATTCCTACTCACTAAAACAAAGGGAAAACTGTAATTTCAGGAAATATATCACACATAATATCTATAAAAATTATAAGATAACTTTGAATAAATCTAACAAAAGATATCCAAAACCTTTATGGAAAAAAATTATAAAATTTTATTGAAAGAAATTAAAGATGAACTAAATAAATAGAGATATATGCCATGTTCATGGACAGAAAATGCATTACTGTTAAGATGGCATTTCTACCAAATTAATCTATGAATTAATCTATGAATTCAGTACAATTTCAATCAAATCCAACAGGTTTTATTGTTAAATTTGATATGGTCACAAAAAGGACATTTACAGTATAAGAGATAAAACAATAGGGCAGAGCTTTGCTTTGACCTCAGCTAGGTGCACTCTGCATGACCACGTATACCTCGAATAACCAAGAAAGTACAACAGGTATTGATCTGGGGTTTAAAAATAAATTTTAGCAAGTAGCCAAATTTATAAATAGAGACTTTGCAAATGATGGGGATCAATTGTATATGATAGAATTAGCATTACAAATCATTGAGAAATGGATGGATCGTTCAATAAACAGTCCTGGAGCAAAAGGTTTTTCTGCAGAGAAAAAGTAAATAAATCACTACTTCACTCAATATATAAAAATCAATTTCAGGTGGATTAAAGATCTAAATATAAAAAGTAAAACTGTAGAACTAGTAAACTTTAGACAATCTAATAGAAAAATCAACAAAATAATCCATACACATTTCTCACAATAAGAAACATGAAGGGAAATAGATTGTTAAAAACTCAACCTCAACTAGTCATCCAGAGCATGCAAACTAAATAAGTTATACATTTAGCACTTAAAGTTAAAATGACAGAATGAACATAAATATTTAATTTTACTTTTACCCAAAACTCCGATAAAACTACAGTAATAGTATTTCTTAAAGGATGAAAATAACAAGGATGGGGAAAATCAGAAAAGAAAAAAACATGGAAAGCAAATTTGTGAATTAGAAACCAAATGTGATAACTCATCTAGTAGACCTAAGAAAGCCAAACACAAGAAAGCAATAGGGAAAGCTAAGAATCAACTCAGATTATACTGCAGAATCCTCAAAAGGCTTAGAAACTGGCAGCACCTGGCACCTCAAAAACTGGAGGTGGGGAGATAGGAAGCTAAAATGAGGATTGGATGAAAACTCCTTCCCCACTCCAACAGAATTATGGTTAGAGAATTCATTGCCTTCTAAATAATATTTGAATATATTTCTCTAAGGAATCTCACCAGACCAAAAAAAAAGTTCTAAAGACACTAACATGAGGGCTTCTCAGTGAACCTGCTTGCCCAAATCACCCTCCATTAAAGTTCAGAATAGACAAGTTCCACCAAGGCACTGAGAGCTGTTTATCACAAGAATTATCAGAAATCCAAAGGATGCCTCTAACATGGAAGCTAGAGACAAACAATAGATAACTCAACATAGAGGAAACAGACATTATGACATTATGTAAGTGAAGGGGAAAAAAATCTTTAAAATAAAAAAATATTAATATATGTTAATAATATTAATATATACCCAGAGAAATGAGTTATCTAAAATTAAGTTTGCATTTAAAAAGTTTCTATATAACAATATAGTAGCTACATGCAAACATAATTTTCAAAGCAATCTCAATAGCTCATGATAAAGTATTTCAACTATTCTATTTCATTTAGTATATAGAAAAGCAATTTTTAGTTTTTATTGTTTCTTTGTTTGCTTTAAGCACTACCCCCCTAAACATGCAGCACATAAGTTAATAAAGTGTTCAAAAAAAAAAGGTTATATACTTGTTCAAGGCAGCAGGTAATACATCATTTTGACTGCTCTTTTTCAAAAGCATTAATGGAATAATGCAAATGAAAGCTACATGTCAGCAAAAAAAAATTTTAAGTTACTCAAACCGACACCTAATTATTGACTAGTTTTAGACAAACCGATATATGTAAACTCATACATCATACTTTCAAACATGAGCCAGCAGCCATTAACCTTCAAGATGGGAGATGGGAAGCAACAAATTATCAGAAATTATAGTTTTAAAATTTTTACTTCCCAGCTGAATTTAAAACAGCCATTGTATAAAAATTATGTTTGTTTTGAAAATAGCCTTGACAATAGTTCCAGCACTGCTCTTAACAAACATATCTCACTGAACTTCTGTAGGCCGCAATGTCCTCATATGTAAAATAAAACACTGAATTAAAAGAATGGTTTTCCAGCTGCTGTTTTGTTTTGTTTTGTTGTTTTGTTTTTGTTTTCCTTTTAAAAAGTGACCAATTCATTAAGGGATATTGGTAGGAAGGGATGGCAGCAAGATGAGTCGCCTCCATTCTCTTAGGCCTCCTCTTGCTGTTATACAACCCACTCTTCCAGTGATGGACCCAATTGTCTCCAGTGATGGAGACAATTGTATAGAATCTAGATAAATATTGAGGGCTTTTCCCAGCAATAAGATCCTAAGATTCTAAACATCTAAATATCACATTAAGCAAATGACCTATTTTCACTTAAACTCTCAGCACAAAAATTTAAAGAAATTTACTTTTCATTCATTTAGCAATAACTGATTGCCTGCAAAGTACCTAGCACCAAGCTAGTTCTGAGTACATAATAGTTTTAATTTATCCAATCATTTTTCACTACTAGCCTTCAAAAGGTCTTTCCATTGCCTTCTTGCAAATAAAAAACCAGATTCAGTAAAATCGGTTTAACCCTTTTTGCACTTTTAAAGTTAAAAGAAAATGAAAGTGACCAATAGTCAAGTAACAGTAAACTCTACAGTTTAGGGTTATTTCCTAGTTATGCTCTAAGAAGAACTGAAATAGTCAATTATAGAGCAAATAAAAGATATCACATAAAGGAAGCTGACGTTATATTTCACATACAAAATAAATTTCCAAAAAAATTATGTTTTACATGGAAACATAGATAGTTCTTCCTGGGTATGATAATTAAGAATATAAAATGGTATTAAATGAATATAATAGTTTACATATAAAATTTCAAAGATTAACTTACAAGAAAATGGTTTAAAGGTTTTAGTCTAAAGTCAGAGAGTAATGTTTATTTGCCATCTGTTAACGTTTTATTTAAATACACATTTCTTTTAAAATAAAAATTTTCAAACTGCCAAGAAACATTATAGCACTTCAGAAATATTTCTAAGAAATTATAAAGATATTATACAGGAACTCAAAAGCCAAATGAGGGAATGAGAGAATTAGAAAAAAAAAAAAAAACAGCAAAATAAGAAAAAGGAAAAATAAAAATAGCTATGAGGATATAGTTTTCCCTAAATATGTGAAATTATGATGTAGTTCTAAATAACTAATAACACAATTAGATTTAAAAACACAAGATAACCTGCAAACAGAAAAGGTTACCTGTTTGTCTTTATAGATCTAAACCAGGTTTCTCTACCTTGACACTAATGACCTTTGGGACTAGATAATTCTTTGTTGTGGTGGGGAGACCTAGCTGCTACTGGATATAACAACCTGCCCAGTTTTCAGACAAAGCTAAATATTCCTGGAGGATAAAAATCACTCCTGGTTGAGAACCACAAGTCCAAATAATGAAATTAACTGCTTGAAGCTCAATTAAAGCTTGCTATGTGCAAAATAAAAGATACAATTTTGTTTATTTTATAGAGTTCATAGCATATAACACATTCAATAAATGTGTATTGTTAAAATAAAATTTTCCCTTTAAAACTGTTTATATTATTTAATGACTTTCAAGTCTTTGAAAGTTTCAGCCCAATCCCAGTCTGGATTTCTATTTATTTCATACTGAAAGGAATAAAATTTACTATACTTTTAAATTTTTATACACAAATGAGTGGCCACTACCACTGCCCCATGGAAAAAGGCAGAACCACTTAAGACAGTAATGTTTATGAAGGCCACATTAGGTTTTCCATGCAAATGTTTCCTCCCATCCATCTTTTCATTTTTCAAAGTGAACCACTCGAATATATTTATTCAACAAATATATTCTGAATGCCAGTCCTGAAATAGGTACTAAAGATATAAAAGGCATATACAAACAAAAATATCTTCCTCAATAACTAAAAGCCTATAAGCAAACAGCTATAAAACCTTATAAGCATAAAAATCAATGCTAAGAAATCAGAGAAATGAGAACCCCAGACTCTCTCCCCAAGGGTTTTAGAGAAAGGTAAAGAGAGATGCAAATGGCTGAAGTAAGTTTTGTTTTGGGGCAGGGGGAAGTATGCTAAAATTCAGCTCTACAAACTTTCTTCAGATATATCTGTGATGGATCTTAAATTCAGTATACATCTATTACTGCAAAGTCTTGGCAAAAACAAAGTTTCAGTTATACCTAATATCTGTATTTACATTTTGATAGTAATCAGGATAAAATATTTTCTCAAGATTAAAGACATTTTACCATTTTAAACTTGTTTTTCAAATGTTTAACTTAAGCTTTAGAAAAGCACAAATAAAAGATGACAGCCTATGATGTTCGCAATATAATATTAAAGTCTAAAAATAGGTGAAAATACATTAAAAAGTCTACAACAATAACATACAAAATTGAATTCTCCATTAAAAAGATATCCTTCAAAACTTTCCCAGTTGTCAAGAACACAGCAATATTATCATACTTTGAAGACATCCGTCATCTCTGATGTCAGACAATTTTATTCTCTTAACTTGTGCCACCTCTACTGGTTTAAAAGTGGAACACCACAAAACCAAGCTTTGAATTCCATTAGTCAAATAGCAACTAAGTAAGTTTGTTATTATTTGATTTGTTTACTTGTGGAGTTTTATAAAATTTATTTTTATCAAATTGACATCAGATTCTGGATCAAGATCTAGAGAATAAAAATCTCAGCTAAATTTTTTTTTCTTAAAATATTTTCTTCTCTAAAGACTGAGACTATACTTTACTGACAGCATATCACATTTGTGTTATAACTAGAATTTTTCTATATAAATACAAAATATCCATTATACTAATTAATATAACGGACTTACAATGCTGTATATCTGTCCATTGCAGACTGCACGTCTCTACGGTAAACTGTGCGAAGAATGACCATGACGGGGTCAAACTCCTGATCCCAGACTTCAGCTAGTATTCAGAAGAAAGTAGAAACAAAACATTGACTTCTTAGGAATAAAGTCAATTTCTAATGACTAATTAAAGTATATTTTAAATTTAAAATATGGGATAGTTTAATTTGATTATATGTTTGCCATAATAAGCTTAGTGTAGTGAATACTTTTCTAAGTTAAAAATCATAATTTCATCATTATGAATATTCTCTTAAATTCAGTAAGAACTAGTGAACAAAAGTTTAAATAGTAATGTCTCATAAAAATTTAGTTCAGTTAGTTCATTGCTTTTTTTTTTATAAAATGCCAACTAGAAAGTAAGAAACACAATGCATTAACACTTTTGAAAGTTATTATGGTACTAACATTTTGAAACTGATAATTGATCTCCTTACCTTCTCCATAATTAGAAACCACTATCCCATATGTGGTTGTATATACAACTGGTAGTACATAAGATCATTTTAAGTACTAACTACACAAAACTTTTTAAAAAATAATTATATATTAATACATATTAGAAAATTCTACATTGTAAATAAAAACTAATAATCACGGTTAGAAAGAGGCAAAATTTTTGAAAAGTGAATCCATTTAAGAAAATACAGCATACTAAGAATATAATAGTAGAGATGATATTTAAAGCTTAAGCTTCTCCCTATACATCTATAATTTCAACTTTCTGGCATAAGAAACTATTAACAATTGTCCCTACTTTCAGGTAATATGCTATTCACTTTAAATTACCATAACTATGACTTAAGATCCTTAAAATAGGTCTTCACAAAGACAAAGGCTTTTATTGTTTCTATTATCCTTTACTGTCTTTCACTCTTAAATCTATTAATTTTTCCAATTAAAATGGCAATGTTTTTATGAAAATTATAAAAACAGAGCAATAAAAGAAACTGCAGTGCTTAACTACTCCAGCAGGCTTCAGTGTTCCATTAGAGCTGAATTTCCACAGAGGTTTAACAAGGCCCACTTTAGGAAGAAGGAGATGGCAAAACAGATGAGAAGCAATGTCCACAACCCACACACACTTCAACAAGTGCAGAGTTTTTTTATCAGTTTGTGTAACAGATTCTCTTAAGGCTTAGTTCTCCCAAATTAAAAAAAAGCTTATTTCAACCACTTTTTTAAAGGTTTAAAAACTACTCCTCTATTCCAACTCTCTCCTTTCACAAATAAATCAAATCCAAAGATAAACTGATCTTCTAATATCACACAACTAGCTAATACAATTCAGTACCATATTTGAATTATGACACCCAATTTGTTGACTCTAATCTCCAAATGCCCAATTCTCCATCTCAGTGTCTCAAACTTTATTGTTCATGACAATCACCTTATAAAACTTGTTAAAAAAGCATATTCCCAGAATCCATCCCCAGAGATCCTAATGATACTAGACTGGGGCTAAGGCACAGGAACCTGTTTTTTTTAATAAGGACCATAAATGAGTCTGACAGAGGTAAACTTCATATCATATTTAATAAGCACTGCACTATACAAGAACACCACCACTTGGAAGTTCATCTAAATTTTAAATACAAAATATTCTCTATAATAAAGAAATACTGTGCTTTTCCTTTAATTGAATATATTCCAACCAAATATTCTGGACTGTTCTTCCTACTTTTGTTAATCCCCTGGAAAAAAATCCCACATGATAAGGCCTATTCTGCTGTGTTTTGCCAAACATAGTACATATTTATAACTTCAAAGTGAGCATCAATTTCTCATTTAGACAATGAATATTAAGAGGGGCAAGAGGCATGTAACTGCTATCTCCTTCAAATTTTTAACTCAGATTAGTGAAAATGTGAGAATTTTTAAAAAAAGACTGTGAATCAAGACTTCACCTACTTCTGGCTTTTGTCAAACATATCTATAAATCCAGGGGGGAAACCTTAGAAAACCAACCACTTAAGGGAAAGGCTTCTATCTAGTTACAGAGGTTCAAAATGCAAAAAAACATTTCAGCATTCTACATAGATTTTAATTTTAACTGTTTAAAATTAAAATTTTAGTGAGAATTATTTCAAAATCAAATTTAGACAGCAAATACATTCAAAATGTTTTTAAGTATATATTTTGTTTTATAACGTGGTTCATTTAGTTTATTCAGTTACTAAAATGAACTAGAGTTCATATATAAAGTTCCATTTATAATTCAGAGTCATGTAAGAAGCTTTATTGGAACACAAAACCACAGATTTATAAATAAATAGAAGAGATATCACTGTAAACCATAAAAGACAAACATCTATAAAAACGCTCAAGGTACCAAAGCTGAGAATAAATAAAAGCCAAAACATTTTCTTTCAGTATACACAACTCATGAAAACCGATATTTCAAAGAATGTTTATTTACATATACGTACCTTTAGGAGTATACATGCCTTGTTGCATGGAACCTCCAGGTTCAAAAACAGGAGCCTTAAAATCAGCTACAGCTGATAAAACTGATTCGAAGCTATAACTGCCTGGAATAATGCCACTTTTGGGATTTGGATTTTCTGGAATGTGATGTATGTGTCAAGAAAAAAAATGAATGACCAAAAGCGAGTTTTATAATCTTACCAGGTACTCAGGTACTACAGATAAAAAAAAAAAAAAAAAAAAAAGGCAGGGTAATTGGCTGTAATATAAAAGGTTGGCCACAAGAGGGCTATATAATACAAGAGTTAAATAATTATTTTTTATTGTGAATTATTTTAATACTTTTAATCTAGAAGCCTACTAACAATTATATGCTAAAGTAGTTCCAAAGTATATTTTCCCAAAAAAAAAACAAATTAATCAAATTTCAAGAAATAAAAAATAACTTTTTAAAAATTAATTTCCATTTTCAACATTTTGCAAGTAATGTGCTTTCCCTTAGAAAATCAGCGACTATGCTAAAAATTGACTGAGATTTTTATAAGCAAAGATTATTTTTCCAAAAACATAAAATATCATCCTCAAAGTAAAAAGAAAAAAAGATGCTGAGCAAATTTTTAAAAATAAGGAAACTGGAAAATCACTGATTCTTTCTCATTGGTTTCCCATTATACAATTATTTTAAATACAAAGTTACAGAGAATGCTCTTACTGTTATAGCACTGATACATAGGACATAATTGTTGAAAGAAATCATCAAACAATATCAAATTGATGCTGCTTTCTAAAATCTTCAAGGTTATCAAACCTTGAAGGTATTCCAACAGGAGTTATTTCACAAAATTTTAGGAAACTATTCCAAATATATTCACAATATACAAAGTTAATTTAGACAAAAGTTTACGAAATAATTTTTTATCACAAAGTTGCATAATGATCTTTGTCTAAAATTTTATTAACAATACAAAAAATGTGTCCAATAATAAACTATATGATCAGCACTATTCAATAAACCATAAATTTGCAAAGTTTGTAAATAATATTCTCTGCCCTTAAAAACCTCTCAATTTAAGACGGAATTCTAAGAAAATATCCTCAAAATGTTTAAAATCCTGGTAATAATTTTAAGGTATACCCCTACATTTAACCATGAATTGCAGCCAGGCTATACAGAAAAAGTAGACCCAGCTGCCTTTTACAAGGTATTCAGCTTCCTTTCACTAATGTTGTCCTAGAAGGTCATATTCTGGAATGCCCAGAGCCATCAGTCCTAAGTTCTAAACCAGGTTTAACAAGAGGTCCCTGAGAGACGACAATTAGAGGCAAAAACATCTGCCACTAGCCCTGAACAGTTAAACAAAAACAAAGTTATTGTTCTAAACTACTTTCAACTTCAAAAAATTTTTTAATCAAAAAAGTTATACATTTTTAATCCATAAAAATTACTTATTATTTAGATCCTGCTAAAATAAAATTAAAGTTTTAAAAGGATATGAGGTCCAGCAATGAACTATGCGTCCTGTCATTCATACACAGCTGGGCTACCATCTCTGCCCTGAGAATCTCATCATCAGACATTCCTAAAACAGTTAAAAACAGAATTAAATTATAAAGAAACAATTTACCATACATTAAGCTGTTTTACCAAAATTGAAATATATCAAAAATTAAAGAGTAAAGAATGCAATGCCCCAAATATAACTATAGTTTAACTACCCTACAGTTTGCAGTTCCCTCAAATCAAAGATTTTTTAAAAGATATTCTAAAAGGGACATCAATTGTATAGCATATCAAGAGCTTGAAACTCTGTTCAAATATATCCACATCATTTCCTTTTTTCCATAAGCCAGTTACTAACATTTGGAGAGGGGAGGAAAAGGAGAAGAATAGTTACTACCCAAGCATTAGTATTAGTGCTTTTTACCTAAATGTAAACGAAGACTCAAAAGAATCACAAGAAACGTAAGAGCGCCTTCTAACATGGATCTCTCATGCTCTGCATCAAGTACTGTGTTTTGATGTTGTGAAGCCATTGTCAACAAATCCACTACCTTAAATCTATAAGAAATATTTGAGAGAGATTTTTTACGTTAAAACAAAATTAACTTAAATTCCAAATACTTCCTTATACCTGTCTTAATAAAATTATGCTTACCTTTCAAAGACAGATGAAATAAAATAGTCTGGGTCAAGTCTAGAAGCACAAACCTTTAAAAGACAACAAAAAAAACCCCACAAATTTTATTGCTTAATATTCAGTTTTACTTCTTATTATATTAATCTTTTTCTTCCGTATCTTATGTTTTATTATCTTGAGGGGCCATACACACCCAGGGAGAGATAGATTACTCCCCTCTCAGGGCTAGCTAATTCCTAAAGATAGTAAACAATTTAACTTGGGAGCAAGCCTCTTACATGCAAATAAATCACCCCTTTATCTACCTTTCACATACTAAGCCAATATTCTCTCCGCCCCCACAAGGCCAGGTACCAGATAGCTGGGGACAGCCTCTACACCCCAAAGCTCATCAGAATTATTCAAATTAGCCCATCCTAAAGTGTTTCCCTTGCCCTGCCTTGCCTTTCCTGTGGAAACCCCAATAAAGGTTCTGCTTTATTTCCCCTCACTCCTGCTTCTACCTCCTGACCAAAATCTAATGCTTCCTCAGTGGTCCTGCATAATGTGACATGCTCCTTTCCCTTGGGGAATGTAATAAATCCTTCTTTGAATAGCAATGACCTCTCGATGTCATCATTTATCACATCTATAAATTAAAATCCTATGGGTACAAATGAGACATCCCTAAAGTACAATATCTGCATTATCGAATTGGCTTACCTGTAACAGGTAAATGTCAGGATCAATCATGGAATTACAGAAATGAGACTGAACATAGGTCATGGCTTGTCCTTTGATTTGCAGACCATTTCTTACCCACATATTGCTGTGGATTTCAGCAAGACTTGCCTAGTAAAATTAAAATTACATAAATTGTACAAAGAAGTCATCTAAATTCAATCTTTATAAAATCATGTTATATATTCAAAATCATTTCAAAATATTTTATAACTTAACCCCAGCATGAACCTGACATTCTGTCCAATGTTAGTTTTGATTAGATTTCAATTTAAATGTCAATTCAAATATATACTTTAAACATTTTGAGTGCTTTATATAGTCCCTTCTTTTGGAATTTATACACGAGTTAGTTTTCCGTGATTCCTGGAGACATTTGTAGCAATTTTCACTGAAATCTTTCATGAGGAATCAGTAGCAGTTATATTTACTCTCCCCAAACATACATAATGCTTAAAGAAATACAGGAATAAGCATAAAACAAAGCTAAGTGTTCAAAGTCAATGAACATAATCTGTATATTCAATTTATCCTAACTCAGCCTTTGATCCAAACTACTCACTTTCCAAATAACTGGCAGGTAAGAGAAGGTCAGATCTGAATAAATTTTCTTACTATGTTAATATTTCATTCTTCATGTATTCATGTCTTGTATCAAGTAAAAAAAAAGTATAGTTATAACTTCATCTCCTACTTGTTCCTAACCCCCAAAATTAAAGTTAAATAATGTTTTAAAAAATCTAAAATTGCCAGAAAAACAAACTGAAGTATAAGTCCCTCTCTCTATGTACATAAAAGATTGGCCCACAAAACTATAGTGCTAGAATTTAAAGAAACTGCAGGGCTTATGCGAGTTAATTCTCTCTTTTCTCTCCCCTCATTTTACAGATGTTGAAACTAAGAATCAAGTAGGTGAATTACCTACCCCCAAACAACATGGATAATGAAACAGTGGTGACACCAAGGCTAGACTTTATTGGGTCTCCTAATTTCTAAAACAGTGCTGTAAAACTCCCCTGTAAATCAATATAATGAAAAGAATTCCTGGGGAAATTACAACTAAATGTAAATCTCACAAAAGGAAAAACACCTAAATATAATCTGGCAAAAATATCAAAAACTATTTTTGTTATTTTAACTACCAATTTTTTTTTCAAATATTTTGGCTGTAAAAGCAATGAAAAGGCATGAAAATAAAATACTTACTTAACCAAAAAATTCAATTCAAAACACTTTAAAAGCCTGAATACATACTTGAATTTGGAGTGGGTGAATCATTAGTTTCATTAACATTTCCTGATCTGGTAAAACAGAATCCAAATCTAGTTCTTGACATTTCACAGCCTAAAAATTATGATAAAAAAAGTTACTAATTTAATATTTATTTTTGAATTTTTTTAATTGTTTAATGACAGTCTTACCTTACTCAAAAACATAGCATAGTAACGATGTAGTGGCAGATGAAAAGTGACTTGGTTAGGCGCTGGCTGGAAGAAACAGACAAAATCCACAAGTCAAATAATGTTTTACAGAGGTTCAAAGAAGTTTTTAAAAATGCTAAAACCACACTTTCACCTTGATGTATTCCCATACTTTTTAATCAAAACTTAACATTTTAGAAGATACAGCTTTAAAAAAACTGTAGATAAAATTATTCCATTTTAGACACCTAACTGCAAGTTACTTAAGGCAGAAATTATATACTACTCAACTTTGACTCTTTTGAAGCATCTAGCACAGAACAAGGGATGGGAAAGATTTCCCTTTCCAGCAAGCCATCTGGGAATCTTTGAATGTACGCATACCAAACATGATGATAGTAATAAGAACAATAATTGCAACTAACAGTCATTGAGCACTTACTATGTGCCAGTCCCCATGCTAAGCATTTTATTCACATTACATTATTTAATCTTCATAAGAAGCCTATGGAGCAGGAACTATTAATATTTCCATTTTATAAATAGGGAAACTCAGGCTTAGAAAACTTAAGTAACTTCCTAAAGTTAAGTAGTGAACTGAGGAGGTAGTCTGAACTCCAAAGTTATATTTAGAGTGGTAAGAAGCTTTTGCCACATCCCTAAACTAAGTGTTAGATGAACAGTTTGCCTAGGTTCCTTTATAAACTGGGTGGGATGCTCCCTATATCAGTGCTGAACACACAGTCTCCATAAGAAAGCTTAGTTCAGTACATTTGAAGGACATCTGGCATCCTTGTCAATATTATAAAATTTGCATTTTAAATCTGGGAATCCCATGGGTCACACTATCAGTGTAGGACAAAAGTACACAACAGCCGTCCCTCTTAAACAAGAAAAAAATTTAATTTAAAAGGTATTATTTTTAATGCTCTTATAAATTTCTAGTAAAGTTCTTTCATGTAAAAAATTTTATCCAGAACATTCAGATGATTATGCTAATGCAATATCAGTATAAAGAGTTGCGATATGTCACCATCCCTAAAAGTTTTTTCTAAAACTAATATGAGAATAACATCTTCCTCAATATGTGAATAAATAGCTACAGCAAATTATCCTAATAAATAAGTTTGCCTTTCATAAAAAGGAAGAAATTTCTGACACGCACTACAACTTGAATGAACCTTGAGGACATTATGCAAAGTGAAATAAGCCAGTCACAAAAAGATAAATACTGTTGTGATTCCACTTATATGAGATATTTAGTAAAATCACAGAGACAAAATATAATGGTGGTTGTAGGGGTGGGGGGATGGTAAGAAAAATGAGGAGTTTAATGGATACAGAGATTTAGTTTGCAAAATAAAAATTCTAGATATGGGTTGCACAACAATGTGAACATACGTAACACCACTGAATTACATACTTTAAAATGGTTAAGATGGTAAATTTTGTTATACATATTTTACAATTAAAAATAAGTTTGCCCTTTATTGCCATAACTATTTTAGTAACAAATTCTACACTAACTAGCTAAGTCAGAATCTCCCTTAATTTCCCTTCTTCAGATTCCATTCTCAGTTTTCTGCTCTTCTCCTTCTAGGTGACTTTATCCAGATTCATAGCTTCAATGCCAACTCTACTAAGATGACTCCCAAATCTCAGCAGAATTCTCAGTTAAACTCCAAACCTTACATTCAAGTGTCTACTAAACATCAACACTTAATATCTCAAGGGGACCATGAATCAGTTACATCCAAACCAAACTCAGCATCTTTGCCTAAAACTCATTTCTCCTGAATCTGTCTTCTCCAAATATCCAATAATTCAAATCTGAAAGGCAGACTTCTTACTTCTTACAAGCCTCCTACATCTGATGAGTTACCCAAGTGTGTTAATTTGATTTTTTTAAGTATCTCTTAAATCTACTTTCTTCTCTTTCCAGACTACCCCTAAACAACCTTAATTCAAACCCTCAACATTTAGTGTCTAATTTCTGTGGTAACTCTTGTTTCTATTCTCACCCTCTATAAGACATCTTTTTTTAGGACATGCTTAACTCATAACCCTCTCCATCTTTTCAGAGCATCCGTCCCTGCCCCACCTTCCAACACACACACAAACACACACACACAACACACACACACACACACACACACACACAGACTAGAACCTAACAGTCAAGTTTACAGTAGCCACATCTGACTGGAATCAGGGCAGGGGACACCTAACCCAAACTGAGAAATGAAGGTCTCTACCTCTTGAAAATTTGAACTGGGATTCAGAGACATTTGCAGAGAGGTTTTGGAGTATGCCTGAAACTGTGACATTAGGTAACTACTGGAAAGTACTATTTTACGCCATAAAGAATTACAGAAAGCCAACATAAAGAGAAGGAAGGAAAAATGAGGCAGATGGGGCAAAGCAAAGGCGAGAGTCAGGAGTTCCTGTTTAGCTTTCCGCTCAGTCCCTGAGCTGCCCAAGATCCTTGAAATATCTTTCTCTACTCATAATAAATTACCCTCTTTTAAATTAAGCTGCCTCAAAAATGCTTTTTCCTTGCATTCAAAAACATCTTAAGACATTTCTCTATTTAAATTTCCATATGCTGAAAGGAAGTAGTCTTAACAAAACATCAATTTACTCTCTACTTCCTCCATTCACAATCTTTTAATGGTTCCCTAAAGTTTTTAACCTGATAACCTTCCACCTCTTCAGAAGACAGGACTTACCTCTCTAGCTTTATTCCTATCATATAAACGCATACATCACAGTATTTCTAACCCACTAAGCTTCCATATCTTTGTATATGTTATTCCCTCTGCCTCAAATGCTATACATTCCTTACCCACTGGATTAACGTATCTTTAAGACTTTGCTCTAATGATATTTCTACTAGGAAGCTTTTCCTGAGTCCCTCAGGCTAACTCAGATACTCTATGCTCCCTCATAGCACCTGGTTACAACTTTACAGAAGCACTAAAATCAAATTAATTATTTACTTGTATTATATTTCCTTATTAAAAATTAATGAATTAATTTACAGATGAACAGACAGATAGATATTATTTACATAATTTCAAAGTACATCCTCACAAAATTCTTAACTACAATGAGAAAAAGAGTAACTTTACAGTGAAGAAGTCTGGCTGGCACAGCCCTAATAAAATAATCAAAGAAACATCATCAGTAATTGGACAAACAAAAATCATAAACCACCATACAGTGTGCAATGAAAAGACAATATTGTTTCTATAATATTCCTATAAAAGATGCATAATCTACCTAAACATGAGACAAATCCAAATTGAAGGATGTTCCAAAAAATAACTGAGTTATACTCTTCAAAATGTTACTGTCCTGATAAAAAGAAATGAGAAACTATTCCAAAAGGAGACTAGGGACATGGTAACTAAACATGAAACATGTGATTCTGAGTAAGATCCTTTTACTATAAAGAACATCATTGGACAATTGGTAAACCATGAATGAGTTCTAAGAATTAGATAGTGATAACATATAAATGTTAATTTCCTAATTTTTATAGGTTCCTAATTTGTATCTGGTTTTATAAGAGAATGTCCTTATTTATAGGAAATATATATAAATTATCTAAGGTAATGGTCATCAAGTCAACAACTTAACTTTCAAATGGTTCAAGAAAACAAACTTCTTTTTACTCTACTTCCAACTTTTTGATAAGTTTGTGATTGTAACAAAGTATTTAGAAAAGAATGGAAAAGAAATAAAAGATCACCCAACCACCACCAAAAAAAAGAGAGCAGGGGTTCTATCTCTCTAGGGCTCAGAAATCAAATGGGGGGGGGTTGAAGTACTCTGAAACATGGTCTTCTTTCTACATATGGAATATTCTGACACCACTTTATAAGAGGAATAGTAAGGGCTTCTAATAGTAAACTTGGCTGACAAATTAGAAGCAAGCCCTTATTTAATCATACAGAGGATGTTCTGTGCCAACTTGTCTTAGTTCACTAATAACAATCATTTTGTTAAAAAGCCCATAGAAGAATGGTGACCAATTGATACCCTTTCCATTAATCTCCTCTATCATATTCACATTTGCACTGTCACTTTTACCTCTTCAAATGAAACTAATTTATTCCTCACAAATACTGAGACATATACATTTTATTAAAAATTATATCCTTCTCTAGGAAATAAGCAAACATGATTAACGCTCTGTGGAACCTCCCAAATGTCATAGAACTGGTCTCCCACACATCTCCTTTCTTAAAGCCTAATGATATTATATTCATTCTGACTTCTTTCCCTTATCCCATGAAAAGGTTTTCATTATTTTCAACATCAAATGAGATCTAACACTTTTCTTAAATGTTTTTACATATATCCAAAATATACATACCTCATCTACAAAGTTAATAGCATCAAACCAGTCTTGGAGAGCTTCAATGCAGTATCTAACAACATTTCGAGTATATTCTTGAGTTTCCTAAAAAAATAAGTTATATAAATTTTCTATATATTTTTTTAACTTTTAGTCACATGCAATTTATAAAAATAAGTTATATGCATTATATATAATAGTGATTTTTTTCAAAATAACCACATTTGTCATTTCAAGAAATCATCCTTTCACAAACTAACAGTAACAACAGGTGACAATTAGGAAAATTAAAGAACACAATCTACTATCTTTCATATAATATAATCCTTCAAATGAATCAATGCTGAAGCAAATTTATATGATATAAACCAGGTTTCATTTCAAAATATTACAAAAATATTATAAATGCCCTAAGGTTATTGTTTTATAGGTATAGAACGTCTTTTGAGACAATTAAAAAGTTCTAGAAATGGATAGTGATCATAACTGTACAACATTGTGAATGTACTTAATGTCACTGAATTGGACACCTAAAATGGTTGAAGAAGTAAATCTTATGTTATGTATATTTTACTACAATAAAAATAAAATAAAAAGGATAGAACATATGAGTATGCTAAGTAGCCTTTAAATATTTTGTTCACAACAAAATTTAGAAGATAAAAGGATAAATACGTGTCACTTAAATAAGAATTTGTGATAATTATAATGTTTTCTGGAGAAATGAATCCATCGAAATAGGCAAGTATTAAGTTAAATGGAAAAATTGTGATAACCTCTCTTCAAAAAAATGGGCAAAGGATTTGAATAGACATTACTCCAAATAAGATCTACAAAAGTAGATAAGCACATGAAAAGATACTCAACACTATCAGTCAATACGAAAATACAAATCAAAGCCACAATAAGATACCACTCCACACTAGCATGGCTATAATTTTTTAAATATAAAATAAAAAGTGTTGGAAAAAATGTGGAGAAATTGAAACTCTCATATGTTGCTGGTGGGAATGTAAATGGTTAGCCACTTTTAAGTTAAACATATTTAACCAAGCATTCTATTTTCATACGCCCACAAGAATTAAAAACATATATTCACACAAAAACTTGAATACCAATGTTCATAGAAGCATTTATTATAGCCAAAAAATAAAATCTACCCATGAGTAGACAAGTAAAATGTGGTATATCTATGCAATGGAATGCTATTCAGCCATAAATAGGAATAAGTACTAATTGATATATACTGCAATTCAGCTGAACCATGAAAACATTATGCTAAGTAAAAAATGCCAGACACAAAAGGCCAAATATTGTATGACTCCATTTATATGAAATGTCTAGATTAGGTAAATTCACACAGACAGAAGGGAAGTCAATGGTTTCCAGAAGATGAGAAAATGTTTTAACTGGAAGGTAAGAGGTTTCATTGGGGAGTAATGAAAATGTTGTGGAATTAGTGGTAATGGCTGCACAATTTTGTGAATTGTGAATGCACTGTCAACTACTGAATTGTATACACTAAAATGGTTAAAATGGTAAATTTTAAGTTATGTGAATTTTATCACAATAAAAAAATGTTTTTAAAAAGCATATGTGTAATAAAAGTACAAGCAGCATCAAAGTCAAATAGGTTAAACTCATCAGCTACATATGTAAATTCTGGGCCTTTAAAATAACGCTAAAAGTCTCACATTCATTGTTGACTTCTCCTTCATCTTGCTCATTCTCCACATCCTATTAATTCTTCCTTTATATTATCATGCAGACTTACTCCTATTTCCACCTTTTTCTACCACCAACCAAATATCAACTGCCTTGTTTCCTTGCCAACAGTCACTCTGTTTTAATCTATGCCATATATAATTTATCTTTTTTCCCTCCTCTTTAATCCCCTCCCCCCACTTCCACCCCTGACCTATGGATGCTGCCATTTCCCCTTAAGAGATGGATCTCTGAAGGTGGGGCGTCTCCTCCCTCCCACATGCTCAGCTCAGCCCCCCTTGGGGCCTGCAGGGGGAATAATATGAAAAGCAAGTATCAAAAGTCTTTAAAAAGGTGGCTAGTTAATTCCATTCCTAAATACAGCATACTTTATAATCTGTTCAAATCATCTTTCTCCTATCTCCCCACCATTAACACACCCATCCAAAAAAATCCAATACTCATTCTACTTGTTAGCTTGATGATCTTAAGCAAATTTTTTAAATTTTATGAGTCTCAGTTTACCCATATATAAAAATGGGAATTACTACTACCTGCCTGCTAGTACCATTATAAAGAAGCAATTTGAATAATGTATGTAAAATGCTGTGTCATAGTCTAACACTATGTCTGACAAGTGCCCCAACAAGTAGTGGCCAAACTCTTGTGTCAAGTCTGCAGTAACCCAAAAATGCCACTAGATGGAGACTTTATCGCTTGCTTGTTTTGTTCAGAAAGCAAAAATTAAGATTCTAGAAATGTGCCATCCCTTTATCCATTCTATCTGTTATTAACCTAATATTACTTAACTAGCTCTTAACATTTTCAGGAACCAAACAGCAGTCAGGGCAAAAAGTGAGTGAAGTTTTCTTTTTATTGCTTATCCTTTAGTTTCATATTTTATAATTAAAAAATATAAACAAAAAGAAATAGCTTTCTTTTTACTTTAAAAAATAGTATTTCTTCTAGTTTACATTTCTAAAATCTGACAACACTGCTGCTAAAGACATTCTTACTTAATAGACAACTATAGCAAAGTGGTAAAGAGCACTGTTTCTGAAATCAAATGGATGTGTTTTCAAACTCAGGTTTTACCCTTAGCTGTGTGGACTTGGGCAAGTTATTTAACCTCTAAAAGAAAGGGATGATACTATTTACTTCATAAGAGATGTTATGAGGATTCAATAAAAATATAAAGAATATAGTAGAAAGAACAATGTCTGGCATAATGTGGGTGCTTGTCAAGAGAACATCTTATCTAGGAACTAAATACTCTCCTGAGAAGCTATTCTCAGATCCACACCAGGACAATATAAGCTTTCTCTCTCCTTGTTCTTTCACTTCTTAGGTTAAGGGAACCACAAAACACACTGCAATCCTGGCCTTCAAAGCTGAAAAATAAACTAACTCTGGAAACAATGATTTCTCATTATCACATAACCCCTCAGCTTCATAATCCAAATTCATCCTCAAAACAGCTGTCAGAATAATCCTTCTAAAATACTCTCTCTTTGTATCAATATCATATCAACCTTCCTCATGAATTACTGTCTTCTGTTGATTTATATGATACTGAATTCTTCTGGTTTTCTTCTCTCCCTCCACATCCAAATGTTAGTTTTTGCCTCCAGCTCCACTGGTCTTCTCTTCCTACTTGGTCTTATCTCATCATGTGGCAATAAATATCATCTATATTCTCAAGAGTCTAAAATTTATAACTTTGGTCCAGCCTCCTCTTTTGAGCTTGAGATACATACAGCCATATATTCCAACTCATATATTCCAACTGCCTATTCACGATTTCCACTTGGATTTTTCATAGACATCACACACTTAACATACCTAAAACTAACTCTGATCTCTCTAAACCTGCTTTACTATCAACCTTTTCTACCTCTGTAAATATTATTTCTATACAGTTACCCAAAAGTCTTTTCTCTCACTCATCAATAACATACAATCCATCACTAAGTGTATTGATTGTACCTCCAAAATACATCTTTGCTATCCAAAATGTATCTTGAATCCACCTTGAATTTCAAACCTGAATTTCCCATCTAGACTATTATCACAGCATTTCAATTGTTCTACTTGCTTCTAATCTTGTTGCTCCCCACACTCCCCTCAATCAGTCTTCCCAGCAATCAGAGTGATCTTTTAAATGTAAATCAAATCACACAGACCCCTGCTTAAAAAGCTTCACTGGCTTCTCCTTAAAATTAAACCCAAGATTCTTTAACATGATCTATAAGGACCTGCTTTAATAGTCTGATCCCTATCTCTCCAACTCAATGTTCCACTTATGACTCCAGCCTCAAATTCCTTAAAAGGATCAATCACTTTCCTATTGGAGGGAGGCTATTCTATTCTACCTCCCTGACTACCCCCACTAACCCCAATTTTATTCATATTGTTGGCTGCTTCATATTTTCTTCAGAAAGGCCCTTTCTGAGCCTCAATCTAATTAAGTTCCACACACATTACTTTTACAGCAACCTGTTACTATCTTATAAAACACTTAGAAAAAGCTTACAAAATCTATGTATTTACTTAATGTCTATCTCACCTATTAGGCTGCTCCATAACAGCAAGAACCACATCTATTTGATTCAACACCAAAAACGCAAGTATTTAATTAGTATTTACCATAGAAGAGCAGTCAATAAATATTTTCTAAATGAACAAACAAACCTCATATGACAGTTTTTTTGATAAATACTGCAGTGGAAATCAAACAAGGTACTATGAAAACACTGGATTGGCACCACAAATCTGACTGAAAGAACGTAAATGAGCAGATTACACATCAGCTAAGTCTCCTGAATAAAATTTTTGAAAAGCTAACACTAGTGGTTCTTCACAATAGTCAGAATCACTGCTGAGGTCCTACTGCACATCAAATAAATCAAAATCTCTGACAGCGGGACTTAGGCACATGTATTTTTAAAGTTTCCTAGATGATTCTCATGCAAAAGAAGCAGAAAGAATGAGAGAAGATACGCCAAAAATGAGACTAGCTTGAACAAAAGCATATAAATTAGGAAAGCATATTGCATATTGACGAATGGCAATCAACCCAATAAAGGCACAGAGATAGAGGGGATATAGAGTGCAAATTATGGAGAATCTTAAATGTGTCTACAGGAAACACAGGCCTTTTTCTGTAGACAGATAAGAAGTTGAATGATTTTTAAGCAAAAAAGAGATATGCACAGAATTTAGAAAAGTAAGTGTGGGCTAGATGATAGTAGAAAGAATCTAAAGGTAGAAAAACCAGTTAAGAAATTACCTTAAAAACCTAGATTTTAAAAATATGAATAAATTAAGACAGAAGAAAGAAAATAGGGAGACATTACTGGAATGAAAGAGAGAATTTATGGCATCTGATTATAGGTTAAACACAACAGGTACAGCAGAAAGAAGGTTCCCGCGTTAGATAATTGCATCATTTAAGATACCATTAAATGAACATAAAGGATACAATATAAACAGTTGGCTTTTTAGTTAGGAACCTGAGAAAATTAATTTACCTATAAGGAGATCTACATGAATAATCAGAGTTGGAAATCTGAACATGGTAGACTGTAACAAACTGTGAGTCATCTGCATTTAGAGAATAGCTGAAGTCATGAGAGGAAATATAAATCTGCTTAAAGGAACACGTACATTTAAAGAGTATATGGAAAAGAGCCTCACAATAACTCTGTAAAAAAGGGCAAAAGGCTCTGCTGTCCCATTTCCATTTTGTTTCATTTTACCATAAAAATAAAGAAAAAAACTAAGAAACTAAGAAATTCAAATACTCAAATACTTTTAAATGAGTTGACCCAGTAACCTAAGTAAAGGAAGGCAGAGCCCAGACCAGAATTCAGATTTCAAAATATCTCCACTATAAAATTTTATCCAGCATGCTTATTTGGTACAGGCTAGCAAGCTGGACTACATGGGATTCATATAGCAAAATCTCAAGTCCTTAGTTTAGTAGGATCAGGGTGTTCCATTTTTTTTGGATTGTCCAAGGATTCTGGAGAACCATCAAACCAATACTTTAAAATGCAAAAGTAATATACTCGTATAGAAAGACATAAATGCATGCAATTACAAATAAGCATTTTCTTATCCAATTATAAGAATTTATGTTGCTGCTATGTTACCCTTAGATTCTTTTTATATACAACTGGAAATTGTATGAAATATATACTGATTTTGTACTTGGTATCTTAAAAATGTAAATGTTATTGAAGACCATCCTCATCCTTTGAAAGAAGCATTAGGCAACTAACAGATAATTAGTAAAATGAAACAATAAAGATGAAAGTAGAGACTTATGAAACTCCCAAAACTATTCACAATGAGAGAAGGCTGGAAAGATCTTATAATATAAATTCCAACCTGCCTAAGAATAATAATTACTGCCTCAAGTCAGCTTTCACAGAGGTGAGTTCAGAATTAAACACTGAAACATTATTATAAACAAGTAAACAAATCAATGTTTCCACATCTTTTTCTTAATTCTTTTAAAGGTAAATACAGAAATTGACAAAAATATTTTCAACATACCCTAACTTTACAATGTGATAAGAGCCCCCACATTGGCTGTGCACAGGCCTCAAGTTCAGCAGCAAAGGCAGCATAGTAGGTCTGAGACTCAAATTCCACATGCTCATTTAGTTCTCGCTTGTTTAAGTTCATACCTTGCAAAAATTAAAACAGATATAAACCTTACAAAATATTACCAAGTATTCATACTAAAAATCAAGTAAAATACTTCCTAGTACCAAACATTCTAACCTGCACACAAATGGCATATATGAACAATATGTATAGAAATACATAAATTATTAAAAATAAAACAAGTCTTATTGGAATTCTTTAGAAACTAAGTTTTCTTAGAAACACTTTGTAAATTGTCTCTTATATAACATAATAGAATATACTGAATAAAAGTAAAACTATTTTAACTAATGCTAGTTGAAATTTTTATAAAAGCATTGGGAACCTTTTATGGACAATAGATTAGAAACTTCCAGATTAATAATTTAAAATACTAAAATAAATTCTTGTTCTCCTGTTTCTTTTTTAATAATGTGACATTTTTCATAACTCTCTGATATGTTTTCATGAATACTTTATAAAAGTACTTTCAAATATCAATTAATTAAAATGAAACATTTCATATGTAACCTGAATAGTGTGCTATTTATTATCTCATAATTAGTATTTGATAGTTCCGCATTAGGCATTTTGTAAACTAAAGAAATTAACAAAAAAGTAAAATTCATACCTTGAAAGAAAGACACAAAGTTCATCCATGTAACTAACAAACCGTGGTCCTCCAAAAATCTCTTAGCCACACTTTGATGAGAAAGGATATTAATAAAATCACTGACAAGAGGCCAATAAGTATTATTCTTCAGTAACGCTTCTCCACAGTTTACTACCACATGTAAACTATTTTCTTCATCTAAAACAGACACACACAGCCCCAAAATAAGTTTTTAAAAATAAAACTTTACCAATGATACAGATTATACACTGTAGAATCAGAGACACTTAAGTTCAAACCCCAGCCTGCCATTTAATAACTATATGGGGCTTCAGGCATGTTACTTAGACTCTGAATCAATTTCTCCACCTGTATAATGGAAAAAGACACATATTTTAAATAAAATGTTAACATAACACTTAGCATATCATTATAATAATCATTACCATCTGTCCAACGTATGATACTGAGCTAGCTATCTTTACAAAACCATCTTATTTTCCAAATTCTAATGCAATGTTTTAGTTCCAATCAACAAAATATTTTTATTCCTAGATTAATCGTATTCCATGTTAGCAATCACATTTGTATGATTTAAGGAATATATATTAAATTGCTTTCTTCTATTCAATGAATTTGCAATTTTTTAGCAAACACAGTATGTCAAAAATAAAAGAACAGAAAACACAAACATGTTAAGCCTTTAAAAAAATCCTCAAAGTTTAAATACATTGTTGGGGGAGGTGGTTATGCTTGCCTAAAATCTTTACTATTAGAAGTTATAGCACATTTACATTAGCTCTCTTAACCTATTCCTATTTAACTGATTCACTAGACAAACAAGCCTCCTATTTCCACTATAAAAACAATACCCATAATACACAGAATGTTCAAAGCTAATAACCTATTACCTAGTACATGAGCCATGGTTTATGCTTATTCAGTCAGTTTTTGTTTCTGTTCATACTAATTGTTCTTTTTATTATAATTATAAAATTTAAATTAAAAGTCTAAAAACTGATGAAATATGAATGCATAGAGGTATTACAAAAACTGGATCAAAAGCTTTTGCAAGACAATAAAAGTAAATACCTAAGAAAATGCTAAAAAATCTTGGAGAAGAAAAATCATAAAAGCCTAGAAAGATTTTTATGCTCAGATTGCTTCACAAAGATATAATGTTCCTACTCTAAAGAAATTGAAACTAAAATTCACAGATAATGCTTTACAGATGTGGTAATATAAAAGAAAGATGAAAGAACTTCAGTCAAGGAAACCATATCTTCAAAATGCTTTGCCCATAATTAAAAGATTGAAGAATGAACATGCATTTCTGTGTTTTAAGTTAAACTTTACTGTTTAAGATACATATAAGTATCATTTGTTTAATGATTCCTCACTTTAACCAATTTTTTCAACTAACCACCTCCTTGTCAAATTCATCAGTGAAGAAAGATTTTACTGAACTTTTTAATTTACATACATTAAATTTGGGTTTCAGTCTATGAAATTATTTTATCCAACTCTTACTTTTTAATATGAATAGTCACTTTCTTCTAGCAAGGTTTATATCTGTTTTTTCTGTAAGGTCTGAACTTAAACAAGTGAGAACTAAACAAACATGTGGAATTTGAGTCTCAGACCTACTATGCTGCCTTTGCTGCTGAACTTGAGGCCTGTGCTCAATCAATGTGAGGGCTCTTATCACATTGAAATTTAACCATATATAAAAACAAGGCTGACAAAGTTATCTATGCTCTTTCAGTGCTTCTCAATAGGACGAAAGAAGGTACAACTTAATAAGAGAGTAGGGATAAGAGGCTTTCTACAAATTACCCACACCTGAGATTCCGAAAAGCCCACTGACTGACAACTACTACTGCCACTGTGAGTTGCTGAGCCACTGGTATTGATGAGACAATGCTTAGGGATGCTGAAATTTAAATTAAAAAAAAAAAATTGAGAAACACTGTTCTATGTAATTAAAACTAGAGGATGAATAAGCAGAATGTAATTAATCAAAATCACTATTTTCTTAACACTGCTTTAAATACTACTGTTCTTGTGAAAAACACTTTGAAATCTTTAACGAAATAAAATGATTAGGACTTCTATTTTTACTCAATAAGTACTTTCGTCACTATAAATATATAGAGCTATGATTTAGTGCTGATGAGATCTACTGATCAACAAATATTTATTGAGTACTTACTAAAGGATAGATAGTCTATTAATCTCTGAGAAGAAGGTGGTAAATAAAGCAAGATTTACATAATCTCTCTCTCCAGTGAGGTTAATATCTAAGAAGGCAGTGTGTGATAAGGGCTATAATGAGAAAAGTACAGGAAGTCATAAGAACAAATAAAAGTAGTCTATAATTCAGGAAAATCTTTCCCGAGGATGTTCAAACATTTACAGAATGAAGCAGGAATTAGAATTAGCCAAATAAACTAGGGATGGGGGAGGAAACTGTTCTAGGTAGAAGAAGCTGTATAAAAAAGGATGAATTCACTGAGACAAACAATACAAAGGATGGGTTGCATGAATGAGGCCAGAGGGCCTTATAAATCAGCTTCAGGAGGTTAGAGTTCACATGAAGGCAATGGCAAGCCACTGGAGGGGATATGGGGTGGCAAAAGAGGGGATATAATCAGATGTGTAGTGTGCAAAGTGACTGAAGGAAGGTGGTGATGACTAGTGATAGAAGCCTAGAGAGACTACAATGGATTGAACTATGGTGAAGGCATAGAGATGCAGAGATAAGAGAAGTGGCTATTTTAAGAGACTTAGAAGGTATAAAGGACAGACAGTGATGTTCATGACAAGAAGTCAAAAATAACTCCTAGTTTTTAGATTGGGCAGCTGTGTGGATGGTTAGATAGCTGTATCAAAACAAATATTCTTCCCTAAGACCAAATGCAAACCATGTATATAATAAGCATAGCTAAACCACTTAGTCAAGAAAATAGACTCCAGATTCTTTTCAAAAGAGCAGACACTTCTAAATTCTAAAAAAAATTCTAGTTTATAAATCTGAAATATTATTTTTGTGAAAAGACCTCTAAATATAATTCTATATAAGAACATCATTGATATACCTGAATAATGATAGATACTACTTTAAAAAATAAAGAGCAATATATGTAGCTAAATCTCTAAGACAGAAAAGGTCATCTTACATGAACACAGAATAACTAATACAAAGCAGCTTTTAGATTTTCCTTTAAAAAAGTAAAGAGGTATATTACTTAATGTGAAAAATGTATTATTCTCCCACTACAGCTACCATGGGAAGACAGAGTTGCACAGTGGGCAAAAAGGTATGGGTTTTGAAGTCAGACACCCAAGTCTTACCCACTTACAGCTGTAAAACCACAGACCATTGACTTCAACTCCCTAAGCCGCAACTGTGGAAAAAACAGTATCTACTTCACAAAATTACTGATGGTTAAATGAGATAATACTTATAAGGTACTGAGAAAAAAGCATGGCATATAGTGAGTACTCAAAAGATAGTAACTATCATAATTATTAGCTAGTTATTATTAAATATAAGGCCCTGTGCCCTATACTGAGCATATAACAAGTTCAGGCTATGGTATTACATGAAAATATACTGAAAATAGACTATCAGCATAAAGAGAAAATAGGAGCTGATGTGCAAAAAGAGGCAATGATAAAACAATGCAAGTCTTAACTATTAGATTTCTCCTCCACAGAAAATGGAAAAGTCTTAAAATTTAATTTGAAGTACTGTTTGTTGTTATTTTTAAAGTTTAGCTCCAGGTGGCAACAAGAGAAGATAATGCCCTATCAATGTTGGCCCAGCCTTGTCATAGTTAAGAACAAAGATTCTTACAAAGGAGTTATGAAGTCCTTCTTGGCTCTGTCATTTACTATTTGTATACTTTACAGTAAATAACTTCCCTAAGTCTCTATTCACTCATCTTTAAAGTGGAGATAGTAATAATGTCAATCTCAAAGTTATTTAGAAACTTAATTAAAACATATAAATAATATTAACAAACTGTCTAATGTTTAACAAATATTCCAATAATGTAAATTATTTCAGGGAGGTAAAGTTAAGGTGAAAAACCACAGAGAAATGAGAATGTGAAGAGGTCCTAGAAATATATGGCAGTTTGAGAGGTTTCAACCATACAGTGAACACAAAAGAAGAAAATCGAAGAACACAGAAAAGGCAAGATTTAGTCCAACTTTTAAACTATAAAAGTACAGGCATATTCTCAGAGAAGCAGAGCCCTCCCAGCCTCAAATCCAAGGCAATTTCTGAGTGGGTGGAGATACCTAAGGGGAGACAGGCTGTGGAATGGTGAAGAGGCCCCCAGAGATGAGGGTATTAAGAGAAAGGGTGCAAGGGATGATATTTCTAGCTAACTCCTTTTTCCACTTGATAGAATCATATTGAAACAATAGATATTTAGGTTGTGAAGTGCTTAATCCTGAACTGATAGATCAGTGGAAATGCCACACAAAGTGGGCATGAAGTGGGAGGGAGAATTGGAGTTGTGGCTATAGCATACACACCCATACACCACTGGGATCTGACCATAAAGCTTCCAGAAGTCACTGTAACAAGAGCTCACTTAGAGACATAAAGGATGAGAAAGTAGTATGCAATATGTAAGACAACTATGGACCTTCAAATCAAATTCATAAAACACTATTTTATGGAATTCTGGGTGTGAGTTATTTTGCATCTATATTGTTATTTTTATTATAATTAAATAATAAATGAAAATATAAAACAAAAAAGTACAGTCATAAAAATGTCTAAGGCTGATAACAAATTTATAAAAATAGGTCATATCTAATAAGTAAATGGTTAAAATTATTGTAAAACCATGTGATATTAATACCTACAATCATTAAAAACCATGTTCTTGAAATGTATACTATGGTAGCATATTTTTAATGTATTTATATCTATAAATATATTCATAGCACAGAAAAAGACAGAAAAGAAATACCAAACATGTTAACAAGTTATTTGTGAATAACAAAACTATAAAATTAAAGTTTTTCTTTAAATTTTGCTGAAAATTTTAAAATTTTTCTTTAACAAATGTGTATTATTTTATAATCTTTTTAAAACTATTTTAAGCATATAAAGAGTTTTTAAGGCTAGGTATAATCAGTATAATAATAAAACCAGTGAAAATAATTCTGAGTTTACCTTGTAGCTCACTTTTAATAAGGCAACTTTCCATCATGTATAATAGCACAGTGACCATAATATCCAGCAGCTGACATTCTTCTGTTACCTGTCTGGCTAGTTCCTCATTGCTGAACAACTGAACACTAATATGCACAATTCTGTTAGACATTGTGTCTGATTCATGACTTTTCTTCAGTGTTTTCATAATGAAGGCATAATGCTGAACGAAAGTTTTTGTAAAAGCAACCTATAAATTTTTTTAAATAGAAAGAAAAAGACACATTAATTTAACTTTGAGTTTTATAACACATTTTCCAACATATTATAGTAACGTTTTAAAACTATTATTAGCTTGTAAAAATGTCCAAAGTAATTGTAAAAATAATTTCAATGATGATGGTAGTCTTAAGTCACATTTTCCCCTTTTATTGGAACATTAGCGAAATACTCTAAGTGTTAAACAATTTTTAAATAGGCATTTTAAATTATTAAAATGTCAAAACAATTACAATATCATGGTTTAAAATATGAATTTTCACTCTGCTCAAAACACGTTAATTTATTAATGTCCAAGTATATGTCATTGTTCTGTGCTACTACTTTAACAACAAAATCTACAGTCTCAGCTAAACCTATCACAGAGGATTTCATACAACTTAACAAGTAAGTCACTGTGATTACACTGAAAGAAATACCTTCTTCTATTTGATCTAAATACTCTTTCTAACATGTACATTCCCTCTGTTGTTTTCTTAAGCAGGTAAAAATACACAAAACAACAGCATTATTAAAATGTCACTGCTAATAAGGCTTTATTACCTAAACCATAAGAACTATAGCGTGATTTATTTTCTTCTCATACACTAGGTTGTGTCACTGCAGTAATTATATGATGGTTAACAGGTGGGTCTGGACTCTCTGGGACTGGAGACTTCACCTACCTATATGTGTACATGAGCCAATAACTGTTCTGTCTTTAACAGTTATGACCAGCAGCTACTAATCCCATGTTTTCCCATGCCTAATACCACCATTTAAACTCAGTTGCCCCCATCACACATTCTCATAGCACCTTTTACCTCTCCTTTAGAAAACTTACTATAATTTGTAACTAAAAATTTCTCTGTGCAAATGTATTTGTTTGTCCCCCAGCATGCACTCTGGATCAAGTTCCATGCAGAAAGGCAACCCTCAGGAATTCTGCTTTAGTAGTGGCCCTCTGTCACAGATCTACAATATGACACTTTTTTTGCAGACCCTGTGTTGGCAACAGAGGAAGCTAATGCTCTTTCATAGTGTTATATCAGTTTTTAGAGTTACAATACAATAAGCCACAGCTGAGAAATATATCAAACAGATTTAATAATGAAAAGGCAAAGAAAGGGAAACAAAGCTCAGAAAGGAAGGGGAAAAAATATAGATACCTTATATTCCTGATCTGGAAGCATGTTGAGTAAGAAAGTTACCATCTTCTGGGGGAACTCATACTTTATAGTCCAAAACAATAGTTCTTCTAGGAAACTTTTATGTTTCAAAACATCCATTATGGATTGATCTGCATACAAAAAATTTATCACCTGATGATTTAAGTTCCTCATTTCATTTAAATCTTACAATAATTAATAACGCATAAAAAAAATCAACCTCAAACACTTAAATGTATCTAAAAATTAAGACTACCCCTTTAATAATTCAGCAATAATATGAAAACATCGAACTAGGTTTCTATTATCTCTACAGCATATAAATTATAAAATACTTGATCTTTATATTTTAATATAAAGCAGCAACTAAAAAATAATTACTTATCCATAAACATAAGCCATTTATCTAAAATTTCTACTAAGATTCAAAATCATTACAGGAACACTATTCACAGTACTTAATTTAAAATAATAATAATTTTTAAGCTAAAAACATACTATTAAAGACATAAAATCCAAAATTATCTATATTTTTTAATTTTTAGAAAAAAGGAAGGAAATCTTGACATTCAGTAATTTATCTATTTCTTCACAATTATCTTTCATAAAAAATACTAACTTCACTATAAATAGTTTCTAATATATTGCTTGCTCTATTATACAGAAGCATTTACTTTTTTTCTAGTAAAAATATATGAGGAAAAGTACCACTCCTTGAATCTAGGCTGTATCTTGCTAATCTCTGCATCATTAACACAGTCAACAGAAAGGTCTCAATAGGTATGTGAAGAACTGATTATTTTTAATACTTTAGCTATCTCTTTCTCTTGCTTTCTCTAATTTTTTTCCCTAAAAATGAACTAGAAAATTCTTTTAATCTTTGTTGGAGCAAATGACCTTGGACTACTGCTCTCAGTCATCAATAAGGACATCAGGTGTCAACTATGAATAAACTGATTCAGTGACAGTGCTTAAGCAAGAACTAGAGTTCGATGAAAGATTTGGAAAAAACAGTATCATATGCACCAAAATATTCAAATACAGCCCTAACTACATTACAGTTCAAGTTGTCTTGCAGGACAATAATCTTGTGGCATTTTTTTTTCAATTAACCCTACCCCAGTTTCACAGTTCTTCTATTACTAAGTAACGTGTTCATATCACATCTCCCTCAGGTAGTAAGTCTAAAAGAGTACCAACAAGCTCAGTATGCCATGGCCCTCTTGATTCTTCTATAAAACATTCTAAGTTTAATAAGACCTAAATCAGTTCTTATTAGATATAACTTTGACCTAATTTTTCCATTAGTAATTAATAACCCATTATTTTCAGAATAATAATTTCTATATTTCTGGAGAAACCATAATTTTAACTACAGAGAAGGAAAAATATTTACCAATTCTCTACCTAATTTCCTTTCAAAGGGGCCTTCATTATAAACAATATATAATATGGATAAAAATATAAATACAATTATACTATACATCTCTTTATTAGAAACTAAATAACTCTTTATTTTCGAAATCTCATAATTTTCTACTCGTAAAACAGAAATCTCTTCTTCCTGATACAGTTCATTCCCAGGATGTGACAATGATTTAAAAACAGAAATAAATAGTCTTGCAAGAAATAGGTTAAAATATATTCAGAGATAGACACTAACAGAGCCAAAGCCAAAAAGTAATAAAATTAGGGCCCAAGTGGATCATGTGGCAGGAATGTAAGAATTATAATTAAAAATTAAAATATAATCCACAGCACTGATGAAGCCAATTTAATTTTCACAATTCACTTGGCACTAAAATAATTGAAAATTTCACAGACTCCTAAAATAAATAAATAATAAAACCTGCACAGACAAGTGCTTCTTAACATATTTACAAACCTGAACAAAGCTTATGACTCTACATGCTTACAATAGTCAAATGAAAAGTCTGCAGCTACCATTATTATCATATGTCAAGCATTTAAAAAGAAAGATACATTCATTTTGTTTTAAATAAATAAAATAATCCAAATGTACCAGAAAAGCTGTGGCATCTACTAAAATGAAAATAGGTATAATTATGTACAATTTGATTTTTTCATCTTCAGATAAAAAAAAAAAAAAAAACTTCCACAATTCTTTATTGTTCTTAAACTAGGTGATGTCAGTTTCCCAAGATCTTTAAACCCCATGTTATGTGCTTTATGTGTTATGTATAAAAATGTGGTTAGAAATGCTTCCATTAGTCATATATGGCTATTTACCTTTAAAATCTTGATTAAATTGTAATGACTTTTACAACGCCTAAACTACCTTAAGCCAAATTCTTAAAAGAAATTTTTGAAGAACCAGTATGTAGTATAAATGCATGAGAAAGGTAAAAGTTTTAGACAGCAGAGTTCAGGCTCTGCAACTCATTATCTCAATAATCTTGGCCATGTTAGCAAAGCCCTCTAGGCCTCAGTTTCTTCATCCTTAAAATTTAGATTGTGAAAATAGGCAGTGATGTGTTTAGCCCAGTGCCTCACTTCTTGCCTATTATTACCTATTTTATTTTCAGCTGACTTTCAAACTGCTGAACCAAATTCTTACACAAACTAAATCACTCCCTGAATTTCAGATATCTTCAAAAGCAACAGTCACTTTTTAAAAACCAGAGGTTCTACTAATTCAAAAAGCTGTTTCTTCCATATACATACTTAAACTAAAGACGGTAACTGATCAAGTCTGAAATCTCTACTACTTCTTACCAGTAGAGGAAGAAAGAGAAGACAAGCCAATCCCAAAAGCGAAAAAAAAAATCAGGAAAAAAGAAGATAAACTTTAAGTCTGCATAAAAAGTACCTTCAACCAGAGTTTGATTGGGCTGAAGGAAAACAATGACATCTTACACCATAACAGGTATATTTCTGGGCATCCCTAAAGCTTAAACTCAAGTATGTGTCTAACAATCTGCTCCAATTCAGATGTGTCTCAAGGACTCATGAACAACTCTGGTAAGTCAAAGGACCAAGTAGCCATATAGGTTTCCAATTTTCTTCAGGCATTACAGGTTCTCTGCTGAGCCAGGAAGAAGGGGAACATGTGTGTATGTATGCATCCTGGACCACAGATCAAATTTCATGCCCTTTGTTAGCAACCTACAAGTTAAATGCAGCAGTCTAAGTAACTAAGGACAGACTTACAAAATGAGCCTCAACTGAAGCTACCTGCTTACCCAGCCTTTCCAGGAAGTCCTAAACATTCCAAATAAGATATACTTAATCAGCATCAGAAGTAAGACTCATCTTTTCATAAAAATATTACTTTAACCACTGGAGACTCTATAACAGACACTAATAAACCAGACAATAGACCATGTTAAACTTTGGAAATCCATGGCAAAAATCCAGAGTACAGGCTGCCAACTAAAAAGTACTCTAGAAAAGCTTTTAGTGAGGGCCAAGAAAACCTAGTGGTTGAGAGCTTAGGCTCTGGGATTTAAATTAAAGATCTACCTCCTATTAGCTGTGATCTCTAATATACTTCTATTTTCTAATTTATAAAATAGTAATAATAAAACCTGCTTCATATAGTTACCTTGAAAATTAATGAAACAACACATAGAGCATTATGTCTAACATATACAAAAGGTTCGATAAATATTACTCATTATTATCATTACAAAACTATTCTCTAACTACAGGCATATCTTTCTCCTTTGAGTGAACATGTATTAACTCCTTACTGAGAACTTACTGTGTATTAAGTGCTATTCTTCTCATTCATTCTCATATTCATTCATTCATGTTCTCTCTCTTGCTCTCTTTCACCACCTCCCCCTTATTTATCCTTTTTCATTCTAGAAATTGCATAACCCACATTATGAAAACATGTAAACCAAACTAAAACTTTACACCTAAACCAATGGATCCAAATCAAAGAATCAATGAAAAGACTTATTTTTTCTAGATCAAATATGATAATGAATGTTTTCTATTAAAAAAAAAGACAAAATCCCAATAGTAAAGGTTTTATTTGCTTTTGAGCCCCACAATCACCCTCTAATAACACTTTATTAGACAAATCATTAGGCACATCTAATAATGTAACTCACTTTCCAACAGCTTTGGTGTGAATATGGCTAACGAATCAAGTGTTCTTAGTGATTAAGCATTTTAAGAGCTTTTCATACAAGGAAAAAATTAAATAGAAATACCTTTGGTGTTACTGCTTAGTTTGACCCTCTTTCTCTTGCCCAGACCTTGACTCCCATCCTGATCCTCCTGAAGGAAAACAAATTCAGCATTATAATAGTTTTATTCATGAATTTATCCACTTTATTTAACAAATAAGCTTATAAATCACTAAGTATATAATATAGTCATGCTTACATATTATTAACACATATACTTTTATATATCTGCTATAGTAGCTTTTCAATGCTGCTAATTTTGACTAAAATATATAATGAAAATCCTTAGTATTAAAATATAAGAGTGCTTAAACTTAATCTGTTTCTAATGCAAGACTCTTTAACACACCAAAATACCAAAATCAAAATTTTCCTAATCTTATAAACATAAAATCAAATAAACAAAAGCTGAATGGAAGTGAATTAACATAGGAAAAAGGGGAAGAAGGATAAAACAATAAATAAAGGAAAGGCTTTAAAGAATCTACAACAAGCGAAAGTGGACAAAAGCCATTATCGGTACCTGGGGAGATCATTTGGATACCCAGACAAACATCTTGGAGTGGTTTCAGGCAATCTCAAGGGATGTACACTGCACCACAACAAGAGAGTGGGAAGCTAGCCAGATGAGACAAAGGCAAGGGAAGAGCAGAGGAAGCGGCCTGCCACTAGCAAAACTAAGGTGAAGCTAGGGGTGTGCCTCTTAGGGAAAAAGCCTGAATATATGTGCACACTTCTAATTTTCTTAAAATGTTGCTGCAAAGCCTCTTGCTGTCTTCGTAGCTGAGTTCAAGTTTTTTTCCTCTCCAACTAAAGGCCATGGCTCTAGTCCATTATCCCAGCTCTCCTAAACTTGGAAAGACAGCGTTTGAATCCAAAACTTCCATGTTACACTGACATATTTTTCCTATTTTCCAAACATTTATGAGCCAACTGGGATTATAAAGATACATGTGGTAGTATTCTGGAATACCATCTGTTGTGCTAACATTGGTGTTAGTGGCATATTAGAACTGTAGTACAAATTCCCAGATTTCTCAATTGGAGTCTCTCAAATCCCTAAAGCTGAAAAGTAGCATTAGCTTCAAGTTGTTGTTCTATCTGCTGGTGTAACTTCTTTGGCTTACAACCAGTCTTAACTTCAGGTTTCTGTCAAGTCAAGCATAAGTCCTCAGGGCCATCCTTGGGTTTTCCAGAGCTACCACTTAGTTCAGTCACTTGACATTCACTGAGCACTTCAATATACCCTCCCTGTTAATCCCCACCTTTGCTAAAGCCTTGATGGCAGCAGGACTGACAGTCAAACTATACTCTGCACTCTCCTCCTCTGCCACCTTCACCTTGCCCTTAGAGAAACTCAACCAGAATGAAATTTAGAGCCTTAAAAGACAGAAAACAGATATAAAAATGTAAAATCATGTCAAAGGGAACAGAGGATTCTGAGATTTGACATTTTAGCTAACAGACATTTATGAAACTGTTCTCCCAACCCTGAGAGAAAAGACAAATCTGGAAAAACTATGTTATATTCCAGGTTAGGATTACATCATAATTTCAAATAGAAATTTCTTATGAAACAAATATCCTTGATCAAGCATGGTCATGGAAATATGAAGTTCTATAAATTTTGCAGCCTTATAGTCTAAAAGACAAGTAAAATTAGCCAGATAAAGGTAGGGAAAGTCATTACAAAAAGAGAAGGTGGCATAAGCAAAGGCACAATAACAAAAGTCTGGAAACAGACCAGTGAGTTTGGCTTGACATCACAGTAGCTGTCAACCACAGGAAAGGAGATTATCTCCATCTAAACCAGTGGGAAAATGGGTACTCTTGCACACTGCTGATGAGAGTATACTGTAGTACAATTTTCCTGAATGCTAATTTGTCAATACACGTGTCATAAGTCCTTAAAAAGTATTTATCTTTGGAACAGAAATTCCAGTTCAAGAAATTTATCCTAAAGAAATAATCAGACAAGTAATAGGAACTATATGCATAACTATTTACAATAACAAAAAAAGGGAATCTTTGGCTTCAAACAGGAGAGGATTGAGTAAATAGAGTATAGCATACCTGTACCCTATGAATAAAGACAATGCTAGAGTTCTATATACATAGTGACCAGATAGATGTTCAAAAACTATTATAAATGAAAAAAAGGATGTAAAATAGAAACATGTTACATGTGTTTCAGGCACCAAGTACATATATTTGTCCAAAATTAGATAAGAAAAACAGATTCAAATTCCAAGTCTACAAAATCTACATATGGTTTCTCAACCCACACTAACCTGTCTTTCTTGGATATATTTACTAGACAGATGAAAAAAATGTGAGCTCCAAAAAAGAAGTCAGGTAAATTCACAGTAGTTAAAACAATACTCAAAGAAAGTTAATACAGAATACAAAAGGCTAAAAGGAATATTTAACATATCAGTTTATAAATACAAAATCCAAAGGAGATCTTGAGAGATTAGAACAATAAGATGAAACAAGGATTTCTATAAACTACTTTATTCTGAGATCGTTTGCTTTAAATCAACTGTACAAGTGCAAACTGAGAGAGCTCTAACATGTCAGCTGTACATATGAGAAAAAAAATAAAAAAACTTAGGCCACATTTGACCACAGGAGCTCCTGCCAACAGTCTAGCGTAGCTGCTGAAAGGCCAACAAAAAACAAAGTATGTCCCAACATAGTACATTGAACAGATCATAGATTATTAAAAGGAGTGAATAAATGAAAGAAGTACGTACAGAAAAGAATATTAAACAACTAAAACTAAATATTTAAAGGGGTATTATATGGAAATAAAAATAAAAATCTTTCTAGGAGGAAAATAAGAAATGTGTGAAAATTACAATACTTAACACAGTATTGAGAAGAACTTCCTAGTAATTAACAAGTTGCCTCAAACTAAATAAGCTCCCTACCACTGGAAGTGTTTATGAAGAGACTTACCAATTATCAGGAATGTTGTAAAATCAACCCCTGCACTAGAAAAAAATATATTCGATGTTTGTTAAGGTCTTCCCCACCAAGTCTCTGTGATTCCCCATCCCACCCTTAACCATTAATGTACTTCTTATAACTAACAAATTAAAATTAAATCTTATACCTCCAAAAATATTTAATTTTCTTTCACCTATTCATTTATGTAAAGCAACTCTGACTTTTAATTTTAATAATCTTGCCTTAGCTATAAGTTTTACAAGTTACTTTTAACTATTCACGTGGATTCCATCTTGAATAAAGGCAATAATATTGGAAGCATATCTATAGTGTAATTTTTTTAAGTGATTATTTCCCAACTATGTAAGTGTATGCAGAAAAAAGACTAGAAGCAAGCAAGCATAATTAATAAACAATGGTTATCCCTGGATGGTATGGCTGAAGGTAAATGTTTTCTGTTTATATATTTTTATACTTTTCAATTTTTCCACAGTGGACATTTATCTTTTTATAGCCACACGGGTAGAGGTGGTGTTTGAAATAATTTCATTTGTATTAATGGCTAAATACATTAAAATCACAGAAATTAATGCTCTGGTCATTGCACACAGATAAATGGACACTTGCTTATGACAATGGCCACACTGAATATAATCTTTCCTTCAAAAGTTATCTTGATCTAAAAGATCTTATTTTCTCTGGAAAATTCTCTAATTAGAGATACATATAATACTAGAGATCATTTTCTTTTGAACTGAATTATCTGATGGTTATAAATAATTCTAAACAAAAAAAATGAATATATATTTAAATTTAAAATTACCACAAAGTTAAAATTTGCTTATATTCTTTTCTTTTTGGTTTCATACAACACAAACATTTTCTACTGTTGTTTCATTTGAGCTACATAAAAAAATAAGTAGTAATATGAAGAATGGCATGTGTATAAATAGCACTGCTGAGTACATAATGTTCTGTTAGTCTAGGGATAGCAGAGACAAATATCTGACACAACTTGTATGAATAAAATTAAGTAGACTGCAATGTGTACACTCATTCAAATAAAACTCTTTGCAAATAGAAATCTCACTGCTATTATAGTTTCAAATCTGTTTCTTCATTTTTAAAATAAAGTGGTAGGATTAGATTACCTCTATAATTTCTTCCAATCCTAAATCCTAATTTACAACATTTTTTAAATTGTTCTAATTTGATCTCTATAGTAGTAATAGAGATGTCACTACCCTCTTCTCATCCTTTCTTCCTTTTTATATAACTTGTTAAATTACAAGAATGAAATCATAAAAAGGGCTTACTCAGTAATTCCATGGGCCTGTAGGGTAAGGTTGTAGAAACTCCAATCCTTAAGCCTTAACCATCACTTCACTTATAAATTTCAAATATAAATACTAAAAACAAGCATACCAGTTGCCAAAAATAAGGGCAATATGTCTTTAAAGCATTAATGAAATTTTTAAATGGCATAAAATAGGTGTTTGTTCAAGAACATCTGTATCTGGGTACTCTTCTATCACACTCTATCTTATTGCTTCATCTACTTTCACCTTTATGTATTCTGTCCTTTATTAAATTATTGCTTGCATTCTTTATCACCTTAAGTAATAAAAAATCCTTTAAAAGAATAAAAGTGCAATACAAATTTAAAATATTAATGCCATTAGTTTTTAAGTGAGTAGGTGGAAATGCCTATATTTTCTCTCTAAATAATCATTCTAAAACTGACACCCCTTTAAATATTTAACTTGCTTCTTATTTATGATGCTTAGTTCCAAATGAAATTTTTTTTCCATGTAGGTTACTGATCCTAATAAAATAATGTTTCCCATTAAGAAATAAAAGCAGAATACAACAGGATAGAGGACTCCAACAAGAGACGAACAGAAATAATTTCATTATTTCATTATTAAATTCAAAAGTATATTTTGTTCCTGAAGCTGCAACAAATGCTAGTAAAATTTTATTCCCTTCTGCTTTACAAAGGTAAAGATCAATTTTTAAAAGATATCTTATAATCTTAACATAAGCTTTTATTCTCTCAATGTATAAAAGTAACTATTTAACTGAAGGAAAACTTTAATTTTAATTAAAACTCCATAATAACCTCTTCGGGCTACCGTGGTATTTCATTATCATGTTATAATTTTTCCCAACAGGCAAGTACCACTGAAATACATGGAGAAAATCTATAATAAACAGTTGGTATATTATTTAGCTATAATTCACTAGTCATTATTAGATATCAAGAGAATCCAAGGAAAAGACTAGCAAATGTCACAAACTGTGTAAGTTTTAAAACATGTTTACAAATTCTTTGACATTCTTCCCATCAAGAGGTAGGACCTATGTCCCCTCCCACTGAATCTATGCCCACCTCAGCAACTCACTCACAACTGTCATTTCCATTTTGCAGTGGAAATGACAGTATGTCACATCCAAGGCTAGCTCAGAATAGGCTCTATAGCTTCTGCTCTTGCACTGTTCACCCAGTTACTACATAACAAGTCCAACAACTTGAAATCACCATGCTGGAGAAGCCACATGTAGGCACTCTCTGGTCAAGAGCCAGCTGAGCTCCCTGTGGACCATCAGCAACAACTGCCAGCCCTGTGAGTGAGCCATCTTAAATCTTCAACTCAGCTGAGCCTTCAGATGACTGCAACTGCAGCCAACAACTAACTGGAATCACATTAGAGAACCCAAGTGGGAACCACCCAGCTGTCCTTCCCATATTCCTGAGTCATAAAATTGTGAGTGAAAAAAAAAAAAAAATGATGATTGTAAGGCACAAAGTTTAGGACAAATTTGCTGTAAAGCAATAGTAATAAGAACAGTGGTTTATTCACTTTACAGAAAAAAAACTCTAGACCAACAGATAGGAGACTGAATGTCCATTTTCAACTCTACCACTAACTAGAAGAAATTCACTAGTCTGAGTAAATCAAATCAGGTCATTCTATGGAATTCAGCTTCCTCATCTATACATAAGAAAGTTAGACAAGATAAACTTTAAGGCCACTTTTAGATCTAGCATTTTTAATTTTTATAACCTTCTAAATGCCTCTTCTAATTCTCATTTTTGCTTCATTGCATTACACGACTTTTCTAACTCAAGATTTGAAAATGTGTTCAGAACCAAAAAGCAATGGTTCTCTAGTACATAAATCAATAAAACATAAATGACTCTTTTTGTGTAAAAAATTATAATCACAATCTTAAAATAAAAATTTCCTAAACTAAAATTCTTCTATGACTGCCCCTGAGTAATGGTCTTATCTTACACTTTTTCATACTTTTCACTATGTATGCATGACTTTTATAATCAGAAAAGAAATATAATCTATTAAAATTTAAGATATGCATACCCTGTAACCTAGTAACTCCACAACTTAGAGAACTTTTTGAACATCTACACAAAAATAAATTTAAGCATTGTGTCTTATAATAAAAAACTGAAGATTAAGAAATTGGATATACTGAAGTTTATTCATATTTCAGAATACCATACAGAAATAAGAGTACAAACAAAGATGACTTTGTACAATATATAACAGGAAATAAAAGAACATAAAATAATATAACGTTTTTTATTTACTCACACACACACACTGTACATTTCTATAAGCATATATTTATTTAACTACATAAGAAAATGGTCTGTCAAGGACATCAAACTATTAACTGTAGTTACCCAGAGGAGAAGCCAGTATTAATGAGAGTAGAGAGGTGCCTTTTATCTGAATTGTCTGGTAAAACAACTATCATGAATTTGTATAATATTTAGTTAATCTTTTAATTAATTTTTTAAAGATAAACAATTATTTTGTACTGTGCTTTAGTATTCTTTCCTTTGGAAGAATGAGCAGAAATATCTATAATGTGACCCACAAGAGCTCAAAAATTCAAATATTTGAACCTCTTCTACACATAAAGCATTAGGACCAGAAACACTTATCAAAAGCCTAATTTGTATCTGGTCATGACAGGTTCTAATTTTATGTAATCCCATGTAATCCTAATATTAACCTGGGGGTCATCCGGGGACCAGGCATGTGATTTGGCAGTTGAAGCTAAATATTTGGCAAAAAGCACAGTGATATTATGAGACAAGATTCAAATTCAGGTCTATCTAACTCTAAAGCTCAAGTTTCTCTTAAAAACTAAAGTAGGAGAGACAGGCAAAATGGTGTCAATGATAGAACCTTTGCTAACCCCCTTCTGCAATCACATCAAAGACAAGACAGAAACACGGAGCAAACAGCAAGCAGAGGTGCCTGGGGTTCTAGATGAACAGAAACCCCACCCTTACAGAGAAAAATAAGAAATCACCCTACAACAAACAGTTGGGAGGCAAGACGGGAGAAGATGGCAGGCTGCCTGGTCCCAAGCAGCTGAGTAGGACAGAGGCCATGTAGCAGCATCCAGCAGCAGCAACCAGCAGCTGCAGACGCCTCTTACAGAGACCATGTCCAAGGGCAGACTTTCAAGGCAATGGAGCTGCTCACTTCAAGCACCAGCACCAGACTGGCTGCTCAGGGTGCACCAGGGATTTACAGGGGGACACTGAGTTGTTGAAGCAAGGGCCGGAGAAGAGGCTTTCTCCCAGGCAGAAGTGCTAGTTGTATCTATTGCTCTTCTGTTGAGCCCTCCCCCATCCCAGTGTGTGGACGCAGCACTGCCATAGCTGAGACATTATCAACTGGATAACAGAGGTCATTCCATCCAAAGATTCCCTGAAACTCTACCTCTCCCAATTTATGGCCCCACCCAAGCCACATTCAGTTGTGTCCTCAGCAAGTTCTGTGCCACTTGTTGAGCAGCACCAAGGCTCACATTAGTGGCAGCTGATCTCAGTTTCTGGCATGGCTTCTTGAGGCAGCTATAAGCAAGGCATCTACAGATTGCTTGCTGAATCTTAACAGGTGGCCCCAGAGGGGCACAGGCTGGAGCTAAACTTGATCTGCAGCTAAACCCCTCTCAGGACTGTGCCACTAGATACCTACTACACAAAGACACACTAATAAGACCAGGAGATTTAGGAGCTTTGTTTAGAACATAGAAACAGACACAGAAAGACAGCCCAAATGGGGAGACAAAGAAGCATGTCCCATATGAAAGAATAGAAAACAGCTCCAGAAAAAGTGGAGTCAAGCAATCTACCAGATGCAGAGTTCAAAATACTGGTTATAAAGATAATCAATGAAACTAGGGTAAATGTAGATGAATTCAGTCAAAACTTTAACAAAGAGATAAAAAACATAAAAATAGAGATGGAAATTATAAAAAAAGAACCAGTCAGAAATGAAGAATATAATATCTGAGATGAAGAGTATATTAGAAGAAATCAACAGAGCGGATGAAGTGGAGGATCGAATTCCTGATACAGAAGGTGGGGTAGCGGAGGACACCCAATCACAACAACAACATGAAAAAACAATCCAAAATTAGGAAGATAATTTAAGGAGCCTATAGTGCATCATCAAATATAATAACACTTGCATTATAGGGGTACCAGAAGGATAGAAGAGTAAGTGAATTTGAAAACCTATTTTAAGAAATAATGATGGAAAACTTCCTTAACCTAGTGAAGGAAATAGACAACCCCTGGGAAGTTGAGAGAGTTCCCAAAAGATTAACCCAAAGAGGCTCACACCTAAATATATCATAATTAAAATGCCAAAGGTTAAATATATCATAATTAAAATGCCAAAGGTTAAAAGAAAAAATCTTAAAAGCAGCAAGAGAAAAGCAATTAGTTATCTATGAGGGAGCTCCCATAAGACTGGCAGCTGATTTCTCAAAAGAAACTTTGCAGGACAGAAAACCTTGGCTCAAAATATTCAAAGTGTTGAAAACACAGGATCTACAACTAAGAACACTTAATCCAGCAAAGCTATCATTTAGAGTCAAAGACAAATAAATATAGCTTCTCAGACAAAAATAAGCTAAAGGAATTCATCAACACCAAGCCAGTATTATATGAATTGCTAGAGGGACTTTAAGGGAAAAAAAATGTATCAAAAACATGAATAAAGAATGGTAATAACTACATATTTATCAATAAGTACCTTAAATGGAAAAGAATTAAGTGCTCCAACCAAAACATAGGGAAGCTGAATGGATAAGAAAACAAGACTCCTACATATACTGCCTAAAAGAGACTCACTTCATATTAAAAGACACACACAGACTAAAAGAAAGGGAATAGATGGACCTAGAGGATATTGCGCTGAATGAAGTCAGTCAGATAAAGACAAATACTGCATGATTTCATGTACATGTGGAATCTAAAGAATAAAATAAATAACAACAATGGAAACAAACTCATAGTTACAAAGAATAGATACAAAATAGTCATGAAGATAAAATGTAGCATATGGAAAATAGTCAACAATGTTGTAAAAAATATGTAAGGGGGAATATGGATTTAGTGGGATTACCACTTCATGAGTTATTTAGACCTCTAATCACTATGCTGTACAACTGAAACTAATATATTATTGTATGCCAACTATAATTGAAAAATAATTCACTGAATTAATTGTACAATGTAAATATGAGCAACCACTTGTCTATTATACTTCAATAAAGCTGAGAGGAAAAACAAGGGAAAAAATTAGAGTAGATATCCCTCAGTCCATTTCCAATTAAACTCGACTTCAACTTAAGCTTTCAAATGCCCAAATTATCTCATTTTTATACCAGTTAGAAAATACAATAAATATATAAACTATAAAAAATACTTTTAAATAGACTAAAAGTTTAATTATAAAATGTTTTAAAAAACAAAAAATCTAAACTACCTTTAAATATATACATTAAATATGCATCACATGCTCTTAAAGTAACTCTCAGCTATTATCACAAAAATAGTGCATTATGAGTATAGATGCTGAAATGAAGTATTTTGAAGTTATCACTATCAAAAAGTATTTACTATATTTACACTTAGACAATTATAATTAAGGAACAAATAATTATATAAAACAGTACACACAGAAATTGCTGAAACTATAAATCTAAGAGGAAGGAAGAGAAGAACTAAAAAGCACAAATCAGAATGGTAATGAACAAAGAAAGACTATATTTCAAATCCTCTATATGCCCCTAGAAACTGCTTCTAGAAAAGACTCAAAAGCCCCTCAACCCATGCACACAAAAGGATCTCCTACTAGGACCTTACTACAAAACAGTGTTGTTACAATGCAATTATATATAATTAAAGTCTCCAACAGCACTTTAATAGCTAATCTGGAGTGTTTAGGCCAAGACAAAAATGAATGTTACTTCTTTCCTAGCAATAAGAGAAAGTATCTATGTTGAATATCAGCTTTCCACATTCCCAGAAATCAAATCTAATTCATGAAAATAAAGTAGAATTGTTAGCAAGGCTGTTGATATATATAATGCTCAGTATATGAAAATAATATGAAGGTTTTATCATCCATATAAATACTAACATAAAACTCCAGAATTTTCTAGATCACGTCAAGATATTTAAGTTATTTTAATAAAAGGTTCTATAATATCACTAAATTCATTATGTAATAGTTTTCTAAAGTTTCTACTGGTGATAACTACCAGGCTCCTTTTCTATCTTTTTGGCTTTAATTAAGGAAGTGCATGTGAATCCATTCATATGCAATTCCTGAGTATTATCAGATCTTGCCTCTTGAGAAGCCATCCCACCCCACCACATGCCCTTAATGAAAGTAGAATAAGCAATTTAAAATCACATCTATTATCTAATCACTTCCTTCTTTGACAGGTAAAGAATTAGCATTCTTACCCCCATCATTATCCTCCTCTCACTTCAAAATGGAATTATTACCATTTTAATTTAAATATTTATATATTTCTGAAAATCTATTTTAAATATCTGCTAATTTTCTCCATTTGTGATTATAGTAATATCACTACTCTTAGAACTCTTTAAAATTTAAGATAAAGCAAAAATTTTAGCTAACCATTTACACCAATTTTTTTTAAAAAGATTTTATCTTATTTATTTAATAAACACATATAGTATTCACAAAATGCCAGATATTACTGCTCTAAGTGCTTACAGTTATTAACTCATTCAATCCTCATAATAATGGCAGGAAATAAGTACTATCATTACCTCCATTTTACAGATGAAGAAATATAGACATGCAGAAGTTAAGACATTTGCCCACAGTCACAGTACTAATTGGTACAGGAGCCAGATTAAAACCCAGGTGTTATAATTCCAGAGTCAAACTCTTAAGCAGTATACAACTGCCTCTCCAATTTGTTGAAAACGCTTTAAAACTGTCCAAAATGAGACTCCACAGAATGTTGGATTTTGTGGGAGCCTTTTTTTTTTGGGGGGGGGTGGAATACTACCATAAAGTTTAAATTATAAGGCAATAAATCAATTATAAGACTTCCGTAACAGAAATCATGCTTTCAAAAGGAAGATATTTGGCTCAGTTAATTTAATATTATCAAATCAAAATGGATTTTATAGAAAAAAGATGTATACATTTATATGTAATACAATTTTGTTTAAAAACTCATTAAATCAATCATTATATGTATAATGCAATAAAAATATAAAATTTAAATTTATAAGCATTAAGGTTATAAACAAATATATGTAAAAAAGCAATTTTCCTTTATAAATTGCATAGTAGGAAAATACAGTAATATTAAAAAGACTTATTAGAAATATCTATTAATACTATAAACATTGACATTTCAAACTGATAGTCGAGAAATGAATTACAAAATAAAAATCTAGTTGTAGTCCTTGTTCTGTCACAAACTGTGTGATCTTGACTAAGTTAGTCTATTCTGAGCTTTAGCGTTTTTGTCTACCAAATGAGGAATTTAAACTAGATAATGTATACAAATCTGTACAGTTTTAAATTTTTTTAATTCTATTTTTTAAAAGTTTTAAATTTTAAATCTTACCTCATCTGAAGAATCCAATTGTCCCAATGTCCCTGTTGCACCTGCAAAACCTTTGGAAAGAAAAAAAAGTTGCCCTTAATATTTATATAATGCTTTAATTTAAAATTACTTTGCAATATAACAATATCAAAAGCTAAGTTTTGTTATAGTAAGACACTTCATTCTAACAGTTATCTTAGCAGAGTCCAACATTTATCTTTAATAAATTTGGACCTAATATTTTATACTTTGATTGGAAATCTCCAGTGAAAACCCAAATTTAATCATCACAAGTGGTATTTCAGAAGTTCTCCCTTATTAGTTTTCAATTATGGTTTACCAAAGTTCTGGGCAACGCTTAAATATAACAACTGCTACATTTTTCACTAGTTAGAAATGAAACCTTAATTAACTAACCAAATTCCATTTAAGAAAAATGCCTAATCTCTTCTTTGGCCAACCTATTCATTCTTGCTTCTAAATTTTTGTATCTTTTATTACTTTCCTTACAAAAAAATGACACATTATTTAAATTTCTTCAATGATGAGTAAAGTTTGAGGCGTTTCTGTTTTAATACAGCAAGTTACCATTGTCCAAATTAAACATTTAGACAAACCTTGAACTGCCAGAGTGCTAGTGCCAGCAGATGACTCCTGTATACCATATACAAGTTTATCCTCAGGATATGTAAGTCCAGAGCTCTTCAAAGCTATAAGGTACTTTTCATGACTTTTTTTTGCACAAGAATTTTCTCCAAGACCTAATATTTAAAACAAATTTAAAATAAGAATATATTTTGTTCAAAATATATGTACAGCCAACTCAATTACTAATATATGCATATATAAAATAAGTGAATATGCTAATGAAGGGGAAACCCTAGAATGAATAAAAGCTTCAGACAACATTTTTGTGCTCGTGTTTAGCCTAACAATCCCAGGATATACACACAGCATGTTTATAACAAATAATGAAATCTGCTAAGGAACTGAGCATCTAAAATAAACCAGACACGTGGTGCAAAAATTAATAAATGATTCCTGCCTTCAAAGATGTTAAAAATTAGTGGTAAAGAAAGACAGATAATATGATAAAAGACAAGTATGTAGCTGACTTCACTATTTGGTTTGACAATCAGTGTTCTCATAATACTGTGTAGCCAGATTTACCCAAAGCAGAGTATTTAAGAAAAGCTTTCTGATGAAGACAATGTCTGAGTGAAATTTTCAAATATTACAACTGAAATTACTGTTAATTCCTGTTGTAGCAAGCCTTTTGTTGTCATATATAAAGAATTAAAAGTATAATTTTTATAGAATTATCAGTTAAAACTAATTTATTCCATAAAATATTGAAAAGTTTAAGTTCTAGAATTAAATAATCCTAGAACTTTCACTTTTACATTTCAGCTTATTAAATATTGCTATTTTTTTTCTTTTTCTACTATATTATGGATAATAGAATAATAGTAAAAGGCCCTCTAAACTTACAGGAATGCTCTCCAAACTCTATCTCCCTTACAGATACTGTCAGGGTTTTAGGTTTCATTAAGGCTAACCTAGAATAGACCTTATTCTAGGTTTGGCCTTTTGTTTCAACTAAATGCCTAGGTTACTAATAAGGTCTCTCAGGTTTGACTAAGCTGAAATTCCAATGTCTCCCAATATTGCTTAAGCTCTAATATCTATATTCTGCTTTTAACCCCATAGCAGTCACTGTCTAAGAAGTCTTAGGTAGTCTCATCTTGTACACATCTCTCAGTCCTCAGCCAAGCACTTTCAGGGGTCCTATATATATCTTCCCTACTACCTCTTGGTATTGTGCCCTAAAGAGTCTAGGTTCAGCTGCCATTCTTAGCGCAATTGGACCATGTTCTGCTTCTATGGCAGCTTGCTGCACTACTGATAGGCAGGAAGTTATCCCAAAAGAGATTCAAGACAATCATGCAGCTCATCTTATGGTTTTCTTTCTCTTAAAGCTTTACAGTCTTGAATTGCCTATTGTCCAATGCCGAACACCGCTGCCTCACATTTTTTCCAGTTTTATGTTGTTTATGGCATAAGAGCTAGTGCAGTAGTCAAAAGCAGAAGATATCCTCTACCTGGACTCTAACTCATTACCACCCCAAATCCCTGAAATCAGGACTCCCTTTTTATAAACACTTCCTATTCTTTCATAGCATTTACTACAGTTTATAATTACACAATATTTTGGTCTGGTATTTTTAATGTCATCTCACTCACTAGACTATAAACTTGATAAGGGTAGGAACAAGATTACCTGGTTTAATTCTTACCTTTTCCACCCCAAGCTCTAAGACCTAGCCCAAAGCCAAACACACAGTGGATTCTAAATAGGTATTAGCTGAAGAAATAAATATATCAGACTATCTCTAAATAACTAACAATACACATAAAAATGTTCACCACTCTGAAGAAACAAGACAAACTTCAATTTTTAAAAAATGCTGTTCATGAGCCAGCAAAAAAGCCATTTAAAATATTTGCAAGATTTTTAAATTGATGTATTTATCATACTATAAATTTGAGCTAAAAAGTATAAAAACTAAAGTGTTTTATATGACAATATGGCATGTTATATAAAAGCATATTCAACAATTCCAAATATTATCACTTGAATTCAACATTATTATCTAATCCTCAGCCATGTAACCCAAAAGTTTAGAATACCAAAAATAAAGACATAGAGTGGTTGTTATTATTATTTGGAGAAGGAGAGTATAATTATATGTCACACCAAAAGTTAGAAGACCTGGGTTCTAGTCCCAATGCCAAAATAAGTTAGTTGTAAGGTCCTGAACCAGTCACTTAATTTTTCTGGGGTTCAGCTTCTTCACCCATAAAAGAGGTATTCTTAATAACTTCCAGCTTTAGCAGTCTATGAAAAAAATCTACATTTTACTTTTAAGTTCTAAAATACTTAATAATTATAGTAATATAAGAAAATGTTAATGTTCTTCTAACATTTTACTCACCAGAAGTCAGATCTTTATAGTTTTGTTGGTTTGTCAAAACCTGAGTAAGAACAGACCGCATTGCTCCTCCCATTTTAGTTAGATCTTCTAAAAAGGAAATTTGAGGTTCCAAAAGCTGAAGGACTTTGTTAAGGTCTTTTTCTGATGGTACATCAGCTGCTAAAAAGACATATAAGCAACTTTATTTAAAATATTTCGATAATAACAATATTTTATTCTTTTAAATTATAATGAATTAGATGACAGTATTTTATAGTCAAAAAAGTTAATATGAGAATTCTGTTTAGAAAATAGGTATCCACCCAGCACTCAGCCTAGGGTGAGTAGACCTGCTCAGGAATTCAGTCCTATAAGAAAGGGTTGATGCAGAAAAGAGATAACTTCATAAAGTATTAAGCATTTAATTTGTGTAAAAAGATTTCAATTTGAGGGCCCTATATTTCCAGATATATAAATGTAATCATAAGATCATTTCAAAATTAGATAGTATTTAAGAAAAAGTTAAGATAATTCCCTAAAATATGAGACAGAAATAAAATATATTGAGAGTACTATAAAAATATTAGGACAAAGTGATGTCAGCTCTATTTTAAACCCATGGAGCATATAACACATCCTCTATCGTATTCCAAAAATACAGATTCATGTTAGCTGGAGGTCAAAGCAATTAAAATGAAAAATAACTGTTTTCATAAACATGAGTGTTTTTACTAAAATAATTTTAAAATACCAGGCAATGTGTGCCTAGTAGAGATAGAGGGAGAAGAAAAAATCTTGAATAGCAAATGAAAAGAATATTTAAGAGAAAAATAAAGAAATGTTTTAAAGAAACTGAGGTCTGAAAGGAAAAAGTAAATGGAGAGATTTAGAGCTTAGCTATAACTGGTATAAGAAGAATGCATATAAGAAAACTGTGTGCCCAGAAAAGTAGACATCAATTTCATTCAACATTTATTCAGTATCTACTCCATGAAAGGCACTGAGAAACAAAACTAAATAAGACATAATTCTTACACCAAGGATCTCACAGTCTAGTACAATGATAATCTGTGGATGAAATTCTAGACTGTACTCTATCATAATAGAATTGCATATAAAGTCATTTTAATGCTATAAAATGATTATTCATATGCAAAAGGCCAAGTATGTTTGATTGAAATAGAATTCAAGTAAACTGTAAAACCATGGAATCTCTGAACTTCCATTACCGCAAGTTAGAAAATTTCAAATCCTTTCTTTAATTTTCAAATCTTTTTTTTTTTGCACAAAAGAAATAAATGCTGAGCACAATTGGTTATATAAAGAATAAAACTTTGTGAATCGAAATTCATGAAGCTCATCTTAATACAAAAAGTGCTTCCATTCATTCCTTTACGTTTTCAGATAATGGTAACACATAATTATCAAAACTATGTATCTATATCATCTACCTTTATAACTGCTAAATGTTACCATAGGAAAAAATTAATATAATACACTTTTGTACAAATTAATCTGTGATTAAACTAATGGTTAAGTTTTAAGGTTCTGACAATAAATAATTTCTACCTATTACTTTTCTAAAATAAGACACTTTAAATACAAAATGTAAATTCCCAAAAAGTCTGTTAACTAGTGTTTGAGAAATCATACAAAAGATAAGTTCAATAATCCAGCTGGTCTCTGGTTCCTTCATACCAAAGTAGTCTGGGACTAAATCAAATTATTTCTATGTTTTAAGTCATGTACTCTGAGAGGAGTAGAAGTACTTAAAGGATTGCATACTTTTCTAAAAATGTAGAAAGTATTTGTTCACAACAAAGGTAACATGATTGCTTTAGGAATATTGAAGATGCTGTATAATATTTCTTCACACTGTAATGATGGGGAAGGGATAGACAAAGATAAAGATGTATGCCATAGTTTCAAATTGGATATAAGATTATTTACAATATTAAATAATTTAAAACTTCCAAAGTAATGGAAAATGCAGTCCATTGTATGATAAAAATGCAAGTGTCATTAGAAAGGTAAACAAGATTACAATAAGTCAATAAATTCGTTTTATACCACTAACTGATATCCCTAATTCACAATGTCAGACTGAGAACTTTAATAGATGGCATCTAAATCCAAATATTTAGCTAAAGTATATTAATAAAGATTGTGAATAAATCTTTAAAAGTAAGAAATTTGCATGTTTATTTTCTCTTTTCAACACTAACATATGTTCTACCAGTAACACAGGAGTAAACCAATTGACCCTCTCTCATAAGTTGTTATATATGGAACGGAACAAAAACATATAGACCTCTACCAAAAAAAGGAGAGGAAGGAGAGAGAGAGAGAAAGATATTGGTGAAATAATTTAATTTTCTAAAAATCTAAGATAAATTCAAACATTTCCAGGACTTCTTAATTGTGCTCTTTCATAATTATATATAAAGCCACTTTAACCCTATAAAATGATTATTTGTTCATATGCAAAAGGCCAAGTAAGTTTGATCAAAAACATATTTGATCCCAGGAGCACAGAGTGACTGAGTCAACTACGAGGAATCTGAGTTTATATAATATTCAGTGTTTTTGTTTAGTATTTCATAGTCATAAATAAAAACTGTTAAGCAGAAAAAATCTGAAAGAAACAACTCATTATTGATGCTAAACTTTGTTAATCAGGAACTTGAAAAGAGTACTAACAAAGAGTAGATTAAACATACCTGGTTCGCTATAGCCTTCTCTTAAGTATTGAATGAGACAAAAAATAAATCTTGGAAGAACAAATTCAGACATCATCAGTAAGTCTTTGGGAACACAGGGAATATTTGAACTTGATTTAATTTGATGCCTTTTGCAAAACCTATAATATGAGGAAGAAAAAAAATTAATAATGATGTCTAATCTGTCAGAATACAGTAGTCCTATTTACAATATCCATAAACAAAATGTAAGCAAATAACAAACCTAAGTATTCTTCCTTTATGATTTTTAAGACAGCAAGTTAAAAGAATAGTTTTAATAGGCCTTTGAATCAAAAATGGCACTGAGGGAAAATTATTCTTAATAAAAGGCCATATTAGCTAGGATCCAACTAGAATACAAAAAGAAGATCTCATTACAGGATTTATGTTTTTAACTGCAATTTATTACCTTAACTACTGCTTTATTATGCCTATCCTTTATAAACTATTAAATATAAATTGATCATTTCCCAATAATTTGTATTCTTTAACTAAACTATTTCTAACTTACTGCATAAATGAATAGGTAAGTTATATAAATACTTGAAGTTTATTTTAAAATTTTAAACACAAGTATGTACATTCCAATTTTATTTATACTTATTTTAAAGTATGACTGGTATATTTGAGCAAAAATAAACTATTCTATATTCACAATCCAATGATCACAAATAAGGTATTTTGTGACCTAACATAAAATAACCAAACTAAACATATAACATGCCTAAAAATAATCTTATTAGGAAAGATGCAGAAGGTATTTTAGCTGAAAACTTAAAAGATCTGAATAGAGAAAACAACACACCCAAATAGAAAAACCATTTTTTTAATGTCAGTCCCACAAAACTTAATGCCACTTGAAGTCAACCACAATCACGAGCTAATTCTAAAATTCAAATGCGAGTATGTGTGTGGAAAACTCGGTAAAACTTGGAGAAAAAAATGATGATAGTGATGTAGATCTTAAAACATATTATAAAAGCTATTGTAATTAAAAATATGTGGTAATGTGATAACATCAATGGACCACATGGAGTTGAAGCAGACTGTAAATTTGTGAATTTAATATAAACTGTGGCATCTCAGTTCAATGCAGTGGGCAAAAGACAAACTGCTTTAGGACAACTGATTATTTAAATGCCAAAAGTAAATCTGACACTTCTTACACCACAGGTAAAATATATTCCATACAGATCAAAATGAAATGTAAAAAAAAATACCAGGAGAAAAACAAACTCTTCCTCTACATTAACTCAAGGTATAGAAAGTCTAAGTAAGACTTGAAACCAAAAGCCATAAAAGATAAAAACTGACTACATAAATCAAAAGCTTCTATGCAGAAGACAATTATAAACTGGAAAAAATATTTATAAGAAGTAAAAAATAGGTAAAAGATTAATATCTATGATCTATGAACTCTCCAAAAAGAATAAGAAAAACAATCAATAGAAAAATCATGCAAGGTCATGAATAATTCACAAAACATGTACAGAATAGCCAATATACATGTGAAATGATGTTCAAGTTCTCTAATAAATCAAAGCAATGAGTCATCAAATCAGTGAATAAAATTAAATAAATATCTTCCCTTTTTTAATTGATGTGATTAAAAACAGAATTGGGATAACCCTGTACATATTCTGTTTCATAAAATGCTTTCTGTAAATAACACAAAGTATATTTCTTTAGTTTAAAAAATTATCAAAGGAATGAATTTCATTAAAGTAAAAAATTAGTAACTAGAAAATGACCATTTTGTGATACCTACTAAAATATTTGTTCCATGCAATGGAGCCATTAGAGGAAGACTTGAAATAAAATTATCCAGAGATCAGACTGCTATATCTTTACCAATCTTAGTATAACCAGAAGTGAAAAAATCAGGCTCTGTGATGCTTATGAAATACACAGCACCATTTATGAAGTGTTCTTGCCAAACACATTGAACATGAATGACATCAAACCTCTAGAACTTCCATTTATTAGAAGCATAGGAGATAAAGGAACAAGTTAAATGACATCACTAAAAAGTAAACAGACGAATTATAAACGAAGAATATTATAAAGAAACTGAGTCTACAGCCATGCTACCCTGAACAAGCCCGATCTCATTGGATCTCGGAAGCTAAGCAGGGTCAGGCCTAGCAGACCACCTAGGAAGAACAGGTGCTGTAGGCGTAAAAAATAAAAAAAAAAGTAATTGTAAGCTGACAAGGTCCTTGCAATCTGTGAGGGTCAACCAAGGGTTGCCTCACGAGAGAGAAAGAGAGAGAGAGAGAGAGAGAGAGAGAGAGAGAGAGAGAAGGAAAAAAGGAAAAAGAAACTGACTCAGTTCTGCAAACCTGTCAATGGCAGGCGAAATTGGAGGTAGGACAACTCTAAGTTAAAACAGACCTGGAAAAAAAATAATAATTAAATAAATAAATAAATAAATAATAGACCTGAGAGACTCAATAACCACATGTACTATGTAAAATGATTCTAAAAACAAACTTGAAAAGGGCAATTTTTCATACATTCAAGAAGTCTGATTATGAGCTGGATACTAGTTCAATAGATAATTTTATTAGGTGTTATAATGACACCATGTTTATGTACGTAAATGTTCATAGATATTTGATGATATTAAGAAATTATTTTGTGTGTGTGTGACAATAGCAGCATTGTAGTTACCACTGAAAGGGAATTCTTTATTTATTTTTATATAAATATTTACAAATGAAATGCTATAATGTATGGGACTTGCTTCAAAATATGCCAGTTAGGTGAAGGGGAAAGGCAGAAATATATCAAGACCAGCTATGAGTTGCTAATTGTTAAAAGTGACAGATGGATAGATGGTGTTTCATTTTGTTATGCTCATTAAATAGAACATGGGCCATATTAAAGCCAATAAAGTACTCCATTCAGATTTTAGTGCCAACTCAAAAGAATGTAGTTTGAATTGGTCTTTAAATACATGCCACCACAATCTGAGTGTCCATCAATGGATGGATAAAGAAGAGGTGGTACATATATGGAACAGAATATTATTTGGCCATAAAACAGAATAAAATTCTGCCATCTACAACAACACAAATGGACCCAGAATGTACTGTGCTGAGGGGAAAAGTCAGACAAGAAGGACAAATTCCATGTAATTTCATGTACATGTGGAATCTACAGGAAAAAAAAATACATAAACTCATAGATTGAGATACATAGATACATTGAGAGAACATTGTGATGGTCGCCAGATGAGAGCGGCGTTAGAGGGGTGGGTGAAAAAGGAGAAGGCGGTAAGAAGTACAAATTGGTAGTTACAAACCAGTCGTGGGGATACAAACTATTACATAAGGAATATAGTCAATAATATTGTAATAACTAGGTATGGTGTCAGATGAGTACTAGATTTATTGGAGTGATCAATTCTTAAGTTACATAAATATCTAATCACTATGTTGTACACCTGAAGCTAATACAATATTGTATGCCAACTATAAATGAAAAATTTTTCATTGCTTTTAATTTTAAATACCACCAAAGGAGTTTTTTTTTCTAATAAAAGATAATACTAGTAAGATTCATTATGCTACTTTTATATGTTTGAAAGTCATATGTGCTTGTACTGAAAATGTAAAAATGTTAAAAAAGAATGTTTTCTTAAAGATGAATACTGAAGCATGTCAGGGTGAGACAACATAATGTTTGAAATTTGCTTCAAAAAGTAGTGGAGATGGAGGGAGCAAGGTGGAAAATTCAGCAAAGAGAAAAAAGGCAAATAAAGAAAATGTGACAAAAATCTAATAAATGTTGAGTCCAGTGATGGATATATGGAGGTTAAATGTTCTGTTATCTATCTCTGTATGTTTGAAAATTTTGATAACACAAAATTTTTTTTTCATCTTGCTGACTGGGGAAGATTCACTTTACTAAGTCATTGTTGAAAAGGATGTTCAGAAATTTTCATTATACATATAAAAGTATAAACAGATCCAGTTTTTGGTGACATTTTGACAATATCTATTAAACCATTAAGTGTTCATAACCCTAGATGAGCATTTTTATTTCCAGAATTTTATTATATAGAAATATTCCTAAATTTAAAAGAATATACCCACAAAAAAAAGTTAGAAACAACTCATGTGTTCAGTAATGGAATGAAGGTTAACTAAATTATGACAGATCCATAAAATATTTTGTACTTGTTAAAAAGAATGTGGTAGATCAACAAGTAATGAAGTAGAATTCTAAGATAAACAAAGAAAAGAATTGAAGAGTAGTATATATACATTATAATCTTTTATAAATAAAACTTTAGAGAAAAAAAGGCAAAAAATGTTGATGTATTTAAGAAGAAAAATTATATTTACAGAAATGTACACCTAATTTTGTATAAATTAACTAGAAATCGGATATAGCATACTTTTACTTTCTACATTAATTCTACCTAATTTTTGAATTTTGTAAAAGAAACATATTTATAACTTTTTAATCAAAAGAAAAAAATTGTACCAAAAATAAATAAACAATAATAAATATGCCATTCATTTCATTTTAGTTCCATAATTTAAAGCATTCATTCTAAACCTCCTTTGGTATATAGACTCCTTTGAGAATCTAATAAAAGTTATAACTCTTTCTTAAAAATATATGTATACATAAAAAAAGAAAAGAAAACATTCAAGAGATTCATGCACTGCAGAAGTCTATCTACCTTTAAGGCAGAGCTTCCAATTGTTAGGTCTAGCAGATTAAAGAAAAGAGATATTGATTTCCTCAGTCCTCTAGGCAAACAGGAGAGCAGGGTCTGAGTAGATGCCTCAGTTGTCTCAGTGCCCCACCCAAACATCACTTCTACATCTTACTTAATATCATGAAAAAGGTAGTAATTGTTATCCCTGTGGTCCAAACCTTTATTTAAAGGGAAATATGAATTTAAGAACCTCTTTCAGCTAGGGCACACAAAATGTATGTAAAATCAAGGAAACTTTTTAAATGCTACAATTTTTATTTTAAAAGCCTTTAAAGATAAAAAACCACAGGTCAGAGAACAAGTGGTGATGATATGAGATCAATAAAATGCCTACAAACTAAGTGTGAAGGAGAGAAAAGAGATGGAAAGCCAAAATAAAAGAATGAAAAAATATACTGGGCACAAACAATGAAATGCTTCATGGTTGAAAAGAAGGAAGAGAAAAAGGAGTAGATAAAGGAGGGCACGAGAAAGTTCTCTTAGACACTGTGCAAGAAAGAAACTAATTCAAAAGAGCTACTGGGCAGAGAGTGAAGAACAATTTGAACAGCGTCAAGTGGCTTCAAGGAGTAAAATTTCAACCTGGAACTAAGCCCAAGAGACAGCAAAAAGGGTCCAAGCAACCTAGGTACTGGGGTTATAGGAGTGTATCAGATGGCTGTAGATTGAACAAATTAATAGCCACAAGACTAAAGAACCAAGCTTTGTGAGCTAGTTTAAATAACATAGGACTGTCCAATATGAATGCAACATACAATAAGATTAACAAACAAAATTGGTTTTTGTATTTTAAACTGACCATAGTGTGAAAACTAAAGCATCTTACATAGCAATGTTCAATAAAGGCTTGATAAAACAAAGACTTAATCTAATAGTAGAACACCAAAAATGATTTCAAGGGTGTCCAATTCAAGAATAACCGGGAACCCACTTAATAATCTCAGTTTTTCAAATATGCTTTGAAGAAACACTATATGCCTGGCACTTAGACCTAAAGAATATTGGGGCCTTGTTCTCTTAGAACTAACTTCCTATTGTGGGGGAATGGGGCAGTAGAGGACAGAGAAACAAAAAATAAATATGAGTAATAAGCTCTATGAAAATAATTTGACAACATAATTTACAGAAGAAAGTATCCATTAGGCTCCTTTAAAATGAGTTTGTCAGGGAAGGCCTTTCTGAAGAGGTGATATTTAGGATATAGGTCAAATGACATGAAGGAGCTAGACTAGACATGTAAAGCTCTATATGTAGAGCATATTATCAAGAGACCTGGCAAATGCAACTGCATATAAACAGGTACTAAAGATTTCTCCCCAAGTGAACAGCAGGAGAGCCTTCCAGACTGTAATGGCTCAAAAACAAAGAGAGAGAGAGGTAGGAAGTAATGTGTTCACATGAGCAGTTTGCAGGTCACAGATACTTTCTCCAAGGAACCCAATGGTTTTTAATGATTAAGAAGGTTAAATATTCTGTAATGGAGCAGGATGTTATGGCAATAATAGAATGGTCAAATAGAACTACATAAACAGTTAATAAAATAACCTCTCAGAATTTTATTTTACCTCAGGTTTTTTAAAAATTTTATTGAAGTATAACAGACAGAAAATTGCCCAAAAGTATGCAGCTCAGTGAAGTGCCACAAACAAAACTTAAATGACTAAAAGCAGAATTCCTAGACTCTAAGAGAAGGGAAGGGGAGGAAATGAGGTAGGAGAGGAGAGAAAGGAAAAGGGGATTCCAGAAATCCATTTGGAAATTACTGAGACTTGGAAGAGAGAAAGGACAAGGAGAGGCCAACTAAAATAACTCAGCCAAATGCTTCAAAATGTAAAAAACATCTGGGATAAGCTTCCCCAAAACTTAGCCTTTGGCATGCGCATCCCTTTTCCAACTTGGCACAAATAACAAACAAATACACTATTTTGCATATAATGTAAGGTAATTCACAGAGATCTCTGGAATGTTGTTCCAGACTAAAAGCCCCTAAAATAATCTGTTCTCTTCATTTTACAAAAGAGGAACTCTCAGAAACACTAAAGGACAAATCTAACTAATAAAAATTGTTTAAAAAAAAAAAACACTTCTGAAGATCACAAAGGGCATACCATAAAGATATACGTTATCTATCTAAACTAATCTATATATTTACTATGACCTCAGTAGAAATATCAATAAGTAATAAACAAGCTCATTCTAAAGTTCCTAGGGAAGAGTAGGAATAGCTAAAAAAAAAAAAAAAAAATCTGAAAAATAAGAGTAATGAGGATAAAGTAGCTTTATCAGATATTAAAACTTGTTTTAAAATTAATATAATCAAAACTGTATCCAGCCATTAAGGAGCTTACATTCTAGAAATTAGAGATAGACATTAATGATAAATACAATCAAACAAACTGTAAAGAAAGGAGGAATCAGGTCAGAAATTCAATTCTAAATTCACCAGTATGTGTTCTTGTACCATTTCTCTAGATATACATTTCTACATCTCTAGTATGTATGGCTCAATTAAGGAATAGATTCATCTCACATCTAAAATTGTTAAATTACATGAATAATTAAGAAATAAAAGGAAACATTTTAAATTCCATCTACATAGTTTTAATATTATTTGTTGGGCCTAAAGTACCAGGAAATCAAAAGCAAAATATTTATGAAAACTAAAAGTTCTAAATTCCATTACAGACTGCATACAAGATCAGAAGACTTGAAAGTAAAATTAGAGAAGTAAATACGTTAAATTATTTAGCAAAAAAATTATAAATTGAACAATGTAGCAATGGCACATGATAAAACATGTCCACAGACAAACAATTATGGGTCCAAAAACAGAATCAAATAAATGTGAAATTTAATTTATGACAAAGGCAGATTTCAAACCTATGAGGAAAACCTATGGTTCAATCAGAAAAATGTTATTGAGATAATTGAGTAACCAGCCAAGATTTGGGGCAGGGAGAATCTCCTTACAACTTACACCACAATAATAGATAAATAAAACCGACATCGAACATCTACAGATGAAAAATACACTCTTAGAAATAAAAAATAAACCAATGAGATTAACAGATTAGAAATTAAAAAGAAAAGATCAGTTAATTTACTGACATAGCAATAAGAACCTATCCAAAATAAAGCACAGCGACTAAGAAAATGACGGAGTCTCAGTGAGGTGTAGGATAACGCCAAGTCTTGCATTGCTCTGGAATCCCACAAAGCAGAGGAATGGAGACAAAAAAAAATACATGAAAAATGGCTGAAATCTTTCCAAATTTGTTCAAAACCATAAAATCACAAATCCAAGAATTCATCAAACTCCAAGCAGAATAACGTTTTTAAAGGCATACCGAGACACAGCATAATCAATTTGTTGAAAATCAGTAATAGAAAAATCTTCAAACCAACCAGAATAAAATGATCCATTACATGCAATGCAACAAAGATACAAATTATAGCAGACTTTTCATCAGAAACTGTGCAAGCCAGAACACTATGGAGAGACATATTTTCTGCTAAGTGCTGGAAGAAAACAACCTATGAATCTAGAACTCTTCACGCAGAAAATATACCTTTCAAAACTGATGACTAAATGCTCAGACAATATCTGAAAAAATTAACTGCCATCATAACTGTACTATAAGAAAAAGAATGAGAAAGAGTAAAGAAAGCCTACAAGATTTATGGGGCACCATTCAAAAAAAAAAAAAAAACAATGTAAGATTATGGGAATCACAAAGAGAGAAGAGAGAAAAAAACAAAAAAGTCTATTTTTTTAAAAAATGGCTGAAAACTTTCCAAATTTGGGGAAAGAAATGAACATACAGTTCATAAGGCCCTAAATTCCCTAAATAGGTTGAGCCCAAAAGGAGTTACACTGAGATATATTAAATGAAGATGTCAAAACTCCAAAAGAAATCTGAAAACAGCAAGAGAAAAGCAAATCATCAAATAAGACAGCCTTCATAAATCTATAAGCAAATCTCTCAGCAGAAATCTCACAAGACAGGAAAGAGATGATACATTCAAGATATTGACAGGAAAAAAACCTGCCAACCAAGAATACTATGCCCAGCAAAGCCACTCTTCAAAAATGAAGGAGACATAAAGACTTTCCCAAACAAAAAAAGCTAAAGGAGTTCATCACCACTAGGCATGCCTTATAAGAGATGCTACAGGGAATTCTGAAAGCTGAAATGAAAGAATGCTAATTAACATTGTGAAAATAAGAGTCTATAAAAATCACCAGTAAATATATAGATAGTAAAACTCAGATTCTCTATTATTACAAATATGGTATGCAAATCACTTTCAACTCTCATATAAAAGTTAAAAATGATTATACTAAAAATAACTATAACTATAATAATTTGTCAACAAATATATAATATAAAAAGATATAGAAAATGTAACATCAATAACCTAAAAAGTGAGGGGAAGGAGTAAATCTACAGAGTTGTAAGTTATCACCTTTAAAAAGACTGATCAAAAAATTAAAAAATTTGTAGTAGATACACAAAAAAATTAAGAGCAACAAATCAAAAGCATGTTACCACAAAAAGTCATCAAATGACAAAAAAAGACAGCAAGAAGGAAAAAGGAATTACAAAACAGAAAACATGCAATGTAAAATGGCATTGTAAGTCCTTACCTATGAATAAATACTTTAAACGTAAATGGATACAATTATCCAACTGTAAGAAACAGAAAGGTTGAATGGATTAAAAAAATACTAAGATCCAATGATATGCTGCCTCCAAAAGACTAAATGTAGCTTTATGGCACATATAGGCTGAAAGTAAAGGGATGAAAAAAAATAATAATCCAAGCAAATGATAACCAAAAGAGACCAGAAGTGGCTATACTTATAATAGACAAAATAGACTTTGAAGTCAAAAAATGGTCACAAGAGACAAAGAAGGATATTATGATAAAAGGGTCATCAAGAAGGTATAACAATTGTGAATTTTTATGCACCCAACAGGAAAGTGCCTAAATATATAAAACAAATACTAACACAACTAGAAGGAGAAATAAACATTATACAGTAGACGGGGACTACAATAGTCCACTCTCAACAATGACATCCAGACAGGATATTAATAAGGAAACAGCAGGACATTACAGATCAAATGAACCTAAAAGATATATGCAGAACATTCCATTCAAAAGCAGCAGAATACACATTCTTCTTTAGAATGAAACAGGACATTCTCCAAGAAAAATCATATGTAAGGTCATAAAACAAATCTTAAAAATCTTAAAAATGGAAATCTATCAATGTGACACCAGATTAACAAAATGAAGGGTAGAATTCATATGAAAGGTAGACGGGAGAAAACAAAAATTTAAATCATTTCTTCAATTAAATAAATAAATAAGAATTCATAAAACAATCTCAACAGATACAGAAAGAGCATTTAACAAAATTCAATACCCTGTCACAGTTAAAAACAAAAACAAAAAAACAAAAAAACAAACAAATAGAAAACCTCTCATCAACTGGATACAGAGGGCATGTACCTCAATATAATAAAGGCTATCTATGACAAGCCCACAGCTACATCATACTCAATGGTGAAAAGCTGAAAATTCCTCCTCTAAGATTAGGAACAAGACAATGGTATATCCACTCTTATCATTTCTATTCACCATAGCACTGGAAGTCCTAGCCAGAGTAATCGAAGGAAAAACAAAAATAAAATAAAATAAAATAAAATAAAATAAAATAAAATAAAATAATAAAATAAAATAAAATAAAATAAAATAAAATAAAATAAAATAAAATAAAATAAAATAAAATAAAATAAAATAAAATAAAATAAAATAAAATAAAATAAAATAAAAATAACAAAAAAAAAGAGAAAAGGCATCCAAATGAGAAAAGAAAAAGTAAAATTATCTGTTTACAAAATGGTATGATATCATACATAGAAAACCTTAAAGTCTGCACCAATAAACTGTTAGGAACTAATATTACTAGTTGTAGGATACAAAAGCAACATATAAAATTCAACTGCATGTTTATATAATAAAAATAAACTGCCTGAAAGAGAAATTAAGAAAAAAATCCCACATACAATGGCATCAAAAACAAAAAAATAACATAAAAATAAATTTAACAAAGATGTTGAAAGACCTATGCACTGAAAGCTGTAAAACACTGACGAAAGAAGACAAATAAATGAAAAGACATCTGTGTTCATGGAGGAGAACTAATATTGTTAAAATCTCCACACTATCCAAAGCAACCTGTGGATTCAATGCAATTTATATCAAAATTTCAATAGCATTTTTTGTAGAAATAGAGAAATAGAAAAAAAATCCAAAATTCATATGAAACCACAAAATCCACAAATAGCAAAAAAAAAAAATCTTAAGAACAACAAAGTTAGAGGCATCACACTTTCTGGTTTCAAACTACATCATAAAACTATAGTAATCAAAACAAAGTTGTTTTGGTAAAAAACAGACATGTAAGCCAATGCCACAGAATAGAAACCCTGGAAATAAGCTCATGCATATATTGTCAACTAATATTCAACAAGAAAGCCAAGAATACACAATGGAAAAAGGACAATCTCTTCAATAACTGGTGCTGGGAAACCTAGATATTCACATATAAAGGAATGAAATTGGATTCCTTTCTTACACCACTCACAAAATTAACTCAAAATGGATTAAAGACTTAAATATAAGACATGAAAAGTCCTAGAAAAAAAATTTAAAAATTTGGGTAAAAACTCCTTGATATTAGCCTTGACAATTTTGTTTTTTTTTTTTGGATATGACATAAAAACTACAAGCAACACAAACAAAAATAAACAGATGGGACTACATCAAACTGAAAAGTTTCTGCACAGAAAAGGAATCAATGAAATGAAAAGACAATCTAAGGAATAGGAGAAAATATCAGCAAAACATTTATTTAGTAAGGGGTTAATATTCAAAATAAATAAATCATAATAATAGCAAAAAAGCAAAAAATATGATTTTAAAATGAGCAGAGGACCTAAATAAAAATTTTTCCAAAGACAACATAAAAATGACCAACAAGTATGTGAAAGGGTGCTCAACATCACTAATCATCAGGTAAATGTAAATCAAAACCACAATGAGGTATCACCTCATATCTGCTAAAATGGCTTTTGTCAAAAAAAGCAAAGAAATAACAAATGTTGATACAAATTTGGAGAACTCTTGTTCACCATTGGTGGGGATATGAATAAGTACAGCATTATGCAAAACAGTATGGAGGATCCTCAAAAAAATTAAAACTAGAAAGAGCACATGATCCAGTAATCCCATTTCTGGGTAGAAATATCTGCACCCCCATATTCATCATAGCAATCATCACAATAACCAAGACATGGAAACAACCAAGTATCAGTTGACAGATAAATGAATCAAGAAAATGTGGTATATATAATACATATGTATATATGTTATACACACACACACACACACACACACACACAACCAGCTGCCCCTTGAACAACACGGGGTTAGGGACACATTCAAAACTGCATGTAACTTTAACTCCCCAAAAACATAACTACTAATAGCCTACTATTGATTGGAAGCCTTACCAATAACATAAATAATCAATTAACACATATTTTATATATGGATTATATACTGTATTCTTACAATAATGTTCAAAACATCATAGAAAGAAAAAATACATTTATAGTATGTATTGAAAACAATTCCCAACTATGTGGACCCATGCAGTTCAAATCCTAGTAGTTTAAGGGTCAACTCTGTGTGTATGAAAATCATTCAGCCATAAAAGAAGAAAATCCTACTATTTGTGACAACAAGAATGAACTTGGCATTATGCTAAGGGAAATAAATTAGAGAAAGACAAATATTGTTATGATCTCACTTATATGTAAAAATCTGAAAAATGTCAAATTCATAGAAACAGACAGTAGAATGGTGGTTGTCAGGGGCTGGGAGGGAGGGGAATGAGGAGTTATTGGTCACAGATACAAACTTCAGTTATAAGATGACCACCAAAAAAAGAAAAAGGTAACCATAGGAGGTGGTAGATATGTCAATTAACCCTACTGTGGTATATATACATATATATGTCAAATCATGTTATACACTTTAAATTTATACAGTTTTGTGAATTATATCTCAATAAAGGAGGTGGGGAATCTAGGCTCCATGGTACTTTTAATTAAATCATAATGAAAAATTATCTTAGTTTAAGAATCTATTATTTATAGTATTTTAATAGCAGCATTAGGCTGACTCTCCCTAACCTCTTTCTAATCTCAGTGCATAATCACTTAATATTCTCCATAGCTCTTTTTAGTCTTTAAAAAAAAAACTTCACTCTCTTGAGATTTTATAATAGCTTAAATTCATTTTATATTAGAATTAAAGTAATATCAAATATTTATCAATATTTAATTATTTCTTAGTGGTGCATATTATACCAAAATTCTTTAATCTGCATATATTTTATACATGCTTTCCTATGTATGTAAATTTGATAACATAAAAAAAACTTAAGATTTACTAATATAAAAACTCAGAATCTGAGTTAAAACCCCTACTCAACATTACTGCAGATAAACTTAAGGGATGGTAGCACTTCCCTTTTTCTCAATGAGAGGGTTTAACACTAATCACCAGTGTTAATTTCAGGTTTATAAAAACCCAAACCTCTTTTCTTTCAGAGTACTTAATTACAAGATGGTAATCGAGTAAGCCATGATAAATATAATGACCAAAAAAAATGACAACAAATTACATTAATACTTTCAGAGATAAAGAACATCTACACTTTATTTCTATTGTTTAAAAAATAAACAATATACAGCTATCCCCAGTTTTTAAAACTTCACTTTATGCCACTTGGCTTTTATGGAAGATATATATTAGTACCTGTTTTCACTAACCAAAAGAAATCCAAAGAGAATTTCTGCTTTTAAGAAAAAAGGCAAAAAGTGAAAATAGCATTCAGCATTTGTTTTGCAACGAACTCATATAGTCGAAGCACACACCCCAAGCAGTGAAAGTGGCGCCACCAAGCTTCTTCCCTAGGAACTACACTCAGCATCTCAGCATCAAGACAACATAACTGAACTGTGTCCATAAGCAACTGTTTCGTCTCAATTTATTTTGTGCATCCATTAGCAAGTTAAGTCCTAAGGCAGCGGTCCCCAACTTTTTTTGCACCAGGGACTGGTGCTCCTACAAGTATATAATGCCTGATATTCTAAGGTAGAGCTGAGGCAAGTAATGCTGGTGCTAGGGAGCAGCTGCAAATACAGATGAAGCTTCCCTTGCATTCACCCACTGCTCACCTCCTGCTATGTAGCTTGGTTCCTAGCAGGCCATGGACTAGTACCAGTCCAGAGCCCAGGGGTTGGTTGGGGACAACTGTCCTAAGGTATCAGAAAAGCCTAGGAGAGCCCATAAGGGCTCTCTTAGCATAAACCTGGACATAATTAACCATTTCAATCAAGGTGAACAAAACGAAGACACTGTACGTGCACTAATCTTGCCTGCATCCACCATATCCCATTTAACACAGAGAGAAAGAATCTTGAAAGCTGCTAAAGTTACTATTGGTTCTGCTAGTAGCAAAGTGGTCCCTTTTATTCAGTACCCAGTAATAGATAAAACAGAAAGTCTATTGCTTGAGTGAATTGATGGCTGTACAAAGTGTGGTGTCCTGTTATCTTATACTTAAGGAGAATCTGTCTTTTTAATAAGTTGAAACAGAAAGCAATGAATGATGTTGATCAAAGTGTTGCTAAAGTTAAATATAAAGGTAGTCATGGGTGGTTTCACAAGTTTTCAAGGAGAAGGAGCTTCATGGTCTAAAAGTTACTGGAGAGAGAGCTTCTGCTGATAACATGAGCTGCTGAAAAGTTCTCAGGAGAACTGAAGAAAATAATTATAGAAGGTGGCTATTTGTATAAGCAAGTGTTTACTGTGACAAAAGCACAATTCATTGGGAAAAAAATGCCAAACAATACATTTATTTTGATAGAATAAAACAAGGCTAGGGAACACAAGGCACAGGACAGATTTATCCTAATGCCTATCAACGCCACTAGTGATGCTGTCTGTCCTTAGGCCTCCACTGGTGTATCATTCAGAAAAATGCAGGACACTTAAAGGTGTTGATAAAAATATACTTTCTATAGTGTTTCGTTCACATCCAAGCAGTTGGAATAGCCAGGTTATTTTCTTCTGAGTACATGAGTGGATACATTAGTCCTTTAGGTAAAAAATACTGTACAGAAACTAATCTCAATAGCAAGTATCTTCTGATTGTCCGTAATTGTGCTTCTCATCCACCTAGCGTTACAAAGTATGGTGGTAACATTTGTGTTGTGTTCTTATTACTGGATATGATGTCAGTTGCTGCAACCATGTAACCAAGGCCTAACAGGTACAATTATGTGATGAATTTTACTATAAGTGCCATTGACAGAAAAGACAACTCAAAAGCATCTTTACAACGGATCTAAAATTGGCAATCACCAACCTTGGAGATGTTCTCAACAAGCTAACAGACTCAATGAGAAGTGGGGTTTGGAGGAAACCATGTCACAAAGTAGCGAATAATTTAAAGGCTTCAAACCAACATCAATAAATGTAGTAAAAGTGACTTTGACTAAGGAGGCTGGATTTGTGGAAGCTGATAAAGATAATGTTGAAGAGGTTTTGGCATCACACAACCAACAATTTACAGATGAAGAGCTCAGGCAATTGCAAGAGTAAAGGATATGAACTGAAACCTTATACAATAGCAAATGGCCCCAAAGTGAAGTTGTCCAGGAACTAAATACATAGCACTTGCATTAGATTTTCACTATGATTGACAATACTGCAATGATTGCAGAACAGTATGACTTTAATTTTGAAAGGGCATGTAGGTTTAGCACAGGTTTACAGGACATTTTGAGTGCCTACAAAGAATTATACAATAGAAAAATGTGGTGAGGCAAAAGCAGTTAAACATGTTGTCATATATCAAGCCTTCCACATCCGCCACAGCAGGTGACTAACCTTAAACCTCAACCTTCAATATTGAGACAGGTAGACATAGAAGGTGTAGACATTAGTGACCTGCCCACCCTAACGGATTTAGACAACCATGAGATGTTAACAGATGACCCTCTGCCTTTCTCACCTATACCCCAGCCTCCTATGCATCCCACCAGCTCAACCTTCAACAACTCTGCCTAATATACCTTTACCACCACCTCTCAGCCTTCCAGTGTGCTCACTGTCTTCCTGATTCTGATAAGTGAAACTATACTGTACATATATTATTTCTACTTTATACAAGCTGTGCATTTATCATTCCTGCTTTTACTATATGCTAGTTTTATTTTAGGTTTTATGTGTTAGTTGGTATGTTTTGGTAGGTAATTTTTTGGTTCTGGAAATACTTTTTTCCATATAAATTAATAGTAATTCCTTCTATACTTTATGCCATTTCTGCTTACAAAGGTTTCATAAGAATATTCTATTTTCTAATAGCAGGGGATACCTGTTGTACTCAAGGAAACTTTCAAGCAGAATTATTTAACAGGTTTCTTTTTTTTTCTCTTCCTCTTTCCCTCCTATGCACATATATATATACACACATGAACAACACATATAAATTCATGCAGATTTCAAAGAAACTAAATATATTCATATGTAAAAGGAAAATTTATTTACATTTTTGGAACCAGCACATCTTTGTAATTACCTGACCAAAAAAAATAATAATAATCTGCCCATAGCTTATAATAAACCCTGATTGAATATAAATAACAAATCACTGCTAGACAAAATGGGAAGTCTTCAAAAATTGCCTCCTGTCCCAATTCTCTATGATCTCTGTTCATCTAACCTGTTTCCCCTCCTGGGTTCCTTTTTCTACCTATTGGCAGCACCATTTTCTCAGACATTCATAAGTAAGTCTTCCCTCTCATCTTTCAAACTAGAATTCAAATGTTTAAGTGATTGTTAGTTATGCCTACACTAGTATATGATAAGAAAAAAAGATAGTATTAAAGCCAAGCACATGTCTATTGAAAATTAACATCTTTTCATAGTATTTTAGTTTGAATGAGATCTCAAATTATTTATTTAATAGTTATTCACAAGTTTGCTAATAATTTTAATTCATTGGGAAAGAATACACATTTTTAGATTCAAAAGACCATAATTGTATTATAGGAGACAATTTTTTTCTTACTGAACCAAATGGTAAATATTTTAGGCTTTGAGAGGCACATAATCTCTGTCACAAGTACTTTAGCTCTGCCTCTGTAGAGTGAAAGCAGGCATTAAAAAATATAAGTAAATGAATGGGGTGTGTTCCAATAAAACTTTATCTACAAAAACAAGCAGCAATCCCAGGGCTGTAATTTGCTAACTACATTTTCTACAAGGATCAAAATGATGTAGAGCCATAGAATAGAAATTGCAAAAGTCTGCCTAATCTATTAATCAAATTAATCCATTATTTCATTGGTCTATTAATCAAGAGGCTGGTGCTCATAGATAATAAAGAAAGTATTTAAAACACAGAGATCTCAACCATTGTTTCAAAGGTCTACGGTATATCTCAACTACAAAATAAAGAGTTGGTAGTAAATGATCTCCAAGGTGCATTCTAGCATTAAAAATCTATGTACACATTTACAAATAAGCAGCCTAAGACCTGGAGAGATTAAACCATACTGCCCTCTCACTCTAAAATAACTACCAGGGAAAAATAGTTATGAAGGGCAAATCAGAGACAATATGAGCACCTCTAAAAAGGTGTGTCTTAGTGCAAGTGGTTAATCAGTAAGCAAATGAGTGGTTCACATTTCAAAACAATATCTATTCAACAGACTCAGATTCAGAAGACTGGATCCCAGCTATGCCAGTTACTACTCATTAAGTAAGACTCTCCCTTACCCTCAATTTCCTCCTCCATAAAATGAGGACAATAATATCTACCTCACAGATTGCTATCTGGGGAAGAAGGGTAAAAAATGTAATGCAAAACAGAAAACTAAAATAGTGGATACTAATAAAACCATACCAAGAACTGCAATAAATGTGAATGGTCTAACCATACCAATTAAAAAACAGAGACTGTCAAGTTGGAATGAAGAAAAGTAAAACCCAAATATATCCTTTCTAGAAGAAATGCACTTTTTTTGAGATATAAATGTCATAGAACATTATGTTACTTAAATGTGCAACATAATGATTCAATATTTATGTGTACTGTGAAATGATCACCACAATAAGTCTAGTAAAGGAAAGGCACTTTAAACAAACACATAAAAATATATTTAAGTTAAAAGTAAAAGGATGAAAAGAGATATGCCATACAAATTCTAATTTACAAATATCTAACCAACCTTATAAATAACAGGCTGACACCAAACTTAAAAATTAAAAAACCTGACATGACATGATTTCAGGAAAATGTACCCATGAAAGCAGATGAGGGTAGACTTCTAAGAAGGTGTGAGCCCCCATCTGTAAAATTAGGTTGCAAAATTAGAGCAGAAAGTAGATTTTCTGGGAGCACACATACAGAACAAAGTCTATTTAGGTAAATGACCAAAGTAACACAGCTATGAGAATATAGCAAACAATACTAATTAAAAGAGTTAAACATTTCACTTAAAAATATACTTGTTCTCTAAAAAGGAAGATGGGCTATAACACTTTTCCTCAATCTGTTATAATCAAAGTACTACTTAACTCTAAAAGAAAAAAAAAAACACTATAATGATAATATTCTTTGCTCCAAAAATATACTTTATTAATAAAAGTAAATTAAATAAAACACATATCAAAATAAAAGGTTTTTTAAAATCTTACTCTATTTTGGGCTGAAGTGTGATCACCCCAATAAGTCTATTGCCCATCTAACACCATATATAGTTATTACAATGCTAACTATATTCCTTATGCTGTACTTTACACCCTCTTAACTATTTTTATAATTCTCAATGTATACATGTTAGTCATTTCCACTTTTTCACCCATCTCCCCAATCCCCCTTCCATCTGGCAACCATGAAAATGTTCTCTGTATCTACTAATTTGTTTCGGTTCTATTTGTTTATATTTTTAGATTCCACATATCAGTGAGATCATATATTTATCTTTCTCTGACTCATCTCACTTAGCATAATACCCTTTAGTATTATATGTACCACATCTTCTTTATCCATTCACCTATCCATAGACATTTAAGTTGCTTCTATATCATGGCTATTGTAAATAATGCTGCAATGAACACATGCACGCACAAGTCCCTTTGAAGTAGTATTTCAGGTTTCTTTAGATAAATACCCAGAAGTGGGATTGCTTCAGATTAACAAAGATCAGAAACACTGATAATACCATGTATACTGGCCACAATGTGGTGGAACACATTCTTCTATACATTGTTGGTGGAAATGTAAATTAATTTCTTTGGATGGCTCTATGAAAGTTTCAAATGAACATTTCCTTTAACCAAGATATAACTTACAGGAATTTATCCTCACACATACGTTCACACATAAACACAAAGAAGTATATATAAGCATACTGACTGCAACAATAGCCCAAGATAACAGTTCAAGACTAGAAACAATTTAAATGTTTATCAGTAAAGAACTGACTATATAAATTACAGTAAAATACAAAAATATGAAAATACAAGGGAATACTATTTAATTTTAAAATAAAAAATAAAAACCATTCTATGTATACAAATAAGACAGTGTCCAATAAATATGTTAAGGGGGAAAAGGCAAGGTACAGAAATTCAACCAGACACTCACTGCTTCCTATTCTGGCATTGTCACAGACCACAAAACCTAAAAAATTCTCATAACAAAATATCTACAAATGCTAAATAAATTATAACTAACATCTTTTAAATGTTTAACTAAGCTCAAAAGAAAGTCAGGGGACTCTCTCACTGAAGAGTAGAACGGAAGAAAGAAGAACCTTTATTTTCTACTTTATCCATTTGTTTTTATGTTATAACCGATATCTCTTACTTTTGAAATTAAAAAAGAAATTATTTCTGAAGTACTTTCAAAAAAGATGTTATGGATTTAATAATCAATGCCTGAAAAACTAAAGCAATGTAATCTTAGGACAAATTTTCAGGTATAACAGCCTCTACTTTACCCAGTTTAATTCCACATTTACCAGGCACCTACTAAGTGCAAGAGACTGTGCTGGCCTGTGATTAAGAGCAAGATGAGGTTCCTATTTTTTAAGGAGCTTAGAATCTGGGGGAGAACCAGCAAGGAGGCAAATATATCTATAATAAAAGATTCAACATGAAAATGGTCATCCTTTGAATCAAAATTTGAGAAATGTTTAAAATTCCAATTTTTAGTTAGTACCATCAGAATCTCAAATAAGTCAGACATTATTTTACATTTTCCATTACTTTTTTTTTTTTAGCTCATGCATCTATAAACTATTTGTGACAATGAATGTACTTATTCATTAGTGGCAAAACTATAATGTTATATACACAATTAACATATAGCCTTTGTGATCTCATCCCACAAAAAATTCTCAGTTGTTTCTTCCTTTGCTTTGTATATCTGTTAATGTCACCACATTTATTATATCAATACTACTAATCAAAAATAACTGACTCTTCCCCAAATATGTCCATAATTACAAATTTAAAAATTAAATAGTAACACAGGTCATAATGATTCCAAGATTCTTCCCCATCTCCAATCACACCCACACAGTCAGACACTAAGGAAAAGGGTTAAGGCACTGCAGGATTTCCTCTTTTACTAAGAACACAGATATAGGGAAAAGTGGAATCCTTCCTTAAAAATTTACTGAACAATGAGATCTACAAACTTCTATGGCTGTTAGAATAACAAACAACCCCAAAATCTAGATATCTCCAATATTTAGCAAACTAAAAGGATTTTCAGAAATACCAAAAACTGAGAAAAGTTAAATATATTGTGTCAATGCCAAGATAATCCAGCTTTGCCAACCAAGAACACTGATACAATTTGTTGATGATTTCCAGTTCTAAAAAGGTTCCAGAGGTGAGTTGTTTTTTTTGTTTTGTTTTGTTTTGTTTTGTTTTGTTTTGTTTTGTTTTGCTTTGTTTTTTTCCAGAGGCAGCCTTTTAACTTGCACTGTTGGCTAACATCACCTGTCTCTCAAAGCAGATTAGGTATGTAGCCTAGAAAACTTAATCTATCCAACCCAAAGAGTTGTAAATATTTCAGAATAGTCATGTAACCACAATACTGTTTATTGTTCATTCTTGGCCTTTTTGCAACTGGATATGGAAACTGCTGGCACATACAGGCAATAGTTCTGTATTTCAGAAAGAAAATAAATCTTTATATACATCAACTCATAGAGGGTTGCCAAACTGGGGTAAAAAAAAAATATAAATACATGCATATGAGACGTCAGTAAAGGCAAAGCTATGAGATTAGGACGTAGACTATCTACAACCCAGATGCCCTAAACTTGTATGAGTATCTTCAAAGAAACTTACTGACCTATTTCCACCTCTGCATCGAAGCATCACAATTAGATATCAGATTTGTCTCTCATTCAGATCAACCTGATAATTACCACTATGCTCTAAAATGCAGGATAGAATCAATAATATTTCCTACTTTCATGATCTTTGAGGTTCTCTTCAGAGCTAAACTAGTCTAAGAAGTAAAAATGTCTAGATATCAATAAAAGAATGTTTCAAATCCTTCCCCTATGTTTTGAAGTGCCTCCTACAGTTTTTAAAAATGGAAGTTTTTAAAAAGAAAAAATAAAGGCCCAAATAAGAATGGCATAGTAAAAAAGAAAAAAAAAAAAGACAAAGCACATTAATGGAAGTACCAATAAGAATGCTACTATTTGTAGAGGCAGTAGAAATGTTGAGTGGTCAAGCTCTGGATCCAGCATGCCTAACTTATTATCTGTATAATTCTGAGCAAGTTTTTTAAAATCCTGTGCTCCACTTTCCTCTTCTGTACAATGGGAATAACAATAGTAATAATCTTAGTTGTTGAAGATTACAAGAATTAAACCATTTAAAGCAGTCAATATTTGACCAAATAACCAATAAAAATCCAAAGTTTTAATAACACTGTTGGTAAGGCAGTTAGAAAACAGTCTCATACTCTGCTTAATACTGAGTCTTATTAAGCAGAGTATGAGCTCAATAAGACTCAATTAGAAATCGCACTTTTGAGAATTTATCCCATTGATATTCTTGCGCAGGTGTGAAAAGACAAATACACCAGGATTTTCATTTCATACTAGAAACCCAATTGTCCCTCAAAACCCAACTGTCCATGATTAAATAAAGAAGGTCAAATTCATGACACAAGGCACCATGCAGCAGTTTTGTTTTTCTAAATAGGGTACACTGATTTACTGACATCTAAAGACCTCTTAGATCAGCAGAAAATGCAAGATGTGTAAAACAGTAAATTCGGTATGGGGTTTTTTTGCATAAAATTAAGACTGAAAAATCAAAATGCATTTTCATCCTGTTGGTTTTTCAACTAAGAGAAACAAACAGTGGTGGGGAAGTACTGGGCAGAATGGGAGACAAGATTGGAAGGATACTTCACAAACTGTGTATGTTTTTACTTTTTATTTTTTTGCTTTTTATCTATATGAGTATTTTGTCTATTCAAACATTAATTTTTGAAAAGTATTTTAAGTGTTGGTCTTATACTTTATGCTCTCAAATATTAGCTGCAGTTATTACTGTTGTTATTAGTAATACTATTAGAAGTAGTAAACTCAAAATACCTCCATTCTGAAGTCTTTTTCTTCTGCACAGAAGCCTCCTCTAACTCCTGGACTATTAAAGGAATTTATCATTTTCTACTCCAGTGTAAGCGGCTTAAGGGGTAGGTCAATGTCTTGTTCATTTTTAATATCCTAGGATCTTGTTTGCACCTAGTTACAAACATTCTAGAGTAACAGTAACCTACAAACTACTCCAAAGAAGGAAGTAGTGACCATTGCTAAAGGGATTACGCTCTACAATTATAAGAGCTAAAATCTGAAAAACTTGAATAACTGGACTTCCTAACATTCATTCAACTACTGCCCAGCTAAAATCTCCTCTCTTTCACTACGTCTTTTCTTTTTCTAGGACTTCCTCAGGCATGAAAATCATGTCCCAAGCCAACATCACATCTACCAACTCTAACTCACTGCAACCTCTGAAATGTCTTTGGTCCTAAGTCCCAACACCCTGATACACTGCTCCTATGGTAAATCATTTGTTGAGCGTCTCCTTTTAAAAAGATGTCACATATTAGTCAGTGAATAAGGTGCCCTTCTAACTGGAGAAAAGCTAACATTTGGTTCCTAATAAGCTTAGTGTTTTGTTTGTTCTTGTGTGGAGGGTAGTCTGTAATTGACTGCTCGGTAGCCCAATTCTAGATGTCATTCCGGCACACCAAATACTCCACTGACAGCTCAACAGTCACTTTTCATACAAGCCCCTCCCCTTCCCTCCTCCCTCCACCTCCATAAGCGCAAGAGCTCCTTCCCTCGTACTGAGACACACTGACAGTTCAGAAGTCCTTTTCCTCAAGCTGTCCTCCCTCCCCTGCAGTTCCAAGACCACCTCCCGGGCTCTCATCGTACCGCGACCAAATCTGGTCCCCAATACCATCGCCCTCCCGGCCAATCCAAATCACACGTTATCATTTCTTCCCAAGAACCAAGCTGCTTTACAGCCTTTCCCAACAAGTACACAATTGACAGCTCGCCACCAGACTCCCCGAGTACCCTGGCCTCCTCCCTCTCCTGCTACCCCATGCACTGGCTCTGGTCTCGCTCTCACTCACTCGCCCTGGCTTCCTCGCCAATTCGCAGCCCCGTTCCCTAAACAAGCTCGCCGATCTCCCCTCCTCCCCATCCCCCCTTCCACCGCTGACAGCTCAAACACCTCCAACCCCATGTGGCTGCACCCCTCCCCCACTCCTCTCTCTTGACAGCTCAGAATCGGCTCCACGGTCCCTGCTCCGGGCATCCCTGGACCCCGGGCTGGGCCGCCCGCCGTAACCCCCGCCCCGGGGGAAGGCTCCACGCACCCACTCTCCCGCATCACGTTGCTGTCCCCGCAGTCACAGGCGCCCCCGGCCTGGCTGCGGAACATGTTGAAGTCGTGTCCGGTGTGATCGCCCTGGTGGAAGCACTCGGCGCACAGCGACATGCAGGGGGAGATGCCGCACGTCCGGCAGCGGTAGGCCACGAAGTTGGCCGTCCAGACCAGGCCGCAGAGCGCCGCGGGGTCGTAGGCCCGCACCGCCGCGCAGAACTCGTCGTAGCCGCCGCCGCCCGCCAGAAGGCACTTGCACCACTCCAGGGCCTCCTCCTCCGCCGCCCCCGGCCCGCCTCCGCTGCTGGCGGCCGCCGCCTCCTCGCTGTCCGCCACCGCGGCCAGCGGCCGCTCGGCGCTCAGCACTCGCTCCAGCAGCGCCTGCAGCTCCTCCGCACCTGCCCGGTTGTCCGGGCGGCTCAGGGCCGCCTTCAGGTGCGCGGCGGTGGCCGCCTTGTCCAGGGCCAGGCCGGGCGCGGGCAGCTCGGCTTGGGTGGGCTGCGGCCCCCCGACGGCCGCCGCCGCCGCCGCCGCCGCCATGATGAGAGCTCAGAATTTGGAGAGCCCGAGGCCGGCCGCTCCTCCCGGGCGGGGGGGATTGACGGCTGCGAGGGCTCGGCCCGCCCAACTCTCGCGATACCCTGGAGCCGCGGCGCACCTCCGCCCGCATCCCCGTTGGTGCACACGCCCCCTCCGGCTGCGGTGCCGGCCCCGGCTGCGCGCACCCCCGCGCGCCGGGGACGCTGCTCTGTTCCGTCCCCCCACTCCAGGCTCTCGAAGTTAAGAGCTACTGAAGGCAGGGACTCGCCTTAAAAATATCTACTTATTGCGGAAATAAGTAGATTAATATTGTTTATATTTTAATAATTTTTTTACCTGGACTATAGGAATTATACTCAGCATCCTTCAGATGTATTTCAAGCATCTGCATTCCATTTTGAGATATAAATTCCGACTTATCGAACCCTTAATTTCTACTGAATTACTATTACTATTGAAGCAACCTTCTCATTTCGTATCCTCCCAGTTCTTACCATCGCACCATTGTACTGTTAATCATTATTACTTTCAAAATCTTTCATTGAAACAAGCCAAACTGCTTAAAGCTCTCAAAACTCAACCTATCTTTTTATCCTTATCTCCTGACACTGCTCCAAGTTTGCCATATGAAAGAGACCAATGGGACTGTTCACCGTTTACTGATGATAATTTGTGATGTCCTGCCTTTGGGTTTTTATTGTTCTTAGTTCCCACCCTATTCCACCCCATATGCTCACCCCACATCTCTATTCTAGCAATGTCTTAGCATGTCGTTCTTCAAAAAAATAATAATAATGACCCTGAATTTATTTGATGACATAACATTGCCTTTGCTGTAAAGCTCATCTCCACCCCACTGCTAATGGGTACATTTGAGGACAAAATGAGGCTTCTTCATCATTGTCCTTAGGTGCTCAAATCTGTCTAATCATTGTTGTTAAATGGAACAATTGCAATAAATAATGTATGTTGCATATTTATTATGGGTCCTGTTCTTTATATATGTTATTTCTTGTAATCTCAAAAAATCCTCTCAAGCAGGGGTCCCAAAACCCCCAACCCACAGACCACGGCCTGTTAAAAAACTGACCAAACACAGCAGTAGGTGAGTGGTGAGTGTGAATGAAGCTTCCTCTGTATTTGCAGCTGCTCCCCAGCGCTAGCATCACTGCCTCAGCTCCACCTCAGATTGCCAAGCATTAGATTATCCTAGGAGCACAGGTCTCTGGTGCCAAAAAAGTTGGGGACTGCTACTCTGAAGTAATTTTAAAGGAAATTAAAATTTAAGACAGCAGTATACGTCCCAAAAAATACACAGCTAGCAATTAAATGAAATGTGACTAAAACCCAGGTCTATTCGATTCTAAAACCCTGCAATTTCTACCACACCAGTGCTTTGCAAACTTGCCTGATCCTGAGAATCACCTGAAGCTCTACTCACAAAAACAGATCCCCAGGCCCCATCTCAGACCTAAGGAATCAAATCTCCAGAAGTTATACTGCCCTATCTAGCAAAATCTGGATCTTGAAAGAGATCATCAATGATCCTTCAAAGAACTAAAAATCTAAATTTAAATTTAAATTCCCATAACTAACTTCCAGTGTTATAAATGAATTGTACATAATTAGAACAGATTATAGCACATGTCTTGACTTCCTACATTAAGAAAGCATTTCACAATCATCATTTAACAATGATAAATAATTCAAAAGTTGCTCCATAGTTCTCTTAATGAATCGCCAAATTATAAGCCAAGTAAAATCTAGGAACTTTTCAAACTAAGGTAGAACTGGTGTGTATTCAATAATCAGTGTCTATGGGTTAAGGCAGTTGGGGAAGAGTACTGGTATTTCTCCAAGACTGCTTTCCTGTAAAAAATAACAAAGATGCCTGCTCTTCTTGACCATGATGATGCACGCTGGAAATTCAGCTTTTTCAGCATCTCCACACACTCCTAAATTTCTACAGATTTCTACAAATTTCCACTATTGACAAATGCCTCTTTTATTTTGTAACAACAACAACAAACATTTAAATACCTTCCCCTATTTTAGTTATATACATGTACAGAAACCTGGACATTTGCCAGATTTCCCACCTATTCTGATCATGATGATATCAGACCTGTTCAATATCAGAGAACTATTTAAATAAATTGGTAATAACAACAATACAAAAAACCCAATTGAACATGTGCAAAACATGTGAATAGACATTTCACCAAAGAAGATAAGCAAGTGGCCATTAAATAATGCAAATTAAAACTATGAGATAGCACTATACATATCCACAGAATGGCAGTAATCAAAAAGACAAACAATAATAAATGTAGGCAAGGATATGGAGAAATATGAATCCTCATACTTCACTAATGGGAATGTAAAATAGTTTGGGAAAAGTTTGGCAGTTACTTAAAAAGTTAAACATAAAGTGAATGTAGAGCCCTTCATTTCCACACTAGGCATCTAGCCAAGAAAATTTATAATGTACATGCACACAAACACTTTTAGGTAAATATTTGTAACAATACTATTCATAATAGCAAACAAACCACTTTTAGGTAAATATTTGTAACAATACTATTCATAATAGCAAAAAAACTTCACAATCTAAAGGTCTGCCAATTCATAATTAGATTAACAAAATGTGGCATATTCATGCTACAACATGAACTTCAAAAATGTTATGTCAATGAAAAAAGTCAGACACCGAAAAAATGCAGGTTGTATGATTCCATTTACATGAACTGTCCAGAAAAGGCAGATCAATAGAGGCAGAAAATAGATTAGCAAAAGAGTAATCTACTTGAGGTAAAAACAGAAGTGACTGCAAATAGGCACAAATGATCTTTTTAGGATTATAGAAATGTTCTAAATTTAGAGTATGGTGATGGTTGCACAACTATGTAAATCTACTAAAAATCTTTGAATTCTACTCTAAAAACAGGTGGATTTATGGTATGAAATTATACCTCAATAAAACAGTTAATAATAATGAGAAGTAGTACTTATTGTTTGATATTAATAAAATAATCAAGTTTCTAAGTAAAAACTATTTTACTGCTTTAGCTTTCAAAGTCAATATGACAGATTCTCAAATTTTTGGTTCTTTTAGAGTGGGGCTGCTATCATTTGGATGCAGGAAGTCTGACATTTTTCTTTCAATGTGTTAGTGTAATATAAAAACTCTCTTTCTAAATTACCTCTTAAATCACTGTGCTGTGTCATAGAGAATTCCTACAAGGATCATATTTCTATGAGGGAAAGCCAAACCAAAATTCAGCTGAAAACTCTGCACTCCCTTAAATATTGTACTTTATAAGATTATATTTATACTTGCTACTGTTACTCTACTGGAGACATTAAATAAATAATGCACATACTGCGGTTACAGAAAGCTGCAAAATAGTATCTAAAAAGCTATGTGTTTTTGTGTATTCCATGTTAAAATGAAGAATCGTGTGATATTTCTAAATTGGCTTTTCAAATTAAAATAAATCACATAGATAAGGTAAAAGCTATAAACAAATGATAGATAACATCATTGCTTCCAAAATTAAAAAGACACCCTTAACAGAGAACTTATAAATTAATGTAAATACTTCAAAATTGTTTTTATATTTATCCAAACTTTCTTGGTTGCAAGAGATAAAAACCCAACTTGAACCAGCTTAAACCAAATAGACCATATTTAGATCATATAAACCATGGAAGGGAGGGGGAGATGAACCCGAATGCATCTCCATCTTTGCTTTAAGTTGAGCATCATCTCTATTGTCTCTGATAGCTTCTGTGCAAGGGCCTCTCTCAACCTCAGTTCTAGAACATATTTCTACAACGTCATAACAGAGGAAAAAGTGTCTCTTCTCTGCCAGGGCCACTTAAAACTCTGGAGAAGAACTGTGATCCAATTTGTGCCCGTGCCACTCATATTACCGAAGGCAAAGGAGGCCATATGTGCTGGGGACAAAAAAACACAAGTTGCCTACAACATTATTAACTTCTATATTTCTTCCCAGCCTCCAAAACATACACCAGACCTTTACGACGTACAGTAAGTTCACCAGTTCTAATGACAAATGCTGAAATTCACACTATAAGAAATGCTGTGTCTACTACACACAAAGAATTCTTCCAAGTGATCACATTTAAGATTCACAACAACCCTGAGAGGTACATATCATTACCCCCATTTCACAAGTAGCAGTGACACCCTTCATTTCACAGCCTTCAAAACACCTGAACAAAACCCAGAAGAAAAATCATTCACTGTTCCTGCGTGTGCCCATCTTTCTTCATTCTCCCTTCTTTCCCTCCCCTCCTTTCTTTCCTTCCTACCTTAGTAACTACCTTGCAACTATACTTACTGCTAGTCTCTCATTTGTTTAATGTTGAAGCAAAAACATTTTTAGTAATTTTCTCAACTCATGCTTTAGAAATATTTGGGTGGGGGTGGAGTATGACAGTACATTAAAGGTTTGACTTACATTAGGTCCTCCACAAGAGCAACTTGTCCAAGGTTATAAATGCTTAACAACCCTCTGGGTTTTTTTTATTATTATTATTATCATTTAATGCCATTACATGTTTTCCTGATTTTCTTTTCCTCCCTTCTTTTCTTCTTCTTCTTCTCCTCCTCTTTTTTTTTTTTTTTTTACCTAAGGAAAGTTTCCTTCTCTGAATCTCTACTAAAGACCAGATTTTCATCTACTGTCTTATCCATTCAGCAAATTAATTCAACAAATATTTATAGATATTTCATATAAATGGAATCATACAATAGCTGTCATTTTGTGTCTGGCTTTTTTCATTTAACATAATGTTTTAAGATTCACCCATGTTGTAACATGTACCCCAATTTCATTCTGTCTTATGGTTGAATAGTATCACATTGTATATATAAGCCACATTTTGTTTATCCACTTATCTATTGATATACACATGGGTTGTTTCCACCTTTTGGATATTGTGAATAAAGCTAAAATAAACATTGGTGTACAAGGACCTGTTTGAGTTCCTGCTTTCAATTCTTTGAGGTGTATGTCTAAAAATAAAATTGTTGGATCATATGATGTAACACTATGTTTAACTTTATGAAAAACCACCAAATTGCTTTCCACAAAGCTGCAATATTTTACATTCCCACCATCAATGCACAAGAGATCCAGTTTCTCCATATCCTTGCCAACATTTATTTTCCATTTTATTGTTAATACCCATCCCAATGGGTGTAAGCTTTTTGTTGTTTTAATTTATATTTCCCTAGTGACTAATGATGTTGAGGATTTTTTCATGTGCTTATTGGTCATTTATATATATTATTTTGAGTTATGTCTGCTCAAGTGCTTTCCATTTTCAAATTGGCTTGTCTTTTTGTTATTGAGTTGTAGTATTCTTTATATATTCTGGATATTAAGCACATAATTTTACTTGAAACTATGACTGGCAGGAAAACCATGCTTATTCACACTTGGTATTTGGCAGCCATTTTCTGATAAATGGATGAAATAAGCCTGTCATTTCATGAAAAACACCTAGGTTTTTTTACCAATAAAAAAATTCAATGTTTCTATCAAAAATAATATTTTGGAAGATTTGTATATGCCACTGAGGTCTGACAGTCTTTCCAATAATTAAAGACTTTTCTGGGGACATCAGTGGTGATATTAATAAATGTGATTTTCTGATATTGTATAATAAAACATATCAGAAGACTTGGATAACTCAATGAAACAATATTTTCCAAAGGACTAATATATAATGTTTTAAAATCATGTATGAGTAATAACATATCTATTCAAATCCAAGATAGACTAATGGACTGTAATTTAACAGTATGAAAAGTTCATTGGTATGGCTGAAGATTCTACATTGCAGTTAAACTTCAAGAAATTACCTCTTTGAATTTATGCTATGCTGTCTAATCAAAGAAGAATACCCACAATTATCAGAATAAACAATGAAAATACTCTTTGCTTCTCCAATATGCATATCAGGCTGGATTTTCTTCAAATACTTCAACCAAAACAACATATCACAACAGACTGAATGCAAAAGCGATACAAGATTCAAGCTTTCTTCTATTAAGCCAGATATTAAAGAGACTCCACTAATGTTTTTTGTTAAGGAAAAGTTATTTTTCATATAAAATGTTGCTTATATTAACATGTAATGAAATTATAATTGCTTTAAATGATAGATGAATTTTAAAAATTTTCTTAATGTTAGTTTTCAGTAATGTAAATATATCATTAGATATAATCCACACAAATGAAATATTTTTGAAGTCCTTAATAATTTAAGAGTATAGAGCTACCTTGACACCAAAAACCTGAAAACTGTGAAATTAATGTATAAATGACTCATTTGTTATTATTATTACACTTTTTATAAAATCAAATTTATTAAGGTATGATTTACATACAGCAAAATTTATTTCTTTTAGGCACATTCTGAAAATTTTGGCAAATGCATAGCCATAAAATCACCATATCCATCATCCCTAAAGTTGTCTTCATAACCCTTTATAGTCAACCCCTCCCCCAACCCAGTCCCTGGCATCCACTGATCTGTATTCACTTCTGATAGTTTTGCTTTTTCAGAGTATCATATAAGTAAAATTATGCAATATATAGCTTTTTGAGTTTGATTTCTTTTACTTAACATAGCCAGCTATTAATATTCATCCCAGTTGTTGCATTTATCATTTTTTTCACTGCTGAGTAGTATGCTATTGTGTATATGGATGTACCAAAATATATCTATTCACCAGTAGGTAGACATTTGGGTTATTTACAATTCTGCTGATTTTGAATAAAGCTGTTATAAACATCTGTATATAGGTTTCTATGTGACATGTCTTCATTTCTCTTGGGTAAATACCTATGAGTGAGATTGTTGAGTCACATGATTAGTGTATGTTTAACTTTATTAGAAACTGGAAAACATTTTTCCAAGGAGGCTAAGTCCCTTTGTATTCCCACAAGCAAAGTGTGAGAATTCCACATGCCCACATCCTCTCCAGGACTTGGTATTATATGTCTTCTTTTTTCTCCTAATTATTTTGGTCACTTTATAGGTGCTAGTGGTTTTTACTAAACTTTTCAAATGTTTATCTTTCATTTCCTCCAGTAAACTTAACTATGTACAGGAAGAGATTCATATTTTATGCAGTTCCCATTTCCCATTAGAACAGTGTCTAATAGCAAATAATCCATCAACTGAAGTTTAAGTAAACTGGTATCCCGGTGATGTGGGGAAAGTACCTGCCTATGAGTCTGGTGCTATCCACTGAAATCACTCTCTAACCTTTTTTATCAGTGTTTTGTACTAATCAATTTTGAATCTATGTATTTTTTAGAGAGTTAGCAATTGAAAGCAGCTCTCTTAAGTTCTTACCACCATATGGAGATTTCAGTGTCCATGTGGATAGTCCATCAGACATTGATCTTCTACCTCTGCTCCACTGCAGCCACCTAATTTCATGGCCTCAACTTCAGCCTTATCATATCTTACAACTGATCCATATACTAATATAATTTTACCCATTTTTACAACATTTCAGTTACTTTTTTTAAGCATAGAAATGATTTTAAGTAAATTTAAAAAGATGTGCAAACATCACCAAAATTTAGTTTTAAAACATTTCCATCATCTTTCAAAAGACCTGTTGTGCTGTTTTCAGTCAATCATTGCTTCCACCTCTAGCCACAAAGCACTTTATGTAAAATCTTCAACTACAATAGTCCACTTCTTGAACTCAACCTTTATTAGATTTCTCACTTTATTTCTTCCATTAAACCTATTATTAACATCATCAAGTCCTCACCCTTCTAATATTATTCCCCTCAGTCTTATTCCCTTCTTTTTCACTTCTTTCTCTAGCCACAGATTTCCTGGTCCATTACCATAACCATCCTCTTACCAACACCACCCATCGTCTTATCTCTCATGCTTCTATCGTAGCCCTCTATCAAAACAACTATCCTGATTCTATTCAATTGTCAGGACTTCCTTGCCCCTGCCTCAATATTTCAGGAGGAAAAAATATATAACTTTTCAAAATGGTGCATAGCATTATTGCTTTTGAAGAAACTTCCTCAACCTGATAAAAGGGCATCTATAAAAAACCCACAGGTGACACCATGCTTATTAATTAAAGACTGAAAGCTTTTCCTCTAAGATCAGGAATAAGACAAGGATACTTATCTTCACCACTGTTGTTCAAGACTGTACTAGAGGTTCTATCCAGAGCAATTAGGCAAGGGGAAAAAAAAGACATCCACTTTTAAAAGAAAAAAGTAAACAATTTTTATTTGCAGATAACATGATATTATGTATAGAAAATAGAAGTCCATACACAAAATTAGAGCTAATATACTCAGAAAAGTTACAGAACACAAGAACCATAACAAAAATCAACTGTATTTCTTTACACTAGCAATAAACAATCCAAAAATAAAATTAAAAAAAAAACAAATTTACAATAGCATCAAAAAGAATAAAGTACTTGGTAACAAATTTAATGAAAGTATAAAACTTACACTCTAAATACATAAAACATTGTTGAAAATTAAATAAAATTTAAATAATTTGAATGGTATCCCATGTTCATAGATTGGAAGACTTACTATGATGGTGATACTCCCATATTGACCCATATATTCATCACAATCCCTCTGAAAATTCCAACTGCAAAAATTTGCCAATTGATCTTAAAATTCATACAGAAATGCAAGTCACCCAGAGTCAAAACAACCTTGAAAAGGAAAAACCAAGTTGAAGGACTCACACCTCCCATTTCAAAACTCTCTACAAAGCTATAACAATCAAGTGTGGCATAAGGAGAGACATATAGCAGCCTTAGACCCCACTCTTTCTATTTCCTCATCCATGCACTCCCTTTTCTTCCTTTAATAACGAAAAGGGTCCGTTCCCTAGATTAAAGGCAGTCCTTTCACTTAAACACTGGATTCTACTTCTCAGGATCCTAACTCCAACAATATCCTCTTGTATTTGAACTCCTACCTTTCTATTAGTTTTAACATGTCTATATTTAGGTATGTTCACATCTATCATTAAAAAAACAATTCTCAATAGTACGAAGCATCAACCATTCTCACTCCTCTTTTCATTGTCACATTTCTTAAGAATTGTTCACATTTCCTCTTTCTACTAAGCTTCCATTGTGTTTGAAATCCACAACTTGGTTTCCACTCCTGTATGAAAGCCTGACCTTTTTCTAGCATTTAAGACCACTACCTATTCCTTCATTAAACTTTTTCTTCTTTGAGCTTCTCTCACTTCACCGCTTGTAGAGTTGAGGTGACACAGGTGACCTATTGAGAGGGAAACAGCTATAATAAAGTAGGGCATCTTAACGGCCCCGGAGGCAAAAATGAGTAGCGACTGTTACTTTTTGAGAGGGGAGTTGGGAGACAGGAGGCACAAAAGGCCAGCTGGTATTAACACAAAGTGTGACTTTCATCCTCACTTTCACCTCCTCTTCCCCAAAGTCATCAACCTTTTGACCCCTATCCTTTTTAAGTCTGCTGGTACTCAAGCATGAGCTAGAGGGTAATGACCAAGTAACAAGCCGGCTGGGGCCAGACCCAGGGCTGCGAGAAGGGCGGGTTCTACAGTTGACGCGGACCCGGCGCAGGTGGAGGGGGGTGGGGATGAAACGCTCGTATTGCCATAGGAACCTGTGAGCCCGACCGCGGTTGCTGCTCGGCGCCGGACCACTAGGTGCCTACGCGTGCGTGCGTGCGTGCGTGCGTGGAACTTCCGGCCCCAAAGCGCAAGCTGTCTTGTGAAAAAACGGGACGCGGTGCTTGAAATCTTACAGCGACTCTAGACGCCCGGCGACTGCAAGGAACCCGAGATCGCCGCGGGGTACTCTGGAGGCAAGCGGGTCGGGGCCTGGCCGAAGACTCTGCCTGCCGCTGGCGCAAGGAGAGCGGGAACGGCCGAAGCTGGTGTGCCCTAAGTGCTCTGGTCTCCTTGGTCAGCGGCGCTGAAATATGGGCGGGGGCTTGTGGAGTGGGAAAATTCAGGTTAAATAGGTTTCTCTGCAGATCTTGCAGATCCAGTGCCATTAAACCCTGAGAACTTACACTTTTTTTAAAAAATGAAGAAATTAAGGTTTAAGGAACTAGAGGGTCGCCTGCAACAAGTGGATGGATTCGAAAAGCCCAAGCTACTTCTAGAACAGTATCCGACCAGGCCACACATTGCAGGTAGGGCGGCTGGTGACCACGCCCATGTCTCGCAGGTTTATCCTATCCTTGTAATGAATTAAAACAGTTATTTAGGTACCAAAAACGTCTAGAAGAAATCTGTAAGATTACATATCACGTTAAAGAGGACCTATTTGACACCACAGCTAAAGACACCCAACACACATACACTTTTGTCATTTTACTGTTTGGTTTTTACATACCCCTTAACGCTATCAGACGTTCTTTTTAATCCGTTTCTCTCATGGCACTATAAACCCGAAGGCAAAGAAGTTGGTCTTGTTCACACAACTTCCATTGCCTGGAAGAATTTCTGGTACTTGTTAAGAGCTCAGTAAGTATTTGCTAAATAAGGATTCGTCGCAATTTCCTATTGCAATGAATTGTCAACACAGGGATTCCTACTGTGTACTCTGCCCTAGAAATGAATACTAGAGTTGGTAATCGAAGGACTGAGTTTAACAAATCTGGAATAGGTGCTATATAAATAAAGATGAGAATGCATTTCAGATTTAAAGAATGATATGAGAATCAGCAGTGTTGATGCAAGAGACTGATACTGGGAAAAAATACAGAAAAAACAGTTCATGTTTATGAAAGTACTACTAAGGTCATTGGAGAGTTTTATGAAATGTAATTGTTGGCAACACCATCAAGGAACCCCGTCCAGCTCCAATATAGTTCTGTTTCTGAGCTACCAATGAGAGTCAAGGAAAATACATGCATACCAGCAATTAACTCCAACATAGTGTCATCATTCCCACTGAAAATGCACAAAATTGTGTCTGGGTTAAGACCAGTTTTCTCAGTTTAAATAATGTCTTCTATAACGTCCTTTGGCTTTAGGGTTTCTTAGTGGAACCCAATTACAAAATAATAATAGTTTCACATCCAGTGTGTAATATGTACGTGGGTGTGCTAATTCTTAGAGATAACATCTTCAAAGTCACTAACACCTATAACAATAATCCAAACTGCAGTCAGCCTGAGATATCCCTGTAATTGTGCATTCATTAAAACGTTTGGATCCTGGGTCATCAGTGGTGGCCAGTAATCCATGCTGGGTTCATACACACACAGGGAGGTATCAGTGGGTTTACTCATGCTTAACCTTCAGTATGTTCCAGACCACAGTGTATTTGAAAGATCCCTTTCCAATAGCTTCTGCACTTCTCCATAATTCTCTTATCAGATTTCACTAGGTTATGAATTTATGTGTCTGTAGATCATAAATATAATGTCTGAATATGTCTAAGGCTATATTTTGGATGTAGGTCTTTCCCCATTCTAGCTTAACCTTATGGTACCTGCGTTCAGGTGACAAATTTGTTGCAAAATAGTTCTGTGCCATTTCACTGTTAATGCTTGTTCAGTGTTTGTGGTTCCCAGACTTACAGATTTCACAGATCAGTAAAATTTAAAATGATTTTGGAGACTAATGTAGGGTTGCCAAGTTTATATATTAACAAGTTATTTAATATCAAAGAAAGAACTGATATATGTATGTGTGCAATGTTTTTTAATAGACTGAGAAAAAATAACATTTTAACCATATTTTTCTCATTTTACTTCAGAGTTTTGTGGTTCTTGGTGTTGTCAGCAGAGACTAGTTTTGGGAAACCACTGGTATATGTTACTGTTTTTTGTGTGGCCTCTTACTACATACCAGGTTATATGCCTTATGTTTTTTAATTATCTGAAATACCATTTGGGGAAAGACTAAATAAGCAAGACAAACTGTTTTAGACAGTCAGTTGCACAAGTTTATTTTAGTCATAAACTTGATTATTCTCTAACATGTTTTTGATCTTTTAGCATGTATGCTCTATACAATTCATAATACATATGATGACATTGAAAATAAAGTGATTGCAGATCTAGGATGTGGTTGTGGAGTGCTTAGCATTGGAACTGCAATGTTAGGAGCAGGGTAGGTGATCCACTATATATTTTTTGGGTATGGGGCGGCTTTAATAAGCATAAATAGGATCAACTGATTATGGGACTCTACAGTGAGAGATAAGGGGAGTAAGAATCTGATAATGAGTATATTTCAAATAAGCAAAACATTAAAATAAACTAGAAAGTAAAATGGTAAGAGCACCAGTTAAGATGCCTTTCTTTGTGCAAAGCTGAGTTTCCAACACATGCCAGGTTGGGAAATCATGCTGTTGAAAAGTAACATTCACTCTTTGCCAGTTAAAAGGGTTTATGATTTTAATTTTGTTATTGTTTTGATGTGGGAACTATAAGTGATTACACTTTGTGTTTTATATTTATAGGTTATGTGTTGGATTTGACATAGATGAAGATGCACTGGAAATATTTAATAGGAATGTGGAAGAGTTTGAATTAACAAATGTTGATATGGTTCAATGTGATGTGTGCTCATTATCTAACAGAATGTCCAAGTCATTTGATACAGTAATTATGAATCCTCCCTTTGGGACCAAAAATAATAAAGGTTAGTAACAAGAATCAGGCATACTGGCATATTCATAGAAAAGCAAGTTTTTAAAACCATGTTCTCATTGATTGGATTGTTTATCACTGTTCATTAAATAAAACAATGTCCTTCCTACCTGTATAGTTATTACAATTTTAGTTTGAACTTGTTTAATGCATGGAAGGGAATTGAAATTTTCAATCTTTGTTTTCACAAATTTTTACTAAACGAAATATTTTTATCCTTTTATACTCTGCTTTCGAAAATGATTTACCTAACCCTTATGAATGATTATGAATCCTATTAAGGATTTTATACTTTTAGAACCTCTTTTTAATGCCTTAACACACCTGAGGGTTTCAACATGTGTCTCTCAGTAATAGTGACTCTTGGCTGTTTGTTTTGTGTATGCTGTAGACAAGGAAGAAGTCAGTAAGAGAGAGAAAAGACATGCATGGTTTAAAAAATCCTTGCTTCCAACTCCACCCCCCATTGTCATTACTACTCTGTTCTCTTTGAAAGTTAATTTGGAATACACTAGAATTTTTACCTTGGCTTTATCCTTGATTTTCTAAGTTAATTGGGGTAACTTTACTTAATACAATTATATAATTTTCATGTGTACATTATAATTTGACATCTATATATTCTATTGTGTAATTATCTACCTTAGCCTTATTTAAAAAGTATAATTCTGGTTTTATTCTGTCAACCTTATAGTTAGATATTTTATGTGTACTTTGTCTTTTTGCAGAAAGAATTTGAACTGGCTATTTTGGTATTCGTTTAATCTTCTATTTTGATAATAGGTACATAATGTAAATAGGAGCTTTTTTTATTCTTAACAGGGACAGATATGGCATTTCTGAAGACTGCTTTGGAAATGGCAAGAACAGCAGTATATTCTTTACACAAATCCTCAACTAGAGAGGTAAGTTCAGATCATCATATTTTGTCATTTACTTTTAAATTCATGACAGTGTTTTAAGGATTTACTGTGAATACGAAATATGAGGCTATCTATTTCTCCTGACCTTTTTAAACATCTGGTATTTATAAACTTAATGTTCCCTTTAACTAGCTGGCATTTGCGATTAGCTTCCAGTCCATATAACTTTTGTCAAGATTTGTGCAGACAGGAACTGTTACTAGGAAAATACTATAATTCAGAAGTGTGGTATAATTAGGGTTAGTCTATTTTGTTTGCCTGGGTAAGTCGTAGTTGATGGCTGTTAAGTCCTAGTGTCCCTGTGTAGACTGGTACATGTAAGGGAGTCAGTACACCTTGGTTTTTACAACACTTAGCCTGGAGCTAAACTAATCTGAGTTCAGAACCCACCTCTTCCATTATTATTCTTGCTGGCATATAACACATGGGGGTATATAAGACATATTCTAGAAAATTAAGGGCAGGGGTAGTACATTTTTTTGGTGTCAATATAACAGTGATCAAGAACACAGACAATAGAGCCAGACTGCCTAGGTTCAGATCCGAACTCTGCTGCATTCCAGCTGTTATCTTGGTCAATGTACTTGGGTTCAGTTTCATTACTTACCCCATGCTCATCTGTACTCCTGTATAAGGGACTAAGAGCACCTTATACTTCCCATGGTTATGAGGATTAAATGAGTTAACATTTACAAAGTACTTAGAATAGTATTGGGCACATGTCAATTGCTCATTAGCTATTACATTAAATCATTAAGAGATTTCAAAGTAGTTTCATATGAAAAATACTTTGTGTAAATACAATGTACTGGAATCCAGTTGGAAACATTCTGGATATGGTAACTAGTAACTCTTTATAAAATTACATGGCTAAAAAAATACACACTGTAAGTAGTGGTACATGTAGATAAGTAGCAGATCACAACATAACTTTACCGATAAGTAAATATCCATTCAATATGTGAAAGCAAACATCAGGAATTATTGATAGCTAAAAATCTTGTGTTGAGGAGATCCTGAAGACCCTCCCCTCAGGTTTGATGATTCTCAAGGAAGTCTCACAGGACTCAGCATGTAGTCATACTCATGGCTCTTGTTTTAATACAGCTGAAGGATACAGAACAAAATTAACAAAGGGAAAGGTACATAGGTTGAAATCCAGGGGAAACCAGATGGAAGCTTCCAGAATTCTCTCCCAGTGAAGTCACACAGCATGCACTTGATTTTCACAAAAGTGAATTTTTGTGACAGGCATGTGAAATGCTATCAGGGAAGCTGAAACTTAAGAGCCTAGGATTTTTATTGGGGCCTGATCACATAGGAACTCACCCTGCCTGGCACATACCCAAATACCAACTTCCAGTAGCAAAACAGGTATTAGCATGAACAGTTTAAGCACAAAGAGCCACTGGTATCAGGAGAATGGGGAGTGAAAACCCTCCCAAAATCTAAGTTCCCATACTCCAGCCAAGGGCCAACCTTATATGAAGGCTTTTCAAAGGATAAGAGTGAAGCCTGCTATGAACTCTTCTGCACAGCTTGTCCTAACAAATACTATTACTTATATAAAATTCATACAGACCAAGTAAAATATGCCAATAAAAAATGCAATTAAGCAGCAAAGTCTAATTATCTGAATGAATTCCAATAGCCATGTTACTAAGGAACTCCCATCAGCATTGCTGTGGCCAGCTTAATAAATTTTAAGCAAATTATTTCATTAAGTGCATTTCAATAGATAGTGCATAAGTATTTCCATTAGCACAGTAAATAATTTAAGAAATTAATCTGGTGTATACATAAAAGTATAATGAATATTAATTCCTTATTTTATTCTATATATACATCTGCTATAAACTTGTGATAATTTCACTGAAGATTGCCTCAGACCCATTAACTATGGACCCTAGTATGTGGCCCTCTGTTCATAATATAGATACATTTGTATCAAGTGTTTTTTGATAGAAATATTTAGGTAAAATATAAGCATATTCTGGCAGACATGCTAATTAATAGCTGTGTGATTCTCAAAGCTGTTGCCATACTTTTCCTTCATTAGGCATTATGAGAAGTTCTTGGCTTGTAGTTAAAGCAGATAGGCCAGGCAGTGTACAGTGTTTATCCTGAGTTTTCCTATTTTGATATCTCTGCAAGAATCAACCATATTTCATTGTATAGTCCAACGTCTAAAAGTTCTCTTAGGGCTCAGATAGCTAAGACATGTCAGTTTATATCTAACAAATCTGTCAAAGATCCTAAGAGCCCATTAAATTGCAATATTATTTGCATTAAAGTCTGTATCCTTATACAGAAATTCTGGATCTCGAAATAAGAATATACCCCAAACTGGGTTTATTAAATTCAAGAAAAAACTACACATATAAACATATTGGCAGTATTGTTTACAACGGAAATATTTAAAGCTATAATTTAGGTTAAGTAGTTTATCAATCACCGTGGTGCCAAGTATTATGAACACTACCAACATGAACTAAATGCATACACTACTAAAAATTGATTTCTACGAAAGTATTCCTAGAAAATTATGCATAACTTATTTAGGGAATTATGGGTAACTTCCATTTCTATTAATGTTGTAGTGTTATATATTTTCAAAGCTCATAAAGCAGTTGTAACAAATTAACAAATTTTATAAAGTGGTTCAAGAATTTTAAACCTATAGCTAACATTTGGTACTTATTATGTATGCCACAACAGTTCAAAGCATTTTTCATATTCCACAACAATCTGATACTACCATTATCCTCTTTTAAGGTATGATGAAACTGAGGCACAGAATGAGCAATTAGTTCTGGGTTACATAGCTAAGTAACAAAGCTTTAGTTCAAATGTGGGCTGTCTAGTTCCAGAGACCATGTCCTTAACTACTATACCAGGCCACTGAACTGCCCACAGACACAGAACTCTGTTCAATGGTTTCCAGAACAGTTATATAGATGAAATAATGCTGCAGAAATCATTGTTCATTTTGATGTATTTATAAAAATAATAGCTTTATTTGGATTTACTTGGATTTAGTTATGTAGTTTGGCTCATATGGTGAAATGTATTGAAATGGCTTGGTTTATTTTCTAAACATGGTCTAGTTAAAAAACTTTTAAGCGTCTAAATTCTAATGAAATCTTAAAATTCGCTTGAAAACTCAGTAGCAAGTATTAGTAAAAAGCAAATTTTTAAATTAAGAATCAGTTCACATTAACATGTTATTTATGTTTAGCATATTCAAAAGAAAGCTGCAGAATGGAAAATCAAGATAGATATTATTGCAGGTAAGACAATTTTCTCATAAAATATCTCAACCCTAATTATCTAAGAAAGTCAACATGCATTAGCTGAACCAGCATTTTTATATAGCTGCTGTGAAAATACTGTAAATCCTGTCTTTTAGTGTGGCATAATGCCATGAATGGTAATAGGTAGTAAATAACATAAAGGCAGGGTTTTAACGTTTGCCTAAGATTGTCCCAATTTATGCAGTTTACTGAAAATTTCTGATAGTACTCAAGTATTTGGTCACTCCAAGGCTCAAACAGAACCCACTATAACTAGTTATTAAGTGCTTGGGCTTGGAGTTGGTCATACCTGTTTGAAGTCTATTTGTGGAAAATATTATGTCTGATTTACCTTTCTATCTCAATTTTCTAATTGCCCTTGAAATCAAATAACATGTTTAAGTTGGGGGATAAAATATAATCACACTATGAGTAAATCATGCTTGATACATTTTTATTAGTAAGTTGAATATTCACAAACATCAAAATGGGAAAAGCATGCAACTAAAAGCTAACTATGATCCAAATAATTCTGAAAGGCCTGAAATAAAAGTACAGTAAGGGGAAAATGTTTACACAATAAACTGTGGATTAGCAGTTAGTAACTAATCTATTACTGTTCATAATAATGTTCATAATAATGTGTAAATGGTCTTCCTATTATATATTCAGTATTGTCATTCCTTACCTAATTTAAGGTATTATGTGCAACATGGAGTACCTTAGAACAGTTCTAGTGGTGTATCAGACCACAGCCTTGCTATTCCACATTTGGTCCTTGAATCAGCAGCACTGACATCCCTTGAGAGCTTTAGACCTGCACAATTTCAGGTTCCACAAAGACCTACTGAATTATGACCTACACCTCAAGATTTGATTTGAAGGTGATTTGATTGCCTATTAAAATTTAGTTGTAAAATATGAAGGATAAGTAGACTCATTGTCATCTATTATCATCTAATGTATAACCTACCTTATTCTTTAGAATTTGAAAAATGGGTTTCCAGTTGAGAGCTTAGGAAAATAATTAGCTACTTTCTATTTTTACTAAATCCAGACAAAATTTTAATGAGCAGTTATGAGATTTCCAGCTATAGATTAGGAAATTAAAAATTGGAAGCTACTATCATTTTTATAGGATACACTTTGTCCACTTATCCTTCTAAAATTTTTCCCCATGACTTCAAATTTTGGTAAAATGACCAAAATAGCAGAAATGCCCAACCCGGTTTGCCATTTCTAATCTTAGGAAGACATCAGCTCAGTCCTTGGATATCAAGTTAAAGGGACAGGTCTAAAATGTTCAGTTTACTAGCATTTAATGCATTCTTAATTTGTGGGGTTTTTTTAGTTAAGGGTGGTAAATGTTTAGAAATATAATTTTTATCATTAAGTGGCTTTTGTTTTATAGAGCTGCGATATGACCTGCCAGCATCATACAAATTTCATAAAAAGAAATCAGTAAGTCTCTTAAACTTTACAGTATTTCTATTGTTATCAAGTTGCCTGAGTATATACAGATAACAAGCCTAGGAGACAGATTAGGAGACAGGTCTATAACCAACAGCAAATACTCTGATTTAAGATAAATTCTCAAATGCTTTGGACAGAAAAAGAAAAATAAATTTTTGGCTTTTTATATAGTATATATTTTATTAGTTTGTACTAATACATTCTCATATTACAAAGGCAATTTAGTACAAGAATCTTTCTTTTGATATTTGAATCATCTGAAATAACACAAACAGAACTATACATTTTTTAAAAAATCCTCATTTTAATAACAAAAAGACATGTTAAACAACAAAAAATTTTCCTTTCTTACAGGTGGACATTGAAGTGGACCTAATTCGGTTTTCTTTTTAAAAGCCTCCAAAAGCAAAAGCAGCTGAAAACCTAATTAAAACAAATAAAAAATTTTGTTGGCTAAACTACTGGTCTCCAGCACCATTTTCTGTTTTCTTTTGTTTTGATGCAGGTTCTTCTTTGTCTGTCTCTTCTCTTGCTCTTTTTACTGGTCCTATATAATAATAATTTTTGTTAAATTCACTGTAAACATTGCTGTAAATTAATATTGAGCAAAATTACCAATGAGAAAAAGCTCTTAGTAAGTTTTGCTCTCAACTTATTCTCTAAACATCCGTTTTCCACTTGTAAAACAGCATAACTAAGATAAATCACAATCCAAGAATGTCATTCATACACAAGTCAAAAAACACACATCACTTCTCTCCCACACAAATAATTTCTCATGCAAGTACCAAAGGACTTAGAAAAACTTACCAGATGCACCATTTTCATCACGTTCATCATCACTATCAAATTTAGTTTTTTTGCCCTGAAACTGTACTTTTCCTTTAGTAGACCCAGTCTGGGCAGCTTTATTTCCCCCCTTTCCTTTTCCTTTAAATCTACGACCTGCAGAGACATAATTGAGGAATCAGTAAAGAGATGTTAAAATTTCCTCTCAATGTCTTTGAACACCAATTACAATTTTTACTCAAGCAAATGAGAAAAATCAGAATTACTGGACCTTTTGACTTCCATTTGTTTAGAGATTCTTGTTGATCTTCTATGATTTTTTTCAATGCTTCTTTTTCTGTATCTCCATCTAGTATTTCCCACGTCACTTCTTTGTTCCTTAATTGTAGGTTACCATTATTTGCATCTTTGGCTTTATCCAGTGCTTCCTTAGCTTTTTCTTTAAATAGAATTATTCCCTGCACCAAAAACAAGTCACATCCTTAAGTTGTTAGTCTGAGAGTTAATTCCTTCTAAGCAATTTTTCTACCCTGTAAATCTTCCTTGCCATTACCAGTTTCAATGAATTTTACTATCAGGAAGTCCCTACAAAACTTGCAGTCACTAATAATACCAACAATTACTCACAGTAACTGAGAAAATACCACATATCACACCTCGAGTAGTGACAGCAGTAACAAAATGGATGAGTAAATGACTAAATAGAAACTTTTTATAAATACAATAAAAAATTGCTTCATTTCTAATTATATTTTCTAAAATATAACATTACTAAAAATTGCTAAAAGCACATGAATGTTTCCAAACCTCTTTTGCTCCTCTGACAAAATCTATCCATTTTATTTCACCATGGTTTGAGAAAAGGATGTGCAAATCTTCTCTACAGGTCTGATCATCTAAATCCCCCGAAAATTTCAGCAAGCAGCCAATCTTTTCTTCTAGAGATTTCTACAAAAATATACAATGCAATAAAATTTCTCAAAAGCAATCGCAAATCAGAAATAGATTATACCACACTATACCTACACAAAGAAAAGGCTAGACAATAAAAGGCTATTTTGAAGTAAACAGTTGATATATTTCCTTTGTCAGCCTTTGTTCCACAAAGGCTTCTGACTTAAATATTTAATTTCTCTAACAGGTAATATTAGTTACATATGTTACATAAATCTTATTATTAAATGATCTCTGGAAAAATAATTTTAGGCAATATTTGGCTATACTTTAATGCAATGACAACTACAGATTTGCTCACATATTTTCTATGAAAAATGTCACATTTTCATAATTTTGAGTATTAGATTTCTTAGATCCCAGCAACATACACTTACCATTTCAGCATTTTCTGCTAACTTTTGTTTTTCTTCTTGCTCTCTACAAATAGAAATGTAATTAGAATGTTTCCATTTACTATATAATTTAATCCTGATAAAGTTAACCTTGATCATGATCACTAAACTATTTAATAACCAAAACCAGTCAGGTTTTCTGGTTGTCCAATGCTAGAGTGCAATGCATTGTGGCCCCTGATTATCAAGGCAGCTTAAGACCTAAATGTTTCACTAGCAAAAGAAAAGCGTATTACTACTCATTTCAGAGCTCATCATCAGCTTCACTCCCCAGAACCACTATCTCACCCTTGTCAAAGTTTCAAGGAATTAAAATGTTACAATTAGCTTAATATACTTACTGTTTAGCTCGCAATTTAGCTTCCACTTTATTTTGCTTTCTTTCTTCATTTTTTTTTGCAAAGTAATCTTCCCTAAAGGACACAAAATATAGAAGCTAAATTCATGAGAGCAAAGATTTGAAATTATTTTGAATGATTTAAGACATGGCATAGGATTGTTGTATTTTCTATCAACATAATTACCTAAAAATTCAAAAGATGCCAAGGAAGTTACTCCTCTCTTTTTAAATATCAGCTTTACTAAGAAATAATTGAAACCATAAAATTCAGTTTTAAAATATACAATTTGATGTTTTTTAACGAATTGTACAGCTATCACTTATCTAATTTCAGAACACTTTTATGATCTCCCAAAAGAAACCCCATAAACAATCTCATATTGGTTTTATCAGTCATATACAGAATAAAAGGTAGTTACATAAAATGTTTCAGTTTTCTATATGTTCATTTCACAAAAGAAAATTCTAAAATCCCTCAGACCCAAGAATAAGCAATTATGAAAATTACATACTAAAAAATATTTTTGAGGGTTTAACACTAATAGCATGATTCACTACAGTACATCTCTAAGTCTACCAGGTTTAGTCCACAGCATTTAGAAGACTGAGTAATCATAAGTGGGGGATGATGGTCCTACAACTAACTTTACCATGAAAATGATTTTTAATTTTTAAAGCACATTAAAGAATGTGCTCCAAAGCCCTATATTAATCCTCTGTACCATATCAAAATATGCATGTATAGATAAGAAATAAGATAAAAATTGTAGTAATTTATTCTCTAACCACACCAGAAACCCAAATTTTCATAGCTAGTCTACTTGTAAGTTTTAGATGCAAAATAAGTACTAAAATTTTACCTCCTTTATTAATTGCTAATAGGAAAAAGGTACTGATAAACATTTTATTATAGTCTCAAAGGGCTAAGTTTCCACTAAGCAAATTTCAGGCATTTCTCAAAAGATGCCTATGGATACAAAATATATTGACCTTATTCCAGGATGCTAATCCATGCTCTTTATCACAGTGTATCAATTCCATAAAAATGAGTGGCCAGAAGAAATATCAGCAAAAAGACTTACTTGAAAAGTATTAGCAGATCTGTGTCTTTGTACTTCTGGCCAGGAGTCTCGACAAACTTCTTAGCAGATTCAATGCTATCAAACACAGCAAATATTGATCCCTTTTAAAAGGGGAAGAAAATATTTTTTTAGTTATGTCCCATATATTTTTCAACTAGAAAAAGTCTGTAACATCATATAACCATACCTTAAATGCTTTATGTAATGTTCTTCTCATCTGAATATTTAGTACTTGACCTTTATCTTCTAACCATTCTTTTATGTCATCAAGAGTTGCATCAGTTGGGAAGCCTTTCTGTGAAGAGTAGGAAGATGTGTACAAACAACCTCTCAGGTAAACAATTCACCAGAAATTGATTCATTTTGTCTTGAAATGCAGCCAGGTTATACATATCTATCTCTGCCTCCTAAATGTTTAACAGCTCTGCTTAAGTGCCACTGTTCTCCCGTGCAATCAAAGTGACTCATTTATCTGGGAATCAATTAAAAATAATCCAGTTGGGGTAGAGATAAAACAAGATTAATGAGACGTTAATAACTATTGAAGTTGGATAATATATATTATATATCCAATCTACTTTTGTATGTCTGAAATTTTCAATAAAAAATACTTAAAAATTAATATGCTAAAGGAAATTACTATCAAGCTTACCTGTTTATAAGAACAGTTGATACGCACTGGGTGCTTACAATATACCAAAGACTTTTTGTTCAATGGTGCATATATGGGTTTTTTAATTCTCACAACAGTTCTAAGGTAAAAAAAAATATTATCTCCATTTATGAAGATAAGACTTAGAATGGTTAAGAACACTGACGAAAAACATATATATAGTAAGTAGTAAAGCTATGACTCCTAAGCTTTTATTCCTACCCATTCTACTGTATGTTCTGTCTAACTATATATGATATAATTAAATGCATTAGAGGCTCACTTACAATATAAACAGATCTGTTTTTTACATCATTTTTATACTCATCAGTCACTTCAGGGAGGGGTTTGTTTGGAGATCTTCTGATTTTAGTTTTATCTTCACTTATTTCCATTAGTTCTGCCTTTGATTTGCTCAATGCTTCTACGATTACATTAAAGTCTGTTGTTAGACGGTTTAACCTGAAGAATATATAAAAGCATTGTAAGACTTAGTAGTAAGCACTTGTTAACAGAAAATCTGAAGATGATTTTTTAAAGGTGTTTACCTATTGAATTTTATCATTATTTCCAAAGGTACCCAGCCTTCATCCAGTTTGATCTGTTCCTTCAAAAATTTGTCCCGTGGCAAATTGAAGTCACCAAAATAATACTGCAAGATAATTACAATATATTTCAGAGCACTGTATAATATTGACTCTAATCCAATTTTAATTACCACATCACCAAATTCTATTTTTTAAAAATACGTATCAGAAAAATACGCTATAATTTGAAAAGCAAAATTTTCTTCTTTAAAATACAAATTATCAAAAGATAAAAGTAAAATTGTTTACAGAAACAAGGTAATTAACATGTATGTCAACAGACTAGAAAGCCTTACAACAAATAAAAACATAATTAAGGATTTAGTATTGAAAAACTTCATTTCAAAGCAGCGTGGGAAGGATTAAGTAAAAAAAGAAATTGGAATCATTCTAATTTTTAAAAGTTAAAAAAAATATGAATGTATATCTAATTTAAGCATAGAGGCATTCTTTCTCAGTATAAAAAGCAAAGAAAAAACTGTACATGAAAAGGCCCAGGTGTGACGTCTCAGAATGTCAAAAGTAGCATAAAAACTAAAAGACAAAACTGAAGTTTGTTAGTAAATCTTATAAACCAAGAGGGAAGAAATAAATAAAAACCCTAATAGAAAAACAAGTTAAGGACATTTTAAAAAATTGATGGAAAAATGTACTATAAACATAAAAAGTTCAACCTCATTATTAATCAAAAGAATGTAAATTAATGCAATGAAACAGAATCTTTATCTTTTAAGAAACAGGCAAAAAATTCTAAAAACAAGAATACCCAGTACTGGCCTCAACACAGAGAAATGGTCATGCAGAAGAGATATAAACTGGCAATAAGTATTAAAAGTTTTTAAAAATGTGCATAACCCTTGAGCCAGTACATCTCCCTCCAGGAATTTTATCTTAAGTCAGTAAACATTGTTTATTAAGACTTATATATGAAGATATTCATAAAACTATTATAGCTAAAAATACTAGAAATATCCTATATTTAAATTGGAGAATGGACATTTTACTGATGACAAAACTTTACTCCCCCAAAATGCATCCCATATTTGGTGGGGGTAAGAGAAGGAAATAAAATTGTTACTGTAAACACTGACCAAAAGAATATTCATGAGGCTTTTATCTTGTTTACCTCAGAAGGTGGGATTTGAAAGGTGCCAAGTTGTAGAAAGAACATTATTAAATTTTTCTATTGTTCTAAATATTAAATAGAATTTGTAAGTTTTCACTATTATAAAGAAATTAGTCAAGAAAGTTATAACATAGGAAATTTAAAATGGCAAAGAAGTGCAACTTAAAAACTAGTTCTGAGCTGCCAAAAAACACACCAAATAATGTAATCTGAAGTTCTTTATTAAGAATATAAAATATAAATTAAGAAATAATTTCCCATGCAGCCATTATTTAGTTTCAACTTAAATACTCAAGTTCAAAAAACTGCTAAGCATACTTTGGAAACAGATACTCTTAAAGGTTTCAATAACGAGAAAAATTATTTGGGCAGGAAAAAAAGCTAGGCATTTCAAAAATATAAAGTGCTATTTAACAGAGAAGGTACTTTACAAAAGATTTTTATGTTATCTTATTAAGTGACAGGCACTCTGATAAATGTTTTCCATTTTATTAACTAATATAATCCTCACAATAACCTTATGAGGAAGGTACTTCTATTGTCCTCACTTTATAGACTAGAAAACTAAAGGGGGGATAAAATAGTGTTATCTTTTGAAATGTTTGCAGTCCTTCAGTTTAATAAACTTGTTTTACCAATATAAAACTATACATGTACATCTAATTCTAAAAATTGAAGACAAGCCAAGTGTTAAATAGGGCAATATAGGAATAAGTCAATATATAGACTAAACGTTCTTTCTATATTTAAGGCCCTAACCTTCCTTTCTAACAGCTTGTTTTTGCAATTGAATAGCACAAGAATCATACCTCTATTTGATGACAGATTTTGGCCTCCAGAGCAGCCATTTTTTCATCACCGTTTTCAGCCATTGTGTTGGCTATCTGTAAATTTTCCCAGATTGGCATTATTACTTTTTTAAAATAAAACTCAAGGCCAGAAAAAAAAATGCTTTAAAATTATTAATATCCCGTTTTCTTAAAAATCAAGAATTTTTAAGAAAAGGCCCAGGTTCAACTTCTCTACTTAATTCTCAAATTTCAACAAAAGAAAACTTTGGAATAAATGATGGAAAACTGACAAGTTATCAGTCAATCATTGTTTCATCTTTTATAACAATGCAAGCGGTTATCTTCATTATGCATCTCAGTCCTACTAGTTCTGGTGTGGGTCGAATTTCTTTTAAAATTAGTCAGAGCTGACTTACCAATAAAACTTATCATCAAGATTAAGTATCAAAACTTTAAGGTGAAAAACTCACATATTATAGCCAGGGTTCAATCGTATACTAAGGAATATGTGAAAAAGACAATTTTCGAGCCTGGGGACACTACAACAACGTTAAACTGAGGCTATCTATGCCAACTCATTAATTCAATATATTAATATGGTAAACCTTCAGCCAGTTTCATGAGTAGCAGAGCAGGAAAGATGAGGCTGTGTACTTAAGTCTGCTAGGTAGGGATCAGAAAACCACTTCAAATTTCTTGCCCCCGGTGCTGTATTAAACCACCGCCTCATTCACATTGTACGAACGTATATAAGAACTCATCAAGGATATCGTCAATAACGCACTCCAGTGATGAACTACCACTGGTAGTAAACCTTCTTGGAAGCAAAGCTTACACGCTAATTACTATGCAATAAGCTGGATGGATGCACACGAGAAGCTCTTGCAACGTGGATCTGTAGGGTGCGTATCCCACTACAAAGTTGGCTCAACCTTACGCATTGGGTTTGACGACCGCAATTTACATTCCTAAGTGACTGCCATGATCTAGGTAGGGCCCCTTACAAAGAAAGAGATGAGAGAAAAGTCCCTGCAAGACTTCTCAGGCCTAGCCAATTTTGGAACTTCGTTTCATCATGTAGTTTCTCAAAATGTACAGCTAGATAGGAAACATTAGCCACGCCTACCCATTTCGCACAGAAGCCGCAGGGGGGATGAGGGGAGACCTTAAACACCCCGGAGTTACGCCAGGGGAACAACTACAGCCCCCGATGCTAGGGCCTCCGTTCTGCCCCACGTGATCCAAGGAGCCCTCCTGAGGACATGCAGCCTGAGCCACCCCCCAGAACCCAACACAGGTAGCCCGGAATGCCCGCCCTCGGCGACTCCGGGAGGCGACAGAGGCAGGAAACTTGAAAGACGCAGTGGGCATGCAGGCAGCTTCTGTCCGCAGACCGCGCCAGAACCCCGACCCAAAGCCCCCAGGGGCCCGCCAGCTCCCGCATTCCTCGCTGGAGCCCCTCTCCGCGGCCCGCCAGCGCGCCGCCTCGGGCCTCGGCCCACGCGGCGCCCGCCCGGGCCGTGAGGAGGGCGAGGAGCGGGCGCGCCCAGCGTGAGGCAGCAAAGAAAAGGGAACGCGCCGTCCGCACCCCGCAAAGCTGACCCTGCTCGACCCACTTCTCATGAGCCCCCCGAAGATGCTCACCTTTGAGGTCCTGGTCCCGCGGAGCCCGACCACAGTATCAATAAACGCGCCCACAGGCCCGCCGCTTCAGGCGCCGCCGGCCGGCCTCACGCGCGCAAAGAAGATGGGGGCCGTCCCGGCAGCCCTTGCGGCCCCAGGGGGCCGGGCTTCGGCCGCGCCAGAGCGGGCGCCGCCGCGTGCGCATGCGCGAGGCCGCCGTCCGCCGCGGCCTGAGGCGGCGCGTTCCCTCTGCGAAGGAGTGGAGTCTTCCTGTCCGGTGCGGTGACGGGGGATGTTAGGACAAGTCAAAAAAAGAGTTGTTTTTTATATCTAAGGTTCATGGGGTCTTAGAGTGGAGAAAACGGCACAGTTGAGTGTCTAAGAAGGGAGAGCCTGTAATTGAACTGCTTGCATTCAAATAGGGGCTCACCAGTTTACAGACTGTGGCTTCGGCTGGGCGAGTTGCTCACCTTTCTCTCTCGTGTACAAAATGGGGCCAACGATAGAAAGCACCTACTTTGTGCAGTTGTCAAGAGCATTGAACGTGATGCAATCTGTGCCGTGCTGGGACCTGTGCCTAGCCTATGGTACGAGGAGCAGCACACGTGAAAGGTGATTTTACGCGACGACAATGCCATCTAGGGCAGACACATTGCCTCGGCCAGAGACCTTTCCTATTGGTATACTTTTAGCACAATAATTTTAGTCCTTTAATTCTAAAAGTACTTTCTTGTGGTGAGGCAATCTTACTTTTCCTCTCAGTTTTCTTGAAATTTTGAACTGATGCTGCTGAAATATCTCATGGGATCTCAGGGTCTTGTGACGGTCCCAAAATACAGCAAACGTGTTTATGGGGAAAAAATGCGGTTACTAATTCAGTCCAAACATTGTACCAAGCCAATGAGAAAGAATTAATACAATTATGTCCAGGTAGTTAAAGTTCGAATTAATCAAGTTCTCTTTAATCCACTCAACTAATATTTGTCTAGTCTCTACTTTGTGCCAAACACAATTAAAAACAATTTTTGATCAAGTCAGTGAGAATATAGGTATTTAATAGAACAAAGCATATGAGTGTTAGGGTACTCCCACTCTTACTCAGGGAACTGTTTATTACATGTCCTGGTATGGAGCTTAGCACTGGGAATAAAAAGGAGACCCAAACTGCCTGGAGACAGTGGCACCTAAACAAATGCCCCACAGTGTCTGGGAAAAACTGCAGATACAGTCTACTGCCAGAAACCAAACACTGCAGAACATTTATTTAATATTCAATCAGGTCCCTGATTATTTACTCTCCCTCTCTTCTCTCCCTGTTCTCTTTCTCTCTCTCTCTCTCCTCACACCCCTCCAGGGGTCAAGTTCCATGCAGCCACCATCCTTTGGGGAAAATAGATTCCTATCTGCACACCAAGAAGCTTCATTTTTTCCTATAAAGCACCAGTAAGATTTTCATCCATCTGTCTCATAGCACAGCATTATAGGATAATATACAAAAAGTTCATCTCTCTGAGTATAAATTTAGTGCAATCATTTTAGGAAGAAACTTGGTAATCTATGCTAAAACTTAAGGTGTACATAACAGATGTTCCCAAAGTCCACTCCTAAGAATATATTCTAGGGAAATTTTCACATCTGTGGACAAGAAAACATTCAAGAACATTTATAACAGCATGGTATATGAATTTTTTAAAAAATTGGGAATCGACCAAAAAAAAAAAAAAACAGGCAACTAAATTGTAGTATAATAAAGCAATGAAATAATAAACTATATCATCATGAAAACAAATAAACCAGATCTACTTGCATTGACATTGATGAAATTCACAAACAATGCTGAGTAAAAAACAACTTTAGAAGAAATATAGACAGTTGGTAAATGAGTTTAGAACTTAGGGGAGAAGTCAAGGTTGGAGATACAAATCTTGGAGTTGTTAGCACATAGAAGACATGTAAAGTCATGGCATTAGGTAACCTCTCTAGAGAATATAGACAGTGAAGGTAAGAGACTCAAGACTGAACACTTCAGTATTTCACTCTTTGGATATTGGATAAAGGAAGAGAAGCCTGTACAGGATTAGAATAAGTGCAGCCTGAGAGGTTCTAGGGAAATATGGTGCCATTGAAATAAAAGGGGAGAATGTCTCAAGGAAGGAGTGATCAATGGTAAATTCTGCTAAGAAGGGTTGCAGCCTGACATAAACCAATTTGTCATTATGGCAAAGACTGTTACTTATTCCCCAATATTGGCTCTCCCCTTCTGCTATTATAATAAAATCACCCCCGATCTTTAACCAGGTACACGGCCAACGGAAATAAAAACTACATTTTTTTGGCCTCGCTTAAGCTTAATAAAACCATGTCTGGCCATTGAGATGTGATTGTATGTAAGTGATATATGTAACTTCTAGGTCATTCTTAAAGAAAATTTGTTCTCTTTCCACTAGCTTCATGTGGATGTGGTCATGAGCCAAACTGAACCAAGTTTGGAGTACCATAATAGCCCTGATAGCCTCATGGAATGGACTTACTATTCTGGCTTAACTTAAATAAAGAAGAAAAAATCATAAAATGCTTACTCAAGGCAGATGTCAGTGTTCTATCCTTTTGATCAGAGTTAGGCAACAAATATGTCGCTAAGTAGCAGAATACTCAAATCAAAACTTCAAGCCAAGAGTACCACTCTGAAGTCTGTTGGGCTTATACTAGATTTTTCGTGTGTGTGTGTGTGTGTGTGTGTGTGTGTGTGTGTGTGTGTTGAGAGAGAGAGAGAGAGAGAGAGAGAGAGAGAGAAATGAATGTCAGAGTGCCTAAAATCCAGAAATCTAATGCCTCCCTGAGCTTTGAGAATGTGTTGTAGGACTGTTTTTTTTTTTGTTTGTTTGTTTTTTTGTTTTTGCCTTCTTGCTAATAGGTGTTCAAATGTGTGTCAGAGTCTTGTCTGAGACCTGCCTTCATTGTAACAGATCACCTAGGTGTGAGGTTGTTGAGGGAATACCTGACAATTGGAAGCCTCTAATATCCCTCAAATTATCTAGTAATTGTGAACAACCAAATTTTCTTGGGTCAATTTAACACAGTGCACAGATTAGTATACACATAAAATTATAAGAACTTCTACAGTGGACAACACATGGAAGTTGATAAAACAACACAAATTCTTTACTAAGACCTTGTCTAAAATAAAATATTTGAGACAGAAGGAAAAAAAGGAGTCTTTGTGGGACATAAACTTTTAAAACATTGAATTGTAACATAGAAAGTATATGAATTTTAAGTGAATGGCTCAATGAAGTGTCACAAATGAACACTACCTTGTCACCACTACCCAGGTTAGATACAGAGCATTTTTAGCACTGTAGAAAATTCCCTTGTGCTCCTCTTCCAGTCACTATCTTTCTTAAAAGTAACTATCACATACTAGCTGGAACCATGTAGTATATGTATGTGTGTGTGTGTTCAGATGTTCTGAACACTCCTGTGAATGTCCTTGGGTGGACACATGCTCTCATTTCTGTTAGGTATTCAGCTACGAGAGAAATTACTAGGTCACAGGGCAGGCTTGTGTTTAGCTTTAATATGCATTGCCAAGTAGCTTTCCAAAGTGGTCATATCATTTTTCATATCATTTGCACCATCGACGTACAAGCTAAATATCCAGGACAATGCACCGTCATTCTTTTTAATTTTGGCCATGCTAACAATGGTGTGGTGGTAGCTCATCGTGTCTTTAACTTGCATTTCCTTGCTGATTTACAATATTGAGCGCCTTTTTAAATGCTTACCTTCTATTTAGACATCCTTCTTTGTGAAGCACCTATCCACGTGTTTTGGCCTTGTTTTTTGTTGTTGTTGTTTGTTTTTGTTTTTTAGTAACATAACTTTATTTCTCACAGTTCTGGAGGCTGGAAGTCTGAGATCAGGGCACTGGTATGGTTCAGTACTGCAGAAAGCCCTCTTCCTGTTGCAGTGTTCTGTCTATTTTTAAATTGTGTGTATTGTATCCTATTGGGGAGCCTATGGATCCAAGGCGGAGAATATCCAGCAGGCCCTTTAAGATATTCTTATCTTTCACGCTACATACTCTTATGTTTCTCACTGTATGCCCATATCATCAAAAGAAAGTGGGTAAATAAAGTCTTTAAACTGTAATTCACAGAAACTAAAGAATGATATATAAATTAAATTCCCCGAACACTCAGGGTCTCTCTCAGTGTCTTTACTCTGTCTCTCTTACTGCCCCCATCTCTCTATTGTCTCTGTCCCTCTGAGTCTCCTAGGCTCTCTCACTCTCTGCCTCAGAGATATATTCAAATTAGGTAATTTGAGTTTAATAAACCACTTTATACAAGGGAGTGGGCAGGGCATAGATAAACTCTAAAGGATAGTGCAGGGCTAGTAATATTGAGAGCTCCATTACCATGTAGAGGGCTGACTCAGTAAAAGAAAGGTCTGATCACTGGTGACAGAGGGCTTTACACAGAGGGCCCTCATAAAATGCATTTAAATCATGCCAACCCCGCAGGGAAGGAGCCAAGGGAATAAAAATCAGAGCATGTTGTCCCTCTCCTTCCAGCCTCTTGTCAGTGCTCCCCTTCAGCTGAACTCAACCAGAAGCTATTGAAGTTGTCTATACTGATTAACTTTCTGGGTGCAGAAGGAGCTGGTGGAGAGTAGACCTGAAGGGACAAACAGAAGATTCAGCAAACAAGACACAGGAACACACTTTGTCCGACAGGAGTAAGAGGAGGGCTGTATCAATTTCGAGATTAGAAGTGTATTTACAGTGAACCTAGTGAAGTTTAAGCTTCAGGGCCCCGCAATAGCACGGGCCCCTCCCAAGGCCCTGGGAGGAACCCTAACAAATTCACAAAATCGTATGTTTTTGTTGAATTAGCAAAAGCAAGATATTTTAACTAAAATAATTAAAATTACTTTCTTTCCATTCTAATTTTCCTTCATCCTATTTGCCTTAGTGCCTAGTGGTACTTGAAGTAATATGGCATTTTTGGTATCTATTTAAAAAAGAAGTGAGAATAAGCCATTATAACTAAAGTTTGAGCAGACATTTTAGAACATTTCAATAAAACGTGAGGAAATTATAGGTTCCTGATTTATTTATTAAAGAACTGAGAAAAATTTAGATAAAATTATTAAAGCATAAAGCTAAAGTGAGAAAGGGAATGACAAAATCAGTAGAAATTATTCTGACTTTGAGAAACAAATTATAACAAGGAAGTTTTTAGATCATGCCAATAGAAGTGATTCATGAATAAGAAGAAACAAACTTCAAAAAAAAGAAATGAATAAGCTTCTTGGATTGTTTAGCCTCCTGTTAAACCAACTAATGAAGTGGAGAGAATCTTAAGAACACATTGAAAAAAATTCAATTTTTTGCTCATTTGAAAATAACGATAACAAATATAACTCAAATTATATTACACAATTATAATGACATTAATGAATACCATCACGTACATTTACACGTCCTGAAATCTTATGGCCCATGTGTGAAAAAGACTGATAGATACTTTCCCAAATTTGACAATACTTTAAATATTTACAAGGCATAACCAATAACAAAAGAATGAAATTTTTTAAGCACCAAATAATAAAAATCATCCTAGAGAAATTCTAACTGTTCTAGAGGAAAGACTAAATTAACTTTACAACCTTTCTGAGAAAATACCCTCTTTATAGAAAATAATACAAAATTATTGTTATATGAAGAGTAATTGAAGTCTATACAACCAAAAAATGTAAGAATAAAAGTATTATAAAGATGTTTCTTTCAGTTAAATAATTTAAAATTAATTTCTTCTGGATTGTGTGGTGTTTGTCTCTGGTGTGATTTATTTATTTAAAGAGATGCTTATTTCCTACCTAATTTGGTATTCTTTTTCTTAAAGAGGGCTCTCAAATTGCATTTAGCATCCTGCCCCACAAATTCTGATATGACCCTGCACAGAATGCTCACGAAAGAAATAGGTATTAGACTCACTTTAATAACAACAACGATAGCAATTAAATTAGAGCATGAAGCACTCTCCTTTGGATAGATGACAGGTATAGATTTAAAAGAGCCTAGGAACCTCATCAAGGAAGGAGCGGGCCGGGGAAGCAAAACCAGCTGAGACAGGTAAGTTGCATTCTGGAGGAAATGCTGACCCATATAACTCTGGCAGCAAAGTGGTGGAAAATCATTCCAGAAGCAAAGCTACTTTAAGAAATCTGCCTCTACCGTCATGCAGCTGTCTCCCAGAAAAGTTCTGTGTAGACTAGAACACCATAGGAAGGCCTGGGGCACCTTCTCTGTAATACAGGCTGGAACCGTGCTCAAAGGCAGCGCCTCCTTCTGGGAGGACTGCTCTGATCCACACACTGGAAAGCATAACTCTGCAATTAGTAGAAAAATCCCAGGAGAAAGAATTCTACTCATTAAAAAATAGAAATGAAATATCAACTTGAAAGAGCCATGGGGAATTTTAAGAGAATCAGGAGCCTTGAATAAAAGAAATAAAAAATGTAAAGATGTTATTAAAAGCCTTTCATAGCCTTTGGAAAGAACTCTCAAGAAGAGAGCTCAGAGGGTTGCAAGTTTTTGTTTTCCATGTTTTGTTTTGTTTTTTCATTTTTATTATGGGAATTTTCAAGCTAACTCCAAAATTAGAAAGAATAGTATAATGACTTCCCAAATATCACTCTGTTTCTACATTAACTAGCGTATGACCAATTTTGTTTTATGTACATGCCACCCACTTCCCCAAAGCCCTCACCAGATTATTTTAGGGCAAATGGCAAGCATCATGATTTCATCCATAAAGTTTTGTGTCTGTATCTTTAAGAATAATAACTACTTTTAAAAATAGAACCATCTTTACCGTTATCATACTAAAAAAATAAAATTTCACACATTATTTATGTCATCAATATCCAGTATTCAAATTTCCTTGACTGTTTTGTAAATATTTTTTCAGTTTTTTTATTCAAAATAGGATCCAAATGTTATTCACATATTACATTTTTTATGCAGCTCTAAAGTTTCTTTTAATCTATAGGTTATTTTCTTTCATATTTTTTTTACCATTTATTTGTTAATGAAATCAAATCATTCTCCCATATAGAATTTATTAAATTTGGTTGATTTTATCCTGGGGGTGTTATTTAAGATGTTCGTTTATTCCCTGTATTTCCTATAAACTAAAAATTGGATATAGAGCCTTGATAAGATTCAGGCTAGATATTTCAAAACAACACTTTGTAGGTGATGCTGTGTTCTTATTACATCAAATCAAGAGGCATTTAATGTCTGTCTCTCTTTTTGGAATATTAAAATTGCTCAGTAGTTTCAAGTATTGTCAGCCTGATCCATCATTATATAGTTCCCCATCAACCTCTCATATAAAGATTTTAGCAACTGTTAATCATTGCCTAGATCCATTATTTCATTAAAGTGACAAAATGGTGACAGTCTATCATTCCTTCTGCATTCATTAGCTGGGATTCTTCTATTTTTAAAAAAAGTTGACCACACTCATAGCTTGTTTCCTTGATGTACAGCTCATACAAGAAAAGCAGGATATATGCTTGATTTTTCTTCTCTTCATCCATTTTCAGAATTTTGAGTTGGTTTCTTAATACTCAAAAGTAACTAATTAGTTTGGCTGCAACTTTTGAAATTCGGTTGTATAAACAAGTCCAACATTGTTGAGGATGGCACTAAATAGCACCATCTGAGAAGGTAATTGGCCTCCGAACTTACTGAACTGATAAATTTCACTAGGTACAGGTGTACCTCTCAGCCACTGGCATAGAGAGGTCAGCAGACAATCTCTCATATACTATCCTAAAACTTAATTGATTTTTGAAAAATTGTCAAAAAGAATCATCATTAACAAGTAATAAATTTCAAGTGATAACTGTCCTGGGAAACCCAAAATATTTAGAGGAGCCAAAATAGAAATCCAAGGTTTTAGTAACAAATCTACACCTACAGTGAGAAATAAGGCAACAATGGTCAGAGAGCCAGCTAAGTGATTTTGGGTAGCAATAGCCAGAACCTCACGATAAATAATTAGAGTTGATGTTTTTTGGGAAAATGTTTTAATTGGGAGAAATAAAAGTTCAAGATTTTATGGTGACAGGGGAGACTAACTGGTAGTTCAGTAGAATTCACTCCAAAAAGTACTGAGTTCAAAAATGAGGACTGAGCTATAGCCCTTTACCTCCATTTATTGGAGGCTACTAATCTTTATCAAAGAACCTAATAATTGAGAAAGGTCAACCTGGCTCAAGAAAGTGTCTAATGAATTTGGCAACGTAAAAGTCATAGTGACTTGATAATAGTAGTTTCAGTGATGTGATGGGAATGGAAGCCATAGAGTGGATTGTGACTGTGCATAGGAGGTGAGGATATGGAAACAGAAAGGATCAATAACACTTCTAGAAGTTTTCCTATGAAGGGGAAGAGAAAAATGGGCTGCTCTTGAAAGGAGATCTAGGTTTGTTTTTTTTTTTTTTAACAGTGGAATTCTTTTTGAAGATGATAGTTTAATTCTAAGTATGGTAAATTCCATAAAATAGAGGGAGAAACTCGGGATCCATGAAAGGGGACTATTGAAAGAGTGATGTCCTGAAAAAATGAGAGATGGGGTCCAGAGCCTGAAGAGCCCAGGACTTTGATAGAGTGATAGCACTTTTAACAAGTAGAAAGATAGAATATGCTGATTAAGATGCCAGAGGAGGTGGTGGTTAGTGGAATAGAGTCCTTGTTTAGTTGCTATATTTTTTCAGTAAAGTATGTGGTTGGTCACTCCCTAATGAGCTGCAGACACCCCTGAGAGTTAAGTACTGAGGCCTTCTACCTTGACCCCAAAGAAGGAGTCAGGGGTAGAAGTGTGTGGTTTCAGTGTCTACAGAAAGGCTAGTTTATATAAACCTATTCCCTACTAGATAATCTTTTATTATGTTTAAATTTTTTATTTGAAAAAATATAAGTAATTTGAAAAGGCATGTTTCCACTCTATCAAGAGTGAATGTCCTGTGGTGCATTATAGCTCTTAGACCCCGTAGCTTTGACATTGCTTTCAATGTTAATGGTTTTTACACTCTTTTTTCTTTCCTCACTAGAGGAAGGTTTTTGTCTTCCTCACTAGAAATTCAATTCTTTAGAGCAGGAGCATATTCCTCTAGCTTCTCTTAAAATAATACTCACCATGCACGATTTGTCATAGAATTTGGTCTGGGTTTGGGGAATGGAGAGGATAAAGACTTGGCTTCCATTCAAGTTCGTATTACTTTGGTTTAGCTCTGGATGCACAAACAAGCAGAGCAAAATATATAAACAAGATACAGATGCAGGAGCAGTGAATGTGGCTTTCCACTGCCTCCTTGCGTCTCTCAGAGAGTACCCCCAAGATTTCATTTCTTGGCAATTCCATAGAGTGGTATATGCCCCAATTCAAAGGAGCATATAATGACAAGCTCCCTGCCTTCTATATTCCCAACTATGTCATCTCAGAAACAACTTTGGCTACCACATAATGTGATCATTCAGAAACTCAGTGAGTCATGCAATCCAGCCCTACCTTCCAGGTTCTGGACCTTGAAATCCTTGGGATGACCACAGTCAGGCAGTCTCCCATTCTCTGTGACTATGGGACAGGACCTGGGAGTTCTCCATTTCATTCTCTTGGGTTTTGGGGGGCAGGCTTTGGAAAAATAATAAGAAAGCCACATATAAAATTAAACCCAAATATCACCAGGCAGTGTAGAAGAATATGGTTGCTATTGCTCAGTTTAACATTAATTCTACAAATATACGTGATGTGTATAACATGTGCCTGGCCCTGAAGATATAAACTAAATAAAACAGACTCTACCTTTTGCCTCAGGAAGGCTTGGAATCTAGTTAAATTCATCATACTTCTTCCCAATAACCATTTCTTTATTGAAGATAGGGGAAAAAAACAAAAACAGGATACTTTTTAAAAAACTTATTAATTCCAGGTTGTTCAACAACCTTTTGATGTTTTGGTCTCCCCCCAACCCTCCCTCCTCTGCTGTTTCCCTTAAAATAACAGTGCACAAACATTGTCTGTTTTCATTAAATGGGTATGTTTACTCTAAAAACAGAGCCAAGAATTACCAATTTGAAGCATTCTTCCTCCTTTGTCTCTGGACAAAACAAACTTTGGGAGACTCACAGAAGATGCAAGAAGGTTTGTTTGGTTCATAGAGTAAGAGCACTAGAAGGTGTCATTGATAGAAATAGAGAGAACTTAATCATTTTAGAATTTCAGAAGTGTCATTGTGGAAGACCAAGTGGGGACACATGAATCAGCTTGTACACTTTGTACAGTCCTAAATTCCAGATTCATCTAGAAAAAAAACCCTCATTTTCATGAAGATTTACCTTTTGCATTTCTTCTAAATTGATTGCTTAATGAGTGCATGCATTTATTAATATAATTATTCCTTGGTTTTTGTAGATGTAAAATCTTCTACAAGAATGAACTAAGCCTAGGATAAATCCTTGTGGTTAACAAGTATACAGATCTCACACCACATATGCTTCGTGGCCTTTGCACTTGTTGTTTCCACATGTCTAATCTTTCTTCCTTCACTGAGGCCTCAGTACAAATGTCATCTTATCAGACTTTGCTGACCACCCTATATAAATAATACCTCCCTCATAGTTATTCCACTCCATCCTGATTTATTTTTTATCATAACATTTATCGCTGCCTGATATCTTTTTTTTCCTGTGGTAACTCAGGATTTACTCTCTTAATGACTTTCGTATATATGTCATATATCATATAACACACAGCAGTGTTTACTATAGCCATCAGGTTATATGTTCCGTTCCTAGTACTTATCTTATACCTAGAAATTTGTGCCCTTTGACCACCCTCATCCAATTCCCCCTTACCCACCACCTCTGGTAACCGTAATGTAGGGGTGATGCAAGAAAATTAAGGGTTAAATCAGGCTATATTCGGAGGCTGCAAAATGCTGATCAGCCCTGCAGCCAGATCATGAGGAAACATGAAGAACAAAGGAAGATTTCTGCTGGGATTGCTGACAACCCATTTTCCCACACCATGAGGGGAAAACAGTCTTTAAGTGGTGCTTGACACACACACAAAATCATTCATTCTCTATAGCTAAAATCTTGGGGAACCTATGGATCAAAAGGGGAGAATTTCCATCAGGCCTTTCATGCTACATACTCTTATCCTTTCTCAATACATGCCCATTTCGTCAAACAAGAACGGGTAAACAAAGTCTTTAAACTATAACTCACAGGAGGGAAAGAATGATATATAAACTGAATTACTGAATACTCTGGGTCTCTTTCGGTGCCTTTACTGTTTCTCTCACTGTCCCTGTCTCTATTGTCTCTGCCCTCTGAGTCTACTAGGCTCTCTTACTCTCTGCCTTGGAGAGGAGACCATGTCCTGTCTGTGGAGTATTAACCCCTCTCTAATAAACCATCAACCACAAATATGATCTCTTTTTCTGATTTTTCTTTTTCAGATTCCACATATAAGTGAGATCATGCAGAACGTCTTTTTCTGATTTGTTTCACTTAGTTTAAAGCCTTCAAGTTCCATCCATGTTGTAAACGGCAGGATTTCCTTGATTTTATGACTAATATTCCATTGTGTATGTGTGTATATGTGTATGTGTATGCGTATACACACATACACATACACAATGGACTATATATATGATATATAAATATCATATATATATTCCCATTACTTTATCTATTCATCCCTCTGTGTACACTTAGGTTGTTTCTATGTCTTGGCTATTGTAAATAATGCTGCTATGATCATGGGAGTACAGATATCTCTCTGACGTAGTGATGCAGGACAGGGCAAATTTTTCCAGGTGGTTGGGGGACCAAACCCTACACTGAGAGAAGAGGGTTCTTTAGCAGAGAATGTAGAAAGAATTTAATGCACACATCAAAGTTAGAGTCAAAAGGAAAGTTTTTTGGAGAAGGGGTAGCGCCTCATAGAGTGTGGTCTCCTCTCAGAGGCAGAGAGTAAGAGAGCCTGAGAGAGACTCAGAGGGACAGAGACAACAGAGAGAGACGAAGAAAGTGAGACAGGGTAAAGGCACTGAGAGTAAAGGCAGTGAGAGAGCCTAAAAGACAGTAAGAAGTACCCGAGTTTTCAGTTTATATATTATTCTTTAATTCCTATAAAGTACAGTTTAAAGACTTTATTTCCTGTTTCCTTTGATATGGGCATACAGTGGGAAAGAAGAAGAGGAAGGGGAAGAAGAGTATGTAGGTGAAAAGGTAAAAGAATATGCAGATTGAAAGGCCTGCAAGGCAGTTCCCAGCCTTTAAACCATTGGTTCCACATGCTTTTAGCCATAGAGAATAAGCGATTTTATTTTGTGTAGGGGAGCCACTTAAAGACTCTGTTTTGCTTGTTTTCCTTCACTGGTGTGGGAAATGGGATGTTAGCAATCCTAGCAGAAATCTTCCTTTGTTCTGCAGGTGTCCCTGCACCTAGCTGCAGGGCTGGTCAGTGTGTTGCAGTCTCTGAATGTTGCTTGATTTAACATTTTAGTTCTCTTGACTCCTCCCTATTAATAGTGCTTTCATTTCCTTCCAATCTATATCCAGAAGTAGAATTGCTGAATTATACGGTAGCTTTATTTTTATTTTTTTTGAGAAACCTCCATACTGTTTTCCACAGTGTCTGTCCCAATTTACAATCCCACCAGCAGTGCACAAGAATTCCCTTTTCTCCACATCCGCACTAGTATTTATCACTTACCTTTTCGATGCTAGCCATTGTACAACACTTGTGAAGTGATACCTCACTGTGGTTTTGATTTGCATTTCCCTGATTAGTAATGTTGAACATCTTTTTGTCTACATATTAGTCATGCATGTATCTTCTTTGGGCAAATGTCTAATCAGGTCCTTTGCCTGATTAGATTGTTTGAATTTTTTTTTTTTGCTATTGAGGTATATAAGTTCCCTGTATAATTTGGGTATTAGCCCCTTCTCAAACATGATTTGCAAGTATTTTTTTCTCATTCTGTAGATTGTATTTATTTTTTTTTTATTGTTTCTTTTGCTGTGCAGAAGCTTTTTAGTTTTATGTACTCCCATTTGTTTATTTTGTTGCTTGTACTTTAGGTGTTACGTCTAAAAAATCACTAGGAAGACCCATACAAAAAATTTTCTTCAAAGAGTTTTATGGTTCTAGGTCTTAAATTTAAGTCTAGTCCATTTCAAGTTAGTTTTTGTAAGTGGTCTACGATAGGAGTCTAGTTTCATTTTTTTCATATGTAAATATTCAATTTCTTCGGCACCACTCATTAAAGAAACTGTCTTTTCTCCATTGAGTATTCTTGGCTCCCTTGTTAAATATTAGTTGACTGTGGGTTTATTTCTGGGTTTTTGGTTCTGTTCCATTGGTCTATATGTCTTTTTTTCATGCCAGACCACCTGACATTTTTCTACTCTCCTATGTTTTTCTGGCTGATTTAATAATCAAATTGACATAAGACAAAATAGCAGGAGAAAAACAAATTAAAGTTTCATAACCAGTACATACTTCCTTTATATATGGGAGAGACACAAGAAAACTGAGTAACTCTGAAATGGCAGAAAATATCACTTTAAGTAACATTGCCAGATGAAGACAAGCAAAGGTATTGGGGATGAGGAGTCAGTTATGAGAGGTGACCAGGAAAAGCACAGTAAACAAAGATAAAGTTGTTATGCATATTTAAGTCATTGCCTTCTCCCTTAATAAAAGTTCTAGAGATAAAGTCACAGCCTCTTCCAGCTAATGTAAGGGAGACACCCTTACAAATGAAGATGTCTCTTATATATGTAAATGTCCCTTACAAAAGGGTAACTTAGTTTTTAGAGCTTTTCCTATGTGTGCAGTTTCTTAAAAATATCAGCCTAACATCATCCTCATTTTAAAAAGACTTATCTTTGGGTTGACTTATTTTGCATCCTTACAGATATGACCAGGTTTAATTTGGGGATAGGAGGGAATCTTTAAGAAACAAAACATAAAAATTAAAGTTAACAAAGTAAGTGTTAAAGTAAATATTTATTTAAAATATGAAAATAAATCACGACAAATTACTGGAGCCTTGGGGAAAGATTCAGGTATTTCTTCTAAGCTTTTTCGAAAGCAATTTACCAGAAATGCTTATGTAAGAATGTATAGTGGTCGAAACAGGGCTTCCACAGGCCATCTAGGACATTTCTACAAATCTCAGCAATTCCCAGCCTTCCCTGTAGCATCATGGTAAATCTGACTCTGCATTTTAAATATTGATTTAATTGCTTACTGTCAATCTGCATCAACAGAATGTCATAAGCTTTTTGAGAGCAGCAAGGGTGTCTTCTATGATTACTCCTTTGTGCCCAGTGACCCAAAACGTGCTTGGCACATAGAGATGTGCTGCATGTGTTTAATAAATTTTATCCCCACCCCCCAAATTACCTTGGCAAAGATAATCCCTCTTGTTCTCCTACTTCAGCCATTCTATCTTCTTATCTTTGCTTTATTTCCTTTCAGCACTATCACGTTTTAAAATAATCTGCTTGTTTACTTGTTTACTGTATGTCCTTTTAGAGGAGGCTATACTAAGAGCAGAAACGTCTTGCTTCCCTGTTTTTCCCAGAGTTTAGAGCAGGGCTTGGCAGAAAGGAGGCTCTCAGTAAGTAGTTTCTGAATAAATAAAAATAAACACATAAATTTTCATGATTAAACTGACATATTGCACAACTCTTTATGAACCTGTTTTTATTCCATTTATTTGAAAACTTTACTCAATTACATTTATTCAATTTATTCAAGTGTAAAATGTTTTTAAAAAGTCAAATTGAAACAATCACCCCAATTTACATGACTAAGTACAAATGCATTTTGATTGACTAAATGATTGAGTGGTTAACTTATAATCCATTACTAACAAATAATAGCTGAAAGAGGTATAGGTACTTAATACTGTGTTAAGGTGGATGATTTCTGATTTAAATTTGCATTCACCCATTATTTCTGACTTTAAGGAGCAACAAATACAAAAGTCACCTAGCTACCTGAGTTCCCTTCCCCCAGGGCAAAATAAAATAGTAAATAAAGTCATCAGCTTCTTGTATATCCATTCTGAAAGTCCATGAATATATTCTCAAGTATTTATGTATTTTTCCTTTTCTTACACAATTAATGGTATACTATACTCACAGTTATATACATTGTTCTTGTTTTGTGGTTTGGATGTTTACTTAATCTTTTGGAGCTTACTCAAGTTTTATGGCTGTATAGTATTCCATTATGCAGCAGTGTCTTAATTTATTTAAATAATTCCACATGGACATTTAATATGTTTTCAGCCTTTTGCTGTTACAAACAATGTTGCAGTGAATTTCTGTAAACATGTCATTTCACACATTGTAAATATATCTGTATGATAAATTCTTAGATGTGTATAGGAAAAATAACACTCCTCATCCTCACCCAACTTCTGAGCCCACTGGGAAATAAGACAAAAGAATCAGGCAGATAGATGATCAAAATATTAGCTTTCTTACTGATAAAAGCTGATGAAGAATGTAACATACACTTGCACATAAAAGGCTTCCTAATTCTGAATTTTTCTATTTAATCATAGGCAATGTTAGCTAAATACAGGTCTCCTCTTGCAAGTTTTAGAAAGTGGAGGGGCTAAGTAGAATTTTCCCAGTTTATTCTTTACAAATTTCATAATTTGGTAAGTTACTCCTCCATCATCAGGGAGAAGCAAGAGAAGCCATGGGTGTTTAACTGGTAAGTGTTAAACTGGTCAGAATCAAGAGAGAGGAAGAAGTGTTCCCACCCTAACAAAGTTAGGTAAAACTTCTGGTTCAAAATTTTTTCCATTTGTAGTTTTGGTAGTTTTCAGAAATATACCAATTTGAACTCCTTCCAGGTGGGCATGAATGTAGTCCAGACACACTTGAAAATACAATATAAGATAAAGGTTTATCTGTATGTCTATTCATGGCTCAGTACCTCAGGGTCCTATCAGTGGACTGAGTATACATCAACTCTTCCTGCTTGCTATAAGACTGAGATTTTACCTAAGCTTATGGCTATCCACATCTGTGTGTCTCTAATACTACACATGCATACTGTTGCAGAGACTTAAACTCTGAATGAAATGGGTGTCATCACAGGGATTTGAACAGAGTGACATGACCACAGTGTCTTGTATACTACCTTGTGACTACTGTCAGGAGTGACTCATCTACTTTTCAGGAAAGCCTAATGAAAAAAGTGCAAGCCAAGGCATTTCTCCGATCAAAGAACTGACTGCAAATTGTCTACCAAGACCAGAACTAAAGCTGCTCTACAAGATGAGAAATCTAGCACACTAGAGAACTGGATGGGTGGCTTCCCTTTGCCTCATCTTCAATTATTCTCTATGCTTGATTTTTATAGACCTGGAATGAGAAAGGAAAGATTAATGAGAGTTTCTGATCCTGAATTCATGAGACAGGATGTTGTGCTACTTCCACAGATGTTTTGTTACATTTTTACAGATGTTTTCTCATAAAACTTTGAACTTCTTCCTTGAAAAAATATTCTGAAGCTTTGGCTCATTCATTCCAATGACCAAGAACATTTTTATTTATAACTTATGGAATAAACACACAGAGGCTCACTGAAGGTGATGTCACTACTTAAAGATGCCCAATTAGAACTACTTTTCAAAATATTACAGGTATGCAACATGAAAAGCGCAAATAGAGAATACAAAGCCACAAAAAGTAGTTGAAGACTGAAGTTGTGTCTGGCCAAGAGAATGATAATTAATACTGGGGACAATTTTGGTTTAAACTTTCCAATCATTTCATAAACCAGATGTGTGCTGATTTTTTTTTTTTTTTGAGGCCGAGTAAATGCTTAGACTCATGGGGCTTCCGAACAGTGTGCAATTCCTGCCCAAACCTTCTTAATTTCTTCTTGTCTAAAAGATAAAGGTTATATATTCCATCACCTTGTCTTCCAAACAAAAGTAGAGGTAAAAAAAGGGAATAGATGCATTTTTTAAATTATAAGTTAGGGTTTCTATGTTTACTTTAGAACACTGGAAAACAGTTTTATGTGTCTTTTGTGTTCATTGGTCCTCCTAACATGTCAACAAGGGGAATGTTATCTAGAACAGTCTTCCTATGAAAGCTTGGCTGAGCCTCCAAGAATAAATGCTTTATGCTAGAAATTGGATGATTTCTAGAAAGGCAGAAAAAAAGCTCAAATAATGACTGTTTCAATGACCTTCAAAAATTATGAAAAACAATATCCTCTAAAACTTTCTTATTTTTAATGTAAGTTTAGAGCTCCTGGCTGGAATTCCTTACCATTCTTTCTTTTCATGTAAAAGTCCCAAGTTCAACCTCACCTTCTCTTCTACTTTCTATTTGAAATTTTGAAGAAGTCCAAAATTATTGAAAATTCACACCCAAACCGCATGTTGGTATTGCTATTGGGAATGGGTATGTGAGAGATGTGGGATAAAGCAAATGAGTTATGTGATAATCTAATTTTGTTATCCCAGGTGACTTGGAGAACCAGAATACTTTCTGTGGGTAAGGAACAATAAATGTTAGAAGAGTTTAGGTAAACACCCTGTATTTTTACCACTTCCTTGACAATGCTAGGACCTTAGAAAAATTTTAACTCTAATTACCTTTCTCCTGCCTTTTGTGTTATTAATTCCATGTGTTTTAATTCCAGGCCTTGAAATCTAAAACCAGTAAGTATCTCTAGTGCCCAGACTACAGTCTTGAAATATCCTTTCTCACTAAAAGACACCTGAGCTGCTTGGAGAAATGGCTTATTACAGGTTTGAGACGGGAAATGTAGAAGATGAGCCAGGAGCATCTTGTTATATCAGAGAGCAAAAAAATAAATAAATGCAAATAAAGAATAAAAAGCTATCAAAAGCAGTCTGCAGAGGCATCTACTGGCTCAAGATAGAATAAGCTGAACATCAGTAAGAGTAGCTGCAATGGACTGAAAAATGACAAACATGTTTAAATCCAAGAGTTCATAATGATTTTAAAAACTTCACTAAACCTAAAGAATCACCTTTGAAGGATGTGGTTTATTTTGCAAACTGGTACATAAAGATAAGAATCAAGCGTTTTACCTACCGCCTTTCCTATATAAACTATACCTCTGGGTAAACAAATGGTAAATGAAAGTGTTTCTCTACAGATGTATTTCAACAAATACACCAAGAAGAGATGACGACATTGGAAATCACCTTTTTGTAATCCTCAATGAATTAAGGATTTAGGTATTGAGCATCTATGGCTGCTACGATCAGAAAGATTATATGATTATATATCTTTTGACTAACATATTACCATCTATGAAGTGTTTTTAAACAAACAAAAAAAACAAACAAACCTGAATCCAATTAAGCTTCTGGATATAACTATTAATTTACAGGAAACATAGAGGACAGAAGTACATGCTAAATTACACAATAGCAACACAATCAGTACAATCCCAACTTTGAGTAACCAGGATAAATGATCTAGATTCCTCAATAAACAAATTGCAGGGGGTTAAAAAAGATGATATAGAAGGGGAATTTATAGATTAAGAGATCCAAAAGACAAAATAAAGGCAAAGCCAAATACAGTGTGTAGGGATTTACATTTGGGTGATGTAGTGTGCAGAATGGAATGGTGGCCCCTCCAAAAATATGACCATATCTTACTCTCTGGGACTGGTGAAAGTTACCTTAATTGAAAAAAACAGTATTTTTTCCAGATGTAATGAAAGATTTTGAGATGATGAAATCATCCTGGATTATCCAGTTGGGCCCTAAATCCAATCACAAATGTCCTCATAAAGAGTTAGGCAAAGGGAGGTTTGACACAGACAGAAGAGACAATCTGAACAGGGAGGCAGAGACTGGGTACTTGTGACTATAAACTAAGGCATGATGACAGCTACCAGAGAATGGAAAAGACCAAATTTTCCCCCAAAAGACACGAGAGAGAGAGAGCAGTCCTGCAGATGCCTGGATTTCCAGCCTCCAGAACTTTGAAAATGAAAACATCCGAAAGAACTAGAAAGTTTCTAGATGTATAATTAAAGATGTATTTAGCAAGTTTCAGCATCTGGCAGGCTTTGCTAAATGACCCCAGATTACACATATCCAGCAGCCTTATAAATGTTGGTGAACAAAGGTGGTTAAGGGTTGATGGGTATGACAATTGGCTCATCTCTCCCTATTAAGTACACAGTGCCGGGGAGAGAGAAAGCTCTCTGCTGTCTCTTATAAGGATTCTAATCCACAGGATCAGATCCCTACCTTTATGACCTCCTTTAGCCGTAATTTCTTCCATATGGGCCTATCTCCAAATACAGCCACATTTGAGGTAAGGGCTTGAACCTATCAATTTTGGGGGACACCAGCATTCAGTCTATAACACAGGATATATTTACATGAATGTGAAAACAAAAGCAAATGTGCCTTTAAGCATTTACCCTAAATGTTGATTCTATTTCAAGATAAAAACTAAAACCTTGTGAGCAACAGTAACTTAAAAACTTCAAATATAGTCCTCTTAAGTCATGCTTAAAATCATCTCCACAATTTTAATTATTTTATAAGTGTTTGCCTTCCCAAAGCAATGGCGTGCATTCAATTATAGTAAAATATTTTTCATTTATAATACAGTGATTTGGAACTGAGGATAATTCTAACAGAAAAGTTTACCTTCCTTAATCTTTTCCTGAGTGCACAAATAGCAAAAAGAATTTTATAGAACATAGGCGCTGCAAATAGAACACCTCAGACCACAAGCTATTTTCAAGATTTTTAAAGCACCTCTGAAATACTTTTCAGTAAAAATAATCAATACTATCATCCTTCAAAAAAAGAACATACAAATGAGAGACCAGACCTTGAGAATACTAAGATGTGATCCATGATCTCAAAACTAGCCAAGAGACATGCTATGCATATATAAATGTGACAGTGGGAGTTTATCGTGGCTGAAACAGTCAGGAAAGAAGTCCCACAGGGTGGACTTGAGTCAGAATTTTATTGGACTTACGTAAGCTAAAAGGAGGGGAAGGTGAGTAGAACTGTTCTCATCCATTCCATAAAACAGATCTCAAAAGCACACAGGGCAACCTATTATTGGTCTAGCATTAACTACAAAATGTTCCTGAGAGCAATAAAATAGTCTGTAATTCAATCACAGATTGAAGTAGTCTATAATTCAGTTGTTTCATTAATTCAGACCTTCTTTCAATTCAACTGGCTCAAATTCAAGCAGTTGTACCACATAAACTGCGATTTATTTATTTATTTGTTTGTTTGTTTGTTTGTTTATTTATTGAAAATACAAAGTAGTATTAAAGGAAAGCATTCAAATAAATTAAAAATCATTCCATATCCCCCTCCACTAACACAATGATTTTGTTTTGCATACTACCTTCCACATGCATAGAGATTTTACAGTCACAAAATCATACTGTGCATACTATTTTATGCTGTGCTTATTTTACTTATATCACAAACACATTCATGTTTTACAGTCTTCCAAATACTTATCTTAATGGCAGTATAATACTTCACTGTTTTTATTAGCCCACTTTCTTCTTTGACATGTAGCTTATTTCCAATTTAATGCTATTATAAATAATGCAGACATAAACATCCTCATGCATTTACCTTTTTTATGGTTTGTTTCATTTTTATATTATTCTTTAGGTTACAAATCTAGGAGTAGAGTTTATGGGCAAAGATATGGTCGTTTTTATGGCCATTTCTATGTAGTACCATGTAGTACCATTCAATCACAAGGGTTGAATCTACTTAAAATGCCACATGAAATTAATACATTAAACAGTTTCTTTCTAAAATTTTTTTAAAAAGAGGCATTAGGTAATTTTAAACATCTGTATTTAAAGTTAAAAATAATGAATGTCCCTTAAAAAAAAGAAGAGTGTGGATAGGTGGTCTAACGAATTACTAAAAGCTTAGATGAGTTAACGCTTCTCAACTTTTCTGAAGTTATGGCACTAATGTGGAAAATGGAAAAGGGTGTTTATGGCCCAGCAGCTCCAGCTATCCAGGTCACCTCTGGCTGCCTCGAGAGTTATAAGGATCCATATCTAGGCAAAACTATGACCTAAAGTGCCAGGGTGCATGGGTTTTGAAGCTCTAGTTGGAGAGAGATTAAGTGACTCAATTCAAGTCACAAAATCTAGTTAGTTGCAGAGCTGGAAAATGAATGCAAATTTCTTTCATCGAGGTATTTTATATAATCACAACTGTTCTACATGCTTTCTGGCTCTAAAATTCAATTTTATATGTAGACGTGTGCTTAAGAATAAAGTGGATTTTCCTACATGCTAAAACTAAAAATACCTAATCTAGTAATTTAAATCAAAGCTGTTAATTAAAAATATCTCTCAGCATCAGCAAATATTTGACTATTTTCTCTGCAATTTTTCAGATTTGCCATTCTTTTAGTTTGTAAACTCTGAATAGTAATTGACCTTTGCATAGTATCTTTATATCTCTGGTAGTCAGAGATAACAACAATAAATTATACATACAACAAAGGAAAAAATTTTTTCTTTTAAAGTGTTGATCTTGTAGAGGTAGAGAAGATTCTCTCCTTAAACTTCAAATTCTCAAGTAGCTAAATGGAACCTTTAATGTGCACCGTCTATTACATTAGAGTCATAAAGGACATTTTGTTCAAAAAAATAGATTTGATCTATACCCAGTGTTCATGCTACCAAGAGAAAAAATTCACTGCAAAGGCATTTTACCTTCTACCAACTATCCAACATTCCATATCGCCTTTGAAAAGCAGAGATTATAGGTGTTAACCTATATACATAAGATTTTTCTTGACCATTAATCACTGGTCTGGGGTGACGGAGCGGGGATTAGGAGTAAGAATTTACCTATGTGCCAGGAACAAGCAATAAAAACTCCAAAATGTGTTTTTTTTATTACACCCGAAACAGTGATTATTTGGTCATTTCTATGGATCCAATTACACATTATACACACAGACGCATCCGTGTGATCGCATGGCACTTGGAAGATTACCCACTATTTCCCACTTATTAAGATCTGGATCATATTTTTCAATGCTCTGAAGATACGTTCCTTTAGAGTAAGAATAACCCCCAGTGACATAAATACATCCATTCATGATGACAGCACCACACTCCATCCTCCTTTCCATCATGGAAGCTATCTCTCTCCATTCATTTTGTTCAGGGTCATAGCATTCCGTGATTGTAGTTTGTCCACCAACTAGATAAAGCTTACTTTCAAATGGAACCGAACACAATCCATATTCTATTATAAAGAAAAATGCAAATTTAATTAGGATAACAAATGAGAGACATCTTAAGGTGGTGATGTAATAATCTTTTACAATGTAGCATACAAAAATAGAGTAGAGACATTTTGATTCCGGCACACGTTGCTGAAACACTAAGTCTTAAAATTCACTTCTTATCACTTGATTCAGATGACCTGCTCTTGCCATTCTCTCTCAGGTCATCATTAAGCTGCCAGGATGCCGGAGGGACTCATCCTCAGACCACTATCTTGCTGGGAATTTCCCAGCACAGAAACCTTTTACTCTACACCTATGTATAAAAGATGGTAGTGGTAGAGTCCCTCTGACATTAAGACATTCTAGGTAACTGGTGTCGGTTCTTTCAGGTCTTAGCAGCTATCCCTGTTCCCAATGGCAGGCAATCTGTAGTGTCTGTTGCCACAGGTGCCACATAGATTGCCTTGATTGCTTCTTTCACACTGCTTCTTGTGTTAAAGACACAAGAAGTTAGAAAAACACACAACTAGCATAGTGGGAAACCACAGCCTGTCATCTTAAGAAGCTGTGAACGGTGCCCAAAGGCAGAGAGCTACTGTATGAGGTTTGGGTCCTGCGGTTGGAGTCTGCCTTTAGGTATTGGCCTTCCGGGTTGTTTTAATTTTTTCCATTTTATTTCTCTCCCTATCCACATCCAAATCTGCCGGCTCATCAAAGCACCAAGGTCTTTTGCAATTTCACTTCCTTTGGCCTAGAGGTCTCTTCTTTTCCCAGGTGTTTGCCTCCTTCTTGCCATTCAGGTTTCATCTTACTGTCACATCCTCTGAGGGGCCTTCCTTGACCATCCAACCTGAAGCAGCCACTCAGGCATCTCTACCACATCCCCCTATTTGAATTCCCTCCACTTCTCATTACCTGGTATGTTTCTTACTGTCTCACTCTCCCTTCTAACAGTGCAGGAACCATGTCCTGCCTACTGCTCCAGTCCCAAATGGAGAATAACAAGGGTCTGGCACCTTGTAAAGACTCAGTGAATGTTTACTGAAACAACAAACAAATGTGCCCTCTGTGTCCAAATATGTGCTCCTATTATTTTGTGGAAGAAAAGCTTATAAGTCTCTCTTTAGAGAGACTGTACAATGAGACATGTGATTTCCCTTTTCAGAATGGAAGACAAATTTTATCAGCAAAATTCTTGTTATTTAGGTTTTGAAGGCTAAGTCTCAGAAGATATGCATTTTTGCACTGAGTCCATATACTGTTGTTCTTTGTTCTCAAGTTTCTGACATCCAAGAAAATAAGATTTCTCCCACCTCTGAAAAACCAAGCTATTACTTTCTAGTTACAGACATGTAGAATTTTTAACAGGATTTAGTTGTTTTAAGTACTTGTGAAATAGTTTATAAATAGTTCCATCAAATGGTTATACTTTAAAAAGGTCTAAATCATAACAACCTACTCCTAGCTTCTAACATTGCTAGGTTTCCCTTATTTAGACTCAAGTTCTCTCTACCCTCAAGTTCAAAAGGACTCATTTGTAAAAAACTGTTTTGTATTCCTGATATGAATGTATATTTGCTACTAGATTCTGAGTGCCTGTGGCAGTAGAAATTAGCTCTTAATCATCTTAATAATACCTAGAATGGTATCTTTCCCAAGGTAAGGTCTCAATAAATGTTATCTTTAATTTAATAGAATTACAATCCCCTGTTTTTCAACTATACAAAGCTACTGCACTTAAAGGCATTAAGAGATAACATTTATATTACATTTTTAAAATAATAGTAATTTCCTTGTAGTCTTAGCTATGCATCTATAAGAGAGGCCCAAGACTAACATTTTGCATTCCTCAGGAGGTGCTCCTAAAATGCCAATGAAGCATATCTTGCTATACTTCAGAAGCTATAGATCCAAACACCCCTAGGAGCTAAGGTGATAGACAAGCTGAATGAAGCAAACTTGGGGTAAGAAAAACAACAGCAAGGCCCCTGACGTCTGTGATATGATGAGAGCAGGTGAAGCCATGGCTGACATGGAGGCTACATGGCTCATTTAGAGAGAACAGCCACTACTTGGTCCCAGTGATTGCTGTCAGGAAGGAATATGGTCCAAGGTTGCCAGATCGAGCAAAGGCCAGATATTACAATTTTTATTTGAAATCTCCTGAATTTTAAACATTAGTAACAAGCCAGTAAAAAAATATTTTAAATAACATCAGAGCCAAACAAAACATACCACAAACGGTACTAATTTGATAGTTTTGTTTCTTGTATTACTTCAGGAAAAAGTCCAGGGTAAATCAAAACTTTACAAATGGAATTATAAGTTCCCACTGATTTATACTATAATATTTATTTTTGATTGATTTTTCAATTTGCCATGGCTTTTCACACTTTGGCTTAAGTTTTACTGCCTTTTAGACTCTCAGGCAGTTAAATTATATACAATTTAAATATGCTATGGAACATTCATTTTTAAAAGAACCCTTTTATGAAATATATATTAAATGTGTAAATGTAAATAACTGCCTTCTCATTTGTTAATCTGACTTTTCATATATTGGATTTTCTCTGTAAAGATAAATCCAGTAATATCTAACTCATATGGTTAACATGAGGATGAAATGAGGTAACAATGCAGTTAACAGCATGTTGCTCCCAGCCAGACTGCCTGGATTTGAGCCTCACCTCTAACAAGCACTAGCTGGCTGACCTTGGGCAATTTATTTACTCTGTGCCTCAGATAATAAGGATGATAAGTGAGATAACAGTAGCACCTCACTCACAGGATTACTGTAAGGATTAAATAGATAAATACATGTAAAACTATTAGAACAGTTAGTGCTTGGCACATATTTAATGAATAAATGTTAGCGACTACTCAATAGCAGCTGTTATTATTACTTCCCTTATAACTTCATTGGTCATAATGGAAAGTTGTGAGGAGTCTGGGACAATACATCTGGGCTACTTGAAGACAATAACCCACTTGGAAACCTGATGCTGTACTAAAAAAGACTGAAAGTAGTATGTTGATTTGGCGATATGAATCTCTCCTAATGAAAAAACTTAAATGTAAGGCATAACTGTAATGGGCTATATAGCTTATGCTTCCCCTGAGCTCTTCACAAAGAGACAAGTCAAAGAACAAGAGACACCAAAGAAGGCAGGCCATTCCTGTGGGCAGACAACACATCCCCTTTAAGATTGTTTAAGTAAAGCCAACATAAAGCTCTGCATGTCCTAAGAGTGAGTGCTTAATAGTAATCGGAACCCAGAAAGAGCATGATTCTATATGAATAAACTATCTCCTGTCGCACTGAATCAACAGGTACCCTTCTCAACTATTTGATAGACTAGTGCTTTTCAGCTATCTATAAAAATTGTGTTTTATATAATGCATGTAACAAAAGAAAGCACATAACAAAGGAATGAGAAACAAAATAATATATGTAAGTGAAAAAATTTTGAAAAGAAACTACTACTCTTAGCCAAACAGACTTAAAATGTATGTCATGTAAAGATTGGAGGGAAAGTATTTATAGATATCCTCTATAAATCTGTACAGTCTAAGTCGTGATTATTGCTACACGGAAATAAGAATATTTTGAACCTTTTAATTATATCTACTTGGAAGCCTGATAATGTACGAAATTTAACATTTTCTATTTCTAACCCATTTTAGCCATCTCTTATATTGATAAGCTGTATCAGAACATGTACTACTGAGACAGTACTTTGTTACCTGGATGTGGACTGGAAGTGATGAGGTTCCATTCATTGATATCAGAATTGTAGCTCTGGACCTTGTCATAGGTGCAGCTTCCTCTGTAGCCACAGTGTCCACCAATGACGTAGATAACCTCATGTAAAACACAGGCAGTAGCATTTCCAACACCTGTGTATTAATTAAATCATATCTTCAGATTGATCTTTCATTCTTTGCAATGAGGATTGTATTGTTTTTGTCATTATCGATAGTAGATATAAGGCATTGTGTGCTAGATATTTTGAAAAATAGAAGAATGAAAAAGGAAGTCTCCTTGCACTCTTTTAAAAGAGGATAAGACAATGATACAAATTAGAACACAGGGTACAGAACTGTGGATGTTCCCAGCAAGGAGACATTGCTTTTAACTTTGGGAAGTTATGGCAAGAGGAGAAAAATTTGACCTGGGTCTTAGTAGGTAGGGCTTTGGCAGGGAGAAGTGAGAAGAACCCATTCTAAGTGAGTGCAAGGCAAGTGCAAAGGCTTATTGGGCAATGTTTTGATTCTGGCACCAAGGAAGGGGAGGTGGCACACCTGGGGTTGTCTTGTGGCATGATAAGTTGAAGTCACCTGGTAAAGGATCCTGATGCACAACTAAGATATTTGGACTTAATTCAGCAGGATTTTAAAGGTGTTTAAACAAAGGGAGGGACTACAATCATAGAAAAGAAGAACTGGTCCAGATGCAAAGTGTTGAGGGCTTGAGTTAGAAGGGGCCTTGGATGTAGAGGGAAGGGCACTGAGGCAAGAGACACAGGTAAAACAGACAAGCCTTCATGACTGACTGAATTGGAGACAAGCCTGATTCTGAGGTCCCAAGCTCAGGAAACTGACAAACGCTGATGATGAAGAAAAATGAAGGTGAGAAAATGGTTTCAGCAGGGGAACAAGAAGAAAGAAAGATGATGACGCTCATTTTAGTTGAGATGTCAGTTTAGTCTTTCAGTTAAATTTATTTAGCACTGTTACATGCAGGGTGCAGTGCCATCTCCTTGTTAATTTCTACTCCAAAACAAAGGTGAGTTTATGAGCAGGGCAGTTATGAAGAGTGGGGAAAAAGTTAGGAGTTCCTAAACAGCCAATTATTTATTTCTTCTCTGAACCTCCCTAAACCAAAAAAGGAAATGAATTTCAAATTTGACTCTACCCAATTTAAGGTCTCATTATCAGGGAAAGCTTCTAGTTCACTTCAAGAATATAAAACAAAAGAAGCTAAGGAAAATAATGTTATCCTTTCTACAGAAAATGGGAAACTAAAAGTTCAGCATGAGTGTGATCATCAGAACCAGTACTAGCCAAAACTGCATAACTGACAAACTGTTATCCTTCCCTGGAATAACATTAAGCATAACCAGGAGTCAAACCTTCAAGTTAAAAGTATAAAACTTTGGAATTTCAGATCCAGCTTGTAGGCGGGGGAGAACTTTGGCAAATGAGAGTCTCCCAGTCCACTCAAGGCTGAGTCAAGTACACACATGGCTTTCTTTCATGGTGGATACACCATTGCAATATTTTCTTTTCAGCAAGCATTGTTTCCAACGATTTAATATAATTTCAATAAATAAATTTCTATCCTCAAATGAATATACTGTAAAATGAAACCATCAAAACTGTTACCTCATCATTAAGAAACAGGGAGAAGTGTATCCAAGTTTATGATAGCTGCTAAAATGTTTGCAATGTCCTTGTTTCTTCTGTAGAAGAGGAGTCAGACAGGAATTCAGACTCACTTGGAGAGAGGACTGGAAATTGGTAAGTGGGTGGGGTCATGCTCAGGCAGTCAAAAATCAGAGCAGCAATAGCAGTGGGTTTTAAACCACCTTCTCCCACGCAGCCAACCACTGCTGAACCTTTGGGCATGCAGGAGAACAGTCATAACAATATGAAAGATACTTCTGTCCTAACAAAGCTGACTTGTCCTACAATGATGTTCATGACAAGAATGCCTAATCCTGAATGCTTACTCTGTGCTAGACACTGTTCTAAACACTTCGTATGCATAAATTAATCTTCTCAAAAACTCTAAGCTACGTAATGTTGTCACCCCCATTGTAGAGATGGCAAAACTGGGGCACAGGGAGATTAAACAATTTGCCCAAGCTCACCAGCAGGTGGAAGTGGAAGTCGGGATTTGGACCCAGGCAGTTTGGCTTCAGAAGCAGTGTGCAATGATCACAAGACCATTCTGCCTCTCAGGCTTCCTGCTTGTCATCCAAGGATCACAACAGGTCAGATTCCCATACCAGGTCAGATTCCCACACCCTCATTAGTGTTAAAAAAAGAAACAGAAAGGCCTGGGAAGAAACAGTTGGGATAAAATCACACAAATTTGGTAACAACCTACCAATTGTTTCTGTGCAACTCCCCAGCACTAATGAATAAATGTAATTAAATTCAATCCCAGTTTCACTTTTTTTTTTTTGTTTTCCAGTGGGAGAAAGGAAGGAATGCAAGGCTAATCTAGTACCAAACAGTAGAAAATACAGTGTTTATCAGACAGATATTGAGACTAAAGAGTGTGCCTGGTTCTGTGGGCCATATAAGGGAGGGTATGGAATCTGCCCCTCTCTTTGACCCTATGAGGCAAGATTTGAATCAAAAAAGCAGAGGCTATTTGTCTCTATATTTTGAGAGACAAAAAAGTTCAAGGATTTAATGAAAGACCTTTTAACAGAGAGATGATCAGCTGATGAGAGAAAAAAGCAGACTATTTAAAAGGAAATTAAAAAATGGGTTGAATTTTGAGAGAAAGCCAAAATAAATAAACACAAACTAATAAAACTACCCAGCCTTTTCTCTATTTAGCCCTTGACTTAGATATAAATTCTAAGACTCAAACCAAGATACACACTCAAAACAGGCTATAGAGTAAGTAGAATGAATTATAATGGTTTCTAATATAAGTTTTTCTTTTCTAGTCTGGGTAGCATACTGTAAGCACGTAACTCTCAAACAAATTGGGGACTGCTATATTATGTTTTTACTTGAAACATTCTGTACAATATTATTTGCATAATCCACTATAGTTCCTAGGTAGCATTCCAAATGATAAATTCTTTTTAAAGTTATTTGCAAGAGAAGCAAGATTATTGTCTACCTCAAACATGTCAAAAATATAGAATGAACATAATCTGCACACTTACCTTTTATCATATTTGCAATAGGAATCCATTTCTCTTTTAATGGATCATAGAACTCGGCCTCTTCTGCCGGAGCCCCTTTTCTGTAACCACCTAAAGCATAGACACAGCCTCCCAAGGTGACTGCACAGTGGTAATACCTGGCGTTGAGCATTGGCAAACCTTCTGTCCATTCATCACTTTCACTGTTGTAGATCCACACTGTGTCAAGAGCTTCTATGTTATCTGTCCTGTAACCCCCAGTTACATAAATGTTGGGTCCCAAACATGTAACACCATAGCTCTCCCTAGTATAATCTGGTATTTCTGCTCCCTGAATCCAAACATTTGTCAGAGGATCCCATATGTGAACTTCTGATAAGGGATGCCAGTAATAGCCTCCAATGATATACATTGTGGCTGTGGACCTCTGGGAAATCTCTTTGTGCATGGGATTCAAAGCATTGTATATTAGAGATCGTATCTTATTTTCAGTCAGTAGGCAGCTTCTTTGAAGGCCTAAAGCTGTTTTTAAATACACTGGATCTATATCTATGTTGATATAGCTTAGGAGGTTATATAGGCATTCAATTCGGTTTTCTACATCATGAGCAGTCCACTTAATAACTGGCTCTATGATAGCTTCTTCTTTCCAAACACTGAGGTTCTTTCTGGACAAGATAAAGAGAAACTTTTCAAGGCTGATTTCCAGAAATTCTTCTTGTTGCCATACTTCCTTGAACTTTGAACACAGAATTCTTCGAGATTCCTTCTCTAATTCTGGACACACATGAAATTCTGCAAAGGAGTGCATTCCAATGCAATTATCAATATCCAGGTGTCTTACCAAAAACTGCTCACAAGCTTTCTTCACTGAAAGGAACTGTAGCAGATCTGCTGCTTCAAGCAGGCTTTGAACATTTCTTTTAGTTATTTCAATTTGAGAAGTGTATGCATAATTTACAAGGCCTTCCAAAACATCATGGTGAATACCGGAGATTTTTATTTTATTTTTAAATTTTTCTTTCATGTCAGCTGTGAACATTGCCTTAAAATAATTGCTGCAAGCAGCTAAAACAGCTCGGTGACAATGGAAGATCATGCCTGAAGGACACTGAAGGGTAATATCAGTGAATAATCCATCCAAGTAAAACGTTCTGAATGCATCCAGGAAATCCGCTGGATGCGTTGAATCCTTGAAAAGGTAAATATAATCTTCTTGTCCTTTTAGGGCCATGGCTGCAACCTGAAACAATGAAAACGTGTTTTCGACTTTGCGTATTACATCAATCGATCAACGTTACACATTCCAATCACTACAAAGGCTGATTAGCATCCAACACTCGCCCGAGCCAGATGGAGTGCAACATTCTGAGTAACAAACGCACAGGACGAGTGGACTTGATTCCTGACTACCTGACGGTCAGTTTAAATTTACCGTGGCTCGGAGCCTGACATGGAGCTCCCGGGTTTTTCAGGCGCCCTTTCTAGAAGGAACATTGCTTGGCTACCCCAATGATCCGGTCTCCACATTCTGCGCGGAGCTGGCGGCCCGACAGACGTCCCCCTCCGGGCAAACGGCTCGCGCGCCCAGCGGGTGGCCCGGCTCGAGGCCGTCGCGGTTCGGCCCCGGCGCAACGCTTTTCGCTCACTCCGGGCGGGTCCGAATACACTGGGGCAAGAAAAACCTCCGAGGGGGAAACCAAGTGCCTTCCCGCGGAGGACTCCCAGCGCCGCGCGCCCCGCGCCGGGGCCCGGCGTGGGGACGCGATCGCGGGCGCCGGGTGCCCGCGCCCCTCGGCCCCGGGGCGCCCCTCGGGCCCGCGCGGCCACCGTCTCCGCCCCCCGGCCTCGCGCGGGCGCGGGACACGGCGCGGCCTCGGGCGGCTGGGCCGCCCGCACCTACCTGCAGCGGCGGCGCCGGGACGCGGGCCGGGCGGCGGGCGGGCGGCTAGCGGCGGGCGGGGGCGGGGGCGCCCCCCGAGCCTCGGACCATGTTTGGAGGAGGCGCGGCGGAGGCTGCTGCCAGCGCAGAGCCGGCCCACAAGCGGCAGCTGTTCGGGTGCTCCGGCCGCTCCCCGCCGCCCCCCGCCGCCGTGCGGACAGCCCCCCTGGGCCCCGGGCCGCTCGCGGGAACTCGGGGGGGCGGGTCCCCCGCAGCAGGTGGGACCGTGTCCTTGCCGGGACGTCGGCGCCGCTCGCTTTCTCCTCCCCGGGTCTCTTCCTCTCTCTCCTCTCCCCCCCCCACACACACACACCGGGTCTCTCTCTCTCTCTCTCTCTCTCTCTCTCTCTCTCTCTCTCTCTCTCACACACACACACACACACACACACACACACACACACACACACACACACACACACACACACACACACACACACACACACGCTTTCTCTCTCTCGACAGACTTAAGGCCTGAGTCAAGAGCACGTCCAGGGGCGGGGAGCGGGTGCCCTTGCCCCTTCCTCCAGCAGCTCTCCCCAGGCCTGGCCCTCATGCAGGGGGTGGGAGTGGAGGGGAAAGCGTGAAGAGAACGCAGCCAACCTAAGGCTAGGGGGTTGAGGCTGTTTTCGAAATGCTTGAGGTATAGCTGCCGCCAGCTCGCCCCCCAGCAATGCAAGCAGGAGGGAGCCGCCGGGGCTGGTTTGCATGCGCACCGGGGCTTAACCTGGAAGCTTTGACAAAAACAGGGAGCAGCAGGGCCAAGGATTCAGGTGACCGTTTTAGAGCAGAGTAGCTAGAAGGAGCAGCCTCCAGTCTTCCTGGCGACAGCCCATCCAAGCACATGTCCACGAGCTACACCAGAACGTTCATTTTCTTGTTCAAAAAAAAAAAAAAAAAGCCAATATCACATTTTCATTTCTCCTTCCTTCATTTATTTGCAAGAATTTATCGAGTGCCTGATATGGCTAGGCTGGTAATAGTGGGGTAAAAGATGGTCCATAGCTCTCGCTGAGCTGAAGGAAGGTGACCAGTATGAAACGAACACCAGAGGCCCGGCGTGTTTCTCAGAGTATGGTCTACAAGATGGAATATGCAAATGGATAATGTTGGGCTGTATATGACAACAGAATACTGAACCACATAGACAGCCCAGAATACAAACCACAACGTCTGAAGTAATGGGATCAGAACAGGACCGTCAAGACTGCCAGCTTCCATCTTTTTACCCCTACTTTCAACTCAGGACCAACCAGGGAAAGCCAAATATGCTCCTTAAATCAATCACATAAAATACTCCCTGCTTCTAGTAGTTGGCCTCCAGCTTTCCCAGGCCAGCAACCTCCAATCAGAGCACACCTGAGACCTTCGCTTTTTTTTCTTTCCTTTTTTTTTCACTTTTCCATAAAGCTTTCCTACTCCCCTGTCTTTCTTTGAGCCTCTGCCAAAGGCAAGCTATAGTGGCTGACTCTCTGCTACAGCAGAATTTGAATAAACAGCATCTGTTTGCCCTCATGTAGGTGGTTTTAGTTTAATTCCACATGTCAGACCATCTCAATTGAATTATGCGGAGTGCTGGTTATGCAGCACTACCATCTAGACTTCTCTGGAGTGAAGACCTAGAAATCTATATTTTAATCAAGGGCATCAGGTGATATTTTACACAGAAGAATGTATGACGGACCAAAAATAGAAGAAAAACAAAAGGTTTAATACCCCCAACATCTGGTAAACAGTTTAGTAGAGAAGGAAAGTAAATGAAATTTAGTTTCTGGCTTAAGGTTTATCTCTGCCATTAATCTAATATGTAACCTTAAGTTACTAACCTCATCCTAGTTTTCTGATTTGGAAAACAGAAAATATCAATACTTTCTAAATCTTGAATAAAGTTATTGGAAAAATAAAATTACAAATGTAAAAGCACTTAGGACATGGCATACGTTAGCTATTATAATGAAAGCATATTTACACAATTGTCTATCACAACCTCAATTTGGAAATTAGCATCTTAATATTTCTTTTAAAAATTATGAACTTTATAATTAACTGTAATTATAGTGATAAGTGATTCTTGAATAACAAAATTTACTATTGTCATTTGTGCAGTTATTTTATATTGCTGCATAGACGACTTAAAACTTTTGCTTCCATTGCCTGATGTTCCCTGATGTTACTGCTTAAAAGTGTATATCAATTCTATGCCCATTATATGTTAATAAAAAAAAGACCAAGAAAAGTGTATATCAGTATATATTAGACTGCTTCGACTTGCCAAGAGAAGAGCAGATCCTGAAGGTTACAGCCAACAGTTCCTCTTTACCACATGCTTTACCAAAAAGACCATTCATTCATTCATTGCAAATGCTAATAAATTTTATACACTCAGAAACATATAATTAGCATTCATAAGTTAAATAAATTAATAACTTTCTTCTAGAAAACAAATGTGCCATCTGTGACTCCAGCTCTTAAGGAAATAAAGAGCTACCATGGAGATGAGACAAAAACAACTCTTGGCAGATATGAAGCTTGGCATGGAGTTGGATGTCATTTGACATCACACTTTTTTCAAAAGACTCTTTGTCTAAAAATAATTTTATTTATTGTTTTTACCTTATTAGTACATCTTTCCACTAAGCAGTGCTATGTCATTAAATTTTTAATATGGTAATTGTGATATCATTATCAATGTGTGTAAATGATGAGTATATACAGGATATTTTGTATACTTCATTTACATACTGAATTAAACAAGTTGCTGCTAAAAAAAAGTGGGTGTAATTTATAAGGCCACAACATACAGCTGTGTAAGTTGTGCACTGCACAATGCCAGCTCTTTCCACTCAAGTAGAGTATAATGTGAACATTGTCCTCAGGAATTATAAAGTACACAACCAGCACAGGTGTATGGGGGCTGCCCTGGAGTTGATAGGTCTTGGCAAAGCCTTTTTGTACGCTTCCTGGAAAATAAGAAAGTGAACATTCTAATAACTAAACCACAAGTACTTTTGCAAGTCAGAAGGTTTCTAATTCTTTGTTTTCAATAAAAGTCAAAGAGCATTTTTGACAAATAACTTAGAAAGAGTTCATGAAATAGGTGGCACTGTTATAATAGAATTTCTTTCATTCCCATCTACTAGTCTATGTGACATATTTTCTCAGGGATTATACCTAAAGAAATTAAAAATGAATATCATTGATCTAAACTCTCATTCTAGAAGTAAGCAATACTCCACCAAAGATACATGGTCTAAATAAAAATAGCCCAATTCATCACACTGAAATAATTTTTAATAAATTTTTACTTTTGATTTAGTCTAAATATATTTATGTTGTTTGATATATTATAATTGTAATGTGAATTAGCCCAGAATTTTTTACTACTTAAGAATCAAGGCCATAAAACAGTTAAAATTTTTATTTACGTACATTTTTATTGCAGAGCAGTTTAACAGGTGACTAATAAAAATTTTTCAAGTATAAAAATATACAGACAATCCTTTCTTTGAATGATTCCAGCATCCATAAATTTCAGTTAACATGGTTTAGTTAAATAACACCAATTCTAACCCGGGGTTCAAATTTCAATGATTACAGTATATTAATTGTGAGTAACTGCATAACATACAAATTTCACCTGCTAGCTCTAGCACTTCAGTCCATGAATCACTACATAAATAACAGATAAACATCATGATCAGTGGCCAATCATGTCTCTGCTTTCAAAGTTGGTGACTGGTCACTCACTGTGCATGTTATTCAGATAGCAAAGCTTGTAGTTGTCTTACTTCCTTGTCTGCCAGTGATAAATCTATGTAATATTTTACAAAATTGAACATTGAAAGGGGGCATTGGCCAACAAAGTGAAAGTGCAACAAAGAATTGAAAAGTTATAATGCTAAAAGTGAATACTGAACAGAACACAATAATGTTCTAGAAGAAAAAGCTGACCATGAGAATGTTGACACTGCCACTATTAGAGAGACTCTAGATTTGCAGCCAGCAGAACTTGGTGCAGGTGAATTTCATGATTTAAGTGAGGAATGTTGTTGTTGACAAAAGGGATTTCATTCCCAGAAGAAATGACTCTGGCAAAAATCTTCATATTAAAGGAATTCTTGGAGATACTTCACGACATTGTAAGTGCAAAAGATAAAATGTTGGAAACTGATTCAAACTTAGAAGTATGACAGTTCATCAAGGCATAGAAAGACGGTCGCTCCATATTGTATGTTATGTGGCCAAAAGAAAGCAAGAACTATTCAAACTATTCTTGATACGTTTTTTACAAAGAAATTAAATAATTTCCAACATTTATAATCGCAATGTACTAAGTAAATATTGGTTTCACTACGTTTTTCATTTTCCTATATATTTATAACTGACAGTAAGAGAGTTTTTAATGTTCTGACAAAAAATGTAAAGGTTACAGGACAATTATAATTTTTCCCAGTGTTATTAAGATTCTTTGCATTGTAATCTTGTATGATCATTTTTACGGTCCTGCGCTACCTTGCAAAGTGAGGACTGCCTGTATTTTCAGAAGGACAATTAGAAAAAGAATGAGATAAAAATTTCCTACTAGTAAAGAATAGTTTGTTTATATATTTTGAAATGAATGATGGTAGGTTTTAAATTACTATAGTTCTTTTACTAAATAAATTTAAAGGTACATTGGTAAACATGTGATGGAAAGTTTCAATATCAATCCGAAAATGTGGAGGTGAGTAGTTTTTCAAAGTTATTTTGGGGGAGCTTGTTCAAAAAAACATGAAAGACCAAGGGTCTATTATTAAAACGAAAACTAGAGTGCCACTCTTTGGTGGGGGGAGGGTCATTTAAAATATAGCAATTTATTGAGAATGTTTTTCGTTGCCACCACAGTTAAAGCTCAATTCCAGATAATACAAAGGATCATAAAGTAGAACCTTTTTCAATTATAAGCAATAGAAACCCAAAACTTCCAATGAAAAAAAAAGAAATATAAGAGCTTTGGCTCAGATAAATTAAGACAGACTGATACTCTTAAATAAGTGAAAGAAAACTTTCCAATGACTCCCTTATTCACTGAAAGGTGAAGTACTTACAATGGCCTCCTGGACCCCGCCCTGCTTCTGTCCTCACCAAAAACAGTGCTGCCTCAGGGCATTACTTCTATCTGTTCCCTTTGCATGCACTGTTCTTCACCAACCCCTCTCCCTCGCCCAGGGCTACATGACCTGATGCTCACCTCCATCAGAATTTTGCTCAAACTAACTCTTAGTGTGGCCTTCTTTTACCAACCTATTTAAAATTATTTCCCTTCCCTGCTTTATTTTAATCCATAGTATTTATTACCATCTATAATATTACATATTTTGCTTACTTATGAGTTTATCGTATAACTTCTCCCACTAGAATGAAAGCTCCATGAAAGCGACTTTCATTTGTTTTGTTCCTGGTTATATCCCTAGCTCATTCCTGTATTCCCAGAACAGTGCCTGCCATATAACAGGTGCTCAAAAAATATTTGTTGTATAAATGAAAACATGAATAGATTAAAAGACTTTCAAAATTTCCTTTAAAAACTTGCTCAAGGGCCTATAATTCTCTAAGAAATTACATAAATGACAATCTGCAGATGCTGCCCTCCTGTAGCATATGATCTAAAAATTTTATCCTTTTTTCATTTCAAATTCAAAGCATCTGGCTTATCCCTTCTGTTCATTCTCTCTGTCATCACTCTTATCAGGTTTTCACTTCTCACTTGGTTTATTGCAAGATTTTCCTATGTCATTCCCTACCCTTTCCTCCCAAGCCATATACTACATTTATCCTTCCCAAACATCACATTCTTCTCATCATTTTCCTTTACTTGCTGCTAAGAGCTATCTGGAAAAAATTCAAACTCAATTGATTAGCTTCCAAACCTGTCCATAATTAGTCAAATCCTACTTACAAAGCTTTATTCCACTACTCCCTAGTTTCAGCCCTTAACCTCATCAGATCAGCTACTTCATCACTACCTCATGAATATGCTGTGCTCACTCCCATCCAGGTTCACATTATTCCCTTCACCTGCAAAGGTCTACTAAGTCCTTTCTCTCTAAATCCCTTCCATTCCTTAAGCTGTAGATCAGTCTACTTCTTTCTCATAAAGCTTCTTTCATATCACAATTAATTAACTGAGTACAAAAAACAATGCTATATGGTCATTTGGCCCTTACTTGACCTAAGTACTTTTTGTTTATGCTGATTACTAAGATGTTTCATGAAGCATACTTTGGTATTATAAAATTACATATGTACATGTCCCACTTCCTCTTTAATCAAATTATAAGTTCCTTGAAGGGCATCATTCTTTGTAAGGCATAGTCCTACACTTCTACAGGTTTGTTTTGGTCTTTTTTTTTTTTAACATAGTAGGTACCCCCAAAATATTTGTTGCATGAAGTATTCTTAGCTTCCAAAATTGTGTAATAAGATTTTTTTCTGGTTTTAAATGTAAAAAGGGCTTAATCGTTAATAGGTCCCTAAAGAATATATTGAACTGAAAATAATAAAATATTGCTTAAACCAGATTGTGAAAGAGTTGTGATTTTGATATGTAACAAAATCTAGAACTTGACTGTAGTGTGTTAGATTAAAGGTGAATAAGTTTTCCATTTGCACTGATTATAAAATACTATGTGGCAAATGGTATTAAGTTTAATTGTAAATATTTTTACTAGTTGTTTAGATATCTAACTAAACAATCTATTAATTAAATATGAAAGACAAACTAATATTTTACTAAGTAATATCTTCCATAAATGGGAGCTTCTAAGAGTTTCTGTGTTAGAAAATATCTATGTTAGTATTTTGTTTCCATATGAACTATCATCAAACAGATATATTTGTACAACAATAAAGATTGATTTTTTTGGCCTAGAATATATTATTCCATAAGCCCTTATAAAGCACATCAAAAAAATGTTTACAACAGAACTATCTACCCCCTATCTAAACAAAACAAAACAAAAAAAACAGGGAACACAAAATGACAGGGTATTAGGTAAGAGTTGTCAATTCAAATATATATTCCCTATAGCTGGTCTCATCTGAAGATGTGCTGTGGGGTTATTAGGTCTGTAAAAGACTCTTCCTCTCATCTTCTAAAAAGAGCATATCTGATATTAGGGGCAGGGAAGTAGCTATTAATTCCAGTCTCTCACTATTAATAGAGCTACTCTCCCCTGTCTGGTGCCTGCCTGAAGTTGCCCTATTGCTGTGACAGTGGTCTCTTGAAGCAGCTTATGAAAGAAAACTTTTCTCTAACACTCCTGCACTGGTAAAAACTAGGAGCTAAAAAATTTAAATGTAAAAGAATATGTGGGCATATCAGAGATAATATTTTCAAAAAGTAGAATAAAGACATAATTATAACTTGCACTCCAGAAAACTACATGTGTACTACAAAAGCATATTTAAACTAAAAGAAGTGTGCTACAATTCATGTAAAACCTGGGTAGGAAGAGAAGTCTAATATGTGTCTAACACCAGAAAGAATTGATTGAGTTAGGCATCAAAAATATTTATTGAACATTCAGATGGTGATTGCTGAGCCATTGTGACAAGGCTGTGGACTTGGTGATAGGAAATTTTTATATGGAGAAAAACTTCTGGATCTGTGGCTTTCAGAGTAGCAGTATTTAATATGTACAATTGCTATATCTTCACTTGATCCACAAATATGGAGTTTTACGCATTAATCAGGTAGTTCTCAAACAGAGATTTTATTCCCCAGGAGACCTTTCGTAATGTCTGGAGATGTTTTTGGTTGTCATAGCTTGGGGAGAGGGAGGGATGTGACTGGCATCTATAGAGATCAGAGATGCTAAATATTCAACAGTGCACTTGAAGCACCCGCTCCTCCCCCGACTTTCAACAAGAAATTATCCAGCCCAAAATGTCTGTAGTGCCAAAGTTGAGAAAACCTGCATTTAATGTTACTTACTATACCAGGTCTTAACTATAGCAGTTGGTGTCTAGTAATTCTTTGGTGATCAAGTACACAGGAGCTGGGGGTAGGTTATTTTGCGGCAGGTAAGCTTGCACATCATACCCTTTGGCTGTTTATTTAAAGGAGCCAATTTGTGACTCACTTTTAGGGTTGGATTGACTTTCAGATTATTTCTGTGGCCCTCAGACTAGATCTACTGGCTAGTCAAGATTGTTTTCTGGTTTTTATTGTTTTTACAGGAAATGGTGCTACATTCAGCAGGCGGGGCAATTCATAGGCAACTAAATATTTGAAATATTTGTAGCAGCCATGTAGAATTTAGGAATTTAGGCTTGCCTTGGAAACATTTCTGGGGATACTGTACACCAAGTCATGCAACAATTGTGTGAATTGCTACTACTTAGGGTTGTGGGAAAGAGGTCATTAAATATTTTTCTTTAACAAAGCACATTTCATTGGACTACATGGTGCTACTCAAAGTCTGGTTCAATGACCTGCATCAACATCATCTATGAATGTATTAGAAAGGCAGAATTTCAAATCCACCTCACACACATTGAAACATTTTGCATCTTAATGTGATCCCCAGAGAAGCGGCTTTGTACAATAGAGAGAAAAAAAGGAAGAGGAGAAAGACAATGCTTGTAGGTACAAAATGAGATAATCCTTGAATTCAAGAATCCCTGATCCTTGAATGTAGCACTGTGTTCAGTTCAGGGACAATCTTGAAAGTTGGAGAGGACTTGTGAGTAGGTCAGAGGAGAGTTATGAAAATAAAAACTGATTTCTAAGGATCAGATAAATTATAGTGTTTAGCTCAAAGATAAGAAAACTAAGCAACATGGAGAGTTCAAACCTGTGATCTATTAATACGACAATCCATAAAACTGACCATCAAGGCTGACCCCCAAATGGTTTTAAGTTGTAATGAAATGAAAATCTCCTTCTAAAGGCCTTAAACATAGGATTAAGAATTAGTTTTATTCAAAGGAAGATTCAAAGAGCTCCTTAAAGCACTTGATATTAGAATTACAAAATTTTAGAACTGGAAAGTAGTTATGGATAAAACTCAATCTAGCCATTAACAGAAAATAAAATGAATTCCAGAGAAGCAAAAATAACTTCCCAAAGTCACACAACCAGTTAGCAGTTAGAGCTGGGACTAGAATTTAGGCTGACACAACTAGTTTTGAAGAATCCTTTTATACTTAGTTCTGAGACCTCAACGAGCTCGTTGTCTAATATCAAAAATTGGAATATCATTAGTATTTTGAAAGTTTTTTTAAAGGTAAAATTAGTTTATATAATGTAAATAGTTCCTTCTTTCCTCCCTCCATCCTTGCCTTCCTTTTTCCTTATAAGTCTTTCTTAAATTTATTTAACTCTTCATCCATATAAAGTACAAAATTCTGAAAATTTAAAATTTTATTTTTATATTAATATACTTATGTTATAATTTTAAGTGACAAAAGCAATATAACAATTATAATAATCCACTCGTGTCAGAATATATGTGTATATAAGCATATACATACTCACTTGGAGAAAATTCTAAACACGTATATACACTCACTTGTGTGATGGCATTATGGGCAATTATTTTGCAAATGTCACCCAAGCAGTGAAGAAGCAGTGAAGGCTTTGGACAAAGTTTTTATTTGAGGTTGATGGAGAGGGTCTGGGCAGAGCTGGCTTCATGGTATCTGGACCTGTGCAGTCAGAAGGGCCTCAGTCTTGGTTTAATGCCCTGCTGTTTGAAATTCTCAATAATTTTTGAGCAAGAGATGTGCATTTTTATTGCTCTGTGCCTTGCAATGCCTGGACAGCTCAGCTCTGGACCATTCATTGGTAGATGGTTGTGGGGTGTGCTCTCTCTCTCAGGAGGATTTTTTTTTCTTTAAATTGTTCTTCTTTTTAAAAAATAAGAAAATAGGCTAGCAGGAAAATAGGTTAAATCATCCTTAAAACTCTCAAAGACAGACATTTTAACTAGCATCTCTTCATACATCATCCTTGGGGTACAGTCAAAACAATAAAAAACACTTCATTACTTTATGGTATGAATTTCCAAACATGGTTACAAAAAAGGTATGCATGTTAAAATTAAACTATTCCTTGAGAGATAGAAATAGCCATTGTATTAGTTTTCAACTTCCATAAAACAAATAACCTCAAATTTGGCAGCATAAAACCACACAAATACATTAATTTCTGCAGGTCAGGAATTTGGGCATGGTGTGACTGGGTTCTCTGCTCAGGGTCTCACTCGGCTGAAATCAAGGTGTCAGCCTGGACTGTGCTTCTTACCTGGGCTCGGAGTCTTCTTCCAAGCTCACGTGGTTGTTGGTAGAATTCATTTCCTTGCAGTTAATGGTAGGATTGAGATCCCATTTCTTTGCTGGCTGTCAACCAGGGACTGCTCCCGCTCCTAGATGCTGTCCACATTCTTTACGACGTGCCTCTCCATCTTTTAACCAGCAATGGCATCTTGACTCTTCTTGTGTTTCAAATCACTAAGTTCTTCTTCTGTTAACAGTCAGGAAAACTTTCTACTTTTAAAGGGCTCTTGTGCTTATGTCAGGCCTACCCAGAAATTCTCTGTCCCATAAAACATAGCCTCATCACAGTAGTAAAATACATCAAATTCACAGTATTAGGGATTACGTACAGCATGTACCTCATGGGGTGAAAAAACTCTGGGGCCATTTAGAATTCTGCCTACTACAGATATCCTATAGGGTCTGTGTTCCTCCTTCTCTATCCAATCCTATCATGACCTGAATAGTCTTTTCCAATTGACATTTAACTGATATCTCCATGTTATAAGCTCACATTTCAGCATAGTAAAAAATAGCCATGAAGAATTTGCTTATGATTGGGGAAACGTAGGGATTCTTTTGTTTGCAAAGGAAAAATTTAATAGAACAAGAATCTTACATTTTTAAAAGCCTAATTAATGGAAAACAGTATGGAGGTTCCTCAAAAAACTAAGAATTGATCTAGCATATGATCCAGCAATCCTTCTACTGGGCATTTACCCCAAAGACTTGAAAACCCATATTCAAAAAAGATATTTACACACCCATGTTCATAGCAGCATTATTCACAGTGGCCAGGACATGGAAGCAACCGAAGTGTCCTACAGTAGATGATTGGCTAAAGAAGCTGTGGTACATATATACAATGCAATATTAGCCATAATAAGGGATGAAACTGCCATTTGAACAACATGGATGGACCTCGGGATAATCATGCTAACCGAAATAAGCCAGACTGAAAAAGTTGAAAATCACATGATATTACTTATATGTTGGATACAAACCTAAAAGCAACAAATGAACAGGACGAGACTCATGGACATGTACAATAGACTAGTGGTTACCAGAGGGTGGGGGGTGGAAGAGGAGAGGGGAGGTAGACAGGGGAAATGGGGGTCAAATATAAGAGGGTAGGGGGAGGGTGAAATGGATAAAGGGGATCAAATATATGGTATCTGAAGGAAACTGGGTGTTTATCACCCAATAGAATATACAGATATCAAATTATAACGTACATATGAAAATTATATAATTGTATTAACCAATATTACCCCGATAAATTTAATTTAAAAATAAATAGAAAGTCTAGTTAGCATGCATCAATATATTTGTTTCATTAAATCTAATACAAGAGATAAGTCACAGATTCAATCTAGATGCTTGTATTTACAAATAAAGATTAAGAACAGATTACCTAGAAATTATCAAATGTAAGATTTAGAAAAGATTAATAACTATAATGCAAATAATATAGTTGGACCTTGGTGAAATAACATTTACTGAATATATCAGTGTGTGTGTGAAGTGCTGGCATATATAAGTGTGGGGCTGCTATTCAGTCACAGTCTGTGTACATGAGCAGCCAGTATCCATTCTGTTTTGTAATTGTATTCTGATTGGTTGGCGCCTATGCTGTACTGGTTGCTAAATATATTGAATATTACCATTGTGTGCTAAGTAATTTATTATCTTATAGTACACTGGAAAACAGCCACCCAAAGACATCAGGTTCTAATCCCTAGAATCTGTAAATGTTACAAGGAAAGTGGGTCTTTGCAGATATGACTAAGTTAGGGATATTGAGATAGGGAGTTGTTTTGTATTATCTGGGTGGGCCCTAAATATGCAAGCATCCTTTTAAGAAAGGGGCCGGGGAGATTTGATAGAGACAGAAGAGGAGAAAGCAATGTGACCATGAGGCAGAGATTGCAATGATGTAGCCACAAGCAAAGGATAATGTTGGCAGCCACTAGAAGCTGAAAGAGACAAGAAACAGAATCTTCCTTATAGCCTCCAGTGAAGGGTGGCTTTGCTGACACCTTGATTTCAGCCCAGTGAGACTGTTTTGAATTTTTGGTCTCTGGAACTGAGATAATACATTTTTAATGTTTTAAGCCACCCAGTTGGTGTTAATTCCTTACAGCTGTCACAGTAAACTAATACAATGCCTAATTCAGTAAATCTTTACAACAATCTTAGGAGGTAGGTACTATTATTAATTCCATTTAACAAATAAAGAAACTGAGGCATTGAGAGACTAGTAATTTATGCAATTCAGGGCTAGAATTCAAATTTAGGTCTCTAAAACACAGCAGAGCTTTTTACTACCTGCATTAGAAATGAAAAATGAGATACTACGATTTCTGCTTCTGGAGGAATTGGGACTGGACTAACCCTCCCAGTGTAAACAATAAGGAAATTGGACAAAGTATATGAAATGAATATTCAGGCACTGAACAAAGAAGGACCTCGGGAACTATAAATTTAAAAAATTTCCAGAGTTGACACAGAAATGGAAGACATTTGAATTCTAATCAGACCCTGAGTGGGTTTGATCCACTAGTAAACAAAGAAGGAAAAGGAAAGAATGCTGATGTTAAAAGGCAAAAGGAAAAAAAAGGTTAGAGGGATGGATAGATATGTGATAAAACAAGCAGAGGAAAATGTTAATGGTTAAATTAGATAGTAGGTACGCACGTGTTCATTCCAATATTATGACAAATGTTATGTCCATGAATTTCACAACTTACACTAGGCAAAGTCCTTGAGAGACACTGTAGTGATTTTAAAGTATGTCCACACATTCTTTGACTTCTTCAAAGGTGCAGTCTAATTCCTCTTCCTTTTAGCTAGATTTTGGGCTTTAGTGTTCTGTTTTAACAACTGAAATATGGTAGGGGTAATGGTATATAACTTCTGAGACTAGGTCACAAAAGGCACAGTGGTTTCCTCTTTGCCCTCTCTCTTAGATTGCTTACTTGCAGAAAACCGTCTTTAGGATACTCAAACAACTCTCTGGAAAGGTTCAGGTAGTTGGAAATTGAGGCCTCCTGCCAACAACCAACAATAAATTGAGATTTCCTGATAACAGAGGCTGCCCGTTGAAAGTCATATTAGTGAGTCACCATGTAAGCAGATCCTCCAGCCTTAGTCAAGCTTCATGACACATTTGAGATCCTGAACCAGAACTGAGCTAAGTGCTCCTGAATTCCTGACCCACAAAAACTGAGAAAATTAATGCTTTAAGCTGTTAAATTTTGAGGTGATTTACTTTGTAGCAATAGATTAATAGTCAACTACCAAATCTTAATCAAGAAATGTTATACACCTTGAATAGTCCTTTATCTATTATAAATTGAATAGTTAAAACCTTTCAAAAAAAAAAACAAACAACAACAACTACATGACATCATTGTTGAAGTCTACCAAACACTTAAGAAAAAAATACCAGCTGTTTTTTCTTTCAATGTCACGTTTTTGTTTTTTCTTTCCTGGCTGCTTCATGTTTTTTCCATCTTTGGTCTTCTGCAGTTTTACAATGATGTGATTTCATGGGATTTTTGTTTTAGCCTGTTTGGGGTTCTTATATCTATCTGTAGTTTGATGTCTTATCAATTTTGTAAAGCTCTCAATTATCTTTTAAAATATTGTTTCTTTCTCCTTTCCATCTAGACACTGATTTCCTATGTCATCTTAGTATATCTTCTGTCTCTTCTCTTCTGTAGTCTTATTTTGTCGCCTCTGCATCATTCTGAATATTTTCTTTTGTGTTCATTCGCTAATTCTCTCTTCAGCTATGCCTGTTCTGTTGTGAAATCCATCAAGTTTCTAATTTCAGTCATGGTAACTTTCAGCTCTAGTATTTCCATACTTTTTATTTAGTTTTCATTTCTTTGCCAAAATTCTCCTAATTTTAGTTTGTGTCTGTAATCTCCAATAACAGGATGTCCTGCAGATCTGTTTAAATGAAAGCTTGTGTCTCTTGGTGTGGCTTTTTACTGTGTGCCCTACAGTGTACTTGCAAAACTGTTGACAGACTTATTTTGAGGCCTATTACATTAATATCCTGTTGCTGCACAACAGTACTACCACAGACTTAGTGTCTAAAAACAACATGCATTTTTATCTCATAGGTCCTGTGGTCAGGAGTCCAAACACAGCTTAGCTGGGGACTCTGTTTTATGGTCTCATAAGGCTGCCTTCAAGGTGTCACCTTGAACTGTGGTATCAGCTGAGGCTCCACTAGGAAAAGATCCACTTTCAGGCTCACATGGTTGCACCATTCAGTTCCTTGCCAACTGCTGGACCTAGGGCCTACTTATTTCTGTTGGCTAAAGGCCACCCTTAACTGCGTGCCATGTGGCTCTCTCTGAAGGCCAGTTCACAACAGAGCAGCTTGTTTCAAAATCAACAAAGGAGAGAGGTTCCTTAAGATGGGCATTAGAATATGATATAATATAATCATGTATAATTACATACATCCTATCATCCTTGTGGTATCCTATTAATTAGAAGCAAGTCACACATCCCCTATTCCACACACAAATAAGAATGACCAAAGTACAGGGATATTGGGAGGCCAGCTTAGAGTTTGTCCACCATACCTAGGACGTTAATATCCTCTTGAGATAATTTAGATTTGCTTCTGTCAAGCACCTGGGAGCTCTAAAAATCTTAGATAACTTCAATCCAATTTCAGAGAGACAATATTCGAAGCTGAGCTGCCATCCCTTTGTAGGTATGCTTACTTCTGGATCATTCTTACCCCTAATGGACAATTCTAACTCCATTTGGGATTCTGACTCAAAGTCAGGGCGTTTTACCACTGCAGGCCACATACTCCAATGCCTCCTCCCCTATTACCATATGACTGTCAAGACAGCCACTCAGAACCTCACACATCACTTAAAGAATTAGCAAACACTTCTAGAGAAAAGCAGCTCACCTACCTTGGTTTCTGTGCTTTTGTGGCAATTGTTCAGTGTTGTTAGCTCTGTCATTATCTCTAAGTAGATGTTTTAAAAATTTTGTTCGGCTATCAACTTTTCTAGATGTGTTGACTAGAAGATCTAGTCCAAATTACTTGGTCTACCATTATTTTAAATGAAAGTCTTGTTTTTTTACTTCCATAATTTGCAATTTGTTACTGGCCTACACGCATATAGAAATTATGATAATCTGTAAATGTGTTTAAACATAATCTAACCTATTAACTTAAAGTAAAAAAGATTTACTTTTCCAATCTGAAAAAATAAAAGTACCAATTTTTTCCCATTAAATTATATAAAATATTTCTATTTCTGGAGCTTTCCATAAAGGAAAAGAAAATCCTAATATTACATAATATATATGCCATATATATGCCTAAAACATGATAGCCTAGAAATCAGCATGGAATTAAAAACTTTAGATCACTTGATACTTTAAACTTCCCTACAAAAAAGTCTCTTAAATTTTGAGTATTCTTACAAATTACATATATAATTCAAAACTGCATTGCCAAGTAGAAATAACACACTGATTAAACCAGTATATTGGAATTACAGTTGTGATGTTGAAATAAATTGAAAATTTCTGAAAAACACTGATTTGTATATAATTTCAAAAAGAAAGTCTGAAATTAATAAAAACTTGGGCAATAGATACTGTATCCAGATCTTTAAAATACATTGATTTGGGAGCCTTTTATTCTTATGTTAATAAGGCATCGGGCCTATTTTTAAGATCTGTAACTACTAAACATGATTTTCAAATAAATATCTGAGAAAGTAAAATATATGACTACTCTCTATGAGAATAAATTTTAAAAATCTATCAAGCACCTTTGGTAGAGACCACTCGTTGCACTTACCTCAATTCTGTACTCTTTTTTCAAATTTTTCCCAGGTATATGATCATCTGAAATAAAAGTTATATTTTTCATCCTCCCTTTTAGTTAGGTGGGGGCATTGTAAGTTTGGCCAATGAGATTTAAATGAATGTGCAACTCACTGCCTTCCCTCTTGCTGGCCAGAATGTTGATGTGAGGACTGAGCTTGAACAACAACAACCTTGGATCATGAGCTGGAAATCAAATGTTCAAGTCGGTAGAGCAAAATAGCCTTGAGATACTTACCTCTGGAATTTTTAAATGAGAAAAAAAATCTTTCTTTTTGCTAAGCCACTGGTATGTGAGGTTTGGGTTTTATGTGCTGCACCTAATGTTAACTGATACACATTTGAATTGTTGGCATATTACTCCTTTATTAGAAATTGTAAATGAGAAACTATTTCAATACCTGAAGACCAAATTACAACACAAGATTCCATAGGCTCAAGATTTTGAGACATTCTGGAAAGAGTTTTCTGTAAAGTATATCCTTTCCGTGGCATGGCAACATCATTCTTCTTTAAAAAGGTTACTGGACAAAGATCATTTCCACCATCACCTATATAAACAATCCTTGTATAATTCACACCCTGTTGTAACTGTTTATTTACAAATTCTACCAAAACTACATTTTTGCAAAGATTTTTGGGACACCTATGGCAAGAATGAGCATGATAATTTTCCACAGTGAGATGACCACTGCCATCAAAAGCTGCTGGATTTGTAAACACTTTATCAAACACATCATGAAAACTGGTAGCTTCTAAAACCCAATCTATGAAGACTGAATTTGAATCTGAAATAATGATGCAATCAAATTTATCCTTGTTCTTTCTTATAAAGTTTAAAAGCTCCACCATCCCCGGTGCAAAAGGCATTGATGTCATTGCTCTTTTCATTTCGTCCTCTCTTACGCCTTCATCTCCCAAATATTTGAAGACTCTGCCCATAAATTCTGTCCAAAATCCTTTTTTATAAGAATCTTGTAGTTCAATAGGAAGCTTTTTCTCTGGAGCACACTGTACAATCCAGGTGTCACTATTGTCATCTATGATTGTATTGTCAAAGTCAAAAACCAGCAGAATTTTCATGGTTTCAGAAACAGATTTGAGTTATCCTGAAAAAGAAGAAATATTAGTTCCTAGACACTGTTTTACATGACCAGCTATTATACTTAATTAACATTACTGACTGTTAATCAGCTAAAACACAGCATGACTATAAATAAATTAAAATGATTAAGCATTTCCAGATCACCATTTAAGCACTTTTTCCTAAGAAACATAGTTCATATTTCAGTATTTTAAGTAAATGGAAAACAGAATAGCTAAAAAGGATACTCACAGTATTACTGTGTTCCTGTGGGAATTGTTCCTTGAGCATTCAAAATTAAACTACAGACCTCTCTGCTAAGAATAATGAAACAATTATTCTCTTATAGTCCAATATAGAAAAGTTTTGAAATACAGAAAAAAAATGTTGGCTAATTATTCTTATTATTTTCATCAAGCACAGCCAAACTTATCAGCTTAATATTTATAATAATCCTCATATGAAATAACAGGTTATGTATAATATTCTCTATGTACTACTCAAAATTCAGACTAAATTTAACATAACATAAAATCTTGCAAATTTTAAATAATTTGTATAAAGGTTTTTAGCCTGTTAATGCCAATGTTATAACTAAATGGTTGCTTGATGCTGTACATGAAATTCTGAACATATTACTTGAGAGTTCAATTTAGTTCTTATAGACTAGTTGTAACTTTTGTTAACAATTTTCACATTTATTTATATTTTCTCTAGATACATCAGCTCTAGAATGCCAAATAATATGAATATACCTGAGTAATCACATTGCTTATTATATGACAATTATTTAAATCTCTGTTTACATTAAAAGATACTGAGGGGTCATTAATCATAAATCTCAAGAGAAAAGGAAAGTATAAATTAGTCAACAGATGGCATGGAGAGAATTATGATGTAAAAATGATAACTAATTATAGATTACCAAAAAAAAAAAAACCCTCTAATTAGTATGTGTAGACAAAAATATATTTTTTTAAAGAGTAATATTTTTAGAGAGATTACTATATACCAGGCCCTGGATTAAGGACTCTACAATTATCATCTAACTGTCATAACCCTATTAAGAAGGATTTATTATTCTCATCTTAATGATAGGTGAAATGGAGCATAAGTATTAGTTAATTTGGTTAAGTATTAGTTAAGAGGCAGCGTGGAATTTGTACTCAGGTAGCCTTGACTCCAAAGTTCATGCTTTTAGGTACCACACTCAAGCATCAAAGAAATAGAATATTTAAAGACTACTTATCAGTTAAAATATAAAATACTAAGGTCATTTTGATGAAAATGTTTAATAACAAGAAAACATTCATTTGTCTCACAGTACACACTAACTATAATACTATACCTGTGATCTACTTTATAGCCATTTAAGGTTTTCGCAAGAAATTTTTAAAAAAGAAAAAGAAAAACACACAAATAAGAAAAAGAAGAGACTGATTAAAAATAGAAAACATGGCATTTTATCACGTGTATTTGCTGGTTTTTAACAACAGATATCCAGTAGGTGAACCTGAAAATAGAGCTCATGACTCACATTAAGAGTAAATATTTGGTATCTCTTAGTTTAGAATACCTGGACTTCTGGTCAAGATGGCAGAAGAGGTAAACTTTGTGCTTACCTCCACCCATGATCACATCATAATTACACCTAAATTATAGAACAATCATTACTGGGAAACACCTGAAGACTAACGAAACAGAATTCCTATAAAACTGAACAGTGGATCTGAATAGATTTTTCTCCAATGAGGACAAAAGATGGCCAATACACATATGAAGAGATGATCAACATCAGTAATCATCACAGAAATGCAAATTAAAATCACAATATCACCTCACACCTGTCAGAATGGCGATCCTCAATAAATCAACAAACAATAAGTATTGGTGAGGATGTGGAGAAAAGGGCACCCTTGGTCATTATTGGTAGGACTGTAAATTGGTGCAGCCATTATGGAAAACAGTACTATGGAGGTTGCTCAAAAAACTAATAATAGAACTACCACATTACCCAGCAATTCCATTTCTCGGTATTATCTGAAGAAATCTAAAACACTAATTCGAAAAAGATGTGTGCGCCTCTGTGTTCACTGCAGCAGTATTAACAATACCCAAGATTTGGAGGCAACCTGTTTCCACCAACAGATAAATGGATAACAAAGAGTGGTACATATATACAATAGAATATTACTCAGGCATAAAAATGAATGAAATCTTGCCATTTGCAACAACATAGATATTATGCTAAGTGAAATAAATCAGACAAAGAAAGACAAATACCATATAATTTCACTGATACATAAAATCTAAAAACCAAAAACCAATGAGTAAACAAAACAGAAATAAACTCATGGATAGAGGATGCATTGATGGCCATCATATAGAAAGGGGTTGCGGGGGCTATGTGAAAAAAGATGAAATGGATTAAGTATAAATTGTGAGTTATAAAAATAGTGAGAGGGATGTAAAGTGCAGTACAGGGAATATAGTCAGTAATATTGTAATAACTATGTATGGTGTCAAATGGGTACTAGACTTAGTAGGGTGATCACTTCACAAGGTACATAATAAATGTCTAATTACCATGTTGTACGCCTGAAACTAATATGATTGTATGTCAACTGTCACTGAAGAATAATATTAAAAATATTTATTTATCTGAAGAATAACTAACCTAGAAGGGTATCTCTTGTGCGATGAATTTGGATGGTATATAATATTCTGATATCTGGATCCTCGTATCTCTAAATGCCTAATCCAGGTGTCTCTGACTGACTCTCACAGATTTACGTGCTGAATTCACTTTCCCATAGAAACAATGTAATAAACAGCAATAAGGCATAGTTGACAATCACAATAGTACCGTACCTAGGCACATTAAAAACAAAACAAAACAAAACATGCTTTTTAAATTGTACACCTGAAACTTACTGGATTTTGTTAACCAATGTCACCATAATAAAAATTAATGAAAACAAACATACTTTTTAAGCATTCTGAATTCATATATAATCAAAAAATTTTTTTCAAATGTAACTAACTCACTGTTATTTAAAAATTGTCTCTAGCTTGTATTTAGCTACAAATTACTGAAATTCCTGAACTATTAATCTAAAAATAATATGTATCATAAGCCTGAAATTAACATGTTTCCACTGCTATTAATTTCTATTTAAAAGTGAAATTTTCTTTTTTCAGATATTTTTGTTTTTTTCTAAGCATTCAATACAAATCTTTATTAAAAATACTTTTTCAATTTAGTATTTCCAATATAATTAATCTTACTTCAGCAAAGAGCTTAGGTTAAACAGTCATAACCACCACCACTTTCAAACACCACTTGGTTTCTAATCAAACTACTCTCACTACATGCAGGGAACAAAGTTATCTGGCTTGGAACAAAGGAACAAATACTTCTTAACCCCTAAAATTAATAAAGACATTTAAGATATTTTTAAATTTATGTTTTCTAATGACACTATTTTCTCTTACATCAGAGAAGTATCTAATGACAATTAGAGAAACAAAAAACTTAAATACCACATAGAGAATGTTACATAAATGTAACTTTTTATCCAGTGGATAAAATCACAAGTGTTAGGCTCATTTTGTTGAGATTTTCAGATTCCATTAAATATTAAAAGATTAAAAGATTTAGTGCTGTACTTGAAATAAAAATGTCTCCAAAAATTATGTGGCCAAAGGTTGTTTTAAAAATGTGAATCTATTTTGAAACTAATTTGTTAAATTCCCAAATTAGTTTTAACTATTATCTTCAAAACCATGATCCATGTATATCTGGTGTATCAGCATTGTTTCCAGTCTAAAAATAACCTATGTGCTTTTAATAACAAAAACTAGAAACTACGTACACATCCAAGAATTGGGAACTGGTTAAATAAGATATGTGATAGCCATATAATGAAATATTAATTTAGCCAGTAAAAGTGAAGATATTCAGTTCAAATTAAACAGCCTAATTACAAAAGTGTAATGCTATTTCTGTTTTTAAAAAAGGTCTGTGTACAGTGGTAGGATCATGGGTAGTTCAACTGTAGTTCATTCTTTTTCTACAATTTTTCTACATTCTTCTCCAGAGTAATTTAAACTCTATTTCAGATCAAAGTGTATAGGCTGTCTTCTTAATTTCTCAACAAAGAAAAAATAAAAGGAGCGGATGTAATAAAAAGATAGCTAACTCTAGACCAACTTGGCTCTAAAGATCCATGGCTTAGAGCTAAGATACAGGTGTTGAAAGTCAAATGATATCAGACCATGTCAAATTGGCAAATTATTAACATCAAATCTTATATATTCAATACTTTTTGTAACCAATTTAGTAAAAATTCCAGAGAATTTTTATTGGGAGGTAATTCTCCATGAGTCTCTAGTGGTTCTTCATGTCTTAGAAGCAAGGCACTCACTGTCCTTTGCTCTAGACTATTGTCTCAAAAACCTATGTAACCAGCCTTAAAAGGCATGTTTGTTGTTCATTATAATAAAGATATGGGATCCTTAACTCCATGTGCAGTTGACTTCTGGCCCTCTTTGCATCATCCTGTGGGGAATGGGACAAAACTGCTGATATTCTGGCTACTACTGAGAATCATTCATTTCTAACCTAGAGGTCTGCATATTCTATAAAACTGTGGCAAGCTGTTACCATACAAGCAGGGTAAAGTCTCTTGCCCTTCCAAGTTCTTGACACCTTAAAAACTATGCTTCCAAAAAAATCAATGTTGTACGTGAAAAAACTAATTTCTGTCAACAAATGTTTTATTAATCCTTTCATACTTACCAGCATTATTATGGTGGAACATCGGATAGAACACCTGAAGAAAAACAGTACGACTCTGTGTTAGAACTTCAGTGATTAAAATCTCTCCTCCTCTCGTTTCGAGCGACTCCAATCTGGTGCCTAATGTGTGCACGGTGTGGCCAACTAGCTTGTACTGAAATCATCTGTACTCCGATGTATTAGAAAAAGAGTGCCTTTAGAGGTCTGATTGGTCCCCCAAATACATTCGATTTACTATCCTGTATTTACTAAGCAATTTAAAGGTCCTAACATGAAGGTCCTAACAACATCCAAGTTTAACAATTCCTGTTTAAAAAAACGAAGCCCCATCCGGCCTAGATCACGCCTTAAAAACCAAAGTATTTAAAGGCAGATATTCTGTCAGTTAATCCCTGGGTCTCTGTAGTTAAGGGATCACTGCCCATCACCTCCCACCTGCCAGGAGGTCTGTGAGCTGCACCGACCAGGCCTAGGCCCCGCGTTCCCACACACCTGCCAGGTCGGCCCCGAAAGCAGACGCCGGCAACGAGTTGGGGGTCGTGGGCCGCGAGGCACGCGACTGACGAGGTCGGGAGCACCGGGCCGGCCGGAAGACAGCCATTCGCGTGCTCGGCCTCCCGCGCAGACGCAGCCTGCGCTCTCCGGCCCCGCGCCCGACGGTCGCGCGCTCGCCGTTCCTTGGCGACAGCGGCCGTCACTTCCGGCTGCGTTGCTAAGCAACCGCGTGGCGTGCCGAAGCGTCGGCAGGCAGGCGGCCGCCCAGCTCCGCCAGGGAGTCGCCGTTCCCAGTCTGAGAGCCCCAGGGGCACCTCCCTCATTAGAGATGCTGGTGCGGTTCGGAAGGCGCTGTGGGCAGGCGAAGGAAAGCGCGGGTGAGATACACGCCCCTCCCGGCGCGCGGACCGGATGGTTCCTGGCCCCTGAGGGCGAGAGGCGAGGGTGCCCAGTGAGAGTGCGTAGTAAGCAGTCCAGGCGGAGTGGCCTGCACCGAGTCGAAACAGCCCCGCGGGCATCGTTGGGTGCTGCGTAGATCCGTCCCTTTCGCCCTCAGGTGAATCGGGAGGTAGGAAAGTTTACATAACTAGGAGTGGAGAAAAGACAAGAAGTAGGCTGGCCCAATGCACCAGCTGGTTCGGTTCTCAGCTGCATAGTTGCAGCTCCAAGAATCCGGTGTTTGCTGAGTTTTCTTGGCACGTAAGCGTTATTATTATTCATTGAGTGAATTGGGATATCTTTCGGAGATATCAATGACCTCATTAAAGGCTTGCTGTGAATCTGCGGAGTTCTCTTAGGAAAGTCTCTGGAAGGCAAGTGTCTCAATTTTCTTTTCTCCAAAGTGAAGGTTAAGGGCTCACCCTGAGGCAAGGGCTTTGGCAGCGTGTCAAAAATAATGCTACTTAAGGTAATGTTATTCAGATGCCCCGTGATAAAAAATTTCGTTTTTGGAATACCAGGAGTGGGATGCCTACAGAGCTCTTTATCAATTCCAACCATTCCCGTTTCTTAAGTCTCTAATTCCAAATTAATGTTGTCATGGTGACAGCTAGAACCTTGGGAATTTGGACTATCTTCATGCCAGTGCTTGAGCTTCTGTAGCAATAAAGCCGCCTGTGCCAGATGCAGAGCCAGATTTCTCTTTTAGTCAGCAGTGGTCCCTAACCTTTTTGGCACCAGAGACTGGTGCTCCTATGACAATCTAATGCCTGAAGTTCTGAGGTGGAGCTGAGGCGGTGATGCTAGCGAGCTCTGGGAAGTGGCTGCAAATACAGATAAAGCTTCGTTTGCTCACCTGCTGCTCACCTCCTGCTGTGCGACCTGGGTCCTAACAGGCCAAGGAAGTCTTCAGTCTGAGGATTGGACCCCCTGCAGTCTAGTGGATAGGACTAGTGAAGGACTTAGGAGGTAGCAAGAGAGGGTCATGATATATAGGAGAGAGACAGGACTCATGTGGCATGTATTGAAAAAACATAATTACTCTAACATATTCACTTTCCTACATATGCAGTACTGCACTAAAAGGCTTTGGTTATAAATGACTTATTTAACTCATTATAGTTAAAACAGAAGGGGAATATTTTGGCTCACATACTTGGGAATTTAGATATCAGTTGATCCAGGACACTATTTTACTTCTCAGCTTTTCCTGGCCTTTTTCTGTATGAGGAGACTTGGTATGCAGTAGGCAAGATGGTGTGGGTCGTTCTAAACTCACACTTTAGTTTATCAACCAACTTCTCACTCCCATCATCCTTAATTCAAACCCCAAGAAGATTCTAATTGATCCTGGCAGCTTTCCTCTCAGTAAATTATTTTCTTTCTGGAGCCATATGATTTTTTTGCTTTCAGTTATCTCTTTACTTTTGTTTCATTCTTCTAGTGAAAATAGTAAAAATAATAATAGCTAATATTTATTGGGAACATATTGTATGCTAAGCACTATTTTAAATTATTTACCTGTATTCATTTAATTCTTACGCCAACCATATAAAGTAGGTGCTATTAATATCTCCACTTTGCAATTATGGAATTAGACTTAGAGGGTTTAGTAATTCATCCAGATTCTCATAGTTTATATGTGGTCTGTTTAGAAAAGTCCAGGTGGTTTGTCTCCATGATACACACTCTTACCCACTGTGTTTTACTGCCTTTATTATGCCTGTGGCCACCCAACATTATTCAAATGAATTTTCTGTTTTGGTGAATTTCCCTCCAATAAGTCCTACCTCCATAAGTAGAAGACAGATTTATTTTTTCTGCCGCCCTTGTACCTAGGGCACAGGCATGGGACCAATCAGTTGTACACGGGCTAGATTTATATTCTGAAGAGAGTGATATGAAGAAGCAAACAGCACATCAAGTCCATTTTCTGGGGAGACTGTGGCAGCAAAGGTGTACCAATTTCAGATGTAACACTGGTAAGGTTCAGATATATGGTTTCCGGTGGAGTGAGTTTTAAGTGGGCAAGTTGAGGTGTCTGCTCAATGACACTCGCCATGAGCTTTCGCTGGAACCTCATGCTATGGTTTGTGTAATGTTTTGCATGTGTATCTTCCAAGGATAACTCTCTGGCTACCTAATATCCTTTAATAGATTTCTTTTATGCTTAAACTAGCTAGAGTGAGTTTGGTTGTTTATAATTAAGAATCTCAGTTGATTAAAAAGGTAGGAGCATTTCTCAGACCGGAGCGGGCATCCCCATTTTGTCATTTAGGATGCTTTTGAATTCATATAACAGAATACCCAACTCAGTCATGTTTAAAAATAAGGACATTTATTTGCTCATATAACAGGAACTCCAGGCTTCAGATCTGGTGGATCTGAAGATCCTCATTGCCCCAGGTGCTTCCTTTGTTTCCTCTTTGCAGTTCACAGTAATAGCTTCATCAGAAGTCTGCTTCCTCCTGTGATCATAGGATAGCTGCCTATCAGACCTTCATGCTTACTTGTTTATATCTAGCTTGAGAGTCACTCTCAGATGTCTCTCCTAGAAGAACAAGGAAGAACTTTTCCAAAAGTCTCACATAAACCTCTTCTCCTATTTGCTTATTACAGAAATAATTATTGGCAAGGGAGATGCAAGTATTCTTAAACTAATGAGGCCCAACCTGGTAACCGTAGTCAGTTCTCCAAATTACATTGTGATGCTCAGGAAGGGGTTGAATCGAGTCAATCACAATGTTTGTAACCCCCAAAGGTGAACATCCCCAAGGTTATCCATTTATAAATTTCTACTTGATTAACTTTTAAAAATGCTTTTATAACAATCTGTTGGGGTAGGTATTATTGATCCCAACTTTAAAGATGTTGATACCAAGCCTCCCAGAAGTTTATTGACTTGCCTGTTTACGCAGTAAGGAAATGACCAAGCAAGGACTCAAATATATGTCTTCTGATTTCAAGGTCTTGTTGACTTTCCTCTTAATCCCAGATGTTCTTAAGATAACAAGAATAAAATTGTTATTTGAAACAATTTCCAGATATCATGCCAATAAAGAAATGTCTGAGAAAAAATATCACTTCACTCCTCTTGAAAGTCTTTAATATTCATTTTTTAAACTTTATTAGAAATAAAGAACTCTGAAGATCAAGTTCTCTATCCACTTCTGCCTAGCAGAGAAGATCTCCGGCAGGTTGCCATAATTCCACACAATGAATGGGAAAGGATTCGAGATAGCCTTGATAGTTTGACAAGAAAAGCAGCATGCCTTCGTGCAGAAAGGAAGGCAAAGAAAGAAATGCATATCCGATCCCAAGAAGTGGTAAAACATTGGACTAATACATATGCGGTAAGTATTAACCACCCAGGAGTACATATGCATAGAAGACTTACTCTACATTTTTAGTACTCATAAATATTTTTATACATAAAATATAAAAATGCATTGAAATACATTTTTGACAGTTTTATTTAGCTTTAAGTGACATACAATAAACTGGGAATATTTAAAGTGTATAATTTGATAAGTTTTGACATACTCATATACCCCTGAAACCATCATTCCAATTAAGATAATGAATAAATTCATCACCCCAAAAAAGTTTCCTCATATCCTATTTTACTTTCACTTTTCTCCGCTTCTCCTGTCCTGCCTCTAGGCAACCACTGATCTGCTTTCTATTATAAATTTCACTCTGCACAATTATTTTGAAATTCTTTCATGTTGTTGTGTATGTCAGTTATTGATTTTGTTGTTATTGCTGAGTGATATTTTCTTCCAGTCTGTGGCTTGGCTTTTTATTCAATTACAGTGTCTTTCAACGAACAGTTTTAAATTTCATCAGTTTTTCTTTTAGTGACTTATCTAACTTATCTAAGAAGTCTTTGCCTAACCCAAGATCACAAGGATTTTCTTCTATATCTAAGCTGAAAATTTTAGGTCTCATATTTAGGTCTCTGGTTGATTTTTAGTTAATTTTTTGTATGAGGTGAGGTATGAATTTTTTTTTGCACGTGACTTTCCAACTGTTTCAGTACAATTTGTTGAAAACTATACTTCCTCCCATTTAATTTGCTTTGTACATTGGTTGAAAATTCAGTTGTCCATACGTATGCAGGGGAAACTTCTGGACTATCCATTCTGTTCCATTAATCTGTTCTTCCATCTTTATTCACACTTCTATATTTATAACACACTGCCTTAAGAACTGTAGATTTAATGATAAGTCAAAATCAGGTAATATTAGCTTTCTGACTTTGTTCTTTTTCAAATTTGTTTTTGCTATTTTAGGTCCTTTGCACTTATATATGAATTTTAGAATTAGCTTGTGTATTTCTACAAAAAAACAGCTGGAATTTTTATTGAGATTGTGTTGAATTTTTAGATCAATGTGGAGAGAATTTCCATCTTGACAGTATTGAGTTTTCTGACCCATGAACATAGTATCTCTCTCTATTTATTTAGGTCCTATTAAATTTCAGCAATATTTTTTAGTTTTCAATGTATAGGTTTTATTCATCTTTGATTATAATTTATCCCTAAGTAATTCATATTTTAATGATATTGTAAATGATATTTTAAAGTTTCAATTTGTTATTCATTGTTAGCTATAGAAATGAAATGAATTTTTTTATATTGATTTTGTATCCTGCAATATAAGTTTCCTTATTAATTCTAGTAGTGTTTTTGTAGATTCAATCAGATTTTCTTCATAGACAATCATGATATCAGAAATTATAATTTTACTTCTTTCTTTCCAATCTGAATGCCTTTTAGTTTTTTTTTCTTATCTTACTGCACTAATTAGAACTTTCAATGCAATATTGAATAGATGTACTAAGAGTGAAAATTACCACCTTTTCCTTGGTTTTAGGGTTAAAATATTCAATTTTTCACTTTTAAGTATTATGATAGGTACTGTAGATGCCCTTAATTGATTTTAACAAATTGCCTTCTGTCTCTGAACTGTTGTGTTTCTTTTTTTAAAAACAGAATTGTTGTTAGATTTTTTAAAGTCCCCTTTGTGTGTGTGTGTATTGAGGTAATTAAGAGGTTTTTATTTTTCATTTTGTTATATGGTGAGTTATATTGATTGATTTTTAAATGTTGAACCATGCTTGCATTCCTGGGATAACCTTCTCTTGGTCACAATATATTATCCTTTTGACAGATTCAGTTTGCTAAAATGTTATTTTTATGTCTACGTTAATGAAGGATGTTGGTTTGTAGTTTTCTTGAACTGTTTTTGTCGGGTTTTGGTATCAGGGTAATGCTGTTTATTGTTACTAAGGATTGCTCAGAAAGATAGTACATGAAACTATGAGGAACCAAAGCAGCAGCTTTTTATGTAGCTTGGATTAGTCTGTCTGCCTCTCTCTCTCTAGAACTACATAGTGTCTTTGCTGTACTTCTCTTTGTGCTGCTGCTAGATTCTCCATTTAAGAGGCATAGTAACCCATAGTTAGGTTCCATGCACATGAGTGTGAAGCCACTTCAAAGTGGGGAGCTGTTCTCTGACTCCTTTTATTATATCACCTGGGGAAAATGCTGAGAAAAGATGATTCCCACCTCCTCTTTACACTTTCCTATACCATTTCAGACACTGAGAGGCAGGTTTTTTCCCGATTTTCTTTTAGAATTATTAAAACTATGTGTAAGTATAATATCTGTCCAGATAGTTTCATCCTTTTTTTCTTTTTAAACATTGCATGTTTCCTTTGTTGCAAGGTACATAGAATACTTGTGGCGCCTTGCTTTAGGAACAGTGTTCATAATTCTCTTTTGTCTAGAAGAGGGAAGAATTATATCATGACTGATAGCATATATGTAATACATGACATTCTGAAAAAGACAAAACTATAGGGAAAGAAAAACAGATCAGTGATATGGGGAGTGATTGAATATAAGGGCTGAGGGAATTTTTGGGGAGAATGGAACAGTTCTATAAGTGACCATATGCATTTGTAAAACTATACACCAAAAGGCCATTTGCAAATTATACTCTAAAAAATAAAGTCTGATCCCTAAAGGGATAGAGAAGGACAATAAACCCCTATTTTTTTTTTTTTTTTTTTTTGCAGAAATAGCACACTAGACATAATACTTTACACTTCCATGGGTATTAAAGAAGATGAAGTGTAGTAAATGTAGTGGAAATATAGTAATAAAAACTACAATATAGGTACAGAGATTGACAAAATAATAGAAGAGAGCGCCTAGAAACAATCCCATATTATATATGGAAATTTGACATAGTACAGAAATGTCGTTGTAAATCAGAAGGGAACAGATAGGAATTCAATAACTGATATTGAGGTATTTGGCATATGTAAAAGATAAAATTATGTCTGTATGGTACAGAATATACAAAAATTAATTTCGGCTGGATTAAAGATCTAAATGTGAAAAGCAAAACAGTAAAACTTTAAAAGTAAATCATAGAATATATTCAAGATTTCAGATTTTCTTAAGATGTAGAAAGTATGACCCAAAAACAAGAACAAAGACTTCATCTGACATGAGACATTGGGTAGATTCCTCAGAGGTATAGAAGAGCATGTAAAATAATGTTACTGTTGATTTTTAAAAGGAACAATAGTAGTAATAGGTATTATGTAAATATATAAAGGAACTTTGGAAGTAAACACTAGAAACTAATAATATTGGTTATTTAGAGATTGCAGATAGAAGTTAAGATTGGAGGGAGTTTCATTGTATACCTTTATAATATTTTGGGGTTTTGAACCATGTAAACATGTTGCCTACCTAAAAAAGTCAATTAAAAAATTAACTCATAAGTGTAATCTCATGTTTTACTTAATAATATATGCAAATACAATAAAGACTCATAATGAAAGCTCAAATGATCAGATTATAATGTTAAATTATGTAAAATTAAATCAAAAAATGAAAATAGAAGACTACTTTTGCCTTTTTTACAGGGAATGAAAGAACAGAAACTTAAAGCCAAAAAGAAGCGTGATGAAGAAATAGAGGCAGAAAGACAAATTCTTGACTTGGAAGAAGCAATACACAAACAAGGAGAAAGAAAAAAGGCCATTGAATATGCAAAGCAATATCAATTTTACCAGACAGAAAGAGTGAAAAACTTTCATGTACTACTTGATTTTTAAAATATTTTTATATATATTTAACATATCTACACCATTAGACTTTATTTTCTTAAAATACTGCACTTTGTTTCGTAGTCTGGACTACTTCTTACTAGAGTTATGAAAGAACGTGACGCACAAATTGAATCCCAAAAGAGTAAAATAAAATCAGATAAAAAATGGGAGGAACAACTGAAACTTAGCATTGAAAAAGCTTTTAAAGAAGAACAGGAAAAAGCAGAAAAACGACACAGAGATAGAGTGGCTCTTGCTAATGATCATTTAAAACAGTATGTACACATAAATTACCTTATTTTGTATGTTCCTCTTTTTCTCATAATGAATATAGCTTTTTTCTGTTTATAAAAGTAATACAAGCTAAAATACCTAGTAAGTAGAAAAAATACAAAGAAAGAGATTAACAATCACTGTTACATCACTATTACTTCCTTATCCAGATTGGTTACTATTGTCACAATAGTGTTGCATAAGAAACAACCACACAATCTAGTGGCATTCAACAATAAACATTTATTTCTTGTGTATCTGTGGGTTGGTTAGATGTGGCTGGGCAGATTTTCTTCAAACTGCAGAACTGGCTGTGTTTGCTTATTGTTATGGGGAGGACCCTGATCTGCTCCATGTGTTTGTTATTCATTCTGAGGTCCAGGATGAAGGGACAGCAACCATCTGGGAGAAACTTTTCCTATGATATTGACAGATGCAAGAGAGTGAGCCCAAGCTTGTAAAACCATGACTGAACCCAAAGTCAAAGATCAGGGAAATGACTTGGCTTACCCCAAGTCTAAAGCAAGTCACATGGCCACACCTAACGACAGTGCAACAGAGAAATAGACTCCCATAGAAATGGAGAGTGAGAGAGTCTTTTTGAATAGTAATCTAATCTACCACAGTAATCCGTTATTGTTTTGGTGTATAGCCATACAGACTTTTTTTTTGGTGGTGGTGGAAGGGATTGGATTCATTGAGGTATAATTTACATTAAAGAAAATTCACCTTTTAAAAAGCATAGAGCTGTATTACCATTTCCAAATCAGGATATAATACACTTTCGTCACCCCCCAAATTTCCCTCATGCCCCTTTGCACTAAATTCTGTCTCCTACCCTCAGACTCTAAAACTGCTTTCTCTGTCCTGACGAATCAACTAGGACTCTCCTGTACTAAATTGCCTTAATAATAGCATAGCAGACTCACTGGCTCCTTTAACCGTGTAGTCCTTCATGGCACAGCAGAAGGGAATTGTCCCCTCCCTGAAGTTAAACGAAGAAAAAAAATTTCGATGGGGTACGTATGAAAACGAGGTTTATTCCTCAGTCTTTTTGTCCATTTAAGTGAGTTGTTGACCTGCCTTGTGCCCACCTGTTCGGGAAAGAAAAAAACTAGAGACATCAGCAGATAGAGAGTAGCAGTGGAGCAGCCCACATAATTGTTGATTGGCTGACAAGGATGCATGGGCAAGTGGACATCTTGGGCCCAGCTGTCTTGCCAGGATGCGGAGGATTGGCCGCTAGATGAGGGCACTCAGCATCTGCAATAAACTACCGATGGTGTAGCTCTTGGTGTTAATGGTGGTGGGTCTTGGTAGGTGGATTGAAGAGGTAGAGCTGGAGCTAAATCTCTCAGATCAGAACTCTGCAGTGAGGAGACTGCTCTGAATTATCTGAAGAACACATGTACAAGTCCTGTGAGAGAACCAGCATTTGATGGCTTACCACTCAGAAGGCAATAATAGCTAGTTAATGTTGTCTAAAGGAAGAATGGCTATCAAAGTGGCCAGTTAAATAAGGGAACTTTTGTTCCTCAGCTTCCATCAAACACCGTCTCCTGAGGGGCCAGACCCATAGCTTAGGTAACATCGTCTAGTGCTGAAATTGAGAAGCACGAAGAAGCGCTACGGCTTACGGACTTTGTAGAAAAACAATGTAACTGTTTCATCATACATTCATTTAGTTACCTGGTTCTTTCTAAAGGAAAGGAACATTTGAATTTAGTGAAGTACTTAATTTTAGTGAGGAATGAAACAAATTTCAAAGAAAGAAAAATATTTGTAATTCTGGGCTAAGCAAGTCTCGGCACTGCTCTTTATATATCTGTTTTTGTCCCCTGCCAAATCTACAATTTCTCTCTTATAGCTTCAGATTATTCCAGGTTAGAATATAAGTTATTTCTTTAAAATATAACCTATTTTCTGCTTTGCTCTCAATTATAATTACGGTTTTGCTTTAGAATAAAGGAACGTGAAGAGGAAGAAGAAAGAAGGAAAAAACATAAAGAAAAGGATGCTGAGGAAATAAAGCAACAGCATTTATTATATGAAATAGAAATGAGAAAAAAATTAGATAAGAAACAAGAAGAGATAAATGAAAGCAGGAGACTGTTTTTTGTAAGTTGAAATACAGCATTTCTTCAAAATAGGTACAAAGTCCAATGCCTAACATTTAATATATTTTTTAATAAACAATAGTGAAGTAGAAGACAAGTTGCTGTTAAGTTGGGTTTCTGAGTATATTCTGGGGGAGCTATATTTGCTATGGTTTTATATGAATGTTCATGTACATGAACAATAAAGGGAGAAAAGAATTAACTTTTTTTCAAAGGAATTAATTTTCTTATCCTTAAATTGAAAGTTGCTGTGAGGAATTAATGGGGTTATATATGTTCAGTATTTGCTGCACTATTATGTGCTCAGTAAATGGTAATTATTTTATGGTTGCAACTTATTTTGTAATTTTTACATTTTTTTAAATTAGTTTTTATTCTTAAGTAATACATACACTGAGTTAAAACGTCAAACAATACCAAAAGGCTTCACCCCTTCTGCTTCTTTGTTTCACTCCTTCTGCTTCTCAGAAGCAACCACTTCCAAGTTATTTTAGGTGTCTCTTCTGGTATAAAATTATATTCGAAATAACATATATTTAAAAATATATATGAAGTTCTAAAGATATGTATCTTGATTCATCAATTCTAGAACTTTTCTCTCTTTGTCCTGGTTGTTGTTGAGGATTTAGCTCAACTGAAACAACTTCTCTTTTTTTGGTTTGCTATTCTTGGAACATAGATGGTTTCGGTCCTTGAGGTTGCCTTATGGCCATGAATGGCTGCTGTAACTCCCACCCACATGTCCACATTGAAAGAAGCAAGAAGGAAAAAAAGATAAAGAACAAAAAGAGAGTACCCTATTAGTTCTCCGTTTAAGGAACTTTTCCAGAAGTCCCACTTGACAATTTCCATTAAATCTCATTGGTTATAATATAATCACACTAGCTGAAAAGAAAGTTTATAAATACAACCTTTTCACTGAGCATGATGAACAAAATCTGGGCCTTGCTACTGCTGCAGATAAAAGAATCTTGGGTAGGCAGTAATTGTTCCTGCCATTTTTGTTTTTTGTTTGACTGAGAGTTATCCTCAACTTTATCTTCAAGCCTTCTTTGAATTTTTAATTTTATCAACGTTTTAATTTCTATGAGTTTACTTGTAATCTTATTGTTCTTTTTATACAAAATCTTATTCTTGGTTCATGGATGCAATATTTTTATCTCCCCAAGTCACTTTGGAATGGGACAGACCGTATTTTGAATCCTGACTCTGCCACTTACTAGTTAAGTGAGTCTGGTGGGGAGAATAAGGAATAGGTAGATAGTGGATGGTGTAAGAAGAACACATTGTTCTGTATATCTTTTAAATATTTTTGATGTGTGTGCCATGTGACTATATTAACTACTCAAACATTAAATGAAAATTATATCTATTTATTTGTATTTTTTCTGATTTTAGAATTATTTTTAATTGCATAATTTTAAATTAGATACTTGCTAAGAAATACAGAAAAACATTAAGAAGATGTAGAACTTATCTATAATCTCATACCCCAGAGCTAACTGCTGTTAACATTTGATACATTTATTCTAGTTATATATACATTATAAAGTTGTACTTATATATATTTGCAAAACTAAAATAAGCTATGTGTTTTATATTCTGCTTCCCCCCCCACACTTACCAATTATATTATTTGTATCCTCATGTCACTGTGAATATAGCTTATTTAACTATTTCTCCATTATTGAAAATTTAGAGGTTGTTTTCAACTTGTCACCATTATAAATAACTGAGATGAAGTACATGGTACATAAAAGCTAATGCACTTTTCTGATGATATCTTTGGGATAAATTTCCAAGAGAGAAATAACTGGGTCAGAAGCTGTGCCCATTTGACAGATTCTTATTAGATATTCATCTGTCGAAAGATATTTTTCTTTGTGATAGGATAATCCACAATTTTTTTTCTCCAAGGAACATATGAATGATAAAAATATCATCAAAGCTGTAGAACAGCAGCACCAAGAGGAGGAAGATGAAAAGATTAGGAAATTTATCAAAGCAAAAAAGCGGCTTACACAAATGGCAGAAGAAAAAGAAGCTGAAGCACTCAGGTAAGCTTTTAAAATGATTTATGTTAACGAAGTACTACCTGAAATTATTATATTATTAATTAGAAGCTGTGATATGAGAGTAGCCTTTAGGAATAAAGGTCTCATTATTTTACATATGACTAGGGCTTTTAGTGACATAATCTCAGGTTTGGGCATGTGAGTTGTTGGGTTCCCTTGGAATATTGAGGATATTTGTTTAGTAAATGGTTGGAAATACTGGAAATCTGTGCTCTAGGAGATGAGTATGAGTTGGAGATAGCTTTGTGAGCCATTGATATGTAAGTGGCAGTTGCAGCTGTGGATACAGGTGACCTAAACTAGGGTGAATAGGTAAGAAATGAAGGTGGCATTGTCTCTAGAGAAGCCTCCATTTCAGGGTCAAATGGAAAAGGAAGATAATGTGAAGACCAAAGAATAAATTCTAGAGACTGGAGGAAAACTGGAGAAATAGCAGAGGAGGAGAGTTTCAGTAAGAAGAGAGCAGTCATCAGTGTTAGATCAAGAGAGGGATTAAATGAGATGTTTAAATAAAGTGTTTATCAGATTTGGAGGTCATTGCTTACTTTAGTGAGCAGTTTGGGATGAGGTGAGAGTGAAAAGTAAGAAGCTGGTTGTAGTACCTTGTGTTTCTGTCTTGCTTTTCACGCTTTTCCCTAGTGCAAAATCCTCTGATGACTTTATATCACAGAGTCGCTACTACAGCCCATCCTAATTCCCAGCCACCCCAGCCTTATCTCTCAGTCCTCATCTCTTACTATTCTCTGTTTCTTTTGCTCTTTGTCATTCACCCTGTACTTCTGTACACATTCTGGGGAATGCTCACTTCCTTTACCTCTTTTAGATCATTACTCAGTGTGTTCTCATTGAGGCCTTCCCTGAATACCTTAAGATTACAATCCCACTCCCCACATTGCTTATCCCTGTAACTGCTTTTTTCCCTCATTGCATAATATAACACGATTTTAATTATTTGTTTTGTTTACTCTTCCCTTACCCTGCTGTAATGAAAGCTCCATGAGTGCAGAGATTTTTAATGTTTTTATTGTTATGTCCTCAGCACCTGGAATAGTGCTTGGCACATAATAGGTAATTAATAAAAGTGTTTAAAATGTTTTGAAAGCCTAGATAAAATGTCACCTTTTCTATGAGGGCGGGCGGGCTTTCTTTCTTTCTTTCTTTCTTTCTTTCTTTCTTTCTTTCTTTCTTTCTTTCTTTCTTCCTTCCTTCCTTCCTTCCTTCCTTCCTTCCTTCCTTCCTTCCTTCCTTCCTTCCTTCCTTCTTTCTTTCTTTCTTTCTTTCTTTCTTTCTTTCTTTCTTTCTTTCTTTCTTTCTTTCTTTCTTTCTTTCTTTCTTTCTTTTTCTTTCTTTCTCTCTTTCTCTCTTTCTCTCTTCCTCTCTTTCTCTCTTCCTCCCTTCCTCCCTTCCTCCCTTCCTCCCTTCCTCCCTTCCTCCCCTTCCTCCCCTTCCTCCCCTTTCTCCCCTTTCTCCCCTTTCTCCCCTTCTTCCTTCCCTTCCCTTCCTTCCCTTCCTTCCTTCCCTCCCTCCCTCACTCCCTCACTCCCTCCCTCCCTCCCTCCCTCCCTCCCTCCCTCCTTCCTTCCTTCCTTCCTTCCTTCCTTCCTTCCTTCCTTTGCCCATATCATTTTCCAACTTCCTCATGGCATTTATCACTTGTTGCCTTGTATAGTTATTTGCATGAATATCTTTTCTCCACTTTAGATTGTAATTTCCTTGGGGCATGCACTGTGTTCTTTCTTTTTGTCCCTCTCATGCTGCTTTGCAAATTTACTCAATAATTCACTGAATTTGTCACATCAAAACTTAAAAGTATTTTTTGCCCAATCTCCTAAATAAAAATGCCTAATTTCTTTAAAAAATTCAGTAATCTTCTCTTACCCAGTTTCATGGATTGTTGAGAAGATAGATTTATTCAGAATTTTGATAACTTTTACTAGATATTTTGTAAATTTAAAGAAAGCCTCTGATTTATTTTTAACCTCAGCCTTCAATATTAAACAGGGTAATATAATAAAGTATCTTAAAATATTTTTCATTATAGAGAATTTAAACACTATTTCCTATGCACACACACATACAAGAGACCATGTTATGTGTATTACTCCCTTTGAATTTTTAAGATAGCATTCTCACACGGTAGTATTCAATCTGATAACTGAGATGGCCACTAATTAACTAACAGGTAGATAGAGTATATAACGTGGATGTGCTGGACAAAGGGATGATTTGTATCCTGGGTGGGGTGGAGCAAGATTTCATCACACTACTCAGAGTGGTGTGCAATTTAAAAATTATGAATTGTTTATTTCTGGAATTTTTTATTTAATACTTTTGGACCATTGTGACCACGGGTAACTGAAACCATGGAGAGCAAAACCACAAATAAGTGGAGGGGGGATGGGGACTACTGTAAAGTTTATTCTAAAAACGAAGTATTAAAAAATAATTTTCACTTAAAACAATCAATATATATAAGGAGCAATGGGATTCCTTTTAGTCTTATAAAAGACTATATAAAACTTCTGACTCAGATTATATTGGCTCCATAGCACGACTACTCATGATTTGACAAGTGACAGTTATTTTGTTATAGGATAATGGAGGAACACAGAGAAAGAATAAATAAATTCCTGGGTGAACTAATAAAAGAGAAACTTGATAATGAAGATTTGATTATTGCTAGAGATATTGCAGAAGCTGAGGCTGAATGGGAAAAAAGAGAAAAAGAGAAATATGAAAAAAACAAAGCAGAATTAAAAGCGATTGCAGAACATAGAGACATTGTGGTAAGCAATTCATTTATGACAAATAAAAATAAAAAACAAATTTAAGCTCTTTTCTCTGTGGTTTCCACAATCACTCTGAGTCTCTGACAAAAAAAAAATTAGCAGATTCAAAAAATAATGTATGAATTTCCCTGTATTTTTGAAATCAGACCTCAAGATGACATGACAATCAATTACAAATAATGTATTTATTGATGCCAGGTAATCATCTCTTGTTTCAGAACCATCTGAAATGCAAAAATTGTTATTCATTTAATATACTTTTCATTTGAATGTTTTTAAGGCAAATCAAATAAAATTCACTCTACTGCATTTCTGTATTTCTTAGTCCTTCAGAATTTATTTCCTATGTGACTATCTTAGCAATTAAATTTTTAGAATAGGTTATAAATATTGTAGCAATTAATTTTTTATCTACAAATATTTCTCTGCCTTAGGAGGATATTCCTTTTATGTCCCTATATTTTTGTTTTAAACTAATATCATTCTGTTTTTATTGTGTGTTTCCTGATATTCGAAAAATTGAATAAAATCAAAGTAAACGGCTTAGGTGGGAATCAGCTTAGGTGCCTACAATTTTCTGCTCTTGCATTGCTCCTCACTGACTTTCTACTTGGAGCTTTCTGGCTTCATGCCTTGTTTTGAGAGCATTGGTTGCTAAAACTGGTTTTAATGTTTTCCTTTATCTTTTAACATCTAGATGAAAAATAAAGAGGAAGAAGAAAGACAAAGAAAAATAGAGGCTAGAGAACAATTGCTGGCTATCAAGAAAGCAGATCAGATTTTCTGGGAGCATGAAAAGGAGAAAAAACGCAAAGCCGACAAGGAACGTCGAGAAATTCAAGATGCCCATATTCAGCAAATGGTAGTTATTCATAAATGTTTATACCTATTTTAGGAATAAATATGTAATATAAAGTTCATGCCAGCTTTCTGTTTCCCAAGAAGCTCTCTTTGTCAAGTAAGATCAGATAGTCATTATGGTTATGACACAATAAGATATATAAGAAATGTGGAGTTAGTTTCTGTTTTTATCTATATTAAAGTTCCCATACTAGGCTTATGTCTTTTGCACAAGTATTTACCCTTCTTTGGTGTCTATTGTGCTTCAGTAAATATTGAAGAAAATATGAATGCCATAATGCTTATTTTCTTCATTTTACTTTCCCTCCTCTTTATAACTCAGAGACTATGTTGATTGGGATCTTGTAGTTTCATATTTGAGGTGAGTAGGGATACTAGAGATTTTAGAACATGTATCAAGGATCTGGCATTCAATCATTTGTGAAAAACTGTTTTCCAAAATGGCTGTACCATTTTCCATCCCTACCAGCAATGTATATGAGAACAAGTTGCTCCATATCCTAATGCTTGCTATTGTCATCCTTTGATTTTAACTCTTCTAATGTAGTGATATCTTGTGTTATTTTGCATTTCCCTAATGACTAAAAATATTGAAAATCTACCCATGTTCTTTTTAGCTATTTGTATGCCTTCTTTTGTGAAGTGTCTATTAGAATCTTTTGCTAATTATGTAATTGGGTGGTTTGGTAGCTAACTGAGTTTTAAGTTATATTATTTTTTAATGCAGTAAAATATAGATAACATAAAGTTTACCATTTTGCCTATTTTTAAGTACACAGTTCAGGGCCATAAGTACATTCACACTGATGTGCAACAATCACTGCTATCCATATCTGTAACTTTTTCTTCATCATACAATGAAACTCTGTGCCCATCAAACAGCAACTCTCCATTCTCCCTTCTTCCCAGTCTCTGGTAACCACTGTTCTACTTTCTGTCTCTATGAATTTGATTATTCCAGATATCTAATACTAGTGGAATCATAACATTTGTGCTTTTTGTTTCTTATCTCACTTAGTACAATGTGTTCAAGGGTCATCCATGTTGCAGCATATGTGAGAATTCATTCCTTCTTAAGGCTGAATAATATTGCATTGTATATATATACCACATTTTGTTTATTCATACATTCATCAGTGGACATATGGGTTGTTTCCATCTTTGGCTACTGCAAATAATGCTTCTGTGCACATTGGTATACAAATATCTGTTAGAGTTTCTGCTTTCTATTTTTTTGTTAATATGCCCAGAAATGGAACTCCTGGGTTATATGGTAATTCTATGTTTAATTTTTTTAAAGAACCACCATACTGTTTTCTGCAGTCGCATACCTTTTTACATTCCCACCAGCATTGTTCAAAAATTTCATTTTCTCCAAATTCTTAACAAATTGTTGTTTCCTAGGTTTATCTTGTTGGTTTTGTTGTTGTTTATAATAGACATCTTAATGGGCTTGAAGTGGTATCTATCTCATTGTGGTTTTAACTTGCATTTTTCTAATGATTTAATAATGTCAAGTATCTTTTCATATGCTTATTGGCCATTTTTGTTCAGCCTGAACTTCCTTTAGTGGGTTTTATAGTAAGATGGGCTAGTAATAAATTCATTCAGTTTGTTTTTCTGATAGCGTCTTTATCTTGCCTTCATTGAATATGAAATTATTGGATATCATTTTTCTTCAGTCCTTTTAATGTTGTTTCAGTGTCTTCTGGCCTTCATTTTTTATAATTAGAAATCTGCTGTTAATTATATTGTTGGTACCTATATATGATGACATTTTCTCCTGCTGGTTTTAAGATTGTTTATTTTTGGCTTTCAGCAGGTTGTCTATGATGTGTTTTTCTTCTTTTATCCTATTTGGGGATTGTAGTGCCAGTTAATATCACCACATGTGGGAAATTTTTAACCATTATTTCTTTAAATATTTTTCCTGACTCTTTTTTATCTACCCCCGTCCCGGACCCAATTTGCACATACAAAGAGACATTTGATATTATACCGCACATCTCTGCTGCTCTGTTCATTTTGTATCAATTTTTTTCTCTCTTTTCTTCAGATGGGACAATTTCTATTATCTAACTTCAAATTCACTGATTCTGATGTTGAACTCATCTAGTGAATTTTTCATTTCAATTTTTGAACTTTCAACTATACAATTTTCATTTGATTTTTTTTATAGTTTCTATTTCTGTTTGGATTCCCTGTTTACTCATTCAGAGCATATTTCCTTTAATTCATTGGATATATTCATAATAACTGCTTTGAAATCTAATTGTTAAATTCAATATGCATTTCTTCTCTGTTGTTTTTTTCTTTAGAACAATGTAACACTTTCTTGTTTCTTTGTAAGTCTAGTTATTTTAATTGAAAACTTAACATTGTATAGAACATGTTGTAGATTTTTTGTCCTGAGAGTTGCTGCTTTGTTTTAGTAGGCAATTACTTTCTCTGGATGCAAACTATGAAGTCTGTCTTCACAATAGGTAGCCTAATAGGTATGACTCTGCTCATGCTTGTTTTTTAAAGCCTGGCTCTCTAGGATTCCTCACTGCATTGGCATTGACAGTCAACCAGTAACATACGTAGAGAGTTTATGTTCAGATACCTTCAGCCAGCAATGCTCTTATCCCTGCTGCATAAGTTGTGTGTGGTTTGAGAATGGTATTCCAAAGAACAGCAAATTCACAGTTAACTTCAGACTTTTAATTTTTGCTAGGCTCCCTGGGGTCTCTTATGTAAACGTGTAGTTTGATATCAGCTAGTCAGCCCTTCAAAACTATCTCATTTCCAAAATCTCCCCCTTAAATTTCTAGCTGATTTACTACCCCGACCAAATTGAGTCTGCCATTGTTGTCCAGTAAATCTGTAAGTTTTCATTACCTGAGCTGGAGGGATAGCAATGCCCTCCAGACAAGAATGCCATAAACTTGCAGTTCTTACCCAATTTAGCAGCAGTTTTTCATGTGAAAACACTTCTCAAGCATTTGCCTGTACACAGTCACTTTCTAAAGTTCTGAAATGTTTGATTTTAATAATTATTAATAATAAAACTTGCTATCTGTAAAGGGGAATTGGCCAGGCTCCTCATGCAGCCTTTCTAAGCAGAATCTGCCACATTATTTTGAAGCAAATCCCAGAGATCATATCATTTTATTGATATATGTTTCAGTATGTATCTCTAAAACTCAGGGACTCTTCAGAAGTGAACATAATAACCATTCCATTATCACATCTAAAACAATTAATGTCCAGTGTTTAAATTTCCTCCAAATTATCTCATGAATACTTTTCAAACTGTTGAATCAGGATCATATTAGGCCCATATATTCTATTTGATGTCTTTCGAGTCTCTTTTAATCTCCATATCCTAATGCTTGCTATTCTATTTGATGTCTTTCGAGTCTCTTTTAATCTCCATATCCTAATGCTTGCTATTCTATTTGATGTCTTTCGAGTCTCTTTTAATCTATAACCCTTCCTCCACTCCTATCCTTTATTTAAGAAATTATTTCGTATCTTCTCCTCTTTTTGTATTAAGTTCTCCCTTGTCTTATGCATCTTAGTTTATTTTTTGAAGAAACTAGCTTTCTTTTCTTTTAGAATTATTAGTCTAGATTTTGCTGGTTGGATCTCTGTGATGCGGTAATATGTTCCCTGTATTTCATGTAAAACCTAGTTTAGGTCAGATTCAGGTTCAATTTTGGGGTAAAATTTCTCATAGGTGGTATTGTGTACTTCCATTAGAAGTCACACAATGACTGTTGTCTCACTTTCTGTGATATGAACAAACAACCTTTGGTGATCATTGCCAAAATCTCTTCATTCATGAGGTGGCAAAATGTTGACATTCTCATTCCTCCTGATTCATTTACTGATGTCTTCAAGAAACTTTTCATGATCAGCAGTTTGGTTTCCTTGAGGTACAATTTTTAAAGGAAAGGCAGGTAAATGCTTATTTCTTTTATTTTCCAGTTTTCAAAATAACTAGCTCTTTAGCATCCTTTGAAAAGGTGCTTATTACTTTACCCACTTTGGTTATAAATTTTAGGGCTTTAACCAATATTGTAAAAGTTTATTTATGAATCTGTATTTCTTGGTCCATATCAAACCTGAGGCACCAATCATGAATTATGTAATCATTTCCTTCCATTATCATTTCTTTTCTGTACCTCAAATGTTTCTCCCGGTTCCCTCAATATCTTTCTACAAGCTACCACAAAATCAACATATCCCAATTGCTTCTTAAGCCCCACATTATAGTATTTTACCTTTGATAAAATAATTTTTAGCCTTTTTTGACTTTTTTAAAGCTTACTAAATATCATTTTCTATTTTTTCAAACTCCTGGTATTCTATCACCAATCCAACAAATAGCATATAAGCCTTAATTTTGAATTTCATCACTCAGTAATAAAAATTAGGTATTCTGTATTCAGATGGTTGCTCTATTTCCTCATACATTTCAATTTATGGTAGGTATCAGGTTTGGGGTACCATTTTATGCTGAAGTATTGTAACTGATTTTGAAAAATATTTTCATGAATATTAAACAAAATCACTCAATTGTTGACAAACTTAGCATTTCTTAAAATGCTGAGGACAAAATGAAAAGTCGTCAACCAAAACTTAATAGAAATCTTGAAAAGCCATTAAAATCACCTCATATAATATAAAAAGTCAAAAGAACAATGTTTTTATAAGTATAAACAGAAAATTTTATGAAATGTTGATTGCTTATTTGTTCCACCCAGCTCCTGACCAGCCTACTCTGATAAATGTCATTTGTTCCAACTGCAAATTCTTAGGCAAGAGAGAATATAATTAGTTTAACTTAGTTCAGATATTCATTGCCAATCTAATCTTATGTGGCTGGGTCACATGTTATATTTGGGACTTATGAGAGTGGGTTTGAATGAATTCCTTCAGAGTAGTGGATGGGTGAGGACAGCAATTGGTATGTCTTCTATACCTGCCAAAATACACATTATAAATAGTAGAACAGGGTTCTAAACTTGGTTATTTGGCTTTTAGCTAAATTTCATTTTAAAATATTTTACTATATTGCTCGTTTGAAGATGTATCATCACATAAGACTATTAAGGTAAGTCTCATTGAGCTATGACTTTTGAACGTGATGCTATTGTGAGAAGTTTGGGAGAATTTCTGAAAATTATAGTATATAGTTATTAAGTCAACTTGTCAAACATCAGTGAGTTTAGAAAATTATATCTACAATTTGAAATGTTATGTATATTTAGAAAATTAATCTTGTTTACCAATGTGAATTGTTTACTTTTTTTTCCCAATAGGCCAAAAATAAACTCAATGCAAAGCAGGCAAAACAAGCAGAATTAGAGTATTACAGACTTACTGAAGCTCTTGCAGCTGAAAAGGAGAAAGAATTTCAGGATTATGCCAGAGAAGTAATTGAGTTTGAGTCTGATTCAACAAATAAATATACTTATCCTCTTGTAAAAGCTGTACAGGAAGGACCTGGAGGTGGCCATGGACCAGTTTTTGTGGACAGAGGTGGATTAAGACCCAGCTATCAGACAACTGATAACACTGGAGTCCAGCTCCCTTTTTATAACTCTCAGGGATCAAACTATACTAATTTTCAAAAGACTAAAGGAAGGCTAGGTTTTACATGGTAGAAAAAAGTTTATTTTTAAGATTGAAAGACTAAATTGTAGCTAATATGAACTACAAATATAAGTGAATTATATGCTTATAATTTGTTAATAAAGCTGCTCTTCGTCTAAGTACAACTGTCTGATCTTCACTACTCAAGGATAATTCACTTTTTAAAAATTTTGATTATACACAACATAAAATTAAAAATTTTATGCATTTAAAAATATTTGGTCACATTTATATTCATAATTTATAACCATTACCATTATCTAGTTCCAGAACCTTTTCATTGCTCCAAATGGAAACCCTACAGGGACTCCCCATTCTCTCTCCCCACAGCCCTTGACAGCCACAAATCTGCTTTGTCTCTGTGGATCTGCCTGTTTCACATAAATGGAATCATACTGTGGGTTGGTTCTGGCCTGTTTCATTTTGCACATTTTCAAGATTTATCTGTTTTACCATTGTCAACACTTCATTCCTTCTTATAGTTGGGTAATACTCAACTGGAAGTATTTCTTCTCTACAGAAATTTATGTATTCAGTATTTACATTTTGGCTTCAAATAACACTACCAATATTATTATTTACAGTATGATTACAAAGTGCAATTTATGACTTCTTTGAGGTTTGAGAGTATATGTCACTAGATATGTATAAATTACCATGTTTTAATGTCACTTGAAGTAATTCTGCATATAGATGACCAATGTGAAATACAGATTCAGTGGCTTTGAATTGCATTCCCCTGCTCCTTTGAAATATTTTTATCATGGTAGAAAATGCAGAACACAAATTTTACCATCTTAATCATTGCTAATTGTACAGTTCAGTAGTGTATATTCATATTGTTGTGACCAGTCTCCAGAACTTTGTCATCTTTTAAATCTGAAACTATATAAACAATTCATTTCCCTCTCCCCTCCTGGAAACCTACCATTCTACTTTGTTTCTATGAATTTGACCACTCTTGTTAACTACAATTGTAACTTTCTTTCTGTGACTGGCTTGATTTAGCATGTCCTCAAGGTTCATCTCATGTAGCATGTGTCAGAATTCCTTCCTTTTTAAGACTGAATAATACTATATCACATGTATATACCATTTTGTTTATCCATTCCTTTATCTATGGATACTTGGTTTACTCCCACCTCTTGGCTATTGTGAACAATGCTGCCATAAACATGAGTGTGCAAATATCTGATGTATTGCTTTCAATTCTTTTGGACATATGCTCAAAAGTGAAATTGCTGGATCATGATAATTCTACTTTTTTGAGTAACCGTCAGTTTTCATGAGCTGTATGCACCACTTTACATTCCCACCAACACTGCACAAAGGTGCAAATCCTCGCCAACTTATTTTGTTAGTAGCCATCCTAATGGATATGAGGTACTATCACATTGTGGTTTTGATTTGCATTTCCTTAATATTCTGCATTTTTTCATGTCAATCATTCATTTATCATCTTTGGAGAAATGTCTACTCGAGTCCTTTTGACTAGTTTTATCAGTTGTTTTTAAAAGTTGTACTGCTTTATATATTGTGGATATTAACCTCTTATCATGCATGATTTGTAAATATTTACTCCCCAAATAGGTTAACTTTTCAGTGTTGTGTCCTTTGCCTATTCTTTTTTAAAATAAGCAAATTACACCCACCCACTCACATATGCAATTTGTATTTTACTCTTGCAACCAAGGAACCTTGCTCCCCGCCCCCCATGACTGTTGATACTGCTTTATAATTTTTTAAAAATGGGTTCAAACATATGGCAATAGATTTGACTTTGATCAACATACCATGCAATACACAGGTGATCCACTATTGAACTGTAAACGTGAAACCCACATGATTCTATCAACCAATGTCACTCTAACAAATAAAAATTTTCATAGGTATCTATTAACTGATGGATAATTAAATTATGGTATAGCCATACAATATTCAATAAAAAAGTGCCCTTCACTTACTGTGCATCTGCTGCTTCTAAGTTCAAGCTCACTTCTACCAACCTATCCCCATGACGTAGCTTCACATACAAAAAAAGGAAGTGAGCAGAGAAAGACTATTGTAGAATCAGAATTCACCTTCATATCTGCTGTTCAGTTATTAAACCTTGCCTACATACTGCTTTAAAATTTACCTACATTTTAAATTAGCTGACTTTCAGGACATCACCTACTGTACTCAGTCCTTGGTTATTTAACAGTGTGCTTCTCTGGAATCACTGTATTGTTCACCTAACATTAGTTCTTGGACTTCTAAGTGAACTGTAATTTGAGTCTTGTCATTCTTGATGCCATAGCTTCTCAAAACCAATCACTTCTAACCACCTACACTGCTACAACTCTGATCCAAACCACTATGAACTCTCACCTGCAGTCACAATTTTCTTTCCCTACTTCTGTATTAGCTCTTTTACAATCTAGTCTCCATTTTAAAAGCTGTCATATTATGAAACTTTGCTTTTTAAATATATACTATAAACCTAAAAGCAACAAACAGGAGACTTATGGACAATAGGCTAGCGGTTACCAGGGGGTAGTAGGGGAGGGAAGTAGATGGGAGAAAAAGGGTCGAATATGTGGTGACAGAAAGAAATCTAATTATGGGAGGGGAACCCACAATGCAATATACATATTCCTTACTGTTAAATTGTACACCTGAAACTTACTGAATTTTGTTAACCAATGTCACCAAAAAAATAAAATATATCCTAAAGATTACAGCACAGCAACGTATAAAGACCTTAATTTCTTTTCCAACTGGAATAGTATTGTTGCATCTACCACTTTATTCAGCTAGTGGCATACAAAAAAATATGATTTCCAGTCTTTGCTATTAAAAATTTCTGCAACAGCTTTGTTTCACCATATTTTCATCAGTGTTTGAGACAAATTTCTACAAGTGGGAATGCTGGGTTGAAATATAAATTAAACCATCATTCTTTTAGCAAAAGTATTTGATGTCATGATCCTCTCTTGGAATGATAAAATGTATAGCTCCTTCACCAATTAAGGTGTTTCAAATTTTCCACAACTTCCTCTCTTAGGTAACACTGGAGTGATGCTCACACCCAAGGTTGTGATTAAGTATATCTGGAACAAGTATGTCCACCTATACTTTTTAAAAATAGCAAAGATGGTTCTGTAGGCAAAGTTATCATTTTCAATCATAGTTTTTGGGTTTATGGATCCCAGGTCAAACAAATCATGTGTTGACAAAATACTATAGCTGATTAAAAATAACACTATACACAGTGATTCCCAAATTGTGTACCAAGATGTTTTAAGGGACCATAGTGAACTCACAAAGGCAGTTGGTAGGATATTTTAAATTTTTCAAGGGAAACACAATTTGATGTCTATAGGACATTGAGATTGTTCAGAATGACATATTAAATGTCATTCTTTTGATGACAATTTTGTAAACCTGGGTGTGTTTAGTAGTTGCCAGGATAAAATACAAGTATGGCACAAAAATCAGCATACAAGAGGGCATCCGATCTGATGAGTATGAGTGGTGCAGTTAACTAAGTTGCACACATTCCATTAATAAATTGTGGAGTTAAAATTTTTCACGTGACTACTAAGTTGTTAGGATATACTTTAGTTATCTGAACTTAACTACTTAATAGAACTGTTGGGTATTTTTTTTTTTTTTTTGTCCTAAGGTTGCCACCACATTAAAATTACTGAGCTGCAAAGGGACAATGAATGAAGTCTGGGAAACGGTCAAATATAGTTTACTTTAAATTGTTTTAGGGAGTATATTATTTAGGGGGGTGATTACTAATGTTGGATAAACTTATCTTCACATTATAAAACAGGAAACAAGTTTTTACAAAATGGTTAATTATTTAAATGATAACCGAGTGAAGGATTACATAAAACACCAATCACATTACTAGTTTTTCTCCCGTAACATATACAATTTGTTTTACTTTTAACTGGGCTGGGCTTTCTACTAGAGTTAAAAGCATATCAAAAACAAAAAGGCTATGCACTTTTAAAACTAATCACAAAACAATTCAGTACAGAATGACAAAACACCACTCAGAGCAGTGGAAACACAACTGCTCTATTCTACTTATTTGATAACAGAAACCTATAGCTTAAATTCGTGGCAAAGATGAAAACTGGAACCAAAACATTTGGGGTATTGAGAGGACTCAGAAAAAAGGCATAAAAATTATGAATTAGCACTTAAAAATAAAAATACACTATTAGATTAGGAAATGTTCATAAAAGAAACCTGGAAAGCAATGAAAAAAGAAAAAGCAAATTGATATTAAAAGTATTTTAATACACAATTTGCACAGTCCATATGATGAAGCACTCACATTATACATATTCTCCTGGCTAAATAAAGCATTTAAAAACACTCCAGAATTTGAAAGTTTAATAATATTCAACTGTTAATATGTACAAACCACTGGTCAGAATGTTTTTACCTAAGCATATGTATATTGTGTGACTCTCAAGTGGATTCCCTAAATATGTCTAATTTAAATAAAAACAAGAAACCAAAGACCAGTTTTTTTTTCACAAGTCAATTAACATTTATATGGCTTTACAACAGTGTCATATTAAAACTGGCAGGCGCAGGATATAAATACAGTGTTCCAATGCTGAGAATTTTGGAGGAATTAAAAAGCAAATAGTAACATTCCAATAGATAGTAATGCAAAGACGCATCACAATCTGAAGCACTGTGATTACTCATTTACACTAGAATTTATTCCCAAACATTCTGGAAATTGTTACTGCTGGCTAAATTCTTAAAGCAGCTCAGTATCGTAAACTCTGCTCAGTTTTTTCTAATACAAATTCTATATCCCCATGTGTAAAATAAAAGTATATTTTAGTTGATTTATCTTCATTATTTAGCTTTTAATAAAAATAAAGGTTGAATAACTAATACTTTTAAAAATACAAAACCAAACTGTTTATTATAGTATAGTTTATTTATTAATACAATGTTTAACTATAAAAGTTGATACAGTTTGAGTTTAAATTCTGTAAAATGTAGTTTGCAGAAAACAGTTTAACAGTTACTAGACTAATGAGAAGCAGCATTTTGAAACTAATTTTACAACTGTGACAACAGCTTTATTCCTAAATTTCATTAAAAAAATATACATCACAGTGACTTTGAGCTAGGAAAAGAAGTGCATTAACTTCATTTGTTTTTCCCTTCCACATGGAAAGCAGCCACAACTTTTAACATCCCCACATACAAATACCCAATTCATTTATCAATCCTTCAATACTATAAATACACAAAAAGGAACGAAATATAGAACATGTGCTTTTGGTAAGCATAGGAATTCGCTTTAAGAGGAAAAAAAAAAAAAGGTGGAGACACTAATCAACCCCACTACTCCCTCCTTTACCTAAAATAAAATCCCTCAACTCCCTTTTCCAAAAGATGAAATTTTTAAAATTTATGTAACTTTTCTTTTCCTTTAATATTTACTTCTTGTGTAACATCATAGGCCAGAGTTTGCTTCTGCCTGAATTCCTAAAGGCAGCTGGGAAGCCCACTATGGGCAAGTGTCAGCCAATGCAGCATTTCCTGGAGTTTATTTTTATTAAATTTAAAAAGTAGTCTTTGTAACAAAACACATCTTTTCACAATAAACAGGTTGTAAACCTACAATCCTTGGAGACTTAATTCAACTCTAAGTATATGAATACTAAACTGTATAATTATAATAAACATGACCAAAAGGAGACAGAAAAATACCCATTTTGGTTTCTTTATAACAATCAAATATATGGCATATATTTAAAGTACCTTCGGTGAAGGTACAGGGAACAAGTTCCCATAGAAATTCACTATAAAAGGTTCAAAACTGATGAAAAATATTGCCACCCAGAGTGAAGCACAATGAACTACTTACTAAAAAATATACTAACTTGTTACATATACTAACCTGAAGACAAATGAAGAAATGCTAGTTAATACTACTATTCAAAATACCAGAAATGTAACATGTTCCTGTCCGTAATATTAAGAAATTTTTACTTTTCAGTTTCAGATCTTCCACTGGGTAAAAGAATCAAAGGTCATTTAGCAAAGCCAATATGAATCAGTATCACACTTGTGCAAAGACAGATTTATCAGTCAAATTCTTAGAAACTTCTGTGAGGACTTTAAGGAACTTAGAAACTACAATAGTCTAGGTTAGAACTCTCTATAATTTTATAACATTTAAAACCCAGCAAGTTCCCTACTGCTCATTAACATTAACCTCTGTACTGTGTCAATTTCTGTGGTAGATGGTTTACCCAGAAAAGTAATTCACATGAAACAATAATCATGAAAAAATTTATCAGATATTACCGATTGAGCAAAGAAGACAAACTAATCTAAATCTTTAAGAGGATACGAAGTCAAAGATACTTTGGGGTAAAACTGTAAGCTCAGACATAACTATAAAATCAATTTGACAAAAAGGAATTAAATAGTTGACTTTTAGGAAATTGGAGCATATTCAAAATAACTAAAGGTGGTACGATTAAAAATGAAATGGAAGGACCATTTGAACTGTGTGCTATTCAGATACAAAGGCAGACTTGAGGTACAGTTAATATGTTTAATCATTTTCTAAATGTACTTTATATTCTGAATATAAAATCTAGCTGATAGTCATCTCTCATCTCAACTCCTTCACCATCATCTGTTCTACTGTTCAAAAAGGCCTTTAATGCTTAGCATGGAGTTGCTTTTTTAATGACCAAAAGAGACAACTACTTATAGAAATTACTAAAATTTTCTCCTTATGGTTATTTATGGTCACAATTAACCATAATTCTTAGTAGATGAAGCTCTGGGATCAGACAACGTAGAAGTATTAGCATGGTATTACTTATTTACTTAGCATGGTATTTTTTTAAGTATAATTGTTTATTAGAAATCCTTTCTTAAATAGCACCTTTCTTGAAGCTCAACTAGCTTATATAATAGATTTTTAAAATGCAATTTACTGAATTTAAAACAAACAATAATTTAAAATATATAACATTACACAGCTTGGGCACTCAAGACTCAATTATCCCTAAAGTGAGCTTGTGGTCAAAGTCTCTTAAGAAATCAATTACCCTGAATTATCATAAATATCTATTACTCTTATGATCATGAAAAAAAAAATTTGGAAAGATCCCACTGTGGATATTTGTTTCAAGATATTTTAAACAATCTTATAACTATTACCCTATTAATTATGCAAATAGCTACCACAATGCTAAATATATCATTACTGTATTAATCAATAATGAGAAATATTATGTTAAGCATTGCTTCACTCAACATTGAATAGCTACTGGGTTTACCAAGAAACTATCTTGGTAATACAGTTGACACTATATTGACAAATATTAAAGTACAAAACACTAGAAGCTACTATTAATTGGAATTCTGAAATTTCTTTTCAAATGAGGCAGGTTTTGTGTTTGCTGGATGTTCAATATTTTATTTAGAAGAGAAATTACAGAAGGCCACACATCACAAAAATAGCAATATACAACACATAAAATTCTAAATGGACTTTAGATATCTTTAGTGTTAAACTCTGTAAGCTATCAAAGTTTGCAACTTTCTACTCTATATGGCAATGTTATATTTGCCATGTTAAAATAATGTTAACAGTAATGGTATAAAGTCACCTGAATAGAAAGAAACAAGAGTCATAAACATGCTATAGCCTATTGTGATACATATATAGAAAAGATGCATTTTCTTGCCATTTAAAACTCACAGCTATGGGAGTTAGAGAAGTAGTTCAAGTTAAAAATAAAAGTAATCATGCAGAATCAACACTCAACTCTATATAAGTCAGTGGCCAAAAAAGAGAAACTTTGGAAGTTAATGTGTCAATACTAACAATTTTTAGATTCTAACTTAAAGATTTGTACAAGTGGTAGGTTTTACTGAAAAAAGTATTTTGTTTTCCTTTTAGAGGTTAATAAACAATGTTCTCAAAAAGCAAAAATTTCATTTCTTCAGACCAAAAGCATCGTAGATTGAGAATTACAATCTGATCGTCCAAAGTATAATTCTTGTCAGAAGCTGTATAACAGCAAGTCAATCTCAATCAGTACATCAACTGAAAAAAATACTCAACTACTTTATAGACAGTTAAGTAAAACAAAACTAGACAGGAAAAATATTAATATGAAACAAGCTATGGGTAAAACTAAAAAGAATAACATACAATATAAATTACTATATATTTATCTATTTTAAAGCGCAAATTACTATAAAATCAAAAGTGATGATTTAAGATCTCTATTGGGATCCTGCTTCTGTGTAATAAAAAGTTGCTGCTGCAAGCCTCTATTATAAATGGAATCAGAAAATCTTTACAAGACTTCTATCTAGTGACTTCTAAAGTTACTTAATCATGAGAAAAACAAGCTTTTGTAACAATGTATTCCAACAATCAGTTATGCTTGTTTCTAACTGGCTGATCATACAAGTTAAGGTGTAGGATAGCATGTTTGCTACTGGCTGACTGTTGCAACACAAAAATGCATACATGAAATAGTTAAACACAGCACACGGTATTACACCAAAGTGTTTTTCTCACTTCAAGTTTATTAAAACTTTATCAGTACAAATTATCCAGGTTCAGATTATCAAAAGATCAACTCATAAAGTCCACGTTAAAAAAAAAAGACAAACATAAAACAACTCAACAACAATGAAAAGAAGAAAACAACATAAAGGAGATTTAGCAAGTCTCTAAACTTAAATTTTGAGACAGAATGGAAATAAGTTTTTACAACTCACTCATCCACTTTTGTCTTCATCTGTTCCAGGGCTTGATTCATGATCAAATTTTTTATTTTTATCATGTACATGGTCATTTTCTTGACCCTTTGATTTTTGGTTTTCTTTTTCCACTGAGGATCTGGTTTTATCCTCCTTATTTTTCAATGTAGGGAACTTTAATTCATTGTCCTGACTACTTTGTTTTATTTTTGAGAAGGGACTTTGATCTCTATCAGCCTTTTTTTCCTTGTTATTATTTGAGCTATTATGATCATGAGTTTTAGAGTGCATTCTCTTCTCACCCTCAGAATTTTCTTTTCTGTGTGAACTCTTACTTTCTTGGTTTCTATATTTTTCTTTGTTTCTGCTCTGACTTTCTTCTCTCTCTGAGCTCCGTGAGTCTCTCCTCCTTCTCCTTCTATCTTTACTTCTCGATCTTCCTGGTGTTGTTCTTCTTTCTCGGCTCCGCGACCTTCCTCTTCTCCTGTACTCCTGTTCTCTGTATCTATGGTACTCCTTGCTTCTGCTGCGATCATGGTCATGACTTCTGGATCGCACTCTTCTGCTCCTGTCCCTACTTCTGCTTCGTTCCCTTGTTCTACTATTGTAACTGTGCTTGCCTTTAGTTATATCACGTTCTCTACTCCTAGACTGTGCGCGTCTATCCTTTTCCTTACTTTTGTTATGATTATGCTCACTACTTTTTGATTCCAATTGTTTAGACTTCTCTTTGCTTCTGCTCCTTTCCTGATCTTTTCCTTTAGAATCAGACTTTTCTTTTTCTTTAACATTCTCATGATCCCTTTCTTTACTCCTTGACCTCATTCTTTTTTCTTCATGTCTATTATGTTTTGTATCTCTTTCCTTACTCTTTGATTTCTCTTTGCTTTTACTCCTACTTTTAGATTTGGCCCTTTTCTTCACCTTGTTTTTATTATATTTATCATCTTTTTCTGAATTTCTTCTGACGTCTCTCTCTTTGCTGCTAGACTTATGGTCTTTTACTTTCTTTTCCTTTTCACTCTTTCTGTTTGGGCTTTCAGACACATGCCAGTGATCAGTTATTTTTTTCTCTTTTACTCTAACTGGGCTTCTTTGATTTTCTTTTATTTCATTTAACTCACTCCTAAAAAATGAAAAAAAAAAAAGTTTTGAAATTTTATTAAGAAAAGACTGGTGTCTATTATTGGCTAAGATATTCTATTATCCTTAAGATATTCAGAAACAATCGAAATGGTTATAAATAATGTATAATGGTAAAAAAAATACTTGTCATTACATTTGAAATAATATAGTTAAATCTTACTTATCCCCTTTGATCCATCTTTCACCACTTGATACCCTCATTCTTTGAGCTCTCTGCATCTCTTGCCTCCAATGTGGAGGAGTCTCACTACGCCTGAAACGATCCCTTGATCTGGATCTAGATGGAGTTCGATAACGCTGAAGTAAAAAAGAAGAAAATTAACATATAAAAATATAAAAACATTAAAACAATAGCAAAAGTATATATACTTCTAGGTTCAAATAAAATGTCTAATAGGTGTATGCTCTCTAATTAAAATGTCCCAATTTTCAGGTAAGAAATCAATAAGGTAGAAAGACTTTACAGAGCCATACTGTAAGTTCTAAATAAGAAGTATTTATATTTAAAACTAATATTGTATGTCAACTATAATTGATAAATTAAAAAATACTAAAAAAAAAAAGCATTAACCCACAAACTCTAGCTGTCCATTTCTTCTCCATGGAACTGTCCTATTTAAGCAATGCTAAAGCAGAGTAGGTACAGAAACCCTATAAATTGCCAAGTTCCAACTTGGAAATATGTTTAATTCTTAAAGTTTCAAAGCAAACGTTTTCATATTATGAGAGAAAGTGAGTAAATGTTCTTTTATTCATATTCATTTATTCAACCAATATTTACTCAGCCCTTAGAATGGCCAACCCTCTACCATATACTGAGGAAACATTAACGAGCTAAGACATGTCTGATTTTGCTCTCTTGGAACTTAAATTCTACAAGGCTAGGAGAACACAGACAGACATATAATTAGCTATTGAGCATATATACATCTACAATCAGAACGAATGTAAAAGGAGAAGTAAAAAGTGCTCAGAGAATATATAATAGAAATCTGACCTAGGACAGTGAGTGAAAGGGTGTGAAAGTTAAATGTTAAAAGCTGAAAACTAAAGAATATGTATGAAGAGTTACCTAGGCAAGGGTAAGGAAAAAGACGTAAAAGGGGGTGAGGATAGCTGGGAGAGGAAGAACATGTGAGGCATAAAAAATACCATGTTTGAAGGTTCTGAAACAGGAAGAAATAGCATGTTTTAGAGATGATGATGATGAGATAGATCAACATGGTTAAAGACAAAAATTGCAAGGGGAAGTAGTACTAGCCAATAATGATGAGGTAAGCAAGGATGAGATTTGTGACATCGTGTAGGCCAATTTTTTATTTATCCTAAGGTCAATAACAAAGGAGTGACATAATTAGGTTTTCATTTTCAAAATGACCATCTGGATACTGTTTAGAAAAAGAATTAGTAAGTGATTCTCAAAGTGTGATCTAGTGATCCCAAGACTCAGGGGATCTGTGAGATCAAAACTATTTTTATAATGTCACATAATTTGCCCTTTTCATTTTTGTTCTTTCATTATTGTACAGTGGAGTTTTTCAGAGACAACATGTTTTGATGTCTTTGCTTTCACAGTTCATGGAATATGTGCTTATACAGTCTTATTGTTTTAAATATTTCTCAGTTTTACTTTATAAGAGTAAATAATGATAGACATAATCCACATCAGCAAAAGCCCCTTTGGATCCTCAATAATTTAAGAATGTAAAGAGGTCCCAAGAGAAAAAGTTTGCGAACTGCCATAAAAACTGGTAGAAAGCTACTTATAGTTCTGAGAACAAATAATTAATTTAATTAAGATGGCAGGAATGGAGCTTGAGAGAAGTATTCCAGAAAATTTAGGGGATTGAAACTGATAGGATTTGGTGATGAAATAGAGAAGGTAGGAAAGAAAGGAGGAAAAGAAAAATTCTTGGGTTGTAGGTTTAAGTAACTGCACAGATGATGGCATCTGTCACTGAGACCAGGAAACTAAATAAGATCTGATCCTTATTAGGATCAGCATATATAGTGTTGACTGCTATGTTCAACACTATATATGCTGAGTTTGAGGTGCCCATTAGACAACTAAAAGGCTGCCAAATAAGTCTTTGGTGATAGAGCAGCAGATGAAGTTACAGTATACAGTAGCCACTGAAGCCATGCGAGTTACAAGACTGCCTAAGAAGCATATGCAGAATGAGAAGAGTTGGAACCCTGAAGTACAACAATATTTAAAGGGGAGGTATAAGAGCATAAACTGGCTCTTCCAGTAAGTGGCCTGAGGTGACCTCTGAAAATGGTTCCCTATTCACTTAACCCAGAAAACCCCACAAAATGATGCAGATCAAGAGGATCAAATCATCACATTCACTTTAAAAATACCCACGAAACTGCCCAGGACATCAAGGGTATACATATTCGAAGAACCAAGTATCTGAAAGATGTCACTTTATAGAAGCAATGTGTGCTATGTGAGTCGGTAGGTATGCCAAGGCCAAACACTGGGGCTAGATGCAGAGTCAGTGGTACAAAGAGAGTGCTAACTTTTTGTTGTACATGCTTAAATATGCAGAGTATGTTGAACTTAAGAGTTTAGATACAGGTTCTCTGGTCATTGAGCACATCCAGGTGAACTAAGCTCTCAAGACACGGCACAGAACTTAACAGAATTCGCAGGTGGATTAACCCTATGTGAGCTCTCCCTGCCACGTTGAGATGATCCTTACTGAAAAAGAGCAGATGGCTCCTAAACCATAAAAGGAGGTTGCACAGAAGAAAAAGGTATCCTAGAAGAAACTAAAGAAATAAAAACTTAAATTTACTCCCAGGTCATGAGCTTTTTAAGCATCTAATAAATGCTTAAAAAAAAAAAAGTATACACTGGCATTGGAAATTCAAGATAGACTGGCCAGAAACAGGAAGACAATATAAAAATATAATGGAAATAAAGTGGAAAGAGTGTTACAAGGAGGGAGATCAAGTAAGACAAAAACTGAATAACACCATTGGATTTTGTAACAAGGAGCTGATCACATGGCAAACTCTCTGTATTCAGCAGAATGATAGAAGACAAAATGAAGGGGTGAGGAATGTGTAGGAAGTAAAGAAATAATATTCTAAGTATAGCCAAGTTTCTAAATTTTAAAAACACAGTAAATATTTAAATTCTGATGGGGAGAATCTATCAAAGAAAAAGAGGATGAAATAAAAAAATACAGTTAATTTTTAACAAAAGTTGAGATATAATAGGAAGTAATAAGGGGGCATAAGAAAAAATCTTGATTTCATTTTACACCATAATCATGTAAAATCCATTAACATCCCATGGATTTTCAGTTTGTCAGTTCTAACACAAAAAAGTTACTATAAACAGAATATATATAATTCAATATTCTTAACTATTCTAAATTTTAGTTATTTATACATAAAATAACATTCTAAAATTATTTAATATAAATTTAATACTATTAAAATTTATGGGAAAAGAATCACCTACCCTTGGTCCTCTTCCTTTAATTTTCCTGCCAGACCTAGTAACTAAAAGTCTCCTCTGGTATAAAGCAGGCTGGGAGTTAGGTGGATTACTAGAAACGAGCAAACAAAATAAAAACAAATTATTTTATAAAAATAAATCTCGAGAACATAGTTTTACTGATCCAATTAATTTAAAATCTTAGATAATGAGTGATTTTCAACCAGGAATGTTATCAATTCCTAGTAGGTATTTGGGAAAATATAAGAGCATTTTTTTTCCCCCAACCGTCAATGTCTAGGGGGTGCTCTTGGTACCAAGTGTACAGGAGTCAGAATGCTAAAATCTTCTAATGTATGAGGATGAAGAGCTATTCTATCCCAAAATTCCAGATGTATGCTATGGAAGAAACATTTACATAATCTTTACTAAGATAAAGTTAACTTGATAGTACTAAGAAAAATTAACATAGAAGAGCTCAGAGTATATATGTTGCAGAAGAACAATTTTAAAATTACCTTATTCCAAAGTAATTTATTATCCAACGAGCAGTTGTTAATTGGTAATAGAGAACTATAATTAATGTGAATGAAGTAGAAATAAGCTGGTCTAAATTAGCAAAACGTTTATATCATGGTTTAGACAGAAAAGTAAAACTATTTTCAAAAAACAAGCTAATATTTGATTAGTACTAACAATATCCACGTAAGTTATATTTGAAAAAGTTCATTTTAAATTAGTTCAAACATTTTCTCTTTGATATTTTCCTAGAAATATCCTTTCCTATACTTGAGGAAAAATAGACTAAATCTAATCCATCAAAATTACCCTGTTTCAAATATATGTCTCATTTTTATATTTTTACTGTGTTGTGGAAGTATACAGGGATTGCTCAGAATTACTTTTATGTTATAACAATATATTCTGATCATAAATGAGAAACAATTCAATCTTCTATATAGAAAATTTCTGAAAGCATTTGAACATGATTATCAATTTTCATTACAATATTATAAATCACACAAGAAAAACTGCATTTTTCCCTCAGAAATCGAAAAATAAAGGTTTTTACTTGCTTAAAAGTTTAATGTATACAAATAGCACAGTAAAACATGTCTCTTGTTCCAAACAGAATTGGTTTAAAATACCACTTGATATTTCTTGTGGTATTTGCAGTATTCAGTTTTTTAAAAAGTAATTTTTACTCAAAATCTGTTTGAATTAAGTCAATTTATCTTTTTAGCAAAAAGGAGCATTACTAACATCCTATATAAAAAAAGATTTTAATCTTGGGAGAAGGTCAACAATTAAATCTTGTCAAAAATAAGTAAAAACATTTTTTTCTTTTTCTTCCTTTTTAAAAAAATTATTTATTTTTATTATGGTGACATTAGTTAATAAAATCCAGTAAGTTTCAGGTATATGATTCAAAAGTAAGTCATATATAATTGCATTGTGTGTTCGCCATCCATAGTTAGATTTCTTTCTGTCACCAGAATTTTTATGTCTTTTACCCTATGTACCCCCTTAACATTTTTTTTTTAAATAAAGGTTCTTGTTAGGAGAGTAGGGCACTCTACAAGATATGCACATTCACATACCATTCTCTCTCTCTGTCTCTTTCTCTGTTTTTCCTTTCTTTTTCATCAGCTTTAGGAGGACTTTTTCTCATTAGAAACCTATTTTCAGGTATAGGAGGGATCTCTTCTGGACGGACAGTAGACTGGGGTTGTGCTTCAAGATTTTCAGCCTCACTTTCACTGGATGCACTTAACAGAAACACAAAACAAATTTTATCTGGTTATTCTGTGTCTATCCCAATTTTCAATTGTTGGTATTTCTTTGTTTTGGAAGATGTTATAACATATACACTATCCTGTGCCCCTCAAAGATATAACTATATGAGGAAAATATTCTTTTATTGTTCTGTTAAACCAACTACTGACCAAAAATGCAAAGCAACTATTTGCGTTGCTAGTCTCAAAAAAAAAATTTCTCAATAAAATGGATCAAAATATAAAATTCCATAGGCAATGCACTGATAAATTTAAAATATTTTAAAATGTAGGTAAAGAAATTACTTGCTTTAGAGGCAACAGGCACCTGAAGATGAGTTTTAGTGCAAATACAGATTATTTTAGGCAAAATGGAAAACAGTAAATAAGCTGATAGCTGTTTTCTACCCTTATACCCTTATTGCAGCAGAGAAAAAACAAAAAAGTAAGACAACTGCTGGTTTCCTATAATTCTCATTAACCGCATATTTTTCCCATAAATATAAACCTATAAAATGAAAAGCATCATTTCACTGAGTTCTGGCCAAATAAACTGAATGGTTTTGTTGAAAATGAAAATAAATAGGCTTTTGGTCAAGATGGCGGAATAGTTAAAAACTGCTTGTCCACTTCCACCTTCATATCAAATTTACAATTAACTACACAGAAAGCCATCACTGAGAACTGCCTGAAGTCTAGCTGAAGAGAAGTCCTATAACTAAGGATATACAAAAGAAGCCATCTGGAGACTGGTGGGAGAGGTGGAGACACGGAAAGGCTGGTCTCATATCCACATGCGGCAGTTAAAAATCGGGAGGGATAACTCAACTGAAGAGGTTCCCCTTGAGGAGTAAAGGATCTCAGCCCCATAACATGCACCTCAGCCCCATAACACGCACCCCATCCCTAGAGAGAATTTCCCACAACTTCTGGCTGTGAAAAGCAGCAGAGACTGTGGCTGAGACAGATAGCTGCTGAAGTCCCAGATGCTCCTTTTAAAGGGCCTGCAAAGTGACCTATTGATAGACTCACTTGCTCTGAGTTCTAATAATGGAGAGGCAGCTCAAAAGGCACTAGGGACATATGAGGAAGAACTGAATTGCCTGGCTTTGGGGCAAGGGCTGGAGGGACAAGTTCCTCTCAAACAGAAATGCTGGCAGAAGCCATGTTCCTTTCTTGAAATCTCCCCCAAACGAAAGTACAGACACAGGCGAATGCCATATCTGAGTCTCCATCAACCTGGCCAACATTGTTTGCCCAGCTATGGTGATTCCCTGAAACCTTGCCCCAACCAATTTCAGGCCAACCCAATACATTTCCAGAGGCTTTATCATACAAACAGCTTGTCTTAGCTTATGCCTCAGATGTTCCAGAAATCTCTTAAGGGTTTACAAACTCCAAGTAAGCAACACCAGGCCTCAGTTTGTCCTGTAACTCTCGCTAAGCAGCCCCAAGCTTGTCACCAGCAGAGCAAACCTAAGGAACCTCTAAGCACAGCATAAGTGGCAACCATGTATAGCTGATTTTGTAGCTTATATCAAGTGACTCCAAGCAGGGCACAAGCAGTGGCTGACTGTGGACTGTACCCTCCCAAGAGGCTCCAGAACAAACATGCCCACTGGCCACGTTCAGATCACACAAGAATACCACCTTAACACTTCCACAAACAGAATATCCAAAGGGCAGACTCGGCAGGCACCATAGTCCTACTAGAGCAAGTCCTGCTCCATAGAGTCAGCTCCTGCACAACTGTCCCTCCACTGTAGTCAAGGCCAGTCCTAACAATCAGCCTGTTGGTCAATCCCTCTCAATGACATGCCAACAGCAATCAAGGCTCAACTATAACAGAAGGGCACATACAACTCATACAAAGGACACACCTATAGCACCCAGGTCAGGTGAATGGGGAAATGAGCCACTGGGCCCCACAGGACACTTAACTACATAAGGCCACTCTACCAAGACCAGGAGACACCACAGCTCTACCTAATACATACAAAACAAATACAGGGAGGCAGCCAAACTGAGGAGACAAAGAAATAGTTCTGAAATGAAAGATTAAAACAAAGCTCCAGAAAAGGAACTAAACAGAACAGAGACAAGCAATCAATCTACCAGATGCACAGTTCAAAACACCGGTAATAGGGATGCTCAACAATCTCAGTGAGAACTTTAAGAAAGAGACAGGAAACATACAAATAGAGATAGAAAACGTAAAAAAGAACTAGCCAGAAACAAAGAATACAATAACTACAATGGAAAATAGAGGAAATCAACAGTAGATCAGATAAAACAGAGAATCAAATAAGTGGTTTGGAAGATAAGGTAGCAGAAAACAATCAAAACAGCTACAAGAAAAAATAATCCCCCCAAAAATGAGGACAATATAAAGGGCTTCTGGGACAGCATCAAGTATACCAATATTTGCATGATAGGAATACCAGGAGAAGAGAGCAAGGAATTGAAAACCTATTTTAAGAAATGATAGAAAACTTCCCTAACTTGGTGAAGGAAATAAGATGTACAAGCCCGGGAAGTACAGAAAGTCACAAAGAAGATGAACCCAAAGAGGCCCAAACCAAGACACAACATAATTAAAATGCCAAAGGTTAAACACAAGGGATCTTAAAAGCAGCAAGAGAAAAGCAGGTAGTAACCTACAAGGGAGCTTCCAGAAGACTGTCAACTGATCCTCAACATAAACTTTGCAGGACATGAAATATTTAAAGTGATGAAAAGCAAAGACCCACAACCAAAATTACTTTCCCCAGCAAAGCCATCATTTAGAATCAAAGGACAGATAGCTGCCCAGACAAGAAAAAGCTAAAGGAGTTCATCAACACCAAACCAGCACAGAAGAAATGTTACAGAAACTTCCTTAAAAAGAAAAAAATAAGTAAAAAATATGAATAATGGCAATAATTACATATTTATCAATAGTTTAAATATAAATGGATTAAATGCTCTAATTAAAAAACATAAGGAGACTGAAAGGATAAGAAAACATTTGCTGCCTATAAGAGACTCACTACAGATTTAAAATCACACATTGGTTCAAATAAAAGAATGGAAAAAGATTATTTCATAAAAATGGAAAGAAAAAAGCTGGGTTTAAGTTTTTGGAAAAAACTTATACCAAAAGAGACTTTAAAACAGACCATAATAAGAGACAAAGAAGGACCCAGGAAACTCACTTCTGGATATGTATCTGAAGAAACCCAAAACACTAATTCAAAAGGAATTATGAATCCATATGTTCATTGTAGCACTATTTACAATAGCCAAGTTACAGAAGCAACCTAAATGTCCATCAATACATGAATGACTAAAGAAGAAGTGGTATGTATATATACAAAAGAATATTATTCATCCATAAGAAGGAGTGAAATCTTGCTATCTGCAACAACATGAATGGACCTAGAGGGTTTTATGGTAAGGGAAATAAGCCAGAGGAAGACAATTACCATATGATTTCACATACATGTGGAATCTAAAATACAAAACAAAACAGAATCAAATTTATAGATATGTAAAACATTTTGATGGTTGCCAGACTGGGAAGGTGGGGAGAAAAAAGGGAAAGAATTAATTAGTACAAATTGGTAGTACAAAATAGTCATGGGGATGTAAAGTACAACACGGAGAATACAGTCAATAATACTATGATAACTATGTATATTGTGTCAGATGGGTACTAGATTTATTGGCATGATCACTTTGTAAGTTTATAAATGTCTGATCACTGATGTATACCTGAAACTAACATTAGATTGTATGTCAACTGTAACTAAAAAATAAATTATTGAAAAAAAAAAAGAAAAAGAAAATGGAAATGAATATACCCTTAATCTACAGACTATACAATATCAACATGGTTTTATACTTTATGGTGTAAAATATTTCTATTTTAATGTTGGCATATAATTGACCCCAAATTCCAATGAGTTTATTTAAAAACAGAAGAGAACTCAAATATAAATCAAGTATTGAAAAAGTAAAATTAAGACCTTTTCTTGCTTTTCTTTCGCTTCTTCTTTTCTTTCTTGTGTTTTCTGGAATTTTTCCTATGTTTCTTTTTTCTTTTTTTTGATTTCTCTTCAGAAGCACTTTCAGAATCAGAAGAATCAGAAGAGGACTGAGAATCACTTGAGCTATCTGAGTCACTGGATGATGATGATGAAGAGGAGGATGATTTATGCCTTTTCTTTTCTTCTTTCTTAGCTGTAATAAAAAGCAAAAGGTTTCTGGTCAACTTTTTTAGGTAAACTTTGTAAGTGGAAAGTCATACTTTCTAAGTCCAATATTTAACAATTAGCTCACCCAGCTATTTGAATTGAGGGGTATAAGAAAGGACTCAAGAGTCAGGATTAGGGAAAAAAAAGTCAGGATTAGAATCCAGATACCGAGATTCATGGGTCAGAGTTGAATCTAGGAAACTAAAAAATTTTGAAAAGTAATAAGTAAGTTGAAAGTAATAAACTAAGTTAACTTTATACAAAAACATTTGAATAACAGTATTAAAAAAAGTACAAAAATAACATTTAAGAGTTCCAGGTTCCCTCTTGTAGTTTTCTACTTTTTTTCGTATTATCAAGACTGGAGATAGAACTGGAGGAGAGAAATGACAAAAAAAAAAATACTTTGCACAAATGTGGAAAGAAACATGATTCCATTGGCATGGGCTTATGTTTCAATGCCTAAGCAGGGGTAATGATTAAGAAACGGTTTTAGCTGGAGAGAATACTTGCAACAGAGGGTAGTCACTTGTCAGTGATTAATAACTATATTTTTGGGGTCTCTAAAAAAAAATTTCAAATTGAAATTTTATTTTTGGTTAAGAAAGTAATAATTTTAAAGGGGGCCACAAAACTCAGATGCACTAAGGCCTAGGCAACAAAAGTAAATAAGTGAATTAATCAGGTATAATACAACAGGAATCAGGGAAAGATATGACAAAATTGACAAGACTGACCCAGCTAATACATTAGACTCCATCAGTTCATAATGATAATGGAAAATAATATATAAAGCATTTATTCTGCTTTTCCTATCTGAATTGTACCTCTGACTAGTAGATGAAAGGAAGATGTCTTTATCAAAATTATTATAGGAATAAATGAAAATAGAATCAGAGTTAGAATACCATTATTTTACAACCCCTAATGAGGCACTGACCACCCATGGCTGCTGAAGAGCAGAGACAATCTGTTTTATAGGCCTCATGCTTCTATCAAGAGGAATTAAAACATAATCAAAATAGCACTAGATCAATATTTTAAGCCTACAAAGTTATATGAAATAGAAGCACAGAAGGAACACATTACATAACATAAAGACGCAATCAGTAGAACCCAGTGTGTGCAATAAAATGGGAAACACTATAATAGGACAAAGGACTGCTCAACAAAATAAATCTCATATAGAGATGATGGAAAGCAGTAGAGGGAAGAGTTGCCACCACCACTGCCACGGCCACCACAACTACCACCACTTCAGCCACTGTCACGGCATCCACCGCTACTATGACTTTTATCTTCTGTGAGACTGGAGGCTGCATGCTGGATTTGTCACTGCAATGGGCAGCAGAGCTCCAGAGGTTTATACCATAGGAAAGAAAAACCAGAGCTTAATAAAAAGGAGTGTGCTATGAAATAGAATAGGATATCATTTTATTATAAATCTGGAAGGAGTGATGTCAGAGATAAGGCAGAGTGAGAGATGTCCCCAATTCCTTTCTCCTGAAATAATAAGGTGAACATCTAAAACTTGACAAATAGCACCTAACCTGCACACAAGCACATCTGAGCAAGTGATCTGCACGTAAGAGGTAGCAGAGGTCAGACCAGTGGGAATCCCAGGAGTCTGAGGTAGTTTGGGAAGAACAAAGAAGCTGCAGGAGGAGAGGGAGGGGAGAAGTTGCTGCTGGTCCCCTGAACAGGGCTGCCTAAGGACTTTGTGAGCTCTATGCAGCAGAGCCCAGGGGTAAAGGGAGAAAGCAAAGATGAACTAACAACAGAGAGTAACAACAGCTGGATCTTACCAGCTGAAATTGCAAATCATGAAGCTGAGCTCCAATAACCCCTCATACACCAATCCAGAGGGCACACCCCAGGGGAACTTGAATAAATCCTACCAAAACTGTTGCTAACATTGAGAACGTAAGTAGTAATCGTCATTGAATATTTAGTAGAAAAAAAAGAAATAGAAATTATTAAGGCTTAAAGCAGAGTTCCAAGAAGCTTAGACATCACCTACTAGAAACCAAAAGGAAAACACCTTAGCAACAGGCTAAAGAAAGCCTTTTATTAAATCTTTCTGGGGAAAAAAAAAGTGCAGAATATACTGCCTAGGTGGAGAAATAGTCAATTAAATACCATGAACAATCAAGGTGACAAGGCAGCTCAGAAAGAAAGAGAAAAATTTCCAGAAAATAAACTTAAAAGATATAGAAATATTCAACTTAAATGACAGAGAAGTAAGGATTGGAATTCTGAAAAAACTCAATGAGATCCAAAATAACTTCTGTCAACAATTCTAGGAGTTGAGAAAAAAACCAGATCAGCAAAATTAGTTTTTGGCTAGGATACTAAAACCCTAAAAATGAAACAAACAGAACTTCTGCAGACAAAGAATGAATTAGCAAGCTTAGGAAATAGAAGTGACCAAATGAAAAGTAAGGAGAAGTGATATCGAAAGCAGAACCTGGAAATAATTCAGAAGGAAAAAAAACTGAATGAAAAAGAATGAAAGAAAAGTATAAGAGCCAGCTGATACCATCAGGAAAGGAAACATAGAATAATGGGTATTCCAGAAGGAGAGGAAAAAGAGCAAGAATCAGACAGCATTTTCAGACAAAGAACTAACAAGAATTTCCCAAAACTAAGGAATGAGCTAGAATTTGGAATTGAAAAAGCTAACAGAACACCCAATTATCTCAACCCAAAAAAGCCTTCTCCAAGACACATTATATTAAAATTATAAAAAATTAATAACAAAGAGAATTCTCACGGCAGCCAGGTAAAAGAAGAGACTAACCCATAAAGGAAAACCCAGTAGATTATCTTTGAATTTTTCAGCACAAACCTTACAAGCAAGGAGTGGACTCAAATATTCAAGCTATTAAATGAAAGGAACTACCAGCCAAGAATAATGTATCTAGCTAAGCTCTCCTTTAGATATGAAGGAGAAATAAAGACCTTTCCAAACATAGAAAAATTGAAGAAATTCTCTGCTACGAGGCCTGCACTACAGGAAATTCTGAAAGAGGTCAGCTCACCTAAAACAAAATGATAAAATTAGAACAAAATTAAATAAAATTGATAACAACAACAACAACAGAAAAATAAATGCAACAAAGAGTTGGTTCTTTGAGAATGTTAATAAAATTAATAAAACCGTGGCTAGACTCACTAAAGAAAAAAGAGAAATGACACAAACAAAATCAGTAATGAAAGAGGGGAAATTACGACTGACATCACAGAAATACAAAGGATCATACAGAAATAATATGAAAAAGTATATAACACCAAATTTAATAACCTAGAAGAAATGGACAAGTTCTTAGAAAGATATACTCCTCCTAGACTGAATCAAGAACTGGAATATCTAAATAGACTGATCAGTCATACGGAAATTGAAACAATCATCAAAAAGCTACCAAAAGTAAAAGTCCAGGACTACATGGCTTCACCACTGAATTCTAACAAACATTTAAAGATTTAATACCTATTCTCCTCAAACTCTTCTGAAAAATCGAAGAGGAGGCAATACTTCCTAATTCATTTTATGAGGCAAATATTACTGATAACAAAACACACAAAAAAGAAAACTATAGACCAATATCTCTCATGAACACAGCACAAAAATCCTAAATAAGATACTAGCAAACCGAATACAGCAACATATTAAAAAGATTATACACCACGATCAACTGGGCTTCATTCACAGGGATGGTACAACATATGCAAATCGATTAATGTGATACACCAAATTAAAAATAAGAATATAATCATATCAATACATGCAGAAAAAGCCTTTGACAAAATATAGTGTCCATTTATGATTGAAACTCTTAACAAAACTGGTACAGAAGAAAAGTATCTTAACATAATAAAGGCCATTTGACAAACCCTCACCCAACATTATACATAATGGCGAAAAACTAAAAGCCTTTCCTCTACGAGCAGGAACAAGACAAGGCTGTTCATTATCACCATAGCAGGAAAGAGGAAGATATAAAAGGCATCGAAATAGCAAATGAAGAAGCCAAACTGTCACTGTTTATGGACCACATGATTTTCCATATAGAAAACTCTAAAAACTCAACCAGAACACTACTAGAATACGGTAAAAACAACAACAAAAAAAATCACTGTTCAAAAATCCATAGTGTTCCTATACTCTAATAATGAAATATCAGAAAAAGTGTTGAAAAATAACTCCTTTTGCAATTATAACAAAAAGAATAAAATATCTAGAAATAAACCTAATGAAACATGTGAAGGACCTACCTATATGATGAAAACTATAAGACATTAATAAAAGAAATTGAAGAAGACACAAAGAAATTTCCGCGTTCTTAGATTGGAAGAATCAATATAGCTAAGATGACCTTATTACTGACAGATTTAATAACCCTCATCAAAATCCCATTAGTACTCTTTAAAGAAATAGAACAAAAAATCATCAGATTTGTATGAAAACACAGAGACCCCAAATCACCAAAGCCATCCTGAGAAAAAAGAACAAGGATGGAGGTGTCACTCTGCCCAACTTCAAATTATATTACAAAGTGACAATCAAAACAGCTCAGTATTGGCAGAAAAACAGACATACAGACCAGTGGAACAGAACTGAGAGTCCAGAAATAAATCCACGTTTACATGGGCAAATAATTTTCGACCAAAGAGCCAAAAATATACAGTGGAGAAAGGAAAGCCTCTATATAAATGGTGCTGAGAGAACTGGAAAGCCCTCTGCAGAAGAATGAAACTAGACTGTTGTCTACAACTGCACACCAAAATTAACACAAAATGGATTAAGGACTTCAATATAAGACCTGAAACAATAAAAGTCATAGAAGAAAACACAGGAACTAAACTCATGGACCTTTAACTTAAAGAGGACTTTATGAATTTGACCTCAAAGGCAAGGAAAACAAAAGCAAAAATAAATGAATGGGACTATACCAAAGTAAAAAGCTTCTGCACAGCAAAACAAACTTTCAACATGGTAAAGAAACAACCATGCAAATGAAAAAAATATATTTGCAAGCAACGCCTCTGATAAAGGCCTAATATCCAAAACATACAAAGAACTCATACAACTCAGTAAAAACAAAACACAAATGATCCAATCAAAAAATGGGCAGAGGAGCTGAACAGACACTTCTCCCTAAAGGACATACAAATGGCCAACAAATATTAAAAGATGCTCAACATTGCTAGTGATTACGGAAATACAAATCAAAACCACAATGAGATACCGTCTCACACCTGTTAGAATAGCTATAATCAACAGGACAAATAATAACAAGTATTGCAGAGGATGCAGAGAAAAAGGAATCCCCCTTCACTACTGGTGGGACTGCAAATTGGTATAGGCACTATGGAAAACAGTAAGGATGTTTCTCAAAAAACTAAGAATTGATCTACCATATGATCCAGCAATCCCTCTGCTGGGTATTTACCCTAAAGACTTGAAAATATGTGTCTGAAAAGATATATGCACACTGATGTTCAAAGCAGCATTATTCATGGTGACCAGGACATGGAAGCAACTGAAGTATCCTATAATATATGATTGGATAAAGAAACTGTGGTACATATATACGATGGAGTATTAGTCATAAGATGAAATACTGCCATTTGTGACAACATGGATGGACCCTAAGATAATCATGCTTAGATAAGCCAGACAGAAAAAGCTGAAAACCACATATCACTTATATGTGGAATGTAAAGCTAAAAGCAACAAACAAGAGAGAGACTGATGGACATGGACAACAGACTAGTGGTTATCAGAGGGTAGGTGAGACAGCAGGGAGGTACATGGGGTAAAAAGGATCAAATATGTGGTTGACAGAAAGAGATCTATGGGCAGTGAACATACAATGCAACATATATACAATGTACTGTGGAATTGTACACTTGAAACTTACTGAATTTCGTTAACATAAAAATAATAGAGATGGTGATGAATACAATCTATTAAAAAATAAAAAAAAAGTTTTAAAAACAAACCTAGTGTTTGAACTTTATTTGGATTCAAAGTTAAACATCAAAAAATTAATATTAAACAACAGAAATTTGAATACTTTCAAACTTTTTGATATCTAATAATATGTGTATATGTGTACATATTATGACATTTTTTAAAGTCATCTTTTAGAGATAAATACTGAAATATTAATTAATGTTGCCCAGAATTTGCTTCAAAAAAAAAAAAACAGGAAATGGAGAATTGGCCAGGATAGATAAAACAAGATTGTCTATGAATTAATTAGTGAAGCTGGGTAATGAATGCAGGTGTTTTGTTATACTATTTCAATCACTTCTGTATAATGTTAATATTTTCTGTAACAGAAAATTCTAAGGGGATAAAGAAAATCTATCTTTGGATTGCTGGGAAGCTGTTTACAGACCTTAACTGAAAGGTTTAACAGCTAGTTTGTAACTTTTTCCTTAGCTTCAGTAACACTTAAGTATTTGGCACTTGGCCAAATCATTCTTGACACACTTAACTCAGAATTTATAGGACTGTGCTAAATCCAAGATAAATAAGAATATGGCTGAAGTTACCATACACTTGGTAAAAGACTTATAATTCACTGTTAAAATTGCTTTTCTAGTATGGGTGACACGCTACTGCACTGGAGTATGAGAACAAGGTAAAAATACTGAAGGGAACCCAGAGATAATAACAGCTTCACTGAAGTAGTCTTTCCTCACCTAGCTGTGCTCCTTAGCATTAACATACTAAGTGTGAGATGCCTGGACATATGCAAGTTCTGTCTGGAATATATGAGATTTCTACTGTGCTGCTGCTGTACAAGTCATGCTGTTTTTTTTTTTTAAAGGTAAACACATTTACTTCTGAGTGAGGCCTATCTTGTTCTATGAGTTCAGTTGTTAACCTGAACCTAAAACCACTGTTGCTGGTGACGCAGAGTGGGTATGCAAACATGTATAATCTGAAAAATTCATGTATATTACTAAAAACGGGGACATACAGGAGTGGTGGTGTGGAATAAAACTCAAAGAAATTGAAGGAAGAAAATAAATTCATAATGAACATGAGTAACTCTAAAAATATTCAAGACCACGTAACATGCAAGCAAAATAAAAATATTCCACGTAAGCACAACATAGCTGTTAAAATTACTTGACAAAATATAGTAATGCTTTACCCCATGGTTAACAAAGCTTTATTCACCAGTTCCAACTTTCACCTTTATTTTGCAGTGGGATTCTTTCCTATGAGAAATATATTGTAGTTTGTTTCTTTAAAAAGTAAGCCCACTCTCTCACCGAATGAATTAAACATATTTCAAATGACTATTTAGTTTACATATCACTCTTCAAGAAAACATTTGAGTGACGAGAACACAACAATATAGAAGTCTAGAGATTTACAACTATTTTGATGGTAATATAATTTGCTTGAGTATCAGATGACATCAACTATAAAAAGGGAAAGAAACTGTGTTTTAGGAAAGATGCCTTAGAATAGAGCTTAGAAATCTATTTGCCCATATTATTTTACATGCAAAATTATATTTATGTGCCCTTTTCCTATGAGTCTGTTCAGGAAAAAAGAGAATATGATTGAGAAAGAAATGGTAGCTAAAGAATAAAAGAGTAAAAAGGCAAAAAATAGAGATGACAATATCAATATTAAATTACATTCTATTAATAGAATGTACTTTCAGTTATAAATCTGTCTTAACTTAAATTTAAAAATATGATTTGGGCACATTGTGAATCTGACTGAAATTTTATTCTTCTCATATCAACAACTATGTTTAACTGTCTACTATTAGATATAAACTCAACAAGATGCCAACATATGGAGAGAGAGAATTGTAAAGTATATGAGGAAGTGCCACAGGGAACTTTATATGACATGCACTGCCCTCGAATTGCCTTTACAATCTATCTGGAAAATAAGACCAACAAGTTTGAATTAATTAGCAAACGGCATTGGAAAATGTACACTTAATAAATTTTCTAGAAACTCTTGAAGTGAGTATAGTCAATAAGGACAAGTGTAAATGTAGAAGTACAGAGTTCTGCTGCTATACAACAAATCACTGTGCTATGAAAACTGCACAGTAAAAACCACATGGCTAATGGGAAAAATGGGGTTAGAGGCACAAAACTCACATAAAAAAATAGGAAACTAATAAAAATAAAAACAGTAGAGTTTGATACATGTTAAATGGTTAAGGAATACATAAATATGACAATACTTTGAAAAGGACCTGAGGTTTGCTTGAGGAAGTGAATGTTAGAAAGGTGCTGCTTGTAAGTTTCTGTAAAGTAGTAGGAGGGTTATCTGAAGTCAGATGGGAAGTTTTTGCAGCAGATTGTGCTAAGGTGTGGCTCATAACACAGGCAGATGTTTGAGGCGTGTGTGCATGTGTAATTTCTGTGAATTCCTACTCTTCAGCTGGTGAAAGTAAAATTGGTGTTATGTTCTAATTGTTTTCTAATATATTAATCAAATGGAACAAATGTATTTTTTCAAAACAAGCAGCACAGCAGAATTGACAATTTTAGGATTAGAAACAAAGGCAGGAAAAAATAGTGGGAACTAATATCTGTAGAGTATTTAAAAAGTACTAATAAGCACTGAACAAAGTCCTTTAGAGGCTCAATTTAAGAATATGTAGATTTTAGATTTTAAAAGGGCAGATTTTTACATAAAGTGAAAAGCTCCAAAAAAGTAACAGAGCAATTCTGAACAAGATGAAATAGAGTCATTTCTTCCTAATCTCTAAGTGTAAGTACAAACCACAGACATAATTAAAAAAACAAACATAAGACAATTCTGAAAGGTAGAGGGAAAGCAGAGTGGCCAGGGAGTTCTGGCAGATGACATGGCATAACAGAAAATCACTGCAAGGGCTCTGCAATGATAATTCAACATAAACTGAATTATCATTGAAACCATAGTCTACTAGAAAAGTAAGTCAGGGCTCACATGCTAAATCTAAAGAAGGTGAATTACTGCTAAAATAGGCCAAAAAACAGAAAACAGAGTCTTAAAACATACTACCCCAAATGTCCAGGATATAATAATAAAAAGTCACTAGGAAAATCAAAACTTAATGAGAAAAGACTATTAAATAACACCAACACTCAGAGGCCTCTAATGTTAAAACTGACAAGGATTTTAAAGAAGTCATCTTAAAAATGCTTCAACATGTAATTGTTAATAGTTTTTAACCAAATGAAAAAAAAGTGAAAAATCTCAGGAAAAAAGAGGTTATATAGTACCAAATAGGAATTTTAGAAATGAAACATACACTAACTGAAATAAAAACCTCATTTAATATGCTCAATAACTAAGTGGAGATGATAGAGGAAAGTGTCAGTGAACCAGAAGACAGAAGTTATCTAATCTGAATATCCAATAAACAAAAAATAAGCAGAGCCTGAGAGAACTGTGAAACAATAAACAAAAGATCTAACATTTGTCTTATCAGAATCCCAGAAGGAAAATAAGGTTGAAACTGGAAAAAAAAAAAGGCAGAAAATTTCCCACAACAGGTCTGACAGACCTACAGATTCAAGAAGCTAAGCAAACCTCAGGATAAATTTAAGTAATCCATACTAAGACACATCAAAATCTAATTTCTAAAAGCTAAAGAAAAAAAAAATACTGAAAGCCACTTAGAGGAAGAGTAAATTACCTATAGGGGGACACTTCATCTTTGAAACCAAAGAGGCAAGAAGTGGCATAACACGTTTTTATGTGCTGAAAGAACAATCAACCCAGAATTCTATTTTCAGTGAAAATACCCATCAAATGAACGCAAATTAAGATGTTTTCAAAAAGGTAGGATGACCTGTTGCCAGCAGACCCTTAAAAAAAATGGCTATAAAGGTTTTCCAAACAGAAAGGAAAAAACAGGAAGAGATTTGGAATTCCAGAAAGGAAGAACAGAATGGGTAAAAATGGGGGGGGGGGATTAACAATCTGTTGATCTAAAAGTAAATATAAATGGGTCTTTAATAAATGCTAACACTAAACAGCTTTGAGAAATGCTAATTAAAACTAGCTTAAAAAAAACTAGTAAGCTGGCAAAGATTATTAAAGAGTTTGATAACATGTGGCTCTCTACAAAAGGGTACAGATAAATTTATTTTTCTGTACTCTAATTGCAATGTCTACCAAAATTACAAATGCATGACTCCTATAATCTGTTAATTTTATTTCTAGGAATTTATCTTACATGATCAACATTCACATACATGTAAAATGATATATGAAATGGGAACTGGTGGGCAGAGATGGGAAGACTTTTCACTGACTGTCCTTTCATATTTTAAATTTTGAATCAAATGAATTTCTTACATTTAAAAATTGTAGAAAATTTAAAATTTCAAGGATGAGGACTACTGTTTTCATCCTTTCCTTCAAAAAATCCTTTCTTCTGCCTAAACACACAAAACCGATTTCAATGTGTCTTTTACAAACGTGTAAATATCCTTTGGGATAAAATGAAACAGTACTAAAAGCAAAACCATAATGCAAGTTAAGAATCAAAATGGATGAAAAGAAATTAAAAAGAGTAACTTCCAACTCTTGAGCCATTTCTGGTTAGTTTAGTTTGTTTATCACTATGTAGAATATCCTAAACCTGTTCCCTGCAGTGGATGTGGTGTAGTTCTACTAACTACGTATAGATTGTATTAACAACAAACTCCAGAATCCCAGAACATTTTACATGTAAAAACTGAAGGTAAGAAAATGTTGCTTTATTAGCTTTTTATTTGAGACCTAAAGATTTTATACCAATTAATTTCACACGAAACCTTTAAAAAAAATTCCTAGGTCATCATCAAAATAAGATTTGAAATAAAGGGTAGGACTATTACTAAAATAGGTCTCCTTTAGATATTTTCATTCCATGTTACCGGTCTTATTTTCTAAGTTTAACATCTCACTATTTTCCAGTAAAAAAGTACCATCACCATGACTTAATTCCAGAATACAGACACTGAAGTGGGACCATGTCACCAAAGTAAGTCTCTGGTATTCTTTTCCGTTGTTCCAGAGTACTAGATTCACCAGCTGCTTCCTCTACTGTTCTCTTCTTTCTATAGTGCCAACCAATCTATTTCCTACCACATATATGCAAAATTTCTGCACATTCAACTATTTACTGCCATAACTCAGAACTTGTATTTCTGTGCACTCTGTAATATAGCAATAATCCCACCTCTTGTTGCATGGCCAAGGTGGACAAACCTCACTGCAGTTCACAACTGCAGTGAACTCTGAAGAGACCAGCATGACCTGGGGTCATGCCAACTCCTGAAAATCCAAGAAGTATCTTAATGAAGACAGTGGTTTCATTCTCTGAAGGTCTGTATTCAATTCTCTACTCTGCTCCTTGAGACCTCTACAGAGATGTAGTTTTTATTAGCCTCCAGTGTTCCACTTTTCTCTTTTGACCCTGAACCTTCTCAACACATTCAAATAGCCACATAAGCAGAATGTCCAGCCTTGCAACAGCAAATGGAGAAAGGCCCAAGAATATTGCCCAGACTCACTGAGACCATATCCAGGTGGGCCCAGACAGTCAGATTTCTTCAGAAGTCAATTTTTGTTTTCTTTCAGGAAGTTAGGAAAAAAAATAGATTCTGTATTTATTTCTTTTTAAATTGGGATATAAATCCCTCAGGTTTTAATTGTAATGATGATCTATACTGTGTTGCACAAAGCTTTTTGACTGTTTCCAATTTTAAATTGTAAGGAGGCCATGAAACTTAGAAATTGGAAGACACAGCTCTGCCTAAAAATACATTAGATAGATGAATGACAAAATCCACTCTGACCAGTGTTCTGAATGGTAGTTGAAGGACTAGAGAATAACAGGTCCTAAACTATGTGATCTCAAACATAAAGATCTTTTCCTCTTTCCACAGTGTTTTCCAGAATAGCACAGGCATGGTATGACTTGAAACAAATCTGATCTTTTCAGGAAATCCTGGATAGACAGTAATAAAGTTCCAAATCTTCCCCAACTGGTGAAACTGACAAGGGCAAACAAAGAATGCTTCCTTAGTACGAGTTTGAGGAATACACAATAAGAAATTACATCAACTTTCAGCACAACTTCCTGGCCATGATACCATGGGCAAAATTAGCACTTATTCTCTTCATGTGAAAATACATTATAAAGGCATAAATATATCATAAATGACATTAACTTTCTCATCCTCTCATCAAATATTCAAACACTGACCTTTTAATACCAAAACAATCTTTACACCAAATTTATTAGTCTATGATAACTTAATGGTTTAAAATGTAAGCTTTTTTATTATCTCAATCTCTTTCTAAATATATAAACCACATAGCATTTTTAACTTTTATGAGTGGAGAATTGATCCTAACATGAGACCTTAAAAACTACAAAATATAAGGACTCTATTCTAATAAAAACAGAAAGAAGAGTCAGTTTAATGTTTTATTGCTTTCCACACAGGTTTGAAAGTAATCTCATCCCATCACTTTTAGAGTGTCAGATGCATAATCTGTATTAAGTGGTAGCTGTTACATATTTCACCTATAATATAAAGACAAATATTTACTTGAGACAAAGTTCTTACCATTTCAGATATCATATCACACTGTTAATGCTAACTTAAAATGTTCTAGTGTAAGTAAAATAAGTTTCTCAAACTTGCCGAATGATTCTGAATCTAAACCGTGCTTAGATTCCTCTAAAGTTTCTTAGTCTGTTATTCTCTTCAATTGTCATCTTCTTTATATTGCCTTTTTCCCTAAAAGGGTATTTATTTTCCATGTTATTTAGACAACTAGTTTTCTAAAAAAACAACTCAAAACAAAGTGGAAGCAGATGGATAAATTACTGCAAATTAATAACAAGAAATGTACCCAGTATGAAAACACATTTAAAAAACACAACAACCTAATAATTATTCACTTTAGTGTGAATTTCATGCCAACTATTAAGTGTCCCTGCTTGTTTCGTAGGCATAAGAATTAACAGAAGTATGTACTTGTTCTTACCTTTAGATTTGGGAATTAGCTCTCCACAACTGAGTATCCGCACCTCAGCAAATGGTTTGCTAGCTGCATCTGTTTTCTGGTTTTCTATCTCTCTCACAACTTCTTGACCAGAAATCACTTGCCCAAAGACAACATGATGCCTAAAGAGTCAAGTACAAATAATTAAATAAAAGCTTCTTATTTTAAATTAATTTAAAGTAGGTTATAAAATAAATTAAAATAATTTTTACCCATCTAAATGAGGAGTTGGTTTCGTTGTTCTTTTGGAAATCATCAGGCAGAAGAATAAAAACAAAGTCAGAGAAAAACAAAGTTAGCATCTCTAAAAAGGAAAAGAAAATAACTGCATTGGAAACAAAGTTGCAAACAAAGAAATCATATATCTTAAACATAATAGAATTTTATTAACATTAATCTTATGTAGAATAAGCAAGATGCTTTTCACACAATTTTCAAAAACTTGTTCTTATTATAAAATACCTACGCATTATTCAAAACTTACATGTAATTAATGTTGACATTTTGTTGTTATTTCTATCCATCTTTATTTCTTGCATGTGACTGGGTTCTTATTGAGTATTCATGGTTGTATAATGTTCTATTATATAGACAAACCATGATTTATCAAATCATTCCACTGGTTTATGGGTTTAACAAGTGTTTTCAATCTTAACACTTTAAACAGTTAAAAGCACAGATCATAATCTGATAATCTTCATACAATTTCTGTTGAACCTGAACAGAAATGATCCATATTCAGAAATTTTTATATTAGCTGCAAATTTTTTTAATTTTGGATACTTTTACATAAAAATCCAGATTTTAGACCTTTTGGAAACCTGGAAGATGTGGCACCTGGCACATGGTAATAACTGGTCAGGCTGAGAGTCTTCTTTAATACAAGGGTTAATAGTTTAGTTTATTGTCCCAGCAGTCTTTATTAGCTTATATTACTTGCTATAGCCCTTTGAGTTTGTTACCCCTGACATAAATGTCAAGTTGAAGAACGAGATCTATAGTAAAACTTTGGATAAAACCCCAAATATGCAAAAAGTACTTTTTGCAAATAAAGTAATTAAAAAAAAATCATTTTTTTCTCCATATCAGCATTAAACTTAGTAGCTAAGGCTGCTACTTAAGTAGTTACTAGGATATTTTGTATATTACATTGAAGATGGGCATTATACAAGAGTTATTATTTAAAAAAATCTTATCAAAGAAGACATTAACTTTAGGTTATAGCACACGCAAATACTACAAGAAAAATTCTAACAAGTACATGTATTTTTTAAAGTTCGCATTACTTTTAAAACAACATATTTTTTTCTTGGTTTAACAGCTATCTCACTTGAACTTGCTAAAATCACCTAGAAATAGGAAAACCTAGGCGTAAAGCATGTATTTGATTACATGTTATATGCAGAGTACACGTGTAACTCACATCTAGATATAGTTGATCCCCCCTTCACAGATTCCGAATCTGCAAGTTCTCTTGCTCACTAGAATTTGTCTGTAACCCCTAAAGCAATACTTAAAGTGCTTTCATGGTCATTCTCAGAGTGGTGAAAAAGTATTTGATGAGAATATGGAAAAATGGGAACTCTTGTATAGTCTTAGTAGGAATATAAAGTGATGCAACCATTGTGGAAAACAGTTTGGTGGCTCTCCAAAGAGTTAACCATAATTACCATATGACCCAACAGTTCTAATTCTAGGTATATATCCAAAAAAACTGAAAACAGAGATTCAAATATGTGTATGCCAGTGCTTTGTGCAATATTATTCATAATAGCCAAAAAATGATGACAATACAAATGTCCACCAACAGATGAATATGGATAAACAAAATGTGGTATGTATATATAATGAAGCTGATATTCAGCCATAAATACGGTTTTGATACATGCTACAACATGGATAAACCTCAAAAACATGCCAAGTGAAATAAGCCAGACACAACAAGACAAATACATAATTCGACTTCTATAATTAAAGTAGGCAAATCTTAGAGACAGAAAGTAGAATAGAGGTTACCAGGGGTTGGGGGAAAGGGAAATGGTTAGTCTCTGAAAAGGTTAAATAGTTTTGGAAATAGTTTTAGAAATTTTTAAAACCATTTTATTTTTCAATGTCTTCCCAATAACTTTTAATGAAAAATTTATTTTTCAATTGCCATTTAATATTATTTTATTATTAGTTTCATATAGCTCTCTAAATATACCATTGTACACTTACAAATGGTTAAAAGAGCAAATTTTATGTTACCAAAATAAAAACATTTTTTTAAGATTAAAAACTAAAGTTTCCTTTAAAAAAATAGAATACAGAAATAAAGAAGGGTTATCTAGAAATGAAAAGAGATAAGAAGAAAGAGGGAAGATTCAGAGAATATACTTCAAAGATTATATAAACTTAACAAGGATTTTGGTTAGCATAGGAAAAATTTTACTTGAAAATGATAATAGTGTTGTCAAGGATCTGGTTAAATTGGCACTTGTTTGAAGTCAATGAAGCAATATATATAGAAAGACTTAAAATGTATAAATACTTCGGTAAGTAAACTATCAACTTATATAAAAGAAATAATTAAAATGCATCAAAAAGGCACAACAATGTTCATTGCAGCTGTTTGAAAAATGGAAACCAAAACAAATGTTCAAAACTTAGATTAATTAAATAAAATACAGTACATTCAGACAATGGATTAATACGGAGCTATTAAAAATTTAATATTTAGTGACGTGCAAAAGAATTTATATTTTATCTGAAAGTTGATTGTAGAGAATATGCAACACTCCATCTACATTTTTATTAGATAGAAAGATACTCTGAGGATGGGGCTGTTTTTCTTTTTATTTGTGTGCTCTAATTTTTCTACAACAAACTTGATAAAGCTATTTTCATTTAAAGATCAGAGAGACCCATATATTACAGAACATACAGAATAGAGTACTATGCAGCTGCAAAAAAGAATGAGAAAGATCTCTATGAACAAATATAAAGGGATTTCCAGAATATATTGTTAAGTGAAAAAGAATAAACATTATATATAATACATTGAGTCACAAAATCACATAAAATTCACACTAAAAAAATACTAATCCAAGTAACTTTTATACATGGCATTTTAACTACATACCATCTGTTGATAGACAAAAATAACTATAATTAGTGACTAGTTTATAGGATACTTTTCACAGTGGTAAAGAACGGCAATTTTTTTATTTTATAATTCAGAAAATGAGAAGAAATTCTGAAGATAATGGGAGCCAGGTTTTTCACTATTGAAGAGAGTTATAAATACAGAATAAGAGAAAACTAGAATAATATATAACAGTGCAGACAGATTAAGTTCATCTGAGACCAGGGGAGTTTAAGGCTCTTGAAGGAGGGAGCAAATCTATACTCAAAGGTTACAAAAATGCATTGCTGACAAGGGCCCTCATCACAAATTTTTTGGTAGTTAGAACTGGAAAATAAGTCTACGGCCATGCTACCCTAAACAAGCCCAATCCAGTTTGATCTCGGAAGCTAAGCAGGGTCAGACGTGGTTAGTACTTGAATGAAAGACCACCTAGAAAGTCCAGGTGCTGTAGGCATTTAAAAAAAAAAAAAAGGGACTATAAGCTGATAAGGTTCTTTTGTAACCTGTGAGATCAACCAAGGGTTGCCTTGCCTAAAAAAAAAAAAAAAAAAAAAAAATTGGAAAACATTAGCACTATTGACTTTGGGGTTACAAATATATTTTAGTGAATAGGCAAATTCACAAATACAGAATCTTAAATAATGAGGATCAACTGTATTTTATTCTATAATTATTTATAGAGAGCTATTCTATGTAAAAGTCCTGTTCCTTGTTAAAAGGATGCCCTCTAAATTTACCATCCACAGATAATTCTTTCCTGAATCAATTACTATTGAGATGATTGTAAAATGATGATTTTCTAATTCTATCATTCCTTTTACATTTATTGACATTCTACCAAGGAACAGCCTTTCCTTTTTCCATGTTATTCACTCATTTATTATTTTTATCTGTTTGGATTCCTATTTTATTTGATAACCTGATATTATCATTATTTTGATGGTCAAAACTGTCCTAATTTGATCAGTGAGAACCCCACTCCTTTAAGACGGCTCCTATCCTCTTGATTAGTTTTCATCATTTGAAAGATTTAGCAGTATAGTTCAACTCCCCTTTCAACAATTTTCCTCTCTTCGATAATTCTTTGTTCTCCCTCCTTCAAAAATTCTTCCCCTTATGGGTCCCTCTTCTATTTCTTAGTGATCGATGGCAGGCACATGAAAAATGCATCAAAAGAGGAATGTTTTAAATAATCAGATCATAAACACTTACATAAAGAACTGTGAACCGTTTGTATCCTTTCCTCTGTTGGCCATTGACAAGAGAAATTCTTTGTTGTGTTTAACAGCAAAACTCTCATCTATAGAGAAGCAAAGTTTTCAATTACATTACAGACATAAACTCTCTCAAAAAAGTCATCTTTTCTTCAAATCTTGTGTTCTTATCATGTGCTCTTAAGTGCCAGATAAAATTTAGACAAAAGTCAGGTTAAAGAAGAAAGAATCAATATTAACCAATTCTCTTCCCCATCTTTTCAGGTTAAAATATTTCTCATTTTCAAGCCCTTGCTATAAAATCCAAATACTCTATTAAACTTTTCTTTCCATTTACATGTGTCTTTTATTTTTTGGGAAAGATAATACAATTTTCTTTGCTTATTTAAACAAAAAATGAAACTCTCCTAAAAAGAGAAATAATTCAGATAATATTCTTTTATATCTCATTTGTTTCATTTTCTAACACAAAAGGGCACATATTATTCTGAGCACAGAGAGGCACTCATTAACTTAATTTCTGCCAAAGCATCACTTACTACAAGAGCAGCCTGCCTCCCAATCTTGGATTAGAACGAGAACAAAGCAAGTAGAATGTGAAACAAAATTTCAGTGAATCCCAAAAGTGAAAGATGGAAAATATGAAACTATTTCCACAATCATATATTTATAGTCTTTCAAATGATCTTCATATCCATAAAAAATTCCAGAGAGAAGTTAAATAGTAGCCAAATTTTAGAATATCAAAGAAGAGTTGTTAAAAATCTTCACAGAAAAATGGACCCACTAAAAATGTAGATATTGTTAATAGAAAATACTGCTGAATCTCCTTTAATAAAGATTAAGACCATTAAATATCCATTTATAATAAAAACTTTCAACAAAGCAGGTATAGAGGGAACACACCTCAATATAAAAAAAAGCTATATGTGACAAACTCACAGCTAACATTATGCTTAATGGTAAAAAGCTGAAAGCTTTTCCTCTAAGATGGGGAACAAGACTTAGATGTTTCATCTTGCCATTTTTATTCAACACAGTACTGGGAGTCCTACCCACAGGAATAAGACAAGAAATGAAAGGCATCCAAATTGAAAAGGAAGAAAACTCTCTGCAGATGGCATGATCTAAATATAGAAACCCTAAAGACTCTACCCAAAACACTATCAGAACTAATGAATGAATTCAGTAAAGTTGCAGAACACAAAAATTAATATATAAAAATCTGTTGTGTACTTATACATTAATAACAAATTTTCAGAAAGGAGTATTTAAAAAAAAAAGAATCCCATTTACAACTGCATAAAAAAGCATAATATAGGAATAAATTTAACTAAGGAGGTGTAAAACCTGTACTCTAAAAGAAGTTGAAGACAACACAAATAAATGTGCAAACATACCATGCTCATGGACTGGAAGAATTAATATTGTTAAAATGTCCATACTACTCATAGCAACCTATAGGTTCAATACAATTTCTATCAAAATACCAATGGCACTTCTCACAGAACTAGAAAAAATAACCCCTAAATGTGTATGGAGCCACAAAAGACCCCAAATAGCCAATGCAACCTTGAGTAAGAACAAGACTGGAGGTATCATGCTCCTTGATTTCATAGAAATCAAAATAGTATTGAACTGGCAAACACAAAGATCGATGGAACAGAAGAGTCCAGAAATAAACCCTAACTTATACTGTCAAATGATCAATGATAAAGAAGGTTAAGAAAATATAATGGGGGAAAAGATAGTCTCTTTGATAAATGATGAAGGGAAAACTGAACAAGAAAATTAACTTTTAGATTAGTTGAAATTAAGTGAATATCAGTATACTGTTCCATGAATAATCTTATCAATTCAAAAAAAATCAAAATAGAAAACATTAAAAACATAATTTAAAAGTGTTTTACCTTCAAAAAATCCTCCATAAATAGATTCCCCTCCTCGTCCATTTCCTAAGAATGAAAAATATGGACTCTTAGAACTCTCAAAATAGTAATCTCTTTGAAGATGCTACCTAAACAAAATACTTCTTAGAAAGTTGGTGCTTGAATGATTTTGAATCAATAATACTCAAAAGTTCACAGCGAATCATAAAGTTAATAATGACAAGAACCCAAATTACCTTCTTTCCCTTATATACAATAAACAGTATGGATATGACAGTCATATTTAAGGTATCTGAAAAAAAGAATTGTTCAGATTCTAATGATTATGTAGGTTTTACAATAGAAATGACCTTTTTTCAAAATTTCTTTAAAATACAATTTCAATGTTTTATAACAAAGTAAAGGTAAAACTTACATTGTAGTTAAAAATTACTAGTTAAGACTTGTCTAACTTTGAGATCTACGGTATTTTAACAAAGAATGTATGATTTTCCTTTGTGGGAGACTAAGTCTTACCTTCACTGAAGTCACCACCTTGAACCATAAAATCTTTGACAACTCTGTGAAACAGACAACTCTTATAATGTAATGGCTTCTGAGTTGATTTCCCTGTCCCCTTTTCCCCTATAAAAAACAAAAATTAGGTCATACAGTAGAAAGGAAATAAAATAATATTCAAGTCAAATGATGAAACTTTTCACCCTGTAAAATATACCTCTGGAACTATACAGACTCTTTTAAACTACAGGATTTTCACTCCCCTCTGGAATTTTTTAAAAATTCATTTAAAAATCACTCATGTTTTTCTAGAGAGTGTAGGAATGTAGAAATGAATCTCAGATAAAATCTCATTATTATTCCTAAGAATACTTTCATGTCCTAAACAATGTTGCTTAATCTGCACAATAAAAGTAATGTATATAAAGAAATCTAAAATATGTTAAAAAATTAAAGTAAGTCATAGACAAGTGGGACCATTATTAGGGCAATTGAAAATGTCAACAAACCTGTACAAAGACAACGAAAGTTCTCACATGTTTTGGGGCACACATCAGAAAATAATTCAAAGACAACTCTTCCAGCTGAAAAAAAAGGGTAGTTGGTTTAAACTTCTTTACTAATTCAAAATATTAAATGCTCATTTATAAAAGTTACAAAGAAACACTAATTTTCTTACCCGGTTGATTATTAATGGCAATGTCAAAAAAACATCGAGGACGCTGAACCTTTATTCCCATGGCTCCAATACTTCAATCTGTGAATAAAATTGTTTCAAGCAGACAAAAGATTCCATAAATTTCTGGAAAAGAAATTCTGTGGAGCATAAACTAGGAAAGTATTTTGAATTTATTTTGATATTTACTTCCACGGCATAAATCACATGGATTATTCTTTTCTTTTAGGGATCAGTTTGCATTTTGTGAGGCAATTAGACAAGACACAAATCTTTAGCCATTACATAATAAAATTTCTATTTTAAAAACTGAATATAGAGTGCCACCCCCAAAAGAAAACTGGATTAAGTCTGTATGATTAACAGGCAAATTACCTTTAAACAGAGAAAAATCAAGGACAAACTAATCCAATCTTTTCACTCCTAGAAAATGAAAATGAGTTTTGATTAAAATGGTGGTTTTAAAAAGAAAAACATTCAAATTCCTAAAATAAATAAATAGATAGACAGATAGATAAATAAATAAATAGATCATTGAGGCAGAGAGTGGGATATTTTAACAGTAATATATGGCAAATCTACATTTTGAGTAAAAGTATATTAAGTTTCACAGGAAGCTATTTTCTGATCATGAGCAACAGCTTTTACTGACATGCTAGTGCAGAGCCAAAAAATAGAAATAAGTAAGCTCCTCTGTGTAACAGTTTTATCTACATAGCAGATGGCTATTATTTAACAGACATTCTTTTAATGAAGCACTTATTTTGAGGACTTGGGTGGGAAATAACAGAGTAAGGTGAAGAGCAGAAGAAACAAAGGCACTTAGTATCTACAACCATGAATTATAAAAACAACAGGTACTTCCACTCAAAACAGAAATATATATACTTCTATATATATAAGACTAACTGAAATATATATAGTTTCCTGAAAATTATCATATCTAAGCTGGTAGCTCATCAAGCAGTGCATGGTATCTTAGGTCCAGTGAGGCTATGAAAGATCAATATCCTCCATCCTGAACAGATTTATTTTTCCCTTTATCAATTTTTAATTGACATTTTTAATGAGAAAATATTCCAGTCACACAGTCATAGGAAATAATACAGAGAGATACAGTGTGTACTTTATCCAGTTTCCCCTGAAGGTAACATTTTACAAAACGGTAGTATAATAATAGCACAAATTTATCAGTGTATTGGTTCATATTTACCATCCTTTATTGATTTTACACACCCCACAAAGTCAAGTCAACAATAAAAGCAGACTTTGACCAAATCACCAACAATGTGAAAAATACAAACTATATGTATTCATTCATTTACTTAATGTTGATTACATGAATTAGGAAATTAAATTACATAATAAATTATGTTGCATTCAAATTGAGCCCACTATAAAAAAAAGATCCTTTTCAGTAAAGCAAAAAAAACAAAATCAAAACCAAAAATTGAGCCAAAGTAACAGTATATACACTTACAGCATTATTGCATGGAAACAGGAAAATACCTTTTTATCATAACTTCCTCTATTTTTTATTTCTAAGAGATATAATATGTACTAGGATTTGTTTCACATGAAACAAAACAAAAAAGATAACCTTTCAATACTTCAGTAGATGATGGACATAGACTTTGTGAAAACAATAAAACAAAAACTTAGCAATTTTAATATCTTACCAAATTTGTTGCATTTTTACTTGTATAGAATTTCAATTTCTGCACATTTGAAATTAAGTACACTGAATTCATATATCTGAAAAAACTATCCTATCTTAAAGAAAAATATTAAATTACTACTTAGCACCTGATTATCCTCTATCTTCTAAATAATTTTTGCAAGGCCTTTTAAAATTCTCTACTTTTGGGGTAGAGGAAGTTCCAGAGGAAAGTTAATAATTTAATTTCCTCCAAAAAAACTTCTACAGCTTTTTGTTTAACAGTAATAGCCGAGGTGGAGACTTCTTCCTTGCAAAATAAGTACAGTATAGTTAGTACTGCCTAAAATATAACAAATTGTTTATGATTACAGTTAATTTCCTTCATACTGTATTGTTTAAAATAAACCCCAGATATGAAAACAGGGCAAAAGTTATAAAAGCTCAGAAAATAATCCTTCATTACCCATAACCTTTTAGATACTATGATCTCTGATGATTTTCAGAGTTTCTCAATTCCTATAGTTTTGGGCCTTTATTTAAATTGCAATGAGTACCACCACTAATTTATGCTGTTAGGAGAACATATGAGAGCAACTAGGATACTGGTTTGTTCTCTTTTTTGATCTGGGTGTTGCTTATATAAGTGAGTCCACTTTCGGAAAATGTTGAGCTACACTTAGAATCTGCATTCTTTTTCAGTATATGTTATATTTCAATGAAAAGTTTACTTTATTAAAAATAAGATATCTAAAACAATACTCTTATTTCTCTACCCCAATTCCTCAAAACTTGTTTCATTGTCCAACGCAGTTGCTAAGCCTGAAAACTTGGAATCATCTTTGGTTCGATTATCCTTTACAGCCAGTATCTAAATCATTAGGAAGTCAGTTTGACACTAGCTTCAACACTTACCTCAATGTTCATACTATCTTTTACCACTATTATTTTTTATCTTGACTACTACAATAATCTAACTGGTTTTCCTGTTTTTACTTAGTTCTGTACTGTCTACTCACCACAGAATAACCAGAATAGAATGATTCTTTAAAAGTACAAACCTTATCATTCCTGTCCCTAAAATTTTCTAATGTCTTACTATTATATTTAATCAAAATGTCTTACCATGGATTTTGAGACCCTAAGTTGGCACTGTTCAATAAAATAAACCACATAATGTAGTTTAAAATTTTTAGTGGCTATATTTTAAAAAGTAAAAAGAAATATATTAATTTAAATACTATTTAATGTAAGTCAGTATTCCAAAATATTGTTTTGACATATAATCAACATAAAATGTTACTGAGATATATCCATTTTTTATTGAGAACTAAGTCTTAGAATCTAGTGTCTGTTAATTCAGACTAGCCATATTTCAAGTGCTTTATAACCACATGTGGCTCGTGGATACTGTATGGGACAGCACAGCTCTAAATATCTTAGTTCTGTTGACTGCTACAACTTGATCTAACATTCTCCTCAACTTGCTTCAGCCATATTGGTATCCTTGCTGTTCTTCAAACATTCCAAGGCCTGTTCCCTTAACCAGTCTTTCACATTTGCTCTTCCCTGTGTGAAATGCTCTTACTCCAGATCTTCAAAACTTGGTTCATTCTGTCACTTATTAAGTCATTGCTCAAGTATCACCTCTTCATGGAAACCATCCCTGACTAGCATATTCAAAGGAGCAGCCCTTGTAATCCAACACTTTATATCCCCTTACTCTGCTTTATTTTCTTTCCTGCATATATTGTTATATATGCAGAAGGTACCAGGAGTAGGGATGGAAGTCAATGAGGTCTTTAACTATAAGGTTTGACTTTTGCAACGAGAATATATTCATGTGTTTGTTTCCCAATTTAAATTAATAAAATTTAAAGATATATCTGCATAGTAAAATAAAATAGTAAAAAATACATTTAAATATTAAGAGCCTACCTCTAAGTAAAAGGGTCATATGTGGTTTTTATTTTAGTTTTTTCATTTCCATGTTTTCTACAACAAATACAGATCTGTAAAAGAAACTCTTTGAAAGAGCTTTCAGGTCGTAAAAAATGTATTTTTTAAGTGTCTTACTTTCATGATTACTATGGCTATTTAAAATTTAAGTTTAGAAGATCTTGGGAAATGATTTTTCTTTTCACAAAACCATATCCCCCCCCCAATAGAAACTACAAAAAATACATGTGAATATTTACCTAAACTCTAATGTTAAATAACTTTTTCAGTTTCATTAATAATGAAATAAGTAATGGAGTTAAACAGATCTGAATTCATGAAAAAATTTATATCTATCAATGGAAAATTAGAAAGTAAACAATTGGGGAATATCTTTTCAGCAAACATAATGTGTTAATTTTCTTTCTATAGAACAGTGCTTAGGTATGGGGGCACTAGGACAATACTGCACTGACTAGGACCATATACTCTTGGCAGAAAATTAAGCACCCTTGGTCCTGACTATTAAATACCAGTCCATGTGACAACCAAAATCTCTCACTATCCCTCCACCCCAATATTTAAGAACCACTACTATAAGGTCCATGTACCAAATGATTAAAAGCACAAAAGCCACCCAAGGAAACATAAAACATACAATTCACAAAAAGTGAAATTAAAAATATAAACAGCATAAACAGTTCTTGTAAGCAACTTGGCATTACAAACCAGGACTCTGAATATATTCATATTCATTTTAACCTTTAACACTTCAGTAATTCAACCTCTTGGAATATCTTGAAAGGCAACCATTCATTGGTTTTGTTTTGTTTTTATAATAGTGAGTAATTAGAAAAAAGCTAAGTGTCCAACACAACAGTTAAATTAGAAAATGTTCATATGATGGACTATTACAATCCTATGGAAATACTTTTTAGAAATGGAAACAATGTTTAACAATGTTAAACAAAAAAAGAAACACCAATATTATGTGGTTAAAAGTAGACAATAAATCCTTTTAAAGGATGAAATATAAAAAGTTCACATATACTGTCACTATAGTACTTTTTATAATAGTAAAATAAAAAACCAGTTGTACAGTAAAAGAAATTGGTTAAATAAGTGACATCTTCAAAAAATGAATGATATTGATTTAGCCGTTGAAAATCATATTCATATGTGTTAAAATTACAATGATTATATTTTTCACCTATGAAATTGACAAAAAAATATCAACCTCATATATTGCTGCTGCTAGTAAAGGAGTAAACTGATAGTCCCTTGTCAATGTGATAACATACGATATTGTAAAATGCATCAAATACCCTTTGATTGATTCAGTAACCCCACTTTTAGGAATTTACTTTAAATATATCCTTCACATTTACAAAATAAGGTTATTCAAAGCACCATCATTTGCAGTAACTAAAAGGCTATAAACCTAAGTGTCTACATAGGAGGGATAGGTTGCATAAATCATATTAGATCTGTATAATGTACATGGCTTTAAAAAAGAACAAGGAAGATGTTTATGTACCACTATCTCCAAGACATTTTGTGAAGTTTAAAAACAAAAAGCAAGGTACAGAAATGTGTACGGACCACTTTCTTTGAGTATTTTTTTAAGAAGTAAATATATACGTGCGTGCGTGTGTGCTTGTGTTTGCTTGTCTAATGAAGAGGCATCTGGTAGGAGAGAAAATGGACAGCTGGGAAAAAGAGGTAATATTTTTTTTACTCTATAACCTTCTATACCTTTTCAATTTTATACCACATATTATTAAAAGTTATAGAAATAAAACGAAAAATTTATCAAAGAATACTCATGAATGGGAATATTCATTATATAGTGAAAAAAGCAAATTAGTAAGCAGCATTGTCTGTAAAATCCCAATTTTACATATACCAGATGTATATTTAAAAAAGACAGGAAACCAAATCACTGTTGAACAGATATCTGCACTACCATGCTCAGTGCAGCATTACTTAAAATAACCAAGACATGGAGACAACCTAAGTGTCCATCAAGAGATGAACGGTTAAAGAAAATTTAACTTAGATATATAATGAAATACTAATCAGCCACAAAAAGGGAAATCCTGCCATTTGCAACAACATGAATGGATGCTGGGGCATTAAGCTAAATGAAATAGGTGAGACAGAGAGACAAATATTGTATGTTCTCATTTAAATATGGTATCTTTTAAAAAGTAAATAAAAATATATGCATACACACAATGAAATATTATTTAGCCATAAAAAAAGAAGGAAATTTAGTACTTGTAACAACACAGATGGACATCAGGGGCATTCTGCTAAACGAAATAAGTCAGACAAAGACAATATGATCTCACTTATATGTAGAATCTTAAAAAAACAAAACAAAAACAAACTCAAAGTCCCGGGATGTAATATACTACATAGTGACTATAGTTAATGACATTGTATTGTACATTTGAAAGTTGCTAAGCTAGATCTTAAAAGTTCTCATCCCAAGAAAAGAAATTCTATGTGAGGGGATGGATGTTAACTAGACTTACTATGGTGATCATTTTGCAAAAAACGTTATGTCAAGTCATGAAATTAATGTTATAGCAATTACATCTTTTAAAAAAGGGCAAAAACATATAGGATTTATACCAATATATTAACATTGATTATACTTGGGCCATGGGTTTAAGGGTAATTTTTATATATTTCTATTTTCAAAATTTTGTTCAACAAACAGGTACTAATTTTATAATCAGGAGAAAAATATTTTTAAAGAAATACTAATAAACTGATATAATGTTCTGCCTATCAAAACAGCAAAGATCTTTTAAAAGAATAATTTCTAACATGGTATGCACTCCTCTGGAAACAGTATATGAAGCTCTTTAGTACTGACACCTTAAACTGGTTTGTACCTTAAACCAGTAAAATTCAACTACTAGGAGTTGACTGTAAGGAGCTAAATTTAGAAAGCTTTCATGTATAAAAGTGGCTTATATTAGTGCTCCATTTAGTAACAAATAATCAGAAGCAACCTATCCAATATTATGAAAAATGGTTAAATTATGGTCTCTAGTTGAATATTATAGCTTTAAAAAAGATTAATAATTTGGAAAGTGCTCATAATTTGTTAAAATAATGAAGACATAAAAACAGTATATACAGAATCATTATAATCACAGACTACTCCTAATACTAAAATTCAAAGACTTCTAAAAAGGAAAAAAAAAAGATTGTAAGAGAATAATCATTACTATGTTTCGTTCTATGACTGGAGAAGGTTTTTGCCTCACTGTACTTTTTTTCTACTTTAATAAACATAACTTATATTATAAAAAATTGATAATAAAAAGAAAATATATATGTTTCTAAGATTATAATGTACATGTTTGTAAGTGATTATATTTAGGCTATACCACATAATGACTTATAGAAATAGATTAAAATTAGTTATCCTGAAATGACAAATATGTCTTAATTCAAGAAAGATAGCAACTTATCATTAAAAGCAACTACACAAATCTCTTGAGCACATAAATGTTCTAATATTAATAGCTAATGAAAAATTATGGTAACACAAAAGATGGCTCCACACATTAGTGAAAACAGATTTTATCTAATCAGAATAGAACATAGTGTTTCTGCTATGATTTCCTGGTATTAATCAAATAATATCTAAAATCAAATACAAGACAAACATCTGGTCAATTTTTCAAAAAAAAAAAAAAAAAAAAAAAAAAAAGAAAAGAAAGAAAGAAAAAACAATGCTAAGACATACCAAAAATATAATTCAAGTAAAACCCAAGTCTATGCAGTTTTCAGTAAAATTAGTTCATATATTTCCCAAGGATAGTACATAGAAAGCTTTCAGAGCCGTAGTCTATACAGGTGATCTGTCTGAGGCAAATCTGTTGAAACAGAATGAGTTGCAGTTATTTCTATAAGACTCAAATGTAAATTGTTCTTGAAAAAATAAATCACCATATCTTGCAACATGAAGTATATATGTTCCAATTTGACCTAGTTTCCACTGTTATTGGCTGTTACCATTTAATATCAAATTGACCTACCCCACCTGCCCCACCCCTCCAGAAATTTGATTATGTGATAATACTTAAATTCATCTACTTTATTCATAATGAAAATACTTTAAAATCAACATACTAGTTATTTTTGTGTGTCAATAATAGATGTCATAAAACTCTGAATCTTGAAAAAGTAGATAATAAAACCTTTTAAACTATTAAGATGATTATCAGGTCTTTGCCCTTTCTGATTCTACTGTGTCCTTAAAGACTCGACATAGCCAGAATATACTCTGGGAGCTTTGCTGATTCCCTGAAACTTAAATGATACTCCTTTTTGGAATCTTATTTTCTTTACCAGAAACTGGTCTGTAAACTCCTTGAACTCAGAACCTTTGTATCTTCAAAACCAACCAGTGCCTGGTCCAGGACTACATTATCAAATAGAATGCTAGTTAATCAGATTATGAGCAAAACTATACTCTGCTATTAAACTCAGTGCCTTTCCTCCTGTAACAACTGCTTCTCACATGGGGTATTGCTAATATATATCCATTGTCAGTAAATTCTCCCAGTAACCATCTTCTCAGCCAATTTCACAGAAATAGAGCCTATTTCCTAGATCTGCCTGTTGAGGCTCTATTACAAACAGAGTTTGTCTTCTCTTTTTAAAAACAGAATCCAATATTAAGAGGGAGAATATTCAGCTCAGGACCAAGAAACAAAGATGGGAAGTTCCCATCTGCTTCAGTTTAATAAAACAAGTGACAATTCTCATACAAGATTTCCATCTCTAATACAATCATATTAAATTAAACTAGTAAGAACTATAAATCTTGAAGATTACTTTCAAAGAAGGCTATTTAACATTCCACCAGCCTCTTTATCCTACTCCAATGTAGTTCACAAAGAACAAATGAGAAATGAAAATGGACTGCTTCAAAAATAAATACATTTATGAATACCAGATTGCTAATGAATTAAGTATAAATAAACTAACATTCTAAAGAGTTAGGAAAGGCAACTACGCTCTATCATGCAGTGCCCCTTCCCTCTCTGCTGTGTAGCTATAAATCACTGCTGATAGAAACATGATTAATAGTGTTTAGAAAACTTAAAAACTGTAATGTTGCCAAGTCCAGTGTTAAATAAGAATATTATGTGCTTTTATACATACAATCTAAGAGATGTAAAAATATAGTGCAACTGTGTCAGTACTAAACTAAAAAAGCATATATTAACTGGGACATTTCTGCTAATATTCTTATTATTGCACCCGTAATTACCCAAGTTCTTATAATGATATATTTATTCCATTGCCCCCAGGGCTAGACCTACACCATCCTAGCAACGTTATTCAATCCAGTAATTCCTACACAAAATCCTACGGACTTCTCAAGTTTGAAGGAACTTTAGAGATATTCTGGTCCAATCTTCTGATTTTATAGCTCAAAAACAAGAGGACAAGCCAGTTGAAGTGACTGGTTTTAAGGCCACAAGGGAAAAAAAGCAAGTTTCCTTAGTACTCTGTAGCTTCACTGTAGAAACTAGCTTATTCACAAATATTCTAGGTAATCGCTTAATTTTTTTGACCATTACACGACCAAAATATGATGATTTAATTATGAATAAACCTTAAGATAAAGTTTTACATAATTAACAGTTCCTTACTATTTAAACAGGCTTGTTTATTTTAAAAATCAATGAGTTAAAGAATCATTCATGTTTTATAAGTAAATATCAAAAATCATTACTTATATTTATAAGTGAATATGGTGCAATTAAATTTCAGGATGATGTGGATGATTATTTTAAGCTACCACTAAACAAAGTGCAAAAGGTTTTCTGTCTGGCACTGAAAGTACAAAGTCCCAGTCACAATCATCTTAGAGTATAATACTGCCTGTAGCAAATTTCAAGATGCAAGATTTGCCCTACAAAAACAAAATATACTAAATTCTTACGGAGACCATACATGCATTCAACCTGGGCAAAACCAATGACACTTAAATCAAATGAAAACTGAAGGGTGGTGATAATATTAAAGCCAAAAAAAGTGCAATACCACATGCAGCATAGAGATTCGCAACAAATTCTTCAAATCACTTGAATTATCTATGGATTCCCAAGTAAGACACCTTAGTACATTATACTAAAAACAGATAATACATTATAATGCTGTTAAAATGCCCTGTTAGTAATATAAGAAAAAAACATCAACCAACATGTATTTCTTAAAAGAGTAACATTGAAAGAATTGCAGATGGTGTCCTGATAATAGAACTACTAGTTCATCCTATTATGAATGGCTATCAATTTTCCTCTGTATAAAGAATTTAAAATATGCAAAAGGACAAAGACCTTACTTAGAGGCCACCAATACTGCAAGATCACCATAAGCAGCACCAAAAACTAAAGATCTTTAATAAGTGGCAATAAATGTATGCTTGTCTCTTCACTCACAGAACCGCTGCACTCTTACTGAAAGTCAATTTTACACAGAATTTTAATAAACTTGAATATTTATTTTTGAAACCCACGGCTGATGATAGTCTGAAATCAAAATGTCTTTTTATAGGTGAAAAAACTGAGATTCAGAAAGATGGTGGAGCCAGAAACAAATAAATTTTTTAATCAAGGAAGTTTGCAAACTTGTACATGGCAGCAGGGGAAGGTGACTGCCAACAGCTTGCAATGACGAAAAAACCATAAAAAGCAAATACAATTTAAAAAAAGGCACAGAATCCTACTACAAGACAAGACCCATTAGGTTCCCAGAGCACCAAAAATCTTAAGTCATAAAAAAAATTAAACAATGTAAAATGAACACTAAGACAGAAGTACATAATTTTTTATTAAAATAATCCAATATTGAATAAAAGGGGGTATGCTAAAATGGGTAAACGTTCCAGTACATAACAAATTATCAATGTGAGACGCGACTATTCTAGGTATCCGTGCTTTTCCAGATTTTATGGTACAATTTCAAACCTGTAAATTACTGGCCATTCTTTGCCAGATGTGACTACATACACACACATATTTTCCCCCTATCTGGTTTTAGCTACTGAAAGTTAACGTACCTCCAAATTTCCAAAACATTTAATTGTTCCTTAGACGTACTTGTGATCACTATTGCAAAAACTTGATTCTGCATAGAAAACACTGTTGTGAGAAGAAATTAAAATCAATGCACAAAATCGTGCTTTTTATAACAGTTCCAAAACGCTTGGGAGTTCTTTATTCTCGCCGACCTTGATTAAGCTCCTCAAAAGACTAAAGATGAACCAACCAAATTCGCACCCCCCCCCCCCAAGGCATAGGGAGCTCCGAAGCCATCGCCTTCCTCAAATAAGTATCTCCTCCTAAAAGGCCTGCGCTACTCACAGCTCCCCGGAAACGTGGGAGAACACTTGGAGACAGCTCGGGGATGAGAGCAAGTGTCGATCTGAGTTTAAGGAGAACGCTCAACTAAGTGGCCTGTGCCACTTAACTGTGCACGACAGACGCTGCCTGAGGAAAAGGTCGCAGGAGGAGGAAAGCCTGTCTTCATCAGCCCTGCGATCCAGGCTCCTCACTGGCCACTCTCCAACCCCAACCTGACAGGACGTCGGGATACGCCTCCCCCTTCCCCACCCAATCCTCCTACCTACTTCACATTGGTGTTTCGTCTTACAATTTTGAAGCATCAAAAATCTCCCTGGCTCCCTAGAGTTCAGGCCGCCGTCGCTGCCGCCATATTACAGCTTGTGCGGCAAAATGCGTCAGGGAGGGAGGCGTGCGCCCGAACCCGGAGGGCGGGGACTGGCGGAAGGAGGGCCGTTTCCCAGGCCCGGGAGGCCCAGCGGAAGCCTTCTCCAGCTGCAACACCTGCAAATCCAGCGCCACGGTCCTTGGGGGTACCCCTCTGGAACTGGGCAGCCCCAATACCGCAAGGGGAAGACGGTTAACTCCCGCAGGGCCTATCATGCCGTCTCCTCCCCTCTTCTCCCGCCCTTCCCGCTCTCGTACCCCAGGACTGCTGCGAAGGTCGCCACCGAAACTACACGGGTCACCTACCCGCACCAGTACAGTCTCTCCTGCCCACGGTCCGGTCCTTTAAAGCGCTTCAAACGTACCGCCGCCAGAAAAGGGGCTGAAGCCCACTAACCGCCTCCCTCCCCCACAACCCCGTCCCGGCGTGGAGGGAAAGTGTCGCGCCGGAAGTGCGTCACGGGTTGGTTGGCTGTATCTCCTGGGGTTGCCTTGATTGCGTCTCTTTGGCCCGCCCTGGAGATGTAGGATTTCGGTCCTTGTTCAACGCCTGGTCGGTCGAGAGCTACATGTGTGAGTTGATTGGAGACGTTTGTAACCGTCAGAATGCCACGTCTGTGAAGCGAAGTGCTTCATTTCGTAAACATTGGTCGTCTGCCAGAGTGTTGGGAAGGAAGGCCTACCTTCAAGGAGTTTCTAGTCCAGCTTCCAGTTAACGCTATGGCACAAGTTCTTGAAAGCCAGTGAATAAAGTGCTGTTGAGGAAAGATAATCACAAAGGCTGTTGATGATCGTCGTTGATTTTTATCGTCTCACAGCAGCCCATGACATATATAGGTTATTATCGTTGTTAAAGATAATATTAAAGAAATTGAAGCTCAAGGAGGGTAGGTAAGTGCCTCCCTCCTAAACGCATTGTTTTTAGATATGGAAGCAAGTCCATGGCTTTAAATCCAGTGCTCGCTCGGGAAAATAGGACGTACAGTGTTAGAAGGCGAGGTGGCAGCAATCATGGGAATGTGGGTCCTTTTCAAGGAATTAGCTAAGGGAACTTAGATTATAGTGTAGTGTAAAAAGACGTTATGATCATTTAAATTTTTCACTCATTTACATTAGATGAAATAACAGGCCTGAGCTATATGTAAAGGTCTTGACCAATCTTACATAGCTATGAAACTGAGAGGACAACTTCTCAAGCCATTGCTTTTATTGCAGGGGAGCAACAGCATACTCATCTTTGGAAATTTACACTTTGCAGTGAAGAGGGCAATTCTGCAAGACCTAAAAAAAATCTGATATATATTAAGCACTAAATTGAGATTTTTTTGAGTGTTACTTTGATTTTGGTTTATTCAGCTATCAGAATATGTTTTTATTTATGATATATAGATAAACTTCTTAGACTTATACTTACTGGTAGAGGTAATGTTTAAGTGACATTGCTCTTACATTGGTGTATCTGTTTTCTCACCCATTCAGTAAGAGATATTTTTGAGGTTATATTACTGATCATACCATAATTTACATTTGAGGTGCACATTACTAATCTTGTTCTAGGATATGACATTTCTAAGAGAAATACATTTAGATACGAAGTGACCAAAGAATTATTTAATAGTAAAATATTAGTAAATATTGTAGGGGCTAAAAAAAAATCATGCTTTTCTCTTCACCTTCTAAATTCTTCAAGCTAGGTTAAAAATCAAATTAACAGAGACAGATTAATAGGAGAAAAGAAAATTTCTCATACATGCACATGGTGAATTCACATAGGCATGAAAATTCCAGGAAAGCACATTTAAAAGAGATTATATGACCAATTGCTATTCTTGTTATATTTAAACAAATAATTAGGCCAAATTCATTGAAACTAGACTTATGAAGTAAATAAATTAGTCTTAATTTGACTATCTTTGACAAAAATGAGGGTAATTTTAGAGAGGAAAATTAGGTTTCAACAGAAATTTTAATACACAGTTGTAGATATTAGATTCTAGTTCAATTGTCTTTAAAGTTTTATTTTCACCTGTAAACTGGACTGGATCCTGAATTTTTCTTGTTTTCCTAAGTATTTAACAACTTTTTTTTTCTGAGCCTTGTAGTTATGAATGTAGCTAGATGGCATGCTACAGACTTCAGAGAAATCACCCCAATGGCTCATGGTTAAACAATCTCAAAGACTGATGAAGTGTAGCCCTGAACAGAGTTTATCTGAACATCTGATGGTATCATGGGAGACATTCAAACTACAGACCTGGAGAAGTTATCAAATTGTCACTGCCTGTTCAGATTCTCAACCAACCAAAAGGGAACCAAAGTTTTGCCACCCCAAAGCTGCCTTTTTGAAATATTTATTTTAACCTGGTTATTAAGAAATAGAAGATTCAGAAAGAACCTTTTGACCTTCCCCCCTTTCCTGCCCAGGAGATTTAGATAGAAAAACCTGCTTTATGAAAAAAAAAATCATAGAATGTTCCTCTTAGACTGAATAGCCTAATTTGAATTAAGTATAGTAAATGGGGCTTCAAGCAATGGCTGTTAGCTAAGTATGCCTTGTGTCTTATTGTTTCTAAGTTGCCTAGCAAACATTTGCCTGTCATGTGTGTTCAGCTCTTCCTCAACTACCTGTAAGTTGCCCATTCTCACCTCTGAAATCTAAGACTCCTGTTCCCCTCCTTTTCTCTTTTGTATAAAATGTCATTTAACTCAATGTTGCCTCACTGTCTTTGGAATTTTCACGCTTACGTGAATTCCCCATGCACACGTATTAAAATTTTATTTTCTCCTATTAATATGTCTTTGTTAATGTGATTATTTGTCCTGCTAGAAGAACTTAGAAGGTGGGAGGAAAAGTATTACTTTTTTTTTTTAGCTCCCACAGTACTTATTAAATGTAGTGTATATTACAAGTGATCAGAGTTTAGGAGATTATTGAAAGAAGTTTTGAAGCAGCATTACAAATATCAGTTCAAGGACTGAGCCATGACAAAGTTTTCACTGCTCTTAGGAAGAATTATTCATTTTCTTAAATTGTTTGTCACCTTTTCTTAATGTTAAAATATTCTTTTATGAAATGATGGTTATAGAATATGATAGTTGTTTTCTTTCTCTAGATAGCTTTACTTGGACCAATGAAAATCTGGTATGCTTTGTTGCGCCCCATATATGTTGAAATTTCACTGGTGTATGAAATCCAAAACTGTACCAATTTTTTTATATGGATTTATTTCAAGAAGGAAGCTGTTGCAAGTAAAAGAAAGTATCTCCATAAATACTGTAGTTTAAAGAACAGTGGATTTATTTCTCTCTTTCATGATAGATCTGAGGTGAGTGGGCTATGTCACAGCACAGCTCAGCTTTATATAGTCATTGAGGAACTTGAGTTCCTTCCATTATGTTATTCCAACATACTCTAGAGTGTGTTTCATTGGGTTTTGCCTGGCATAAACAGAAGACCTAGTATGTTAAAGCCTAAACCAGGAAGTCGCAAATGCCACTTTGGCTCTAATTCCATCAGTGAGAACACAGCCAAAGTCAATTTCTGGGAAATGTACTTGTATTGGCATGTGTCTAGAAAGAAGAGAAAAAGGTATTTTGGTGGAAAATTAACAGTCCGAGCCACATACCATTAAAAGATAGTTGTTTGCATAATTAGTTTGTGTGGCCATTGTACACTGACCAGACACAAGATTTCCTGTGATGTTGCTAGTTTTGGAATTTGTTTAGACTCCAGCACTTTTTTTTTAAATTAAGTTTATTGGGGTAACATTAGTTAATACAATTATATAATTTTCAGGAATACATTGTAATTTCACATCTGTACACTCTATTGTGTGTTTACCATCCAAAGTCCAGTTTCCTTCGGCTATATTATATTTGATCCCCTTTGCACACTTCACCCTCCCATTACCTTCCTGTATTTGACCCCATTTAACCTTCTACCTACCCACTCCTCCCTCACCTCCTACCCTCTGGTAACCACTAGTTTATAGTCCGTGTCCATGAGTCTCTGTTTGTCCTGTTCTTTTGCTGCTTTTAGGTTTATATCCCACATATAAGTGATATAATGTGATTTTCAACCTTTTCTGTCTCAATTATTTTGCTTAGTATGGTTATTTCAAGGTCCATCTATGTTGTTGCAAATGGCAGTATTTCATCTCTTCTTATATTCCATTGTACATATGTACCATGGCTTCTTTAGCCAGTCATCTATCATAGGACACTTTGATTGTTTCCATGTCCTGGCCTCTGTGAATAATGCTGCTATGAACATCGATGTGCAGATATCTTTACGGATGTGAGTTTAAAGTCTTTGGGGTAAATACCCAGCAGAGGGATTTCTGCCTCATATGGTAGACCAATTCTTAGTATTTTGAGGAACCTCCATACTGTTTTCCATAGTGGCTGTACCAATTTGCAGTCTCACCAGCAGTGCATGAGGGTTCCTTTTTCTCTGCATCCTCTCCAATATTTGTTATTACTTGTCCTGTTGATTATAGCTATTCTAACAGGTGTGAGATGCTATCTCATTGTAGTTTGGATTTGCATTTCCCTAATAGCTGGCGATGTTGAGCATCTTTTCATATATCTATTGGCCATTTGTATGTCCTCTAGGGAGAAATGTCTGTTTAGGTCCTCTGCCCATTTTTTGATTGGATCATTTGTTGTTGTTGTTGTTGTTGTTGTTGTTGTTGTTGTTATTGAGTTGTATGAGTCCAGAGAGTTTTTTTTTTTATTAGATTCCTTCCCCCTCCTACTTTCACCCCTGACCAGAGGGTTTTAAGGCCCTAAAGGATTTTGAAAGAAACCTAGTTCTCTGAATCTTTGTGTAGAGAAAAGTCCTCCACTGACCAGGGATATCCACATTGGAATATGATGTAATCGAGAAATCACATTTCTCCTTTCTTCCAACTCTTGGAAGCCACTATTCTATGCTCTGTTCCTATGAATTTGATTATTCTAGGTAACTTATATAAGTGGAATTATACAAATTTTTTTGTGTGTGTGTCTGGCTTTTTTTTCACTTATGCTATGAACATTGCTGTATAAATATCTGTTCAATTTCCTGCTTTCAGTTTGTTTGAATATATTCCCAGAGGTAGAATTGCTAGATTACATGATAATTTTGTGTTTAATTTTTCAAGGAGCCACCATAATATTTTCCACTGTGGCTGCACTATTTTACATTCTTATCAGCCATACACAAGGGTTCCTTGCCAACATGTTATTTTCTGAATTTTTGATAACCACCAATTAGTATCTCATTCTAATTTTAATTTTCCTCCTGATTAGTGATGTTGAACATTTTTTTCCATCTGCTTATGGCCATGAAGAAATGTCTGGTTAAGTTCTTGGCCCATTAAAAAAGTATTTTTTCAGTAGTTGAATGATGCTCATGGGGATGAGGAGTATGGCATAGGAATGTAGTCAGTAGCGTTACATTGGCTATGTGCAGAGGCAGATGGGTGATAGAGTAATTGGGGGGATAATTTCATAAACTATATAAATGTCTAACCAATGTACTGTATACTTGAAACTAATAATAAAATAATAAATATTTTTGTTATTGAGTTGTAGTAGTTCTTTATATATTTTGGATATTAATCCTTTAACAGATATATCATTTGGAAATATTTTCTCCTACTTTCTAGATAAAGGTTATTAAGATATCCAATAATAGAATTATCCCTGCTTCCTCACAGCAGCCAATGTGGAGAATAGCCCCTCTTAAACCTCCTCCAAATCACTTGACACAAGGCTGAATACTATAATAAATTCTTTCTAACCCCTTCTTAATTTAACACCCCCTGGGGAGTGCTCTGTTTCATCCTAACCAGTCTGTATTCCCAATTTTGTGTTGTATTCTTAGTGGTCCTTAATTGAAGGGCATTGACACAGGTCATGCTCCGTTTCATCCCTTTAGTAAGAAATAAAATTCCACATGTCTTTTCCATGTTTATGGCTTCAAATTTCATTTTTCTAAACACTAATTTTTGTATATTATAAAAATGTCAGCCTTCCACGGACTGGGATAAACCACCATTTAGTTGAGAAACAGTGACCTAAAAATGACCTACAACTTCAACAGTTAAAGTGTGCCACGCCAGCGCCCCTCCCAATGGGGAACTACACTGTCCAGAGTCCCCCGCCCCATGTGTCAGCGCCCGAGCGGTCCGCCCACTTCGCCGCCACGCCCTCGGGGCATGGAGAGCGTGTTTCCCGCAGCGCACGCAGCGCTGGCCTGGCACGTTTTCCTGCTTTGGTGGAGAGTACCGCCAGGGGGAAGGTGACGGCTCTCGAGGAAAGGCTAAAAACTCTGGGATCTTGGGCAGCAGCGAGTGACGCAGCCCAGCCTGTCGGGACCTGACTTCCGAGCCATCGTTACTGGCCTTCGCTGGGATCCCCCCGAAAAGTTGCAGGTCTTTGTGGGGACAACTTGGCCGCCAGTCAGGGCCGAGTAGCGGCGGCAGAATTTTTTTATTTTTATTTTTTCTACCTGGCACGTTTTCAGGCCCGGGACACGGGATCGGTTGAGAAACCGAGGCCTTTCGGGTATCGGATTTTTCCGGAGCGCGGAGGACCAGGGCTGGGCTGAGCCTACGCCTGGCCGTGGGCTGGGGGAACGTATTTACTTGTTCAGCGCTACTGTGTACCCGGCAAAAGGTTTACACGCATTGTACCTGTTCACAGCTGGTATCTAGCTCTCATTTATGGTCCCCAAACCCTTTCTTTGGTTAAATGGCTTCCCCAAGATGAGCTGGGGCAGAGCTGGGGACCTGACACTTTGGCATTCTAACCATTGAGTTGCTTCCACTTTCAATTGTGAGTAGACAGGAGCATCTTGAAGAGAGCTGCTTTGTGCAGGTTTTTCTGTGTACGTGTGTGACCCAGGTCGCCTTGGGTTAGGTTGCTGTACTGATTGCCACAAAATAGTCAATACTACCTCATCGATTTTTCCTGTGAGCTTGGCATAGCCATAGACAGAAGTTTAAGGCATACTTTTAGTGTTGGTTTCTTGATGTAATGGGGCTGTTCAAGTTGAAGGAGTCGAAATAACTGTAGTTGACCCAGCCTCACTGGTACTAAGGTAGTTTTTAAATCTTTTTGAACCTAGCTTTTCCTATCTGTAAAATGCAAACGATAATATCAACCTGGCAGGTTGGTTCAGACAATCAAATGGGATAATATTTTTTAAAGTCCTGGGTAAAATGTTGCAGAAGTGTTGGATGATGTGATTTTAGTCCCAACTTTTTAAACCATTGTTTCTCAACTAGAAATATAAATATATTTTAAATACTATTTTTTATAATTATCTTTGACCCACGTATTGCTTCACCGTGACTTGTTACATTACTTGATTTTATTATATTTTCTGATTGGACCTCTAATCTTGGTGTTTATTGGTTAAAACCTATCTAAGGTCAGTAGTGACTAAATTATGTGAGTTATTTTGAGGTACCATTTTTATCATGACTCAATTAATGGCTACTTTTTATAGAAACTTTAAAGGTGATATATTTATCGCAAATACTCTTACTCTCTTATTAAAAAGACAGTTCTGAATTTGGGATTCTTTTCCCTTTTATGGTGAAATTTGAAAACTATAAATATCAGATATAACAAGCATTTAAAATAATTATGTTAAAAATGTAGTTGACATGCAACATTATATTAGTTTCAGGTGTACAACAGAATGTTAACATTTATGTACTTTATGGAGTGATCACCATAGTACCCATCTTCATATCACAAAGTTATTACTACGTTATTGAGTATATTGCTTAACAAACATTTTTAAAGTGAAGAAGAAAGAAGCCCTTTTTCCTGGTCATTTAGTTTTGGATGAGATCCTACTGTCTGGTTCAGACTAAGAACAATAGTTGATGCAGAAAAAACTTATTACTTTAATTTGAATGTTAGAATTAATTCGATATTAATAATATGACAATGTTAAACCACTTTTTTTTACAGAAGCTGCATATTGAAATGGGATTTGGAGTCATCTTAATGGAAGCAAAACATATGAAGGAAAACCAGTTATTTTTATACCAGCATATTACACCTGGCCACTAGTTGCAAATGGTTTTCTTTACCCAAGAAAATTTGTGATGTAAATGAGGATACCTTTTTTCTAGACTCAGTGTTTACAAATATGTTTCGCCTAAGAGCTGTTTGTCCATTCTCTTGGAGAGTGTTTCATTTTCGACCCCTCAGTTGTGAACCATTAATTAGGCAAATGGATAAATGTACAGATGAAGAGCAAGTATTTGATCTTATTGAAAAAAACAAAGCCGTACTTTCAGAAAAGCAAGTGGGATATGCGTTTAATATACTTTGGCAGTTTCAAAAGCAGAAGACCAGCTTGTTTAAAAGTGTTGAATGTATCAGAGACCATCCCCAATTTCTTACTCTTTATAATTTAGCTACAAATAAAATGGAATTCATGAATGATGATAACCTGGTGAATGTGTTGTACATCACACAACAGTAAGTAATGTATTTTGAGATTTTATAGAAATGATTACAATTTATATTTTAATTTTCTAAATATCTTTACAATGAAAAACAATGTTTTTTCCCTGTAAATAATTTCCTGAACATCTAATATTTTTAATTGTTTAGAGGATGTTCTTTGATTGTCTCCCATCCAAGAACTAACCAGGACTGACCCTGCTTAACTTCCAAGATCAGATGAGATTGGGCTCATTCAGGGTGGTATGGCCGTAGACCCTTTGATTTTCATAATTATTTCACAGTATTTGTCTATCAAAACATCACATAGAACCTAAACATATATCATTTTTATTTGTTAATCATACCTGAGTAAAGATGGGAAAATTTTTAAAGAGAAATTTTACATTGTTTGCAAAGGAATCCAGCCTTCAGAAGAATTGGACTCCCTAAGTAAAAGATTCAGCAGTTATACAAAGGAGAAAAGCACATAGAATTTATTAGTCTTATTGGTGGAAATGAGAACAGTTTTCTCACATCCAACCTGTGAGGGCTGTTTAAGTAGCTATAGATGTCAGCCTGTACAAAGCGGAGATACAGTTGTTTACCTAGGGAGTCAGCATATAAGAAAGGAGCTTAATGCTTTACTTATTTCAGGGGTGATGTTAGACTAAAAGAGAGGGGCTCTCCATTTTTTTTTTGGTGGTCTTTCTCAGATTGCAAAGTTTTTTCTCTGAGGTACATAGAATATATAGTGATGGGCAAAATATCAGTTTTACTTTCTCAGTGATCGTGTTTGGAAATTGCTGAACTAGACAAAATTATACAGATTTTTATTGCAAGACCCTTCAGAACCATTTATATACTAATACATATTGTGAATCTCTAAGTGGCGGCATTCCCCAAACTTATTTAACCACAAAATACTGTGTTGAACACCTCACAAGACCGTTGTGTATCATGCACAGATGGGGAAATGCTTCTTGGTAATGATTGGCCTACAAACTGCATTTCTATGTTTCCCTCCTAAGTTAAATTTTAATAAGGAAAAGATTTCAATAATATAAAAGTTTTAAAACAGGATGTAGTTTGATTTTGTTTTATGATTCAATGTGAAAGTCTTTGATTTTTTGGAGTCAAAATAATATAGGCTTAAAATTATAAAGATGTTGAAATCAGTTAAAAACTTTTATACATACAATATATAGTATATATGACAACTATGTATGTAAAATATGCATGGTTAATGAAGATATACTGGAAAAGAACTCATGTGCTGCTGGTGGTGTAATATATATTATTAACTTTAAAAATACGCTTGGATCCAATAATTTTAGTTCTGAGATTATTTGGGAGTAATCCAAGATACATAGATTCTTGTACATGTATATTCATCCAAGCAATTTTTATAATATTAAAAAGCTAAAATTTGAATAGTACATGAATGTTTAACTAAACAATAGTCACCCAATGGAATATTATACAGTCATTAAAAATTATGTTTTGAAGAATATGTAATGACTTGGGCAAATATCCATCATATAATGTTAACTAACTGAAAAAGGCAGGGCATATAAGTGTAAAAGAAATATGTATATTTCATATGCATGTAGAAAAAATAATGAGAGAAATGTTTCAAATTAATGATGGTAGCTATTTATGAGTAACCGAGTTATAAATGATTTTTATTACCCTATTAAAATTTTTCTTTATTTTACAAACTTTCTCCCATAGAAATATTTTTACAATTGGAGCAAAGTAACACATGTTACGTGGACTTTTAACGTGAAATGCGTCTTTGAGCATTTTCACTGTTCATTGGAGGGCACTGAAATGAGCAGATACATGAGATAAAGTATAGATATTTATTAGATTGTACCAAGAAAACAATACTGGAATGGGAGCGGACCAGAGATAAGGGCTGTGTAAGAGTATAATAATTTGAGGTTTACTTTTACAATATAATTTTTACTACATGTATTTTTAATAATTTAAAAATGAATATGTGTGGAAAATTATTTTCTCTTGTTTGTATTCAGGTTTGCTGTTGAGGCCCACGACCCCCTAGTTGAAGCACTAGTTACAGAAGCTTGGAGAAGACTGGAAAGGCAAGTACTCTGGGTTCTTCTTTTAAGACCCGGGTTATCTTTTTCAGTGTTAGCACAGTGAAATCTTGTAGGAAAAGCATGGAGAGTGTGTTTTTTCCTCGTGAGAAGAATAGTATTTCAAATATTCCCTCTTTAAATAAGGAGTAGGGAACATAGTGTGCCTTTTCACATTTATAATTAAAATATAAATAAGAGTCACAGCTATTTATGAACTGGCATTTTTGAATCTTCTTTTCTGGAAGAGTTCTGCTTCAGAAAGAAAAGATTCTTTGAGTGAAAGGCAGTGGGTTAAAACCTACAAGTTCAGGAGCCATAAAAAGAGAAAAATGAAGATACTAGTTTAGTAGAAAGGAAAACACCATTTAGCAGCATTTGTAGGTATTTGCCTATCTCTACTTCATGGAGAGGCAGTGAACACAGCTCATAGAAGCTTTTGGGTCCATTACTATGAATAGTATCAATTCAGATCTATTTCCTAAACTATAAACTCACCTGTTTTCAGCATGTTGTCATAATCAAGAATCATCTAAAAAATGAAATTTGTTCAGCGTATTAAACTTAATGAGAAGTCTATAATATTTATACTACTTATGAGCATATGAGAAACTGCCCATATATAAGAGAACTGAGGTAACAGCTAATTTTGGTAAATCTTCAGCTAATTCTGAAAACTTTGAATTTTTAAACCTAGAGATTCTGGATAGCCAGGGTCCATTATTAGTGGAATAAAGCCAGTGTTAGTAAGGCAAAGGAAAATGAAGGTGGGAAAGAGGAGAATTAAAAAAAAAAAATCCACAGAATAACTCTTTCTCTAAACCAACTAGTAACCTAGGGCAGAAAGGAAAGGATTGACTAAGATGAAGAAAAAAAGCTAGTTATTTGTAGATAGAGAGGAGCAGTCATTCCCATATTATACTTTTTTAGCATATAGCTTCTTAAAGCTAAAACAATGATAAATTCTTAAAATTGTGGTCATAGATGAACCAGCTCTGTAGGCAATTTTTATGGAGGCTGGATTACAGGGAAACCCACAGTTCTCTGGGATTAGAAATTACACCTTCATTCATTAAATTGTGGTTTTAGTTAATCTCTTTATCTAAACCCATCTGTCTTTCCCTCCTCTTCATTTTGGATTCTCTCCCTGTAACTATTCTTTATTCTTAGGGTAAGACCACTAATGTTAGCAGTTTGAACTTTTGGATCTTTGGGGTTAAGTTTGGTTATTGTTCATGATAGCTCAACACTTTTATTTTTCTTCAGAGCAGCATTAAGTGTTGTGTGTATTGAACAGCTTGAACAAATCCATTGTAAAATCAATCTTTTAAAAAATTTTGCTTTTGCTATATACTAATTAAACAAATTACAAATGTACAGTTGTACTTCCCAGTGAATCAGAAATTTCTTTTAATTTTTCTTTACTTCAGAATAGCTCAGAAGATAATGACTTTGTTTTATATGATGGTTTTTATTTTGTAGCAGTCCTTTTAAAAAATAATATAAAAATTTTTAACCCCTAATTTGTATTCCATATGTAGAATTTCTAAGAGTCATAGAATAAGCATTAATTTATAATTTTTTAAAGTCTTATACCAGATGCTTTTATATCTAGTTTGGTTCACTCAGTATGTTTTAAAGATTCATCCACAATGTTACATGATTCAGTTTTTTTTTTCTTGTGATGTAGTATTCTATAAATATGTACAAGTTGTCCATTGTGCTCTTGATGGACATTTAGATTGTTTCTAGCTTTTTTGCTATTATATATTGTGCTGCTGTAAACTTTCTTATGCTTATCGTTTAGTGGATCAGAGTCTTTAAAAATGTATAACAGTTTTCCTTCCTTTCATTTTATAATTTACTTGTTGAAGGAATTAGATTTTTTCCTATAGAAAAGTTCTTAAGTTTTCGCAGTGTGATTGATTGTAGTAGCAGTTGTTTTGTTTGTTAATATACAACCTTGAGTTGAAGTTGTTCTGTCACCTCAAAAAATAAGTAAATAGTTCAAATAATTTTGAATAATTTTTGTTTTTAAAATCTTCTAATAGCATCTGACTTTTTAACTATTAGCATGGATTACCTTTATAATAACATTTTAGAAAATAAAAATGTATTAGTATTTTTGATTGCTTTTTATTATACAAATGTTTTTATGTGTTTTCAGTGAAAGTAAATACTAATGATCTCCTTTGTATATTTCATTTAATAGGTTTGATATTAACGTGCTGTCAAAATTTTCCTCTTGCCTGGCAGATCAACACTTAAATTTTAGTCCATTAATGGGAAAAATAGCTGATATTGTAAATAGGAACTTGGAAACCATTCAAGACTTAAGGTAAATTTATTTAGGGGCCTTGTATTATGGTGGAAAGATACTGGGCTTTGGATGTACACGCCCTTAGATTTGCCACTTCCTAGCTATGTGATTTTTTTTAACTTCTTGGAAAGTTCACTATCCTCATCTATAAAATAAGGATAGTAATATATATCAACTTTGTAGTGTTGCTGTGGGAATTATAAGGTAAAGTATTTAAAGTATAACACAATATTGTTGAGATCTGTGAAAGGTTTAAGATTTTACCTTACTTGTAAGCTACAAGTTTGCCTGCCACCCTTACGACCTCATCTAACTTTAATTACCTTCCCAAAGGCCCTATCTCCAAATAAGTCACACTGTGGATGGGGCTTTAACATATGAATTTTGAGGTCGACATAGTTCATAACATACACCAATGTTCATAGCAGTATTAGTCATAATAGCCAAAAGATTTGGAAACAAACTAAATGTCCATTGACTGATGAATAGACAGTCAAAATGTGGTATATACCTATAGTGGAATATTCAGCCTTAAAAAGTAAAGAAATTCTGATACATGGCATATCATGGAGTTTGAGAAGATGAAATGTTCTGTGGTGGATGGTGGTGAGAGTTGCATAACAATGTGAGCATACTGGATACCACTGAACTGTAACTTAAACATGTTTAGAATGGTAAATTTTACATTATGTATATTTTCACATATATACAAAAGTAGCTTATAAAAGCAGACAATAATAAGTGTAGAGTAAATTTTTTTAACTTTTAAAAATTCTTATAGACCCTTTTGAGACTCTAATGAAATCTTTGGACATTGTCTTACCCCCCCCAAACTGCAATTATATGTACATACATATATAAAATTAAAAAAATAATTTTAGAGTCTTTATGCTTAAACTTAAGAGCAATGTTAAGTTACTGATTAATGTTAATATTAACATTAAACATTTTGATTAGAGAAGCCCAAGTATTATACAATTGGGTCTTTAAAAATATATTTATTTTATTGAAACAAAAAAATGCATCTTTTATATTTTTATGTCTTTTTTGTACATTGTTTTCTAATTATCATCCCCAAATATTTGTTATCATCTGCAAGTATTTGTCTTTTCCATTTTGCATTCTTTATTCATTATGGATGCATTCTCATATTTGTGGATTTCTAATTTTTGTATTATGTAAGAACTGTTTTTTGAAAGCAGGGACTTCACCTTTGTAATTTTGGTGTCTTCCACAGTACCCCAAAAAGTGATTAGTATTCCTCAAAAGTGTTTATTGAATGAGGATATATTAAATGCTACTTCATGTTCAGTATTGTCTGTCATATATTAATATTAGTCTAGCATGAAACATTAAGAAATATGAAATCATTAGTGAGAAATATTTTGCCAAGATTTTTATTAGTAAATTACAGATATATAGAGAAAGTAGTGACAAAGTGAAGTCTACTTCCAAAAATCTTAAATGAGACTTCTAATGTTACATTAATGGGCTCTTGGTCCAGTGAGTTTTGAGTAAATTTCACTACAATGTTTTCTTGTAAAGCAGTTATCTATAGGATGAGATATTATACATACTCCCCTAAAATATTATTTTAATACTTTTTTGTCTAAAGGGGTTCAATTACTGGGAGATCTGACTCAAGTTCTACTGGCCTTTTAAAAAAAAATTTTTGTGCTGTAAAACCCATAAGTTTTAGAATTGTTTATTATTCTCAAATAATATAAAAATCTTTCCTTTTTCAGGTCCTTGTCTGTTTTGATGGTCAGCATATCGTCTTTAATATCACAACGCTTTCAAGATCAATTAGTGAACAAAACAGAACTTCTTTTTGACACCATAGATTCTTCCCAGGTCAACATTGCAAGAAGAATAGTACAGTTTCTTCGAAATATTAAATATAGTTATTACCCACTATTAGAAAGGTGTAATAAAGTGTTTTTAAGCCATGTAAACAATCTTGATTTGGAGTCCATCAGTAAAATACTTAGTCTATACCACTTTCTACAGTTTCATAGTTTTGAATTTGCTTTAATGGCTAAAAAGAGGTTAACTGAAATGATTCCTCAGTTTGATCACCCTGCTAGCTTTGTAAAATTGTTCGTTGCATTGGGACCCATGGCAGGTCCTGAAGAAAAGAAACAGTAAGTTCAGCTAAAAATGCTTGCTTTATTTATTTATTTATTTATTTATTTATTTATTTATTTATTTATTTATTTATTTTTGAGACTATTTGGAGTCTTTCAACTTAGTTCTTCTTGCAGTTCTGGAAAGCACAAAAATTAAACCCATTCAACTGTGGAATTGAAAATAATCTCATATGCTCTGCTTGTTGATTATTCTAATTTACATCTCAAACTCAGTCTACTACTGTGTTTTGAAAGGGGCCAATAACTCAGTAGTGGTGGCCAACACAGCCATGGATGAGGGAGGGCACCATTTAAATGCTTTTATTCTTCCTTCCTGGGCATGTGACTGGCTTCAACACAGGTATAAGACTCCCTCACCCCCAGTACAGCATGTGGACTCTTCAGAACTAAGTTAACAACAGACCATTTTTTGCTTTGTTGTTTGCACATTCATCATCAAAAGCATTTATTATGCATGTTGGCATATATTCTCATGTCAGATTTGAATGAATTTGATCTGTCTCCTAGATTTTAAGAATTTCCAGTATTGCCAGATATTGATGTAGATAGAAATATTTGGCATATAAAGATGAGCAAGTACTAAATACATGATTACTGATATGGATAAACTGATAAATCCTATTAGTGGATTAGTTAAGCAGAAGTTGTAGGAGTTGCATAATAGAGATATCTGCATCATTACTCTGTTAGCCAGAACTTCATGGAATTTTATTTTTAAAAATTCTTTGAATTTTACATGAAGAAATTTAAGGGTACATTTTAAGAGACTGTATCAAGATGGGAACAAGATGATTATTTTGAAAAGTTTTATTGGAAACTTTCTCTTTTTTTGGATCAAATATTGTTAAAATCTCATAAGCAGTATAAAAGTTGAATTTAACTGGGTCCCAGTCTTCAAAGCTTTTATATTCCAATTGGGAAGATAGAAATATGTAATTGAAGTATATAACATATAATATAAAATATACCATGATATTGAAACATAGTTTATGAGTAAGTACTCAAATTAGTGATACAGATAGTAAGTGCTATGGGCATATAGAAAGAAATACGTGGACTAAAGTAGTTGGGAAAAGTTATGAGAAACTGGGTTTGAAAACTTTGATAAGGTTGGTAAAAAGGATGGTGTAGAGTAGTGTGAACAGAAAATTCATTTATCCTGCTTTCTTCAGATTTCATATTTTAGGCTTGTCTTCGACATTATTCTAAAAGACATTTATATTTAAATACTGCACTATTTTTGTAAATTTTTTGTTTATAGTGTTATAGCAAGTACTTAGTATGTAAGATTTCTGTTAATATGTAGGTATGTTGACTTCATGATTATATCACTGAATTTTTAAAAATTAGGATGTTATTCTTTAGCTCTCTAGTCCTAAATAATTTCACTGAATTATTATATAATCATTGTAACCTTATCTTATTTGAAATTTAATTAAAATCTTTTGTCTATGTTTTTTAAGAGACAGTTTAAAATTAGATTATACTGAGGCCTTAATCGCTTTGAAAAAACTATATTTTTTTCTTGAGAATATATTTTCCCCAATTATGTAGGGAGAAAATTGAAATTACATATTTGAATTCAGTTTTAGTTCATATTATTTTTTTTCTACTTATCACCTAAGAACTGTTATTTAAAGTATTTTTTTTAGAAACTAATCATCAGTTTTTCAACATCAAAATATTTTTTTTGTTTCTAGGCTTGAATCAACTATATTATTAATGTCAGAGGAGCTGACCAGCCAGCAAGCCCTGGCAGTAATGGGAGCAATGGAAGAAATGGAAAGCAGAAATTTGCATCTGATTAAAAAGTAGTCCTTTCTGAAATTCATGTTGTCATTCATAAGTAGCTATGTTTTTGAGAAAAGTTATGATTTTTTCCTATAATATAGCTATTGGTTTTGAAGAATAAGGAATTAACACGTAAGGTATTATTTATTTTTTAAATTGGTTTTCAAAATAGAGATTCTAAAATTTTGAGTAGCATTTTTCATTTCATTTGCTACTGTTATTCTCAAGCAGAGTATCATAATTTAGGAAAGTGGAGAGCATAGAGCAGGACTGTTATCAAATGGACAATTTCTGCAAAACAGTTAACATGTTCATGAGCTGGAATTGTTTCACAGCACTGTTGTTACCTTGAAATCTTACTACCATATATTGACTTTTTTTGTTAACTTGAGATTTAAGAAGAAAAAAATACATGATTTAAATTATATATATGTGATTTTTTATTTATTATATGTTCCTTTAAATAATATTTCTTCTGCTTTATTTCCTTCCTCCAGCTTACTGCCTCTTAGCATTTTCCATTGCCTGTGTGTATCTCTATTTGAGGGCCAGTGGATTTAAAGAAGAAAATTAAATCAGTTTTGCTAATTGTTAGTAACTCTTGGTAAATGGTATAGAATTTGATGGCTGTCCTGTGAGATTTTTTTTTATTATTATTTAGGAAGTAAAACTATATGCTTTTTTCTGAGCTCTTACTATTGGTAATTAAATATTATTTGATCCACACTTCTTTAATGACTTTTACCTCATTCTCTTTTAAGTGTTACATTTCTATTGCCACCTGAGACAGTTCTTTAAGAACAGAGAACTTTGTCTCATTCATTGTTGTTTCTCTAGCACAGAGCATGTCTGGCATGAAAGAGCTCCTCAGTAAAGGTTTAATGAATGAATGAATGAATGATTATAATGTTTTATCATTCTTTTTAGAATTGCTTCAATTCTGCATAAGCATTTGGATGACTATAAACCAATAGAGTTATTGAAGATAACCAAAGCATTGATTTTTTTACATTTCCAAAGTAAAGAGCTTTTTGTGAAACTCAAAGAATTACTGCATAGGTAAGATTAATGTATAAGTGTTTGTTTAATCTTTTATTTTGTAATCTAATCTTTTAATTTGTAATCTAGTTTTATTTAATTACATATAGAGTTGTTGGAACTTTTGGAAGCAGAATCAGTAGCTTATTATTAAAAATGTTAAGATATTATCTCTCTTTATGCTTGGTATATTTTGAAATTGAAATGAGGCCAGTTAGGGTGATGATTTCCTTTGGGCAGGCAGTAAAAGCCAATCCATTTTCCTTTCCATCAAGAATTGAATAACCACCAAGAAGATGCTAAAGAAGTCAAAACTCCATTTAAGAGCACTAATATTTAGGGGCCTTTAGTTCACTAACTTGCTTATTTTAAGGCATATTAAATTTTTAATTTGTTATTTTAAAAATAAAATATATGAGGGTAATATTATTAAAGAAGTATTTTTATACAGAATTTTCCCTTTATAAATAAAAATTGCTTTTCAATGGATATAGTATTTATATTTAGACTAAGGAGTTAATCAGTTTTTCATTAACTTTTATTATACTAAAATGGAGTTTTTCATTAAAATTTTTTATTTTAAACATTAGAATAATAATTTTAGTGAAATTAAAACTAGAGTAATTTTTTTCCCTTCCATTTTTCTATACTAGTTTGATTTCTGAAAGACCAGGCATGGGACACTCTGTCATAATCAAAAGATTAGCATATAATTGAAAATGATTTTTGTTTTGATAGTGATATGCCATTATGGTTAAGGATTTGAACTGAGGAATAAGAGGTGGCACTTTATCAGATAAGAATTTAGTATATTAGGCATGTTATAAGAAAATTCACATTCTTCTTGAAATAACTTTCTTATCGAGGTTATTATATGCAGGATTACTGTTTCTTTACCGTTTTTATATTTAGCATAAGCTTTCACATAGCTTCTAAATTAAGAATTTCGTGTTCTAAATTAGATATCATAAACTGTCCCAGAGACATGATTTATTTGGCCTGTACAGTGTTTTTTTAAAAATTAAACTATGCAATACTGTTTGTATATAGGTTTGTTAACAGAAAAGTAAGACAGGAGTGGAAGTGTCAAAGGGGATTTCACTTTACCTGTGTTTTATTTCCTTTATAAAAAGACTTGAAGCAAATATGACAATGATGGATTTTAGTAATTCTCGGTAACAAGAGCCCTTATATATCTCTGTGGTTTATTAAAGAATTAGTTGGGAGATGTTATATAAGCATAGATGCTTATGCTTCAGAATTATTCACTTTTTCCCACGTAAGTGCAGATTGTGTGAAAGAACACTATGTAATTAAATTAGTTCACATAAATGTTAATACAAATAGCTCAGGAAACCATTTGGGGAACCCAGGGAGTTCATATACTGGAGTAACATGTTTTTTTCTTAACATATTGAAATACCATCCACATAAAATATACATATCCCCTCCTCATTATCCTGCTCCTTCCACTTGCCCCAGGTTAACTACTGTCTCTACTTTAACTGCATGGAGTAGTTTTCCTTGTTTTGATATTGTTTTGCTCAATATTATGTTTTGAGATTTACTTATGTTTTGTTGTATTGTATTCTCATAAGAATATAACAAATTTCTTTTTTATCCATTCTATTGTTGATGGATATTTGATTTATTTCCAGTTTTTAGCTGTTATAAACAGTTCTGTTAGGAATATCCTTGTACATATTTTTTAGTGAACATATGTATGCATTACTGTGGATATTTACCAAGGGGTATGATTGTTGGTTCACAGGTTATGCATATGTTTATCTTCAGCAAGTCCTGCTAAGCAGTTTACTGAAGTGGCTAGACCAGTTGTATTCCCACTAGCAGAATGTGAGCATTCCTGTTGCTCCACATTCTCACCAATACTTGGTATTTTTTTATTTTCTAATTTTAGCTATGCTGATGGATATATGGTGACATTGTAAATAAACATACATGCATATGTAAATTTTGGAATTTGAGGAAGAATTACAAAGAATAACATCAATTGGAGGTTGGAGAGATTTTTGTCTATTGGGAGTTTATTTTTAGAGAGTTATCACAAGATTAGCAAATATTGAAAGTTCTATTCCTTGGGTCAGTTCTATAAACAGATACAGTTTTAGGGGGCTTTCTTTTCTTTATATAAACAGTGTATTCATTTTTTTGTGGTTATAAGAATAAAATATTCATTTAGTACTTATTGAGTACTTAATTTGTGTTAGGTACAGGGCCAATATTATATAAAAGTCCCAAAAAATCTTTTTGTGGTTCATAGGTGTGATGATTTGGGTACTCATGTTATTATTGAGATATGAATCCCTCAAACCTTGTTAGGATGTTTGCATGTTACCTGTTTAATGTGAAAAAATTCATTTTGAAAACAAAAAAGTATAAAGAAGGAAATAGAAATTATTCATAGACTCATTCATCTGCTGTCAACAATTCGGTTTATTTTTTTTTGGTATAATACTTACACATGTATGTATACGTATTTTTTTTCTTCATAGTGAGACTCCTGAACATGCAGTTTTGTATTATTTTTTTATTTCTTCCACTTAACCTTATCAGCATTTCCCCACATCATTTAAAACTATTTGTAAATGTTTTTAAAGACTGTATATTATCCATCATATAACTGTACCATAATTCACTTAACTGTTCCCCTTCATTGGGCATTTAGATTGTTTTAAAATATTAAACACATTAAAAATATTATGAATAATGTAACACACATGTCAAAGGATATAATTACTTTTAAAGTTCTTGATTCATTATGCTAAATTACTTTTCAGAAAGGTTATACCAACTTTTAGTTACTAACAGTGAATGGGAATGCCTGTATTAATGTACCTTTCTAGTGTTGAATATTATGATTATTTCAATATGCTAATTTAATATTTTTAAAAGGTACTTAATTTTGTTTTAATTTAGATTTGATTCTGGGTTTTTTGTTTTTTTTTTTTAAGGTTGGGCTTCTTATATCAGAAGAAGTAAGGTGGGAACCAATATAATTGAGTGATCACTGTATGCCAGGGCCTGTACTAGGACATACTACCTCCTGACAGGTTATATCAGAATTTCAGCCCGAATTCTGCCTCTAGCAACAGCAGTGGAAAGAAACATTTTTCTGACACTGACATTTTATTTGTTAGGGACTATGGGTTTATTTTTGCATAAAAAGTTTTGGGATGTGCTTTAGAATATCTTAAGGTTTGCCTTAGTAATTCTTTATAGACCAGTCATCTTTGAATTAGTTAACCCTTAAAATAAATCAACTTAAAGCATACCACACCTAGTATAATAATAATTACATATTCATATTTTAATATTTATATATAATTTGTATTTCATGGCTGATGCATTAATTTTGTTCTTTTTCATTCCCCCCACCCTTCCTTTATAGTTATTTGAAAATTAGTGTCAAACCTAGTGAGATTTCCAACCTGGTGTGCGCTATTTCCATGCTTCCATCTCCTCACCTAGATGAAGTGGGGATATCTCGAATTGAAGCAGTTTTGCCACAGTGTGACCTAAATGATCTGAATGGTTTTGCCACATCTATTTTAAGATGGATTCAGTATGATTACATGCATCTGGATAGTACTGGAAAACAGCTGAAACTACTTCAAAAATTAGATCACTATGGTCATCAGAGTCTACAAAAATGCAACAATTTGGACCTGCTATGGGAAGAACTTAAGTCTTTAAAAGGAGACTGGTTTGCCCAGTCACTTCTTGAAGAAGCGATTGCTACTTTACAATGTTTGGTGGATGAAATTAATTACACGAATGTTGCAGGAATTGCATCTTTTATTTCTAGAACTAACTACCTCAGTACTTTGCTACTTGATAGGATAGCCTCAGTGGTCCTTCAGCAGATTGAAAAGGTGAAGTTGAAATGTCACACAACTTTATATAGTTGTCAGCTTCTAAAAGCATGTATGTTTATCATATGTATTTTGAGAACTTGATTGGAATTTGAAGTTTAAAAAATTAAACTAGTTTCTGGTTAAGCAATTTGTCATGTTCACTCTTAAAGCCTTTTTCTCTAGCATTGCATATTTGGGCAGATTAGCAGTTATCTTTTGATTCATTGAAATATTGTTAAGATCAGTAGTCAAAACTTATTGACTAGGTAATTAATACAATACTGGTTGTATTAGGATGGTAGAGTATGAATGATTTTTATTTTCTCTTTATTGTTTATAATCCTACTTTTACTATTTAAAAACAACTACATTCAAAAGTGTGAGAGAGTATGAAAACAGAAAATTATAAGGTATCCACTAACTTCAGTACAGTTGACCCTTGAACAATGTGGTGGTTATTACTAAATCCACATATAAATTTTGACTCCCCCAAAACTTAACTAATAAGCCTACTGTTGACTAGAAGCCTTACTGATATCAGTTGAATAACACATTTTGCATGTTTTATGTATTATATAGTGCATTCTTAAAATAATCTAGAAAAAAATTGTCATTAAGAGGATACTAAGGAAAATACACTTATAGTATTTATTGAAAAAAATGCATATAAGTGAACTTGTGGAGTTCAATCCATTTTGTTCAAGGATCTACTGTATTAAATTATCATTGTGTTTTCTTATAAATTTATTTCTGGAACATATAAAATAATGCTTTTTGGAGTGAGAAGATGCTCACTTACAAAATTTATTGTGTATATAAAGATAAGGCTTTTACTTCGACAATATTTCTCAAATGAAAGTAAAAGTCTGTCTTATTTTGCTTAGCATATTGCTAGTCATCGATAAGTTTTAGATGAATGAGTAAATAATGAAATAATTGAATGAATGAAAGAAAGAAAATTTCAATGGTTATAAACTCCCCTAATTATATGATGAGTCACAAAATACACTGATATCACAGAAATACTATTTTCTGTTCATTTTAATGACTACTGCATTTCTGGAATGAGATTTTTATACCTAACAAAATTAATTTGTAGATTATCTGATTTATTTTTTCTGCCTTAACATTTAGAGTTACTAGAAATTAGTGCTGAGATTAAGTAGATTCTGGCAGAGTAGAAAAATTAATAAAAAGTGATACATTTATCATTTAACTATAGGCATTCTCATTTAACTATAGGCATGTTAGAAAAGAACTTCTACCTAAAATAATAATTAGGTTAAGATTTTGTTTTACTGAAGTTTGACTGTAACATTTTTGTTCTGTTTATGCAGATCCATCCTTTTGCAGTCCTTGCTATTATTCTTCCATTCAGCATCTTGAACTATGATCCACCTCACAGGAATGAATTTTTCGGAACTTGCATACAACACCTTAATTCTTACTTAAGTAAGTGTATTGTTTGGTACTATGTTGAATAAGTAGGTGAGAGGATATTGCAGATATTCCTCATTTAAAGGGTAATCATTAAAGCTGTGGGTTCTATACCTTTAAAAAGTTTGTATCCATTTTTGTAACTTGATTATGAAAAATGTCAAACTTACAGATAAAATTGAGAGAATCAACAAGGAACACGTATGTACTCATTAGGTAGATTCGATAATAGTTTCATTTTATCCCATTTGCTATACTGTCTTTCTTGCTCTATTTTTTTCTGTGTCATTTCAAAGTAAGTTGTAGGCATTGTAAGTGACCTTTCACTTCTAATTGCTCAGGCATACACCTTCCTAAGAATAATCAACTTCTCCTGTATCACCACAATTCTATTATTCCACATAAGAAAAGTAATAGTCTCTTAATATATAAAAAACAGTTTATGTGTAAATCTCCTTTATTAGTTGATAAATACCATGGTTATTTTGGACCCAGGATCCAATCAAGTTTCACTCATTGTGTTTGGTTTTTATCTCTTTAGTCTCTTATAGTCTAAAATATTCTCTGGGTTTTTTGTTTTGTTTGGTCTCTGTTTTCTGCTTGATTTTGACTTAAGGGAAAGGTTTTTGTTTTTGTTTTTTCCCTAAATTTTTGCTGCCGTAGCTTTCAAATATACAGACAAATTGAAAGAACAATATAGCAAACATCTGTGTACTGGATACTCACAATTTAGCTTTTGAATAATGATTAACATTTTGCCACAATTGGGGGCGGCGTGCGTGCGTGCGTGCGTGCGTGCGTGCGTGCGTGCGTGTGTGTGTGTGTGTGTGTGTGTGTGTGTTGAACCATTAGAAATGCCAGGCCTAAATACTTGAGGTTATAAGGATATTCAGTATCACACTTAAGAAAAGAACAAGTACCGTCTACCACTATAATCAGACTTTCCCAAATCTCACCAAATTGTCCTTTGTGAGGTCAAAATTTTTTTTTAAGCAACCAACATTGAATTCTTATGTCACTTTTCCCTATCTTTTTTTAAATCTTGGTATTGTTTTTTTTTTTTTAACAAGAGAGACTGGCCATATACTGTTGATTATGTACATTCTGAATTTGTCTGATTGCTTTTTGTTAAAACCTTGCTTCTCCATCTCCAGTATTTCTAATAAACTAGAAGTTGGGAATAGATACTTGGTTGTATTCATATTAAACATTTTTAGCAAAAATGCTTTGAATGTGGTGCTGTGTACCTAATATTTTTAACATTTCTGGAGATATATAATATCTAAATGTTTATCAATTTTAATAGTTGTGCTGGTTTGAGAATAGTATAAACACAGTAATTATATCCATATCATGTTCATAGACTTGCTACATTTTTGTGAGACCTATAAGCCAGATGGTGTCTAATCATGTCTGATACTACTATGTCTGCTAATAGACAGGTAAAATGGGACTGTGACGTATTTATATGTGAATGAATGGATGCCTATGTGGCATTCATATATACCCTTTTTTTTAGTATCACAGTTATATGTAGAAAGATGAGACTTGGATCTAAGACTTAGAGTGTGCTCTCCTGGGTGTTCTGTAATCTTTCAAAAATCAGAAGGAAATAAAAGCACATTTCTTCCCATATTCTCTAAATAGAGGCTTAGATATTACAATATGTTTTTTAATTAAAGGTATAAGAAAAGAAAGGTTGAGAAGTACAGCTTTGATTTTTTTGAAGACTTACAGAGAAAGTTTGGAAAATTATTGGAGACCTTGATAAGTGCAATTTTATATAACGAAGTAATTTTCTTAATTTTGAATATGAGTTTCAGTGGGTCAGTTTTGCTGGTGGAGATCGTCACAACATTGTTTATGACTTGATCTTGCTTTATTAAAGTCAACAAAATATCCAAAAGAAAATACTTAATATCTGTTTCATACTTCATAAGAATATTGCTATAATATTATGGGCATTTTAGATAACACCTTCCCTCTCATCAGAAATGTCTCTTGGATGAGGCAAATCAGCTAAATTATCTCAAGCCTTATACACTGGGATATATACCATACTTCTGGGTGACAGGTAAGGGAGGAGGTGCTAGGTGAGATCTGAGCTTCATATATATCTGCACTCAGCCATGAGAGCTGAGATTCCTACAGAACATCCCAGTATAGTGAGTCCAGGCTCTGAGCTAGACCCTCCAGGTAAATCTCAGCCTCTACTTGCTGCTAACTGTGTGACTTTGGTCAAGTCATTTAACTTCTCTGTAACATAGTACATTCATTTACAAAGTGGAGATAGTAATTATTTCTACTGAGATTTAAATTTGTGAAGTGCTTACAGTAATATCTAATACGTTCTGAGCACTATTACCACCATCAGTACATAGAGACTGGGATTACTTTTTTTTTTTATATTCTGTTGACATTTAGTTTTGAGTTCTCTTTTCAAAGCAGTTTAAAAACTTTATGGAAAAATAATAAACGTTCACACATCCTTAGCATAGAGTATGTATTTACGCAGATTGAATCACCCAAGGAATCAGTACACAGATCAAGAAACAGAATATTATCGTAGTACCCTTCTCCCCTCTCCCCATTTCCTACACTCCCCCTATCTAGAGGTAACCACTTCGCCACTATGCTGACAGTGTTGTAACGATATAAATTAGTTTTGTGAAGGCTGTTTATCATTTTTTAAAAACCTAGTTTTTCTTGAACAAAGTGTTGCCTATGAACATGTGAGGTAACTAACTGTACATTATAATTTTTAAAAATCTTAATTTTGTTTTAGCTCTGTTGGATCCTCTCATGTTAGTGTTTCTTGGTTTTTCTTTGGCCACAATTGAATATTTTCCAGAGAATCTGCTAAAGACGATTTTTAACATCAAATTCTTAGACAGATTGGATTCTCAACTTGAACGTATGTTATCTGCATTTTATTATCATTTGTATTTTATATCCAAGTTTTAGTTCTACCTATACTGACACATTTAAATGTTAATGTTTTTTTGTTTATAAAAATATTTTCTACTTGTTGTAGAAAATTTGGAAAATACAAAAAACTATAAAATAAAAAGTTAAAGATTACTCATAATCTTACCAACAAGGGAAACTACTGATTTTAATGTTTTGGAAAGTTTCTTTTCCCTCCTGCTCTTATATATATGTTTATATACCTATATGTATTTTAAAACAAAATTTGGATTATGTATGTATTTACTTTGGATGTTGCCTTTTGTCATTGAACTGTATTTTGAATAATTTTCCATGTCATTAAATATTTTTGATGTCATGATTTTTTAAATATTTACATAATCTTCCATTATATGAATGTAATAACATATATTTGTTATCTTGTAGGTTGTTTTCAGTTCTTTATTTTTATTAATAATGATTGTTATATGTCAGTCATTGACCTCATTTTTGTTTCCTGAGGATAGATTCCTAAATGTGGAATATTAAGTCAATGAAAATTCCTTGGTAGTATTTTTTAAAATGTAGTTTTAACATTCATAATTAGTGGAAACAACACAGGAGTTGGTCCTAATTGTGCCACTGAATGTAATAACTTAAAAATATGAAGCACATGTGTGCAACTGAAATGATATTATGAGAATAAAACTATCAACTGATAATTGGGATAAATGAATGTGAAAAAATGGATTGTTTTTGTTAGATTCAAGCTATCAAAATCCATTAATATGTTTTTTATTTTTTTTAATTTCAGTTTTATGTTCATCTCTGAATAGCAGGGTCCAATTTCGTCTTATGGAATTAAATAGAGCAGTCTGCTTGGAATGCCCTGAGTATCAGATTCCATGGTTCCATGATCGCTTCTGTCAACAACATTATAATAAAGGTTTGAGTTTTTTTGGGGTCAGAAAGTAAAGTTTAATTCTAAAGTAAATAATTAAGTAGTACATTGTTATTACCTTAACCATGACACCACAGTTCCTAAGAGTGCCATGACCTATTTAATGGAACCATTTTGTAGGCGAGATTTGTATTAAAAGAATTTCTTACTATTTAGGACACTAAACCTTTTGGTAGAGAGCAACGGACTTGTGTTATACTGAACTTAGTGTCATTGAATATGGTATTACATTGAAGCTCTTGTTGGAAATGTTAATTTTTACTTTTTAGTTTATAGAACTAGAGGATGTTTGTTCAAAAACTGATTCACTTATTTTAAGTGAGCTAATTATTTTTATTTTCATAAAGATATTGGCAGCATGAATGGAGCGCAACAACAGATTTCTAAAATGTTAGCAGAGGTATTAGGAGGGATCAACTATGTAAAAGCCTCAGTTCTTACACCTTATTACCACATGATAGGTAAGTCTGTCTCATTAACCACAATTTTAAAAGGAAGTTTTAAAATTTTTTTCACATTATCTTGAAAATAGTAGAAAGAACAGTGCAATAAATCCTTGAGTTTCCATGATCCAGCTTTGATAACCATTAGCATTTTACTATTTTTCAAAAAACTTTTTAAGGTCAGTGTTTCACCAATTTTAAGTACATAAAACAGAGATTGAGATTTATTGGATGTTTCTGGATCTTCAAAAGATTCTGTCTGTCCTACTCAGTGTCCTAAAGTTAGGGAAATGATTTATGTCAGTTTCATTATTTTAAGTTCCTCTGAGAAACTGGATTATCCTGGATGAGGATTTCCATAGGTATGTGCTCAACTCTAATCAGGTTAAATCTTGTTTCTTAGTGGTATAGTTAGAGAAGGCATTTGAATTTAGTTGTGGATAACAAAGCTGTTAGGCTAGGTGATATGTTGGATGGCAATATTTTTAAAAATTTCTGCATTCCAGTAGTAGACTTAAATGAAAAGAAATTTTTAGAGGATTAACAAATTTTCTAAGTTTAGTTTAGAAAACATCTGCATACATACAGGCTATTTTAGAAGGTTATAAACTTGATTAAAAACTAATAATGTAAATGGTTGTCAAAAATAAAATATTCTTTTAAATTATATTATTAATAATAACAAGAAAGTCAGTAGTCTCACTACATTGTCCTTTGGACACAGTATAGTATTCTTTTTTTCAGGTGTTGCATTTTATGAGAGACAGTGACAAATAAGGCCTAGAAACAAAGGATCTAGAAATCATGTCTTAGAACTAGAGAAGACTGAGACTGCATGTGTTTCAATCCTTGAGTAAGGTCCTAAACCTCTGAACCTTATTAGTGTTTTTATCTGTAAAATGGGGATAATAATTCCTGCTTAATAGGATTAATCCATATATTGTATGGAAAGCATTTAGCACTACTCTTGGAACATAGTAAGTGCTCAGTAAATTTTATTTAAAAAACTAGGCTGTTTAGTCTAAAAATGAGAAGTCTTATGGAGAGCATAACTTAAAAATATTGGAAGGATTATTATATGAAAGAAGAATTGGGTGTCTTATCTCAAGGATAAAACATGGTAAAAATTAACAGAAGAGTTAAACTCAGTCTATGGAGTATTTTATAAGAGACTTGTCAAAATATGAAAATGGGCTGCTTTGTGAAAATGTAATATTCAGATAGGATGGATGATCAAATGATGGTGTATGTGTATGTGTGTGATTTCTGTAGTTCGCAGGAGGCTGAACCTGACAGGCATTAATACCCTCATCTTTCACTGCAGAGAACTCTCAGTTGTTGGCTTATATTAGTTAGTATTAGGTTTGGTTAAGACTGATGAAAGCCCACAAATAACAGGAACTTAAAATTAATTTCCTCCTTCCATACACATAGGATGTCCAGGGTTGGATGCCAGCTCCACAAGCATCAGATATCCAGGATCCTTCTATTTTATTATATATAATCTGCCATTCTTAACATGTAGTTTCCACTTCATGGTCCAAAATGGCTGTTCCAGTGTTAGTCCAAGCAGGAGGAGGAGGGAAGGAAAGAGAAGGGTGTACCTTTAAGTACAGTCCCATGAAGCTATCTATTCATACTATTTTTAAATTATACCCCATGGCCACACTTGCTTGCAAGTGAGTTTAGAAAAGGTGGTTTTTATTCTGGGTGGCCATGTACCCAGCTGAGCTTTAGGGACTCTGTTATTAAAAATGAAGGAAGGAATTGGGTATTGGGCAACAACTTGCGGTCTCTGCCAGAGGATTGTGTTAAGAAGACATAGTCAGGGTTGTGTTAAAGGTTAATGCATGTATGTGTGCGCGCGCACCCCCTCCCCACACGTTAATGCTCATAAAAGGAAACACTAAAATATGAAAATGAAAATGATCTGTAATCCTATCTCATATAATTTGAAATTATTGAGCACCAACTCTGTGACAGGCACTATGAGTGGCTTGCATTCTTTTTAACATTTCTTTCAAACGAAGAATACATATCCATTGTAAAATACTTGGAAAATACGTAAAATTGAAAAGAAGAAAAAAATCATTTGTAACCTGTCCCAAAGTCACATAGATAAATAGGGCTGAAACTAGAATGATTATAGCCAAAGCCGAATGTAGCTCCAATTCTTATTTATACATCCTGTTGTCGAGGTTTATTTTTTATGTAAAAATTTATATAAATTATTAAAATAATATTTAATGGGTAATACTTGTATATAAGGATGTAGTATGATTAAGAACTGTGACTTCGAAGCATTGATTTTAAGGTATTAAAAGAAAACAAAAAAATTCACATGATACATGCTTATCATCGAAAAACTTAGAAAGGATAGATAACAAAAAAGAAAAATCACCCAGGATATAGCCACTGTTTACTTTTGGTGTCTTGTTTTTTGATTTCTGACTTTTTCTTAAACCAAAAAAGGCTTATTCTGTAGTGTTTGCAACTTTAATACTGAGTATGTTTTTCTGTACCAACAGTTATAACACTTTTGTTAATGACTATATAATATTTCGTTGAATGCTGTGGTTTATTTAAACAGTTCTTAAGGTTTTTTTGCTGGTATGTACATTTGTCCAACAGTGCTCCAATTTCATATAACAACAACAGTAATTGATACACTTATATATTGCTTATTATGTTAGATACTGTCTTAAGTATTTTGTACATAATGAACTTATTATTTCCCTGCAAGGAATGTAAATGATTCTATTTTACAGATAAGGCCCAGAGCATTATTTTTTGCTGAAGCTTATATAGCTGGCAAATGGCATAGCCAGGATTTGACCTCATCATTCTAGCTCCAGAACTGATTCTCTTAATGAGATAAACTGTACTTCATGTTTGATAATTAACTTAAAGGTGTTTCAATGACCCAGTTTCTATTATGTGTAAAAAGTAGATAATTAAACCTACCCTTTCTTCCGTTCATTCATTGTTTCTTTTCTTTCTTTTTTTCTTGGTTTAAATACTTTTATGATTGTTTATATTATGGAAAAATTTCAAACACATACAAAAGTGAGGAGAATAGAATTAGCATCTAGCATCAACACCTATCTACACCCACTCAACAGAGTCCTACCTGATTCTTTTCAAGCAAATCATAGATAATATATCATTTCAATATAGCTAAAAGATTAGGATGGCCTTTTAAAAACATAACCACAGTACCATCTTCACCCCTATACCCATTCACAATAATTTCTTAATGTCACATAGCTTGACAATGCTCAAATGCCTCAATTTTCTTTTATATGTTTTACAGTTTGTTAAAAGTGAGAGCCAAACATTACATTTAGTTATTCGTCTTTAAAAATCTACCTTTCTCTTTTTTCTTCTTACAGTTTATTGAAAAAAATTTTTTCATGTTCTGGACTTTTGCACATGCATGGTGTCATTTAATGTGCTCCTGCACTTAGTTTTTCTATAAACCAGTAGTATATCTAGAGGTTTGATTAGATTCAGGGTAGATTTTTTTTTCGGCCAGATTATTTATAGGTGATGTGTACTTCTTATGGCATCATATCAGTAGTCATAATGCTGGTGGTCTTCCTTTTATTTAGATCCATCAGTGGGTTTGTATGTTGTCAGCTCTCCCATCAGCATTTCACTTATTGATTTTAGCAGCCAGTTAAATCATTGTCTAAATACATCATTCATTAGGGAAGCAGAGTAGAGATATTCAGCATCTTTCATTCCTTATGACTTTATTAGCTGGAATTTGTCCTAAAAGAACTTTCCCATATCAAAATTAAACTTTATGCACTCTTCATATAGGAAGATAGGATACAGGATTGAATCTTTGTCTTACTTGTTATCAGATGAGTTGGTTTAGCTCCCTCCAAATGTAACCAAAATAATTAAGGGGATAAAAATAAAACTCTTTGATGTTATTTGGCGTTAATATAGCCTCATGTTAAATACAGTTTAATAATACTTGCTAGTTGATTTTTATTGATTGATTTTCAAAAAGAGGTGTCATTGGACCAGGTCTTTTCAAATAAGTTGGATAATTAGGGAGGTACCTCATTGTGTGTGTGTGTGTGTGTGTTGTGTGTGTGTGTGTGTGTGTGTGTGTGTTTAAAATATATCTTAAAATTTTACCTGTAAGAATTTACCTAATTCATACTGTTGATTACTGTACTTACTTATAGATTTTGAGTGTATCTTAGATAAAAGAAAAAAACCTCTTCCTTATGGAAGCCATAATATAACTTTGGGAAAACTGCCAGAAATGCACTGGGAATCAAATATCCAAATAGTCGGATCAAGGCTGCCACCAGATGCTGAAAGGTAACTTATTTCTCAGTTTCAGATTTTGTCATCTAAATGTTCGTTTTGGCATAACTTAATGATCTCATTTACCAAGGATTTATGGAGTAGTGGAATCTGCTTCTCAACTATCTCACACATTCTACCCCATGTACCTTTGCTTTTCCTGTGTCTTCTCCTTAATGTCCATCCTTGCATTGTGTAAAGCCTAGCATCTCTCTTACAGTGCTCACTTTCTAGTTGACCTCAGCAGAAGCAAATAATACCTTCTTTGGAGCTTCCTTACGTGTCTACTTTTCTGATAGCATATAGCCATTTCTTACACCGCTTTACAGTTACCTGCTATTTATCATATGTTCTTGTTAGAATATAAGCTATGCCAATTTATCTTTGTATTCCTTATGGCACCTTCCTTACAAAGAAACAAATGGATGAAATGATGGAGATATTTACTATATTTGGTACAAATTCTAATGAATAGACTTCATTGTCATTATTTATGTAGAAAAATAACTAGGTATACTCATTTATATTCATTTTGCTTTTGTTTATAAAGATGCAACCTTGCTTCTGAAAGGTTTATAACTGTTTCTCATTTCAGTAGTAAACTGATTTCAGAAGTAAACATTTATTTTTATTTTATGTAGAATTGCTTTGGAATTTTTGGATTTAAGAGCTTTTTGTAGAAACATCCCTCACTTAAAAGGAAAATCTGCTATGAAAAAACGACATTTGGAAATTTTGGGTTATCGTGTAATTCAGGTATGCGACATTCATGTAGATCAGCCTCTAAAAAACCTAGAGACCTTTGCCTATACATGTGTTTTCTTTTAAAATTTGAGAATTACCTTTTTTTAGTATTTAAAAAAAGTTATATTAAAATATCTCTGAAACAAAACATCCATTTTGGGGGGACGAATAGTAAATGTAAATCATCCCATCCCTAGAAGATGTGTTGATTTGTACCTTTATCTTATAAGATGGATAGAGTTAATAAGAGAAAACATGTAGTGGGTGAATGTAGGAAAGGTACATAGGAAGAAATGTCCATTGTAGGTATAGGCACAGGACAAAAGGAGCTGTGAGGCAGAATAAGGTCTTCTGGGCTTTGTCAGGAAGAAAAACCCACTTGGCTTCCAAAAAGGGTTCAAAGACTATGCTGATGTAAACTAATTTCATAGGGTTTCTACAGCTCTGCTCAGTAGTGCTTAGAAGTCTTCCTGATTTTTTTTTTTTTTTTTGTTATTGCTTAACACTTCCATCCAAACTACACTGCTTGTTTTACAGATCCCCCATTTTGAATGGAACTCTATGGCACTGTCGACAAAGGATGCTCGGATGGACTACCTGAGAGAACGTATATTTGGAGAAGGAAAATCATGATTGTAGTTTTTATTTAAAATTAATTATAATGGTGTTCACCTATGAATTTGTTTTAATTAAGTGGCCTGACTCAGGTAAAAAATAATAGTATAGAATTGACTAATTTTAAGGTCAATTGAATCCTTATTAAAATAAGCAGATATTTTATGATGGAATATTTTCTGTACTATCTGGTTGGGAAATTATTTAAAATTCTTGGTATAAAAGATATGTAGCTTTTAAGAAACTTAAATAGTTTACAATTCATCTTTGAGTACATACTATGTTCCAGGAACTATTTTAGATGCAGGGAATATAGCAGTGAATACAGTATATCTTCCACGGGTGAAGTCAAACAAAATAAATGAATAAAATATACCTTAGATGATACTGAGTGCTGTGGAGAAAAATTCAGAGGAAGGGATAGGAATATTGTGGGCAGGTGTAATTTTAAATAGGGTGATTTGATACTTACTGAGGTTATCACTGAAGTACACTTAAGAAGGTGGGGTTATCTGGGGGTAGAGAACTCCAGGCAGAAGGATGAGTAGCTGTCAAGATCCTGCCAGGCATGTTTAAAAATAACAAGGAATGTACTGTGGCTAGAGCAGAGCAAATGCGAGGTGGGGTTGGAAGTATAATAAGAGAAAAGATAGATAACATAACTAGACATATACGATCAGATACAAATGGCTATGCTGAGTAAAATGAGAGGCCATTGGAAAGTTTCTAGCAAAGGAATAAAGAACTCACATTTTAACTGGATCACTTTGGCTACTCTGTTGAGATGGAAAAAGACTGTAGTGGGCTAAGTATGTAAGTGGGGAAATCTATTAGGAGGTCATTGCACTAATCCAGACAAGAAATGGATGGTGGCTTGCAGAGAGTAATGGCAGTGGAGATAATAAGTGGTCAGATTTTTTGATGTATTTTGAAAGCAGAGGCAACAGAATTTGCTCATTTTTGATTGGATATGAGATATGAGAGAAAGAAGTTAAGGATAATTCTGTGTATTTCTCCTGAGCAACTGAAACAATGTCATTGCTAGTGACTGAGATGGAGAAGTCCATGGAAAGAAGATGGCAGGCGGTGATGGGAGTGAGTGAGGATCATAATTTTGGTTTTAGGTATGTTGAGTTTGTGATGTCTTTTAAAACATCTAAGTGGAGATATCAAATAGGCACTTCAGTAAATGAGTTTGGAGGTTAGGGGAGAGATCCATATATGTTTGGAAGTTATTGGCAGTATTTGATGAACAAGGCTAGATGAAGGCACAAAAATGTGATTAGACAATAGTCACAAGTACTCCTACACGAAGAGGTCAGGAAAAAGAAGAGGGTCAAGAAGAAGCAAAGGAAAATGGGCAGGATTGCTAAGAGGTAGGAGGAAAAGTCAAAGATAGTAATACTTCCTAGCAACCTAGTAGAACAGTCACCTTTCTTTTTATTAGAAATTTCCAAATAGGTAGCTCTTTCATGGAAAATATAGATAAAACTTAAACCAATGACTATACACCCTCTTCCATACCACGCACTGGCCACAACTTCTGTCTCAGCAGTTTAAGAACATTTCCCTACCCTCCCTCTACAGATACTTTAATAACTTGAAAATTGTGATTTGTTGGTTTTAAATTGAAAAAAATTTAAAATTTGATATAAATCACAAACAATATACCAGTGTCACAAAAAGAATGGTGAAAAAAAAAAGACCACATTAATTTGACTCCTTTAGAGACTTTTCCTCTTCAAATGAGACCCATTTATTAAATTCCTTAAATAGCATTCCCAAAGTCTCAATGACATGTAATCTAATATAATGCATAGGATTCTTGTTGTATCTTGAAGCATGTGGGAAGGTTTTTAATGTTTTAAACATTTAAAAAATGTAGATGTTCATATTTTATTCTCTAATTTCATTTGTAGTACGAAACAAATATAGTTACCCTAATGATACAAATGAAAGGATTCGTAACTCAAATTTAGGAACCTGCTTTACAATTGATTAAGACAGATTAACAAAAGAAACAATCTGTTCAAGTTAATAATTAAATATTAATTTCTTATTAGCAAATGGTTTTAAGTTCTGATCATTACACTGAAGATTCAGTGACTGAGGTTTTGACACCCATTGCTAACCTCTTAGCCAATAACAATGAATAATTGCTACACGAATTTCTGCATAGGCTTTTAAAAAAGAATAAATTAAAGCCCTATTATCCATACTACCTCCCAATCTATTTTGTTTTTTTCACCTTGTTTACAGTTTAGACAGTTTGAAAAGATTTAAACGTGTTGCAAGGCAGCTAGCTCCTGAAGCATAACGTATTTCCTTTAACATTCCAGCCCATTCTTTTTTATCATCTTCATACCTGATGGAGAGAAAAAAGTAATAAAGTTTTAAAGTAATTTAAAGTAATGTGTTAAATATACAAGCTTGGATCTTTTAGAAACCCTACTGGCACTTAGCCAGAGAAGGATATACCTGACCAGTGTAGAATAACACTTGCATCCTCTGAATGAACTATGCTTAAACTACTGTCATGGTGTCTAATAAGGATGTTTAGGCAGTTAAGTGTTACCTGGGAATCAAAGACTGTCTAGAGACAAGTGAGAGACAGGCAATTAATTACTCACCTTTGGATTGATAAATATGACTGACCTTTAAGAGTCAAGGCCAGCAGACTCCACCTTAAGAGTAAGAACTGGGACAAGCATCAACTGTTAGTTACCTGGATTATGATTTCAGTTGTTCCCATATACTTGTACCCAGCATGGCATCTGACACTAGCATTTACTACATAAGAACGCATTTTCCTTTCCCTTTATTGTACTGTGTGAGTACTACTCTTAGACTTTGCACTCAACATTAGGTAATAACTAGTCATCCTCTTTGAATATTCAGAGTTATAATGATACAGACAACTTGAATTCTTTTGAAACGTGCTCCTCTCCTCTGGTGCCTGGAATGCTCTTTTCGCATGAGAAACTCCTAAATGCTGCCTTCTCTCTGAAGCTTTTGTTATTTCCCTCAAGCAGAGTTAATTGCTTTTTCTTCATCTCCCATATTGTCCTTAATGTAATAGCTATTACAGCAATTCTCTTTTATTTCCCCCCCTATATTTATGTCCTTGACGAACTCAAAAGTATTCAAGAACAAATAATATGTCTTATTCACTTTAGTATCTTCCCTCCTCCAGAAGCTATCAACACTTGGCATATAGGAAATACTCCAAATCATTCTGTGATGAATAAGTGAGATTTAAAATAATTTTAAAATTAGCTAATACCTATGTAAGATATGCACTATCTGACTTAATTTCATCAATGGTCCAAATTTAATTCTCAACAGTTGTACTGTGTACCAAGTGATTCTTATGTAGGGAAAAGTGGACAAAAATATTTTAGTACTAAGAAAGGGAAGAACTTTAAATATCTATACGAAATTTGGGGCAGCAAATTAAGAGATAAAGGACGATTTTAAATGACCTAATTAAAAAATCACCACATTTAAGCATTAGGAAATTGAGGTTAAATGAGGCTTAAAAGTGTTTGCATCCTGGCAGTTGTACTTCTCACTTTCAGCTTGGCCAATTCTAAATAATGTAGTGACTTCAAGAAAAAATAGAAGAATGGAATTTTTTTTAACACATGACAGTAAGAGAGAGTCCCTAGGTTTAGAATGTGGTATACTGACAGTTTTCATCTCTTTTCTTTCTCTACTTGTGTGAATAGAGAGTCACTAAGGAGTCCAAGTCACACGGATTGCTGGGCCCCACCCTCAGATTTCCAGTAGGTCTGAGGTGAGGCCTGAGAATTTGTATACCTGATAAGTACCCAGGTCCTGCTGATGCTGCTTTAGGAACCATTATAGATAATTGGTTCTCAAGTTTCACTGCACATTGGAACCACCTAGAGACATTAAAAATATGTCTGGATTCCACCCCTGAGGACTTAATTTGTATGGAGTATGGCCTGGGCATGAGGATTTTTTAAAAGTTCCCCGAGTAATTCTAATACACAACAAGGTTTGAGAATCAATGGAAAACATCAGTACCTAAATTTTAAAATTTACAGCCAAGCACATAGTGGTGAATGTTCCTCTTGCCTTTCTCTAGTGGTTCCCAATCTTGTCAGCACATTAGAATCATCCAGGGGTCTTTTGAAAGTTCCAAAGCTCAGACTGTACCGATGATCAATTAAATCATAATCAGTAGGAATGATATAGAGCATCATCAGTACTTTCTGAAGCTCCCTAGGTGATTACAATAAGCAGGCAAGTTTGGGACCCACTGCCCTAATTATAAATAAACCATAATCAGAGAAGACCCCTTTTTCAGGCTCTCCTTAGTAAGGTAAAGGCTACTTTTATCAGGAGATGCTGTACTTTTCTTGCCTATAACTTCCTCCTGCTGAAGCAACTTGGCATTTGACCACCATTAGGAACCATCAGGCTCATTGGGGTTTAGCTTGTTGTCGGCACCCTTCCTTAACACCAGTGTTTATCAACCCTGGATGCCTGCTAGGAATCACCTAGGAAGATTTTAGGAAATAGTGATGCCCAGTCCCTACCTCCAGAAATTTGGATTTAATTGTTCTGAATGAAGGCCCAGGCACTGGTATATTTTAAAAGCATCCCATGCGATTTTAAGGGGCAGCCAGGGTTGAGCATCACTGCTTCTTCGCTCTTCATTCCTGTCCCCCTTTTCCAAAAACTCTAACCTTCTCAACCAATCCATTTCATCCTTTTTTTCCTACTGCTTCTATCCTTTTTCCATCTTACCCTCTTGCTAAGTCTAGTCTCTTTCCTCCCTGGAAATCTCTGTTTCTTTCTCTTCCTCCCTCCTTTTTTTGAGGGTGCAGGGAGGAGTAATAGTTAATTTCCTTTTATAGCCATTTTTTTCTTTCTCTCTGCATAGCTAGCTACTATTATAACAACATAAGGAATGATGTCAGATGCATAAAATAATTGGTTAAGCTACTGGCCTTTTAGACTTTCAGTTTACCAGCTGGGAACAAGGCATGTGCTAGTCTAGGTATGCAACAGATAATATCCATTTTCCATTTCAGGCTTAGTGTTATGACTTTACTAATCACTTTTCCAAAGCTATACTTGCAAACTTAATATGCAAGCAAATGACCTGGGAATCTTGTTAAAATGCAGATTATGATTAAGTCTGGGGTAGGGCCTGGGATTCTGCATTTCTAGAAGTTCCCAGAAGATGTCAGTTCTGCAGGTCCATAGATCATACTTTGATTCCAAAGCACTGAACAACCTTGTGACAGGTCAGGTAAGGGCATCCAGCCTTGGGAGTGGGGGCTAGCTTTTAAGCTGAGAAGCATGAGTTTGGCATTTTCTGGATGAGTATACAGCATGAACTCAGTATCACAAGCAAATGAGAACTGTTTCTTGTAAACTTAGATCAGCAAGCACAGTGTCTTTGTTGAAGGCAGCATGCCTTCATCAGACATGTGGTTTCCCAGTGGTGACTTGACATCTACACACTGTACACCCTGCCTCTCATATGTGACTCTTAATGACACAACTTACAATTATCTGGGAAGTAAAATGGATTACTACATTTTCTTTTAAAAAAAACCTTTTGTAACCGAATCCTCAACAAATTAGAAGACCAGTTAAATTAGATATAAAATAGAAATAATGAATTCATGGAACACTCAAGAGGTTAAATATTTCTTCAGAACTCTGTTTTCTTAAGAAATAAAGTACCGTACTCTGGTAGAAAGTTAAGAGGGTTGGAAGTTTTGCTCTAATGGATGCCTAAAGCATTACACTTTTAGAGCTGGAGTGGAACTTGAAAGATAAGCAGTTTGATTCTCCTCATTTCACTGATTAAGAAACAGGTCCAGATAAGTTCTTTCCCAAGCTCACAGCTAATTAGAAGCAGTACTTGATCAAGTAAGTGGCATGCGCAAAAGTTCAGTTAAGATTCAGAGTATTTCAGTCTACCACCAAGTAGCAGCTTACATGTTGGGAAAGTCTGGCTTACTATTTATTTCAAAAGTGTTTATTTTTTCAACTATCAATTAACTGATTTTATCTTTGGTTCAGAAAATTGGAGTGAAGAAAACTTACTTCCATATGTCATTGACTTCAGTGGGTGCAAACTCTTTAGACTCCAGTTGAATCATGGCAAAACCACCAATGGCATATAGAGATCCAGCCAGACTGACCAAACTGATGGAACTTCTTTCTTGGGGAAATTCAGTCATTACTTCCCATCTAGGAATAATTGAAAATATAGTCACTCTCGACTTAAAGAAATACCAGATGTATTTACTGAACAATTATAGGAAACTATAATAAATTGAAGTAGCATAGGTACCCAAAATTATTTTAAGTTTGCTACTGGATAATATATAAATATTATTCCTTTATTTGAAAAATGTAACCAGATTATATATAAAGCTCTCAATATGTCAATCCTAAAATACTTCTCTTTCATTACTTAGCACCTTCAGCAGTGGTTATCAAACCATGAGCCATCAATAGTGGGGGTTTTGCAGCAATTCCAGGACTCCTAGGCCCTACTGTGTTGGATTTCATTTGAATATAATACAGATTTTTAAAAACTGATCTCTATCATTTCTCAAGAAATCCCCAAATTGTTTTCAATAAAGGAACGTGACAAGGATAGTTTAGAAAGTAGTAGGAAAATTTCTTTTGAATTATTTATACTTAACCTTTTTTAAAGGATTTAAGGGAAGTTTTTAAATAGGAATAGGACAACTAAAGAAAAAATCTGAAATAGGACAACTAAAATCTGAAATAGGACAACTAAAGATAAAATCAATCAAATTAGAAATATCAAGTCTAGAGTGAGTCATTTGGGTAGCTCTGAAGTCTATTAAAAGTAGACCTTATAGTTTTAAAACATGTCTGTTTTTCTAATTATAGAAATATGTATATTGTAGAAAATTTGAAAAATGCAGAAAGGTATAGAGGAAAACAAATATTCCTTATGATCATATCCTCCAGATATAATCATAAACAATATTTTGGTATAATTTTGTCATTTTAGAATGAATTTAAATATAGACAACTATACATACATAACAAAACTAAGAACATATTTATAATTTTGTGTGCCATTCTTTGACTTCTTTATATCACGAGTTTACCCATATTATATATTCTTCAAAAACATAATTTTAATGATCATTTAAATCCTATTCCATAGAAGTTCCTTGTGATTTTCAGATACTAAAATCTGTTTTGTCATCAGGCATACATGGTTTATTAAAAAAGTAATAATAGTGCTCTAATATTTTCTTCATTGCTAAACTAAGAATATAAAAACTACATACTCATCCAGATGTGTTAGCTCAAAAATTTGAAAGACTAATCTTATATAAATATTTGTCAAATATCTTTTCACATTAACTTTAAGCCAATAAAATCTCAAAATGAAAAATTTAAGAATATTATAAAGAGCATAAAAGAAACTTCTGAAGCATTCATATTCATGCTTTACAAATATCACAAAGGTGGAACTCTTTTCATCCATAAACAAACTACATATTTCAAATCAAATAACTATAGAGACATATATATCCACCTACATGTAGATAATTATTCTGAATTGTTACCTTTGTACATGGGTCCTGTATTCCAAAGTAGAAATACATATAATGCAGCAAAACATTAGGCATTTTTATACCTAGTAACAGCAATAGAAACCCATGAAGATATGAAGATAATTCCTCTTTTAATCCTCACTTTCCTGCCTTCCTCTCCTCATGTTTAAGTAGAAAGCTTAATTTTCATCTAAAGTTAAAATATAAAATATATAGTGATTCATATGGTATAGTAAGATACAGTAACTCACTTATTGGTTGTGAGGTCAAAAGCTTCAACTGAAGCTGAAAGACCATCCTCAGTGACACCGCCTGCGATTACAATTTTCCCTTTATGGATTGCCACTCCAAACATCGAACGAGGGGTTTTCATCGGAGCCATATCTTTCCAGTCTCCTTTTTTGGGGTTGAAGATAAACACCCTGTTTGTGCACTTTCTGTAAACATCAAAGACAATAAAATGGTCCTTTTAGAAACTTTCTTTTTTGAAAGTAGCAGCTTCACTACTTAGTTTTGCTTCTAATATGAAATATGTAGTATAGCAGAGGATCAGGAAAACTCTTAAGTATTTTTAATCTGAACATATGCCACCATGTGAGGACCACGACTATTTATAATTTAATTATACTACTGGAAAGTAGGGTACCTTTACTTTTGGCAAGCAGAGTAGATTTTGATCCTGTCTTAGTAAATTCAATGGAAGGCATGAATAGAGTTAAAAAAAAATTCCTTTATTGTGCCTCAGTAACAAATAAACAAGTTTATTTAATTCATTATTTGAACATCTTAGGAATGAATCAGTTAACTTAAATAATTAGGTGAGACTGTACCTATTTTACATTGAACTATGTTATATGATTGCTCATTTCATATTAGTCTATCACTAATGTACCAATGTATTTTAAGTACTGTGATTGTAGATTAGACAACAGGTCATTTGAGCTGAGTAATGAGAACAGTTTTATATGCTAAATGCTACAGAAAAAACCGGGACTCATCTGAATTATTCTCAGTATGTTCCTTAATGTTTCCTTAAAGTTATCCATATTTACTGATAAGAGTTCAGAATTCCAAATAATAATTAACTGGATATATTTGGCAAAGCCAAAATGCAAGCAAATAAAACCCCAACTTGTGAGGACATTTTTTTTCTTTAGTCTTATGAAAGACCAGATATGTGAAGCAGAATATATTTGACTATGAGTATTACTTCAAAAATTCTTGATGAGAGCATGATACAGACAGAATCATGTTCTTCAAATTCATTGGTGATAACTAATAAGCAATTCAGTGCTTGCTTTTAGAGAATGACTCATTTCAAAGTTCTTGACTTTGGCATTAGTCAAGCAATGTTGTCTTGGTTAATCATATTCTCAAGATTAATATATTACTGACAAAACCTGTATGCTTCTTACTGATATATCAATTTCCTACTCACTAATACTACTTCAAAGAAACAATTTAAATAATTTGGCGAGGCCACTATGTTTCCAAATGCAGAAGTTGCTTAATAGATTTTCCATTCTATTCACTAAGGAAAAACGACTAAAATAAAATTATTTTGAGCTAGAGAACTTTTATTTCATTTGTAGTGGTTTTGACATTTAATCTTAAACAGAAATTTTGGTCATCTAAACTAAAATTTTGCTCTGAGTGGGTTTTTATAATATGGCCTTTATTCATTTGACAGAATTTAATAGCTGGTGTTAAGGAGGATATCAAAATTTCAGAATGTTAACTTTGAATATAAAAAGATTATACAAAAACTCACTGTTTTTAAAATCACATTTCTATATTTGTCATTTTAATTAATAGCCATTAATTACTGATCTAGAATACAGAGTTCTAGCACATTTCCCTATTTTACTCTCCTGTTTTCCTCTTAGAATTCTTAATTCTGGTTCCCTTTCCAGGGTTGGACATCTCTATAACTGAGCAAATGATGACAGCCAAATTAGAGTTTTCAGGAGCAGAAAATTAGTCCTCACTATTTAAACTGAAATTTTTCATTTTGTCAGACAGGATACTGGCTTAATGACTGACTTCTGGAGTACTCTGGACTAACTTACCCCTTTGAGTTATAAGATCTCCTTCCTAATTACCTATCCCTTGAGAAGGACCTAGAAATCAAGTTAGGTTTATATATGAAACTTTGTTTTTCTCACAAGGGACTGGGAGCTAGTGGGTATACCAGGGTATATTTGTTCTATTTGATCAGTGCCTGTTTGTGGCCTGTTGTTAAATATTTTGAATACCACCTCTTTCTAGGAGTAGATAAGTAAAACATTGCTGAGGAAATAGTTACACTATTTTCAGTTTAAAACTCACCTATCTAAATTCTCTCTTATGAATATAAAGTACAAATCCATGATATTTCATGCAATATTATTAATAGTAATATTTTAAATATTACATTAAAGAGATACACTTAATTTTTAGTTACTATGGCTAAATGAATAAAAAGTCCATTGGTTTTAGCATAGTAAAATATAAATTGGCAAAATAAAATACTCGATTTGCTCCTAAGTACTCTTTTTCTATTTTAAGAATACTTATGTTGGAGGTATTATGATTGTTCCTAACTCGGTTTGCTCCTAAATACTGTTTTTCTATTTTAAGAATACTTATGTTGGTGGTCTTATGATTGTTCCTAGTTATTTTCAGGCCATTTACAAATTTACTTTAGCAACTTTTAAATTGTATATAGTTTTCCATCAGAAACCATTTATAGTATACTCCAATAACTTTTCAAATTTTTATTTTAAAACTTTATTCCCAAATAATTATGGGTGAGAACTAAGTCCCATTTCAATATGTAGATTCAAATGAAGAAGGAACCCTTATTAATTAAGAAATCATTTGGATATAAATCACAAGAAGATTTCAGGTACTTACTTGTCATCTGTCTTTCCTCCTAGACAATATATCATCCCCTTATGTGAAATCACATTATGGCCATAGACTTTGATAGGAAGTTTTTTTATTTCATTCCATTTTGCAGCCCTAAAATCAGAAGATGAGAGAATTTATATGCTTTCTGTAAATTTCAGGTTCTAAAAATATGAATGTCATAGGCACTCATATAATTGAATACTTAGGAAATGGGAATGTCAGGCCAACTTACACAGGATCATAGCATAATACTGAGTCCAGCGAAGCCTCTGTTTGAAGGTCTTTGCCTGCAACTACATAGATTTTGTCATCTACCTCTCCCAGACCAAAGAGACACCTTGCGGAAGGCAGAGGTGGAAGTCCAACCCACTCAGATGCTACATTATCAAGCTGAAAGAAAAAAATATATGAGGAATTGTGGAGCTTGTTAGAAAAATTTACAGGTATACCAGAAAATACACTATACTTTGAGTCAATAAAACTATAATCCAAAAGTTTATTTTACCTCTGAATTACCTAGAAAAGTGAGAAAATCTACCCTTCTTACCAAAGAGCTGAATACCAAAATGTGCAGGACTTCAAGAAAGAGAAAATAAAACAGTCACCAGAGGTTGGTTAGAACTATGAAAAGTTCCTTGTGAAGCTTTCTTCCCATGTTGCTTTGTCTATGTTTGAACAAGGAATCACAATACTTATAGGACACTGGGGAATGCTGTCACAACAGGAGAGTCACAGCATGTGAGTGATCCCTGCATGCTATATATAACATGCTTTTCAAGCCAGCATCCGGGACAGCTGGACCTGTCGCTCAGTTCACAGGCAGTGAAATTGGTAGGACAATATCTTTTTTCTTTTCTTCAAAAATCTTGAGGTTCCCTTTATTAACTTCCATTATAGGCAGGTGTTATAACCTATGACCTCCTAGCCTTTTGTTGAGAGTCATTTGAAATACCCTTCTCTCTTTTCTGATTCATATTAGAAACTTTTTTTTTTTTTTTTTTTTTTTTTTTAGCCACTCTGCAGGTCTAAGACAGCCCTCTAAGTGCCTGTGCCATGGGGCAGGTGATTCTGGTATGGCTGGCATCAAATTTAGCTTTCTATTACTATTACAACTCACTATTGGTAATTTTAAGATTTTCCACTATGCATTTTAGGACACCAAGGCACAAGAAAACTGCTTTCTTGAGGTAGTGCAGTCACAGAGTTGTTGATCTCTCTAGTGCTACTTCTATGTAGCAGAAGAAAAAGGAATAAAACTCAGAATAATTGAATACCAAGATTAGATGCAGATAACATAAAAGCTAAAAGTTGTGGTATAGGGAGGGGAGCCTATGGAAGCCTACCTATATATCTGGTTTAGTAACCTTGGTTAAAACAAAGCACTTATTAAGACTGGATGAGATGAGTGGTTTAAACCTCACATGTGCTTTGTTAGCTTTGTGTTCGCTAATTTAAAAATTTATATTGTTGACCACTAATATTTTCATTTTTTAAAAAAATCCTTTGATAAGAAAGTGGCATGTAATACAGTAGAAATAATAATGAATATTTATGGAGTTTTTGACAACATGTGGAGTAAATGCTTTACATAAGTAATCTCACATAGACTTCCAGAATAGGCACTTTTATTATCTGTTTTACAGATGAAAAAACCGAGGCACAGAAAGGTTAAATAATTTGCCAATTTATTTGCCAATAGAGCTTTTAAGTGATATTCAAATGCAAGCTACATAAATCCACAGTTTTTTGTTTTGTTTTGTTTTGTTTTTTAAATAGAAACAGCCACCAGAATCTCAGTCTGGGGGGTTTACTGCTCACACCATGGTACTGTCTACATCCTCACACTACCCCCAGTATGGCACTTCCTACAAGCAGATAAAACAGTATACTGCCTGCCAGGCTCTTTAACCTCTAATAGGTTAACCAAGCTATTTAACCTCTTTGGTTCCAGTTTCCTCATCCTTAAAATTAGAGTTTGGACCTAGATTATTTTAAGATGTGGTGGTGTTCAAAGATTTGATGAAATTATTAACTCTGGAAAAAAAACAACTCTCTAACCTATGTAAAAAATTCTCATACTCTATTTACAATATACAATCAAATGTCACATTACTTCTAACTTAATACATTTTAAACAGATGTGACCAACCAGAAAAATGTAAAACCTGAAATTCTCACACATATATTTTGAGTCATAAACCTTTTTTGTGGTAAGGTGTTTTTATTCTGGCATCTTATTCCACTTGGTGTCATGTGTAATAACAGGGAGTTGCCCTTTGTATAATTTTTCGTAGTTATTAAGAACATTGAGCAGGTTTCTTGAACCAGAAATGAGAGGCTGTATCAATAAAATTAAGGTTAGTTAACAGGATGGAAGAAAATAAAGATAAGGCTATAAGTATTCCCTGAATCTATGAGTTCTAGTTATCTAGTTTTGATGTAATTTTTACTTCCTAGATAAAATTATGACCTTTTAATTTGAATTTGTCCTTTCTGAAATTTATCTGAATTTAAAATTAGGGCTTAGGAAATTTTCTAGCCCACATTCAATACTTATGATTACAACATCTATTTTATTTTTATATTTCATAATTAACATTCAATGGAACTTTGAAAATTAAGAAGCATGATTAACATATATTATTACAATTACAATATTCAAGATCAAAAAAAGCTGGTTAAATGTAATATTGTGTTGAATGCACAGCATTCACACACTTTTGAGAGTACACAGTAGTATGACATTCTGCACTTATCTTTGGTCTTTACTACTCAAGTGCCCATATACCCCAGGTCGTGAATAGGTATGACCTAAACAAACTCTCTGAGATAGCTGTAAGCTACACAGTACTGGTGTTGGCATTACTAAGATAAAGGTGAAGCCACTGGTTCCGTCACAAACTGATAAAGTACAGTGCATTGATAATATGAAGCAAACTCCCTTCAGAGAAACTACAGTCTATTAGTTTAGGATGACTTGCTTTCTTGGAAATTTCTTTGGTTTCACAAAACAGATTAAATTGTAATAATGTCTAGTATAATCATATAATATCACAAAAATTATAAGTAAAAATTTCTAAATATTGTTAATTTAAATTAGTGATACTGGTGCAGTTTTTTCCTAGAAGGTAATTCAAAGTATGTAAAATATATATACAAGTTCTTTTCATTTCCAATAAAATTATATTATAGAAACCATAAATAAGAGATGAAATGCTACCACTAAGGACTTCAAATTGGTTTAAGGAAACTTGGAAAAAAGTAGAAAATCTGATCAATTATAGCTTTTTGTTTTTTGGACTGGAAAAAGATATCAGAATAAATACAAACAGCCTGAATAATTCATGAATCAGCCTTTCTTACCTGGAAGAAGTAAGACTGTAGAGGTTGATCCTTATTTTCTTCATCCACATATAGTCCTCCCACTACATACACCTGATTTTGTTGGGTTACAATGCTGGAATGATTTCTGGGAATCTGTTCAGCCAAAGCAGTAAGGTAGCATTCATTTTCTGTGGGATCATAAGCCACTGCAGCTGTGTCATTAATCAAGAGGATGAGGTCTTTGACAAACATTCCATGCCTGGGAATGTCATTCAGGTAACCAGGAAGCAGATCTTCATCACCAACATCTCCATTCACTTCACCAGCTCCAGCCTTTTCTGTATTTTTGCTTGGTTCTGGGAGTTTGCCTGCAAAGGCATCTTTGAGGACTTTGATTTTTTTCTGGAGTTCTGGGTTGCTTTTAATTATATCATCTTTCTCAACATAATCTTTAAAATATTTTTCTGTCATAAGGCGAAAACGGATACAATCAAACACTTCGCTAAGGTTTTTAACCCTGTTTTCTTTGTCTGTTCGCACCCATTTCATCACTGCCTCAAATACTGCTTCTTCCTTTTCTACATTTAGGCTGTCATTTGAAATGACTGAGATCAGTTCCTGTGGAGACAGTTGCATAAAGTCCTCTTCCTTACAAATCTGTGCAAAGCGATCAGACACAAATTCCCGAGCAGAGATGGCAAGTCTTGGACAGTCAAGAAGGAGTCCTAATCTTAGGATGGCTAGACAGTTACCAGGAGCAAGTCTTTTCTGAAGATAAGAAACACAAACAGTGAACACTGAAGGGATCTGAAAGCGGCTGGCCAATGCAAAAATATCTTGAACGTTTCCATCGTTGAGGTCAATAGTGGCAGAATAGAGATACTTGATGATTAAATCCAGTACAGCAGGATCCACATTATCTAATACTACCTCCTTTTTTTTCATCTCATCAATTTCAGATAAAAAATACTCACGGAAGTAAGGACTACAAGCTGACAAAATCAATCTGTGGCAAGGAAGACTTTTATCACCTGCTTTTAGGGTGCAATCGATGAATTTTTTCTCATCCAGGAGATCTTTTAGACCATCCTGAAGAAGGGTGGATTGGTAAAGCCGCAGTTCCTCTGCGAGTTCCCGCTGGGAATCCATTTTGCGAGTAACCTGGGTAAGGAAGGGGACACTGAAGGCCTTAGCTCCTCGCAGCACACAGGTCTAGCTGTAAAAAGGCAGATCAGTGTGCTTTGCCCAGCTTGAAGCCTTTGCAATTTAATCCCACCAGCTATATATAGATACCAACTCTAACAACGGGAATTTAGGAGAGCTAGTTTGGAAAGAAGAGTTGTTCTTGCAGCTGTTAAAGATCGAAAGGAACAACTGAAACTTTTTATCACCAAGGAAACAGCTAAGAAACAAGAGATTTAAATGAAGTGGAAAGCTTTAAAACATTAAAAGCATTAGAAGATATGCTAATAAAGGCTACCGCAAGAAAATGTTTATTAAACTATCAGAAAACTGAATCATAAAAATGAGTCAGTCCACTAAAAATGGTCTAGTGGCAAGCTACTTGGCTATCTGGATTAATGATGCAAAGGTCAAGAATACGAGGTGAGTTCATTTGAATACTCATAAGCAAGATCCTCTTTCCAATAACTGTTACAAATTTTTATTTTTGACTTAAAACAGTGAGTTATATAATTTTTTATAGAAGTAGAAAATTTAAAGATTTCTACTTATATACTATATAGTTTTAAAAAAGAAAACCTCAAAAATAATACCCCCCTCATTAACTGAAATAAATGCAGAGAAACTGCTCATTTTCTAAGACATTTTAAATATTTTTAAGTGGAAAAACTATAATTAATATTGGATACTAGTATTGAATTAAATTATAAAATTAATTTATTCACACTCCACCTTGCTCTATAAAGTATTCGATGTGGTGAACTATAACAATAAAACAAGGAAAGGCTAAAGGAATCAAGACCCCCCAAAAAGAAATAGCTTAAAGTCAATGCTAAGGAAATAAACAACCTTCATGCAACAATATGATTACTAAAGATATTCTGTGATTTTAGGTGTTGAAGATGATTTTTCATTAAAGAAAAAGTTAAAAAATAGAACAGATGTAACCCCATGAAAACAAGGTTATCAGTAGAACTTAGCAAAATCAGGACAAAGTGATACATCACCTTTATAATTTGGAAAACAGGTCTTATATACAAAAAAGAAAAAAAATGTATAAATGGATCATAATTTAAATTGATTATAATAGAACATTATGAAATACAGAAGGCATGATTTGAAAGAAAATTGATCTTTTGTTTATATAGAATCATATATTTGTACATGAAATACTTTATCGCAAAATTATAGTCACATTTTTGAACTCAGTGGGGCTGTAAAAAAACTGTAATTTCAAAGGTTTGTATTCTTAAACATGCTTAGAAGAACAGGGATTTTTAAAATTTGGTTTGTTCAATGCTATTGCTCCAGGGCCTTGTGGGTGCTCCATAAATATTTGTTGAATAAATGAATGCCTTTAGATCAGGGAATTATGTAGTTTTAAACTTTAAGATCTCTAGCCATGAGTAAAGGTTTCTCTCATTTTACATCACAGTGAAATCAGTGGTACTGTCAGCTGCTAAAACAACAGCTGCAAGAAGAGCCCATTGACTTTTTCCATTTATAGATACCTCTACATTTTATCACACTAGAAAAAACAGCTGCTCCCTTGTTTAAACAATAAATGACTCATTTCTCTCTACATGTAACACCTAACATTTGAAAAGATTAATGACTCAGATGCAAACACCATGACATTTGAGATTATTCTTTACTAGTTGGCAATTTTATAGTCTCCTTTGCTTGAAAAACAATTTAAATATTCCCAATAGTATTCTGTGATCTGTATAAATTTTTCCAACTTTTTTCCCCCCATAATATAGGTTGATTGTTGTAACCCCATCTCCTAAAAAGGTAGAAATCCTTTCCTATTTAAACAAACCACTTTATAGCTTTTGTTCATTGGTTTTTTATTAAGACTTAGGTTAGCACTTGGTTATACTATGTGTTTATGGTTGCCTACATATAATTAAACCTTATTTTAAATGTTTTTACACACTCTCTTCCCTCTAGAGAAAGTGGACTCCTTTGGATAATTTCAATGATTTGACAAAGGTTCCTTATGATGCTTCTTTGTACCAAAGAAGTGGCAAAAAACAATGATTTCAGAGAAGTCACCAAATCTTTCTTACCTAACCAAGAAATCAGAAAATAATCCTATTTTTGAAAACTTCAAAGTAGTTTTAATGAATACAAACAAGGAGAAAGTTAATAAATGAAGTATTTATTTACAAACTATTTAAAACTATTTACTTACAAAATAAATGTATTCTTGCCAAAATGTATTGAAATTATTTACAAAATGGTGCCCAAAACTTTACATAAGGGTCAATATATTACAGAGTTAATTATAATTTTTAGTTTTTACAGAAATTATCACCTAAAAATGACAAGTTTAAGGGTCATAATATCAGCCTTGGTTACATTTGGAGCTAATGTGATAATATATTTAAAGCAGATTTTTATAATTAAAATGTATTTTGTTTACTTAATAAGAATAGTCTTATCCTTTTAAATAATACTTTCAAAACATTAAATAGTGATGCATAATTTTTTTTATTAAACTCAACATGTATAGTTATTTAATATCCAGAGACTAATAATTTACAAGGATTAGGTACAGAATAAACATATTTACAAACCATATACATTTTGATTACAGTTTTAAATATAATTTTTAGAAAACTGGCAGTAAAATCTTAGATAAATGAATTTCTCCTTAATCGTTAAAAAACTCTTTCTTAAAAACTTTTCTGTAAATGTGAAAATTATTCCATTCCTTCTAGCAGGGGACTAGGATCTTTAATCTTGAGATATCTTTACATAGAAATCCAGCTCAACTCAAGATCAACTCATTACTTCCCACAGTCCCTGTAGGGTGAATCCATCCTTCAATTTCTCTATTGCAAGCCCCAGTTCTTCTGAAAATACAGGTTCACGGTCTTGTTGCTTTTTGGGAGATAAGAGGATGAGATGGGAATAGAGAAGGTAGGCAAGGAAGAAAAAAACAAAAAAATAGGTTTCACATAAGTTTGTGAATACTAAATGTTGGAAAACAGAAAGTTTCTTTTTATATACTATAGCTAAAATATCCTTACCTTATTGCCATCAGCAAAATAAGCCTATGAGACAAAGAAAATTATATTTCACATACTTGATATAATATGTTGGTGGGCTAAGGAACAGATAATTTACAGAACAATTCTATGACTAAATGTATTTAATATTCTGTTGTTATGTGTCTAATGGCTCTTCTCAATTATCTTTACAATGCTGGTAGCAGAATTCACTTTTTCTATCAATGTTAAAGTTTTCAAGAGTTATGCTTTAAGCTCTAAAAACTGTGCTTTGTAATTAGTGTATAATTAACATTGTTAATCTAAAAGGAGATAAAGAGAATGACTTAAAAAGTATAAAATTTCATCCCTACTTTTCATTTAGAAGATGATGCTGGCAAAACAAAAAAAATCAGCGCTTTAATATGTGTCAGCAAATACATATAGTTTAAGATAGTAGTAGTATTTTATAATTAAATATTTTATACAAATTTCACATTTTTGTTTAAAAATATATGTTCCAGGTAAGCATTCTGGTTAGATTTACAAATTACAATATAAAGTATTATTATTATTTTGGCTATTAATTAAATAATACAAATTTGGAAACAGGAAAGTTTATTATTCAAATAGATATCTATTTTAAGTTAACATACCTATAAATTGAAGGGACGTCCATCTTATAAAAATTAATTATAGGAAATACAGATTTTAAATTAACTTAATTAACTATATTTCTTTTTCACATATCTGAAATCCTATGAATAATTGTGTTCTCACACTATTTCCCAGTTTGGTAATTTAAAAAGTATTTTCATACACACAAAAAATGCCTAACTTAAAAAAAAATTACTCTCTAACTAATGTTTAAGATACTCTCAAAAGTATCAAGTTCTATGGTGTTTTACACACTTAAACCATTATTTAATAAACCATGACAGATAAAAAAAAATCAGGAAATTTAGTAGCTCTTCTTTATAATGCTCACCACAAAAGCATCCGTGTGATCATCAGACTCTATTTCCACATCATCTTGAATTTGTTCAACTGTCAGAGCTTCAAGGGGCTGTGGCTGAAATAGATGTTAAAATGCATCAAAGAGACAATACTGTTAAAACAATTTTAGTAAAATGCACTGAGAATTGTAAATATTTGTAAAAGAATAACACAATTACAAACTACTCGTCTTAGAAAAATCCTTGCATAACATATTCTAATAACATTAACGAGTAATGAAATGAGTCAGTTAAACCTAAGCTTTTAAATCTGAAGTAACTATCATCAAAAGAATTAAAATGACAAATTTACATACATTCAATATGATACTTAGAGATATCCTTAAAGAAAACTTTCATTGGATTTTATCTGACTTTCTTTCACAGTTAAAAAACTAAGTTTTATTTTATAGCAAATTTAAAATTTTCCTCAAAATAGTCATTAAATAAGAATTGTGAAAAGAGAACTAAGATTTGTATGAAATATTCTAAAGGTAAATATAATACTCATATTTACTAATTCATTTTTCAAATATTTGAGTATCTGGTGTATTAGGTACTATAATAGTACTACCAAGGGTATAAAGTCCCTGCCCTTACCCACAAAAGGTTTATAATCTAGTGACAGTAGAAAGGATAAAACATAATTACAAATAACTAAATATTAGGTTGAACCACATGAAATTGCCAGTTTTCTTTCTTGAAAACGGTCAAATATTAACTATATGGTTCAACCTATGCAAAGTAGCTGTAATAAATGCAGTTATCTATTGTAATAAAAGTTTGGAGACAGTACAACTTCTAGCTCGTGAATCCCACAAACTTTCATGAAGAAAAGGTTAGCATATGAGCTAGGGCTTTTAGAATGACAATGATTTTCATAGGTAGGATTAGGAGAAAGGGTATTGCTGCTGGCAGTGGGGATCAACATCAGCAAAGGTAAGAAAGAAACCACAGGATGAGGCTGGAGAATGATGAGTAATCCAGTAAGGTCAGACTGTTCCAGTAAGGTTGGAATATAAGGGCCATTGAGACAGAAGGAGCTAAGCAGGGGTATTGTACTGAAAAATAACAGAGAGCATCATTTACACTAAAGTCTATGTGAATAATGTTCTCTAGTTTGGCAGAGCATGCACAACTAGACACTGTGGCTGTGCAGATAATGTGGGAAAGGTAAATTGAAGTCTACTGAAATTCTTCAATACCAGCCCAAAGAATTTAGACTTTATTACAGGTAAATGCTGGGGGACAGTTGAGGGTAGAAGTGTATTGTTTGACAAGAGTGACCTGATTCTACAATCTGTTAGCTTTAGTGTTTCAACCATGCTCAGAGCTGTGTGACTGTGTAAAAGTAATTTAACCTACCTAAGCCTCAGTGTCTTTAACTGGGAGATTGATGATGATGATGACAATACATTTCTTAGTATTTTGGGGAGGATTAGAGATGATGCATATAAAGTTCTTAGAGCAGTGAATGGCAAACAGTAAGTATTCAACACAGTCATTCAACAACTTCACTAAGCCTATTACATGCCAGTTTAGACTTAATGGAGATTATAGTAGAGGAGACTGATTAGTGTTACCAAAAATAAAGCAAGCAACCAAGCAGAATAAGGGACAAAAAAAGTGATGGGGCTTGCTATTTTGGATGGATAGTCAGGGAAGACCTCTCTGAAGAGGTGGCTTTGGACTAAGAACTTAGATGAGGTGTCAGGGCGAGCTATCATGGTTGGCTATTATTATGTACTGGGCCAATGAAGGGGAAAAGAGGAGAAATGAAAGTTAGAGAGAGAATGGGTAGCAAAACTAAAATACTGAGTGTCTCCCATGTGCCAGGAATTTTATGAACATGATAAATAACTTAGTAAAAGAGACTGTCTTCATTTTATGAGAAAACAAACTCAAATTGTACTAGAATCAAAAGTAAATGGTGAAATTGGGATTGAAGTCAGGTTTCTATGGAAAGGAAGAGATGGGTATAATTGACTAAATGTGTAAAATAAAATAATGAAAAAAATAAAAAAGGAAAACTCCAAGGTTTTATGCACAACTGACTTTGCGCATAATGCTAAAAAAATAAGTAGTAAATAAATCAGCAGAAAGCTGCTTTTGAAAAAAATGATACCCTTTTTAGATATGCCAAATTTAAGATACTCATCCAAGTCCCAGTGTATCTTCCTGACTTGGAAAATTATTATCCTAATTAAATTACTATAATAAACATTTAAATGAGAAATTTAATTTATGTTTTTTGGACTGTTCATCTATGTGAAATGTTCGAGAATATTTAGAACCATGATAAGCTTAGAGTAAGTGTCAAGATTAGAAAGAAAGATACATTTGGGAGTCATCTACAGAAGTAAGTTGAAGAACCTGGAGGAGTGGGTGATATTACTGAGGAATATACAGAGAAAGCAGAGTGAAAGGGAGAATGCTGCAGGTTGGGAAGAGAACAGAAAAGGATGACTAAAGAGATGAAATAAAAGGAACATATGTGTAATACAACATCAGCCACCTAGGGAAAAGTTTCAGCTGGAAGGGGAAAGGGATATATATGGAATTTGACAGGGAGAGAAAAAATTTAGGTACAAGGAACATTACTAGGTAACAAGGGCCCAGTGGAAGTCAGAGGGTGTGAATTTGTACTTAGCTGCCCAGCCCTACTTCCTGACTTTCTGTGGTCAGGTGCTATAGTCCAAGAGCAGGAGAGATACAGAAAATATATGTGATGTGTGATATGGCTCAACATGCTGAGTACCAGCAGGGACACTGATGAAAAAAATGTCAAGGACACCAGCAAGAGTGTACAGAAAGGGCCCAAAAGAATAGATAGCAAGAGCACATGTGACAGCAGCCAATGAGGGCACCAGAGAGAGAGCCTCTGGCAAGGCTACAGCTGATACAGCAGACAGCAAGGACACTTCTAATGCAGCGGATGGTGAGTACATAGTGATAGACTAGATGACAAGGGTCCCAGCTGGAGAGGCTGCAGAGTAAAGCCAAAAGAGAACTGATATACCTGGAGAGCAGAGATTGGTACAGAAACCAGAAATCATGAGGAAGGCAAAGTGCAGGGCATTGGTGGTAGGAATAAACACAATATATACTGGTAGAGCAGATTCCTGGAGTTGCTATGCTGTAGGGCCTTGGGGGAAGAAAATGGTATCTGTGAGGCCTCTAAGGTTTTCCCATGCTAAGGGAAGGCTGAAGTAGAATAAAAATAAAGCTGACATAGAGATTCAAGTATGTCTACATCACAGGAATCTTGCATATGGAATCTTCTCTGGATAGGCTTCTTACCTAGAAGGACAGGACTACTTGATTAAGCAGCCAGTGAGAACACAGGTGTTATGCACAAATTAGTGATAGTCCAGGGGCCATGCTCACTGAACACAGTCAGTATATTTATCATTTTAAACATAGTGTAAAATTATATACAATGTATTTATATCTGAATTTTTTAGATTGTATAACAACAATTCAACAAATACTATATTTCACATAGTGAACAAATTACCTTTTCTTCCAACTCATAATCTACTCCAAATATAGGACTGGCAGAATAGACTTTGTGAAGTGAATTGATTTCCTTAACTGATTCTTGCAGTTTTTCCACAGGATCTATTTTAAAGCCAAGAACATATCCTCCACTCTACAAGAAAAATAATGAAAATACAAAAAACAAGCTCGAGAAATGATATTTAAGTATATAATAAATGAAAGCTCTAATTGTCCTGATTTCAGAGCACAATATGTAAACTGCATTTTTAATGTTATTATGAAAAATTTCAAACATACAAAAATAGGAGAGTACAATAGCCATTATCCAGCTTAGACAAGTAACAAATATGGCCAACTGTGTTCCATCTGTAACTTTACCCTCCCTTGAAAATCTCCTCCATTCACCCATTCAGGATTATTTTAAAACATATCCAGATATCACATCATTTCATCTGTAAACATCAAAGCTGGTATTTCAAGATTATGCAGGCCAAGGGGATTAAGTTTTTCTTTTCTTTCTTTTTCTTGGGGGGAACTAAGTTTTTGAGCTAGGCCCTGTAAAAGAATATAGACTACATATTAAAAGAAATAAGGGAATGGCCTACCTGTGGCTATCTCCTTGAATTGGGAAATAAACTTGACCATGGCAACTTACTGGAGAAGAGTGTTAAAAAATTAAGTAGCATACTGTAATAGATGAGAGCATACGCTTCCAGTTGATAGCATATGCTTTTGGGTTCAAATCTGGTTTTACAAAAAGTTTATCAGCTATATGATGCTGGAAAACATACCTTCATTCTTTTAAAGCCTCAATTTTCTAATCATTAAATGGTTATCAAGTTGTTGTATTAAATAAAATACTGTATATATGACATTTCATGCAGTTCCTAGAATGTAGTAAGCACTCAGTAAATAGCAGTTACTAATCTATAGGCCAGGGGAAAGGAGTAAGTAGACATACATGTTTAAACTTAGAATTTAGAAGTGATTTTATAAATAAGTGTTTTATTTAAACATATTTCTTCAAAAACCAGGCAAAATGGAGTATAGCAGTATTTAAATTGTCTATAATTGTGTGATAGTATAAAATCTCTAATAGGGTACATGTATATCTGTGTATATTTGCATTTTTGAAAACAGTCCAGTAAATCAGTTAGACCTGGAATCAAAGCCTAGCTCCACCACTTACTAGTAGCGAGAACACTGACAAGGTTCCTAAACTGTCTAGGCTTCAGTTTCCTTGACTGTAAAGTGAGGAAAAAATAGTAACTGTATCATAGGGTTGTGTAAAGATTGAGATAATGTATGAAAAGTATAGTGACTGACTGTCATTAAACATGATAATCATGATAGTAATGATTATGTCTGTCAAACAAAGAAACAAGCAGGATTCTTTATATGGAGACTATTACTGTATTACTTCAGACTCTTCATATAACTTCATGTTATAGCTAAAATTCTTCCTCGATATAAATTGGTTGTCAGATAAATAAAACTAAAAATAGCCTGTCACATAGTTTTAAAAATCTATTAAAGATCAATAAAAATATAAAGTATCTTACCTGCTGAGAGCTTTCTATGACAAGAGCTAAACCAAATTTTGAATCTCTAATCTTTATTGAACGCTAGATGTAAAATGAAAAAGAAAAAAAATGCTTGTTTTTATTATCTGATAGTAGTGAGTTTTTAAGACAAATTTTTCAGTTTTTACACAGTAAATACTTTTCATACTCTAAAAAACAGAATACTCCCTCTTGCTTCATTACACTCGCAGAGATCAAGTAAGTGAAAATTTTCATATTGGGAATGGGCAGCAAACTTATAAGAAAATACAAAGACATCTCTGAAATATGTACAAAACTCTCTGAGTTCCATGGAGTTATAACTTTTTTGAGTATTTAAACCAAAGGCCAGCAATCTTTTAGTTATGGAGAGCCACTTATTATGGCTCCTAGGGCTGGGTTAATTTTTAAAGTCACATGTACCTTCTGTTTTTACAGAGATGGCTAACTTTAAAAAATCTCCATTCCATTTATTAAAAACAATAAGTCATGGGCATTCACCACTGGGCATCAAGGAAGGTTGGGCCAAGTCAAATGTAATGCACATCAAGGTAAGCGTGACATGAGGATTAAGCTTGCCTAGCAGGAGATGAGCAGTAACACCAGTGGCCTTAGCAGGGAAGATGAGAAGCACAATGGCAGGCAGGATCTGTAGAAAATGACGTAAAATGTACTTGCTTGTGGGAGAGAGAACCATGGAGACTCTAATGTTAAGACCAGCAGACCAAAAGCCAGAGAAGGGTAATCTGTGGTAGGTGATGACATATAACGCTCCAGACAAATGGACATTGGAAGTTGAGAAAGAGTAGAAAGGAGAGAGAGGGAAGAAGATAGACAGGGAGAGGGAGACGGGGAGGAGGTACACAGATGACTAAATGAAAAGTACAGTGACTGACCCTGTCATTGAACATGATGATCATGATCGTAATGATTATTATGTCTTGTCCAACAAAGAAACAAGCAGGATTCTTTCTATGAGGACAATTATTATATGACTTCAAACTCTTCTGACACCCTGGCTATCAACTGGTAGTATAACCAGGTGACTGTGGGTGACATAGGCTGCTAATATAGAAACTTGCAAGAAGACATATATTGATATATATCTGTAGGAGTAGGGTCAGGGCAAAGGCTGAGGCATAGAGCTGGAGTTAGAATATGACTGCCATAGTGACAGACTGTGATGATATCAGATTGCAAGTTGTTTGGGCCCAGGCTGAATTCATTCCAGAAGGCATATCTGGCAACTGTACTCTTAAATAACAAAAAGAGGCCTATTTGAAGAACAGAAAGCACAAGTTTGTTTATTACTAAGTAATTATTCAGCATAACAGGTTAGGTTAGGCAAGCTATAATACATGTAAATAAACACATATAAAACAGCAGTGAACAAAACACCGATTTATCAGATTTATATAGACTCTGTCACATTTTCCCAGCCATAATTATAAATTCTAATATTTTTTAGATGGCCAGAAATAATTTTCTTCCTATCAGATTCTATGAATTTCTGTTTAATGTTTTGCTTTTCTCCACCTGACTGAAAACTCCTTGATGGCTGGAGCTGTGCAGTACTGGTTCATGATTTTCATAATTGTATCTCTAGCACCTGCTACAGAGTAGGTCCTCAATATTTGGCAAATGAATAATCAGATTTTCTAATTAACTCAGAAATCAAACAATTTAACAAAAGATAGGCTTGGAAATATTTTATAAATAATTATCCTTCTCATAGGCCAAGAAGTCTCTTAAAAAATGATATTTCTGGATGTGGTTCCATAGTGTAGTGGTTAATACATCTGCTTTACATGGAGAAGGTCCTAGGTTCACACCCCAGTGGAGCCACAGTCCATGGTCTACGGCCATGCCACCCTGAACAAGCCCAATGTCTGATCTTGGAATGTGAGCAGGGTCGGGCCTGGTTAGTACTTGGATGGGAGACCACCTAGGAAGACCAGGTGTTGTAGGCATAAATAATAATAAATAATTAAAAAAAAAGTAAAAAATAAATGATATTTCTCAGATATCTACTCCATGAATATTTATTAATGTAATGAAAACAGTCTTCAGTCTACTTATATCCTATAATAAGGGCAATTATCATATGATGGCCTCACAGGATTTTTATTGTTTCATCTGATTTACACTATTCTTACAGTTTTTTTTTAATATAAAATGAAATTCTTCAGTTTATTGGAGCTTACTATTTGTTTCACTGAATCACATACTTATAGCAGCAGCAGATTAAAAAGGACCACTTTTATCTGCTCTCAAAACAAACTGGTCTTAGATGTCATTAGTTCTTACTCTGGATTTTAATAGCTTTAACATAAGTTAAAATCACCATCTTCATTAAAAAGCATCTTGATTTCTTTCACCAAGCTGAAGCATGAATCCAATTTGTAATACATGCTGTATCTGAATATAATTAAAATAGTTCATTCACAGAATTAATTATTTGATTCCTGGCTTTAAAAGGGTTTGAGCAGAAAGTGTCAATAGAGCCATAAGAAAGTGTGTGGATCACTGTGTTAAAGCCATGCCAAGGAGTAACCACATACCTGTCCTGGGGAAACATTATATAAAACTTTAGTAGCTAAAGCCCTTTGACTGGAATCTAAAGAAGACATACCTTAACCTATATGAAAACTATTTAAATTTTTAGAATCCAGTATATTTCTCTCTTAATAACAAGTTAATAATGGTGCTATTTCCCTTGAACGTAAGTATAATTGGGTCTTTTCTGTGGTGAAATAGTACCTTATCAGCATTTTTAAAAGTATGCTTTCAGCTAAACTGCTGCCACTTAAGGGAGAAAGAACTCATCGAATTCCCAAAGTCCTATTAACTACTGAACAGAAATTATTTATTAAAATAAGGTCATCAAAATGCATGTACTTACAATTTGCAGGTATGGTATGCTGACGTTAAAACTGTCATTCATATTTGCATGCCACACAATTCTCACATTAGTAATAAAAAAAGTTCCTAAATTTCCCTACAAAAGAGAGTAATGAGAGATATATCAACCATCATTTGTTTGAATACTTATTTTTTTCTAAACACTATAATAATTCTGATTATCAGAGCAGCAGAACATACCAGAATTGCGTATTATGTAGTGTCAATGACTTCTTCATTCATGGGATGGCAGTACAATTAGATTACAGAGTGCCTGGACTCTGGAGTTAGACTCTAATTATCACGCCATCAGTACTTATACCAGTTGTTGGCCCAGTGACAAATTTCTTCTTGGTGAGTTGCGTCAAATGTAAAATGGAGATCTGAATAACCCATGTAAATAAATCCCACCGCACAGTGTCTGACACATAGTAAGCATTCTACAAGTGTTAGATCTTATTATGACTATTACTCAAAACATGGGAAAAGTCAAGGCACAGGAGTTGTGGTGAGAGAGGGAGAAAACACATGTGATAACCCCCATCAGTTCACAGGAGATATTTTATGGCTCTTCCATACTAACTATAGATCAAAACTGTTCTACAGTTACATGGCCATTCAACGTCTCTCAAAATCCCAGTACAATAGCGTGGTGGTTTAAAAAAATCTTTAAGACTTAAAAGCATGGCACAAAAACTATCTGCCTCTACCATTTATCCATCATTCTCTACTTCTACCTCCACCTCTTCCATACCACATACACCCAGAGGAATTTATTTTATACTCTGAAGTTGCACATAAATCATTAACTCACAAACCTAAAACCTAAAAAGCCTTCTTCTGGGATGATCAAGCTGGGAACATCAGAAAAGATCACCCATTTCCCAATTATAATTAAATTAATATGTATAAGTACATGTATTCCCCCTCCACACTCATCTTGCAAGAAATTGTTATACAAAAATTTTTAGCCCCCGTTATTCCCAGCCCAAGTGACATTAAACAACACTGTCTTAACTTTATAAGGAGTAATTCTTTATGTCACTGTTTTCCTCTTATTTTAGAAAAAGATAATAACTTTCAAAAAGTCCTAAAGACTTTTTAAAATAATAGGACGGTATATTTTATTTGTTTTATTATTTTTCAATAAACATTAGTTAGGTTGACAATAATATCCCCTTTTCAATAAAATGATATATCTGAGAATCCTGGAACACCTTAATTAATTACAAATGCCAGGGGTTGTGCTAGGTGGTAAGAATGTAACTATGAATGGAGTAACTCCACCCTAAGAATAATTTTTACATTTTTTAAATAGTTGGGAAGAAAAGTCAAAAGAACAATATTTCACATGACACAAATACTACATGAAACTCAAAATTGTGTTCATAATAAAGTTTAACTGAAACACAACCATGCTGACTTGTTTATGTATTATCTATGGCTAGTTTTATACTACAGTGGCAGGATTGAGAAGCTGGGAGAGAAACTACATGGCCCGCAAAGCCTGAAATATTTACCATCTTGTCCTTTACAGTATAAACTTTGCTGACTCCTGATGAAAAGAAGGTATTCAGATGGAGAGTGTCTATATCCTATAAAACTTTGATTGTAGTTTAAAACTAGAATTTTTCAAATGAGTGAACTTTATTTATAATTTATGATTCGATGTTTAGCAAAAAGCTCTTCATTCACATGTTGTAGCTTTACCAAAGTGGTTATCAGTCTAATCTAGATTGTAATACAAAGGTTAGAAATTGTTCTCAGTAAGAGATTTTTCTCTAGAAACTGATGTTACTTATTCCAACTATTAGCTGCTTACATGTTTCAAATGTTTATAATTTCAAGAGCAAATGAAAAATTTCAATAATGAATGTAGGATGAATTGTAGGATGAATGCCAGATGAATTTTATGTCTAATTCCATAAAGACCAGATTAAAAGCCTTCCGTGACTCTCCACACCATGCCTCTCCTCCACTAGCATTAATTATCAAGATGCAGAGGGTAGTGTAATAGTATAGGGGGAAGATCATGGCTCTGGGATGAACTAGATGTATGAGGTCACTTAATTTTTTAGGGCCTGAGTTTTTCATGGTAAGTGTACAGAGTCTGAACTTGATGATCTTTAAGGTTCATTTCAGCTCTAAACCAATGCAGAACAAATACTGCTTAAAGGGATAAAAACATAAAAATATGAACATCAGTATTTTATATCAAGAGCTATAATGCTAATTTATCAAGAGATATAATGCTAATTTTAACAGGTAAATGAATATATAAACTCAATGATAAATGAAAAATGACAACCAAATCACTGCCCCAAAAGTTTCATTAGTCTTTTGTACAATACCTGGTCACTAGATAAATTCCATACTCCATTGATTTTATCATATACGTGTTCTTGTGGTAATAATCTTAGTTGCTTATTTTGAATTAGAGCACTTCTCAATTTAAAATCACGATACATTTTAGATGTTTCATATGCTCTATAAAAGAGAACAAACAAAAGGCTAACTCAAACTGAAAATTTTCTTAAATTACTTATTACTAAAATATATAGTTGTTAGTACTTAATGTACATCACTCAAAAAATTATTACAGTAAATTAAAATTGTTTTTAGTAAGTTTTGGTGATTACTCTTTGTAGAATTAATGTCATTTTAGTGTAGTATTTACATATTTTATCTCAGCAACCTATATTTTAGATGTCTATTTTTAAGGCAATATATATATTACACAGCACAAATGAGAGGACACAGATTTTCTTTCAAACTGAAAATCAATGCTTGTATATAAGACTTTTTTTTTTTATTAAAATGATTCTCATTTCTGTTTTAGTCAAAGATACTGTTATCCTTTTGACATAAGCAAGAATCCAGTTACTTTTCTCACTGAAATCTGAAAACATACTCACATATACCTCTACACAGAAAATTAGAATGAGTCCGTACCAATTCCAAAAGGAACCCCAGGATAGAACCTAGGACAGTGTGTGTATCTGTGTGTGTGTGTGTGTGTGTGTGTGTGTAAAATCACTGTAAGTTTGTTTTCTAACTGTCTCTATTAATAATACAGAACATTCTTAACTTTGGATTAGTAAATTCTAATTTTACTCCACAAAAATATAGACTAATTAACCCATTTAATGAAACTAAAAGGTTTTCTTAGCTTGAATAACTTTAGACGTCATTAATATAAGTTATAACATTTGTTAAATTTCTGACTTTCACCCTTATTAACCTTCTAATATATAAACTGTGAAAGAGCAGAATTCAAGCATTTGCTTATAAATCTTAATTTTCTTTAGTACTGGAATCATCAATATTTAACTGGGGAAAAAAGGAAACTATTTATGCTGTAAATTATTTTTGGTGGGGTAAACTTATAATATTTTTATACTGTTAAAGAAAAACAGCTTCCATGCTACCTTCAAACTCCATTTTATAGTTTCTCTAAGTAAAGTGAAATAAAGAGCTAAAGTTTAGATATATACCCAGAACTAAAAAATATGTTTTCACACAAAAATTTGTATGCAAATATTCAGAGCAGCATTATTCATAGTAGACAAAAATGTCTATTAACTGATGAGTGGCTAAACAAAATGTGTCCATACAATGAAATATTATTCAGCTGTAAGAAGGAACGAAGTATTGATACATGCCACAGCATAGATGAGCCTTGAAAACATAATATAAGTAAAAGACATTGGACATAAAAGGCCACTATAGTACATGATTCCATTTATTTGAAACGTCCAGAATACGCAAATGTGTAGGGACATAAAGTAAATCAGTGGTTGCCAGGAGCTATTGGGAGGAGGGAACGGGGAGGGATTGCAATGAGTTTTTTTTTTTTTTTTTTGAGGTGATAGAAATAGAAATATTTTGGAATTGGGTAGCAGTGTATAACCTTATGAATATACTAAAACTACCAAGCTGTAAACTTTAAAATAGTAAATTTTATGTTATGTGAATTATATCTTAAAACACCCAAACCAGTATATAGATTAAAAAAATCAACAAAATGAAAAGTCAACAAACTAGGAAACTAAGAAATACATTTGCAACATATATGGCTCATGGGGGCATAATTAAGAAATTTACAATAGGAAACTATAAATAATCAAAAAATATGAAAAATTTCAGCATCACTAGTAATAAAAGAAATGCAAGTTCAAACAATGGCATATATATCATATTTCTCTGTGTGTGTTGGTATGTATATATAAATTGGCGTATATATTTATTTTGGCTGTCATTTTAGCCAAGTTTTTTAAAAAATCACAGTACTTAGGACTGTTTTTAAAAAAAAGAGCTGAAGTAGTGAAAAAAAGAATTTAACAAACAAACAAACAACCAACCATAGAACAGCAACAACATTTCTGGAGGAAAACAACAAAAATGCCTTTTACTATTAGAAAAATAATCTTTTTTTGGTCATTAATTGAATTATCAACTTGTTTATTTACACTGAATTTTCCATCTCCCTTAGTGTAGTGAATTCAATAGAATCTTCAGTAGAAATTTTTATGAATCTTTAGTAGCCTTATCTGTTTTATAAATACCTTCAAAGTGTTTATTAATTGATAATGCAAAGTGTTCTTTTATACATCTTCGGGATACGTGCATAGAGCTTGGAGGAAGATAGCACCACAATTCTAAACTTTAACTTCTAAACCTTTAAATCATAGAATTACCTTGAAAGTATTCAATAATCCACAAAATATTACCATACCTGTGTACTGCAATCACAGAAGTAAAAAGTCTAGGACTTCCAGGAACCAAATTTGTAAATATAAATTCAAAACGAGTACTATTACATTTTGTTAGTATATAAAGAGCTTCAGTTTGGCCTCGTAATTTCTGTAGGGACAAATTTATTTAAAAGTTCAGATGATTTTAAGAGCAATTTCTCATTTACAGTGAAAATACAAGCCTCAAATATCTAATGTTTCTTCACTGTATATTTTTATTAAGATTTTTTAGACTTACAGAGTTAGCAGTCCTCGATGTAATATTCAATATGCAGTTGTAACCGATAGCTAAAATTCAAAGGCAAAGAATTTAAAGAACATAATACATTAAACTGAGGGAAAAAAAAATCTCTCTATATAGAACTTCTAACCATTTTAAAAATTAAATATTACAATATAACTTTTAAATATTTTTATGAAATAACTACAAACTTATGTTAGTGAAAAGAAATAGAAAGTCAATTTTGCTTTGCACAAACATATTCATAACATGAGACAAAGGAAGTTTACTTCTCTAAAACCTAAACAATACTATTTAATGAAAATGTTAGTACTATTACATCAAGAGAAAAGAAAGGTCTAGATGGATAATCTAAAATAGTTTTAAAAAATAATTGAAACAAAATTTAACACAATGAAAAGTTGTACTTTTATTAGGATTTAAATCTCTCTTCTTTGGGATTACTTGAAACAGGTTATAGCAAGTTGTCAAAGATAAGCAAAAAACAAAAAATCATTTGATGCAAAAGCACTAATCTTATATATGTCAAAGAGAGAAAATAGGCAAACTGCAAAACATTCTTTTGCATTATGATGCAGTCAGTGGTTAGTCTAGGATTTCTAAAGTTTTTATCAATTTAAAGTTTTCCACATATTTCATAGTATAGCTTTTTTAGTATCAAAAGTCACTGTGTAAATTTAAAGTTTTTTACCCTCCCCTTTGTTGTTATCTAACGAAGGTACTTACAAAGGTTGACTCTGGGTAATGCCAAAGAGTGCCAGATAATTCTTAAATTAGTTACTAAGAGTCTACCTAAAAGCAAACAAACAAACAAAAAACAGGTTACCTTAAATAAAGTCTTATTTTTGCAGTACAGAATGAAGTGGAGATGAAACTTTTGGTCCACTATCAGCAGCAACACCCACAGATGTTTCATACATTTATTACTTGAAAATATTTATTGTGTATACCTAGCCTATATAAGGTATACAATGTATCATTCAGAATCCCAGAAAAACAAAATCTGATAGTTACAGAAGAGATACAGGTATTCACTGCCAACATCTTGATTTGACTCAAGGTGACAGAGAGAATTGGGTGGTTTTTTGTCTTTCCTCCCTGAAAACTCCTAGAATATCTAAAATCAGAGAAACCACATCTTTATGAATGCTGGAATGAGGTGGGATAGGAAAGCCCAAAAATAAAGGAGGGCATTCTCAAGAGAAGCTGCAGAACAAGACATGATAAGTTTGACAAATAATAAGTAACCCGCCTGGCTAGAGTGGAGAGTTCACACAAAATTATAGAAGGGTGGACACTGCACCTATCAGTCAGGGTCAAACAGAAAACAGATGGCATATTCAAATTAGGATAACTGAGATTTATATACAAATGGACTTATTACAAAGGTACAGGTGGGGTGTAAGGAACCATAGTTAGTACAGCAGACCTGTACTACCCCAGACCCAGAGGGACAAGGATAGGGAACAGTTAACCAAGTCTGAAACGAACAGGAGTCCCAAAGAACTGAATGTTTTGAGAGGAAAGAACCAAGGGAACAAATACCAAGAACTCACTCTCCTGCCTCCCTTTGATTTTCTGCCATGGCTCTTCTAACTGGAAGCTAGATCACACAAGGAGTCCTTTGATGTAGCCTATACGTTTTCCCAGGGCAATAGGGATGGGTAGAGAAGGGTGCTGGCTCTGGAGGGACATCTGGAGGACAGTGGCACATGGAAGAAAGGCTGTGGACAAACTAGAAGTTCTTCAATGCTAGACCAAGAAATTCAGACTTAAATCTATTAGCAGTGGAGGCCATGGAGGCAGTGTAGGTGGGGTGGGGTTTAGAATTGGGATTGAGGAGAACTGAAATTTTTGAGAAGAGCATAATGTGATTCCAGAAGTTCAGACAGCTATGTCAGCAGTTTGGTCCCTCACTTAGTAGTTACATGGCCTTGGAAAAGTTAATTAACCTTTATTCCTCAGTTCCCTTATTAAAAAAAATGATAATAGCATCTACTTCATTTTTTTGTTTTATTATTTATATTACTATTAAATGAGATTACACATTTTATGTAAAAAATTCAGAACAGTGGCAAATAGTAAACATTCAAAATGTTAACTATTATTTTTAAATATTTAAATTCTTTACAAACTTATTTTTGACTTATTATTATAGGTACACTGATTTATGTTTTCCTTATGCTATTTCACCTAAGTAACATTATATCTGGGCTATTAGCCTAGGACATCTATCGATGCTTTTTGATATTTTTCTATTACAGAATTCTAGGAAAAATTATGGAGTGGGAAGAGTTTGCTTTATAAAACCAATGACCAACTATTTGTTTTTCTGTTCTTGTTTTATCTTTTACAAGTCTCTAGCACTTTTATGTTGTCTCTGTTCTGCTAAAGGATCTCATCCTACAACTCCAAACCCAGTGTTCCAGGCATGGGCTTTTCTCTCTGTCCTCTCAAACACCAAAATAAAAATTTCTCTGTTTCTCCTATCTCCAAATATTGAAATGTGGCTGTTTTATTCTCATACAGCTTCAATGTGCAAAGCTAATCTGATAATTTCTTCTCAGAGTACTTACAGTTGCAATGGATTAAATATATTAATCTTTTGGGATATTTATAGTTTTAACATGGGGTCTCCTCAACTTGGCAATGCCTTTATTTGGTCATTTTCGAACTTCTGAAAAGGAGGGGAGAGAGATGGCTGGAAGACAGGGTTCCCCTTCTCTTTTCTACCTTCTTATTAACCAGAAGCTCTGCACACTTCTGTAATATCCCATTTTCTAGGGAAACTTTTTCTGAGGTGTGTGCATACATAGTTATTTTTATTAAGATTTCAGGCACCATGATGGAGATTTCTTGCCAGGGAGATGTTTTGTCCTCCCAACTCCAAAGTGCTAGTATAGTATTCTGCACTCAATGAATATTCACAGTACTTATTTAGACTGGTGGATGGACTGTCACATAAGAGTTTCTGCCGATCTGTATGAGACCAACAAAACTGTATCTTGGCTTTCTAAAATTAGTTCAGGTTTTGTCAAGATCTAATCACCTAGAGATTATTATTCTATTCTCAAAGGCACAAATTAAAACTTCTTGTTTGCTGCTAGATCTTCCTATCTCATTCTTACCTGGGCTTGGCTGATACTAGGAAACATTTCAAAAGTGTGATCTAAGCATTCCTTTAAGGATAGGTGCTAGCCATTGACAAGTTGCCCTCTCAGAGTTTAATAAAGGCCCACAAGTGAACTGGTTCACATACCATCCCAGAGCAGATGAGAAGAAAGGCTTGGAGAGCAATCAGCCACTCCAAATGCTGCAATGAGTATGTTCTGTCAGTAAAGGTTACTGTTCCACCTCTAGGATTTACTGATCCTTCTTACTTGAATAAGATGTTTCTTTTCTCTTCAATAAGATGTTTATTTCCCACTCTACTAAATCTCTCCTCCCCAAAAAACCTTTTTAGATATACTACACTGCCCAATCCTTACCTGCTATATTTTTTCTTGAAGACAGTAGTGATGCTTCTAAGACCTGTTAATCATTGGTCATTGGCTCCATGTATGGCTACTGTATGCAGCCTGGACTTTTTAAAGTTTCAGCCTTGGGGAAATTTGGTTTGGGAGAGACTCTCAAGTCCAGGCTGGCTGCTCCTCAGTGACATTCAGAGACATCTCACAGGATTTTCCAGTTTTTAATGCATAAATAGACTTCACAAAACAGCCCTAAATTTGCTCTCCACTTGTTTATTTCTAGGTGTCAGTCTTAGGAGATTGTAGGTTACTCTTAGGTTTCTTTCTTACATGGCTCCATGTAACACAGCTATGACCTACTTCTGTTCCACTACCCCATATTCTTTTCATGGGCAGGCAGATCCAAAAGTCAGAACGATACCATGATTCCTGCAAACCGAGCTCCAGGAATTTTAAGTTACATTGGATAAAGCTAATGTCAGAATGAGGACTTACTAAGTTCTGAGAGAGAACCTATATTCCCTGGTTACAGCTTTAATGTCTACCCTTTCTTTCATTTCAGTCTGAGATGTGATTTAACTCTCTCACTCCCATAATTACATTTACATATAATGTTATTTCATATCTTATTCTCCAGCTATTATGGCTTAATATTTGAAAATTAAACCAGAAATATAAAATATAAAATAATATACTCACCTCTATCCCCATTATTTCCTTTGGTGTCTTCAATTGAATCTAAACAATCAATAAGGACTTCTCCGGGTCTTGTTTTCATTTGTCTAAAATAAATATGAAGGCTTTAATTTTAAATATATAGTATATCCCACTTACAATCTAGTTAGGAAGAAAATAGATACATGACTATAAAACAGCCAAGGGTATAAATGATACAGTACCAAATGCTAATGCATTTGAAAGTAAGGTCTTCAAGAACTTTAAGAATCCATATATCAGGTTACCTGGAGTAACCAGGACATGTAGAAGGATCTGTAGGATTTGGAAGAAGGAGAGAGAGGAGAGAGAGCAAGAGAGAATGAGAGAAGGCAGAGAGAGGGTGAAAGTGAGAGAGAGCATGATAAAAGACCAGAGATAAGAAATGATAAGAGGATGAGGGAAGACTGGCCTGGCTGGAGAAGAAGGTCTATACTAAGAGGTAGTGAGAACTATAGTTAGATAAGTTAGGAGGAACCAGATTTTGGGGAACCTTGAGAGCTAGTCAGACAGGGATGTGTCTTATCCTATGTACAGTGGAGAACCCCCAGGATTTCTGAGTAAAGAAGCCGAGGCAGTTATGGAAGGAACAGGTTAAAGCAAAGCACTGTCATGACTTGGTAAACACTTAGAAACAGGAGACAAAAGGAAATAAAGAATGAAGTGTCAAAAAAACAAAACAAAAAACCCCACAAAAACCTAGCAGAATATGTAGTAGAGCCTTCTAAAACATTTTCCAGAGAACCAACTCAATTATCTATTGAAAATACAGATATGGTCATATCACTTCCCTACTTAAAAATCTTTCATGTCATCCCCCTGTCTAGAAAATGAAGTCCAAAATCCTCAGATAAACATTTCACAATCTGGCTAACCTACCTATCTGTACCACCATCCTCTACCTGCCAGACCCTGCCTTCCAGCCAATGAGGTTTATACTTCCAAGACTGCTGCTTTTCTTTTTTCTGGAATACTCTCCTCCTGTCCTACCTGACAAGGCCCTGCCCATTCTTCAGAGCTCAACTTAATTATTTCTTCTTTGAGGCCTTCCACAGGCAGAATGAACTATTCTGTTTCTATGGTCCCCCAGATTTTTGTTCATGGTTTTCTGGATAGTATTTATCACATTTTTAATAATTAGTTGTCTATGTGTATCTCCTGCACTACAATGGGGGAGAGAAGAGGGGTGGAAATAATTTTCTCTTCTTTTTGTACCTCTAGCTATTAGCATAGTAACCAGCACATAGTAAGCATCTAATAAATGTTTAATAAACTGAAAACATTCATGAAATGGATCTTTTCTTGGATTAAGAACCTGCCAAGAATAATATAAAAAATCATAGAATCTGTGAAGTATGTAGCCATGGTTTATACTTTTGTAAATTTCCTTCCCTCATAACTTCTTAAAGTACCCAAGATTATGCTAGTGTTATATATCTATCCACAAAAAGTCTTGGAAATTAATATTTCATTTTTCCATCTAAGAGGATTTGGTTCATAGTAAGGAATCATAAGTGGCTAAGAAGTTCTACGCCATTAATCCAAGGGCTTTAGATTTAGTGTTTTCCAATACTTAATAATCAAATAGACTTTTCCCAGTGCTGTTGAGCGGGAACTTTTAATGATTCTCTTTAGAGCATGAACATTTCCCCAAACAGGGTTTCTTCTCCCTGTTGATTTAGATGAATAGCTAGGTGGAAGCTGACCACGGAAATAAAGTCTGCGCGGCGCGGAATTTTGGAGAACGCGTTCCTTGCACTTCCCTCCTTTTACGGACAGAAAAGCAGCGATGTCCTTCCTCTACGGGCTCACGACGCGTGTCCTTATTCCAGAACCAGTTTTAGAGCCCCGTTCCCTGGGCCCCTGCCCTCCGTTCCTCTCCACGCACGAAACGGGCACCCCAAGTTCGCTCGGGTGGACTGGACGCCCATGGGTGCTGCGTGGTCCTCGAGGTGTCTGGGCTCAGCTTCCCGATAGGCCGCCAGGCCAGGGGCCAGGGATCGCGCTGGACCGAGACCACGGCCCCTGGACGTTTTCAAGCGGGACTCGGGCCTCGGCTCCGCCCGCGGGTCCCGAAGTCGCGCCTCGGCGCCCGCTCCAGGCTCCAGGCCCCGGGGGCGGCGGGAGGGGGTGGGGGCGGTCGCGGACACTCACTGCGAGGACACGTCGAAGCGGACGTCCCGGTCCTCCCACAGCGCGTCCAGCACCGACATGGCGAGCGCGGCCCGCGGCCCGCCCGCCGCGCAGAGCCGAGGCCGTGCGGCGTCTCGCCGGCGCCAGGGCAACGGGCCGCCCCTGCCGCGACGCTACGGCGGCCGCCGGGGCCCAAGCGCCGCCGCGGTGCGGTGCGCCCCCCCCCCCCCCCCCGCGCTGTGGCGCGCGTAAGCGGATCTGAGGTTCCCGGCGGGGCCCCGCGGGCGGTGCTTGACCTCTGAGTGCCCGTGCCGGGCTGCAAACACACAGGGTTCAGCCGTCCCGCTCCCTCCCTCCCCCCGGCTCTCTACACCATCAAGGAATGTAGGCTTCAGACTCAAAACCAGTTGCCTGGGCCCTCGGCATCTGGCCTTGCCCACGTCTCCACCGCGTGCTGCCCTCCTCCTCCCGCTTTCCCTCTCGCCAGGCAGGGTTCACCTCCTTTGGAGGGCACCCTCTTTCTGGCTGGGACTCTCATTTCCTCGGATCTCAGCAGAGCCAGCCCTTTGGCGTTGAAGTCTCACTCCAGTGCCAACCGAGGTTGTCCCTGATCGTTTGACTACTACTGGGAGTAGCCTGAGGACAGGGCCTGATCCACCTAGTTGCTGTGAGCAGTGCCTAGCCCAAAGTAGGCATGTTTTGAACGCATCAAAGTGCTTTCCTTCCCTCACTCAACTCATGACAATTCTTTCTATCGATGATTTTCAAAGTTCACATGCAAATGAAAGGTCTGTCTCGCTTTTCACTCTGGATGAAATCCAGACAGGACTTTTCTGGTCACTTTAGATAATAAAAAGGCCAGATGATTACATCAAGTTGCAGACAAAGTCTCTATTCAGGAAATGAAAGTGTGCAGTCTCAGTTGGTTACCAAAACGTTGAATCTGATTTAACAGTTAAACTTCTGCCCTCTCATCTGGGGTCTTTGTAGGTAGGTCAACCAAAGAAGGGATATTCAGTTGTTCTAGCACCATTTGTTGTACTACTACTCTTGCCTGCTCACTCCTGTCAAGGACACCTATTTGTATTTACCCCTTAAAAGCAAAGTTAAGGGCTTGAGGGGGAGAATGCATAATGACATTAGAACCCAGGGAAAGACTGTTCATAACCTGGGTAGTGAAGAAGCACAATAAAGTCAAAACAAGAATAAAAACTAGTTGTTATCCTTATGTCATGGAGTCATTTCTTCTCCCTATTCTTGTCATCTCCTTATTCAAGCAATCACTTTTTTTTTTTATTAATGTTGAGAGTTCACAAGTCCGAGGTGTTAACTTTTTTCACCTTTCACTGAACATCTATAAAGTTTGATGCCCCAGTAATGCTATTCTTATCTACCAAGAGGACACATCTTACAAGGAAGACATTCATATTATTTGCCAAAATACATTTTATAGACTTAAGATTTAAAAAATCTAAAATCTACAATTTACATAACATAAAATATTCTTCAGTGCAAAAATTTTACTTTGTTCAATTAAGTGGCGATCAATGTTGACTGAAATACATTTCTATCTTAAAACAAAATTATTGCACTCAGAAACTTTTCAAGTCCAAGTACTGAAAATTGATACTAAGCAAAAAGATTAAGGGCAGATGTAATTATATTTGTATTATTCCAAGTGTTTGATCTGTTCTTTAACTCTGATCTATTCCTTAACTTTTTTGTGAAGACAGTGAAAACATGTCACGAGTTCTTGAGTAGTATTTATTGCAAACTTTTAAAATATAAAGAGCTACTAGAGGGTTTTAATGTTATTATAAAAGTTTTATTTTAAAGTACTTAGTCTGTTTGCTGAAATATTGAATTTATAGAATAGTTTTGTTGAACAAAAATTTTCTTGCTAAAAAAATGTTGTGAAATCTACTAAAACATCTCAAGCTTATGCAAAATGAAATGAAATATTATGGTTTATGTACAAGATTTTCTATGAGATGTGTTCCTAGGCATCAAACAGTATGCCTTAAGATATGATCTTTTGTTTGTATCACAGAAAAAGAATATACTGCTCAGGCAACTGGATGAAACAAAAAAATTCCCAATTTGACTAAACTCAGCAATTAAGCATGTTGTGCCATGCTTAAAAACATGTTCATTTTTATAATGTACCACATTCAAAGTAGATGTGTTTTTGCTCTGATAGATTGATTTCACATTTAGTATAAAGGTTGCCATTATGCAGAAGAAGTGAATGATGGGGACAGCGAAAGGAAGGATGTGCAAGAGAGGAAGGTTATCTACTCATCACCTCATGTCTTCCTATCTCAAGATACCTGGTTCTCTTTGAAATAGCTGAAGCCCCTGTGTTTTGATGCTACTAGTAATGGAAGAAGTCAGTCTTCTCCTCATCCTAGTGTTAATAGCCCCATTGACCTTCAATATGGTCATATTGAAAACAAACCAGTGACTCCTAACTGAATCACTCTAGTTCCATTCACCATACTTCAATGTTCTCTTCTCTGACCTTTAAAAAGATGAATTATCTTTATAATTTTCCTTATCATTATTATTATGAAGTCAGATTACTCCAGAATTCTAAAATTATATCTCATTATTTATAAGAGGCCAGGAATTCTGAGCTATTGAACTCTCGATTCCTAGTATGTACCTGAACTTCTCTTTCTGTGGTTCTCTTCCTAAATACACCCTCCTCTCCAATCTAAACCTGTCAGACTATTGATTTATACTCCTAAATTCATATTTATATTACCCCAAATTCCACTAAAAAATGGACATGCCTTTTCAATATATATTGATTATCATTGGCAAAATGATAAACAGTTTGGTGGCAGCCTCTCTGCAAAAACTAAGTAGTCATTTGTATTCATATCATTGTACAATTGTATTACACACACTGTATGCATGACCTTGATCTAAGTTGATCTAAGTTGATCGGAGTTCCTGGGTATCTCTGTATAAAAAAGAACAAGAAAAAGTCTATATTTATATTTCCTTATTAATCATTTTTATACAACATTTTACATTTTTAACTTATACCTCCAAAATAGACCTATCATGGTGTCCAAAGTTATTTTAATAGCATCCCATTAATACTACATAGTAACACATTTGGAAGATCATTATTTTGTTTTAGTGTTATTTGTACACTCAAATTGAGTTTCAGTGCTCAATGGGCTGACACAATTGCATTTTCTCACAGCATTAAATGTAAACATTATGAATGAAATGGATTTAATTGTTATTGTTCTTTCATGCAAATCCAAAACACAAAACAATCTGATGATGTTGGAACTATTTTCAGAACATTAACCATTTGGTTAAATTTCAAAGATTAAAGAGGTTATAGAAAAGAAAAAATTATTGTCTATTTCTTAGAATTTTTATTATCTACTGTTTATACCATAACTAGTAAAGCTTAGAAAATCCATTTTGTAAGCTATAATATTTTCTATACTAATAAGAAAAGTAAGCAGTGTGAAAAATGCTTTTTAGATGGCTGTCAGTTTATCTATCTTTAAGATACTCCTATTGTGAGGGGAGGGGAATTAAGAGGGAGAGAAGTGAGAAGCCTGGAGGGAAGCAAATGTAGAAATTGCAATTTCAACATAAAGGCAGAAGGGCATTTGAACGTTATGGAGATCTAATTCTGGATTTTAAGTTATCTATAAAACTGTGATATAAATTCCATTTGTCTCACAATACTTTAAGTTAAAATTCAAAGATTTTATGTGAATATCTTCTCATCTCTCTCGCCCCATAGAAACTAAAAAGAGGTGCTAAATATTTTGGCGCAGAACAGGGACAGGGAGTGTGTGCAAATGGGGTCATCCATAATCTGAACCAATTAATTCAGAGGAAGTCAAAGCTTGGATTTGTAGGTAAGTATGGGAAGATAAAGCCTCTGGGATATCACAGACATATTGGTGACATTGGATATTGCCCAGAATGTGTACTGAACGTTTTAGCCAATCTTATTTCATTGGTAGAGTCAAGGTGATATTGTTGACATCTAAGATTCATATAGAAATATTTCACATATTTTCATCTGTGAAAATAATGGTATCTTCAAGATTCAGTGAAGATGTAGAATGTTCTTTCTCTTTCTTTTAGTCATTTTCATAGGCTTCATATTGAAACTCCAGTGATTCTTTGGTCTGTAAGAAATGTATTCTCTTATTCAAACACTTGCCACTTGCCTCAGCTGGGGATGGGCAAAGAGTAGGACTTGGACTCCTTCCTAGAGCCCTAGGAGCTACTCTTTATGTTTTCCAACCACATTTGTCACACAACTCTTGCACTCAGTGTGTGTTATTCTTCAGTTAATTAACAAATGTTTATTCAGCTTTGTGAAGATAGTCAAAGAATATTTCTACATTGCATCAGGGGAAAACGTAAATTTACAGTCAACCATCTATATGTTGTGATAGAATTTGGTGTTATATAATCACACATACCAATGTTTCATGTGTATTTCACTTTTCTTTCATTTGATATCATATAGATCTTAGATACTCTAATGTCTGATCTATATCAATACTTTATCCTGGATTTACCAAAAGAGGCCTATGCTGTAGATAGGCACTGACAGGCATCTGTCACCTAACGATGCCTTAAGAGTTGAGAAATAAGAATTTGAATTTAAGGGTAGCATTAAATTATATTAGTGTGAATAAAATATTTTGAAAGTAAATGAAAGTAGAAAATGACTAACTAGAAAAGATTTTCAAAAGATGTTTTGCAAGAGGACTTTTTTATATTTGGGAGGAGACCAGAGGTCTAGTTGCAAGTTCCTCCCTAGAGTTCACTTTGCCTCTTTTAGACTATTTTTTCCCCTTTTATAAATTAATAAAAATTTAAAATGTGATTGCACAGAATTTTAAAGCAATACAGAATCGTATAGAATAAATGGTGAAAGTACTTCTTCATCTGCCCCTTTTCTTCCAATAACACTTTGCTCTCCAGAAGTAATCATTGTTAACAGTTTGATCTGGTTCCTCTCAAACCTCTTCTGTATATTCTTGAATATACCCCCATACACGTGCATACCCCTAATCTGAGGCAAATGTGTAAAGAAATAAAAGGGAGTTATATATATATATATTTTTCTACAGTGTAGGTATCATATGAAGGGTACATGATATCAACATGACTTATTTCTGATAATGTCAATCTGATCACTTTGTTAGGGTGGTTTCTGCCCAGGTTTCTCCACCGTAAATTTACTATTTTTCACTTTCCATACTCTATTCTTTGGAAATGAGTCACTAAGTCTAACCCACACTTAGGGAGAGGAGAATTAAGCTCCACATCCTGGAGGGGGAAATATCTACATACATTATTTGGAATTCTGTAAGAAAGATTTTCCCTTCTCTTCCACTTATTTATTTATTCAATCATCTATTTATGTCAGTATGAGCTCCTGGATGCTTAATTTATTCTTTGGGTTATAATTCAATACTATAGTGATTTATATTATAGTGATTTGTTGCTCAAATTAAAAATCACTATCATGAATCCCTATTATTTATATGAACTCATGAATATTTAATTTAGTTTAACCTTTGGATTATAATCCAATACTGTAGTGTCAAACACAGTTCTAAGTGCTTAGGTATTAACTTATTTGAACCTTATAACGTCCTTGTAAGGTAGGTATTATTAACAACTCTTCTCTGCAGAGGTGACGTGAAGCACAGAGAATAAAGGAACTTGCCCAGACTCACTCAAGTAGTGTGCTGTAGAATTCAGGACTCGAACTCTGAAGCCTGGCTCCTGATTCTATGCTTTCAACCATTACTCAACACTTCTACATACTAGGGATGCAATCTCCTGTGGGTACATTATAGAATCTCACTGAGACTCATTTTCTTATTTTAATAGTACTTATTTTGAAGGATTAGTGGAAGCAAAATGGTTATTACAATGCCTGGCACAGTTTCTCTGTTGATGTTATTCTCCACTAACAGGCAGGTGATTGTCAGCTCATTCTACCCTATGGTCCTGGGTGGAGAACTTGGATGTTTATTTAATGATTAATTAAGAGAGACTATTTTTTCTTGTCTCCTACTTCAGAATATAAAATAATACATATAAGTAATGTACCCAAATAGACTCTCCATTCTCTCAGACCATACTTAAAAAGTAACAATTTCAGAAGATGATTAATTTCAGTCACTTTTGTCCTGAGTGTAACCAATTTCATTTCAGTTTGGCTATATTGCTTAGCTACATTCCCCTGAAGTTCCCCTGAGGGAGTCCATGGTGTATATTATAAGGATTTATTGATTTATACATGGAACACTATTCTAGAAGCAAAAATCGATCTAATCAAGCTATAGCAGTTGGAGTGGAGATTGAAGAATTGCTTCCCTTTGCCTTATAAAAACAGTTAGTGTGTTATGACTCCATTTATATGAAAAGTCCAGAATAAGTGAATTAGATAGGGCAATGATTGCATAGCTCTCTGAATATGCTAAAAACCACTGACTTGTGTACTTTAAATTGGAGAATTTTTGTGGTATATGAATATCTTAAAAGGGCTGTTACAAGACAAAAGCATTCATGTGAATGTTGTTGGCTTTGTCTCTTGAGCCTACAGTGGTGCCCAGAAGAAGGAAGCAATGGGCCAGGTCAACATTTTACAGATGATTGTTTGTTGCTCACCTTACTATGATGGATGGATATTACCTCAGGCAGCACGATTGAATGTAGGATTATTATGACATTGTTTGGGTCCCATAACTATGAGAAGCTGTTTGGGGAGACCAAGTTCTCTGTAGAGATCCTGAACCTAATCCCTGTTTGATTACTACCCTAAGCAGAGGTGTAACTGCCCCAAACTATTATGAGAGTGACCAAATCAAAGCTCTTGGCTTACTGCTGTTTGCACCATGCTTATCACATAGCAGATATTCAACAAATCTTTAATGAATAAGTAAGTGAGTAATTGAGATTCCCCCATGGGTACTCTTGCTTGGCATAAAGTCTCTCAACCCAATTTTAATTTTTTGCACCTGGGATAACTGCACAGTACTCCAAAATAGGATGTTTCTGCAATATTTTTAGAACATACAAATGCAATGAATTACATTACTATTACATTTGTAAAAAAAAAAAATAATAAGAAGCCATTGGGATACAAAAGTAATCCCCTCCCTTACCCCCTTCTTCATCACACAGACATTACTTAGTGTTTTTTAATTAAAGTGGTGGGGTTGGGGTGAAATTAGGGATGGGCAGAGTCTGTTTAAGCTATTTCTCTAGAACAATAGTGACACCCTGTGGTAAATTATTATAATAGACTATATATTAAACATGGTATGGATTCCGTACTTGAAGGCAAAAAATACTATTAACCATTAATTAAACTTAAGATTAAGTGAGAATTTGTTGAGTGCCTACTATGTACCAGAACCATGCTTATGCTTTCATAGATATTATTTATATTTTATGTTTCTTCCAAACGACCAGATGCTAAGTTAATTCTGTTGTATCTATGTCATAGAGCAGCTATGGCATCCAGAACACCTAAAATTGTGTGCAAAATGTATGTATGTGTGTTTCCAGGGAAATGGGCTCTTAGCTTTTGCAACATGCTCCCATGTGTTCTGTGCTCCCATAATATTTGACATTGCTATCTTAGAGCATGTTTCAATTGTGATATACTTTGCTCTGGAAGTTGCCATTTCTTCTGGCAAATCTTGTTCACCCTAGTTTAAAGAAAAACTTTGAAAGACTTCAAAGAAAAAAAGAAAGAAAGTAAAGAAGACGAAAAGTTTAGGGTTAGATAGCATCACAAAGCTGTACAGTGGAAAGAGCATTGGACTGTAAGTCAGTACCAAATCCATTACTTCTGCCCATCTGAGTATAAGTCAGTTAATCTTTGAGTCTTGGTTTTCTCATCTGCAAAATGGAGATACTGATATCAGAAAACTATGATAAGACTCAGTAATGGTAATGAGTTTTTAGATACAACTGAAAGTACAATCCATGACAGAAAAAAGTGACAAGTTGGACTTTATTAAAATTAAAAATGCTTACTGTGCGAAAGAGACTTAAGAGAATGAAAAAACAAGCCACAGACTGAGAAAGTATTTGTAAAACACATATCTGGTAAAGGAATTGTATTCAAAATATTCAGAAAATCCATTGATAAAACTTATGCTTATAAGTTTAAAAATAATAATGTGTTATTTAAATTTTTATTTATACTACTTATATTTTTTCTTGCTTATAAAATAATACACAATCACCATAGGAAACATAAAAATGAGAGAAAAAGATGAAAAATATCCAATTCATTCCATAGCTCAGCAATAATAATTGTGAAATTCTGACATATTTCTTTCCTTTTTGCTAAACATACATAAATATGCACTTGAGACTTCATTAGTTAACTCGTGTTTAAAGTTATCCTATTTCAAATTTGAAAAAAAAAATAAAGTTATCTTATTTTTTAAACCTCAGGGACCTGGAATTTTACCAAGAAGGAGGACCCACTTTCCAACACTGATGTGTAGAATGTCAAATTCTGGTCTATAAAGTGACATCAGCCAAGCCCTGAAGCCACATCTGGGTCAGGGTAGGGAAGAGAAGGCAAATACACTTCTCTGGAGTGTACATGTTGGCCTCTCCTGCCCCTGAGAAGCTCTTGTTTGTGTTTGGGTATGTGAACATGTATAAGTGAGAGTGAGTGAGTATGCACATATACAGGAAAGGAAGAAGGCTGAGAGTTCCGAGATGAGACTTAGTCATTGCATTGCTGGCAGCCCACTGGCCAGAATGGCCTCAGGAAGCTATTGTCCAGGGATTTTGTCTTATCTTTGGAACATTTTTATTGAAGCTTGACATAAATATAGAAAAGTGTGCCAATAATAAGTAAACAATTAGAATTTTCAATTTGAGTGTACCTAGATCAAGAAATCTTACCAGCACCCAGAATCTCCTTCTGTGCTCCCTTCCAGTGATTACCTGCCCCAATGAGTGACCCGACTTTCAACACCATGGATTATATTTGCTTGCCAAAAGAGTTTTCTTTCCATAATGGACTTGTAAAGGGAACTATTGTACCTTCATAAACATTCTGAAAGGAGTAAAGTTGCAGCTGTTGTAAGTGATTTGGAACCATAGTTCCACCAAGGAGATGAGGCCTGTGTACTCTGACGGCGAAAGGCATCAGTATAGGCTTTGAGTATCACAACTCCTCTTTCTTGGAGTCATTGGGATGGCACATGAGCTCTGATTGAAGTCTTGTCTAACCCAGGCATCATCTACTGCTTTAAATCTTGCCCTTCCCACTTTAATATACCAATACTGATCATGCTGCCAGAGAGATTTAATCTCCATAGCCTGCTCCTTGTCCCAATCCTTGTCTCCTTGATGTCTGCCAAGGCTGCTACCTATCTTGATCCTACCCACTATGACCTTAACAAGGCACCTTTGCTCCTAATTTGTAGTCAGACTTCTGAAAGGTCTCAGCCTAGATAATTCATACTGAGAAAACTAGACAGTAAAATATAAGAAATAAGATTCAAAGAATTGAAAAGGATAGGAAAGAATAGGTGTATTTCCTTTTGCCTTTTGGTAATTATTAAGAGCTTTCTAGTTTCCTTGTATAGACCAAATCAGGAAAGTTAAAATAGGTCTCAGACCTTTAGATCAGGGTTAAAATTTTCCTATATATTCTTGTTAGAAGTTATCTGTTTATTGTCTGCACAATTTTGATTTTTTTTCACATGTTCTGCGCATCTCCCCTGTTGCTGGTTAGAAATCATTAAAAGGGTAGAAGGCAGTTTTGGGACTATCAGTGTTAGGAGGAATCCATGAGGATTTTGTAGTCACTTGGTTATGATGTACAATCTAATAAATTGCAGGCAGTTAGAGATACACACAAGATGAAGGTGATTTATAACATCCTTTATAATTTAGAATACAGGAGGTGGAGTTGGAAGAGACCTTAGAGGCTAAAGAGCTTAATCTCCTACTCAGTGAGGTAATCCCTTTGAAGATAACCTTGATAGATGATTTTGTAACATCTGCTTGAGTATTTTCAATGATTTCCATTGATGAGAATCTCGCTACTTTTATAGGCAGGCCATTTTATTTATTCCCAGAATGAAGTATCAAAAAGCTTTTCTTTATAATGAGTTGAGGTCTACCTTCTTATAACTACTTCAGGGAACCCAATTCTTTCATCAGGAGTAGTAATACACAGTAAGACTTAGTAAACTATTGGGCAGTTTTTCTAATATAGTAAGAGTTAGCATGTCACTCATCTCTGGGTAAAATATCTCAAATCTTTTTACCATCCCCAATAGTGTTGATTTTTTTCAGTGTCCCAAATAGAACACTAGACAGGTACAGTATTTTAATTTGGGTGAAGTCCAAGTTATCAGTTTTTTATAGATTGGGTGTTTAGTGTCATGTCCAAGAACTCTAACCCCAGGCCATGAACTTCTTTTTATATTTTTTCTTCGAACATTTTATAGTTTCGTGTTTTACATTTAGATCTACAACTCATTTTGATTTAATTTTTGTATACAGTTTTTTTTTTTGCACATGGCTGTCCAGTAGTGTCAACACAATTTGTTGAAAAAACTATCATTTCTCCATTGAAATGCTTTTGCAACTTTCTCAAAATTAATATGTATTTGATTTTTGTTTTTGAACTCTTTTGTCATATTTCTCTTTTTGTAAATTGTTTTTAAAGTGCAATGATATTATTCATTTTTTTCCCATTTTTACAGCTTTATTGAAATATAATAGATAATTAGTTGTTTATATTTATAGTGTACAGTTCAATGAGTTTTTTCAACTATGGATGGCATGCAATAATATATTAGTTTCAGTTGTACAGCATAGTGACTAGAGATTTATATAACTCACAAGGTGATGACCCCACTAAATCTAGTATCCTTCTTCCCCCTTACATATTTATTACAATATGATTGACTATTTTCCTCATGCTATACTTTATAGCTCTATGACTATTTTGTAACTATCCATTTATACTTCTTAATAATCTCTTTGCCTTTTTCCACTAACCTTTCTAACTCCCTGTCTAGTAGTCCTCAAAATATTCTCTGTATCTAAGAGTTTGTTTTCGTTTTTGTTGTTGTTTATTTTGTTCTTTAGATTCCACATGTATGTGAAATCATGAGGCATTTGTCTTTCTTTATCTGACTAACTCCATTCAGCATAATACCCTCTAGGTCCATCATACAATATCTTTCTCCATTTCCTTTTAGTCTGTGTGTATCTTTTAATCTGAAGTGAGTCTTTTGTAGACAACATATGTGAGGGTCGTGTTTTCTTATCTATTCAGCCACCCTATCTTTTGGTTGGAGCTCTTAATTCTTTTCCATTTGAGGTATTTGTTGATAGATATGTAGTTTTTGCCATTCTTTATTCATGAGTTTGGTACATATTTTTTCTTCTTCTTAAGAAAGTCCCTCCAACATTTCCTGTAATACTGGCTTGGTGGTGATGAACTCCTTTAGCTTTTTCTTGTCTGAGAAGCTTTTTACCTGTTCTTTGACTCTAAATGATAGCTTTGTTGGATAAAGTAATATTGGTTATAGATCTTGGGTTTTTATCACTTTGAATATTTTTTGCCAAGTCCTTCTGTCTTGCAGTTTCTTTTGAGAAATCAGCTGCCAGTCTGATTTCTTATGGGAGCTCCCATGTAGATAGCTAATTGCCTTTCTCTTGCTGCTTATAAAATTCTCTCTTTGTATTTAATTATGATATTTCTTGATGTGGACCTCTTTGGGTTAATTATTTTGGAACTCTCTGAGCTTCTTGGGGTTGTACGTCTATGTAACTTCACCAGGTTATAGAAGTTTTCAGTCATTATTTCTTAAAATAGGTTTTCAACTTCTTGCTTTCTCTTTTCTACTTCTGGAACCTCTATAATGTTAATGTCATTACATTTGATGTTGTCCTATAGGTTCCTTAAATTATCTTCATTATTTTGGATTATTTTTTCTCTTTTCTATTCTGATTGGGTGTCCTCCGCTACTCCATACTCTGTATTGACAGTTCAATCCTCCACTTCATCCACTCTGTTGATTCCCTCCAATATACAATTCATCTTAGATATTATATTCTTCATTTCTGACTGGTTCTCTTTATAATGTCCATCCCCATTTTTATGTCTTTTAATCTCTTTGTTAAAGTTTGCAATGAGTTCATCTACACCTCTCCTGGTTCATTGAGCATCTTTATAACCAGTGTTTTGAACTCTGCATCTGGTAGATTGCTTGACTTCATTTTTGCTGGAGCTGTGTTCTTTTCTTTTGTATGGGACATGTTTCTTTGTCTCCCAATTTTGGTTGCCTTTCTGTGTCTGTTTCAATGTGCTAAGCAAAGCTCCTAAGTCTTCTGACCTTATTAGTGTGTCTGCGTAGTAGGTATCCAGTGGCACAGTCCTGAGAGGGATCCAATTACAGGCCAAGTTTAGCTCCTGTTTGTGCCTTTCTGGGGCTACCTGGTAAGATTTAGCAAGCAATTCATAAGTGCTGTACATATAGTTGCCTCAGGATGCCACACCAGAAACTGAGGCCAGGTGCCACCAGTGCAGGACTTGGAGCAGCTCAACAAGGGGCACAGGGTGCACCAAGGATACCACTGGATGTCTGTTCTATTTTTTTGTCAGTAATACTTTCTCTTGATTTATCATAGCTTTGTAGCAAATCTTAAAGTAGGGTAGTGTCATTCCTCCAACTTAATATTTTTTTTTCAAAATTTTTGTATCTGTCCTAGTTTCTTTGCTTTTCCATATAAATATTAGAATCAAATTGGCTATATCTATGAAAAATCTTACTGGGATTATTATTGGAATGCATTAAACCTATAGATCAATTAACATCTTTACTATATTGAGTCTTTCAATTCTTGAACATAATATGTCTCTCCAAATATTTAAGTCTATTTAAAAATTATTATTTTGAGGTTTACAGCATACAGTTTATATAAAACTTTTGTTTTATATCTAGATATTTCATTTTTTGGAGTTATTTTAAGTGGTATTGTGTTTTAAATTTCAGTATTGCTTATTGCTATTATATGATTCATTTTGTGTGTGTTGCCCTTATAGCATGCGATATTACTAAATTCATTTATTAGATCTAGGAATATTTTTTGTAGATTGGGTTTTCTACACATTGTCTGTAAATCAGTTTTATTTCTTCCTTCCAATCTGCATGCATTTTATTTTATTTTTTTCTTGTTTTATTTCACTGGTTAAGTGTTCTAGTATGATGTTGAATTGAGTTGTGAGAGTGGGTATGCTTGCCACGTTCCCAACCTTAAAAGGAAAGCATTCAGTCTTTCATCAGTAAGATGTTAGCTGCAGATTCTTTTGAGGATGGCTTTTAGCAGATTGAGAAAGAGCTCATCTATTCTTACTGTCTTGACAGTTTTTATCTAAGATGGATGTTGAATTTTATTAAATCTTTTTCTGCATCAATTGAAATGATCATGTGTTTTTTTCTTTAGGCTATTAATAGTGGATTATATTGATTGATTTTTGAAATAAAGAATGAGTGTTGCTTTTCCCAGGAGAAATCCCACCTAGTCGTGTTGTATTTTTGTTTTTTATGCTGCTGGATTAGATTTGGTAATATTCTATTGAGGATTTTTGCATCTTTGTTCATAAAGGTTATTGGTTTATAGTTTTCTTGTACTGTCTTTGTCTGTTTTGGTCAACAGGATAATACTGGCTTCATAAAATTAGTTGAGAAGTGTTCCTCCTCTTTTATTTTCCGGAAAAGATTGTGTAGAGTTGATATAACATCTTCTTTAAAGAATGGTAGAATTCACCAGTGAAACCATACAGACCTGGAAATCTCTTTTTGGAAAAATTTTCAGCTATAGGTTCAATCTCTTCTATAATTATGGATAATTCAGGTTATCTCGTTCGTGGTGGGTGAGTTTGGTATTTTGAGACTTTTTTGATTCATGGATTAAGGAATTAGTTCATTTCATGTTAGTTTTTTAATTTATGTATGTAGTACTACTTTATTATTCTTTAATAACTGTAGCGTCTGTAATTCCAACCTTTTATTTCTGGTGTTTATAATATGTGTCTTTTCTCTCTTTTCATTTGTTGGTCTTACTAGCGGGTTTCAATTTTATCGATCTTTTCAAAGAACTGCCTTTTGGGTGTATTTTTTCTAGTGGCTTCCTAACTCGTTCCACCCCCTTTTTTGATTTGATTTGTTTCAATTTCACTGATTTCTACTTTTATCTTTGTTTATTTCTTTTTTGTGCTTTTAGTTTATTTTACTCTTCTTTTTAGTTTTTTTTTTAAGATTGAAGCTTAGCTTATTGATCTGAGACCTTTTTTCTTTCCTAATACAAGTATGTAATGATATAATTACCTTATAAGCACTGCTTATTCTGTATATCAAGCCTTTTTATATTGTATTTTTATTTCTATTCAATTCAAAATACTTTCTAATTTCCCTTGAGACTTCCTTTTTGATTCATGGATTATTTAGAAATATGTTGTTTAATTTTCAAGTGTTTGAAAAAATTTTTTTCTTGCTGTCATTGACTTTCAGTTTGATTCCCTTATGCTTAGAGAACTTTGTATGGCTTTAGTTCTTTTACATTTGACAAATTTTATTTTATGAAATAGTACATATTCTTTCTTGGTTAGTATTTTATGTGCATGTGAAAGGAAGGTAGCATGTTGTGGTTGGGTGGAATGTTTTGTATATGTCAATTCAATCCAGTTTTTTGATGGTGTTGTTTAGTTCTATATCCTAGCTGATTTTCTGCCTACTTGCTCTTTTGATTACTGAAAGAGGGGAGTTGAAGTTTCCAACTGTGATTGTGGATTTATTCATTTTTCTTTCCAGTTTTGTCAGATTTTTTTTCATGTATTTTAAAACTTTTTGTTAGTTGTATACCCACTTGATATGTGTTCATGATGAATAAACCTTTTTTTCTTTATTTTATATCCCTTTATATTTCTGATAATTGTCTTGGTCCTGAATTACTTTGCTATTAAATAGCCACTAAAGCCTTCTTTTTTTTAAATTAGTGCTTTCATGGTTTATCTTTTTTCATTGTTTTACTTTTAACCTACCTATATCTTGTATTTGAACTAATTGTCTTGTAGACAGACTGTAATAGTTGGGTATTGTTTTGCATTCATTCTGACAGAGAAGGAAGACATTGCATAAAGGAAAAGAGATCTATTCACCAAAAACACATAACAATTTTAAGTGGGTACATGGCAAACAACAAAGTTTTAAAATACATGAAGCAAAAATGGACAAAACTAGAAAGAGCAATAGACAGATTTACAACGATAGTGGAAACTTGAACTTTCCTCTCTCATTAATCAATAGAACAAATAACCAACATATCATAAACTTTGAGTAAGCAGGGTCAGGCCGTAATTTCTCACCAGCCCACTGTGGGTTGTGGTTCCAATGTCAGCTCAGTTTTTAAAGCCTTTTTAGTGCTACTTGTATCTCTCATGTCTGCCATTCAATGGTCAGCAGCGGAGCTGAGCAGTAGTTTATTCATATTTCAGTTCTCAAATTCTGTGGTAAGCCATTGAGGGCAAGATCCATGCATGTGCCACTCAGAGATGAGCCTAGGAGTCCATAAACTACTTTATTTGGTTTCTTTTCCTAGCTCCTCCCTCTCTATGATCTCCCCAGAATTTTATGGTCCTCTGGAGCTCACCTTTTTGGTCCTCTAGCCAAAAAGTTGTTTTTAATTATATAGGTCTGCCTCATACTTCCTATGACCATGTGTTCAGGATTAAGTGGTGGAAGAACAGAGAGGAAAAAAAAAAACAGGAATTTATGCTACTTTTTGAGACCACACTTGATAGAGGAGTAAGGTTTGGTACCTCAGAATTTCAGGTACCTGCAGCCTCTACTGACACCATTGTCATTGCTGCCACTGTTGCCATGGGATTGTCTGTATTCTGGGTCATAATAGAACAGTGAACAAAGAAAAAAGATGAATTTATTCTCTCTTGCAGAACTTCAGGAATCTCCTTGAGTCAAAACCAGAGGACTTCTCTGGAGCACTCTCTTTGTACCCCTAGGTGCCCACTCCTGAGTTTCAGACTGCCTTGAGTCCAAGCTGGAGATACTGGAGAGAACAAAATGAGAAACTCAATATTGGTTGGGTGGTACTTCCAATTCTGGTCGTCTTTCCAAATCTTCCTGCTATCATTTACTTTCAGTGTTCTCAGATGGGTGGTCCATGCATTCTATCTAGGTTTTCTAGCTGTGTGACTCAAGTGGGTGATGATCTTGTTGAGTGTCATATCTTTTAACAAAGTAAATTATTTCATGTTAAGAGCTCTCCCATCTTTCATTCATGCATTTAGTGATATTAAATTTTGTCATATTGGTTTTCATATGTCCTTTTCATCCATTGTATTTCATCTATTCATTGTTTCAATAAATACAATTGCAATAATAATTCCTTGTTTTAACATAACTTTAACTAAGTCATTGATTAAAACATTGGCTAGACTAAGATTAAGAAAAGAACCTTGTAAGGAAGTTATAAAAGACCTATAGGTTTATTCATTCATTCATCCTATTTTATTAAGTGCTTTCTATATGTCAGATACTTTCTAATGCTCTGGAGAGATAGAGGTAAAATAAAATCCGTTGACAGGAATCCAGAAAACAATGTGCTTTGGGTATTCTTTTTCAATATTCAGTGAATGCGCTTAACTTTACTAAATCAACATTTTTTTTAGCCTGGGTCAGGCTCCACGATGCATAGAGAAGGCATAGAGTGAACAAGTCTATGACATTCCTGTCATCATGAAGTTGTCAGTCTTATCTGTACTACCATATTGTCGTTGGTTTACCCATTTTGCCCACCAGGCTTTCAGGAAAGACTGTCATGTGACTTTCTGAAATCCCTAACTTACATCAGTGATCTATCCCTGATCCACCAATGTAAACATCCTATCAGGGAAGAAAAAAGGAAAAGAGGTTTATTTGTGAAAATTCCTCTGAGTTATTTTGTTTCTTTTCTAAGTGCTAACAAACACTATGTTTAAGCTAGGTTATATTTTCTAGAGCCTGATATCAGCTAATTGATGGAATTTATTTATTATTAATTAATTAATTAATTAATTTAGTATTTATGCCTACACCACATGTTCTTCCTAGGTAGTCTCCCATCCAAGTACTAACCAGACCTGACCCTACTTAGCTTCTGAGATCAGACATTGGGCTTGTTCAGGGTAGCATGGCTGTAGACCATGGACTGTGGCTCCACTGGGGTGTGAACCCAGGACCTTCTGTGTGTAAAGCAGACATGCTAACTGCTACACTATGGAACTATGTCCATGATTGACAGAATTTAGAATCCATTTTTTCTCCTTTCAGAAAATCAAGATATTTGTTGATCTTTAATTTTAACTATTCTCTGCCAACTTAAACTTCATCCAAATCATTTTCTCTTTTGGTGGACTCCCCTCTGCCTTCTATTGTCCGTGTCCTCTCTGTTACTAGACTTTAGCTCCTCTTCCTTTGGCTATATTTTCACTTACCTCTCTTAGAAGCTTCTCTAGAGGGAGGAAGTGGATAATCACAGTCAGAGCAATTGATCTTTAGTGAGTATAGAGGCAAGAGAGAACCATGGTTGACATTTATTAATTGTATGCACACTATTGTCTCGACTGTATTTCAAGGCTAGGAAAGTGGATGCATATGAAACTGTTAGCAGAAAAGATTTTTTTTTTAGGGCACAAATTGATTTGAACAGAAATTATTTAAATTTTTGAAATATGATAGCACCTGTTCCTATTATGAGCACTTTCTCAGTGCTCCTGAAATCCAGGTGAAATTCTAATATGAAAAAGTAATAACTGTTGAAGCCAAAAGTTCCTCTTTCCTCTCCTGTAATGATAGCATGATAATCTCTATACAATGAGAATTGATTAATACTTTCTCCTGTTGGATTTCAATGTCAGTGATTTCAAAAGATCTATATCTTATAATCCAGCCATTTTTCCATGACAGATATAACTATTACCTTACTACAAGATACTTTAGAACAACACAATAGCAACAGGAATAGCATCAGCAACAAAACTCAGTCTCTTGCAAAATCCTGATTCCAAATCTAAGCTGCGCAAACTCAATACTTCCAAATAATTGCCTTACACTGTCCTCCCTTTTTCTCTCATTTCACAATATAAGACTTTCCCACTAAAATCAATCACTCTTTGTCTCAGCTCATATTTTCCTGTGTATAGGAGTTAGAATGGTTGTGGACATTTAATTAGCCATGAATCCCTCTCTAAAACACAGAGCATGTCAGCCTACTTTTGTAAACCCCTGTTGTTCCATTTTGCCTCAGTGCCTTTTTTATAAACCTAATTGTGTTAATGCACTGGCATATTTATTACTCACCTTTTCACCTTTTATTCTGATTCCTGGCTGCCCATGGGGTCCTTTCAATTGATCAAAACCATAGTCCCCTTGTATAAGAAAGGTCACATTTACTCTAACAATGGGAACACACAGCCATGTGTTGCTTCGTCATGAGTCACCAAGGGCACATCAAAGCAAAGGCTGAGACTTGCATGAATCCCTCTTGAGCTTTTACTTTCCCAGTTCAGACACAGAGGCAAAGGAATGATTTAAAAAAAAAAAAAAATCTTGATCCACTGCCTCATACTTTGAGTCCTGAGAGGGAAAATGGAAGTCATTATTAAAAAATATCTTTTTTTTTTCCCACTCAAGCTTAAATCAGAATTTTTCTGAACATGACCCTGACAAGAAAAGAACAGAGTGGGAGAAGGGACAGCTGTGAGAATTCAGCTGTTGAGGTCCACAGCCAGCAGGAAACATGTGGAGGATGTGAAATGAATTTTGCCACATTCTAGGTTAATTTGTTCATCCCTCCCTTCCTTTCTCCTTCCCTCCTTCCCTCCCTCTCTCCTATCCTTCCCTTACGCTGTAGAAGTTTTAGAAGAAGAAATAATAAACTCAGATGCCTCCCGGATATATACAAGGTTTAAGGACTATGAGAGATGTAAATGTGTGTGAACTGGAGAGCATGGCCCCATCTGTAAGAGGTTGCCACTGCTCACCCTCAGCATATTCTAAGCAGGAGTCTAGGCCCAGTGTGTCAAGATTTTCTGAGTTTTCAAGAGAAACAGGACATCCAGCTTTCCTTCAAGAAAACCTTCCAAATTTTAAATGTTGACAACTAATTGAAAGTTTTAAAATCACTGTATGGAAAAAAATGATAAAAAATGAAAAATAAATAAAATCACTTTACGAAGTGGATTTGCAGTCTGAATTTGACCAGGGCTTCAAAGCATACAAATCTCCATTGTCTTGAAGTTGAGAGTGGAGCTGGAGAGGTCAGAAGAATTACACTACAAAGCAGTGAGTGGTGAAGGCCAGATGGTAGAGAAACTAATTATGGTTTCAAGAAGAGAGATTAATCTCAACTGGGTAATCAAGGCTTCCTTGAAAAGCTAAGATTTGACTTAAGCCTTGAAGAATAGTTCTTGAAGACAAGGAATTTAGGTAGACAGCAATGGAGAGAATTAGAAATGGGAGAGAAGGCATAAAGAAAAGCAGAGTGTGAAATACCATATCAAATGGGAGTAATCAAATGAGAGTTTGAAATCTGGAGAGATCTGATCTAGATTATAGAGGATTCTAAAATCAGACTCAGAAGTTAGCTTTTATTAACATTCAATTGGCAGTGGTGAGGCATTGAAGGATTTCAGAGAAGCGAGAAGGAGAAATGTTTTAGGAAGGTTATTTGATATCTGTGTGTAAGAAAAGAAGAAATGAGAAACTATAAGCAGCAAACTGGAGGCAAAACAATCTAAGCATAAACTAGGAAGAAGTAGCAGTCAATGAAAAGAAGAGATGGTTAGAGAAAATCCTGAGAAGAAAGCGTGAGCAAGACTAATGGGGTCTAAAATATGCCAAATCTATACCTGATATGTTCCTGTTTACTCTGGGGTTTGGCTCTCTTCTAGCCAAGGAAGGATGTATGATGAGGATTCTGTGGGGCGATGGTGGTAGAATGTGGACACTAGGTAGTGTCGTTGAGTAGAGAGCTTCCTGGTCTATAATCTTACTAATTCATATGCTACTGGTGTCTGTTCTGAAGCTTGTGGGAGTCTTATAGGAGTCCAAGATTGCTGCAAAAGCGTCAGGAGGAGTCTGCTGGAAAGATAGGTGTCCCTTTCTAACTGGCAGGGGCCACAGACCACAGGAACCAGGATCATAAGGTGAATAAGGCTGGCACACAAAAGTTTATAGGTTTCTATTCTTACATTCATGTATGGGTGAACCACAGTTAATCATGAAAGCACTCTATGTACTGTCTTAGTGTTCCTTTTGAGGGCTTCAACTAGTCAGATTTTGAATGGCAGATATCAAAGTCAAAATCCACTTTGATCTTGGAAGGTGTTGAACAGGATGTTCCAGAAATGTGAAGCAAATATATACACACACACACACACACACACACACACACACACACACACACACATACACATATATATATGGTCTAACATTGTCCAAAAAACCGTTCCTATATTTTCTATGATTTTTCTTGTCTTTTCTTTTATCTGTCATTAAAAAAAAATTTAATTGAGATATAATTCACATGTCATAAATTAAAGTGTATAATTTGGTGGCTTTTAGTTTATTCACAGAGTTGTGTAGCAATCACCACTAATTCCAGAACATTTTCAGAATTCCAATGGTTGGGTCATAAAGTAACTCTACATGTAAAAGAACTGCCAAACTGATTTCCACAGTGGCTGCACCATTTTACATCCCCACCAGCAGTATATGAAGGTTTCAATTCTCTACATCCTCACCAACACTTGTTACAGTCCTTTAAAAAATTATTATTATTCTAGTCATTCTGATGAGTCTGGTGGTATCTCACTATGGTCTTGATTTATATTTCCTTGATGGCAGTGGTGTTGGACATCCTTTCATGTGCTAAATGGCCATTTGTATACCTTCATGGAGAATGTCTATTTAAATTCTTTTTCCATTTTTTTCTTTGGGTTATTATCTTTTTATTGTTGAGTTTTAAGTCATTTGCCTTTTTCGCAGGTTTTATTTTTGTATAAAAAAGGATTGTTTTTTTGTAGATATTACCTGTGAATCCTTTCCTTTCTCGTGGTAAATTAATCAGTCAAGCAATAATTGGTGTATTATTTGGGTCTTTACACCATTAATAGCAGTTGGTTTCAGTTTTCAACATCTTTCCACATTCCCACAACTTCAGAGGTACCAGCACCATCTAGGCAGCACCTTCTAAGAGATGTGAGTTTCAGTCTATGGGGCCTCTCCTCTGAGTTTTTAGGTTTTCATAACTCCAGCTTCTTCACTTTATTCTCTCAGCCTTCAGGGTGATAGCTGCTTCCTGCAGTTACCATCTCTATATTACCTCAGACTTCCTTTCTTTGCTTTTTCAATTTTCTAAGATCTATTTAATCAATTTCCTATATTAAAAATATCTCTTTTGGTTTTCTGAATGGACCTTGTCTGATGTAATTGTTTAAGTGTGTTAAGTTATTCTCCAACTCTTAAAGATTCTAATTTGGCTTCTGCTGGGCTAAGCCTCTAGCTTTAGTTCAGAAGTTAGTTGCTTTTTCACAAAGTCAGTTGATTTGCTACATCCCTCTTGCTGGCTAAAATAAGATACATCTCTTTACATTTATTTTGGACAGGACGGCACCTTAAAATAAAGAATGTCGACGTCTAATATGTCATTCTGTATTAAGTCTTTATTAGGTACCAGAAATAGCTTTGCTTGGAACAAATCAAAAGAAACGGTGGAACCCCACTTTCAACATAGGTTCATCTCAGTGGCACTTGTGAAAACATTTCCTCAAAGGACTTGAAAGTTTACCAGACCAAGAAAAATTGTGGCCTTAGGCTGTCTCAATTTTGCAATTAGGAGCCTAAAACCTGACAAAAAAGGACACTAGACACTGGTATTTAATGATATCAGTCCTTGTTGACTGATAATCCCATTAAATCTGGAATTTAGAAGTGTCTTTCAAATGGTTGTATCCTGAGGAGCCAATTAGATTATCAGTATGAAGAACATTCTCCTGGATACTTGGAAGAATATTTAAGTTGTGACGAAAAGGATCCCTCAGCCCTAACCATATCAGTTTCTAACCAACCCCCAGTGGCTACTCAAACTTGCTGTATTGTAGTGTTGTAAAAGGGTTTACCTTACATAGTCATCACTAAATAGAGAAGGATGACCCAGTTTTTCCAGAGCCATAGGCCCACTGCAGCATATGGGACAGAATAAACAGCTTTTCTGGAGAAGAAGAATGCTGTTTCAGGCATCTTCTGATAATCAAATTTATTGTCTGTACCGCACACATAAACCTAAGTAGGAGGGATTCCTCTGTGCATTAAAAAAGCACAGAACTTGTAACTTTCTCCTACAAAAAACCAGTCCTCCATGCACAGCCTAGAAGCCCCAGCACTGACCCACTTAGGTATAAAAGGATGTCTAGGGATGAGAATCCAGGTACCCGAGCAGTCTTGGCTGGGGTCCCCTAGAGTCTGTAGGATTATCCTTCAGCTCCAGGATTTACTCTGGCACAGGAGGAATTCTTCTGGCCCTCCCTTTTTCATCCCTTCACCCTCCTTCTGGGCGGTCGTTCCAGGTTTCTCTCCCAGTCCTTCTAGCCCTCCCATTTCTCATCATGTCATGGTGGCCTGGTAGATGTGACCCAAATTTCCCTGGCTTCCACAGCTTCCATGGAAAGCCCTTTCTCTCAGCCTCAGAGGTGGGTCCAGGGCCAGCTGGGAGACCTAGAGATACCACCAAGCCATTCAGCAACCCTGTCCTTCTGGAAGAAGAGGTGGAAAAGCAGGGTTGGGGAGATACACCAGACTGGTAGGGTGGGCCGGTGGCAGACTGAGAAAGGGCTCAGGGCCACAGGAGCCTTCTGGCAGAGGCAGAGCCCCTGATCATGTTTTCATAAGAAGAAACTCTCTCAGTTGACTTTTCAGGAAAAAACATGTGGCTTCTGAAATCTCATCAAACACCAGTTCTCCCAGGTAGAGAATTGGGGTGAGAAGGCTAGGAAAGAATTAAGTTTCTCTGAGAGTCCATGGCCAGAACAGTGTTTTCTGTATTCTAGCATTTTAGAGCACTGTTTATAAAGCAACATGTTTATGCTCCTTGCCTGGTCCATGTCACATCACAAATTCACCAGCACCCCAACAAGCCTCCCTCTGTGGTCACTTCACACTCACAGGCTCTGCAGCCTCACAATGATGACTTAATACCTCATTATTTTTCACTAGATTTACATGTGTGGCTACCCTTGGAGTCCATTTGAAAATCTATAAAATATTATGTAATTGTGAGATTCATTTTAGCAGCCTCTGTTCCACTTCCTGCTTGTTCCAGTGCTAGGTCCTGGTTGTGCAACTGAGAACAGTCTTATAGGACAGAATATATGTTGTGGCCTCTGAATTTATTTAATCAAATCTAAGATTTGTTTATAAAATTAATCGAATTGCAATGAAGAAATTGTGAGGCTATTCGTGCTTAATGATTTTTAGAAAGAATATGGATATTTTCAAAGAAGCAGATTTTTTTAACCCTAATTGTTTAAAATGATAATTGAATTTCTTATAACTTTAATATTTATCCACTTTTTTGAAACTTGAATATCATTGTTTCAGTTCCACTTAAAAAATTTGTATGTCTAAAATGAGTTAACTTTTGACAGATACAGTAAGACATTTTAATTTAAGGCAGTAGTTTTTCAGTTTTGAGCAGACTGACATTATGACAGAATCAACCTTTGCTCTGTGCTTTCAGCCTGGTCAAAAAGTTGCTAAGTTTCTCAACATTAAAAAAAAATGTTTAAAGATATTTTTACAACTAATGCCAATATAAAGTTATGAATAGATAAGTAGTCTATTTATATAGAAATTATAATGTTAATGTTAGGTAAGTGATATATAGCCTAAAAATAAACTACAGTATGCTATACATTAATAAATTAGGTAAAAGCATTCTTTTTACAAAATTAGGGATTGCATTGAAATACCAATGAACTTTTAACTTCTATTTGAAAACTACTTGAAATGAGGATAGCTATAAATGTCTTAATCAATTGACATTTTTCTTATGTGATAGAAAATTCTTGATCATAGATTATACTATTGTGGTAACAAGTGACTAGGTTCTTTAGGACAGTTCTGTGGCTCAGGAGTACTTAAATCTGAAGGCCTTGTTCAATTTGGCAGGATTTCAATTGAATGCATATGATGCTACATTTCTTAATAACATTTAATTTAATTTCTTAACAACTATTTTTAATCATATTTAAACCACACTGGAATTTATTTAATAAAGTATACAATTTTTATGAAAAGCATGGCTGTAGAGATTAAATTAGATTTATTGTTATGAACAAATGAATGAATGAATATAGCTTCCATTTCAGAAGAGAAACGTACTGTGTACATTAAATGAAGGCCGTTAGCATTTAGCTACGTTAGAGAGACACTCCTTGGCAGACATTTATTACATTTCTCTGTTTAGAAAAAATTATTAAGTATATAAAAAGAGATTTTTATTTTAAGCAGACATATAAATTTACATTAAGGGGAGCATCTCCAAAATAATCTAAATCAGAATTCAGTCATCTTACATATTTATAATTGCAGATTGATTAAAAGAAAAGATTTAAGTGGAAAGTCTATTCATCTGGCTTAGAAAAATATTCCTTGACAATTAGATTTTTAAACCAGCTGTTCTACTTAAAAATGTATTAATTCACATGCTAAAAAATTCTAATTGTACAAAAGGTATAAGATGAAAAGGAAGTCTTTTTTCTCTCCCAGATCCCAATTTCCCAGTCTTCCTCCACCAGAGGGCAATTACTGTTACAAGTTTCTTATGCATGTTCCTAGATATATTCTATATGCATGTATATGTCCTTTTAAAACCATCACAACAATGAAGGAGAGTATCTCTCAAGGTTGCATAATTCAATGAGATCATCAAAGCCCAGGTACTTTTGATCTTTGCTTTGCTATCCTTGGGGTGTCGACTTTGTCTTCAAGTTGACTGCCCTCATAATTTCTTAGATGGTGCCAGTAAATATAATTGTCTTTTCCACATATCCAGAGGGAAAAGTGGAGACTGACTTTTCATTGCGTTTCTGTGTAAGAAGCTCCTCAACAGACTTGGGTTTAGTCCTTTTCCTAACAAGTCACAACTAAAGGGAATGGTTGGACTAATTAGGTTTACCCTTTGGGGCTGGTGTTGAGATCAGACTCCTCTAAACCATATTACCAGGGAGAAAACGATAGATATCTGAACAAAACCATAGGATAGTTGCAAATACAGGCAAATCTTGACTTGTTCATCTGAAACACAGCATTTGTAATATTGACATGAACTTATATTAAGAAGATTAGTAAATGGAACCAGATTAAACATTAGAGCTAACTTCATACAGAATTTGTGTGACTCCAAGCTCTACAACTCATTTACCTAATTTGCAAATAATACCTCTTGTAGGTGAATATTTCAGACCTTGGACACACTCAGTCTGTGCTAGGTCACCCAGCATTTCCTGACATGCTCAGCAAGCTGCAAATCTTCTAAGTCAGAATTTTCTTTTACGTTCACTTCAGCTGAACCATCATCTCTCTTCTCTGTTATTCTTGACTCTGCTGTCTCTGTTTTTTATTTTTTTTTTGGCTGTGAACATTTTTACCTCTTGCTTCCATTGAAGATAAAGACCAAGCATTTAGTCAGCCATCACTGAGTAAATTATTCTCTATACATCTTTCTGGGGCTGCGTAGCTACAGGCATACAAACTCTTTTGATGTTGATGGGGGAGAGGAAGCCTGGCCTTTTTGCAGATGGTTGCCAACTTGTTTCCCCCTTCACTCTATTGCTTTTCCCTTCTTGGCCACAGAGTTGCTTGCTGTTTTCATTGGGTTCTTTGTGGACCCCTGAATTCCAGGCCTCTTTCTTATTTCATTCATGTTTTGTACTAAGGGTAAATAAGAATCAGGCTGGGCCAATATTTAGTCATAACTTAGATATGTTAAAATGTAACTTTCTTTTTTTCTCTATAACTACACCTACCTTTTCCACGAGTCTTTGTTTTCTCTAATAGTAGAAAACCCTTGTAAGAGGATTTATAAATGTAAGTCGAAGCTGAGATTCTAAGATGACAAGTGTCTTGTGGCAGGGTAGATTGTTAAGATCACTCAGTAATATTTGTCATATGTCAACGGAAGTTTCTAAACCTTTTTCATATCAAAGTTCTAAAGGATAGGGCTGGAAATAGGAGGGAGGATTAGATAGAGGATATCTTGAAAGAAAACTCTGTTGTGAGCTCTCTTTTCCCTCATCTTAAGCCTGAAGAGAAGAGTTCCCCAGAAACCTTGATATCTGTCTAAAGCAGTTCAGGGGTGGAAGGTGATAGTGTGGACTGGTGTCTCATTTTTGACTGAAAAATGTAAAAGGCAGAGTTGTGGGCTATTCAAATGATCCAAGGTGTGAGTGAAGGATATGAGTTTCCTCAATCAGATGTGGTCATTGGAAGAAAGAGCAGGACTGGGGTTCTTTCAAATCTTGTCCAAGCCTGGACTTAGTGATGGGAACCTGAGAGACAATGACTATGGAATGCTGACGTGGAGCAGCTAGCTAGAGGAAAATGCATCCATCAAGACTAGAAACAAAACTGAATGCTCCCAGTGAGAATTTCTGAAGGGATTCACAGGAGGAACCATATATTACAGAGCCAGCTTTAAACATTTGTCACATCAAAGGGCAAGGACTATTTTATTATAGTCCTGATCCAGTAACAACTTTCCTGTTTCCCTCTCTGCCTGCCTGTCCCTTCTTTTCTCCTCCTACTTTGACCCTTGAAGAGTCAGAAGACACAGCTAGCATGATGGCAAGGTAGAGGTTGAAGCCTTGGGTGGGGAAATAGGATCATGTTCCAATTCTTTGGTTAACCTACCAACAAAAACCACAGTTGAGAGGGGAGAAGTTTAACTTAAATCAGATTCAGTGTTTTGGAAATTACTTGAGATTGCACACTTTTATTTCCTGACAAGAAACTTCCTCTGCAACTTGATGTAATCATTCTGGCTTTTTATTACCTAAAATGACCAGTAAGTCCTGCCTAAATTTCATCCAAGGTGAAACAAAAGAAACAAGGAACAGACCTCTCACTAGCGTTTGAATTTCTTTCATCCCCCCAAACCCAGGAAGGTCTTTTATTCTCCTTGTGGGGGTAAAAAGCTGCCCTTACTTTCTATATGGCACTGTAAGTATGGCTGATGTAAAATTTTATGCTTAGTCCTTTTGGCTTTGGCTGAGATCTTGTAAATCAAACCCTGTGCAATTCAAAAAAAAAAAAAAAATCACTGTACCTTCTCAAGCACTTGCAACTCAGTCTCTTTGCTTTTGCTTTGACACTGATGTGTCTTCTGTGAGTTGATGAAGCAACTCAATTGGCTTTTTTGTTCTAGGCTAGGTAGGTAGGAAGCCTCCAGGAAACTAGGAATTACTAGGGGTTATGAAACCAAAATTGTATCAGTTTGCTATTTAAAAAATATTATCTTGCCTCACATCAATATCAGACAGGCCCATGGCATATATTTCCCCTGGTCTCCATTTGGTTTATAATGTAACAAAGAAGGGGATGCCATTTGTAAGTTCGTCTCTGGGTTATACAAGCAGGTGTACAAATATCATTTTACTCTATTGCAGCAATTGTGACTAGAGAGGAATTATTGCTTCCTTCACTTTATGAACTTGTGAGATCTCAGAGGAGCCAAAAAAAAAAAAAAGTAAATATAAATAAAATCAAAGCCAAATAGAAAGATTAGAGGAAGACTTTTATTGTTGATCAATATAGCAGTTTTAAAGGCTCTTCTGAACTTGGGACATTGTATGTAAGAGTCATTATTATCTCAGTTATGGTACTAGGAGTTCTTTTTCTGTCCAGTTCCACAGATCCCTCTTTTGTGGTAAAAAAAAAAAAAAATGAGTGAAGTTTAGGTGCAGAAGAGCAATATCCCCAATACATAGGTATATAGTTTTGGGCTATAGCTCCTCAAGAAATATGGAATAAAATGGTTCCATCAGAATTCTGGAACGAACTTTATATACTGTTAAACCCATAATAGTATTTACCACTGTTATTGAATATGGATTGACATTTTAATGAAACTGGGAAAAAGTTATTGGCTACACTCCTTGAAAGATCTTTGATAAGATGTACCATTCTATCAGACTTTTTACCTGGACAACAGCTACCTATCCATTAATTCCTTGATCTCAACTTGGTATAGTTGTTGTAGGGAAAGTTGTGTGCTTCAGTGAAAAACTATGCACTATGCAGGGGACATCTTTTCATGTTATCTGATTCTGATTCTATGGGAGCCATTTTATAACTCTCTAAATTTTGGATAACTGATAGAAATGTAAAACAATTATCTATAGATGTACAAATTCTCAATTTACAGTTCTCCGCTACTGTGGAAGAAGCTAGTTTTGCCTTTATTAGTACATTCATTTCAACATTTCTCTCCTCCCTGTAAATTAGTGCTTTCTTGATTTCTCCTTTGAATTGTTTGTAACACCTCCCTCAGTTTTCTCATTTCGTTAAATAAAATCTTTAACAGGCATTCTTTGTATATCTGTATGAGAGTCATGATCTTACATTTTTTGGAAAATTATCTTTTAATATTAGTGTAACAATAACAATCCATATGTTACTAAACAATGACATGAAGCTGTGATTACTGTAGCAGAGGTTTGATATGGAGCTATGAGTTTTTAATAAAAATTTCTTGGTCATTTCCCTTGGAAAATCAATGTCTTTGGTGATTATGTTTATAAACTGTTACTTATGGGCAACAGATAAAAAGGCAAGGAATGTTCAGGCCTAGGGCAAGAGAATTACTATGACTGCCAGACTACTAAGAGACCCCTCAGCAACACCCTCTGCTCACCCTCTCATTATTGAGCCAACGGACAGCTGAAGCACACACACAAACACACACAACAACAACAAATTATTACAGGCTAGGCCACCAGTACCTTCGTGCTCCAGGACATCCAGAGTGAGTTCCCTTCTGATGATATCATCAGAGAGAGAGAGTATCCCTGTTAGAGATGTAGGAAAATGTAAAGGCCAGTGTCTATATTTAGCTAGAAGATTTCTGATGTTTTTTGAATGGCAAATTAAAACGAATCAGAGTATTTCCTTGGTATGAAAATTTCTAAAGACACAATATTATTACAGTGCAAGTCATGAAAAAATCTGTCACAGGTTGACCTCCATGACCTTGTCAGCATTGATGGGAACTTGTGTGGAAACCAACTTTTGTTCTCTTTGAAGTCTGAAGTTTTGAGTAGACTCTAGCAATTTGCTAGGGCCCTGACACTGATTAGTTCTGATATCTACCCTTTAAGATTTTCTTAGCAATTTAGCTGTTGTACAAGTGCTGCCAGGGGCATGTACTACTGTTTCTCATAAATATGGTAGAGTACTTGTCTTCAGAGTTTCTGACACAGAAGAGAACAATGCCAACTAAAGAGAAGCATGGTTACACGCTGAAGTGTAAATATACTTTAAGGGAATATGTTTTCCCCATCTACCTGGTCTCACTGAATCATTCTGCTTCAGACAACTCCACTTTTGAGGCTTCATCAGTCCCTAGACAGGAAAGGAGAAAGTGTTGTGTGTGATCTTGGAGTCTAATTGGAGCAAAGGTATCATATGGCTTTGGCACATTTCTCTGGACACTTAGGGATTGGAACAGAGTTGCCCCCCATCTAACTTTAATAACGGTTGTTTAAATAATCGTTTTCATTTTTTAACATAGGAATTGAAGGTACTTTGCAAAAGCCCCATGGTCACCTTGTGCTATTGGCCTGAATTTTGCTAAATTGTTTCCTAAATTTACATAATTAGGATTATAGCTAAAGCTCCAACTTTGAAGATTGCTTTGTTTACTAGAGTGTGAAAAGTACAAGACATTTCTTTTAAATCAGGACTTTAAGTCTACAGAAAAGTGATCTATAACAAATGTATGGCATCAATCTTATTGTACAAGATCTGCAAGGCTCATTCATAGGAAATCATAGTTTTTTATGCTTTCTAAATATTATTTTTTCAAATGCCTATTAAAAACGTGATTGTGGTGCTTTTTCCATTTCTCTGAACTTGGAGAATCAGGGTGAACTTCTTAAAATTTCATGTGGATTGTTGCCCTCTACTGAGGCTTGATGTCAATGTCCCTGAGTTTTAAAAAGGGTAGTGATTGTGATGGGGGACCCATCCCCCTCTGATCCCTGTGTATCTATAGAGTCTAAAAAGATTTTTGCTTTTTTGATACTCAGATATTTTGAATTTAAATGACTATTTTGTAATTAAAAGATAAGCCTAAATGTCTGCCGTTTATTTATTTTTCTTAATAGTGGATCACAATTATCCATCCAAACGAAATGTGGTATTTTCTAAAGTTCTGAAAAATTTATGAGTTCTTTAAGTCATTATTCTATGGGGATAATAAGGTGCTGTACGTACTGTAATTAAGGAAGGCTGAGATGTGAAACAAGCTGGAATCCCAGGAACATCAGCTGGCATGGAACAGGAGGAGGCTGGGATTAAGTTGAGAGAGAAATGGAAGTGTGCAGTTGGGAAGGCCATGCAACACAATGCTCTGGGCCTAACGGGTGCAGCAATATGAGCTTGTCAGGCAAATTAGTGACTTGAGGTACATACATGTGTGGGAGAATGCTTCTGTGGGCTCCAATATATGTTCCATCTCGTAGGTAAGTCTAGAAGCAGGAGATTGTGGTGTATGCCAGTCCAGTGGTTCCTGGCAGGACCCCTATGAGGGTATAAAAAACAGGGTCCAGGATTCAGAATCTAGGGGTAGATTAGGCAACAACTAAGCAGGGAATCAGGATGTGAAATATTTTTGAAAGAGCATGTGATCTGGAGCCAGACTAAAATGGTTACTCCTGTGTTTTTTTTTCTTAGCTGTGTGACTTTAGCAAGTTGTAAACCTCTTTGAGTTTCAGTTTGCATAACTGTAAAGTAGAATAATAATCACCACTTTGTAGGTTGTTGTAAGGACTGGAAATATTGTATATAAAATACCCAGCACAGTAGTAGGCCTGTACTATGGCATCTATTCTTTAATAGGTTAAGACATCAGTTCTAGTATAGGATGAGAGCTTCAAACAGGTGAGCCAGGGCAGATGCCCAGTCTTGAGGACTTAGAATCCTTGATTAGGGAGAGATCAGGTAAGGAATGTTATGACCTGGCTATGTGTATTTACAAGGCTCATCTCTAGCAAAATGTATACCTTGTATAGAGTCTGGAGGTCCTGGGACTCCAAGCACTGTGTTTTATGGACAGTATCATTTGTAGGTATAATCACTTCTTTGATAGAAGAGGACCCTGAGGCTCACAGGGATGAAGAGGCATTAGAAGGCAACACTGGCAATAAATGGAAGAGCAGTTTTCAGTGCAGAATTGTAGTTGTTATAGTCCCTGTTTGTTCAACTGTGCCTGTCATCAATCGGTTTGTCTCTCTCTCTTTTACTGGTGAGAATTCGGAGAACTGTTAGGGTTCTACCTTCAAAGTGTGGGCCACCCACCTCAGGCACGTGCAGGACACTCCATTGGGGGACAAAAGAGAATGTCTCTACTTTGATTTATATTTATATCGTACTTTAAAATTTTCTAGTTTGGGGGCATATTTTATAATGTACATTAGTATAATAGTACATGTATGCGATTTATAAGTGAGTTAATTTACATATATCACATATAAAAATTTGTGGGGGATGCACTAAACTTTTTTTTTTTCCTGAAAGGAAACAAGTTTGGAGAGCCTGGGTTTCTATCTAATTTTAAGTATTGAAAAATAAAAAATAATTATGAAAGTAATTAGGACATTAAAATATTGTGTAAAAAAATCAGTTGTAAATGATTTTATTAAGAGTATTGGATCTTTTGGATTATTATACTTTTAGACTATCTCGGGCCTCTGTTCTGCATCAAAGCCTGTACTGAAAAGGTGATTCAAGCAGAAAAGTCTGCTTCATGTGGGTTTGACTTTTGTGATCTTGCTTCTTCCGGTATGCTGGTGATAATAATAGCTACTCTTATGTATCTGTCTGACAGATACCATGATAAGCGTTTTAAATTGCATCTCCTGTAATCCACACAACAGCCCTGCAAGGCAGGATTAACAGCTCCATTTTATAGACAAGGGAGCTGAAAGGCCCAAGATTACTCATCTAGAATTTGGACTTTGATATTTCTGACCCTTAAATTTACTACTTTCTTGTTTGGTCATGTTGTTAAACATGTCAGATATATTTGCTAAAATATTAATTTAATAGAAATCAAGTTTATTTTCTTTCTCCTCTTCAGAACCATTGAAGTGAATGCCACAGTACACCTTTCCTCTAAACCTTGTTACAAAACTTCTAAAGTGCTCGTTTAAGAGGTTACTCTGTGAAATTATGTATTTTATGCTTTTTTTCCTCCTCTTTAAATAGAGGTAAAATCAAACTCTGATAGAGTTCCCTAATTAGCATATTGTATGAATAATCATATCACTCTCAAGACTTTAAAATTAACCAATGTTAAATTATTATAATTAATTTACCATAAATTGGTAATTTTGCTATTTAATATAGGAAAATTAAGGATGTAAATTATACTAATTAGTTTTGCTACATAATTCCAATTTATCCATTAATTCTACTAGAAACTGAATACATTATTTTGTCAATTGATAATCGCTTTTTTAATGTTAGGTAAAAAATACAAACAAATAGAAATAAATAAACCTATTATGTATGAAACAAGATTATTAATTTAATCTGGCTTTATAAAATACAATTCACTTTCAGTCAACAAATGAAAGATTTAAATAACATTTTAAATCAAAAACAGATGAAGGGAAATTTTAGAAAATGACTCATCACGCAGGAAGAATTTCAGGGACAAAAAAAAAAGGACTAAATTTGGCCACTGGGTGTCAATCTTGACCCATATTCACAGGTAGTTACAGAAAAAAAGAAATCTTAAATGACTTTAGCCTTTCTTTGTAATTCTCCAGAGAGTTAGGGGAGACATTTTATTTAACAAATAACATGATAACACGTTTTCTCTTTCATATCTTTATGATTTGTCTTTTGCCACCATGAAGATTTTAATTTTCAGAAAATCTGAGGAGAAAAAAAAGACTTAAAAAAAAGCAGGCTTAGCAAAAATAAACTCACATATACACTTTTAAAATCTTCTTGGGCTAAGCTTGACTAACTGTGTAAGACATCATTGGCTGACTTTATTTCTGCATAGCACTCTGACTGTATAAAATCCCAAAGTCCCATATGTCAAGTATTGGTCTGGAAAATATAGCTCTCTTAGTGAAATGATACATTTTATTTTATGGTTGCCTTTTCAAACCAGGAAAAGGTAAAACTACAAAACAAGTAAGTGTAGGGCACATCTCAGTCCCAGAGTCTTATCTTTGCCTCTTTATAAAGTATTCTTCCAGAATCTAGATACAAGGATTTATTTATACATGGCTCCTCTCTTATATATACAAATAAATGGCACATTTTACATGCCATTGTGAAACTTCCTTTTTTTATGTTTAGTACTGTATCATAAAAGTTGCTTCATATCAATCAATAATAGATTTTCCTCATTCTAAATTGAGACTGTCCTTTTTTAAACATCATAAATAGTGCTCTGATGTTCTCATCTCTTAGGATTTTAAAAGTGGTAAGAAAGGCAAGAATCTGGTCAGACATGCCAATCCAGATTAGAGGAAAAGGAACGCAGAGAGGTTGGGCATCTTCACCTTCTGATGGTCTGTAAGTCTTTGATGCCCCTTTGCCTCCTCCTTTCTTCCAAAGCCTTCCAACAATCCTGAACATACCTCTAACTTCTGTTTATCTTACATTCCCTTATAAGTCTCTTTAAAAGTTGGTAGTCCACTTGAGCCAAGCCACAGCTGTATTATGGCCCCTAAGACACACCAGAAGGGCCCAGAAGAAAACTTACTATGAAATCAGACAAAGCTGGATGTTTACATTTACAAATAACATTTTAAAAAATCTCACATTTAGATTAAAATAGTGCTGCTTGATTTCTTTCATTTCTGAGCTACTGAACTAGATTGAGCATATTTTCATTTTTTAAAAAAAGTTAGTAGTTTAAGACTTAAATCTGTCATCCTGTAAGTAGGGCTGCCCCCGGTTAATCTCTACAATTATTGTGGGTCGCTGTGGCTACAAATTTACTCTTTCGTTATGTTGGACTAATATCAAAACCATTCTGAACAAACTGTCAGTAATCTTTCTAAAACCAATGCAATCAGTATGTGTTGAGATATAGCTTCAATGGATAGTAAATGATTCCTAACTTTCTGAGTTGCTGTACTATGCTGTTGGGTTTCAACATCCCTTCCCATCCCAAGCACTGGACTAATATCACCTATTAGTCCTAGGTTTTGAATTAATTTGGTTTTGAGTACTTTCAGAGCATTGCTTCAGATCCCTAAGGATCTTTAGAGATGTCCTGGGGATTAAGTGCTAGGGGGTGCTTGTTACCAAGCTGTGTTCTCTTTTTCAGCACAGTATTTTGAATCCTTGGTTAGTAAATGGCCCTTTGAAAAGCCTCTGGGTTTTACAATTCTACAAATGGTATATATAAAATAGGCCTCTCATGAGTGACTCTGCAGTACTGCCTTGTAAGGGTCAGAAGACATGGTTGGCACTTGAGTCTAGAGGAGAATGTTAAATGTTTTATGCCCTGTTAGGATGTTTAGAGGCTGCCCTTGATGTGCAGCTGAAGTCCCTTGTGGCCTAAAGAAGCTTCAATAACACCTTGGCTGTGAATGACTTTTAAGTCAGGGCCACCTGGCAGATTGATCTGGAACAGTATTTCAGTGAACTTGTAGAACCTTGCTGCTATTTAACTTATCATGGTCTTGAAAGCATGGTCTTGCAGCTTCTGAAAGGGCCAGGCTTAAAGGAGGGCTGGAGGTGCCAGTATCACAAGAAAGAGTGGCTCTATTTTCTTGCCTCTCAGGCTTCTGCCACCAATGATCCAGAAGAATGAGTTCCCTTCATGGGACTGTTTTGAGGACTTTGGCCTCTAGTTTCTACTTTTGCTTTTGGCTGGTAACTGCTGCCAAACCCAGGGTCAGTCTGGCCTTTCAGAAAGGCAAATGCATGTGGTGCTTAGTGCCATTTTTGTGTGTGTGTGCGCACATGCACCCTTGGGCTAGGTACTGTTTTCTTCATCCGTGAAATAAAAATGATAATGTACTGCCTGGGGAAATAAATAAGATGATTCTTTGAAGAGCTTTTGACACAATATTATCCACTTGTAAGAGTTCAGTGGCCATTAATGTTAGGAGAGAAGGTTGCTTTCCTCACGGTGATTTTAATTCATGTCTAAAAGAGGACCTGCTCTCCTGACTCAGTGATACTTGGAATAGGGTAACTAGGAATTCACTCCTTCAAATCAAATGGTCTTAATAAGTGTAAACACTTTTGTGAGAGAGAACATTTAGGTAAGGCATGATTTACATATTCTCATTAATAAACTTAACAGATTTTGATAAGGAGAGATAAGGGCATTGAGCACTTTGGGGAAGAAAGAGTTTCCAGAGAGTAAAGGAACAGCAAAGATTATTAAGACCTGGGACACTATAAATTTCCTCTGCTCTGGAGTTCTATGTAGAGCTCTTCTATTTCCTTAATGTCTCTCTTTGGGAAGAAATACCACCTAATGGCTCATATGTATTTAGTCCCATGGTTCCTTCTCTTTATTATTAGTCACTCACTAATATCTTTGCTTCAGTTATATGGAGCAAGACTGGAAACAGTGTGAAGGCAAGGACCACAAATATAGTCTTATTATCACATGTATAATGCCATAATGCTGTAATAAATATTTGTCTTTGAGGAAAGGAAAATGGTCACAATGTTTTATAAGCCTTACTTTCTAGTTATATGTCGTCATAAATTATATACAAAATTGAATATATTCAATTGAATATATATAAATATGAATATATTTTGTGTATATTACCATATATATATACACACTTGAAATTGATAAATAATTAAAAGTATATAACCCTAATATTTTCATTCTAATGAATACATTGGTTCAGTAGAGAAATTATACTCTTTCTAATTAGATGTACTTATTTTACAAAGAGGAATTTAAGAGACAAAATGGAGAAGTTACACCCTCTAGATCACAACTAAATACGATATAATAGGGACTAAATCTGGGGTCTTTTGTTCCAAAATGATATTTACTATTATCTTCATAAGAACTAGCCGAACAAGTAGAGACTTTTTAGGAGTTCAGATGAGCCAAAATGATGATGTATTCTGGGAGGCAAAATCTCCTTTTTTTTTTTTAAATTAAGTTTATTGGGGCAACATTAGGGTAATTATACAATTATATAATTTTCAGGTATACATTATAATTAGTCATCTGTATATTCTATTGTGTGTTTACCTCCCAAAGTCCAGTTTCCTTCAACTACCATATATTTGATCCTCTTTACCCACTTCAACCTCCCCCTTACCCCATATATTTAACCCCCTTGACCCCATCTACCTCCACCCTCCTCTACCACTCCCTCTGCTAACCACTAGTCCATGTCCATGAGTATCTGTTTATCCTGTTCTTTTGTTGTTTTTAGGTTTGTATCCCATGTATAAGTGATATCATGTGACTTTCAACATTTTCTGTCTGGCTTATTTCGCTTAGCATGATTATTTCGAGGTTAATATTCCATTGTATATATATACCATGGCTTCTTTAGCCAATCATCTATTGCGTAGGACACTTTGGTTGCTTCCATGTCCTGGCCACTGAGAATAATGCTGCTATGAACATTGGTGTGCAAATATCCTTATGGATATGAGATTTCAAATCTTTGGGGTAAATACCCAGTAGAGGGATTGCTAGATTATATAGTAGATCAATTCTTAGTATTTTGAGGAACCTCCATACTGTTTTCCACAGTGGCTGTACGAATTTACAGTCCCACCAGCAGTGTATGAGGGTTCCTATTTCTCCACATCCTCTCCAGCATTTTATTACTTGTCCTGTTGAGTATAGCTCTTCTAATAGGTTTGAGGTGGTATCTCATTGTGATTTTTATTTTGGGGAGCAAAATCTTAAATGCTCTGGAGAATAACAATTTTTTTCAGCTTCTTTTATGCATTTGAAATTAAGGAGGGAATTTAAGGAAGATTACTTGGAGATGGGAGAAGCATGACAGGAATCAGATTACAGGATAGTTAACAAGATTATGCGTTCTCTAGAGGGTTAATACTCCTTCCAGGGGTATTACTTCTGGTATTTCAAAGGCGTGTTTACCTAGATGCACAAGAACAATGGACAGGGCAGGTTTAAAACCTTTCACTAAAGAAGTTACAGGCCTGGGGTGTGTCTATCCACCATGACCTGCCCAGTTAGGAGTTTATGATCAGATTACCTTGTGAGGTTACTTTCCACAGAACCTCTCTTTTGTTGTCTATACTATATAGAACTCAGTGCAGCCAAATAGTCAAACAATGAATGGGTGGGATAGCTGGGCTTGTTCAATACATACCTGCGGATTTTATCAGGAGCCAAGTACTCAAAAAGACAATTCAATTGCATTAAAAAAAATATATTTTCTAAAATTAATCTATGTGGTTAGAAGTCAGAATAGCAATTACTCTTTGTGGGGAAGAGAGTGCCATGACCCAAAGAGGTCATGAAGGGAGCTTCTGGGATGTTGGTAATGTTCCTTTTTTTTGACCTGGTACTGGCTACATGAATTAATTTGTTTAAAAAAATCATCTAACTGTATATTTAATAATTTCTGTATATATTTTACTCTTTAATTTAAAAAGTTTACTTAGAAGGCTATACACTGGCTAGGTGTCATCTATATGTAAGAATTGAAAGTAGTGGTAGGGCAATGGTTCACATTTTAGAACAGGCATATTTAATCTTCACCTCTGTCCTTTCATTATCTCCCGAAAGTACAATTTCTCCAAAATAGGCATATTTCTTTAAGAAATATTATAGTTAAAAATCTACCTCATGGGCATTTTTTTTTTCTTCTTAAATTGTATGGAAAAACATGGGGGCTAGGAAGTTTCTGATTATTGCTATGAGCCTAGGGTTAGAAATGCTTTGGTCACTGTGTAACTTTTTCCTGTACCCTTATCAGATTTTCTTTCCACCCCAGGCCTTAAAAGGGGCTGATAATTCCTCCTCAGGACCTTGCAAGGACATTGCATGTGGGTGGAGGATGGGTGGAGGTGCCAGACACTATCAAGTTGAGCAGAGCTTTTTTAGATATTCAGCATGTTTCTACATTTCTGCTCCTCACAGCATGAAAAGTAGGTACAAGGCAGGTCTAGGCATAATTTTCTTGAAATCAATGTTAGCACAAAAGGTAGTGGGAATTAATAGGTTTTTATCAAGAAAAAGAGGAGGAGGCAGCTGAATGCCATTGATGTAGAACTGACTATAGCCTGCCACCTATTTCTCATTCTTTGATCTTTTGCCATGATTTCTGCCTTGAAATGTTTTAATTAAGGCTTTGTCATGGAAAATATGGCATCTTTATAGGTCCACCAGAGTTAGTGCAGTTCTTGAACTTCTACAGATTTAAAAATCTAAATCAATTATTGAAAACCTGGTCCAGTTCATTGTTTTAAGTAACTATCAGCTTTCTAGAAATATAGTGATACTTGTCTCAAGGTTCTCTATTCCCCTTTGTTAACTACTTTTTTTTTTAATACGACAGCTCACCATATGAAGCTGCTCTTTTTCTTTGCATCCATAATTGCTAAAAAATTATTTTCAAATGTAATGGAAATTATTTCAATTTTACTTTCTCTTTTTGGAATGAAGTAAGAAAAATATTAATTAAAAATATATACATCAATTTTAGTAATGAAAATGCTCTATTTACATAGTTTGAAACATTCAGAAATGGCAAGACCCTTTCCGACATTTAAATTTGATTCATATAATCATTCACTGTCTTTGGCCCCCTATTTCCTTTTCAGTTTTATTGAGGTATAATAGACAAATAAAGTTTTAAAATATTTAAACTGTACAACATGACAATTTGAGATATGTATACATTGTGAAAGGATTCCCCTCATCAAGCTTAACACATCCATCACCTCACATATTTATATATTTATTTTTAAGGTGAAAACATTTAAGTTCTACTTTCTTAGCAAAATTCCATTATACAATAGTCTTATAAACGATATCATGTTATACATTAGATCATTAGATCCTCATCTTATAACTGAAAGTTTGTACCCTTTTTTCAACCTCTTCTTATTTCCCCCAGTCCACGTCAGCCAATGGCAACCACTTTTCAACTCTCTGTTTCTGTGGGTTCGACTTTTTTTTGAGAGAAAACAAAAAGTGACAAATGAGAATACTATAGTTGTTAATGTGAATGGAAAAGAAATGAGAAATGATAAACACAAATATTGGCACAGTGTATATTTTGAGGCCCAGAGATTAAGTATTTTTTTTACATTGAGTGATATTGGGAAACTTCTTTAAAAAATGTGCACTTAGAAGCACTTCCCTTGAAAAGATTCCGGTGCTACTACTCCCGGCTGCATCTACATTCCAGCCCTATCTCTAATTCAGAGATCTGAGGGTCAGAGTTAAAGAGAGATTTTAGAGAATAGAATTTTTTTTTCTTTTGCTGTAATTCAGCTTGAGGGCTTTTCATTTAAATTGTCATTCCTGGGGGAAAACAAAAACCTGATAATGCTTCCTTGGCCTGCTCTAGATAAGAAAGTTTTTGACATAAAAGATTGAGTTGATTTTGGTTTAGCTTAAAATTACTCCAGTAAATTTGTTGTCAAAGAAGATTGTTGTCAAGGAATAAAATCTGATTAAAGATCATCAAAAGTTATTTCCATGGTATATGTATGAGTGAGACTCTGAATAATTAATGAGCTGTTTTTTTCCTACCACAGATTTGTGGACATTGCTCCTTTCTCTTATTGTAGAAAGTCATTTACTTATACCTAAAGCAACTGATGTCTGTTGGAAATCAAAAGATAAGATTATTGAACGAGTCTCCCTTCTCTCCTCGAATTGGCTCATACAGTTTAGCCTGCTCAGTGTTGTCTCATGTAGTGTTCTTTTAAAGACAAGAATGTAAGTTTATTTTCAGCATTTGAAAATTGGTGTTTTTCACAAAAATCCAAATTTCTGGCTTCTGTTACAAAATTAGGCACTGATTAACTTCTTTGAGGATAATCGGCTGAGGCTGAGCAATAGCTAAATTACATACTGTAGAACAATGTAGGTTTAAAAAAAAAGTCAATCTATATTGACTCATTATGTTACCAGCCTGGGCCCTATAGACCTCTGAGACTCCTGCTCCAGGCAGGAATTGGGTTGGGTGAGATAAGATTTTGAAAGGAGGAAAAGATTTTTGGTGCTGTTGTCTGGAAGGCTAGAATGACCTAGAGTTTCATACCCGAGTCTAGACTTTGCTTCAGACAGATAAGGGCTCTGATCTCTGCTCTGTGGTTTTCTCTGTCTTGGAATTTGGGATAAATTGCTTAAATATTCTTAAGCTGTTCCTTCTTGTGTAAGTGGAGATTATAACCTCTTCCCCATAGGGTTGTTTTTGAGAAAAGAGTATTTCTAGTACAAAGGTTTTGCTATTCAAAAAATCCCCTACTCTATTTATTTATTTATTTTAATTTTTAATTTTTATTTAAAAAATTTCTTTTTAATTTTTAAAATTTACCTATAGTTGGCATATAGTCTTATTTTTGGTTATATTAGTTTCAGGTGTATAATATAGTGATTTGACATTTTTATAACTTACAATGTGATCATCCCACTAATTCTCGTAAACATCATCTGTCACCTTGTAAACTTATTACAGTATTATTAATTATATTCCTCTTCCCCTTTCCACCAATCTCTCCACTCGCTTCCTTCTGATAACCATCTCTTTGGTCTCTGTTTCTATGAGTCTGTTTTTGTTATGTTTTGTTTGTTTTGTTTTCTTTTTGGATTCCACATATAAGTGAAACTATACAGCATTTGTCTTTCTCTGCCTGACTTTTTTCACTTAGTATAATACCCTCTGGATCCGTCCATGTTGTTACAAATGGTAAGATTTTATTATTTTTTTATTGATGCATAATATTCCATTGTATGTGTATATGTATTTACTCCACATCTTCTTTATCCATTCATCTATCAATGGTACCTAAGTTGCTTCCTCAAAAACTAAAAATAGATATACCATATGACCCAGCAAATCCACTTCTGGATATTTATCTAAAGAAAGCAAGAAGATAATTGTGCACCTATGTTCATTGCAGCATTATTTACAATAGCCTCTAGTTACTTTTAAGAAACTATCCACAGAATATTTACTAAAATTCTGAGAAGGGCAGTACACTTGCATATTTTAGATACTCATCTAAATATTATCTACATTATCTGATTGCCTTTTTTAGTCACCAAATCAGAATTTTAAACCATTTCTCCTTCAGTTTAATTTTTCCAAGAGAGTTACAGTTGTAGCTTTCAGGCTGAATAAAGCTTCCTATATTATTTGGGTAGATTTCTGCATTCGCAATAGCCACACTTAGAAGTCACTGTAATTTCAGAGGTTATTCCTAGAGTGATAATAATAAAAATGTAAAAAATAAATAAATAAATAAATAAATAAATAAATAAATAAATAGATAGATAAATAACCAACCCTAAGGAAAGATTAAGGATCCTGTGTGTGTGTGTGTGTGTGTGCACGTGCACAAAAGGGTTAAATAAATTTCCCTGGACTAGAAAAACAGACTTGACCTAGAAAACTCTTTTGTAGGTACATATACTACAAATAAAATTCATAGCAAAATCAACAGAAATCTTAAAATAGTTAACTGCAAATTTAACCTCCTTCAAACCTTTCCTTGTCTGCACAGGTCTAGAACATTATTAATATTGTCCAAGCAATAGCCTCTCCAAAGTCAGAGTTCTTCATCTAACTGCACATTAGAATCACTTGGGAGAATTAAAAAATTAGCAATGCCTAGGCCCTACTCCTAGAGACTCTGATTTAATTGGTGCAGCCTAGACATCCATATGGGCTGCTGTTCCATGGCCTTATAGTAGCACTTGGTATTGGTGTAAGGAAGGCCATAGGTCTGACTCTATTATATCAATCTCCTATTCCTGACATTCATAGAACTACTCTTGCTGGCTGTAATGAACTTATTTAAGTACAAAGTAGTGAGAAATGATGCTGGAGCAAGTGGTTAGTCAACATTCCAGCAGAAGAAAGGTCCACACCAAACATGTTTAAACATGTCTATGACAATATAAGAAGCAATTCATGGATACTTCATACCAAAAACCTCTGAAGTGGATGTTGTTACTATTCCAACTTTATGGGTGAGTAAGAGAAACTATAACAGGTATGAATTTTTCCATAACAACTGTCATATTGTTTTGATATTTGAAAGCAAATTGAATCTACTTCTGAATTATTGTTTGCCAAGATCAACGGATAACAATATAAATAACTCACTTGCCACTGGATTGCACAAGAACCTTAGACTTATGGACAGGAGAGTTTTGAACTATAGTAGTCACCATTATCAATTCGCTTCTCTCCTACTTGATGCCACTGACATGCTTCGGTCCTCTACTCTTTGGTTCCAGATAGACCAAAGAGAAATCCTTCATTGAGGTTGCCTCTAATTTCTACTAGCTTGGTCATAGAGAGCCCCATTTCTTTTCCCAAAGTTCTTGACCTCTGGGCATCTGTGTGCCCAGCCCCCTTTTCAACATTCTGGGCACTACAGGGAAGCTAGTGAAGGCTTCCCTTCCTTGTAGAACCCCATCCCTCTCCTCACCCAGTCCTGTAGGAATCCAACAATACTTGTGAGTCCAGGTGAACCCTCCTTTCCTTGGAGGCATAACAGCCTTAACAGTGTTTCCTTGCATGGGTTGAGCCTTTTCAAAGAAAGCTTAGGAAACACATAAAAAACACTGCTATCTTTCCTGGAGCACAAAACTCAAAACACAAAGACCTAAATGTATTTTTTGAAGGAGAAAAGGGAAAATAGTATTCTTTTTATTTTTGGTGATGAATTCACAGCAGCCCCAAAGAAACAAATTAATTATTTATAATGTACTCTGGCACAATACCAGAAAGCTTTCAAAGCAAGTGAGACTGCTTTCTGAGAGTTTCTCTTTTCATCAGAATTAATCTACTGACCCAAATGGGTCTTGACAGTTCCTAAGTCCCAAAATAAGATGACATCTTCACTGAAGAGGTTTGAAATTAGACAGTGTGTTAGATCTTTGATAAGTAAAGACAAAACTTGAATTTTTAATGTAGCTTATTTGAAACACCTGAATTTCATGGATAATTTTTCATCAAATTCCCCCCTCCACCTCCTTGCCCTTTTAGATATATTTTTATGAGACTTCTTGAATACTGAGAGTAAATGAGTTTTGCCATTGATTTTGGTATAATAGTCACATACCTAGGTCTTGAACCAGAGGAATATATTTATGAAGGCTTTCAAATTTGAGGGTAAACTTAGAAGATCTAAGGGCATCTATGGGCCCCATTCTCAGCTGTGGAGACCTCACCTGTAAACATAATACAATTTAGATTGTCTCTAGCTTAATTATTCAGTAATAGATCTCTCTAATCATAGAGCTCTTGTTTGTTCATTCTTCTTGAAAATTAAAAAAAAACAGGCCCTTTCTGAGGCCAAAGTTATTACACCTCATAAAGGTCTGTATTAGGGTCTGATGAATGGTGGTAAGAAAAGAAGATGTGTATAATTTATACTATATGATGAAAAAATGTGGAGTCATTAATAGAACAGACTCTGGGAAAGACCAAAGAGTCATTGACAGGAAGAGAAGAGTGAGAATCTTGGTTTTCTGGAGGACTTATGTATTGGGGCCATCAATAATAATGTGATATTTACATATTTACATTCCTCACAAAAACTGCAAAGGATAAGCACTATTATCAGTTTCATTTTGTAGATAAACTGAGTCAGTAGGAGGTTACAAACCAAGGCTGTATATACAGCTGGGGGAGTAGAGTTGGGATTTAAACTTAGGCAATGTAGCTCGTAACTGTATAAGTTGCCTGTGAAGACTCATTGGCTTTATTTCTGAGAGGAACTGAGGGAAATTGCTGAAAATACTGTCCTTCTATAACATCATCAGCAAGGCTCCCCTGTGAAGTGCTCCCCTGCATTGGCAGTGCTGCCCAGCAAAGCTTGAAGCCCCTTACACTTAGAATGTGTACAAAGGCAGCAGCAAGAGATAAACATTTCCTTTTTTGACCTCCCCCACGGTTTATTAAGTAAACAGTTACCTTCAACATCTCAGGGTCCAATGTTTGGAACTTTGCTTTCTCCTAAGAAATGATTGTCTGGGAAGGTTCTTAACTAAGAAAACACCTTGGCAAAGGGGTAAAAAATTGACTACTTAGTGACCATCAATCCAGGGGACTCGGGACCTTTGGATTACGGACACAGTTCATCTACCTTGGCAGTCATATAGGATTTCTGGACACTGGGACATTTATATTAACTGCCCTTTAAACCACCAGACACGCAGAGGTTGACTTGACTTATTAAAATACAGTTATAAAATGCTGGGGCATTTTTGGGTGGAGTGACACATCCAAGAACAAAATCAGACAAGTTCATGTCCAATTTATTCAAATCACCTAATAGTGTGGCTCTTGACCAATCCATACATGTGTCTCCGATTTCTCAGACTACACAAATTCTTAATGCACATTTGCTCTAATGTTCCAGTAATTTTTTTGCAATGTACCAAATTCCAGATGAGAGTGTTAAGAATTAAAGTGTTATTATATTTAACATTTGATGTTTGTTATTATTAATGATATGTAGCATGTAATGAAGAGGGGACAACCACTGGGGTATTTACATTCTTCAGTCCTAATACTTCCTTTTTATGGTCCCCAAAGCCCTTTCCAGCTTATACTTGTCCTTCTCCTTTTCTCAGTGCAAACCCTTCCCTTTGCTTACAATCTTCTTTTATGTATGAATTATCACTTTTTAAATCTCTTGTTACCCTTCTAGGAGAGATATATGATTTGCAGCTATTTTCTCCCATTCTGTGGGTTATCTGTTCATCCTGTTGATTGTGTTCTTTGATGCATGAAGTTTTTAAATTTTGGTGAAGTCTAAGTGATCTATTTTTTTTGTTATGTTGTCCTTATGCTCTTGGTATCATATTTTAGAAACCATTTCCATATCTGAGATCATTTGCCCCCATGTTTTTTTCTAAGAATTTATAGTTTTATTTAAATATTCCATCGATTTAGAATTAATTTGTATTTATGATGTGAAATTGGGCTCAAAGTTAATTATTTTGCATGTAGGCATACTGTTCTTCTAGCACCATTTGTTGAGAGGAATATTCTTTCTCCGTTGAATGGCATGGCATTGTCAAAAAACAAATGACTGTAGATGTACGGGTTTATTTCTGGATTCTCAGTTCTTTTCCATGACCTGTGTGTATCTACTTATGCTGGCAACATACTATTTTGATTCCTGTAGCTGTGTATTAAGTTCTGAAATCAGGAAGTAAGAGTTGCCTGTTTTTTTTTTTCAAGATTGTTTTAACTCTGGGGTCCCTTGCAATTTCATATGAATTTTAGGATTGACTTTTCCATTTCTGCAAAAAATGCCATTGGGATTTTGATAGGATTATATGGAATCTGAAGGTCACATTGGGGAAAATTGCCATCTTCTAATCCATAAACATAAGACAATTGCTTTACCATTTATTCTTGTCTTCTTTAATTTGTTTCAGCAATGCTTTGTAGTTTTCAGTGTGTAAGTCTTTAGTTCCTTTGGTTAAATTTATTCCTAAGTATTTTATTCTTAGGCTATTACTATAAATAAATTTTAAATTTTCTTTTATGGATTGTTTATTGCCAGTATATAGAAATATAAGTGATTTTTATGCATTTTTTTATCCTGTAACTTTGCTGAATTCATTTATTAGTTCTAATTGTGTGTGTGCGTATTCTTTAGGGTTTTCTGCATACAATATCATGCCATCTTTGAGCAGAGATAATTTTACTTCTTCCTTATCTGAATGCTTCTTACGTCTTTTTCTTGTTTAATTGTTCTAGTTAGAGCTTCCAATATTATGTTGTGTAGAAATGGTGAAAGTGTGTATCCTTGTCATGTTCCTGAACTTAGGGGAAAAGCTTTCTTTTTTCCTTTCTTTTTTACCACTGAGTATAATTTTAGCTGTGGGTTTTTTTATACATGATCTTTATCATGTTGAGTACATTTCCTTCCATTCCTAGTTTATTGAATGCTTTTTTTTTGTTATCATGAAAAGTTGTTGAATTTTGTCAAATGCTTTTCTGTACCAACTGAAATGATCATGTGGTTTTTATTCTTTATTTTATGAATGTGATATGTTACATTAGTTGATTTTTGTATGTTAAGCCACCCTTGCATTTAACCAAGGATAAATCTCACTTGGTCATGGTATATAATCTTTTTAATATGTTGCTGAATTCACTTTGGTAGTATTTTGTTGAGGATTTTTATATCTCTATTCATAAAGCTGTTGGCCTATAATTTTATTTTCTTATAGTATCTTTGTTTGGTTTTGATATCAGGGTAATTCTGGCCTCATAGAATTAGTTAGGTTATCTTTCCTCCTCTTTGATTTTCTTGGAAGAATTTGAGAATGATTAGCGTTAATTCTTTATATGTTTGGTAGAATTCATAAGTGAAGTCATCTTGTTCTGGGTTTTTCTTTATCAGGAGATTTTTGATTACTGATTCAATTTCCTTGCTTGTTATAGGTTTGTTCAAATTGTCTCTTTCTTCTTGAGTCGGTTTTGGTAGTTTATGTGTCTTAGGATTTTCTTTGTTTTATTCATGCATTTTGTTTTTTTCTTGGTCTAGGCTAATCTACCAAATTTAGCTAGAATCTAAAATGACCTGATATAAAAAATCCTTGCTTTAGAAATCTTAAAGTTTTCCGACAATGTTTTAATATTCTTTGAATAAGTAGATAGGTAGGCAAAATTTTGTCAAAGTAATATGCCTAGTGCACAAATATTTAGGGTATTTCTAGATTACCCTTTTGCAAAGCTACCAGTTTCTAAGACCTTTAACTTTTTAGGGTTTGTTAAATATCTAATAATTACTTTTATCAATGAAAGAATTTTTATGAGGGAATCAATAATGTTAGTCTCAAAAACATACCTAAAATAAGAACTTGGATATAAATAATATATAGTCAGGAGATCCTATGTAGATAAAAAATACCTATCGCATAAGGTTTTTGAGAACTACAATGTACTAAATAAAAGATTATTATTATATCTTTCCTTCCTCATTGAATTATTTATCTTTCAATATTTAGCTTATAGATCATTTTCTTCAATCTTTATTTTTCCCTCCAAAAAGAGAATTAGGTGAGCCCTCCTTTATGCTTTCATAATACTCTATAAATACATGGTTATAACATCCATCAGGGTGTATTGCTTAACTAGACCATTAATTTTGCAAAAAAGAGACCAAAGTTTTATTCATATCTCTAATCTCAGTGTCTGGCACATAGGAATTTGGTAAATCTACACAGGCTAAATGCAGAACATAACAACTTTAACCATCTGGAAAGTCTTTTATGGATTGCCTTCAGGATTTTTTTATGTATTCTGTGAAAAACTATGCCTTTGTGTCTTATAAAAGTTTTGTCAAGTTTTATTTTCTGAAAGAAATAAATTATACTACAAGAAGAATATATAAAATACACACACAGGTAGAAGGTAAGACATAACACTTGAGCAAACTTATTAAAAATCTCAGATCCTTTACTTATTTTGACATCACCAATGCAAACAGTATTTGTTTTTCTGCTTAGCAGTATGTTTCTGAAGGATCACAAGCCAGATCATATTAGTGAGGCCCCTTGGTGACTATCGTTTGCTCTTGCTATGAATTATGAAGTCAGGATATGAGGGCCTGCCATGTACCAGCCATAAAATAGGTGAAGAGGGGAAAAGGAATTCCAATGCCAAGATCAGTCGTAGCCTGATGAGAACTAAATATAGAACCCATATTTTTGCCATTCACATTTTTTCATTTATTATTGCTGAAGACTCATGCCAATCTGTCAGCCAGTGAGAAAAATAATACTTTTACTCTTTTCCTTCATTAAGGTACTCTGTTTTTCATCCTAGGGTGAATTCAAATGAAGGGTCTTGTGTCTTATAGAAAATGACAAAAAATTGGCAAATTGAGGCTATTATCTCAAGAAGAAAATGTCCAGCCTTTGAGTCTTTCAAGAGCAGATTTGTGAGGTCATAAAATGCCAACCCAGGGACTTTGGTGGAAGAACTTATTTTAGCTTCCTTAAAAGTCCTGGCAAAGTGAATTTCTGCTGCACCATGCAAAACTAAAACCAACAAAAAAGGAAACAAACACAAAAACAAAGCAAACATAAAAACAAGACGAACACATTCTAAGAACCCTGTTTTCATAATCAGTATATCTGAATTTGGATTCTGGCTGTTACTTGCTTGTTGGTGACTTTAGTATATTTCCAAATATTTTGTCAATGTAAGAGCATCCAAAACTGCAAAGAATTTTTATGAGTTTATTTGAGTCAAACTTATGACATATGCTGAGGAGCAAAATACTGAATGCTCTGGAGAATAAGTTTGCAGTTTCTTGAGGGTGGTCATGCTTTAGAAGGAGAGATATGAATGAAGGCATTTTGGAGGTGATACACAGAAACAATGAACAGGGCCTTGATTAAGGGAAGGATAAGCCTTTTACTAAGGAATTTATCTGCCTCGGGCATGACTACTCACCATGACCTGCCCAGTTAGGAAATAGTGTTCAGATCACCATGTGAAATTACTTTCCATTCAGTCCCCTTTCCCTTTACAGTTCTTAAACTAGATAAAGAGACTTCAAAAACTGTTCTATGGCCAATAAAATTAACTTAATTGTTTTTTTTTTTTTTTCATAAGATAGCATGTATTCATTGTAGACCAAACAATATAGAAAACCTAAAAAAAAAAAAAAAAATCCAAATCAACCATTTGGCACTAAACCCTCAGTGCTTCAGTGACCATTCTTTCAAGTAGAGCTCATTCTTGGCCTTCATCTCATCTCTGTCTCTCTCTGTTTCTATCTCTCTCTTTCTCTCTCTCTCTTTCACACATACACACGCAGCTTAAACAAACTGCAAATGTATTGCATGTTACTCTGCAAACTGATATCTTAAACATTTTTATGAAAATAAAAATAATGTTTTATGTTTATAGCAAGCTAATTGTTTAAATTGTAACTTAAGTGACTGTTAAGTTAAGTTAGAGTCCATTTACAAACAAAGGGTTTTATGAAAGGCAAATAAAGTTGTTTTAATTTTAAATTGTCTAAGTTCTAATACTCTTTTTCTTCTATTATAATTGAGGCAATTATCTAATTCTTGGTGAAAATAACTATACAAACAAGAAGATAACATTAGAAAGAAGCCTTCTCATGACTGGCTAGTGAGTAAAGGAGCTCAGATGAAAACCAGCCTTCTCTGAAGCAGCAGCAGCAAAAGCAACCAGGTACAGAACATACCCTTATCTTTATCTGCCTCCTGGAAGGGGCTGTGCTGGAAGAAAAGAATTTGAAGGTCTCTCTTCTAGCACCTCCAGTTTTCCAGTTTGAGACATAAGTCTTTGATTATAAAGAGTCACATAAATAGTAAATCAGTTTTAAAGAACGAACTTTGGAGCTACTTTGTCAAAAAGTTTTCTGTCAACTTACCCAAAATTAGCATGGTTAGTAAAATCAGATAGCATCAGATTAAATGTATCTGCTAATCACCCTCCTAAACATTGTGTTAATGGTAGGTTGTATTTTTATTTTTATAGTAATTTTAAAAACTTGTCTATTGAGCCAAATTTGCCATTCATATTGAGGTATTTCTAGACTTAAATATTATTTTTATAAAATCATTTTTATATTGATAGAATGTACAAAATCAGGAATGTTTTTATTTATACTGATTATATCATCCAAATGTTGTCTTGCAATATATTCATATGTATTGTGAGTGACATATTTGTTACCTAAAGAAGTTTCTGTAAGGTGCCCTGCAATCATAGGAAATTTGTATCTGTAACTGGGAGCTTGATAGCTTAATATACTTAAAAATTTTTTTTGGATGAGTTTTGTGGTGATATTAGCAAATATCAGATATTAATATTTTTAAAAATATCTGTAATGAAATATAAATATATATCAGCTTTTAGAAAAACTGTAGAACAGTGAATAAATATTTTCCAAATGACCAGAGCATAATGTTACAAAATCCATTCAAAGTGAAAAGTAGACCAATGGATTTCAATATAATAAGGATGAAAAGTTTATTGATATGTTTTCAGATTTTATACCACAACTTGTCTTTAAGAAACTATAACTTGTTGAGTTTTGGTATAGTATCAGAGAATAGTCACAATTATGTGAAAAAAATTTAAATATAAAACAACAACTTAAAGGCATTGAAGAGCAGCAAGACATGTAGCCTTCAAGAGACCAAGTTCCAAGAAAGAATGGGTCAACATTGAGGTAAGCCTGAAATTCTCTGCTACTTTTCTCATCAAGACATTTCCAATTTGTAAACTGCATTGAACTAAGATGTCTTAGTAGAAGTGGATACTAAAAGATTATTGGGTTCTGGGTGTCACTTGCTTGTTGGTGACTCTAGTAAATTCTCCAAATATTTTATTAATATAAGAACATCCAAACCTGTAAAAAATTTTTATGAGTTTATTTGAGCCAAACTGATGACATATGCTGGGGAGCAAGATATCTAATGCTCTGGAGAATAAGTTTGCAGTTTCTTCTATTATTATGTATTCCTTTGAGGGTGATTAGACTTGAGAAGTAGAGATATGAATTGGGGCATTTCAGAGGAGATGCACAGAAACAGTGGACAGGGTGTTGCTTAAGGGAAAGATAAGCCTTGTACTAAAGAAATTATATGCCTTGGGCATAAAACATATATATTTATATATAGTATCATGGTGCTGATGAAATAAACCCAGGAGTTCCAGCCACCAAGGAGGAGGAGTGGTCCAGGAAAATACTTTATATTTTCCATTGAGATAGCTGAAGGGCTGTAGCCTACTAGTAGGAATATACAAGATGAGCGTGGAACATCTTGTAGTGCCAGAAAGTAAGGGAGTGCTCAAAACAGAAAACAAAAACCAAACCACCCACAATGATGAGTGTATGCCAAAGGGACATAGGAGACAACTGGAAGAGCTCCCAAATGACCAAAAGTAGAACAATCTGAACAACAAAGTAAGTAGTATTGAAATATAACCCAAAGTATAAAATAAATATCCATAGTTCTATATTGATATAAATAATTTATTGAATAAGTAAATAAATAGGGGTGTCTAGATAAATCTGTCTATTCAGAATAGTTCCTTCACTTTACTGTTAGGAGATGGAGTATAAAATATCCTATTCCTTAAGAGTGGGATGTACACAATGACTTCCTTATAAAGGGTATAGAATGAAAAGGGGGAAAAGGAGTGATTACTGTGGAGAAATTGGACAAATTAGGTGATCAAGATTAACATCAACATAAATCATGTTGATGGTATGTACTTATGATATAATGTAAGGAGATTGGCCCTTTACCTCTGTAGTCATGCCTCCCCAAATCTATAACTCCAGTCTAATGATGAGAAAAATATCAGACATCCAGTTGAGGGGTGTTATACAAAAAATACCTGACCAGTACTGCTCAAAAATGCTAAAGTCACCAAAAACAATGTTTGAGAAACTGTCACGACCAAGAGGAGCCTAAAGAAATATGACAACTACATAAAATGTGGTATTCTGGAAGGAATCCGGGAATGGAAAAAGGACATTTGGTAAAACTAAGGAAATCTGAATAAAGTATAGATTTCAGTTCATAATAATGTATCAACGATGGCTAATTAATTGTTACAAATTTACCATACTAATGTAAGATGTTAATAATATGCTAAGTGTGTGGGATATGTGGGGGCTCTTTGTATCTTTGCAATGTTTATGTAAACCTATTTTACAATTAAAAAGTTTATTGAAAGACTTTAAAGAATACAAAGTTTATTGGAGGAGATATGAATGTAATCAAAGAATTTATGCCATGTGACAAGAATGCTAGTGAAAGAGAGTGTTTGGTGGGATGTAATTACAGAAAAGAAAGACACCTCTGGGAAAAGTGGAGATTACTACAAAGGAGAAAACATTTGATCTGAGACTTAAGGGGAAAATAGCAGTTGGTCAACCAGGGAAAAGAGAGTGAAGAAGTACTCACTCATCTTGTTTAGATTGCACTTACTTAAACTTTACTGAAGCATAAGACCCGATATGCATCTTCTCCATTTTGAAATGTTTCTTGGAATGTCCCATCTGTTTCTCTTGACTGGATTCTGATCTATGGAATTATAGCCCTTTGCCCACTGGATTGTCTTGTTGTTAGGAAGACGAAATTAGCAGGAGTGGTTTTTAAACAGATTTTATAATTCCCTTCTTTAGCTAAAGGTCTGAAATTCAATGTAAAGATTTTGTTGTCACAAAGCATTTGATTGTTTTATGTCAGGTTTCTTGACCTTGAACTAGTGAAATTTGATGACAGATAATTCTTTGTGGTGGGGTGTTGCCCTGTTCACTAGGAGCATTCCTAGATCCCCCTAGTTGCAACAGCCAAAAAGGTCTCTAAATATTGCCAAATGCCTCATGGAACATTAGAGAAATACTGATCCTTCTAAAACGCAGATTGCAAAGTTAATTGTAGGCCCTAAAGGCAAGTACTGCTAAGAAGTTAGAATTCTGAGATACCCTGAGGATGCCCCTCCCATGGTATATCTCAAAATCTCTTCAGAATAAATTGTATCTTATAAGATCTAATTTGGGTGAAATGTCAGAAACCAAATGCAGACTTTATGCTGTTTTATTTCTTTAATCAATCAATCAATCAAACAAACAAACAAACATTTATTGAGAGCCTGCCATGTATCAGGTTGTGTGCTAGGTTCTGGGATTTGGTGGTAAACAAGATGAACTCAGCTCCTTTGATGCAGACAGAGCTGGTTGAATTCTGGTGTAGGTCCCCAAATCTTTGGACATTGAAGACTGGATTTACATATAATGATGTTACTGGATAATTGTCCTAATTGATTTCACCTGAAGGGTCAGATATGGCTCTTAACTTTATATGCGTCTTTTCTTTATGCATATTCTCCTCTTTATCACATACATTTCTACAACCTTCAATTCTTTCACAATTCCTGAGACAAGAGGTGGACTGTGAGATTGATAGAATTGTATTGATCTTTTTGCTCTCAAGAGTCATTATTAAGGCAGATGTTTTTCACTACTTTTGCCTGCAGAAACTGCCCGTTTAGAGAGAGGACTTCAAAAGCAGTGAGGCTAACTAAGCACTCTGACTCGGCAGCTCTATTCCTAGCCTTCCTCAGGATGCACTATTTATTAAGTATCCCTACACAGGTTCTTGACTCTGGTGCTTGTGGTACTGGCCAGATCAGAACCTTTGTGCCTGCCTTAAGCACACCTGACTCCCAGGACTTCCTGTAATTGTGTCTTTATATCCTAAAATTTTCAGGAAATTCTAATTTTATTGAACTTTTTATTTTTTTTTAATCGATGAGACTCTGTTAGATTCCTTGTTGTTTCTTTAAACCTCTGCCAAGACTTTTCATATGACTATATTTGCACAGCAGGAGGATTCCCTTGTTATATTATATCTGGTATCTCCATTTCTGCTTTAGAAAACATGGCTACTGCACTGGTTGTCTCTTTAGGTCTTGCAATGGCTTTTTTGGCTCTGGCTACGTACCAGGAATAAGGCAGCTTGACTTATGGCTCAGGACCTGGTCTTAAGGCTGGCAAGTCAAAAGTTGTTAAATAAAGAGGGGGAGTGGGGTGGGGTGGGGTGGGGTGGGGATGTTATTACATCAGAAGCATACTGGGGCCGTCTGGCAGGTGAAATACCTTGATGTCTTTTGGTCCTTTTATGATCATTTCAGTCTGGCTCTGTTTTGCAAGTAGCAGAGATCCACTCAAGCTTGCCCAAACAAAAAGATGATTACTGTTAGGATATATAGTAGGTTAGGAACTAGACCTAGAGCACAGTCAGGAATTTAGGCAGCTCCATGAACCTCTGTTTATCTCTCTCTTCATCTTATCCTTAAAGCTGAGAAAGTAGATAATATGTTTGAGTAACCAAGTGGAGGCCAGTGTGGCTGGACTGTCATGTGAGGTTCAAAAGTAGACCGGAGCCAGATCATGAAAGAGCTCTTAGACTATGCTAAAAATTTTGAATTTATTCCAGAAACAATGGAAAACTATTGGAGTTTTATAACCAAGTGATTGATATTGTCAGCATGACTGTCCCAAATTATTCTGGCTGCAGAGGGAGAAGCTTTGTGGAGGCCATGAGAAGACAATTGTGACAAAAACTGGCCTGAGGGAAATAAAGAGAACTATGAGGGCATACAGAAGGGTCTCCTAACTGGCCAGATCTCAGAGGAGCCTGTCCAGCTAAGCAGAACATTGCAGAACTGCTGCCTAATAAAATTCATAGCAACTATAAGTAAGAATGCTGAATATCAGGTCGAACATAGGCTGGAGCAGCTGAGATATCACTTTACATGGGAGTTGCTAATTGATGACTCTGAAAGGCTTGATTTAGAAAGTAGGGTCTTTGATGAGAATAAGTTCCTAGACACCAAATACAGTGTGGGAATCCACAACCGACTGGCCTATCTGAAACATCTGAAAGGCCAGAATGAGGAAGCTCTGGAGAGTCTGAAAAAAGCTGAAGGCTTAATTAGAAGGAGAACATGCTGACCAATCAGATATGAGAAAGCTGATTACCTGGGGCATCTGTGTCTGGCTATATTACCACCTGGACAGACTGGCAAAAGCCCAGATTTACCTAGACAAGGTGTAAGAACATTTGTAAGAAGTTTGCCAGTCTCTCCTGCTGTAGAATGGAGTATCCTGAGGTATGGACTGTGAGGAAGAATGAGTCTTGCTGAAAAGTGGAGAAAAGACTTAAATGGGGCAGGGCTTACCTTGAAAAGGCTCTGGAATTGGCCCCTGAAAACCCTGAATTTAGCATTCATGATGCAGTCACCACCCATAGTCTAGACAGCTTTAATAAAGGATCACAGACTGGTGATGCACTTTCTTTGCACCCGCTAAAATAGGCTGTCAAGCTAAATCCAGAAGATGCATATATGAAGGCTCTCCTCTCTCTGAAACTTCTGGATGGATGTAAGACAAGACGCTGAAGGAGAAAAGTACACTGAGGTTCACCGAACAGCATGTCCTTGTAGATCTACATCTTTCTCTACCATCTTTTGTTACACGGCCAAGTTTTACTGAAGAAAGCTCTCTGGATAAACCTCTTCAGCTCTTAAAAATGACCTTGCAGGCAACACCCTCCTCTGCTTTCCTGAATCACCAGATAGGGCTTTGCTATAGAATATAGTTTTTCAAAGAAAGAAAGCTACAAACTGGCAGTCCGAAGGACAGAATAGAGAAAATGCTGACAGAATGACAATATTAGCTATATCTCATTTTGAGCTTGCTCTGGAACAAAAGACCACATTTGACGTTGCTTATATACACCTAGCAGATATACATAGAAGCAAGCAACTTCAGAAAAGCTGAAAATGCTTATCAAAAAGTGTGATGCATGAAATCATTTGAAGAAGAAACCACAAGAAATATATTTCTACTATGGCCGATTTCAGGAATTTCAAAGGAAATTTGAAGTGGATGCAATTATCCATTATATAAAGGCAGTAAAAATAGAAAAAGCATCATTTGTAAAGGATAAAAGTATCATTTCTTTGGTGAAATTGGCTTTAAGGAAACTTTCGAGAAATTCATTAGACATAGAAAGCTTGAACATATTTGGCTTCATGTGCAAATTGAAAGGAGAACTGAATAAAGCCCTGGAATATTATGAGTAGGCCCTGAGATATGAGACATGTTCCTAGGCCTGAAATACGGACCATTGTTACACTTCACTTAATTTAGGTTAACATGTATTAATTATCTTTTCTGCTTGCTGCTTTCAGAAACATTATGTAATTTATTGTAATAATGTAATTTTTAAATAATTATTCCTACCTGATAAAATATTAGCTGTATTCAGAAAACAGTGAAACAGAATATATGTCTTTGTGTGTGAGCGAGAAATCATTTCTCCACAAATGCTGTATACTAGAAATGTTTGTTAAGTAGATTTGTATCAAATAAAATATTGCATTTATATTAACGAAAGAAGGAGAGGAAGAGGAAAAGGAAGAAAGAAGAAAGAAAGAAGAAAGAAGTATGGCTTCCCAAATCAGTATAGGGAGTTAGGGAAGGCTTCCTGAAAGAAGAGATATTTATTTTAGAGGAGATTGGAAAATTGAATTGGAGTTAACCAGATAAAGGACAGGGTCGGGAGGGGAATAATGCTCTGGACAGAAGAATTAATAGGAGAAAACAGAGGGAGACAAGGGAGGAACAGTCCTTGTGAAACTTATAATTTAATGCAAAGCTTCCCAAACTTAAAAAATCAATATAATTTCAAGCTCACAGAAAAGTTGCAAGAATAATGTAAGAAATTCCCACATTTTGCCCATTTCCCTTCTCTCTTCCTAGCACATACACACAAGCACACATACACATTTTTTTCTTAATTATTTGAGAATAACTTGTAACATCATGAACCCCTAAATACCTTGGATTGTATTTCCTAAGAACGAGGACATTCTCTTTAATAACCAATATCAGACAATTTAACATTATACGATACTATTATCTAACCTACAGTCCCTACTGATAATGCCACTGATTTCCCCAATAATGCTTTTAGAGCTTTTTACCCCAGTCCAAGTCCAACCCAAAGCCATGTGTTGCATTTAGTTGCTTTATTATAAAGTTTCTCAACCTTCCTTTGTCTTTCATGACCTTGCCATTTTTGAAGAATTCGGGCTGGTTATTTATAGAATGATCCTCTGTGTGATGCTTTCTCAGGATTAGATACAGGTTTTGCATTTTTGTCCTAATACCATGTGGTATCTGTTGTGTTTACCATATTTCTGAAGTCTTAATGCATGCGAATGCAAGACACACCTTATTCTGGCAGCCTGAAATAGGCCTGAGTCGCCTTGCTTTGACCTCCTGCCTCCCTCATTGTCTCCCCTTGGGAGTTATCCCTAGGGAGTCCTTTTCAAATATTAACTAGCCAATCTTAAACCTACTTACCCTGATTGCTTGTTCCTTTTCTTGGAAACCACAAGTAGAGGTGCTGCCCACAGTTCATCTCAGAGTAAAGATTTTGGTAGTTCCTGTTTGGCCTCTGAAGAAGTGACTGTATTTCCCTTTTTGGGACCTGTGATTATAATAAATTATCTTTTCAATGCCAGTTCTCTCCTGATCTGTTAATCTTATCATGCCTAAATAAAAATAAAACCTATTAAAACATCTGCCAGTTTCTCCACTTAAAATTACTATTTTTTAAATTAATAAATAATTTGTGGGGAGATACCTCAAACTTTTTTTGACTGAGATGCAAAAGAAATATATTTTACATGGTGATATAGATATCTGAAGCAAGAGTTTAGTGAAACAATACATATCCTTTTATATGAAAGTTTTTATTTTATTTAAAAATAAATCTTTCTGGCCTACTAAGCTGATTTCATAACCCTCTAATAGGTAATGACCTTTTTCTGAAAGCACTAGTCTGATGGAAATATCACTTTGGATCTTCTGCTTGCAGAATGGAAAATGGATGGATGGGAGGGGGCAAAACTGACAGCAAGTGGCCCATTTTAAGGCTCTTGCCATGATTCAGATGAGAGAGGTTGGTGCCTACTGGCAGTGAAGTTGAGAGAAATGGGTGAGTTTGAGAGAAGTGAAAGAGTTTGAGAGGAATGAATGGACTGAGGAGCTTGAGTTAACAGAATTTAGTGATTGATTGCATACTGGGGGTGAGGAAAAGAAGGAGGAGTCAAGAATGAAGATTCAGGCCTTGGCCTCTGGGGGTGGATGATGGTGCCTTACAGAGATAAGGGGTTCTGAAGTTTTTTGGTTCAGGTTACACCATGTTGAGTTTGTGGTTTTAGGCACTTTAGATTAGAGCTGTCTAATGGGCAGTTGGCTCCATGGCACCCAACAGGTAAATCTGAGTTGAATTAATAGCAAATTGAAGTTGGATTTTAGTCAAATCGAAGGAGATTTTACAAATTTCATGCCCATTGCAGAAAGAAATTGGTTCAGGATAGGTGGATACTCTTTAAAAATATTTCCAGTAATTCGCTGTTGAGAAGCATTGAGATGTAAAATAATACAGACAAGTTAAAAACATATAAAGGAAGTCACTTAACCTAAATTTACTCGAATTAATTTTATTTTTTGGCTCTTTCCTGTCTCTTTTGGTTAATCACTCTGTAAAGGCTTACACCTATATGTATAGAGAAATGTGTAAAATAAAGAAATGACACTTTCATTATAGAGAAACAGTGCTGGCTTAAATCACAAATGCATTAACCCCGGCTTTTCCAGATGCCGGTCCTTCGATTTAATCCTCCACATCTAGCAAGGAGCATTCTCAGGTGGAGATACGGGAGGTAAACAGCACGTACATGGTGCCGGGCTGCAGGAAAAAAAAAGAAAAATTGCTTGTTTTTAAGCGGCCTAAGTTCGGGTCGCGTTGAGAACATGCTTTATTTGTTTATTTTTCTGGTGGAAGCGAGTGTCCATGTGCGAGAGTACACACACAGTGTCGGGAACGAGGGCCCGTGCTCTGTCGGTCGTTCCTTATCGCCACCCTTTATCTGCTCCCCTCCCTCGCGTTCGCCCTCCATTCTTCCCGGTCTCCGGCGTTATTCTGGGATTAACGGCGGGGTGGGCCGGGACGCAGACGCCGCTGGCTCCTGCGGTCCGCCCGAGCCCTGCTGAGCAACCACGCCAGGAATTCCAGTGAGTTGGCAACACCGGAGCACAAAGACGGCCACAATGAGGAAAGCTCTTCAGTGCAGAAAGGAATGTCCGGAGCCCCGTCTGCGCCGGCGAAAGGAGGCGCGCGCTCGCCCGCTCGCACCTACGCTGCCCTGGGCTCGCGCCGTCCCCGCGCCCTTTGTAACCCGCGGGTGCGGGGACGCTCATTGACTATGCAGCAGCCCCGGCGGGCGTCGGATTGGCCTGACCCCGGCGCGGTCTCGTACCATCGCCCCGGCCGCCCGGAACCGGCATAAATCACCCGCAGAGATGAGAGCGCAGCTTCTCGCCCGCTCGCGGCTTCCCTCCTCCCACCCGGCTCGTCCCCCTCACTCCCCGGCTCCTCCGGGTCCCCAATCCTGCCTCCTCCTCCACGCCGCACAGTGCGGGGAGGTAAAGAGCGTTCCGCTGCTGCCTCTGGTCAGAGCAGACAGCTCGGGATTTTCAAATCCAGAAGTCACTAAGAGAAAGCCACGAAGTCCCTCCTGCCCTTTCCATACCCAACTCATTTTAAGTCACTTTTATTTTACTGCGTCTATTTCTCCCTCTTTTTTTTTTTGTCTTTCAAAAGTAATATCTACCACGCCCCACCCCCACCTCCGCAAACCTCTAAACCCCACGGAAGGTACACGCTCCGGACTGTGAGGAATCAGCAGCGCCTCAGACGATCCTTCTCTGGAAAAGAAGGGTGGCATTAACGCTCAGGTTCTCACCCCTGGGGAAGGAGAGGCGGAGGGACCCTCCCCTGGGACTGCTTGGAAACAGGGCTGCCGCATTCATGGTCACGACTGCTACGACTGTGAGAGAGGGTTCCTGAATCTGGACCAGGATCTGGCTCCTGGGGCCCGGTTGCAAAATGAGTCCAGGAAGAGGGGCAAGAAATTCTGGGTGGGGGAGACAGCAGGCCCCAAAGCATCCCCTCCTTACGCAGGTCCTCCAGGGCCAGGAACTAGGTTGCACCAACCTTCTTTTTTTTCTGTAAATTCTGGTGTCCTGTACCAGCAGAGGACGATGCTCTGAAGGTGAGTGTAAAAGTTCTTAAGGCCGCCCCTCCTCGCCCCCGGCATCCAGCTTACTGCTGCCCCAAGAAGGGAGCTGCGGGGTTCTCTGAACCCCTTAGGTTTCTTCCTCTTACACAGGTGCACTAACACGAACGAAAAGACTTACATTCTTTTCAGTTTTGCTTCAAAATGAAGAGACGTATAAGAAGCGCCATCTGGCCGTAACACCTGTAGATGTGGTGCTTAAGAAAAGCTACATAGGGATGCACCCCCCTCCCTAACATGGACCCACACCTTTCCGTAACTTGTTAAAACACAGAGCACCCCATCTCAGCGCCTCTACTGTCTGGGGGCAAGCAGGGTCCGAGGGAGCCTAGGGATTGCAGACTACAGAATGGTCACAAATCTCTCAAGCAGGATGTAGACAGACTCTTTCCTTTCCTTTCTCTTATTTTTTCTTCCTTTTCTAAGACTGTCGGTGGCACATTTCTGTATGGACCGCCTAGGCAAATCCTGCAGAGAGGCGAGGGCGGCTCATGTCCGCGTGTGTCTGTGCGGAGTTTGAGCACGTATGAATGAGAGTACGTAGCCGTGAAGTATGCGTGCGTGTGTGTGTGTGTGTGGAGCGCACGAACGTGTGTGTGACCAGCGTGTGTGTACACGCGCGTGATGGATCGCTTGTCAGTTTTGTGACAGTGAGCAGCATGTGCGACTGTGTGTGTGTGGCTGTACGAGTACGTATGGCGTGTGCACGTGTGAGCGCGCGTGTGTTCCCAGTCCCACTCCTAGCACTGCAAAGTGCAGGGGGCGGGCCGGGCGGCAGGAGGCCTAGCCCGCTGGATTCCCGCATGCTAGTTCCGGGGCGTTCAGGTCTAAAGGGCTTTATGCAGTGTCTGGAGGGTGGGGACTGGCGCGGGTAGAAAAACGGGATGCCGCGGGCGGGCCAGCTTTCTGCCAATAGGAGCCCGCCGAGGTGCGTGTCTAACTGAGCGCTCCAGGGCCGGGGTGCTGCTGCTGCTGCTGCTCCTGCTGCTGCTGCTACTGCTGCGTGCGACGCACGCCCACCTCGCGGGGAAGGAACGGCGAGGCCGGTGCCGGCGGTCGGCGGCGGGATGGAGCGAAGGGCGGCGGCAGTGGCGTGCACGCTGCTGCTGGCTTTCGCCGCCTGCCTGGCGCCGGCCAGGGGCCAAGGTAAGAGCCCCCCGGGCGGAGCTCCGAGCGGAACGCCGGACTTCCCCAGCGGTGGCTAGGTCGAGTCCGCAGGCGGGCAGAGAGGAGGCCCGGCAGGGGCCGGGGCAGGGCGGTGGCGCCGGAGCAGCAGCTTCCCATGGGGCGCTCGAGTTGCCCAACGAGGGGGAGAGCAGGAGCGCCCCTGCTTTGCCCGCCCGGGAACTGAGAAGCAGCAAACTTGAGAAAGCAGCCCCGCCGGTTTCAGTGACAGCGCACCCCAAGGGGACCCTGTCTTTGTTCCCACGGGAGTTTGTCTCGACCCTTCTGCAAAGCACTTTGAGGTTGGACCCCGGATCATGAAGGTCTTCCCTACAAGCGCGCAGCTTGCTCCCCCTCCTCCCCTCTTGCCTCCGAATTTATTCTCTCCGGCGCTGAGCGGTCCTCAGTGCGCCGTTTTCCACCTGCAGTGCCCTGCCGGGGAGATCCTTTCGCGCGCCCAGGCAGCGGGCTCGGCCACCCCCGCCTCTTTTCCCCAGCGAAACTTGGTCCCTCGGTGACCCCCAAGAGACCGCATCTCGATACAGATCATTTACGAGCCAAGATAAGGCGGGCAAGTGGGATTGGCTGAGAGAGCGGCTGATATACTGGAACACTTTCTTGAAGGGTTTTCCTTTCCAACCGGGTGGTGGGGGCTTTTGTGTTGATGAATGGGGCGCGTCCGCGTGCCCAGTTTTGATGGCTCGAAGGGAGAAAGCTTCTGATGAAGGGCTTCAAACTTCAAGTTGTCGGAGAGTTTACGTTTTTACAGAAGCAGAAACAAAGAGGGAGGAAGAAGTGGAGAGAATAAAACAGTAAGGGAGAAGAGGAGGGAGAAGACGACAAGCAAGTAGGAAGGATAAGGGAAAAAGGGGAGCGAGAGCTTGCAGATAGGGAGAGCAGCAGGGAGGGAAGAAAGGGAGGGAGGGGAGAGAAAGGGTGGGGGGAGGGAGGGAGAGAGAGAGAGAGAGAGAGAGAGAGAGAGAGAGAGAGAGAGAGAGAACCGGAGGATGAATGGGAAGGGCGAGGAGGAGGCAGGGGAACCCGCGAGCTCTTTCCCTGGCTTTGCGTTGCTAGGTAGCAGCCGGGAGCCGCGTGTGACCCACCACCAGGCAGACAGAGCGGACACTGCTGCCTCCACGGGGACTAATCTGTCTGTGGGGTTGGGGTTGGGGGAGTTCCCCCCACCCCCGTTCTTTCCCGTCGGACAACTTAATTGCCCTACAATGAAATGAAACCCCTATTGTTGTAGGATTAGCCAAAGCAATACATTGATTTTCCTGGATCACATTTTGGAGTTGACGGTGGGGACTGTAGAAGCCCCCATTTACGGCAGAGAGAGAGGAGGGCTTGTGGATGGGCAGTGGCATGTATTCAAATGGTTAATCTGCTTTCTTTCCTCAATTCTTAGCGTAAGCTCCTTAGAGGGAATCAACTAAGTAATTATACAGCAACTCCTAGCAGTACCCATTTCAGACTTCCTGGGAAGAAGTTTGGAAACGCCAACAAATCCCAGTGGAAAGGGAGGAGAGGCAGGGGGAGACCGTTAATAATTCTTACTTTGAGCACCTTTTCTCAGTGTTGGTAACAGAGGATTTATTATTGTGAAGTGTTTGCCACAATGCTTAGGTCCATATATATCCCATGTCCTAAATATAGCCATAGGACTTACTATATGTTCTTGTCAGAGCCTGGCAAAAGGAAATCTTGTCTGGATTCATCTGAGATACATCTGGGTTGTCCCCATTCAACCAAAACCGATATTCTCTCCCCAGGATCGGTGGTTTAGTCACCAAATAACCTATATTTACTCTTCTTGGAAGTTTAGATCCATCTTCCATTCTATAGTAATATATAGTATAATGGTATGTATAGTATTAGTAACATCACGCACATGATAGTAGCACTATCTAAGTACTTTACATTTCTTGACTCATCTAATCTTCATAATACCCCTTTGAAGTAGGTACTCTTACTCTCCCTATTTTAAAAAAGGGAAATGGAAGCACAGAGCTACTGAGTAACTTGCCCAAGGTCACACTGATAGAAAATGGCAGAGCTGTAAGGCAAATCCCAGAGACTGACTCCAGAGGCTATAATTGTTTTGAATTTTTAGAAGTTTATTTGAGCCAAACTGATGACATATGCCAGGGAGCAAGATCTCAAAAACACCCTGAGGCTATAATTTAACTGCTAAAGTATGTGGCTTTCTCTGTGTTTTTGTTTCTTTTGTATTGAGAATGTTGTGCTCCATAAGTTACTATCCATGTGTGAGGTTATTATAAAAGCTAAGGGGCATTTTGCAAGATATTGCCACAGAAAGTAAAATCTACCTGCTGCTTCATAACTGTGGATATTTTTTTTCCCCAGAAATTCTTTTCAGCTTTCTATGATCTGAACCCATGTATCCTCATTCCATCTTCCTATTTAATCATTTAATCTTCAGCCTGGGAGGTTAAGGAGATTTCTAGATTTTTGTTGTATTCTGATTTATCAGATGCATAAAGTATGATGACATTATAAATTCCCTTATTTTAGCACCATTTTAGGTAAGATCTTACTGAAAATTTTAGCTAGTAGCTAAAAATTATTTGCATTTTCCTCATATTTTGTATAATGCTATTTAAGAAAGAAATTGGGAAAGCCTGAACTCTGGAGTCAAGCTGCCCAGCAATGGCTTTATCGCTTTCTAGCTGTGTGGTCTTGGGGAAGTCACTCACTTTGCATAACTAAGGTTGCTTATCTGCAAAATTGATTTGATAATAAGATAATTTAGTCCATAACATTTTATCAAACATAGAGATAAAAGTGCTTTGCATGGTGTAAGGCACATAGTCAGTGATCATGAACTAGCAGTTATATTTACTTGTATTAACCAACAATTTATTGTATTGACCAACACTTAAAGTAACGTATTCTTTGCTTACTATTAATATTTTCAGTTTCCAAATGCACATAGGAAAGCCTTTAAGCATTTTCCACTAACATTTCTTTGAGGAGTTCCCAGACCCAAAGATGTGATTTGAAGTTTTTCGAGAAAATGGTATTAATCTTTAACAAAATTATATTCTTTCATTTGATAAAAGTCTGGTTATGCCCTTTCTAGTTAATACCAGCTTTTATGACAATTCCATCTTCCAGCGAAGTTTATATGTTTAAAAGGAGTGTGGAACCAATACAAACATGCAACATTTGGGTTCCATCACATCTCTGATACTTTGCTGGTGCTTTTATTTCACAACACTTGGTTTCAGTTTCTCTGCTTGAAGTTCTTCCTTGCCTGTCTTCTTAGGGCTTCTGCCTAAATTCCCTTAAATCATGTGTCGATCCTGTTTTATAAAAACTTGTACTTTTATAGCTCGAAGAAAGCTTAGATATCAACTTACATTACTTTATAGTTAAGTAAACTATGGAAGGGAGGGGACTGAAAAGAGTGAAAGGGAGTGGGGGTTAAGTGTCTTGCCTAAAGGTAGCCTTCATGGCTTTCAGTAGAGCTAAAATCTGAACCTGAGGCTCCTTATTTTGTTTTTATCACTTAACCATGTTTATATACCTGTCTTTTGAATGTCCCCAGCCTGGCTGGTTAAAGAATGTTCTAGATTCCTTTTCTGTTGATTCTTACTTATCAGATGAAGTGAAAAATGTTGAAATTATAACTTTGGTGAATCTTCTTAAAAAATTGAGTGGGTCACCTGTCTCAGGCCTTAGAGGAATTCTCTGATAGACTAATGCGGCCATGAGCCATGTGCTTTCAGCTTGGTCCAGAACTTATGCCATGACAGGGCTCCAACTCTCAAAGACTATACCTCTGGGTCTATTTTTCAAAATCTTGTGTCTTCACACCAAATTCCTAAAGATCTTTGGGTTTCATAGTGTAGGTTGCCATGTGACTAGGTTTTTAGTCTTATTCAAGGTCGTTGTTAGGTCATAGTGAATCACTGTTTATGTTCTCTAGTCAGGCACTCTTAAGAACACTGGTTTAAAGAAATCTTTAATTAAATTTTTATCATAATTTTAAATATTGAGAACCTAGGTTTATTTCTTATGTGATTAGAAGCACATTGTAATATGTGCTTCTGTTAAGTCCTAGTAGGTAGAACAAGATGTCTGTAGAAAGTAGAGGATGTTTACAAAAGTTTGTTGAATTGAAAGAAAAGGGATCATCACAGATGACTGCGTGATACAGAAAAACTAAAAAAGTACTAACTGTGAAGCCCTATTCTAGTATGGGGAAAATGAGTTTGATGGAGCCTTTCTCGGTATAACTTCAACAATTATATCATATCCTATTAATTTCGCAATCCTGAGGAGCTTTTAAAAATTGTCACCACTGTGGCATTCCACAAATACTTGTTGAGTGTCTCCAGTATGTTAGTGAGTCAGTAGTAACAATACTGCAGAAAAGAGGATGAGAAATGAAAAGAGGAGTCTAGATTTCACAATTATATTGGACTACAACTTTGCATTTAAGATTAATAGGTGGTCATTCACTAGTTTCTAATAACCCTGGTCAGGGTCTCACCATTGTTAAAAAGATTTGACATGTTTCAGCCTCAATTTGGGGCTGCTGCTTTAAAATGATCAGACTGGCAGTTGAAACGTCAGAGAGTTTTTGTTGTTGTTACTTCATGTGTTCCACAGAGGTCTGTGCAAATGTTTCCTAAGCAATTTCTCAACAATCATGGCATCGTGAGATGAAGTGGGAAGAGTGGTATTTCGGGTTTAGAAAACTGGGTTTGGATTCTGACTCTGCCATTTATTACCTGGGAAATTCAGGACAACATACTCAACTGTTCTGGATCAGTTTTCTTATCTGTAAAATGGGCACATATCTACTTTATAGGGTAGTTATGCTGATTAAGTGAGACAATGAGTGTGAATAGTTTTTCAAACTGTGGTTTCATATATACTCCTATTCATCACTATTACCCTCTTCAAAAATTTAATGTTTTCTAAACTGGAGAAGATGTCATAACATCTTAGTGTATGTATATTTATTTTTTACAAGTAGTCCTTTGATGCACTTGTACATGTTGACATAATGTCTTAGTGGCTACAACTTTATGTTTGAGTCTGGACTCTTATGTTATAAATGACAGAAACCTAAGTTAAACTGACTGAGGCCAGAGAAGTTTGTTGAAATACATAATTGTAAAGATACAACTATTAGGTTGAAGCTTATGGGACTGCTGTGTTTCTACGTTATAAATAGTGAAATATTGGCAATTTCACTTGGCTCAATCTATTGTAAAACAGGGGCTCAGTCTGTGTCTTGGTGCTCTGCTTTCTCTCTCAGTCTCCTGGCTCCGAGATGATTCTGTTCTCAAAGATGTTCTCTGTTTTTATAAGATGGCTGTCTGTGACTCCTGGAGCCACATCCTTTCATCTCATGTCCACTGGGAAAGAGTAAGAGTTTTTGTCTTAATTTTTCTCAGCAAAAGTCTCAGTTGTGTCTTAGGGGCTCTGTTAGGTCATAAGCTCATTGGAGAACAAATCACTCTATCTTGGGACATGAAATGTGCTCATGGCTTAGGCTTCAGTCCACTGTTTGGCCCCTGAAGTCGTGGACTAAGCACGGACTCCAAAGGGAAACTGGGGTAAAGCCACCAGGAGAATAGTGAATAGATGTTGTTCTACAAAAAAACAGGTGTCTAGAACACCTTATCAGAGAAAATCAAGTGATGTTGTTTTCACCTTATATATGAAGACAGACTTCAAAAATCTATAGAAATTTCTCAAGAGTAGGTAGTCCTTGGACATAGTTCTATAGTGTGGTGGTTAGCACTTCTGCTTTACATGCAGAAGGTCCTGGGTTCACACCCTAGTGCCCCAGTGGAGCCATATTCCATGGTCTATGACCAGGCCACCCTGAGCAAGCCCGATGTCTGATCCCGAAAGCTAAGGAGCATTGGGCCTGTTTAGTACTTGGATGAAAGACCACCTAGGAAGACCAGGTGCTGTAGGCATAAAAGAAAAAAAAAAGAAAAGAAAAAAAGAAAACAAGAATAAGCTTTCCTGGGATAACTCAATGAAATGAGGGGGAAAAGTATTGGAAACATTAGGTAGGGCAAAAGACATGGTGCTCTATGGTCATGTAACCAGGATGCAACTTTAAGTTTAGAAGGAGAACAGGAGAAACAAGGAATTATATATAGAAGGTTTATTTGTAGCACAAAGGATTCTTATTTGGAGACCTTCGTGATAGACAGGAAAGTTCTGGAAAATGAGCTGAGAGTACTGAAGCTCTTGAGTTCATTGTATAATTTTATTTTTCAGTGAATTTCTAGGCCCCTGCTCCTTTTCTACCTTACTCCACTCCCTCGTTTATATTCCTAATACTTTGTCCCTTTTCCAGGCCCTAGACCACAGCTATGAGAATGGGATAGAAAGAAGAGAAGGGTTTGGAGGCATATTAAGATGCTACTATGGAGACAGAATACATCTTGGTGCAAATCCAAAAGTCCCTAGCATTTCCCTAGTGACTTCTTCCATATACAGTAGAACAGGTGTCTTTCACACATCACTGGATTAATTCAGAAATACCAAACATATGTACTCTATGCTGATTCTTATTTTGCTTTTCTTTAATTTAAATCTTATTTCTAATAGCATGCGCTGACAAACTAGAAGTATTATTTCAAAAGTAAGATGGTTAACTTTCATATTAAGATACTTCTGACTTAGGGCAGTGCCAAAACGTAATGTAAGAAAATTAAGTCTCTTCGAGAAAATGACAGGTTAGACAATGTGAAGAAGTTTCATGTTGAAATCCTTATGCTTTTGGTCATTAACCCTCAGGTCATGCCTGACCCTCATGGTTATTAGAAACAGTGAGAAATGAATGAAAGGAGGAAATGTAATTACCATTCTGTTCATTGAAAAGTTAAGCCACTGTTACCATGGATACAAAGGCTTGTTTATTGTCCAGATCTTGAGATTCAGGTTTGTAAGCAATACTAGAGGTCCCCTTTAAATTTATGTACTATCGGCCAATAACGCATGAAGATTCTTAGTAACTTCGAAAATAAGCTTTTATTCACTGATCTACTGATTCACATTACGTAACAACATATCTACTTTTGAGGGTCTGATAGGCATTGAGGAAACCTGAACATGATGAAGACATAAGCTACAATTCTGAATGCTGTTATGCTAAACTTTCATGGATTCTCATATAAAAACATCCTGACTTGCAGTGTGAGAGATTTGCTTGTCACTTTGGGCCAAATTCTCTGGTTTTTAGTCTCTTTAACAAGGAGAAGATTTTCTGAGTAAAGGCTAAAAATTCAAAGGTCATTTATTTTACAGGGAATACTTCAAAGTTAAATTTAAGAATGAAAATCTTTTAAGTGAAATATCAATCTTACCTACAATTTAATATTACTGAAAAGGAGAAAATCCTATGTGTACTTCCAAAATGGTTTAATTTTGTTGTGGGGAAGGGTGTGGAGGATACCTTTTGTTTGAAGGAACAGGAAATAGAAAACCCAATGCAAATTGGCTTAAACAACATAGAGTATTTATTGCCTCATGTACGTAAAAACTTCTGAGGCAGAGAGGGGTTCAGGTGAGGTACAATCAGGGCTCCAGTTCTCTTACTTTGTGTTTTGGATCTACTCCCCTCTAGGTTTCAGCTTTGTTTTAAGTCTGGCTTCCCATATTGTTATATTATAGCCACCAGCTCAAATGAGGCTACATGTTTTCTTGATCTAGGGGCAATTCATCTTTGAGATGATTTCAGTTATGTTCTCAAAAACATTCTTTCATCACAACTTGTAGAATCTTGCAGTTGCTAAGGACTCTAGACAGAAGTCAGCTAGCTCTGCAAACTTGGCATATCATCGAAAGCACCTAGGAAGCTTTAGAAAGTATATAAAGTCTTAGGCCAAAACCTATACTTATAAATCAGGAGTATGGGAATATATGTGTGTGTGTGTGTGTGTGTGTGCGCGCGTGCGCACACACACACACACACATTTAAGAGTTTCCAGGTGATTTTGAGGGTCAGACAGTTTGGGAACAACTGATCTAGGTAACTTCTCTCATTTTTTAGTTTGTAAACTGAAACTCAGAGATGAACCAACTTGTGACGGCAAATTCTTTCCAGTGGTAGTGAAGTATTCTCTGTTAAATCTATGCTTTCTTGTGGATTCAGAAATTACAAGGTAGTTACAATAACAAGGAAAACGACTCTTTTACAATTAAGGGTGATATGAAAAATCTGCTCCCATTACTGGACATCTCTTTTCCTGACCATAATAATCTCACCCTTTAGCCACTGTTTGTGTCTTAATTGTATTCCTTGCTTTTTCCCTGGGTACTCTTAAATCTGAAAGCCTTTCTTTCATTCCATCTAAAAACCTTAGATTCTTTGAGCTGAATGACTGTTGGTCTTCTAATCCTTTCCCTTCCAAGTCAGGAATTCATCTCAGAGCACCCCTGACAGAGCCCATTGGCTTCTAAAGCAGCTCTCTATTCCATGGTTGGGATGGAATATTGGAAAAACTTATACCTCATTTTCTTTATATCCTAAACTCAACTCTTTGTGGACTCCACAGGGACTTATAGTCCATTGATACGATCACCTCTTCACTGTCCTTCAAATCTCTTATTTATTTACTTTCTCAGCTTATATTTTATGGCCCATCATTAACATTACTTCCTTGCCTATGCCCTTAACAGTCTGGACCTTTATCTTAATCTGTTGCCCTGTGCAAAGCCCCAGTCCTGGTTGAATCTTATTCTCCACATCTGTATTGCTGTAGCTAATGTGATAGGAGAAAAACATAAGACGATGTTGACTTGTCTCACTTTAAATTCACCTTGACTTTAGGACCTGCTGCTTGGCTAGGCCATTCACTTTCCTACTTCCTTACATCTTCTCTTTCCTTAAACCTCCAATACCATCTGTTTAGATGATGTTGTTTCTTACAAATGTGAAAATAGAAGCAATTGGAAGAGAACTCTCTACAAACACCCACAACTCAGCCATATACCAATTGTCTCCTTTTTTAATAAAATCCTCTCCTTTTTCCACTTTCCCTTTTGGCTATCACCCTATTTTTTTTTGTTGTTCATCTTTATGACAAAATTTCTTGAAATATTTGTCTATAACCACTGTGATTTCTCTCCAATTTTTCTCAATTCATGTTAATTAAGACCACCCTCCCTCCAGCCCCAACAGATATTTCTTTTGCCAAGATCACTGATGACCTCCACGTTGTTAAATCCAATGATTCATTCTCAGCTCTTGACTTATTTAACTGTACAACAGTATCGGACACAGAGTATCCTGCCTTCCTCCAGGAAACACTTATTTTGTCTTCTTAGAAACCACTTTCTCCTAGTTTTTTTCCTTGGTGGCTTGTCCTCGGTATTTCCTTGGCATCTCATGCTTGTTCTTGTCCATCTCCCTGATTACTTTTAATCTCTATCTCTACTGCTTCTTTGGTGGCCTTATCCTGTCTTCATGGCTTTAAATACCATCTGTATATTGACAACTTCTAAATTTATGAATCTAATCCAGACCACTACCCTAAACTTTAGGCCCATAGATTCAACTGTGTGTTTAACAGACCCCCTGACTATTGCCTAGTCATCTTAGTCTTATGTCCAAAACTGATCTCCTGATCTCCACTAATGCCCCAAACCTGCTGTCCATATAGACTTCTCATTGTAGTAACTGGCTGCTTTATTCTTGCTCAGATCCCAAATCTTTGACTCTGCTTTGCCTCCTCGTTTTCTTTTTTATTTCACATCTAAATCCATCAGAAAATCCCATTATTTCAATCTTCAAAATATGTTTAGAGTCCAGTCACTTTTTATCATCTTTACTTCTACCACACTAGTCTAGGTCACCTTTACCTTTTACTTGGATTATTGCAATAGCTTCCTTATTTATCATCCTGCTGCCCCTTGTCCCCCTTCTGTCTACTCTTGCCACCCTTTTAGAACATCGGTTAGATCATGTCACTCCTCTGCTCAGCAACTTAATTGGCTTCTGTCACACATAGGTGTTTTGTCCAGAAATAGACACGGAGATGGAGTTTGGAGTGCAAGGTATTAATTAAGATTAATGTTTGTGAAGGAAAGGGAAAAAGCAGAGATAGGCAGGGCCTCAGTCAACTTAGTAGGGGGTCTATGGGGCAAATGTTGACTGTGAGAGTGTTCTGTGTCAGGCTGCAGTGGCCTTTAGTTACTAGATGTGGTCTGTCCTGGGTATGGGCATGATCTTGTGAAAGTGCATTTCTACAAATGAGGTGGAACCCAAAGGAGCGGAGGGCATATAGAGAGTCTTTGAGGAGGACTCTGGGTGGGTCCACTCTTCTTTTACATCTCTTGAAGAATCAAGGTCCAAGTCCTTACAATATCTATAGTACCCTAACCAACTGGCTTCCATATCACCCCCACCCCCAAATTTATCTTCTCCCTTCCTTCACTCACAGTGCTCTAGGCATAGTGATATCCTTGCTTTTTCCCCCAACATAGGATGTATCTTGAAGGCCTTTGTACTTGCCTGTTCTCAGATTCTGTATTACTTGCCCCTTGCCTCCTACAGCTCATAGGTCGCCTTCTCAACCTGGGTTTCTCGGATTCTTTCCTGATTTACTGTCTACATTGTACTTTGTACTTTGTTTATTTACTTTTTTCTTTTCATCCCTAATATGTAAATTCCACCACAGTAGGGATTTTTATCTTTTATTCATTGCTTTATCCCTAGTGTCCAGAATAGGACGAAACAAATAAAAATAAATAGAATGGATGGATAGATGCTACTAGGGATGCTGAAGCTAAGAACTGGCATCCTTAGTCCATCACTATGTCCCTGGTATTGCCAGCCCTTAATTCCCCCAGGCTCCTGGAAGCCCCACCAAGACCCAAAGAAGAAAAAAGGAAAATGCTGTGTCTATTAAAACAAGTGGCTTAGCAACACTGTTTCTCTGCATTTGCCTCTCCCCTTTCCTCTGCCTTGCTGACCCCAACTACTGCTGATTTCTACTGTGTGAGAGTGGCTGATTTCACATCAGTCTTCTTCACTTCTGTTGCAGACTCTTGGTTACTCTATGAAAATCCCCTGTGCATACAGAATGGGGCACTATGCTATTTTTAGGACAAATTTGATATAGTAGCTTTTACAAAAAGATAAGTCAAAGTTTTAGACGTGTTAATGGACCGTCATTCTGTGTTTCAATAGAATACGAAAGAAAGCTGTCTGAGACCACAGCACAGTGATACAGCCTCAATTGGACAAAAGGTCCTCTCTGAAGAGGGCAGTGCTTTTCCTACTCAGAGCAGTGGTATGGATTGTGGTGGAATGTTACATGTCTAGTCAGGATGTTCATGGAACTTGTTCCTGATAAATGAAGAAAAGAATGGGCCCAACCAAAGAGGGCCCCAAATGGCTGAAAAATGCCCATGGCTGTTTGTCCCCTGGGCACAATCTTTCTCGTTTCAGACCCCATTCTTTCAAGGACTTAATTTCAAACATGACAAAATAGGTTAGAGACAGAGGAATGACTCAGTTACCCATGCATGTATGGGTAGAGCAGTTGGGGGAATGAGCTAGAATAATTCTGCGTATATTTTTGGAAGTGTGTCTGACACTGTCCCAAGTGTTTTCAGGTATCAGTTTACCTGCTTCTTCATTAACAGTCCAGATTTTATGGATAAAGGACCAAGGCAAAGATAGGTGAGGTAATTGGCCCAAAGCCATCCAGTTTCTAAGTGGTGGAATCAAGATTTGAACCCAGAGCCCTTAATCTCTTCCATGTTATCACTGGATAAGTAGGAGCAAGTGGAAGATAGTGCTTCTCTATGCAATCAGACAAAGCCTCATTATTAATAAAGCTCATATTATGATAAGGTGACCTCATTTTAGTTGTTGGTACCTTTGCAACCCAACTCTTGGACATTTTTGTGCTACCTTTGGCAGTTAATTTATTTATTCAACACATGTTGATTGAAACCTTATCATATTTCAGACATGATGTAACTAGGTACAACAAAGGATAGAGAGATTCCTACAACATAGGCCTGTCCAAAATAGCTTACTGTTGAGGAGAGTATATTTCTACTTTAACCTAGTTTTATCTCCATACTCTTTAGGTACTGACCCATTCTGCTGGTTTTCTCATATACTACCATTCCATTATCTGGGAATGTTCTCTTCTCTATAATTACATGTCTTTAAAAACTTGTATTCAAAGCTCCAGAAGAAAGTAATCAACAACCAAGTGAGAACTGAGTCTCTTTACCTGAGAGGAGGCTGCTCTTATAGAGATAGGGATGGCATTTGCCTATGTGGATTGGATGTCCTGAAAGGTCTCTTGAGCCTAAAACATCTTTTACCCTGGCCAAAGATGTCTGCTCTGTCATCTTTAAAGCTAGTTATTTGAAATAAGACATTGTTTCTCCCTGTTACAGAGGTTAAAGTGCAGAAACGTCTACCCCTGTAGGGTGAAGTAGTTAGTTGAGATAGTAATTCATAATAAATGTTTGCCACAGTAAGGTTCAGAGAGAAAGAGACCCAAAGCTGGTATGTTTTGATGGGGGATGAAAGAAGAGAAGAAGGTACCAGAAGGGAATCAACTTCATCTTTTTCATTGTTTTGCCAAAATCAACTTTTTTGGGGGGGGAAAACAGTTATTACTGCTTATGTTTCTTCTTAGGGTGGCTTTATGGAGAGTTTCTGCTGTAAATCTGTCAAATGAACTTCAAAGGTAGAACTTAACTTCCAGTCTAGCTTTCCTCTCTCTAGTTAGCTCAGCTGAAGTAGGATTGTTAGAACAAAAGGAGAGGTTGACCCTAAAACAATAAAGTTGTAAGACTATTGATCACTCCTTAGGGATTTATTAGTGCCAGGTAAGAATGACAGACAGGAGGCTTTGGATGTAATGTACATGGAAGTTAGAATTTTTCTAGACCATAATGATGACTATTGATAGGAGATTCTATTTTCTTTCTTAGTAGGGAATAAAAAATTTTGCAAATGAGTAAACACATACATTTCCAAGTCAATTTATAAATAGTTAATTTTTAGGTACCAAAACTCTAAATTTTTTTTTTTAGTTCACTTCTGACATAAGATTTACTTCTACCTTAATGTTTGGTGCACTGAGGTGTTGAAAGAATTTGCTAAGTAATCATTGGAAGCTGAGATTCTAGGGAAAAACAAAATGCATGGTTTAAAGATTGAAAGTACTAACTGGAAGACAGCAAAAGTTAGATGCTTCTTGTTGTAAATAATTAAACCCAGCAATGCAGACAAGAGAAAACATGGGGACTTTAGCTAAGAAGGATGCATATTGTATTTAACACTTTCACTTCTTTGTAAGAAAAATCAAAGAGATCTTTAATAGTTGTTGATTTTGAATATGTGCAACAAAATCCCACTGTAATCCAGATTTATTTTTCAAGGATTTTGCTGATTAAAAGAGTGAGAAAGTGAAGTGAAGAAAAACAGCGTTATAAGGTCCTAGGACTTTTTCCCTTTAGGAGGTCTAAGTGTGATTTGTCACAGTGACCTGGGACTTTGGTTCCCTCCAAAGCCTTTTTGCACTATGGGTACATTAGTATATCAAAGAAAATTGGCTGTAATTTTCTTGCAGAGAAGCAGTAGATATACTAACTGAGAACTGGATGAACATGAGACACATAGATGTATTTATGATTTTCCGTAACAGTGCTGGTTTTCTTAGGATACCTTTTGATGTGGAGGACAAGTAGTTGGCCTTAATTTTTCTTTCTGTAAAAAGAGGAATAAAATCTTATCATTCTCATAGTGGTGGGCTTTGAGTATTGGCATGAGTGAAGTGCTTTATTTTGTCTTAAAAATTAATATATACTAAAATTGACTTTGTGTATGTATTTAGTTCTATAAGATTTTAATACCTGTTTATATTTGTGTAACCATCACCACAATCAGGATTAGAACAGGTCAATCACCTCCCCAAAATTCCCTTATGCTATTCCTTTGTTAGTCACACGCTACAAATAGTAGGTTTCAAGTTCTTTTTTTTTTTAAAACTCACTTTCCCATATGAAAGTCTCGATTGCCTTTTGTTTGTTCATTTGTATTCAAGTGTTCCTAGCTCACTTTTGAAGTAATTTAAAACGACATGGATGGTAAGCTTGCAAGGCTGGTTTTACTATAACAGAGGAAAAAACTTTGGAAAGATGGCAGCTCTTGCAGTATAGCCATGTAAGAAAAATGTTTCCCCAAACTGAGCTTTTTGCTAGATTGGAATCTGCAAAAAAAACACACTCAAGAAATCTTCCTTGAAGAGGAGGACAGAGGTTTATTTTTTATTTAACGATTTACCCCTCGACACCTGGGAAATGATTAGTTGATGTTTTCAAAGAAGATTAAGTCAGTGTGGTTAATTAACTGTAGTAATCAGGTGACTTAAATCAATTAACTCCTTGTTAACAATTTCCATCAATTTGTAAATAAATGACTAAATCAGTAAATTCTACTCTTAAGATTAAAGGGTGTTTCCTGATTTATTTTACTGATGACAAATTAGAGATTTTCTCCTCATCTCATTCCTTTCCTGCCAACTTTTACAAATGAGAACTCTTAAACTAGCTATAGATTGAGAGGACCACACCAGGTTAAATTTTTAATATATGGTTTTAAGGAAAAATCAGGCTGAAGAAACACCTTTACTTTTTCATCTCAGTGAAATTTGAAAGAATGATTTTGGGAAATGAAAATAAATAAGTGTATGCAGGTTAGCATTAAGGAAGAATGGGGGTAGCCAGTAACAATGAAACTTACTCTAGGATACACTTTTACTATTAAGTTTTAAAATGTTTTATTTTTTTCTAAGTTAAAACTAAAAGAGGACATAATAAAATGAAACAATTTGGCTTTTACCCAGAAGGTAACTTGAATGGATACTTTGGGTGCTCTATTTAGAGGGAATTTATTAAAATGCTGGTATATTGTAAAATGTTTTTAGAATCTTTATAATTGAAAATTCTCTTCCCTGCATACATGATTTTATTATATGTTGGTTCCCAATGAAACGTGTGAGCAGGGACGTTACAAAATTATTTCCCATGCCCTCAAATCTGACATTGCATTTCTGAAAGGCATTGAACACTTGGGGGATTTGCATTATAGGAAGGGTGACAGAGGGTTGTTTAGGATTGCTTCAAGAAGGAATATTTGGAATCTCTAATAACTTTAAAAGTTAGTATATACTTACAGATTTGCAAAAATTTCATGCTCAAATCACTCATATTTTATCCTATTTTTATTTATTATTATTATTTATGCCTACAGCATCTGGTCTTCCCATCCAAGTACTAACCAGACCTGACCCTGCTTAACATCCGAGATCAGACATTGGGCTTGTTCAGGGTGAGATGGCTGTAGACCATGAACCGTAGCTCCACTGGGGTGTGAACCCAGAACCTTCTGCATGTAAAGCAGACGTGCTCACTGCTGTACTATGGAACCATGTCCCACATTTTAAAAAGAGAAAATTCTTAGTTTCCTTGAAGATGTAGAAGGTACCTAAATTGTGGGAATGAGCTGAAGTCAGTGATGTAAGTTTAAATCTCTGGCTGCCAAGCAGAACTCTGGGCTCTTTCTGCTATTATAGAAACTCTGGCTGTGCCTCTATTGTTCCTTCATCTGCCCAAGGTTCCTCATTCTCAAGGGTCTACCTTGGACATAGTTAACCTGTGGCTGAACCCTCTCTGGTTCTGGGACACTGCCTGGTTTTGGAGTTTGGAGATTTAGCTCAATTATTTTCCAGATGTGTACCCTTGGGCCACTTGACCTCTCTGAGCTTCAGTTTCCTGAACTATACAATGAGCGTTGGTAATTTCTACCCCAGAGGTTCCTGAAACATTTAACGGACATTGAGAACATTGGCACTTGGTGAGCATTCAGCAAACATTCGGCCCCACAGGGAATCTGGTTCTGAATCATTCATAGTTGACCAGCTCTTGGTTAGGTCAATGCAGCAGAACAGCCACCATGCTGTGGTTTTTTGAAGTAAAGGAACCACTTGTCAAATTCTCTATCCATAGACCTTGATGGGGGAAAAAACCATATTTTTCAAGGTGGCAAAACTATCAGATAAGAGAGTGAGCTTAGAAGACAAGCCTTGTAATCTGCCTTTATTCTCCAGGAACATTTGGTCCTTGCCCTCTCAGGTCTTGAAAGCACAGATCCAAAATGTCAGGTTACAGAGAATTGTGAACTTCTCTGTAACTTGTAAACTTCTCTAACATTTCAAACTTCTCAGTGGACACAGTGTTTCCATTTCAATTGTCCTGTACCTGCTTTAAACTTGTTCCTATGCAGAGTTTGCTGAATATGGCTCTGTAAACTCTGAGAAGAATAATGGAAGCATGAGTCTAAATAGAGCTCAGTATGTCTTTTGGTCAATGAGATGGAATTCCAGAAGGAAGAATATATTTGAAGATGAACCCTTGGCTTTGTGAGAAGTTTTAGGCAAAACATGTAAGAATCATAATCAATGATGCTTTTTTCCTCTTATAACAGTTCCTTATTATTTCATGAAACTAGAGAATGGTCAGTGAGAAGTTTAATAGGTAAGAAAGCTATCAAGCTAGATTTGGTTAATAATTACAGTGAATATTATCCTTAATTTATTTATTCCACAAACATTTATTAACAGCCTATGATGCTTAGAACTAGAGACTCAGAGATGAGCAAGACATGTAAATAAACAATTGTGCTATGTGGTGAGAGGTGTCATAATAGAGATTTGGAAATGCAGGAAAAGGAGTAATGAAGTCATGTAGGCCTAAGGGGGCCTAGAGCAAAGGAAGACTGCATAGATTTGGCGTTTGCACTAAGTGTTGAGGCAGGGTGTGTCAGCAGGAGAGTGGACTCTGGTTACACTGTGGAGGACTTTGTGCGTCAAGCTAAGAAGTTTGGGGCCTTCAAAGAAGTATCTGGGAAGTGCAATGACCGGACTCCCATCTTATAAGGATAATGCTTGCTGTAATGAACAAAAGGAGATCAACCAGATATGTTAAAGAATTACTGTAATTACCTAAGTGACAGATCCTGAGGGTCAAACTAAACTTGTGGACCTGGAGGTGACCAGAGGGGAGTCACCATGGAATGCAGAGAAAGCTTTTATTTGTTGCTCTCTTAGAGAATTCCACTATTTGTTTTATAAGCCGGTTTTATTTATGGGAATATTAGACATGTCTTTTCAATATACATGTTGTTATTTACATTCATAAATGCTTGATGGTATTTTCTTAAATCCTCTTGTCTAAAAGAGTTCTAACTTATTGACCCTCTGGGCATAGCATATGACATTTTCTTTGATTTAGCTCATTGATTCTTAATTGGTACAGCTTTCTTAGGGATCAGGAAATGTGTAAGGTCATTTCTTTTTTTTTTGGTTGTCATGATGCCTGAGTGTCACTGCTATCATTTAGAGGGCAGAGGACAGGGATGTTAAACCAGCTGTAGACAGTTTTACACTACAAGGGACTATCTAGAACCCAAGGCCAATAATCTCTCTGAGAGTCCATCTTGGTTGATCAGATGTGAACAAAGATGCAGGAAGAGACAATTCTAGTAGTAAGAGCTGGTATTTTTCAAAACCTGCTATGTGTCTCAGATATAGTCACCATAACTTAGAGTTTAGAGCTTGTGACAGTCCAGGGTGGTAAATATCATTACTGATCCCATTTTACAAATGAGTAAACTGAGGTGGGATAGGAGGTTCGTTTCTGGATCTTGCATGCTTAACTCTAATGTTCTATTATTTCCACATGCTCTACTTTCTTGACTCCATAACTTTTATTGAACACCTGCTCAATTTAATAAAATGATCAATTATAAGAAGAAAAGGAGAAATACATTTGCATTGTGTACTTATAGTTTATTAAATTTCAGAATACACATCTTGGAAACATTTCTTTCAGTTCAGTAGAATATTGGTAAAGTATCTCCTCCAACTGTTTTTAAAAAGATGGAAAATGTTTGACATTTGTTTAAAATTAGAACAGCTGCATGGATTGGGAGAAAATTCTTATTTTATGGTAAAACAGTTGATGCTCTATAAATGTCTGGCGAGTTGAATTGACTCGGTGGAGGTACTTAGCGGTTTTAGAGGGTGCCATGATCTTGTGAACTTGTTTTTTACTTCACATAAAAGGGAATATGCCTCAAACACTATCTTTGTAATTTGTAGGCATGTGTCAGTGACATTTGATGAAGAATGTGACTCTTTCTTGGACATGCCTTCCACTTTCCTACCTCTGTGCCGGCTCCAGTTTGTTCCTCTGCCAGGCATACCCTCCCTTCAGACCTGCATATTGTAGCATAAATGCACCTTCTTCCAGAGGGCCTTTCTTGATCTCTACTGAATGTTATCTGAACCTCTCTCACAGCACTTATCATCATACCATGAATTATAATTATTTATGTATGTATTTTATCTCTTTCTCTAGAATAGGACCACTGATGCTAAGAATTATGTCTGCCTCCTCTGATATCCTGTGTCTGGCACAGAGCCATGCATAAGGTGGAACTCAAGAAATCTTTGTTTAGTGGAAAATTAAAAGGACTACATGAGTTGTAGTTAAGCACCTCCATCACCTAGGAGAGGTTATAGTCGTGCTCTACTCTGGACTGCTGTTTCAGAGAGGATTTTATTTGGCTTAAACAGGTTAATATTTGTTTCTCTCTTATATAACCAGCAGTAGAAGGCTGGTTTGGTACTTTCATGGTGTCATCAGGAAACCAGGAGTCTATCTTCCTACTCCACCATTCTCGATGGCAGCTTCCATTCCTGACTTCACCTCATTGTCCAAAATAGCTGTTATAGCCATAACCATTTTTGTTCCAGGCTAGGTAGTTAGAATAGAGAAGGAAAAAGAAGAGTGTGTCTTCTCTTTTTAAAAAGACTTTCTGGAAATCCTGTACAACATTACTGCTTGTATTTCATCTTATTGATCAAGACCTATTCCCATGACCACACTTAGCTGAAGTCTGAGAAATGTAGCCTTTTATCTGAACACATTGTTCACCTGAATAAAAATGTATGAGATTCTTTTTCTGTAGAGGGAGTGGGAATGAATATTGAGGTAGGCTGCTATGATTCTGACCATAGATAGTCAAGTGACACTGGGCGCTTGTTCAGCTTTGAAGGTCACTTTTTGGGAGAGGCAGACAATTTGAATTGTATTCAGAGGAGAGAAACAAGGATGATGAGAGCAATGGAGACCATGTTATGGGAAGAATGATGGAAAAATGGTTTTTTTTTTTTTGGAGAAGAAGCAGAGGGACAATGGTAGCTCTCATTAAATATTTAAAGAACCATCTAATGAAGGATAAATTGTTTTTAATGATTCTAAAGGACAGGAAGGAACTTGTAGGCACATTGCATGCACCTAAAGAATGTTGGAATTGGACTTTACTGTCTCTTACTTAACCTTATGCAATGAAGACCTTAAAAGGTAGAGATTTATGTGAATCTCTGTTTTGAGATTGTTTTCTGCATTCTTTACATCAGAATCCTCTTTTCTTGATGGTTCCTATAGTGGTGATACTGTTAGCAGTTTATATTTTGAAAAGCTCAAGACTTTTCTGAGATGTGGCCTTCGTTTCCTTCATGCTTTTCAAAAGGTCGTCAAGTCAGAAATAATTCTCACACTTAGGGTGAAGTGAGGAGAATTCTTAGGTTGTAGAAACTAATATCAGAACCTGGAATATAAGAGATATTTACATAAAGAGAGAGTATAATTTAAAATAAAAGTGGTCATTTAATAATAAGATAGTATAAAATTTGTACCAGCTTTTGTGAGAATCAGCTATCATTCTAATTAAGGTAATTCAAAAAAGATTCTCAAACTGGATAGCAGGTTATGAATATAGAAGTGCTATATATAGAAGTGCAAATATATCAAACAGGATATATATATATACATATATATAGCACAAATGTATGAAACCAGATATATATGAAATGAATATATATAGAAGTGCAAATATATGAAACAGGAAAAAACTTAAAATTCAAAGGGAGACAATATATACAGTTTAAAGAATCAGAAAACATTTGACTACAAAGAGTAACAAGAGTGCACATTTGTTGAACACTTACTTATGTGTCAGGCCCATAGTCCTTATTCTATCTTCATTTTAACCTTATGAGTAAGAGCCCTTATTATTTCCATTTTTTGATGAGGAAACAGAGGAATGAAAATTAAATAACATGTCTGCCACAGTGTTAAGTAAGAGGTAGAGCTGCGATTTGAACCCAGGCTGTATGACTCCAGGACCTTTCCACTGGAAAGTCATTGGACTTCTAAGCAGAGTCTTCCATTCCTCACTTTACCTCCTCCCCTAATATTGGAGCATTGTTTATCAAATGTATAGCCACCTGGTTACTCAGACTTTGTCCCCTAACCTTCTGTGGAAAGGCTGTTGACTTTTAGATATGCTGGGCTGAATGGAAAGAGGGAAATGTAGACTCTTAGAATTTATGTGTATTCGTAAAGTGTACCTTTAGGAATGCCTATCAAAGCCCTTCCTTGATCAGCGAGCTTTATAACATTGGCCTGTGTGTGTGTGTGTGTGTGTGTGTGTACATACGTGGGTGGAATTGGTAAATCTTGTGTTTCCAGTGGAAGTCCTTTGAGTTACAAATGTAGAATTGAGGGGTTTCAGTTTACAAAAGAACCAAAAGTACAACGTTTTAATAAATCATGTTCGTTTGTTACTTGATTCTCTAGGCCTTTGAAGTCATTGCTTTAGCTATATTTCCTTAGGGCCTTTTTCTTCAGCCCAGATTAATCTAAGACATATTACGTTGATCCAGAGATGTCACCAAATTCTCGTGGGAAGCTCTTAACTGGCCTGTGCTTATTTAGAAAAATGCTATCTCACTGCTGATGAGGTTTCTGGTATTAGCAAAGATGGCCTAGTACACATCTCACAACCTATGTGGTTTTATATCAGGAGCCTTGATAAGATACTCTAATCCACCTAAAATCTGCTCCATCAAACTGGTGAGGAAGGTATTTGGGCATTAGAGATGCCTAAAATGCCACAGTCTATTTTCTAATAAATTCATTCCTTTGAGGGCTTCCTATTTTCTGCTGAAAGTGCAAATACCCATGGAAGGGCTTTAAAAATCACTTAATCACTGTGAATAAGTTCACTCAGAAGCAGATTTTGGGGGGTCGTTCATTGTCTAATTTAGAATGGGTAGAGAGCCATAAGAACTCTAGCCACAATATGGGGAGCCAAGGGAGAGAGAAGGAAAGGATTTTTAGACAAGAATGGGGGAAATGAAGCAGAGGTGGGACTATTTAAGTAGATAAGGCTCTAATTGCTTCATTCCTGGACTATCAGGAGAGCCTTTTTAAATTTAAGTTGCTTTTCCCTCTTTGTAACTTTACCCACAAAACTTAGTGAAGTGTTGAGTGGTCTTAATAAACAGTGAACACATAACCCTTCATAGGGAAGAACTGGCTTCACTTCATTTCTGACAGGAAATGGGATGGTTGTGTTCGCTTGCTTTAGGAGAACCAAATTGCTGTGGGCTTTTTTCCTTTACAGTAGTGTCCTCACAGTTATTATTCTGCCTCCTTAGGAGTGTACAGATAAATGGTCGGCCAGAGCTTTGATACATGTTTGTTGTATTCGACTGAGTTTGGAGCATCTACTCATGAGGTGGAGAATATTTAGGAGGGTGATGAGGTCTCTGTTTTATTACCAGGGAAGCTCAAGCCTACGATCATGGTAATGGGATATTTTATTTCTCCTTTTGGAGCGGTTGGATATCTAGGTTTACATAAATCCATTCTCATTCAGCTAGAAAGAAGGTAATAACTTAAAGATATTAAAGTTTTCCTCTGAATGTATTATAAAAGTGTTATTACAAATGATTTAGTCAAAGAATATGTTTGCATTTGTAGCTTTTTTCTATATATAAGTGAAAGTTTAGAAAACTAGGATAAAGTATATCTTACCATTTAAGGGAAGAATTTAAAATTTCATTTCTTTGAATGTAGGACCTGGAAAATTTCTAAACTTTCTAAATGGAAAGTTTTTAAGCTTAGTTTCAGTTAGTTAAAATTCTGAATTTCTTTATATCCCCAACTCTATGCTATATGGTGAGGCATGAGCTGAGGTCAATATGAATCCTTTTATTACTATGAAAAGGGAGCCATGTCCAAGTTTAACATGCAGTATAATAATATATTATTATTTTTTTGGTGTTGAAATTATATACTTACAGTATTTCACCTAAAAACTTCAGGGGATCACCTGAGATAGAGTGATAAAATAGACAAAAATATAAGCTTGTTTGGCTCTAGCTTGATCTCTGTTTCCTGGACTAAATTTAGATTTTTCAGTCTTGCCATTGACCTCAGACTGGGCCAGTGGATACTATGTTCATGGGCAGAAAGCAACACAACCACCATTTATCACTGTTCTCAATGTTGAGCCTGCTGCGAACAAAGTGGCTCCTATGAATAAGGTTTTGGAAGGTTTTTCTCAAATAGAAATTAGGAAAATAAATGGGTTTTAATTTGTGAAGGTATTGATTCCTGAGTATTTTGTTCCCTAGACTGTTAGAATGTTAGAGTTGGATGAAGGGCGGGAGTGCCTAGGAGGGAACTCCTCCTTCATAGAAGGACTGCTGAATTTAGGCACTGTACTGGTGGTATATAGGGAGGGACCTCTTTAATCCTCAACAGAACCTGATTTTGCAGGTCAGAAATTTTGTGAGTAAGGAAAATGCTTAGTAGAGAGTTTAAATCCAAGTTCACCAAGCTAAGTCAGGTAAGCAACAAATGTGTGTTAAGTGAAGATTCAATGGTGAATAAGAAACAGTTACTGCCCTCATGGAATCTAGAGTTTAGATTGATTTGGTGATAGTCAGTGCTATTGCAAGGGTTGAATTTGATGTGTCTCTTGGCTCTTAGTCTAGTGTTTTCTCCATTAGTATCCTTATTTTAGCACTTATTGAAAAGTTTGAATTTATTAGTGAAGTTAATTAAGGTTTTAATTACTACAATAGCTAAAGACCCATTCATTCATTCACTCTCTGAGGACAGTCACTATAGATAGCCAATATCTAGAATTGAGATAGCTACTGGAAGCTCTGTTTTTGACCAAATTCTTAATACTGGTTTATTTTCTTATGATTGCCTTTTAAAAAAAGTAACACAGGCAAAATTTTAGTATGCAGTGGTTTCAATTATTTGTGTGTCATTAGTAGAGATTTTATTGTTTGTACTTTCTAGTATAGTTTATTCCTGAAACCTTTTCCCCAGCATTAAAATTCTCACATTCTATTTTAATGCATGGTTAAAAAATTATATTTATGATAGCAACAATAGGTGTTTCCTGTCATTATTTATGATACTTAAAATACAGATTAGGCAATATCTTAGGAAATACACTTTACCTTTTTTTCTTCTTGCTTCTGATAATCTTTGCAGATGAATTTGTAATTTTATTTAAGCTGCTCTTAATATTGGAACATTATAAATTCACCATATGTAGTACGAAGTCCAAACACCATTTCATTACACATGGGTATCAGTTGGTGACAATACAATGTTGTTGATTCTGTGTCAACAAACTATTGAGTTGTTTCAGGTCATCTCAATCACATTATAACATGAAGTGATGACATTTATAGAACCTGGAAGACCTATAAATGCTGTTTGAGCCCTGGCAGAGCAAATCAGAGGTAAAGGACTCTTGGTGTAACAGATAACCTGCTAGTGAGACATGTTCTGAAGTTCTTTTTGCTCAGTCTGTTAGAAGCAACATAATACAAAAGACACAAGAAATTTAACGTCTTTTTATCATGGAAGTCTTTGCAAATATAATAGATCCTGTTTTATAGATTCCCAAGTGAATAAAATCAGCTTTACCATTGACTCCATGTAGGGAAACTAACATTATGACAAAATTATGTTATCAAATTGCTTATAATAAAAATTACAAATTTTAATTTGCTGAATCATATGTTCTCTTGTAGCCTTTTTGAAGGGTGGGGCATGGTACAGAGTACTCTCCATTTCAGAGTAATGCTGGATATAAATTTAATGTTTTATATAATGAGATGAGGCAGTCCCATTCTTTATTGAATTAGCAGAGAATGACCTGAACGTATAAATAGGCTCCCAAAGATTTGGGGTTGACTTCTTAGAATCTTTATGGCCTCTCATGCAGGTCAGCATGGAAGATGACTTTTGAATTGTTGAATTATTAATTTAGATAGGAAGAAACAGTGACTCTAAGACAGCGGGGCCTCTTATAAAAGTCCACAATTCATCAAGATCTCAAGACCTTATCTCTTGGCAAATCATCTTGGCTTCACTCATACATTCTAATGCATCATATATTTTTCATTTATTGAGGGTCATCTGGATACTAGGAGTTACTGTGCTAGGCACTGAGATTACAGAGGTATTTATTTCTGCCCTTAGGAGCTTAAGGTTTGGAATGATGTTCTGTTTATGGTAGAATCATAATAAATTACTGCCACCTTAATATCCTTCTTCTTTTGGTCACTTAATCTCATCTGCTTCTTCTCTTCTCTGTTTTATATATCAGGTCACAGTAGGAGAATTTTGAGTTTCTGAGCTATAACTCCTCATCAGAAGGGAAAATACAAAAACTGTGTAAAACATCACCAGTTTTTTAAAAATGATAATGACACAATAGATTTTTATTAAAAATGTTGACCTCAGTTTACTAGGTCATTAATTATCAGTACTTATTGCCTAAGAAGGGGCTTTTAAGCTTATTTGTGGAAACATTTTCACATTCTTGCTACGTAATATTTCTTGAGTTAAGAAAAGTTTTTCTTGGCAGAGACCATATATGTCCATTGCTAAATATTCAAGGTTGAGTCATGCATGTGTGTGCATCTTAACTCATCTCCTAGCAAATGAACTATTGATAAAGGTCAGTGCTTGTATGAATAATGTAACGAATCCTACCACAGGCATCAGCATTCCTGTTTAGAGTTGCCATCAGAAGCATTGTTGCTTCAGAGTAAATTATTTATATATATAATTGCTAATACTATATTTATATTGTATTTATAATGTACAATTATATATAACATGTTATGTATAATATAACATGTTATGTATAAAAAGACCTGATCTCTACTTTCTGAAAGTATATATCTAGACTGAGAGGTTTAGTCCCTAGCATGAAATATTTGTGACCTATAAACCCACTTAATAATTACATACTACTGATTGGGTTTGAGTTGGGCTGTGGCTAAATAAGTTTTGTACCAAATTGAAGTTAGGGTGCAAGATGCTGGGTCTCACTAAATTTAGTGTCTGGATGCTGGTGTTAATGTGGACACCTCCTCGCTTCCCTTGCTTTCTTCTCTTTCTCTTCCTCACTGTCTCTGCCTCTTCTCTCCCTATTTTTAGAGCTTGATGTAACCGCTGTGATAGTCAAGAACTAAATAACATGGAGTAAGAGGGAAGAAATGCAGCAAGATGTATGATCCTGTCAAAAAGGATTTATAAGTGATTTAGCCTATGACTACAGAGAATCACCAGAGTCACCAGCTGGGACACAATTTCTTCTCCTTTGACCACTTTTGTCATAATTTCCAGTATTAAGCCATTGTCCATTTGATAACCCGATCTTAATCTGCCTCTTAAGATGACCAAAATAGTAGTTAGTGATGCTTGCAGCTTTAATACATCTGCATTAATTTGATTTATGGTTTAACACTTGGCTCTAATTAATTAGTAAAACCCTAGTTTGATATTGTCTATAAACTCTGTGTTTGGGTTGAGACTTGGTTTATCATACCATTTATAAGCCTTAAGCAGGAAGGCTCTCTGCCTGTATATCTGTATAGTAGTTTAAGTCTCACAAGTATCTCTTTTCTTTTTTTTTAGTGTTTGATTCCATTTAACTATTTTCCAATAGTTTGTATTGCTAATTAAGAAGCTATATAGGAATACTTAGGGCAATTGGGGCTGGAAGTCAGCTCTTTAAATGGGAGTGATTTGTAGTTTTTGTACAAGGTGTGTTAAATCATTAAGTGCTGAAGGGCATTTTACTGTTAAGTAGTTTGGTTCATTGGGACTTTATTTACTCAGCAGGTGGACTATCTTTAATTTTCTTCTGTTTGGATAGTGTTCTTTTCAATATCCTATAATTGTAGCTCTTTGGCCTTTGCAGGAAGTTTTCATTGCTGAGTGTTCTCGGTAAAGATTTGGAGATTCTTTTGAATGTTTTAGAAACTTGCATGATTGAGAGAGAGAGAGAGAGAGAGAGAGAGAGAGAGAGAGAGAGAGAGGGAGAGGGAGAGGGAGAGGGAGAGGGAGAGAGAGAGTGAGTGAGTATGTGGCAGGGTTGGTAGAGGACATTTGAAGAAATTACTTTTTGTTCTGGTAATTATAAAGATGGGAAAAGTTGCACCATAAAACAGGTGTGTTTAGGACTTCGCTTTTCATAGCAACAATTCTTTACATTAATGAAGAACTGCTTGAGGATTTTAGATTTTCAGCTTGATTTTTTTTCTCGTGTGACTACTACCACCCCGCCCCACCCACATCCAAGTGGAAGCTTGTGGACGCACTGTTGGAGCATTCCAGGGTGAAGCAGGCCTCCCTGGAACTTAGATTCTTTATCACATTTCCAGAGGAGTTCATTTCAAGTTGCTGGTACTAGCAGCTTAAGCCTGATATTGCCCAATCCTAAACCTTCTTATTGATGGGTGGGAGGGAGTGGGATTGCTGTTAAGGAAATTTTATTATCTCTCAAAGGGGAGAATTTATTATAGGGGTTTTCTTAGATGATCTCTTTCATGTGGGTTAAGACGTTTTGAGCTCTGAATGTCCAAGCTGCTTAGAGATTCTAAGTTGTTCTCAACTGGGGGTGGTACTGCCATTCTCAAGGGGTGTTTGGACATGTATGGGGGTGTTATTTGTGGTCAGAGTGATGGGGGGATGGGCACGACTGGAATTCCACAAGTGGGGGCCAGGGATGCCATACTTCCTTCTTTGCCAAGAGCAATTGAGTAATTGTTTCACTCTAGATACCAATCACAGGGGCTTGAGAACCCTTGAGAAGTGTCATTTTATACATAATGCTCTGCAGTGTTGATTGACACTGGTTGTAGGGGTAGGGAGGTACTCAGCAAAAAATAAGTGGGATGTGAGAGACGAGGGGGGAAGGGGAAAAAGGCAAGTGACTAGTGTTTAGGTGAAAATGGAGAAGAGTACCTCAATTCGAAAAGGTGGAAACTTAATTGCTTACTTCTCAGAAGAGTGAGGCTACTTTGATATTGCATCAAATTATTCTACTGGCTTTTGACCATGAAAAGACGTTTAAAAATTATTTAAGCAATCTTTGAGGTCTGTGAGGACAACTGACTCTTGGATGCTTAGACATATACAGCTTGGAGAGGATGGTGGGGAAAGCCATAGGATAATTTTGGTGGCACCTGTGGAACCCGTTGGCTATCTGCCATGCAAGTGAAGATGCTTGGATCAGGCCTGGGAAGACTGTAGGTGCTATAAGGTGAGACGGGTCTCTGTTAGCAGCCTGTTGGTAAGCCACTCACTGGCCTGTTCTCTGAGTTTACATGCTCTAGGCAAGGATCTGGGGGAATGAAATGGAGCCCCAAGCCTTCCTCATGGCCAAAGTCTGTATCCTAGTCCAGTCCTGTATCTACCCAGTGACCTTTAGTTTTAACTGTTAATGGCATGAGTGAGCTCTAAGTTTTCTTACTCAATACATTCAATCATGTCATTCTTTTGCTTGGTATTTAGAGTCCTTTATTCTCTGTCCACTACTGTACAAGAGGTTCTCAGCGCTAGGTCCATTAGGCCCTCACCCATGCTAGACTTGTCTCGAGCTGTTTGGGCCCTCCCTAACACCTGATCTCTCCTGCTCATCCACAAAGGCCCAGTGCAGTCCTATTCTCCTTCATGAAGCCCTCTCTGACTAGCCTGTGATGTTAATTTTTTTCTCCTTGAGACCAGTTGGTTCTTAATTATATCTGCTGCTTATTTGGAACCAAATCATTTATTGTCATATGGCATAGCTTTGGATTCAGACTACCTAGATGTGACTCCCTGATCCACTGTCTACTAGCCGTGAAATTTGGTTAAGCCTCAGTTTCCTCATCTATGAAATGGGACTATCAATAATATCTCATAGGTTTGTTGTGAGGACAAGCAAGGTAATCTGTGGAAAACACAAAATATTTCTGGCACACAGTAACTTCTAGGTAAATGAAAGCTGTCATTTATTTTGTGAGAAATGTGGTGAAAAAGAGCATAGACTCTGGAATCACACGCACCCTGAGTCGGAATTAGACATTTTCTACCTCTGCAAACTTGAGGGAAGTTTATTAATATCCCTGAGGTTTAATTTACCCTTCTATTAAGTAAGTAAAATTCCTGCTTCTTAAGATTTCCAAGAGGATCCTGCAGATCTGTATGAAGCTTTATATATTGTTAGACACACAGCAGGTGCTCAATAAATAGCAGCTATTGTTGTTGCATGGCTATTTAACTTACACTGTATAAATAAATTTGTGGCTTTATAAAAAAGACATCTTAGCTTTCTTTGTTTCTTCTACAAATCCTAGAACAATGTTTTACACATAATAGGTATTTTTTTTTAATGGTTTTAGTGAGTCTGAAATATTATTTTTGTCCTTTTTATTTTTAATTGCACTTAAATGATGTGTGTACATGATTACTTATCATCTGGCTTGGTGAGTTTTGCCTCAGAGTTTTTGACTACTTGAACCATCTTCTTACTATTGTTTTGCTCTATCAAAACATCAGGGCTTTGAAACAATAATTTAGAAAAAGTAGTCAACTGAAGGGTTTGTAAACTGAGTTTAAAAAGAATTCTCGTCATCTCTTTGGTGATCTGTTAGAAAACTAGGCAGATAAAATATTGCTCAGAAAGAGCAGTAGGTTGGCTTGCTGCGAATGTCTTGTTTCAGTTCCATTAATTAAGTCCTTGACTGTTTTACCAGTTGATGTTAGGCAGAGGATGGTCTTCCATACAATTTGTTACCTTTGGCTGTCCTGGCTGCAGTGTAAAGTTTTGGAAATAAGCAAGTGACTAAAATCTTCAAAAGGGAAATGGCCTTGCTAGGGTGGATAAGGTGTGAGAATTGTAGTGAACTGTCACACCCACCTTATAAACATCAGATGTATGTCTATCAATACCAAGGGGAAAAAGTTTAAAAAAGTAGAAGGAAATTAAGTAAAATTATGGATGAATCAAGAAATTGCCTCTTAAATTTATTTGTTTCTTCGTGTTCAGTGAAGTAGGACTATTAAAACGTCGTGTAGTTTTACATGCTTTTAAAAAGAGCACAGGTACCTCCTCAGGTAGACTAAATATCTGGCAGGACCTGCACATGTTAAAAAGATCTAGCAGGAAAATAGGATTTGCCATAGAAATTACCTAACTCTAGTAACTCTGGACAATGTTCCATTGGCTGTGACTTGCTTTTCTCTTCTTAGAAGAGAATTCATGAGCCAGGAAAGAAACTTACAAGGAAAGGATAAAAGAATGAGGCTGTTATTAATACGACTCAATATGTTTCTCTCTCTCTCATTTTTTAACTTTCAGATAGTTCTCTTATTTTAAATTATTCCAGATTTTGTTTTTCTTTGTATGGATTTAAGATAGTAAACTCCAATTTAAAGTCTCATTATTACCCTGATATGGTTTTATATATCTCTGATATAATATAATAATGATTCCAGTAGATTGAATTTGACACAAAGGAATCATTGTATAATGATTATGTGCTGTGTCCCAACTGTGCCCAGCGCTGTGCTAGAGGCTGTAAAGGATACAGAAGTGGTGGTCTCAATTTAGTGTTGTTCCCCATCCTGGAAAAATGAAAGACTTATTCTCTCCTCTAGGCACCTTACCTGTTATTCTAATATCTGATCTTAATACATTTTAAGTCTAATACTTAGACCATGAACCTTGGGATATGGTTATTTACTAAGAAAGGATTACTCTTGTTTTTCTCCAGCTTGAGGCCCCACAAGTTTGCAAAATAAGTTTATCCTTTGTCTATTTTTTTAAAAAAGAGATTGACTCTTTTTTAATTTTTCTAAACTGCTTTTGATTGTTGAAAATTTTCCTAAGCCCAAGAGTTTTTATGTGCAATGTTTGCTGCCAAATAGACTAGCAGTCTCTAATTGAATTATGAGCATATGGTATGGATTCCATATTAGCCCATTTAATGAATTCAATTAATGTTGATAGCAGTTTTGGAAAAAATAATATTTTATCATTCATTCTTGTTTGGTGGAATAATCTTTGGGTGTGTATATGTGCATGTGAAAAGGAACATTGAACAGTGGTCAGTATAGCACAGATGCTAGAACCAAAACTGTCAGGTCCAAATCCTTGCTTTACACATCTTTGCTATTTGATTTTGGACATGTTACTGAACTGCTCTGTACCTCAATTTCTTTATTTATAAAATGTTTATAATAATTACATTTATCTCATGGGTTATTATGAGAATTAAATGACTTAAAGTTGGCAAAATGCTTAGAACAGTGCATGCCCTTTAAACACCACATGTATTTTTTTTGTTTGTTTAAGTCTTTGTACCATCTGTTTTGATACTTGAGAAAGTCTAATGCTGGGAGGGTATGATGTCCATTGGGTTCCAATGGTTCCTTGTCAATAGCTGCCTAGTTCTTGACAAAAGTTTTTATTTCAGCATGCATTACTACGTTTTCTTCCTTGATTTTATTGGAAGAAATATATTTTGAAGTTATGAAAGTTATTGATTGCAAAACTACCTCTTGGTTAAACTGTATTGGTTGAATATGTATGTTTGGAAATTATTTGTTGAAAAAAGTTTTAATTTTTCTCTATTTAGATTTTTTCCCCATAAACTTTGTGTTTGGCTCCAGTGTGTTAAACCCATACTCCTCCTGTTTCCCCATTTTTTTTAGACTTCAGGTTATTAAACAATAAAGCTTAGATAATATCTAGCAACTTTTAGAGAGGTTGTGAATAAAGGCTACTTATTTGAAACAAAACAGTCAAAATATAGTGAATATAGACCAATCAAAATCAGAAACACCTGCAATGTTATCAGACCAGATCTAGACCAATTTAAACAGCACATATTCCCTTTATTACAGAGTGAATGACAGGCTTCTGACACAGTAGACCATTTTGGTTGATTGCTAAGAGGCCACCTAGTAATGATAGAGTGTCAGTTTGATTTTTCTGGATAGATATTTCCAAATAGTCATTTGGGAGTTAGATATGGAAGTTAATGCTCAAAAGGTGAATTTGACAAATGAATTATCATGATTTGTTGATAAATTGAGTAAATTGGGTTTGATATATTACTTTAGATAACAGTATTTAGGAGATCAAATGTGAAAAACACTAATTATAAAGAGTTATTTAATTGCAAATTTCCCTTATCAGTCACATTTTTTTTTTTATGTGAATGCTTTTAAATAACTGGCTTTGAGGTGCTTTGAGGTGTCTATTTGGTGTTCTTTTCATGATGTGTTTAACTTTGTGTTCTATCAAAAAAAAAATAAACCTTAAAATTTGGCTGGTAATACAAGTTGCTTAATGAATAGCACTACATATATGTATTTTCAAAACAGGCAATATTTTGTTCTGAGAATTTTCTTCTTGTATACTTAGTTTCTAAGTGTATACTTTTTTCCCCTCATAGCAGTATGAAGCTCTTTGTAAGTGGACTGATCTTTAGATTGTTATATTTTTTTAACCAGAAGTTATTAGATACTAAAGGAGACAAATGTACTAAACTTTCAAATGTAATATGTTGATTACTAACAATAGACCTAATTGATAAAAATGATTTAATATATGTTGTGTTAATAGCTAAACCTCCAAAGCCCCTAATCTCCCATGGAAATATTGCTTTGTAGAACAAAATCCAATGAGAAGTTCTGGGATTCCAGAGTGAATTTGTACATTCCTTAGGGGCATTTTTGCAAGGGAGGTTGTTGTGTTTTAAAGGTAGTTGATAAGAGACCTGCACCACCAACCCCAGACCTGCACCACCAACCACCATCATGCATTAGTCTATAGAAGGTATTTGGGTGTACGTATTCCTGTACCACTCGGTACCACCATTTAGCCAAGGGAAGTTTCTGACCATTTGCAGCATACATTATAAATCAGGATGTCACTGCCAGACAATCAGATTTGAACATTCCTTGAACAAAGTAGCCTATATCCCCTAGGAATAGATTGTTTAACTATGTTTATATCATGCTGTTGATATGCCTGCATTTATACAAGTCATGATAGCACATTGTTTATTTATTTTAGGAGTAGGTAATTGATCTGTATATTTACCTCATTTTGAATTAATCAGACAAAAATTGAAATGAGTTAATCAGACAAAAATTTAACATGATTGCTTAAATACATGGGGAAAAATACAATTATTCTTCCAACTTCTAAATTACTTCTCTATCACCTTTGGTTTGTGAAAGAATAATTTTGAGTCATCTCCAAGTTGGGCTGATGTTGGCTGCTCTCTTTAAAAAATTTCCTACTTGGCACATAGTGCATGGAGAGGTCACTGGTCAGACATTTGAGGGAAACTCAAGAGAATTTCCAACTGCCAAATTAGTTCCCTGGGGAGAACCAGGAAAAATCAAAGAATATATTGGTTAAATGAAATGAACTTGTTTAAGTTAAATTCTCTTTCTGATATCTTAGGGGATGGATAATCACTGCCACTTGGGAATGTGGCAACTTTTGGTGCTAAGTTTGTGTACTCTGGTTGGCTGCATAGATTATTTTTTTTTGGCCTATTTATTTATTTATTATTATTATTTTTAACACCTACAGCACCTGGTATTTCTAGCTGGTCTCCCATCTAAGTATTAACCAGGCCTGACCCTGCTTACAGCTTTTTTTTTTTTTTAAGAATATTTGTTTGCAGAGATGAGATTACAGACATGGCATCTTACAAATTTGTTAACAACAACAACAACAACAACAACAACAATAAAAAGAGCCAAAATATTGGTATGAATCTAAGAATAAGGGACCATAAATTGTTAATGATTTAGTAATAAGAAAGCAGTTTAAGCAAAATATAGAATGGGAATTGAAAAAAGGGCAGTCAAGCAGATGTAAAATTACTCTTGATGTTATCAATTAGAGATAAACACTTAACATTCTAGTCTTTCGATGCTTTTTTTCCTCCTCCATATGTAACTCTGTTATAGGTAAAATTCTGCATCCTTGTCACATTATATTGTATTTCTCCTAACCTTTAGTGGTTCTTCATAACCATTTTTAATGAATTCCTAATGTGTCAATATGTAGATATTAGAAAATGTAATCTTTTTTCTATTATTGGACATCTAGGTGGTTTACAGTTGTTATCAATAATAAAGTGATAAAAATCTCTAGCTCTTTAGGAAACAGTACTTAGAAGTAAACATACTAAGTTAAAAAATAAGCTCTTAAAAAAAGCAACATACATGTTGTCAAATTGCTTTGCAGATTGGTTACATCAAGGTACACTCTATCATCTAGTGTATGAAAATGACATTTTTCCCGTAGTTCCCGAAACAGAACATAATCATTATATAAATGTTTTCTTAATTTTACAAAACAACATATATTCCTTTGATTACTAATTAGTTGAAAAATTTTTTGTTTTTATTAAAAATTTGTATTCCTGTGAAATATCTATATGGCATAATTTTTTTAAACTGGTTTTCTGTTGCTTGTGGGATTGCAGAATGTGACAGCGAGCATTTTCGCTGTGAAGATGGGCATTGTATTGCTGCATCCTGGAGGTGTGATGGGACCAAAGACTGCTTAGACGACTCTGATGAAATTGGCTGCCGTAAGTGAAGAGGGGCCAGGCTAAACTCTGTTTTTAGTAACATAAATGCTTCATAGTGCTTTCAGCTGTAACAAAAAGAGTTGTGTTTTTAGTGATAGATTCAGAATGATCTTCTGTGCTCTGAATGGTTGAAGAGAGAATTGATGGTATTAACAATTGTTTTACTTCTCTTGAGGACAGGGTTCAGTTCACATCAGTTTCTATCTTACCCTTAATTGCAGTTCTAAAAACTCCCATGTTATGTTGATGCTGCTAGTCTGAACCACATGAGTAAGGAAGTGGTTCTATCTACAGAGACATGATGACATGCTATCTATTTGCTTCTTCTGGGCTTTCTGAGTTCACTTTAGGTTAAAGACCAGGAGCAAAAAGGCAATGTATTTCGGGATAAAGGAATAAATGAACAGCTATACCAACAACTTTTCAGAGATTATTATTATAGTTCGGTGTTCTATGACAATCATCATAACAATATGAAAGACAATGGTGATAGCAACTCACATTTTATGGTACTTTCACATATATTGTTTGACTATTTTTTAATATCAAACCATGAAATAATTATAGTCTCCATTTTATGATGTGTACATTGAGGCCCAGAGAACCTGTCAAAGGTTCTAAAGCAAATAAATTGTGTAAATAATAATAATTTGGCTCTAGATCTTCTTTTTCAAATCTCATGGGTTTTCTAGTTCATTATGATGCTTTACTATTAATTATTACAAAACATTTCAAATGATTCAATAATAACTCATGATTAAATTTTACTTAAATTAAAATTGTAGTCTAATACTTTTTGTTATAACTTTGTATTTGTGTGTGTTTGGATTGTTTGTTTTATTTTCTGCATTTCCTTAAGCTTGCTTGCTTGCTCATTCATCACTTATTTATTTATTTATTTATTTATTTATTTATTTATTTATTTATTTATTGCCTACAGCACCTGATATACCTAGGTGATCTTCCATCCAAGTACTAACCAGGCCTGACCCTGCTTAGCTACTGAGATCAGACGGGATTGGGAATGTTCAGGGTGGCATGGCCATAGACTATTTTCTGTATTTTCGTATTGCTTTGGATCATCAGTTTGTTGTGATGCCATTGCCGAGAGTACTTGACAGTGACCTTTATTAGAGTCCACAGACTCTAGTATAGAATTATTATTTGTCATCGAATTATTGAGCAGAAGTTGATGTACATTCTTTTGCAATAAACATTGCTTGTTGGTTAATAGGGTAGATGTTTGACATAATAAGGCCTTTTCTGTTTTCTTTTTAGCTCCCCCTTCTTGCCAGTCAGGGTATTTCCAATGTCAGAGTAAAGAGCTATGCATCCCTAACTCCTGGGTGTGTGACGGTGAGCAGGATTGTGAGGATGGCTCAGATGAACATCAGCATTGCCGTAAGTGTTTGTAGAAGAATTTTGTTTACATCCTTTGGATCTAAAATTTAACCTATTACAAGTACAAAACACATTGGGACGATTCTTTGTAAATGTTGAGATGGGCCTTAAACAACAATTGAACGCACCCCATCAATCTCACTCAGATTGGATGATATTGAAAATACTAATGTGTTGGGGAATTATAAAAATATGCCAGTGATTTGGAAATACCCTAGCCTTTAATTTGGGTTATGTTACTAAAGAAAGAAACAAAACATTTAATAGTATCTATAGGTGGGGTCTTTATTCGTGTGGCTAGCATTTGGATGAGTTCTTTTGTTCCTGCAGTCAAAGCTTCCACCCCTTCTGCCCCAGTAAACTCTTCATTTCAATTAAGTGGAGCAAGTAGGTAGGTCTGTTGAAGGCATTTTTCGTAGTTACTTCAGTTACTGCTGCTATAGCCACTATTTGATGAGCAGCAATAAGAAAAAAAATAATAGCAATGAAGAGGACCCTAGCAACTGCTGCATTCCTGGACATGGAGGGGGTTCAAGGCAGTAACCTGCAAGAAACCCTTAAATTATAATTTCTTTGGGATCAAACTGTAAAAGAGAGTTTTATTGGCTGAGAGAGTAGATTTGGGTTAATATAAGATGGCAACATGTGAAAATGTCTATTATCTGTATCATTTCTTTGCTTTATTAAGGATATTTGTATAATTTAAAATCACTCTTTTATCAATGTGGATGTTTTTGGCTGCAAAGAATGAAAACTGCAACTTAAAGTTAAGCAAAAGGGAATTTATTATCTCATATAGTAAGCACGGTGGTTCCAGGATTGATTAATTCTTGGCTCAATAACATTATTTTATTTTCTCCCACTTTATTTTTTGCTCTGCCATCTTTAGCCCATTTGCTTTTTGTGATTACATGAGAGTTGCAGAAGTCTTAAATTTACATCTTTCTAATTTAACTTTCAGTGTCTAGAAGAGAGAATTTTAACATTCTTTCCCTGTGTTCATTTGTTATTTCCTGTCTGTTCTCCCTCCCTCCCTTCCTTCCTTCCTTTTTTCCTTCCTTCCTCCCTCCCTCTTGAAGGTCCTAGGAGAAAGATAGGGTACCCTGCAGATAGCAGATTTTTGATGGGGCTAGATCATGAATCTCTGAGGAATAGCGACTATGCTTTTCTCAGCTTGCACCTCTAAGGCCTGGCATTCTGTCTGGAAGATAGTAGGTTTTTGATAAATGGATATTGAATGAAGGAATGGTTTATTTTTATCTTTTGGCGAGATATGCCATTTTGGTTCCTATTCTTGCTTTCCACGAAGATTAGGAAGAAAACTTGAGTTGTAGATTGTGATACAATGTATAGTGGATGATCTCTTGGTAACAATACTTTACAGAGGGGAAGGGAACTACTAAGGGCAGCTGCTTGGAGAAAGAAACTAGAGATAACTTGATAACAGTAATTTACAAGCAATGTTACATACTGTTTTAAATGAGTATGGATTGTATAAGGCAATTTTTGCATATTTTAACAATATAAAAGTCTGTCTATAGAAATCTTTTAACTGCAGACAGAATATACCAATACTATGTTTACTAAGTTCTCACTAGAGAACTCCTGATTGTCCAATAGAATGGGCACTTTTTTCTCCTCATCATAGTGGGTGGACTTTTTTCTATTGCACTTGACTTTGATGATCACTCTTCCTTCTTGACACTATACCTTGTATTCCCTGACTCCCCACTGTCCTGGCTCTCTCCTTAACTGCTCTGATCATTCATTTTGTTTTCCTCTTCTACCCAGTCCTTGAATATTGATGTTGCTTAGAGTCTGATTTTTGCAGCTCTCACTCTATATGCTCTCCCAGGATAATTTCAACCATTCTGATGATCTCAAAAACCCTCTGTGGGCTGATAAGATACAAATCTATGCTTAGGATCCAGATTTCTCACCCACACTTTAGTCTTGAAAGCTGCCTTTCGGATATCTCCAATATGCCTCAAGCTCAAGGTATTCCAACTAGAATTGATCATCTTTCCCCAGGAACTCTCTTTCCTTCTATATTTGCTGGTCTATATGTGTTATCTTTATTTTAGAAACAAAGTTAACTCACTGACTGTAAGGTACTAGCAAAAAATACAAAATTTGTATCAAACTATTAGAAATAGGCAGACTGGAGTTGTTTTCCTTGTTAATCTAGAATTTCAGGAAACATGTTTCCTAATGAAATCCTTTCATTAGATGAAGAAGAAAGATGGCTGTAGGTGATGTTAGGATGTAATTGATTAGCATGAAAAGGATATCACAATCTCTTGGGCGCCCAAGCCAGAAACTTGGAAGTTATTCATGATTCCTTCCTCCCTTTCACAGTTCATATTTAATAATTCCTGCCTAATTTGCTTTATAAACATCTCTAAACTTAATCTCCTTTCCATTTATGCTACCACTGTCAACGTCTCTGATCTGGGTGACTACAGCAGCCTCTGGACTGGCCTCCCTGCCTCCAGTCCTGTGTTTCCTCAGGTTCTCGGTGACACCGATGCTGGAAAGTTCTAACTAACCCCTTGGTAGCTGTCTGTCACCTCAAGGAGAAATCTCCAACTCTTTAGTACAGTTTCATGCCTATCACTTGCCACACCTGCCTTGAAATGTCTTTATGGGGCCATAGCAGTGCTTGTAGTTCTCTTTGGCATACCATGTAGAATTCCAGCTTATGCCTCTGTGTGCACTGCCTAAGTGCTCATTGCCAGCTGGTTCTTCCTTCCTTCTGGCCTAGCTATTTGCTGCTTCTCCTAAAGACCCAGGTGAGGTGTTTCTCCTCGTGGAAGCTGTCCTTGTGCATGTTCCCTTCCCAGAGTGAATTAGTCACCCTTCCCTGATGCTTTTATAATTAGTTGTGCACTGGTAATTCATCATTGTTTTCTAATTATTTCTTGAAGTCTCCCCCAGAAAACTATGAGTTCCTTGAGGGTAGGGATTGTGCTTTATTCATTTTTATATTCTCATTGTTTTTGTACTTTGTGGCATACAATAGGCCCTCAACAGATATTTGTGTGATAAGGAATAAGTGAATTCAGGTGTTAGATTGGTTGATGGAACTATGTAATTTTAATTTGTTGTTTCTCTATGTTTGAATGAACGTTTGATTACTTCCTTGTGAATCCTTTAAAATGTTAAGCACAAAATATGGAACGATTTGGGCTTGAGTTTAAGAAGAAAGCCATGATAATTAAAGTAATTTTGGTCCTTGATGTAGTTTTTTTTCTTATTTTGTTTAAGGCTACTCATCATTTGCCTTTTCAGGAAAAAAAGAAAGCTTTAAAATTTTATATGGAAATTGGCAATACATATTTAAATATGTTATGGGAATTTAAATACTACCACTCAGGATGTGTTAATCTTTTTAATCTTATTCACATGAAATTGTGCTTCTATCATGCACAGAATTCAGACATTTAAGTGACTTCTAGAAAATTTGATCTATTCTTTTAATTTGATCTATACTTTTTGTAATAGAAGTAAAATTTACCCACAGATACAAGGTACTGGGAGAAGATACGAAATCATACTGTCAAAGTGTCAGAAATAGGCTGACTGAAAAATTTTGTTTTGCTATTCAAGAATTACGTGACACATTCATAATAAAACCATTTTATTAAACAGAAAGAAGAAACAAATGACAAAAATATAATTGATTAAGGGTAGTAATTATTATTTTTTTTTACATCTTATTTATCACATGGTAATCTTAAAATGTTTGAATTTTCAAGTATGCACTTGAAAACTGTTACTGTTCATTTGTTTTTTAAAAATTTTTGATAAGTTTTGATGGCACATCCCTTAACAGACATATAATTTTATTGAAAAACCAAATTTTGCTGAATTTAAGTATCTGTTCTATATAGGAGCACACAAAACTAAAAATTCAGGTAAAAACTTTTTCTTCCATTTGATTATATTATTTGTTTAACAGATTGCATTTTCTCCAAATGCTTTTCTTTTTATGTGGGTAAATTAAAAAAATCTCATAATAATTCTTGCCTCAAACTTACTTAATAGCTTTCACATGATGCTTGAGACATCTATTCATTTGATTTTGTATGTTTTATCCAAAGGCAAATTTGATAAACTGATATCCTGCTTTCACTTACCCTAATCAACATAGGATAAAATTAAGCTGGTTTAGAATTTGTCTCTGCTGTTTATAAAACTGTCAAATGGTCAACGTAGAAAGTTTATATTATGGAGAAAATTCTAAAGAAAAAAATAAAATCACCCATATTCCTACCATGCAGAAATAACCAGTGTTAACACTTCGTCATATTTCCTTCTGATTTAAATAGGATTTCAATGAGGGGGGACCTTTACAATCCTTGATTAGTATTTATAACTACAAAATTCTTATTTCATTCATCCTCTTTATTATATAGTTTTTAAATCTATATTGTGTTTTCAATACACATTGATAAAATAATTATCTATAATAACACATTAGAATGTCGATATGATTCTTTGGACGTTTTGATAGTCTCCTGATAATAATACCTTGACTTTTGTATTGTAAGCTTCCTCCCTTGAGGTAGCTGGGTGCTTTACCTTGTGACCCTATGAACTTTATGTTCATTGTATGCTCTTCTTGCCTTTCTGATATCCTCATTCATATTTGGTAAATGTCAATAGATTGGTCTGTGTTTGGCAGTAATTACAAAGTAATATTTTTTTTCCCCTTCACAGCTGGGAGAACATGCTCAAGCCATCAGATGACATGCTCTAGTGGTGAATGTGTCCCAAATGAATACAGGTGCGACCACGTTAGAGACTGCTCAGATGGAACTGACGAGAAAGACTGCCGTGAGTCCCTTTTAGTCTTTGCACTATATTTGGTTTCGCCTTGGTCCCTTTGGTATTTTAATAAATTTTTTAGATTTGATGATGGACAGAAATGCCTACAACATGCCTCTTGTTACTGAAATCTCTTGGCAGATTCTTTTGTGGATTAGAGGTGATATTCTGATTGGAGTCTTTTTTAAACAAGACATTCTAACCGTATTCTGCCTTAGGACATCATTTTTTTTGTATTTTTTGAAATAAGAAACTTTTAACCATTAACACAGAACCCTGAAAAGTCATTGAATACATTGAGCACAAAGTCCTTTTGGTCACTTCTAATTTTTATTATATTAACTATAGTAAAGTTCTAGGTCAAATGTCTCATTAGTTTTTGTGCTGTTATAGATTCAAAAAATTTTTTTCAGATTACTTTTGGAAAAGTGTTACATTTTGAAAATAGCTTTTCCTGTAATGTTTGCATGCTATATTGGTTTGTAACTGATCACCATAAGATCAGGCATATAAATCACAATATTCTGTGTATAATGTTTAAATATTACCATAACCAAAATTAGAGAGTACAGTCATGGTGCATGATGTACTTCTTACAAATAAGTAATCTGCCTCTCTTGAGGTTTACATGGAATTGTTAGCCTACAATAATACAGGAATTATTCTACTGAGTCAGTCCTATGGTCCATTGAACTCTATCTTTAGTCTCAGACATATCTAGTTTCTCATAAAAGCCCTCATTAATCTGTCATTACTGAATTTGTTCAGAACTTCCTCAAGTTTTTATTCATTTTTTTCTTGTATATCTTTTGGTATACTGCATTTTATAAGTCTGCTATGTGCTTCCATTTTTTATTACTAAGGTACTTCCTTTCTTTTGCTCTCAAGTTTATTGTTTTAACTTTAAAAAGAGTTACTTTAATATTCCAATATTCTGATAATTAATGGATGGATTTTGTGTACTTTAGAAACCTTCATCATCTACTCCTTAGTTATCATGTCTCCATCTAAGATTTAAATAGTCTGTTCTCATGGGATACTTCCTCTACTGTTTGATCTTTTTGATTTAAGTTTAGCTCTCTTGCCTATCCCTAAAGTCCTTCCTTTGGTCCAAATGGTATATTTTATGCTTTTGGATGAAAGAATTATCTTCTGTAGATTTTGCTACACTTCCAAATATGGTACTGTGTCTAGTGTAAGAGTTAACATAAACTAGTTATGAGCAAATTATTCCTATTTACTGTACCTTTCAAGCTGTACTCTTAATGGAAGAAATACTTGTACATGTGACCAAACAGGCCCAGATTCATGCTGCATCTACACTCTTATCTCATGGTACATTTTTAAAAAAACCATGCTTTTCTTCTAATGCTTTCTTTCCTTGTATGTTGTTATTCTTTGAGATGAGTCTGTGCTATTTGTCTTTGTATTGCTATTTCTCAGCAGAGTTCCTGGTATAGTTCTGTTGTGGTACAATTTCCAACTTAAATACTCACTTTTGAGAGAGATTATGTTGCCTCTTGTTTGGGTATCCTTTCACTTTGGACATTTTGCAGAGAATTTAGACACCACACTGGCAATTTTAGTGATGGTAAGGGTGTATCTGGATGTCGCAAGATAGTCAATACTTTTCTTTTTTGTCAAGCAAACATTAGGTTCTTTATTGAGGCAAGTGAAGAAAATATTTTGATAAATCATATACAGTTATGCTGCTTAATGAAGGGGATATGTTCTGAGAAATGTGTCCTTAGGTGAGTTTGTCGTCATGTGGACATTATAGAGTACACTTACACAAACCTAGATGGTATAGCCTAGTCTATATCTAGGTTATATGGTATAGCTTATTATTACTTCTAGGCTACAAGCCTGTACAGCATATCACTGTGCAAACGACATAAGATTAATTCAAGCACAAGAGAAAATGATGTTCTTATTACAAGAAGCAGTAAATGCTAGATGCATGAGGCAGCTGGTGACACAGTACAGCATACTGTTTTATAGCAAACTTTTTTTAATAAGTAGGAAGAGTACAATCTAAAACAATAATAAAAAATGTAGTTTAGTAAGTACACGAACCAGTAACAAAGCCATTTATTATTATTAAGCAGTATGTACTATTCATAATTATATGTGCTATACTTTTATATGACTGGCAATCTGTAGGTTTGTGTACACCAGCATCACCACAAACACATGAGTAATGTGTTGTGCTATGACTTTAGGATTGCTACAGTGTCACTAAGCAATAGGAATTTTTCAGCTCCATTATAATTGTATAAAACCACCATTGTATAAGCAGTCCATTGTTGACCAAAATGTCCTCTGTGGCACATATTTATATTACATTTTGCAGTATTTTATAAACTTCCAAGTGTTATGTAAATTCCGGTTATTATTATTAGGTTTCTCAGTGAGGACAATAGGGCAGGTGTACATACTTATACCCTCTTATGAATAAAGAATCTAAAACTGCAAAGAGTAGAGCATCTTGTTCAAGGTTGTACAGTGCGTGGCAGAGCTGGTCTCAACGCGTCTTCTGGTTCCAAGTTTGGTGACGGTTCTTCAAGAAGGACTTTATTTACAGAAGGAGAAAGTCCTACCTTGTGCAAGTTTAAGAGAGAACCAGAGGCCTGTGCCACCAGCCAACAGTCTGCATCTTTCCCCCTTATTTGCAAGTCTATAAAAATGAGTGCTTTATTGCAAATGTAATGGGACTGAAGGAAATGTTACTTCAGGGAAAATAAAAAGCAACCGAAACAGACTGTTTGGATTTATTCCATGTGAACACCCTACAGCCAAGTCTAAAGTCACCAGTACAACTGCGGGACAACTTTGCCAATGGACCTTCCAGAAAAAAGCTGGCAGGGTGCGAACATGCAAGTAGCTGTTACAGAAAAGAATGAAGAAAAGGAAGTGGGCTTTATAAAATATCTGGGGAGGAGTTTTTAATCAAGTTTTTGTTTGTTTATTTTTTAAGTACAAGTAACTGGTGAAACGAGGATTTGTTAAGGAAACAGAACCAGATTTATAGCTCATTATTTCTGGAATTATACAAATCAAATTTCAGGGATCATGACCTTAAAATCTCACACATGCAAGAGGGTTTTACACCGAGGTACTCTTATTTCTCTCTACCTTGTTTATTTATTGTTTTTGTTATTTATGGAGCAGTGTAAAAAATCTACCAAATCAGAGGAAATTAAGAAAAGAATCTCCACATTTCCTTGTTAGTGCTTTGATCTTCTGGCCATAGCCAGATCTGTACAGGAAGGAAATGAATAGCCTGGATCAAAGTCTTTAGAAAGTGCCAGTATAGGGGGCAGGATTGGCCTCATTTTGTTTTCCATCTTTGTTTGGAGCTCTTGTGGGAAGTGGAAAAGGGAACTGCCATTCACTTAGCACCAATCACTATCTTATGCAATTTTTACATTAATATTGCCAGGTAGGTGGGATGACTATCTCCACTTTACAGAGATTGTAGAGATTGTCAAGAAGCAAGGGTGGAAGAGCCAGGATTTTAACTTAGGCCTAAACCCTATCTATGCCTGTGCTCTCAGAATACTTTTTTGAAATAGAAGTTTACAAAGTATTTTTGCCTGAGGTTACTTAGCTATTTTATTATTCTAAAAAATTATTTTTTAGACCTTTTTATTTTTGAAGGTTTCAAACCTAATCAAAAGCAAAGTGAATTGTATAACAAATTTCTTTGTACTCATCATTCTTATATCAATTATCAACTCATAGCAAATTTTGTCTTAACCATATCTCTTTATTCTCCCCATTATTTTGAAGCAATTTTCAGACATCATATAAGAACTAAAACATAACCATAATTTCATGATCACACCTAAAAGTTAACAACTTTTTAAAAAATAATCAGATATTCAGTTAGTTTTTAAAATTCCTCAGTTGTCTTATTATTTTTTACAGCATTATTATGTAAATCAAAATCCAAAAAAAATCTGTATGTTGGAATTAGTTGCTGCCTTTAATTTATAGGTTTGCCTCCAATTTCTGTCTTTTACCCCTTGCAATTTATTTTTTGAAAAAACCACATCAGTTGTCCTGGAGTTTCTCATAGCTTGGTTTTGCTATTGCATCCCCTGATGTCCTATAAAATGTCCTCTGTGTCTCCAGAGTGGGGTTGGTAGTTAGATCTGGAACAGGCTTCTCAACCTTGTCACTAATGACATTTGGGGCCAGATGATTTTTTAATTGTGTGGAGCTGTCTTGTGCATTGTAGAATGTCTAACAGTAGTCACGGCCTCTATTCATTAGAAGCCAGCAGCATCTCCCAGTTGTGACAATCGAAAATGTCCCTAGGCAATGTGAAATGTCATCTAAGAGCAAAATGTCCTTCCTTTCTTTCCCTGCTCCAGTTCAGAATAGCACTATTTTAGAAGCTTGAACAGGTGATGCAAGGATTTTATTTTTTTTGTATATGTGAGGGCAACATACTTTATATTTCTAGTAGGAGACGTAATATCTGTCTCTCTTTGTGATGTCAGCAGCCGTTGATCTTTGTTGCGACCCATTTAGTTATAGAGGTACTTAGCTGTTTTAAATGTCGTTGTAGGGTTATAGCAGCTGTTTATTAGTCATTTTAAATTAGAATGTTCCCACATGATCAAGGAATAAGCGAGGCTTGGCTGGAAATGATTTTTGCAAGACATAACACTTTATTCTAATCTGCAGTCATGATGCATAAGAATCAATACTGTGAAAAAACTGAATCGGCCTATGAATATGATTTTATTTTTCTATTTCTCAAGGGTAAGGTTTTCTATAGGAACTGATCTTACTATATTAAGCAACTAGAAACCTCTTAAATATAGTAAGAGATATTGGAAAAGCACCAAAGGACTAATTCTTTACCCCAAATATTCAAAAAGATCAGTAAGTTTGCCTCTCTAGTTCATAGTCTTGCCTGTCAGATCAGATTCCTAGGTCATACATAGTCCCCACCCTTTCAGTCTTAATAAGATGAAGACATAGAGCTCCAAGATAGAGCACCTTGTGTCCATTCCAGGCATTCCTTTTACAGAACAAAGAATGGTGTGTAAGAGTTATCTCAGGGAGACAGGGAGAGGAGGGGAGATAAGAGAATGGGTGAGATGGTGAGGAAGGCAAGGGTATAAGCCCCTAATAAAAAGATTATCCTTGAAATAAATTAGGTGTAGTATAAAAGTTTCTTATTGTGTTTGGTCTTTTGTCTGCTGTATTCCTTTATGCATAAGGTTTCACTGTTTGAGAACTATGTATGAATATGTATATATATCAAAAGCTGCAAAAGAGGTGAAAGCTCATTTTCCCCTAAGTTATTTTCCTCTTCAATCTGGCCATCTGTAAAATGGCACCTGATATTAAACAAGTTCTCAATTTTTTTTTTTAAAGAACAGAGAGATTCAAAACTGCAGTCCATTTTACTTCTAATGGGATTAGCATCAAGGAAAACCACTCATGCAGAGTCTAAGATAAACACTAGAACAAGGCAGCAATTATGGGTCATTTAATTAATATATTGCAGTGACTTTCGGTTGCTCCAAAATAGTACATTTCCTCCCTAGTTAAGTAAACAGATTATTTTGTTTTTATCAAATGTCATATTAGAATGATTTTGGTGTGAGTAAAACTATTGCTAATTATCAGTGGTTTGCAGCACTCTTTTGTTACTTAGGAATGCCGAAGAAAGGGTAAAATCCCTGTTACAATGAAGGCTTTCTTGCTGATAATCAGCAGTATTTGGTCTGCCTGCAACTGGGGCCGCTTTGTCCCTGCAAGTTTATTTCTATAGACTTTCTGTTCTTTAGAACTTAAACATTTTCCTTTATGTATCTAACTGCTGAAACCCTACCTGGTGGAACAGTTGGAGGGAGATAGAGAGGATGGTTAAAGTCACTCTGTGAACTTTGATGGCACGTGAAAAACATGTTCTTCAAACTGTTCCACACGGAAGCTGCCCAATGAGTCTTGTTCTTACTTCTCCTCTCTCTACTTGAGGTGAGAAAACAGGAGCAGAGAGACTGACCCCATCTTACATATCACATCGCAGGTGCATCTTTTTAGCATTCTTACAGTTGACATAGGATTCAGAGTCCCAAAACCTTGAGGAAAGAGAAAAAATTTTTATTCTCTATCATTCAAGCACATAGTACATATATCTTCCACCTAAGATCCCTCTCAGCTGTTGCCCAATTCCTCTGCTCCCTTCTACAACCAAGTTACAAAGCGTTCTCTTTAATCACTGCCTGTTTCCTCTCTTCCTTTCCTTCTGGAACTCACTGAAAATTTCAATTCCACCAGTCTCCTGAGAACATTCTTGGCAATGCCACCAAACACCTCCATTTTGCTAAACCTAATGGTTCTTATTCAAATATAACCTTATCAGAGAGCTACTCCTCACTGTTGCTCTTTATCATTTTACCCTGCTATATTTCCACAACATTTTTTAATGTTTAAGAATGTTTAATCTCTTTTTGTCATTCAATACTGTATTTGTTTCAGGTGTACGACATAGTGGTTAGACTTTTATAGAATATATAAAGAGATTCCTGATTAGTAGCCCCGACACCATTCATAGTTATCGTAATATTATTGACTATATTCTCTCTATAATATTTTTTCTATGTGACATTTATTTTAATGTCTGTCCTTCCACTCTCCAAAACAGAATGTAAATTTCCTGACTTAATGAAGTTTATCACTTTATCTCTAACACCTAACAGTCCTATAGGTGTGCAATAATTATTCATTGAATGAAATATTTTTTAAAAAGCTGTAGGAGTTTCTACTTCACTTGTAATTTAGCTTATTTCCTTATCCAGTTCTTAGCACAGTATCTAGAATGCCGGATTTCAATAAATATATGTTAGAGAATACAGTTCTAACTAAGAAGAAGTTAGCATTCTGTAGGATAACTGGCTTCTAGCTTACTGACATTCACTCAGTAATGATTTGCTGATGAGTAATCAATTATCTGGGGCCAGGTTCCCAGCAGGGGGACTGGACCACATTACTTTTAGTTGTGATTTGAAAGTGGCCAATCTCTTAATTCTGGGGGAGTAGCTAGTCTTCCTGTCTCTTTGGTCAGACTTTGCCTATTTGTTTTGCCCAGATGAGTCACTGAGGATAATCGTAAGGAAGAGATAGGAATGGGACCAAAGTGCTGTGTGTCCCTGAGTGAAAACGTATAGCCCTATAACTCCTTATGTGAGGAGCCAGTACCACTAAATCTGATGGACATTATATACATTTTAATACTTGTGAGAAGGCATCCTATTTTTTCACACTATTTTTTTTTTTATGCATTTGATACACAGTTTTCTATCTTCTCACTTCTTTCTATATTAAGGCTCATGTGAGATTTTTATTATTTTTAAGAATTTGGAACTATGTCAGTCTCTACTTTCTATGCTGATTTTGGTGATAGTTCTGTGAACAATAAGAAAGAGGCACTGTAGATCCAAAATCATTGGAGCAGACCCCTTGAGTACATTTCTAAGTTAGGTCTTAGATCAAATCAGCATGAATAGTGGCCAGGTAGGGATTTGGGACTTAAGACCAAGTAGTTCAAAGAGAGCAGGGTAAAGAAAACAAGATAACTCAATGTGTTTCCCTTTTTGGCTTTAGTTTCCTGATTGGTGCTCAGACTGAACTCAATTCAATGTTCAGTCCAATTCTACCAGCCCTTGGGATGATTATATTTGCTTTCTCTTTCCAAGGTGCTGAATTGCTATTTCCATTTTACAAATCTTATTATGTATATGCTTTTTATCAAAAGCAACTATTTTTGGAAAGAAGCATAAAATACCTTTCTGTTCTGTATATTATTGTACTCTCTAGGTGCTAGTCTGTGATGGCAGTCACTTGAGGGACTTGAATTTGACTGGGGTGGGTGTTGGGGATGGGGGTGGGTGGGTCTCCTTCTACTTTGTATGTGTTCTTTTTTTGGTATTTACCCCCCTCCCCCCTTTTTTTCTTTTTGTCCTGATACTCCAAAAAAACTCTGCTTTCTAGCATAGGGTTTCATGGAATTCCTAGATTATACCATGTTGGAGTCTTTAGTAAAATATGCCATAATTGCTGAAATTTAGAGTTGACCTCACTTATCCAGATTTTCCAAAGTGGAATGGGAAGCGAAATGAAAAAACAAACAAACTTTATTTCCCTGTCTTTTTAAGATTCTTTATTTTCTTTCAATCAATTTCATTCTTCTGTAATTTTTTTGCTTCTTCCTATTACTTACCCTGTTGCTATGTTTATTGAGGTTGAGAGGAATATGCGTTGTAGAGCCAGATTGCCTGAATTTAAGTTCTGGCTCTTCAACTCACCATTTGTGTGATGCTTTTCAAATTAATCTCTCTGTGTTTCAGAGAGGCACATATGTTAAATTTATAAAATATAAATCTATAAAATGGAAGTAATGGTAGTGTCTTCTTCCTAGGGTTGTTATAAAGATAAAATGAGTTCATACATATTGAGTACTTAGACAAGTTTCTGGCACATAGTTTTCAGTCCATGTTATTGGTGATTATTATTGTCACTGCTTTTTTAACTTGATGCATAGTACTTGCAGCTAAGTGCTGGTGGTCAAACTAGTAAACCTTTCCTGGCAAATCATTGACTGGATTAACCTGCCAGAGTAATGTAGAGTAACTTATAAAGGATGACTCTGGGACCTTGAAAAGTCCCAAGTGTCTGGGCAATAACTTCTTGTTTTCCTTTAAATCTTGGCTTAAGTTTCATAATCTTCCTTTAAGATGCTTTCTTTTCTTTATAATCAGTTTACACACACACACACACACACACACACACACACACACACGGCCATTTTGTCAAGTTCTGAGAATAGAATGTATTTACAGCCTTCCTGTCAAGATAATAGAGTAGTGCCTAATATCTGTATATTACTCCGCTGTGAATGATATCCATTCTGAGAGGTCTATGAGGTCTTTAAACCATACCTTTCTTGTTGATAATATAAACAGAACTATAGCATGGACCTTTCTTGCTCCAATCCAAATCATTAGCAGGAAAGAAATTTTAAAAATCTTCAGGCACCAATCTGTATGTATATTTATGGCAGCTCCCAATTTGAGGGGAACAAACTTGTACATGTGTCATTTGGAATGGAAGGAAGGAAGGAAGGAAGGAAGGATGGAAGGAGGGAGGGAAGAGGGAAGAGGTGGTGTGAGCAAAGGTGTTCTCGCATTTTTGTGTCAGGTAAACTTTAGAGATCTAGGGCTCAGTTAATAGTTCCTTATCAATTTTTCTGTTAAGACAAAACTTAGGATGAGTTTTTCTGGTGATCTTGCATATTCTCTCTTTTATTATACTTTCTCTTAAAATCCTGCAGGACATGTAAGCTACATGATAGCTTTGCTCCATGGAAAAAAGTTTACAAGGTTAGACTCAGATTTTCCAAGCAAATAAACCAAAAAATAAAATTTTATATGTCCCCCAATTCCAAAGTATTGTGACTTCTTGTTTTCTGGGGAAGATTGAAATTTATAACATCTTTAGCAAAAAAATCTTTAGGGGAAGTAGAATCTGTTCTTTTCTTACTTTGCTCAGTGTGAACAATTTGGACCTATTCCCTCTGCGTGGGTCTCTAAAGGGGGAAAAACTTCAGAAAGAGGTTTCCAAATATGTTTGGTATTTAATGGAGTCAGGTAGCTCTATGCAGTCTTTTCTATGGGCATGCGCTTATAGTTAACTAGGCACAGAAGAGACCAAAAAGTGTTCAGGGATAGAGGCAGGTCCTCAGCTGAGAGATATTCATTATCAGCATGGATGGAGACAAGAAAGCTGTTTGTTCTTTATTCCAAGTGTCAAACTGCTGACCTCTGACCATTCCCATACTCTCCCTGATGACATCAAGCTGGCTTTGTTGTTTGTTGGGGGGAGTGAGCCATGTCAGTAAACATTTAGTCCTATTAGTGGATACTGTTTTAGGTCTTCCCCTTTCAGTTTAATGGCACTGGCTCCCAAAAAGCAAGATGGGGAGAACAAGAGATCCACCTAGCATATTTGTCCCAGATCCTTCAAATCTGCAATAATTGCCTTAAATGAGGTAGTCACAGTCCAAGCCCAAATAAATTTTACTCCTGACAGATATCTTATCTATTGCAAAGAGCTGGGTTTTCTAAGATTCCTCTCCTGCTTGCTGCTGCTCTTAAAAGGTTAGATAACGTACTGACTCTAGGAATTATCCCGCATGCAGGAGGAAGGGAATTGCTTGCCTGGCTCAACTGGCCTCTTGCATCTCTTAAAGAGAGAATTAATAAACAGAGTTGTGTGACTCTTTGAAGGGACATTTGCAGTACATTCCATCTCAGTGACTAAAAGACAGCAATGACCCTAAGCAGCAGCTGATTCTTGGACTATTAAGGAAAAAACAAAAAACAAAAAACAAATAAAATTACGAAAAAAAAACATTTTAATCAGCTTTTAAAAAATGCCTTTCATTTTAATATAAAGTTGAATACATATAACTTTAGCAGTTCTATATTTTAAGACTAGTTTTGAACTTCTTGAGATGTGACTATTTAGGCTTATTCCTTCATTATACAAAAAATGGAAAAAGATCATTTGGGAGTTCATCTTTTCTAAAAGTGCGGGTTAACATGGGGCAAGTTTAATATACTTTCAGCACATAATTTTGTGTACTGCTTCTGCTTGAAGGAGACTTTGGGGCTATCCAAGGAATTATCTGAAATATCTGTCTATGTCTGTGAAACCTCACATTGGGTTCTTAAATGAAAAATTGAACCTCAAGGAGGGACTGTGCTGTCTGGTCTTTGAAATACTAACCCAGACATACCTGTTTCTTAGTTAAAAAGAAATTTGAGGACAGTCACAATCATTATGAAAACAATCTGTAGTAAAAAAATAGACAAACCAAGAAAAATATCACATTGTGAGAACATGGATGTTAAGAGACCCTAAAAAACAGAAGTTCAAAATATTTTTAAATGCTTTTTAAGTAAAACGTTCACCTGTGATAACTCAGTAGCAATATCAAGCATTTTTTTGTGCTTCGAGCAATGACCCAGTCTCTGTGTGAAGTGTTGGAGATTCTTAAGTGAATAACACAGAACCCTCCATCTCAGAGGGTTTCATTATTTCATGGGGAAAAAGATAAACGACTGTCCAGATGATGCCTACAGTTAGGGATTGTGAGAAATACATGTTCCAAGCATAAGGAAGCACAGGGGAGGGAATGACAGCATGTTATTCCTCCAAGGGACATCCTGATTTTTCCACTGAGACCTAGAAAACTAAGGTTAAGCATCTGGTTAATAGCAGTGAGGTGACCATATGTATGTAATGTGGTAACAATTATTTGCGCTTGTAGAACACCTTCCCCTTACAAAGTACTTTACTGGACATTGTCTTTTGAGGTCCCTCTACCTTTTGAAGTAAATTTTCCAGATGTATGAATAAGGAAGTGGTGACACAGGACAAGCAGCTTCAAGTCAGAGCAAATAGCTGCTGAGTGGTACCCCAGATCCGTATCCTGACTTCTAGGCCCGCTTTCCTTTGATGACCCTCCAATGAAAGAAATTGCTCTTCATTTCCCAAGCATGTGTAGTGGTACATTGGTTTCCTGGGGGGTGTTATTTGTAGTATGTACAAGAAGGTTCTATTTTGAAATAAGTTAGGTTTATTTTCATTCTTCAGCTCTGAGCTCTCATAAGTCACTTCTTCAGGGGAGACTTCCCTGGGCTCCCACACCCCATACTATGCATTCTCACAGCATTCTGTACTTCCCACAGGCACATAACACAGTTTATAATTTGTTATTTGTGTCATTATTTAATTAATGTCTCTTTCCCCTATCCAACTATAATCTCTGTGCCTCTTTTGTTTACCAATATGTGCCCGGCATATATTGGTAGTATGTCACTCAAGAAGTGTTTGCTATAGGAATGTCTGAATTTAAGGTTTGTGTGCCATTTCCATTCCTTTAGGATACCCAGCATGTGAGCAGCTGACTTGTGCCAATGGAGCCTGCTATAACACTAGTCAGAGATGTGATCAGAAAGCTGATTGCAGAGACTCCTCTGATGAACGCAACTGCAGTAAGTAATGTGTGTGAGATGTGCAGTGGTGTGCTGAAGCTGGTGTATATTGGCCGATTATGCACAACTCTTCTCAAGTTCGTGTTCAATGAATTCATGTTGGTAGCTTTAAGTTAGTCATGGTGGGAGTATTTATACCATGGAAACTGGCAAATACTACAAGTCAGGGCCCTTTTATTCCTGCAGAGCTGGTTGTTGAACATTTACCAGCATGGTACTGTATAAGAATCTCTTTTTAAACTTGAGACAGAATCTTTTGATGAGATTAAATGGCTACAGTGGAACTGAAATTCTCTCTTTTCTTTCCCTTCGTAACCTTGTGTTCTAGCCGAGCTGTGCTCTCACAACCAGTTTCAGTGCGGCAGTGGGGAGTGCCTCACTCGGAACTACATCTGTGACCGTATCCCTGACTGTGAAGATGGCAGCGATGAGCATTCTTGCAGTACGGTGATTTCCTTATGCTGGGTTGTGTTGTTAGGAGCGTTTTCCCCACCCCTTATCAATGGATCACTCTTTTCAAACAAAAGGATCACTGTGTCTGCTGGCAGATAGAGCCAGAAGATCATGTAGGGCCCATGGCATGAGCCTCAGCAGTGTCACTGGACCTGGGATCCTTTATCTTCCAAGGATCTGTGTAGAGTTGAAAGGTTGCTGATGGACAGTTTGCATTCTTTCCTGGGGATACAGGGTACAGGGTGTATTGTATGACTGGACTCTCAAATTACTCATACCTCGGGAATGGATCTGATGACCTTGATAGAGAGAGAGAAGGGTGTAAAACAGAGAGGAAGGTCTCTGATCGCAATGGGCCTAACTCTCCCCTTTACTTTGAAATTCTTACCACATTAAAGTGGGAGGGTCAGAAAAGTTTCAGTGTAGTGCAGGTGGCTTTTATTCCTTTCTTTCTTTCTGTTCTGTTGCCTGCACTGCAAACCATCTCTCTTTTATCGTTGCCACCTCTGAACTCATTGTATTGGAATAAACAGCTTTAAGTCTCTGTCAGAGTGTTTTACTAATTCCAGTAAATTTCCAGCTTTTCATGGTCATTTATTTACTAGAATGTATTTTTCTCCACACTGTTTTGATGGGTTAGTAACCATGCTTAGAGGTGGTTCAGTATTTTCAATATTACTCCAATTTTCTATGAGCCATTCCTGATTTATTTTCTAGCACTTGGGCATATATTAAAGAGAATGGAATTGGAGATTCAGAGTCATTTGGTCCTAAAAAGCAATTACAGTGCTTGTGGTAAAGTGGGAGAATGTTGGACATTGGCCTGTCTGTAGCATCTTCATCTGTCTGCATTCTCTGTTCTATGTCAACCTAAAGCATCTTTTCTTATTTTAATCTTGAGAAACACAGATTGGTACCTGAGTTCAAATTCTGGACCCAAAGCTGCTATCTTCTTTTTTTCCACTTTCTCCTTCTCTTCCTCCTTTTTCTCATTTTTGTTAAGATCCTTAGGGGACTAAATCGAGTTTTTCAAGAGCTCAATTTAGTCAGCGGGGTGAGTACTTTAAGTTTTTCTAAATGATTTATGTCTTTGGAGTGCAGCTTATTTGTTTGTTTGTTTTACCAGAATATGAGACCTGCAGAGGCAACCAGTTCACTTGCCCCAATGGCCACTGCATTAATCAAAATTGGGTTTGTGATGGAGATGATGACTGTACAGATAATGGAGATGAAGATGAATGTGGTAAGGAGAGAAAGAAATTCTAATTGAAATGCATTTGATTTTTCTAAATCAGAACTCAAAAAATGACATGAATTATAATTCCCTCTATATCATTAAGGCAAAACAGGTAGGGCAGTCTATGACCCTTCTAGAGCTCACTCTGTTTCCCTTTAAGACTGCTTATTTTAACTAGAGTTATCTATACCAAAGAAGTAGGATGGGGAAGGAGGAAAATAGAGGAAAAGGTGATCTCTTTTAGGACTTCTAATCTTTAAAAATGACTGAGCCTTACGAGAAGTGCAGTTTTGTTTTGTTTTCAAATTCTGATTTACAAATAAAGAGTGACTGACATCTGGTGGTGGGAGAGAGGCCACAGAGGGAACATGAGAGCCAGGGACTGGTGTTTGCAGCAGGTGATTTTATTCAGGGAAGTGTTTAAAGAGTCTGTGAGAAGGAAATTGCCAATAATCTTCACCTGCTTCACCCTGCAGTACTTCCAGCAGTTTAGAAGTTACTTATATCCATGCTATAAAGCAAGTTACCTGTATTGTTCCAGCTCCAGATTTAATTATAACACTTTGGTGTTCCAAGAAGTAGTCTTCGTACATTTGGGTTGTGGTTTTTCTTACACTGCTGACATTTCACTAAAGAAACAAAGCAAATCAAACAACTAAAAAATAAACAAAACGAAGAACACGAATCAAATAAAAACTCGGGAAACCTGCTGTTACATTGATAGCCCTATTTCTATAATCTGAATCTTCTTCTAGGGGTTATTTATCTAGTTTGTTGATAATTCAGGCTCACATCTGCATTTTACTCTTAGAACCTGGCTGGAGGCCACCTCCCCCAGAAAGAATGGAACTTAAATAATTTGATTTTGCCACTCCTTAGAATCTCAATAAAAGTCTACTGGTAGAGTTAGAAACTAGTAGTTTATTTTAAAATATAGGTCATTTGTAGACCTCTCTTGTCTACCTGATCTAAGTCATTTCTTAGTCATGGATTGAAAAAGAGCTGGCTCCACTTCTCATGTGGCCTGTAACTTTCTTTGTTCCCCGCCACAGAAAGCAGTCCTCATCATTCTCATAAATGTTACCCAGGTGAATGGGTTTGTCCAAAGTCTGGAAAATGCATCCCAATTACAAAAGTTTGTGATGGAATTTTAGATTGTCCATCAGGAGAAGATGAAGGCAATGCCACAGCCCGACGACCTTGTGGTGAGTGTGAATGTATCTGGAGCTTTCAGATAGATGTTTTTCTAGACTAGATTTCCAAATACAGAGAGTATTAGTTGGTACTTGCATAAAAAACTATCCCAAAACTTAATGGCTTAAAGCAACAAACATTTATTGTTTTTCACATTTCTATGGGTTGGCCAGGTAGTTCTTACCTAGACCAGCTCACTCCCTTGTGTGGTATTACAACAAAGCTCAGGCTAGTCCAGGCTCATTTACATCGTGGTAGAAAGGGCAAACCCTAGTGCACAAGCTCTTTTAAGCCTTTGCTATGTCATGTTTGCTAAATGTCTTATTGGCCAAAAAGCAAGTCACTCAGCCAAGCACAGATTCAATGGATTGAAGAAACAGACTCCACCTTTTGATGGTGAAGCTTCAAATATTTGTGGCTTTTTTCCTTCCACTCAGGCAGAATTATTTTAATCACAATTTTGACAACTCTAAAGGTGTTCTAGAGATTTTATTTTCTTGCTTACAGTATGAAAAAAGTTTTGTCTGGTTATACTCAGAAAAGAAATTTCTTGTTCCCGGGTTATATACTTTGAGTTACTTTCTTCTTCTTCTTCTTCTTTTTCTTCTGTGGCTGTAGAATACCACCTCCAGCATCAAGCCATCAACTCTGTGGACAGCTGACTGTCCTCTATGAGAATGACCATTTACGGCCTTGATTTTATCATTTGCACACTCTCTAAGTTATCTAGTTACTTGCCCAGAAGAAACCATGTACCTGTAACCCTCAGGTCTTGTTTTTTTGTTTTCTTTTTTTTTTCCTTGAAAATACTTGTAATATTTAAATATGCAGAGACTTGTATGGCATTCTTTTTTCCCCTCCATTTCATTTAGGGATCTTTTAAGAAAATCTTAAAAATTAAAAAGAGATGTATAGTTATAGTATAAAATAAAAATAAATAGCACAAAATAAAATACAAAATAGAAAATAAAATTAATGGAAAAATATACATAGTCAACTGAAATCCCACCACTTGAAGCCAGCCATAGTTAATGTTTTTGGTATTATTTTCAATCTGGTCACTTGGAAATTCTTGGACTTGTCTACTATGTATGACCCAATTTTTCCATAAACAACTCTTATCCTGACTTATACTTGCACAGTTATAACTTTAAAAAAGACTTTTAAAAAATATGAATTGAGCTTTTGTACCATATTACAGTAAGGCTTCAATGGGGACAGGTTTTCTGTGCCTCGACTGCGTGTTTACTTGGCTTTTACTTTTGAAAAAAGAATCTTTTCATAGATAAATCATTCTGGTCCAGAGGTTACTATTCATTTAACAAAGTGTTTTTCTCTGTTTAGATGTGACTTTGTGTCCTTTCTTGGCCTGTGAGTATCAATGCCACATGGCACCATTTGGAGGGGCATGTTATTGTCCTCCAGGTTACATCGTTGACCAAAATAACACCCGTAAATGTGTCGGTAAGTGACAGGTGGGAGTGGTTGGTCTTGTATCACATTGCTTGCCACACTGATGGGGTCTATGATCTTTGACAAAAAGGAGTTTGTGCTTGTGGATAGGAGTGATGATGGTCTATATAACAAAGAGCAAAATACTCCTCACAGAAAACCTGGACAATATGAAGTTTTAACTAAAAAGTTGTGAGGTGCACAAGGCGAAACAGTGGTTCTGTGATGAGTGAGTTGACTAGCACATGGTTACCGGTCTACTACCTGATGATGGAGATAGTCCTTTGGTGTTTTCTAAGTATTTGGAATCAGGATTGGTATGGCCATACTGGTTGTTAAGTACTGAGACACTTCCATGTAGTTGGTAAATAACTGCTGCCTTGAACCCATCAAGTACCCTACCCTGCTACCCTGGCCTCTATATCCAGTTTGCTCAAACCTCCCCAGGATCCAGCAAGTAAAGAGTGGTACACGCAGATCACCAGGTCACTGCTCTGCTGACCACACTAGTCCCATTGATTTTTACCTCTACTTGAAGCTAATATTCAAGAACTAACTCCATCATGTTGCTTCCAGCTGGCAGCTGGCATTGAACTAAATACTTATGCACCAAATTTCCTATGTATCTCCTTTCTGAATTATAAGAATGATTTCTCCCACTGGGAAATTTTTGGATGTGATGCAAGTGAACTTTGCATCTCATTGTGATTAGGATGGGGTCTTATGATGGGAGAATTAGACACGGCCAAGTACCATTGATTTGCAATTTTTAAGGATTTGAACTTTTAATGAATTTTTAATGCTCTGATATCTTTTTCCTTCTTGTTGACACATGAACAACAAATATTGTGGTATAAAGTAATCACAAAAGTTAAAAAAACTGTTTTTACTGGTGCTACAAAAAGGCATCTGGAAAGCAACTAAAATGGCTCATTAAAATTAAGTTCAGCGGTCATCTATGGATCGCTAAAAGATAGATGATTCAGAATTTTTCCGGGATATTTGATATGCCTTAGAAATTTGAGATTCTTCAGGGCATACATAAGAAATACTTTTATAAAAGTGTTTCTTCTGAAGTAATATCTAAAATAGTAATACAGTTAGGCTAAAAAGACTGGGTTTGGATAAACCTTATGAAGTTATTCAGTCTTTAGTCTCAAGTAGCTCAAGGCTTCCAACTTAATTATACTTTCACAGTTATGGTAGATCTTAATGATTACTCATAGCTAGAAAAAGTTTTAATACCAGAAATAAATTCAGGTTTACAAATGAAACTTCAAACTGTTGAGAAAGTCTATTCCTCAGTTTATTTACCTGTCACATGCCAAGAAAAACAGGATTTTTATATCCAGTAAAGAAATCCAATTGAGGCTGGCCTTGATTCAAAGTGTGTAATTTTAGGTTTTTAACATCAGTGACTATGTCTCAGAGTTTGCCCATTATCTTATTGATCCTTTTAAGTAACTATATTCAACAACACATTTTCTAATTAAGTGCTTTATGCAAGTCAGGCCTAGAGATCCTGAAGACTCAGAGAGAACTCTAAATTATTTAAGAGAGCCCCAAATTTCTTCTAATCATTTCCAAACATTTTATAAATGAAACATTATGATCTGCAACTGGCATTAAATTATATTGCAAGACACTTTTTCACTTTTTATTATCATTACAGTGGAGATGCATTTACAAAATTTAAGAAAACTTTTGATGCAAATGTCCTTTAGTGGCTTTCTGACTTTGGATCCTCTGCCTGCGCTCCCTCACTTTGCTGTGAGGGCAACATCCCTTTTTTCTCGCTGTGGTACTCCTCTGTGGGTGTGGGGCTGCTCTTTGTCTTTGGCAAATGTCAGGCTTCTCTATCCCCCTTTACTGCCACCCAGCTGCCAATCCAATTTTCAGTCTTATAGTTCTCCAGGCTTTCCCCCTTTCTTTTACTAGAAAAGGAATTCCAATAGAAATACCAGAAGCCACATTCTCAGTATCTGTATCAACTTTTCTCTATTTTCCTCTCTCAACTCCCAAAGAGGAGTTGGGGCTGGATTGCCTTGTAGTTGGAACTTGATAGGCCTTATGTCTTTCCAGTAAAAGTAATTTACTTTTTCAGAATCACTAGTTTCGTCTTGTGATTCCTACAACCTGTTCTCAGTCTTTTTTTTCTTTTCTTTTCTTTTTTTTAAACCCTGGAGTCTGGATAGCACATTTTCCAACATCTTTCCCAGTGTCTAAGGCTGTGATGAGCTTTAGGTTATATTTCCAAGTATCTAGGGCTCTTCATATGTCATAGGTCTGGGCCACTTCAATTTTTTTGCAGCCAGTAAGAAATGAAAACCTGTCATAACAAGGTTTTTACATTGAACCTATTAATGAATGTCATATAGAAAAGTGCAATATTATGTACAAGCTAATGTCAGGATTTATAGAAAACATTCAATTCACAATACACTGCAAGTCGTGTGGTCTGATACTGGGGACTAGTTTCAAGTTCGGTGATGAATGTCTTTCAGTTCCTTCAGTATGTGCCTGGGACTTTAGTATAGATAACCTCATTTAGAGATCAGCTCAGAAATCTACAGTTGAGCGCCTTTGGGAATGTGAGGCCCGTACCACCTGCAGAGACCTTTCTTGTGACCTTTTCTGTCCTTCCAGAATGTATCCTTTGCCCCTGGGTTTTGAAGCTGGGTTAACATTTATTTCAAAGCAGACTATATTTTGCTCTCTTTGTAAAGAGAACTCATTAGTTTCAATACCTGATATTCTAAAACCAGTTATACTTGTTTCAGCTGACTTTTTAAGGGAATTCTTTTAGTTCGCTATTCGAAACATTTCAGTTCAACAATACTCTGGCTACAATCCTCTGCATGGCTGACTCATTACAGAGGCTTCAGGTGTTAGAAACCTATACAATATTTACCATATTAGACATGGCTCCCTAGAGAATGCCTCAGTGGCAATTAAGAATAAAATTGAATAATAGGGACATGAAATCTTGTGTCTTTCTACCATTCTTCTGCTGCTGGCAGCATGCTGAAGCAGTTTACCAAGGTTATTGTTTCTGATTGACAGGACATGCTGTTTGTTGATAGAATGACATCGTGGTGCAGAATTAGGGCAGGAAGGTCATTCAGCATGGTGGAATTTCACACAGCCAGATGGATCAGAGGATGTCCAAGGGGGATGTCTAAGCTAAAAGGGTTTTTGAATTATTTTCAAAGCAGTATTTGTAAGAGGGGACAAAGAATAAAAAGAAAAAAAAAGTAATAGGGTGGGAGGTGGGTATTATAAAACAATGTTTCATATAGTTTCCACTACTTTCCTGTGCGAATAAAAATCCTCAAATCTACTTTCATTTTTCTTGTCTTCAGTTTAATTGACTATGGATATTAATTAGCCTTCATTTTTCCCCCTCAAATTGAGGATATACCCTTACTCAGTCTTTAAGAATGACTGTGATTTCATATACTCATTGAAACCTTTAAAGTACTTGTAGCCCAGGTGATAGGAAGGGCATTTATTTACATCCACAGATTTATAGATTTGACTTCTCCATCTTTGGTTTTCTTTTCTTTGCCATCACAACTCATGCTCCCTGGTGACTCCAGACCTCATTGGTCTTGCATTCGAATTGAGGTCATGACATTCTGGGAGTTGGAGGGTGAATGTCCTGTAGTTACATTTCTACTGAGGCAAAGCCGCAGGTGTTATTTTGTCAGGGCTGAGGCTAGGGCACAGAAGAAGTAGATTAATGAGGACATTTTATTTATACCCATATGTCCTTTTTATCTTGTTATGTCCAAAATGGGTTAAATTTTTTTTTTTTTGGTTACTCACAGTCCTTACAAAGAAAGATATGTTGGGACATGTTGTTGTACTTGGAAAAACTAGAACCATTAATTTATTTCTAGAAGTTTCTTGAGCTTCCTAGTTAAGGAGTCTTGGGACAGTGAGCCATCTAGCAGGTATGGTAGAACCCAATTCATGACTGACATTTGCTGAAAATGTAATCAAATTCTAGGAATCTGGAGGATTCTAGACCTAATGGTATAGTGGTTTCAGAATTTTCTGAATCATGAGGGCATGGAAATCCTGTTTATATGGCCTGTGTAGGTCATCCTCCTATGGAAGAGAGCAGGGTGAAGGAGCATGAAGAATGGATGTGAACTTGGAGGGTCAAATGAAATATTTGGCACCAATCTACCAGGAATAGGACAATTTCTGTACACCTTTACAGTCTTTATGAAACACTCTATGTTTGTCTTTTTCTCTCTTCCCCTGCCCCCATGTTGTTTTGTTTATAGGTGAATTATATTAAATCACTTTTTGTGTAGTAGAACTGGGACTACTATGGCATTGAACAGAGCTCTGTCATGTAATGGACCATCAATAAATGCTAACTAAATGAATTAATAAATTAATGAATAAGCAGTAGGGGAGATATTTTTAATGTCTTAAAAATAATTTTAATTTTGGTTATGATTTTTTGACAGCAGAGGAAAGGCAGCTGGGTAAATAGACCTTTCCAAATATTTTATTGCAGTCACAGATTTGTATCTTATTGACAGACTGGTTATAAGGGAGATCTTACTTTATTCTGAGGTAGCACTGTCCAATAGCACTTTCTGCAGTGATGGAAATGTTCTATCTCTGCTCTTTTCAATATGGTAACCACTAATCGTATGTGGCTATTGAGCACTTGAAATGTGGCAGGTGTGATTGAGAAATTCAATTATTAATTATATTTCATTTTAGTTAATCTAAATATAAATATAAGAAGCCACAGAGGGGTAGTGGCTACCATATTGGAAAAGCACAGTTTTTAAGGAAAGCATTTTCATTAAAATTCAGGTATTTTGTAAACAAACATTAATAAATGAAACACAATACCACAGGGCTATGAATCCAAGCAACGTCATTCATCTTCTGAAAGTTATCTTTCATGTAGATTTTTAAAAACTTGTGTAAATGCTCTTGGGTTTTCCCAGATATGAAGATACCAGTTCTGAATTCCTACTTTTTATTGTATACCTAGAATCAGTACTACCTCCAGAGGGTATTTTTTTAGGTGAGGTCATCACCAAATTCTTATACAGCACGTCCAAGATATTTTTCAGAGGGTGATCAGGAAATGCTGGTAAACATGACTGCAAATATTTATTTCCCATGCGGCAGATTTTGATGATTGCCAAATATGGGGAATTTGTGACCAGATGTGTGAAGACCGAATTGGCCATCACCAGTGCCATTGTGCAGAAGGGTATATCTTGGAGCATGAGCGGCATTGCAAAGCTAATACTTCCTGTGAGTAAATTAAGGATGCTTGTATCTCTGAACAGTAAACTTCTGACTAATATCATCCTTCCATAGCAGATGACAAAAAAATGCCAACATTTTCACAGATTCAAGGTTATTTATCACAAATCAGGAGTGGCTTCTGCTGCTGGAAGAATTGGTCAACATTAATTTCACACTTTGATTATTATGGAACAGTTTGTGGATTGATGATGACCATTATTAATAGTTTTTATTGGTTGCCTGTTTACTTTGGGCTTGGAGTCTTATGTCATCTATCACATTTAATCACGTATTAATTTTATGCCTATATTTGACCTACTGGAGCATTTAACTTTTAATTAATTTACCTTCCACAAATGTAGGTGACAAATATCTACAGAAATAATTTTGGCATTGTTTTTGCAAAATTTAGGGGTGGTGTAAAATGTACTTGATAAATTTGGATTAGAGTTTATAAGAATCCCTCATTCTTGGTGTTTTGTTGGAATCAATCTAAGAGTATTGTAGTAGAGAAAAATTATGGGGAAAATGTGTTAAAAAAGATGGGCCCCCTAAAGCATTTTTGTCACCATGGATTTCTTTCTTTTATAAAATATTTATTTTTTAATTAGAGTTGACATTCAATATTATTTTATATTAGTTTCAAGTGTACAGCGTAGTGGTTAGACATTTACATAATTTATGAAGTGTTTCCACCCCTCCCCCATTAGTCTGGTACCCACCTGGTACTATCCATAGTCATTACAGTATTGACTATATTCCCTATGCTGTACTTCACATCTCCATGACTATTTTGTAACTACCAATTTGTACTTCTTAATTCCTTCCCCCTTTTCACCCAGCCCCCCAACTCCCCTTTCATCTGGCAATCATCATGGATTTCTGGGTAAGAAGATCTCAACTTTACTCTTTTTTTTCAATTGTTTTTTCACACTTGATTTTGAAGCGCCTTTGGTGGCCTTTTGAAACTTACCTGCTCACATGCTTGATGAATAGCCCATTTTCTAGTTGTTTTTTTTTTTGTGTAAATATACCTGTGTTGCCGTATATTAACTTTTAGGTACAGCTGATTTTTAACAATTAAACTTATTTTGAATAGGTAACATAGCCATCCATCTATTTAAAAAGTTTAAATTATAAGAAAGAATTAAATAGTAAAATGTTTCCTCCATCTGTCCCCCTCTGCCCTGTTTTCACTTCCCCTCTCCCACAAATAATCACTGTTTATTTCCATTATTGAGATTGTTAAATGCATAAATAAGAATATACAAATATAGTTTATATATATAAATATAAGCTACACACAGAGTTCTGCATCTTGCTGATGTTATGTGATATATTTTCATGAGCTTTCCATACCTACATAGAGAACTCTTCCTCATTCTTTATTTTATAGTGGTATAATATTCCATTCTTTGCACATACATAATTTATTTAACTAATTTTTTTTGGATGGACTTTTGTATCATTTTTTATCCTTTGATATTTCAAAAAGGACTGTAATGGATATCCTTATTGATTTAGCATGCTTGTGAGTATGTAGGTATAGTGGCTTTGGATTGCTATGTTTTTCACAGTGATTTCCCAGTAATCCTTAAATGAGTACTGTGTTTTATACCATCTAAAGTTGCACCTCGGGTAAAGTGCCCATTTCATCAAGGATTCTTGAAAACAGCATCATTGTGCCTCAATTTGCTATTCTGTTAAATGGGTAGAATGACACCTATAAATCTGTCTCAGAAGTTAATTTTAAAATCAAATAAGAAAACATAGAAGTATTTGAAAAAGCAGAAAGCATATCACTTGTAAGTTATTTCATCGTCTTTGTTCACTTGAAGGAATGATAATGCCTTACCTCTTCACATTTAGCTGGCGAGGCCTCCGTTATCTTCTCCCATGGTCAGGATTTGCTAATTGGTGATATTCATGGAAGATCCTTTGAGGTCTTGGTAGAGTCTCAAAATCGTGGAGTGGCTGTGGGTGTGGATTTTCACTATCACCTACAAAGAGTCTTTTGGACTGACACCGTGAAAGATAAGGTAAATAGAAATTTCAGGAGCGTAGCTTGGGAGCTGATAGAACTCCAAGCACAAAGTGTTGATAGCTTTTCACTTTGGGGGGAGTAGAGGGGAAAGTTTCTTTGTTTTCTAACAGAAAAGGCCCTTGAGATATTTTATGTTAATCAGCACCTTTCCATGCTATACTATTACATGGGACCCATTAAACAAAGCAGTCTATTATATGGATTAGCCTTGAGCAACTTTTAATTTTATTCGAAATGGAGTCCAAAAGCCTAATTAAAAGAAATAGTAGACATTCTTTCAAAACTGAGTTGATATTTGGTCGTCATTTTTGAAACTTGATCACTTAAAATGTAAAACATACTCTGCTCTCTCGTATGATAAAAATCAGATTTTACTTGCATCTTCTAAATGGAACCATAATTGAGGATTGGATAACAAATATTGACAGTATTTTGTCTATCAGCCAAATTTTTATTATGCTGTCTTATTTGGAATGTGTAGTGGATTTAACTTTAATTTTGAATGATGCAATCGAGATTTTTAAAAATAAATTTTAGACCCTCCTAAAGAGTTATGGATTTTTATTTCTTCCTCTTATATTTTCTTGTACCATTAATAAAATTCTCAATCAACTAAGTGATGCCTTGCATAAAATTTTTAAAAATTGAGAATTTGGATTATTAATAACTCCTATAATTTGATTATAGCTAAAAATCAAAACAAATCACCTCCACCATCTCCACCCCAAACAGCCATGTTTTTAAATTAAACTTTTGATATATTTGCCTCACACATACTTTTAAAAAAACTTTTTTCCACCTCAGTAACCTATGATATAAAATAGCAAGTCTTCAGTGAAATTTATTTCTTAGTCTAGATGACTGATGTGTACATCAGATACACTGAATAAAGAATAGGAAAACAGTGCCCAGTTAGTTATGCTTAAGTATAATAATTTGGGTTTTTCTTTTAGGTTTTCTCTGTTGGCATTAATGGTTTAGATATCCAAGAAGTTCTCAATGTTTCTATTGATGATCCAGAGAATCTAGCTGTGGACTGGGTTAATAATAAACTTTATGTGGTGGAGACCAAGGTTAACCGCATAGATATGGTCAATTTGGATGGAAGCTACCGGGTTATCCTTATAACTGAAAACTTAGGGCATCCTAGAGGCATTGCCCTGGACCCAACTGTTGGGTAAGTGATGTGAAAACGTACTCATACCAGTATTTTTGTAGTTTTATCTCTTTCCCTATACACAAAACATCTATTGGACTAATTAAAGGTTAATTCTGATTTCTTTTAGCTCTGTGCTCTAGAACCCATGTTTACTTTATGTCTCTGTTCCTAGAAGCTTTAAAGGAATTGACTAAATATAATTTCATTTGAGGATATGTAATCCAAACACACTTAGTGGTATACTAAAAATATGTAATGTTTTTGGGGATAAGAATGTTTATTCTTGGTGTTTGCTATATTTGCCTGGCTAAGAGGTTGGATTCTGTGTTCTGACTCAATCTAATACTCTTGTTATAATGAAACATCGCTGTGTCTCACTATTATTAAAATGATCACTCTAGCATAAGCTAGCTGTAAAGTTTTTTTAAATTGGGGAAATAAGATTGGAACTATCCTTTTAGTGATTTCTTGTTACATAGTGGGATTGCGATGTTAATGCTAATAATGCATCATGAGTTGTTTAGTGTGAATCAACTCAGCAAGACTGATAGTGCTTACTTTTCTCCAGGTGTAAATTTAAATTTTCCTAATCTGCACATTTGAGAATAGTTACCAGAACATAGCTGAAAATCTAAGGACCGTTGTATGAACTTTTAGGCTACTTATGTGTTGGTGAAAGGTGATTATTCATTTCTACTTCATATCAGTTGTCCTTCCTTGAAAATGATGAATGTGTTATTTAGACCAGTGGTCCCCAACTTTTTTGGCACCAGGGACTGATGCTGCCATGAGCATCTAATACCTGATGATCTGAGGTGGAGCTGAGGCAGTGAAGCTAGTGCTGGGGAGCAGCTGCAAATGCAGATGAAGCTTCCTGCTGTGCTGCTTGTTCCTAACAGTCCACAGACGGGCACTGTCTGCAGCTCGTGTGTTGGGGTCTATGCCTTCGATGGGATAATTAAGAATAGAATGGATTGATAGCTAATTTTAAAATGTATCTGTAAATTTTCTGGGGTGTAAAAAATAAAAGGGAAGTGAAAGAGTCAGAAGACAGGGGAGAAAGTTAAGAGGGTGAAATATGAATTTTTAGGCTGCCAAGTTAATGCATTTTAATAGTTGCTGTTTGGAGTTGTTGCCTCTCCTGATTGGCCTTCATAATCTCTGATTTTTAATGTTTTTAAATTTCCTTAGTATTTTATACCCCCATCGTTCTCCAGTCAGCTGGAAAAAATTTATATTGATCCAAATGCAATCTGATAAAATATTTTTCAAGTAAACTTATAAAATAACTGACTCTTCATCTTTTTTTTTTTTTCCCTGTAGTTATTTATTTTTCTCAGATTTGGAGAGCCTTTCTGGAGGACCTACCGTGGAAAGGGCTTTCATGGATGGAACCAACCGTAAAGACTTGGTGAAAACGAAGCTGGGGTGGCCTGCTGGGATAACTCTGGATTTAGTATTAAAGCGTGTTTACTGGGTTGATTCCCGGTTCGATTACATTGAGACTGTAACTTATGATGGAATTCAAAGGTAAAAAATAATTTTTATAACTTGATGAGTTTGGGGGGAAAGTACATAAAATTAATGAAGAGAGATATCGAAGGGCCAGAATTAAAATACTCCTGTTCCTTGTTTTTGGTTGAAATCAAAGCTTGAATGACCTTTGTGTTGACTTTGCATGAAGTGACCTGCTCCGTTTTATTAACTTGTCTCATGTTCTATAATAAGTCATTAAATGTTACTTAGAACATTAGTTCTTTGATTTCTCCTCTCAAGCCTCTTCCACTCTCAGATAAAGCACATTATTTTCAGTAACTCCTGAGTCTGTTTATACCTAGGCACATTATACTCTGGGTCTGTTATCGTTTGTTTCTAAAGTTTACTTTATCTTTTAGCTTTCTATTTATTTCTCAATAAATAAATAAGTTTTATTTTTTTATTTAACATTTTTCTGGTAGAAATTAATTGGATTTTACTCTGCCCTTTATATATTTCAAATTTCAAAGAGAAGTTCTGACTTGTATTTTTACCTTATATACTTTAAAGGTACTTAACAGAATATTTGAATATAGAATATGACATTTTTTCATATTCTTAGTCTGCTTAGAGCTAACCATAAATTAGTTGTTAACTATTTTAGACCATCTTCTTTTAATATTTTTAAAAATTGGTTAAAAAATGGTCTTCAGATTTTACCATAAAAAATTGTTCTGTGTATTCAGCAAATAAACTGGCCAGTTAAACTTTTCCAAATAACTTGCTTTTATTGTTTTCTCAATGACAATAATATTGTAGTTTTGTTTTCTCTTTCATTTCTTCTATAAAGATGGTATCATAGTTTGCCACTGGATTTTATATTTTTAAAAGTTTCTACTTAGTTAACTAAAGTGATTATGTATTAAAATTGACTTCCTGTCACTGAAATGGGTTCCTGTAGTGAGAATATGAATTAATATAATGAAAAAAAAATTAGTCAACCTGATAATAAGTCATTTAAAAATAATTGATAAATGGCTTAAAATTTTTTCTCTTTCATGGCATTGTATTATATATAGTCCAAGTATTTTTTATGATAAGGTTAAACTAAAACATAAAAGATTAAAATTACAGGGTTTCAGAAAGATTTGAATGGTTTTTTGGCTGTGAAGAAATGTCAAAATGATATTAAAGCTCATGAGCACAGCTGAAATCATAAAGTCACTGCCTTTTGCTTTGCCAGCAGGTGGCATTCAGGGTTCTGGAATTTGCTAACTATAAAAGAAAACCATTCTCCAATCTTAATGTACCATGTCGTTATGGAATGTTTTAAAATGTGTACTAACCTTAGGTTTCTTTGTTTTCTTTTCTCCTATTGTGTTTTTCCAGTATTAGAATCTTCAAGTCTTTTCTTAGAGCTCTATTGTTTGTGCTTTTTAGTTTTCAGGTGTTGCTAAGATTATTCTTTAAGGTCTTTCTTTTATTTCAAAAGAAAAAAAGTTTTTTCCTCACAAGCCATTTTCCACATCACTTTTAATATGGCCTAAATGAATTATCATTTCTGTCGATGTCATGGCAGGCACTATTGATTTCTTCACTTCTGTTTTTTTCCCATTTAAGTAGCTCTGGGCATACTGTATCTCCACTACAAGTAGTACCAGTTGATGGCTTCATCAAGCAGAGCCATAAAAGTGGTAGTACCACTTTTGCTCTCCCTAGGGTGACATTAGGAACAGGTCTTTTTGTTTGCTATGAGTTGATCTCTACCACTCACTGTCCTGCCCCTAAATTGCTGAGATATGGTCAGTGGTCCAGTGTGAAGTCAGTGTTTAAGGCATCCTCTACCAGACTTCCAGTTCTTTGTTACACTCTTCCACATGTGGATTTCAAAACAATATGTCACATAATAGCAATTTTATATGTGGGGCAATCTTAAAAAAATGAAGAGCAGGTGAGAAAAGAGTAATTTTTCAAAAAAAAAAAAATCTAGAACTAGCTAGGACTAGGACTGGAATTTAAGTTTCAAGGGTCTTTTCCAAAAGACACATGAAAATTCTATCAAATGACCTGTATCTTAAAATTTATTTTATCTATATAATCTCTATTTGTAACAAGACACTATTTAACTTCTTATGCATTTACTTGAACTAATTCCACCTTTAATCAAAATAAAACAAAACAAACAAAAACTGTATGATATATATCTTTTATAATAGGAAGACAGTGCTTCATGGAGGCTCACGCATTCCTCATCCCTTTGGAATAAGCTTGTTTGAAGATAGTGTGTTCTTTACTGATTGGACAAAGATGGCTGTAATGAAGGCAAACAAGTTCACAGAGACCAACCCACAGGTGTACTACCAATCTTCCTTAAGACCCTTTGGAGTGACTGTTTACCATTCCCTCAGGCAGCCCCATGGTAAGCCCCAGAAAAACAGAAAGCATATTTGGTATTGGCCTTGGTAGAAAGGTTTTCTCAAAAAACTATGCAAGTTAGTGATGAGGTATCTCATGAGATTTTGGTGGCATTCCCAAGTATATGAAGAGTTATCTAGAGAGTTAAACTCTCTGGAATTGTCTCTGCAGATCATAGGCTTTCTGGAGAAATTGACACATTTCAGAGTTAAGGTGCCAAATCTACAGGGAACTTATAGACTAAGTTAAGAGATAGTTATTGTCACCTGCAACACAGCAGATCCTGTCTAGATACTGGGCAGGAAACAAAACAAAATATCTATCTACATTCTATTGGAAAAATCTTGTAAAGCAGTCCTCTAAAATTGCAGTCGAGGGAATTGAGGCCCAAAAGAAGAGAATGATATGCCTAAGTGCTCATTTTAGGTACTCTCAGAGGCGTGGTTTATTTTTTTTTTTATGTTGATTTTGTAAGACACCTGTTCTTAGATTTGCTTTAGGTATATCATAAGCCAACTGGGTTTGGTGACTCTCTGGCTGGTCATTTATCAAAAATAAAAAAATATTTTTAGTCAATTTTAGTCTTTTATAGTAAGGTAAGTTTTGTTTGTGTTTCAAGATTTCAAATTGAAATGACTGGACTATATACAGTTCTTTTCTGTATTTGCTTGTACATCAAAGAAAAGAAATATGAAAAACTAGCTTCAGTTGATAAAAAGCTTATTATCAGTGAAGAGTAATTCAGAGAATGACAGATTTCACTCCAAAATTCGGTCAAGTGGTGGGTCTCTAACCTCTTCAAGACTGCCACTTTTGCCGCTTTGAGTCAAATAATCACAGTTTGAACCCACCTGGCTATTGGACAAAGACTATAATTAAGGTGATTTTTTTTTTTTAAAGAAATCAACCACTAGAACTAAAACATTCAGATGAATATTCTTTCATGTTGTCATCCTGGGAAAACATATACTTTATCCAAAATTATATACTGTATCTGAAAGCATTTTGGAAATCTCTATTTGGAATAATCAGTTGATGAGCTATTTTTACGTCTGCCCATGACCAAAAATATACCTGATTTTACCATCCAGATTATTTCTGTTATTTGCCTCAGAATGATGTCTAGCTGTTGTTAACTCTAAATCAATCCACCTGAGATGATAGAGACTATTTTAAAGAATAAGCCAAAAGCTAAGAAGACATGTGAATTTTTAGCTATGACAGTGTTGTGTTCAGTGAACTTTCTCAGGTCACTGTATTTGAGGGTAGTTTTCAGAAGTATAAACTGATTTGTGTTATAAACATGTAGGGTTTTGGACTCAGATCTATATTTGAACCTTGTGTAGCTGTTTAGCAGCTGAATAGTCTTGGGCAAATTTCATCTTTTAGAGATTTGGTTTCCTCTTCTTTAAAATTGGGGTACCAGTACTTATCTCTTAGGGTCATTGACCATAAGTAAGCTGGATTACTATCAGAGTAAGGATTCAGTGAGATATAGTTATTTATTATATCTAATGATAAAATAACACTATTTTTTTGGGGGGGGGAGGCAGTTATTTTTGAATCATAGAGGTTAGCAGACACAGTTATTTGGGAGAAGGTACACCCCAAATTATCCAGTTGAAGGAATCTTATCTTTTTGCCACCACCAGTTTGAGGGTAAATGAAAGGGCAGTGATAAATTGGGAGGGCCATTGCATCCAGATGTGGATGTAGCAAACTGTAGCGATGTCTCCAAATTTTAAACCCATTATTCTATTTCACCTACAGGGTTCAAAGTGGCTTTCCATGTCTGGGATAATGAAACATTTCTAATTGAGATTTCACCCTGTGCATTTTCTTTTCTCCAGCTAGCAATCCATGTGGAGATAACAATGGGGGCTGTGAACAGATCTGTGTCCTCAGCCACCGAACAGATAATGGTGGTTTGGGTTACCGCTGCAAGTGCACATTTGGCTTCAACCTGGATGTGGATGGTCACCACTGTGTTGGTAAGAAATCGGTTCTAGATTCTTTTTGGCAGGCAGCACGGGAGTATGAGCTGCTCTTGAACTGAACCAGCTCCCTGTCATACTTCTTCACTGCGATATTTCTGTAGCCCACAGGGTCTTCCTCAGTGGGTATCACTCCATTTATACAGAGCTGGTTCAAAGAACTAAACTTCTGTCCCTTGAGACGTTCTTTTAATTACAACATCTAGGGGCTGCTGGGGCTCCCAATCCCCTTTGTCTTCTTCCTGATATCTTTGTCTCCTTTTTTAAACTAAGCTTTTGAAATTCCATAGGATTTATTTTGAGTCATTTTTTGTTATGTATACCTTTTCCACTTTAAATGTTAGCCTTAACTCTAATAGGAAGCACTTCCATCACTTTCATTGACATCTCCTAGACTGCCTCTGATGCCACTTTGAGTCAAGTAATCACATTTCGATCTCACCTAGCTTTATTCCTGTTTTCCAAAGTAAACACACAAGTGTTGAGGCAGCTCATTTTCTCATCTAATTCTTCTCTTTTCAATTCAATTTTTCACTTTTTATCTGCCTCTATACTCTGGGTTTCATTCTTACCTTAAAGACTTCCTTTCTTTCTTTTTGGTTACCTTACACATCTAAGCATGATGGGACCATTGCCTTGGCTTCAGCTGATGATGAAATGCACTCCTACAATATTTGTTTCTCTTATTTTCACATTGGCAACTCTTCTTTTTATGCTTTTAACAAATTTCTTCCTCCCCAGATGGTGCTGCTTCCAGCTTAGCATGCAAGTTCTCTTATTCTAATTAAGACAAATTTGTTAGCTTTGTAGGTAATATCAGATTTAAATAAAAATTACCCTCACTTTAAAAAGTCATGTGTTTCTATTACATTGACACTATATTGTCTAATAATTTTGATTTTAAGCTCCTTTTGCAATTTTTTTTATCTTTGTCTTAGGTATACATCTTTCATCCCTTTCTGATTTCCTGACTTATTGTCACTGTATTCTTTGATTTTATTTTTTCCTTTGATTTTAAACATCATTTATTTCTCATTTTCTCTATTTTCTCTTCCCTTCCCTTATTTTCCTTCTTTATTTCTTTCTAAATTGTTACCTGGTTTCTGTTAATTCTTCCTGTTTACTGGCCTTAATACCTTAAAAACTGCAGTAGGATTCGTGGTATAGATCTCTATACAAAAGTTATATTATATAAAAGTTAATTCTACTCAAGAATTTTGATGAAATTCAGTTAATATTCCTTTAAAAATAAGCATATAGGCACCATCTTTTATATGAATGCATCATAAAGATAAATTTCTCAGGAAGATATATAATATTGTAATACTCATATTGCCTTCATAGCAGTTTATCTTTTTCCCTCTCTTCCTCTCATTATTTCCAAATATGTTTTCCACAGATTTATTTTTTATGTTTTTTTTCAGAATTACATGTTAGTATTTTAAGATGTATTTTGTGGATATATACGTAATTCCTCTAGAATTTAGAGAGGGTAAGAACAATGCTGTGGCTGACTGTATGGTGTCCTTCTTGTAGCTGTTAAGCAGTTCCTGATCTTTTCATCTGAAGTGGCTGTTCGTGGGATCCCATTCACCATCTCTACTCAGGAAGATGTCGTGGTTCCAGTGACAGGAAATCCTTCCTTCTTTGTTGGAATTGACTTTGATGCCCAGGAGAACACTATCTTTTTTTCAGATACATCAATAGACATGATTTATAAACAAAAGATCGATGGCACAGGTGAGAAATGGTTAAAAAATTTTTTTTGTATTTTTTGTCTTTTTTCAAAAATAATGCTAAGAATTTATTTAGTAAAGCTTCTAAACATTCACTTCTTACACAAGGTTCTTTACTAAGCTTACTAAATACTTTTAGATCAGGAAAGTAAATTTATTGCTTTTCTTATAAATTAAGTTAGCATAAATACTTTTCCTTTATTTTCAGAATAAGTTATAAATGAGGGTGCATTTTAACAATGAAGAATAAAGTAAAAGAAGCTGACACTCCATAAGAGTGTCAAGTGTGTGAAAGCTGTTAATGGGTAAACTAAAATAATAATAAATTTTAAAAAAGATATGAATTATATGTAACTATGGATTTAATGTACGTTTTTTATTAATTGGAATTGTGTTCTTCATAGTCATCACCAAAAAACATTATATTTAATCACACTTTACCATTGGGTACTTTATTGGGTTGTGGCATGATCCAGTACTTGGATTTTACAACTCTGCAGTTTGAAAAAATTGGTAGCCCATATAACCTAAAAAATGAAAGGGTCAGCTCAGAAGCTAGACTGCTGAGTTTTGAATCCTGGCTCTCGTGTTTCTTACTCGATATTCTTGGGAAGTTATTTAATTTTTTTATATATAAATTTTCTAAATCTGTAAAATAGGAATAATAATACAGGTACTACATAACTCATAAGATGGTTGAGAGAATTTTAGGCTAATTCATGTAAAAACACCTAGAATAATGTGTGGAAAATAGTAAATATTCAATGAAAAACTGCATTACCCTATTCCACTCCTCCCCTAGTCTAGACTTGTTCTTCAGAGATACTTGCTTACCATTCTTTTAGCACTTCTATTATTTGCCCTCATGTTTCTAATACTTTCCATATACTCCTATTTCTCATTTGTCATTTTAAACATTTATTTTCTTGGTATAGAGGATTTAGCTCTCTACATTCTTCTTCTCCAACTTCACTCCCCCAAGTCTCCTTTAAAAGCTAAATTATAATTTTTAATTAAATTTATAATAGCTGTTTATATTATTACTATGGTATCAATATTGTTCACTACTAAGCCAATGATGATATTTCTTGAACATTAAAAACATTTTTTTGGAGTTATCAATTGCTTCATCTTTATTTGCTTAATTTTTTATATAACTATCATACATTTTCCCAAATGCTCCAACAGATCTATCAAATGTCTCTGTCTGTTCATCCGTCTGTCTGTCCATCGTCCGTTCATCGAATCCATCCATCCATCCATCCATCCATCCATCCATCCATCCATCCATCCATCCAATGCAAATGACCTATAATTTTTTTCCCCCCTCTGAAGACTTCTATCCTCTGTACCATGGGGACTCATTTTCACAGCTCTTGACTTCGGACTTCCCTTTGCCCCTTCCCTGTTCAGTATCTCCTGTTTTTGGCAGGTCATTTATTTCTCTTTCCAGATTTATTTCTTTACTTTGGAAACTTGAATACAATTGCTCCACTGTCTTCTAGTATCTAGTGTTGAGAGTCCTATGTCATGTAGAGTACCATTTCACTGTATTTGACCTTTTGGCTTGTTATTGTTATCTTGTTTTCATTTATTTCTGGAAGCTTTTAGAATCTTTTTGTTATTCCTTTAACCTTGAGATTTATATCCTATTATGGAAAATTTTCTTGCCTATTTTTTCCCCTAATCTTTCTATAATTCTTAACAGTAAAAGATTAAGCTTCTACTTTTATCTTTCTTAGTTTTCATTTCTATCATTTTGTTCTTTCTATAAACTTTTCTTTGCATTTTCGTTTTCAGCCCTTCTATTGAATTTTTTATTGAATTTATAATATTTTCTGTTTGAAGAGCTCCTTTGTGTTCTTAGATTATTCCTTTTTTCATAAAACTTGTTCTCATTTCATAAATTCAATATCTTATTTCTCTGAAAATATTAATTATACTAAAAAGTGAATCTTCCTTTGTTTTCATTTTCTTTAGATTTTTTTTCCTTTTGATTTGTTTTCAACTTGCTTTTTCATGATGGAGGGTTTCTTGAAATTTCCATGACCCTTGTTTGATATTAAGGGCAAGGTTATAAAAAACTGACCAGAATGTCTGTCTGTATGGATGGGCTTCACCAGCTGGTAAACTTATGATGATAAGGTAGTCTTTTGGTTGGGGAGCTCCCAAATGTCAACATTAGTAAAAATTTTTTTTTTCTGGAAGTAGTTTCTTCTTAATAGATGTCTCCATTCTCTTTCTTAGGGTAGAGAGTTAGAGGAGGTGAGTAGCTGACTGGCTATGTTCTGGAACAGTATGAAGGTCAGGGAGCTGAGAACTTGTCAGTTCAGTATCCACATAATCCCCCTGTACTCAGTTCTGTGTCCATCCTAACCCTTCTTTGTGCACTGTGTCCTGAGCCTGTAGACTCTCTGCTTCAGGTCCTCCAGAGAAGAAGACCTATGGTCACTTAGATTAGAAAGGTGGAGGCAAATGGCACAGACACCTAGGCTCTGGGGGGGACCTGGAAGTCTAATTCCTCCTTATACCAACTTTTAACCAAGTCCTTTAGTTCCTTGTCCCTGCCTTTCACAGAGCCTGATGTCTCTGAGTGCACATGAGAGGCTTCTGCATGTGTGTAGGTGTGGTTCTCCCCTGCTGGCCCTTCATTTGTAGCTTTCACTCCCCACTTAGTGAGTCACTAGTCCTTCCATCCCTTTCTCTTTCAAACTACAGAAATCTCTCAACTGCTATTCTTTTACTGTCCATTTAACAGTGTTTGGAAGGAAGAGGAGAGAAATATGTGTGATCAGTCTGCTATTTTGAAGCAGGATGCATCTTTTCTGGGCACTAGAATTAGATCTACTGAGCTTGGAAAACTCCAGTGAATCTTAGCTGTCATCAAAAGGCAGCATTGGGTTTCTGAGCGAATGCAGGCTAAATTTCCTGCAGGCATCTCCACAGGTCAGCTTCCTTCTGCTTTGTCAAAGTTGAATTCTCATCATACTTTTCGTCAATTTTGAGTTCACATGCTGAGCAAGTTACCTTTTAAAATATAGTCAGTGGATAAACTCTCTATGCTCTTGCATGGGAGGAATTACATTGCTTGTTTTTCCAGGAAGAAGATTAAATATTGTCAGAAATCAAATTAAAGTCAAGTCAAGCCCCCAGGGAATTTGCTTCATCAATTATCCCTTCTCTTCTCTAACTTCTCTTTTTCTACTGACTTTTCCTCCATCAGATCCAATCAACTCTCTCCTGTCCTAAAAACTAACAAACCAAAACCAAAATCAAAAACAACAGCAAACCCACTCTTTGCTCCATGAGCCTCTCTAGTTACAGTCCTCTCTTTCATTTCATAGACAAGCTTCCTAAAAGACTGGTCTACACATTCTTGTTCCATATTTCTCACTTATTCCTCACCTCATTGCAATCTGGCCATTATGTCACTTGAAACTCTTTGCATTCTGGTCACTTCCAGTCTCTTTGTTGTAAACTTTCAGTTCTTATCTTTGGTACTTTGAACATCTTCTTAAAATGCTTTCTTCCATAAGGCACTCCTGGATTTTCTTCTATTTCTTGGCCATTCTTTCTCGTGTTCCCTAGAGGTATTTTGTTCTTTGCTTGTCTATAAATAACTGCGCTAGTGTTCACCATTGGCCCTCTTATTTTGCATTTTCTTGTGCCTAATTTTGCAACTTCCAGGTCTTTGACTCACTGTCAGCGCTGAAGTGAAAGAGAAGGGAAGGTGTCTGTGGTGAGACATAGAATGCAAAAGAGGTCGACATGAGAATGAAATGGCAGGCACTAACTTTATCGTGGGGAGCGCACTTCTGTTGCGGGAAGTGCAGTCTATTGTGGGTGTAAGGTAAACTCGTGACACACCGACAGAAGTTTTAGAAGCAAGCATTTATTGGGAGAGCGCTCCTGGGCAAGGTTCTCTGGTCCAGAGAGGAGAGGGGCCAGAGAAGTTGCGCCCTGAGATGGGAGGGCGTGACCTTTATGGGTTATGTGGGCGTAGGGGTATAGGATGGGGAACGTTAATTAATCGTTAATCAATGCTAATTGAGCCTCCGGATTAGGGTGGTGATGCCTAGGGCTTTAGGGTGGGCCCTGTTCAGGTCTGGATTCCCATGTCAAGCTGGGGTGTCTCCAGGCAGGCATCTGGCTGGCCCTTCCCCCGCCGACCTAACAGTGGGGAGTGGGCTTCTGCTTCTGCTCCTCTTCTGCTCCCCTTTCTTGCGCTCCCCTTCTGCTCCCCAGAGGATTGATTGCATAGCTCCATGCATATCAGAGTACAGTAGTGGCATTCAGCCACACATGTGTGATACAATAAGCTGAATTAAGTTTACATATTTTATACACAGGCACCCTACTACACTAATGTAACATTCTAAATCTCGGGTCCTATTCTTAGTTGCGAGCCTGGATCACAGCCAGACCTGGGACAAGCCAGGCCTTGGACCCACAGCCATCTATATTCGTAGCAATTTTAAATCACTGCGGGGAGGCTTATCATTACTGAATGTTTTTCCTCTTAACCTAGAGAATGAGGGAAAGGTCAGGGATGGCTTTTTGCAGGTGGTAATAAAAATCTCCATTCAAGTTCTCTGAGGTTCATACTTACAGTGCCAACTGCCCTTTGTGTATCTCACTTGGACATCACACAGCCACCTCAAAAGCAATATGTGTATATGAACACTTTTATCCCATTTCTCACAGCCTTCTTATCTCAAGGGAAAAGCATGACCAATCCCCTTATGCCACTCCCCCATTCTTTTCAGAAATCTCCCTCTCTTTTAGCCTTTATCATTAACTCATTAACCTCCAGCCATGCTCTGGAACATGTGGAATTCTCAATGTCTCTTTCACTTTCCAGTCGTTGCTTTCCTGTAGCCCCCAGTTCACCACTTTCTTTGGGAAACCTCTTCACTCTTCCACCTTACTACATGCTCCATTTGGGGACTGTGCTCTCATACCATCCTGTGCACATTTCCATCACAGCACCCAGTACTCTTTAATTTTTGCCTCTCAGAGTAATTGCCACCTCCTCTCTCTCCCACTTCATTATAAATACCTTGAAGGCGGTGTCCTCATTTCTTTCAAGATACTTCATTTCTTTATGACTCAGTTTTCTCATCTGTAAAATAAGATTACTAATAATACCTTCTTGACTGAGCTGTTATAAGGATGGATGAATCCATGTAAAGTATCTGGGCCAGTTCCTGGCTCAAAGAAAGTACTCAGTATAAGTGATTATTATTAATACTATTAGCAATATTATGTTTTCTAACTATCTAGTGGTGTCTAGCACATAGAAGAATTTCTTTTTATAATTTTCTGAATAGATGCATGGAAAAAGCACAGGATTATTTTTCCTACTTCAAAAGAAAGAGGTGTGATTGTTTACTCTAATTCAAATTTCCTTTGGTGAGAAAAGGAAAAAGAGGGGAAAAGACACACAATTTCACAAGGAGAAAAGTGGTCTTTTTTTCTTCTGTACCCAGTTCTGATTTGTGGTATCTTTACTGGTCTTTTCCAAACTTGGCAACTTTGTGGCTATGAAAGACTGTTGATGAGAGGGTTGGGCTGTCATACCTCAGAGATATCCCCCAGTCGTACCTGGCAGTGTCAGTTTATCAGAGCTGTCTGTGGGTGGTGTTTGTGAGTATGTGAACTCAGGTATCTCGTCTTCAGATGTTCTGCAATGAGAAATTTTTTGCTGGGAGATTGAACAAGGGAGTAAATCCAGGCCATACCATTCCTCATTCTGTTTATCAGAATCACATCTATCCTTTGAGATTTAAACTTTTGAGGACGATTCTAGGTTTATCTTGTGTTGTTGCATAGCAGTTTACAATTTAAAAGAATTTTCATGTTTGCTGAAATATGCCTTAACTCTGACACAAATTTAATATGCAGAAGTAGGAAAATATATGTCTTACAAAAATATGCTTAGTTTAAGCTATCTCCATATTTTAACTTACAGAAAGAGAAATTCTCACAGCTAACAGAGTGGAAAGTGTTGAAAGTTTGACTTTTGACTGGATTTCAAAGAATCTCTATTGGACAGACGTTTCTTACAGGAGTGTCAGTGTCATGAGGCTAGCTGATAAATCGAGACGTGAAATAGTCCAGAATTTAAATAACCCACGATCAATTGTAGTTCATCCTATTGCTGGGTAAGTGCGTTGCGTTCATGTTTTCCTGAGAGCTTGAAACTGTATATCTTTTAAAGTTATTGAAAAGTGATGCTGTAGGGATTTGGCAAAGTTCAGCAAATAGAAGATTGAACTATATGAATTGAAATCACCTTAAATTTTATCCCTTTACCTTAAGCGTATGTAATCACTTTACCTCCTGCAAAAAAATTTCTCAGTTTCAGCTTTCCCAGTCTTCACTGCACTGTGTTTTTTCACAATTACAAAGGATCAAACAAGCTGATATAAATTCATTAGGAAAGAAATGAATATGTAGCAAAATTATCAGGAAAGGCTCAAATTCTTTTCTGGCTTTAATGTATTGATAGAAAGGTTAGTAAAACTTGCTTAATCATTTAGTAGTTTTGAGAATAAAAACTCTTTCAGACCACAGACAAAGTTTCACATTTAACCCTTCCATGATGATGGACAGTTCACACTCTTCTGTTTAGGTTCTTACCTTTCTTGTTTAAGTATGTTTAATAGCTAATATGTTTGTTTAGAACAAGTTTGAGCTAGATAGTTGCATTTAAATGGACTAATTTAAGGGAAAAAAAAGACTAATTTACTAAAGCCTGATTCAGGAGGACACATAGTAAGCACTTTACATATGTAATCTTGTCTAATCCAAAGCTAGTTGTGAGGTAAGTATGTATAATATCTGTTTTAGAGATAATGGATCTGAGGCTCAGAGATAAAGTAACTAGCCTGAGGACTCACAACTTGTAAGCAACAGTTAGTCAATTCCAGATCTGTTTGACTAGAAAGTTTGCGTATCTGACAACTCTGTATGCTGTCTCTAGAGTGTTGATTTTATATTTTAATTTTCTCCTTGTGAAATAAATATAAGAAACATTTTAAAACTGACATTGATAATTTTATTGCTCCATAGAGATTAAACAGTTGATTTTCTAATGAATTTATGTTACACTAAATCCTTGGCATTTGATTTTGAAAAGCCATTAAATTGCTTTTTTGACAACTCCTTCATTTAAAATAATATAAAGTCACATTTTAGAAAGTTATGTTTTGGAAAAGACTAATTTTAGTCTTAAGGCTCATATAAAAGAGAAAAGTTTTTGTTTTTGTCACTCTAGACTTATTTTTTTTTTGCCACTCCTCAGAATAAAAAAAGATACCTTGGTAAGATATTGTTTAAGAGTTCGTTGATTTGGATGGGTCAGGTATGACGTGCTTTTCTGCACATTAATCACTGCCATGTGAAAGATGACTGAAGAGAGATCTAGTGGATCTTGGATATTTATTCTAGAGAGAAAGAGAGATTAAAATCTGTTTTCTTGTTTGTACTTTATTGTTTTATTTGAACAACATGGAGTATTTAAAATGTAACCTGAATTGTGTCCTTTTAAAGAGTTTACTTGGTGACAATAGTTTTGGGTCCTAGGTCTACCCAGGAGTTATCTGCTCTGGATGTCCATTTTAATGCCATTTGTATTAGTGACTTTGGTTATATGTTGAAAGCTGAACTTTTAATTAACAATTAGAGCAGTTGTACACTGAGTCTGCTTAATAAGCAGATTTCCCCCCTTCTATGTAAGCCCAGTATCATATACAGAAAATGAGATTATTTGCAGCAAGTCTCTGGAGAATCTGTGTTTGTGCTAAATCTCTCTAAGTCATGTGGTTTGTCCCAGTGTTAATGTCTTTTCTTTATTACCTCTTTTTCTAGATATATATTTTTCACTGATTGGTTCCGTCCTGCTAAAATTATGAGGGCGTGGGGTGATGGATCTAACCTTTTGCCTATAGTAAATACTACTCTTGGATGGCCCAATGGATTGGCCATTGATTGGGGGTAAGTAGGAATCATCCTGAATTACTGAGTTCTCACTTATAGAGGAACATGAATAAGACAATATGTGGATATGGGATGGAGGGAGGAAACTGGTACTACTTGCCCTCAGGTATTTTTATATCACTGACTGGTAATGGAGAAGGATGTAGAATGATATAAGAACATAAAAAAACACAAACTCAGTTAGCTGGCTTTTGTTGGGACAAAAACTAATGCATTCATGAAAATTCAGAGGATATTGCTGGAGGAAGCAGAATGTTAAGATCTGTGGAAGATCAATATGGAGGAGACAAGACCCAAGCCCCATTAGAAGGGTAGGAAATCTTTGGTGTTAATCAATAAATGTATATTTGTCTACATTTACTCTGGAAGAATTTTGAAGTATAAGATATTGTTCTAAAAAATGTAATCTATTTAGAAATATAGGAAAAGGTAACAGGGTAAACAAGCTTATAGACATGAAATGCCAAAGTTGTTTACTGGAAAAAAAAGGAAGAAATATATTTAATCTTTTAAACATGGATTAACTACCAATACTTTTCTTAACTTGTTGATTTAACAAGGAGAAAAATAAAATTTATAACTTGAAGGTAGCATTTCTAGTTTTCCAAGGCATTTAATTGAAAATCACCTTATGAAAGTAGAATCTTTCTGGCGGACATAAAACTATTAAATTTTTAATGAATGTAATTTAAGTTTCAAAAACTTTGTTTAATAAATGTGTCAACTGAACACTGTTTTTGAATGCCCTCATGTAAAGGATACTTTGCTAGTTTCTGGATAACTGAAATAACTAAGTATTTTATTATTTTAGTGCTTTACGATTGTACTGGGTAGATGCCTTATTTGATAAAATTGAGCACAGCACCTTTGATGGTTTAGATAGGAGAGTCCTGGGCCATATACAGCAGATGACACATCCATTTGGACTTACCATCTTTCAAGGTATGTTTTGAAGCAATAAACGTGTGTTTTTTTTTTTGTTGTTGTTAGTTTTTTTTTTTTTTTACTTTGCAAGTTTTAACAATAGACTCATTCTCATTTGGCAGTTTCACAATTCTGGTAAATCTCATTTTAGAATATAAAAATTAAAACAGTTCTATTATGTATGGATAAAACATCATTGACTGAATATTTCACTTTTAGTGTATATTTTTTGTTTTAGATACTTTTAGATAATAATATTGATAACTTCTGGGTATAGCACTTTATAGATTACACGTATTATATAATTTAACATACCAGGTACCCTTATATAAATATTATACAAAGAAATAGTAAGTTACTGCCTTCATTGTTTTTAAGAATAAAACAGCAGTAACTATTTGTAGTAACTATTGTAGCATTTTGTTTTTAATGTTTGTAAGAACATTTTTGGAATCCTTGTGAAAAAATTAACACATATTTGTCAACTGTATACTCACTGAATGAGCCAGATGTAGTTGCTTTTTTTTATATCAACCCTTTCAAATAATTTAATGCTACTAGTAATTGCTGGGAGCATGGAATTCTGGGTAATTACAACAACCCTGATCACACTGATGTATTGGATTTCTTTCTCTCAACTCCCATCTTGAGTACAGGCATGCTGCTGTGAGTTGAGTTGCTGGGAACATGAATGCAGCATGGCACCATGAAACAGGTGGTCTGTCTAGTCTCTAAAAGAGGGTTTCTGTGAACGATTATATAGCTTCAAGTGCCAAGCCAAGAGGATGAGGAGAGACTAAAATCTACCTCAGTTCTGATCAACCAACCATGATTAGTCCAGTTAGAGGGGTGCCGTTTTGTGATCCACCAAAGGCCCTACTCATATGCTAGTTGTTTCCTTGGTATAGAAACTTCTTACTCTGAATAATTAGCACAGTGCTTTAAAAAAAACTAGACACTGACTCTAAAGACTTTCTCACACACATATGGCATGGAATGGCTAGTTAGTAAATATACTGCATATTCCATCTTCTGTCTGTTTATCTGTGGAGGAGTGCATGATATTTAAAAATATATTTTAAATGCTTTTATGAGATTTTTGATGAGTCAGTTATACTCGTGCATTCACTCTCTTTTCATTAATGATGTCAGACACATACTGTTTGTTGTCACACAGGAACATTGTAAGAATGTTAAATTTTCTCTGCTCTTTGATGGAATGTTTTGGGATTGAATTAAAAAGCAGTTCAGTACCTTTTGGTTTTATTAGTATGAAAAACATTTGAGTTCAAACCAATGAGAACAACACAACATTCCCATAACAATAATAACAATAATGATAATAAAAATAATACTTTCTTCCCAACACTATCTTTCATTGTAAATTTCTTATGGAAATTTTTTTATTGTGCAACACCATGGAAATTATGCAACTTTAAAACAAAGGCTAGATTTGCTTTACTGTCACACCACACAGGTCTAAAAGGCTTATTGAACTCCTTGTCTACTTAATTATATATAGTAAGATGTCTTCATGATTGTCAGTCAGTCTATATAATATTTAGTTAGTCCAGTGACTGATTAGTCATTGATTAGACCATACAAATGGAAAATTGGTCTAATGATAAAATTTTTGACACCTTAGTCATTTTCTAGTTAGTAGGAAGTTTTAGTTAGGTAAGCAGTTGTTAAAGAGAAAATCCCCTTTGATTTAACTCTTTCTTTTAGAAACTGTTGAAATATTTAAGTTTACTTCCCTGCTTCGGTAGCTAGTAAAAAGTGAACATGATCACAAATATTTAGGATATTATATTACCTGGATGTTACTATTTTATGCTTTTTGGTTGTAGTTATAGGCACCCTTCTGTGGATAATTTTATTGACCCTCCAAACATATACTAAAAGCTCCTATCTGGACTAGATTTGTACTTTTCTTTCCCAACAACTTCTTATTAAAATTGAGTGTAAAAATTTAAAAAAATATTCTCATTAAGACATGCAATATAGAATGTTTGACCCAGAGGGGAACTGAGACATGATTTAATCTATTTCCTTAATTTTCTGAGAAAAATGAGCCCCCACATTTTCAATATTTACCTAAGAGCACTCATCAGGTTAGTGCTTTAGCTGGGATAAGAACTCAGTCTTATGAGTCACTATCTAATGCTCAGTAGAATAATATTGAGGCTTTTTAATTTTTATTTTTACCCATGGAAGTCTAAACCTAATTGCTATTAAATTTCATCACAATACTCCATACACGCTTGTCTGAACATGAACCCTAGTATTATTAAATAGATAGGCTCATCAAGAGTCATTTCTATATAGTAATGAGCCATGGAAAATGATTACGGAAACATATAACAGATATTTACGGGAGAAGCATTATAAAACTATTGCATTTTTTCAAGTGATTTATAAGTGAGCTGTAACAAAAATACTAATTCCCTATTTTTTTTCTTAGACTATGTATTTTTTACTGACTGGAGACTGGGTGCTATTGTTCGAGTCAGAAAAACAGATGGTGGAGACATGACAGTTATCCGAAGTGGCATCAGTAATATAATGCATGTGAAATCATATGATGACAGTATTCAAACTGGTGAGTGAGGCTGCCAGGCTCTTTCATATGGATATACTTATTTAATATGGTGGCTCCTCTTTCTCTTTTAGTACTTTTTATTTAATAGTTCCTGATAGTTTTATATCCCTGTCACTCAGATAGTTTAATAGTTGTAAGACTAAAAATCTCTGTTCAACTCTGCTAACTCTCAAAGTGTTACTGGAAAAAACCCATTTTGGCACTTCTCTGTATATTGAATGTTGTACTTGCCATGTTGATTTCTAAGATGAAGTTAATTTTTAGTATGGGCTCTGAAAATGTCTTTTCCCTTTTGTTTTCCTTCACAAACCCACACTTGTGAAGGGAATGTGATTAACTCACTATTTCAGGGCATTGCTTTTTCAGGTTCTAACTATTGTAATCGACCCACCCATCCGAATGGCGACTGCAGCCACTTCTGCTTCCCAGTGCCAAATTTCCAGCGGGTGTGTGGTTGCCCCTATGGAATGAGCCTGACTTCGAATCACTTGACATGCCTAGAAGACCCGTCTCATGAACCACCGTTGAAGCAGTGTGGCTCTTTTTCCTTCCCCTGTAACAACGGCAGATGTGTGCCCAGTTATTACCAGTGCGATGGAATTGATGACTGTCGTGATAATAGTGATGAGCACCTATGTGGCACATTTAGTAAGTAGCTTATACAATGGAGCTACTTCCATGAACAGAGTGAGGTAGGCTTTAAAAATAAAGTCTGGGTTAACTCTATGGGAAAAAATATCCTTTAAAATTTTATATTTTTAACGTGTACTCTAAAGGCTCTTTAGGAAGCAAGACAATATTCATAGATAGTGTTACAAATGATTCCTAGCATTGATTTGGACTGTCCTCAATAAAATTTCTTTTTGATATTGACGGGACCAAAACAGAATCATTACATCTTGTTAGGCTCTTCAAAAAGTTAAATCACAATAAAGTGGATATAATCATTAGTATCTGAGAGAGTAGTATCATAGAATAAGTACTTGCAATAATAGCTTTTGAAAATCTCGTGGGCTATATTCTCTCCCTGCTTTGGTATAAAATGAATTTGGGATGAAATGGTGGTGTTAATTTTTATATTCTTCTTTTGATGGCAATCATCTATAAATTTTAGAGCCTCGTAAATGGCATTGCCAAGACAAAATTATTTCATTAAAAAAAAGAGAGAATGGTTGAAATCTAGGAAATCTCTATTAAGATAAGATTAATAGTAACAATAACCTACCTTTTTGGAGAAAAAGGATAACAGATTTGAAAATAAAAGTACACACTTGTACATTTTTCTGAAATTTCTAATTTTTTTCCTTTTGTGTATTATCTTACTCTTTCTGAAAGTGCTGATTTTTACACAAGTATTTTATTATTTACATTTTTAAATGACACATTTTCAAGGTTCCTGTAGACCAAGTTTAAATTTGTTGTTGGAGGAAGTATAGCTTAAAAGGAAATGCTGGGCCTCAGAGTCACACCAATCAGAGCGTGAATCCTGGGCAGATTCCTAAACCTCTCAAAGCCTCAGTTTCCTCGTTTGTAAAATGCAGATATTTATATGTACCTCACAGTATTCTTGTGAGGATTAAGAAAGAAATAAAGTGCCTGATATATGATAATTACTTAAAGAGAGGAATTGAACCTTTATTAGGAAAGAACTCATTTAAAAGACTGTGAGAACAAATCTTCATGGCCAGTTTGTTTCTGTTGTAGATAATTCCTGTGCACCTTCAGCATTCACGTGTGGCCATGGAGGAGAATGCATCCCAGCACACTGGCGCTGTGACAAGCATAATGACTGTGTGGATGGCAGTGATGAGCTGAATTGCCCCACCCACACACCCACTTCCTGCCCTGCATCTTTTTTTACCTGTGATAACAACCAGTGTATCTCAAGGAACTGGCTCTGTGACACAGATAATGATTGTGGGGATGGATCTGATGAAAAGCACTGCAGTAAGTTTTGAACTGATTTCTCTTGGTTGGTCAGCCTAGTAAGCAGATTTGAACAATCAGTAGACCTTGCACACTTTCCTCTAAGGGTCATACATGTGCTTTCTATCTTAGCTGCTTCTATTCTGTCAGTCCTTGTCTCAATAGGCTATAAGAGCAAAGACACGGGAGCATAGAATCCTACATATTGAGTTCTATGGAAGCAAAATGAAGACTGTCTCTCAACCAACTATTCAGATATTTAAAATAATTTTTTTCCTAAATCATATAAACATATCTACACATTGGTTTTTCTTTTCATTTGATACATGCAAAAAGAGAGTAAAATAAAGAGGCATGGAACACTTAAATTTTCATTAATCTATCCATCTGCTTTTCATCTTGCCATTTATAATTTCCCTTAGATTGTTGTTTGTTTTCATGGCTGCCATAATAATTAAAGGTGAAGCAAACGTCCCTTGACTAAATTCTAGTCTTGGATGCAAGACTAGGAAAGTCATTTTCCTCCTGGAGTAGATCAGCTTTAAGATCCTTCCTAGCATTTACATTCTATGAGTATATTTAATACAACTTCATTTTGTGGATTGGGGCAACCAGCGCATCTGTTTCTAAGACCGTGTCTCCTCAGCAAAGTAAGGCCTTGGTTTTTAGAGTTGTTATGCTTAGAATTTGGATTAAATCCAGTTATCCTGATCTGTCTATACACTGTTGCTACTAGGCATATGAGTCATGCTGATCATGCCCTCTGTTTAGGCTCCACTACTTAGCTCTAGTGTAGAGTCATGGGCTTAATAGTATACTCATGAGGTATAATCCAGTCCAAGTCCATGATACTCTCTTTCTAAGTGTGGTCTGTTTTTTAAGGTATCATCATGATTTCAGACTCTGACTGTGATCTTTTTATTCCTGTTTCCAAAATGTGTTCTAATTTGGAATGATCTTGCTTGGCTGACTCTGGTGATGTGGTTGATTTGAAGAAATTTTGAACACATGGACAGTTGAGATAACTAATTTATCTCTTTAGTGTTTTTCAGTTTGGCTCTGGTACGTGTTGAACAAGCGATAAACTGTTATTTGGTTTTGTTTTTGTTTGACATTAGACTTTACAGCGACTTGCCTACCTAGTCAGTTTCATTGTGCTGACCATCGGTGTATTGACCTATTTTATGTTTGTGATGGGGACAAGGACTGTGTTGATGGATCTGATGAAGATGGTTGTGGTAAGTGGATTGCTTTATTTTTATTCACGATGTTTAGAAAAAATCTCAATATTTAGTCTTTCTCCTTGAGCTCATTTCTAACGTTTTCCTCTTTCATTCTCAGTAATTAATTGCACTGCTTCTCAATTCAAATGTGCCAGTGAGGATCAGTGTATCAGAAACATGTATCATTGTGATGGTGTTTTTGACTGCAACGACCACTCTGATGAGAAGGATTGTCGTAAGTACCACGTAGTCAGCATGTTTCAGGTGAAAAAATTGCTTAATTTTATCAGCACTGATATTACCACAGATTTCTCTAACTCAGACAAACTGGAGGGAAGATAGCTGGAATTACAAAGTATTATCAAAGGAATGCAATATTGAGCATATAATAAAGTTATGAGGCATCACTAAATAATGTTTCATGAGTTGCAAGTCAAGTGTTTATATAGATGGGTACTTTCAAATAGTTTCTTAGGTAGGTTAAATATTTCTTAGATATTTTTGTTCTCACTATTAATTTTTCCTAAGACATTCCAAATTATTGTTTAAAATTTTTGTGACTTACCATATATATAGGTATATTAATGGTTTCTTTTAAATCTCAATAGGGAGGTCAAATCACAATATGGAGCGGTATTAAGATGTTGACTCTAATGAATTCATTCTTTCAGCTGTTATTTGTTGAATATCTACTAAGATATTATAAATGGTCTTTGTCCTTAGATTCTGAGAGAAATTATAGAAAGTAAAGTAAGAGACGATTAAAGCAAAGTGGACAATTACAAGGGCCTTAGAAATGGTTCAGATAAAATTCTGTGGAAGCTCAGAGAAAAGAAATTCCTTCTAGTCAGAAGATTCAAGGAGGACTTTGTGGAATATAAATCTGATAGACCCATAATCTCCACAGGCTGGAAACCTATAATAGACAGGAGTTGTTATTGACTACTTTTTGTGTTCAATGAATTTTAGATTTGTCAATGAGGGGGTCATTTACTTGAATAATGGTATTTTAGACCATACAAAGTATGTTTCTATTAATTCTCCTTCCCCCCCTCTAAAAAGAAGTGCTTAAATCTGTGAATAAGAAGAAAAGTTAAACAGAGTGCTTATGTACTTTATAGATGTGTACCACACCCAGAAATTCTTAATCACTGATTTCACATTGAAAGCATAGACTTCCCCTGTGATGATCTGAGGTTAAACCTCCAATTGCCAGTGACTTGCTGTTGCCTTATGATGTCTATGGGAGAAACTCTGAGGTTACTCTTATGAAATAGAGTTTTAATCTATTTCTTAAAGATTGCTTGATGACTAGTGGAAAGTTTGCAAAGAATTAAGGACTTACTGTCACCTTTCATTTATTTAGTGTGTGCTGCTTTCAGTGGATATGGTTCATTTGAGGAACAATTATAACATCTAAATGTATGATATTAAACATACGGAATTCAAAGTAGCCATAGCTACTTAAGGTCTATCGAAGTGCTCTGGTGATTCTTTAATACAGAAGAGATACATTTTATTATTTAATCTGTAACTAAATGAACATTAGAAATTCGGGAAACGATATGTTCTTTTGACTTGGATTTACCTTCTATTTAAGAGTTGTGCATCCTGTTCTTTGTTTGTTGTCAGTTCCACTAATCAGACACATATAAAGATTTCTATCTACAACAATGTTAGAGAACACTGTGTATGTATCATTTTAGATTTTAATATTTATTTTGTCATTGTCATCATTATAAACCTATAATTATGTCATTATTATAAACCTTTAATTGATTCAAAATCTTTTTCTCTGAATCTAGGAATTACTTAGAAGGGATTATAAATTGCATTCACAAGCCCATTTTCCCCATGCTTTTCTCTTAGAAACTAGGCCTCCTGGTATGTGCCACCCAGATGAATTTCAGTGCCAAGCAGATGGTCTCTGCATCCCAGGGAGCTGGGAGTGTGATGGGCACCCAGACTGCATCCATGGTTCTGATGAGCACAATGGCTGTGTGCTCAAGACCTGCTCTCCATCTCATTTTCTTTGTGACAATGGAAACTGCATCCACAGAGCATGGCTCTGTGATGGGGACAATGACTGCAGGGATATGAGTGATGAGAAGGACTGCCCTACTCAGGCCTTTTACTGCCCCAGTTGGCAGTGGCACTGCCCTGGCTATAGCATCTGTGTGAATCTGAGTGCAGTATGTGATGGCGTCTCTGACTGCCCCAATGGGACAGATGAGTCCCCGCTTTGCAGTAAGTTTCCTGACCACAGGTTACTGGCCATAAATTCATTTTGACCATTAGCCTGCTGTGCATCACTACTGTCATAGATACCATGTAGCTTATGAGGAAGGGGTTTCAGTTCCTCTCTAAGTTCAAATCTGTGTAGGGATAACCATTATGATTCAAATAAATCATCACTGGATATTTCTCATTAAGTTCTTTGCTCCTTGTTCTGTGTTTTTACTTTTTTTTATCATTGTTTAAAAAAATAAGACTAAATAAGGCCATTAAATTTGGTTCTGTTGTTAATTGCTCATAAGTTTTTCTAACTTTAGTATTTTCTAATTTCAATCAGAATTTGCCACAAAAACAAATGAGGCCCGGGTATTTGTGTTTGCTGTGATTAAAATTCTGTGATTGGCATGTAATCCTAATTACTGTCCTTTCTTTCTTTCCTCTTTAATCAATGCTCACTCTCAGATGAACCCCAGCCAGGTATGATTGCAAAGTATTTTAGATTCTTATGATTTTATATACATTGTGTTTGTGCCAAAAATGTCCTAATCATTTTTACTTACTTCCTCTTCTAGTGCATGTTTTGTATCATATAAATAAGTTAGAGTACACATGGAAATAGAGGGCATTTGCATTGAACCATTTGAGTGGCTTCAAGTATTGCTGTTTTGGTCCTGAAAGTAAAGAATGATGGCTTGTTAGTAGACATATGCCCTCTAATGTTCCAATTGCCTTTTTCCCTTCTATTTATTCATTTTCATAGACCCTCCAGTCCTTGCTATTGAAAGTCAAAGTCTTATCTTCCATTTTTGTATAGGTAGAAGAGTAACAGGAAGCAAGTGAGAAGGAATTTAGGTCTCTTTGCATGTTTTATCAATTGTGTTTCTTGATGTCAATTGTATTTCCCCCAAGTTTCTCTCATTGCACTAAGTGAAGTTATAAAGGGTTGTAGTGAAGAAAGTGGCCCAAGTCTAGTGGATGTGAAGGATAGTAAATCCTCAGGTAAATCAGTGCAGACACTGAGAAGCCTGTGGAGTTTATTCAAGTGAATGCTGCTGTTAGCTCTTACCTGGGTATTACATGGAAGGTGGCTTGATACTATATGACAAATATTACAACAGAGTGAACCAAAGAAGTAAAGATTTCTGACTTTTCTTCTCTCTGATTCTCTTTATTCTAGACCAGGAGAGCTGCTCAAATTTAAATGCTGGCTGTACTCACCAGTGTGTTCAAGGGCCCTTTGGGGCTCAGTGCCTGTGTCCATTGGGATACCTGCTTGCCAATGATTCTAAGACCTGTGAAGACATAGATGAATGTGATTCTCCAGGCTTTTGTAGCCAGCACTGTCATAATACAAGAGGTTCTTTCCGGTGCTGGTGTGATAAAGAATACATGTTAGACACTGATGGAAAGACTTGCAAAGTTGCAGGTAATAACTGAACTTTAAAGTGAACTAACTCCAGCTAGTTAAAAATATACCCAAGAGCTTAAGATCAAATGTTGCATATAGAGATCTGACAATGTCGATTAGGAGTCAAATGGACTCAAATTGTGGATAGGTTACATAACCTTCTTAAACCTCAGTTTCTTTTGAAGATTAAATGAGTTATTACACATAAATATCTTAGTATATTTTGGAAAATAGAGGTTAAAATATATACAGATAGCAGATAATTATTTATTATTTATTATTATTTTATTATTATTATTAAATGATTTTTAAATGATTTCTATATTTAAACATCTATATAAAATGCCTAATGAATTCAATTTACCCAATATTAATTTTAGTTTCTACTATGTGAAAGTGATTATACTATGAATTAGGATATTAATTCATCTGCTTTAAAAGTGACCTCATCACGTGGCTTCCTTCTAGGGATCCAGTGCTATTTCCACAGTCTTTGTCCTCTCTTGGAAAGTAGGAAAGGGAAAGAGAAAGTTGAGAGAACATAGCTTCCTTTTAAGGATGAGACCTGGAATTTGATACATCATTTCTACACACACACTTTTGGTCAGAACTTAGTCATATGGTCACTGAAATGTAGGCAAAGAAGTGCCTGTAGTTGGGCAGCTGTGTGCCATTCTGAAACTTGGCATGATTTATTATTAACAAGGAAGGAGAGGAGAGGAGAGGGGAGGGGAGGATATTGTAAGACAATTAGAAGTCTCTGCCACAGCTGAATATCTTGGGGAAAACAAAAATACTTAAGACATGATTTTTGCTATCAAGAGTCCTACAATCTAGGAAGGAAGTTAAGCAAAGTACAAAAGTAACTGTAGTAACAGGAAGAATGCAAGTACAGTTAACTCCAGATTGATATTTACAAACATTGAAATATAATTCAAAGAAGGAAAACATTTCAGAAACAGCTTATTTTAAATAATCATAAAAATCAGCTCGCTATGTAAGAAATGACATAATTAAAAACTATTCTTACAGGAAGTTTTGTTAGTTTTTCCTGTTACTATAGTTTGGCATTACATCTTCCTGTTACCAAAAGTATTAGATAAAATATTTGAGTTACTTTAGTTTTGTTTTTTTCCCAGAATCATTGATATTTTTGCATTTTCTTCATGGACAGCATCTGAAAGTCTTCTGCTACTTGTGGCAAGCCAGAACCAAATTATTGCTGACAATATCACCTCCCATGTCCACAATGTTTATGCACTTATTGAGGATGGTTCTCGCATTGTAGCTATTGACTTTGATTCAGTCAGTGGTCGTGTGTTTTGGTCTGATGCAGCTGAGGGTAAAATCTGGAGTGCGTTACAAAATGGAACCGACAAAAAAGTGGTAAGTACATTTACCCTAACCTTTGACATTACTAAGTCCCCTGTGTTGGTTCTATTTGCTATAACTGCCCAGTGAGAGAAGGCCCTACCTCATTCTGGTTAGCTTCTCATACTCCCCTTTGGGCCATATCATATCCAAGGAGCTTGGATGTTCATAACTCCTTATCTATGGGTAAGAATGTGGCCTCTGAAGACAAATCTATTATTCTGAATTCTAGGTCACATGATGCAGACTTCACAAAATCTATGAGGTCCCCTTTGCAATTTTTTTCTAGAGGATGACAGCAGAAGAAAATGCAGGGGTGTTAAGTAGTTGCTTTTCTTAGTTTTAATTTTGTAATATTTCTCAATACATCTCCCAATTTCAGTTTTTTGTTCCTTGATGGCTATGTTTCCTCTGCCCTTTAGAACTTTACTTTGTAATTGTTGGCGCTTAATTAATAAAGATGTTACTTTTGGCATCTGGACACTATAATGTTTCATAGGGTTGCCAATTTAGTGAGTGGATAGAGCTTTTGTTAATTGCAAATTCTTTGAAACCAAAATGAAATTACATACTAGACCCACCACAGTTATCCTAGAGTATTCAATTCTGCATAACTTGTATATTTTTCCTATGAAAACCTACCGTTGATTTGGTGGTTATTCACATGGGAAGAAAAAATTTTCTGATGCTCACAGGTAATCATGGGACAAGTTAGATGTCTTATTCCAGATTTTCATATAATTTCCATGTTAGCATTCATTTATTCCCTTTAGGATTCACTATTTATTCACTTCTGTCTTTAGGTAGTTGATAGCGGCATCACTATGACTGAAAGTATTGTGGTAGATTGGGTGGGTCGCAATCTTTACTGGACAGACTATGTTCTGCAAACAATTGAAGTCGCCAAACTGGATGGGAACCACAGGACTGTGCTAATAAGTAACAATGTATCAACACCAAGGGGACTAGCATTAGATCCCAGGATCAGGTAAGACTGTTTTTTAAAAAATGATATTACCTTGACATCATTACAATGAGGGAAAAATAACAGTAAAGCAACAGGCCAATGTACATATCATAAAATTTTAAATGATCTTTTGTTTAAACATCTCTGTAGAAATGGTAGGTATCCAACTGGTTGTTGCTGTCCTACATTTATCTGAAAGTTTTTGTGAAGTTCACAAGAGCAATTGGTTGTTCACTTTGAGACCACATTGATTTATTAGCCTGGCAATACAATTATTAAAATGATTGTTGTAGAATTACATAGTTAAGTTTCAAATGAAATTGTATAGTGATTGTTTGTAGATGGGCCGTTTTGTTGTAACTTTGATACCTCATAGTTGTATAACGAAAAAGCCAGATTTTCCTGCTTTTGTTTCAGGTTGTTTATTAGTGTTCTCTTTTACATCATAGAAGGAAGAAAATTTTTGTTTGTTGGATTAAAGGGAAGCAGGAGAAATTATCCTGTGCTTAGAAACCTCTGAGGGCTTCTTCTTTCCTTGAATCTCTGTGTTAGAGAATCTCTTTCTGCAGGATTGTTAGTTGGGCAAATTATGTTCAATGTGACACAGACTTGTTGATATTGTGGAGTATTACACACCAGTGAAGTTATGATGAATCTGATGATGAACTAAATTGACTCTCTTAAACTGATAGGATAGATAACCAAGGACAGATGGATTTTCCTAGATCAAGTACTTATGGATTGTGTAGAGACATTAATTGGCATTGAGACATTTCGGTATCATAATGTATTGCATGAGTTATGAACATTATAAAAACACCCAGATGGCTTGTGATTTCATTATGATTATAGTTTTGCTTTGTGGTATTCAAGAGAAAATAATAAGCTCTGTGCACATATTCTGAACTAGAGATGACTTATTTTAAGCAGAAGATAAACATGATGCTCATTATTTTCCGTATTGAAATATATCTCCTCCAGCTGGTAACTAGTTTCTTTTCACAGTGACCATCTGATGTTTTGGGCTGACTGGGGACATCACCCTCGTATTGAGCGAGCCAGCATGGATGGCAGTTTGCGCACTGTCATTGTCCAGGACAAGGTTTTGTGGCCCAATGGCTTAACCATTGACTACCCCAACAGACTGCTCTACTTCTTGGATGCCTATCTTGATTACTTAGACTTTTGTGATTATGATGGACAACATCGGCGTCAGGTGATAGCTGGTGATTTGGTAAGTTGGTAGTGAGGAAAACTAAACTAAAACCACGATGACTGCTTAGTAGAAAGCAGATAGAGTAACAAGAAAACTAAGAATTTAATTTTTGTGTCATGGACATTATATGGGCAATTTGTAAAATAATAAGATGAATAAGAGCCAATCTATCTTATATTACTAACATAAAATATATTTTTTATTTTAGTTCATGATCAGATTGTGCTACATCCAGGAAGGATCAAGTGCTTGTGTGATTTAGTTGATCTATAGATGCTAATCTATTGCTTCTGTGCCTTTAAAAAGTGTTAAACAAAATTAATAATTGTATTGTTATTATTAATTATATTCACATCTTCAATTAAATCACAGCCTGTTATGTGTTTTTTTTATTTTTATTGAATTTATTTTCACAAGTTATGAGAAAATACAGAAAATATGTACTTTGCCAAAGAAACGTTATTGATTTCTATTTAAGATTGTCATTGTTTACAGTTCTGTGACTTGCAGAGACCCTGACTTCAGGAAATATGTATCTAAACTGTATTAGACTTATGTGCATCTCTGAGTGGCAGAACAAGGCAGTGGTGATAACTGGGTGGCAGCTAGGGTTTGGGACTAAGAAATCCAGATAAGTTGCCATACATTCTATGTTTCAGTTTTGCTTTCATTTGTAAAAAGGATGCCCTTTTTACAATAAAACGGAAGACTGACACATGTATGTGAAAGAATTTTGTATGGTATAATGGGAGATATAGATCAAGCAGTATATTTTTTGTCTGTCTCTTGAACAATGACTTTCCTATGTCTTTATTAAATAATTAAAGGCTAAAAGATACCATCTCTTTGGCAACCTTTTTATCTTTGTTCACCTTGGTTTTTATTTCTGGGTGAGGTTTCATTGTTCTCTCCTGCTTCACAGATCATGAGGCATCCCTATGCTCTAACTCTCTTCGAAGATTCCGTGTACTGGACTGACCGTGGGACTCAAAAGGTTACTCAAGCCAACAAGTGGCATGGAGGGAATCAGTCAGTCATAATTTATAATGTTCACCAGCCCCTTGGGATTGTTGCTGTTCATCCTGCGAAACAGCCAAATGGTAAATGAGAGACAATTGAGAGAGACAGAGAGACATCCTGTCTGGGAGTAGCTTGGACAACACTTTTTCTGGGAATGCAAAATGTAATATGTTGCAAACCCATTTGTTTGGGCAATAAAGTTTCCTTTACTAACCACCCATGTCCTAACATTTCCATTACTTTTATTTACCATGGAACCTCAAATCTTGTACGTAACAACAGTAGATTTGAATTGCGTCATTTTATTCAGCAGTTGCCTACTGCCTCTGTGACTGCTCTGAGTCTCAGTTTCCTTGGCTGACAAATACATCATAGACCAGACACACAGTTTTTTAGATATTTAATTGCTACCACTTTTCCGTTTAAAGCAGCTTATTTTTAGGACTCATTTCTTGTGACACCATTGCCCTGTAGGTGCTCTTCTGCGGCCATCCCGAGTTATCCATGAGTGCATAGTGTGGGTTGCTAGGTGATTTAAAAAATTCGTCTTAGTAGTGGGAGGAGAGAATAGATTACTTAATCATCTCTCCCTATAACTCTCCAGTGGTTTCTCATCCCACTTGAGCATAGGGCCCCCGTCATCTCCTTGGTCTCTTCGCCTATTTACTCTCACCAAGTAGGACTTCCTTTTGTTCCAGAAGCATACAAGGCTACTTCTAACCTCTGAATTTTTGCACCAACTCTTCCTTCTGCCTGGAACATCTCTCCTCCAGATCTCTGCATGAGTTGTTCCTTCATGTAATTTAGGAGTCTACCAAATATGCCTTGGTGGCCCTTGACCACTGTATCTCAGATAGCCTCTCCTTCTCATAAATATTTTGTTCTTTACTCTCACATTCTGAAATCATATAATTTATGAGTTTAGTTCTGTCTCCCTTTGTCAGAATATATTCCCCAAGTTTGCAGTATTCCCAGAGCTTGGCATGTTTGGTATGTAAGTGAAGGCTTAGCATTTTTTGAATGAATGAATGGATTAATCTAACAAGATATATGTAATAAGAATATATAAGATCTAAAGAATATTCTGTGAGTTTGGGATGCATACAGGATCCCTTTTGTCAAGGAACAGAAAACACAAAGATGTTATCAATAAAAAAATAAAAAAATTATTATCTCACCAAAACTTGGACAACAGTGGATAAATGTCAAGGTCACATAAGAACGTGCCTTGATTTCATTCATAAAAAGATCTCTTTTATGTCAAGCAAGGAGATGTAGATATGTAGCATTATATTTCTATACTAAGCTTTGGGTTACGTTGTGGGTATTTGTTCATAACCTGGTTATAGACTGGATTGATCTGTAATCTTGTGCAAGTTACTTCTCCCTCTTATTCCTCTTATAAATTTTGTGTTGAAAGCATGATATTAAGGAACAGTAAAGTAGTTTAGGAAAAAAAAATCCAAACCAACAGAACTAATTTAATGTATCTATGTCTCCAAATACTGGGAACCTCTGGGAGAACAATAACAACATGACTTTGTACATGTTTAAAATTTTATTAATTTAAATTAAGATATAACCAACATATAACATTGTATTAGTTTTCTGTTCACAACACAATTTGAGATGCATATTGTGAAATGATCACTGTCATAGCTGTAGTGAACATCCATCACCACATGGTTACTATTTTTTTTTTGTGATGAAACATTTAAGATCTACTCTCTTAGCAACTTTCAAATATATAATACAATATTGTTAACTACAACCATCAAACTGTATATTACATCCCTAGGACTTATTTATCTTATAACTGGAAGTTTATACCTTTTGACTACCTTTACCCACTTTGCCCACCCACTACCTCCTGACTCTGGCAACCACCAGTCTGTTCTATGAGTTTATTTTTTTCTAGAATTCATGTATAAGTGAGATCATATAGTATTTATCTTTCTCTGTCTTAGCTTAATGCCCTCAGGGTCCAGTCATGTTGTTACTAATGGCAGGATTTATTTATTTCTTTTTTTTTATTGCTCAATAACATTCTACTGTGTGTGTATGTATATAATGTCTCACATTTTCATTATTCATTTGTTCTGTGCATTTTAATGTGTGTGTGGGGTTTCCATTCAGCAATGTTTACTTCTTTTCTCTTTCTGTTGCAGACATAAATTCATGTGCCTCTGCCCCCTGCAGCCAACTATGCCTGCTTTCCTCACAGAGGCCACAGCTTTACTCCTGTGCTTGTGCCTCAGGATGGAGTCTCTCACACGATTCTGTGACCTGCTTGAGAGGTACAGTATACCCTTTAAGTGTGCCCAAAAGGTGGAGTTTGCCATAGTTTGCTCAAAGCATTGTAAGCTCTAAACCACTTGCTGATGGAATGTGTGCTGTGTTCTCTGTAATGCAGCAGGTATCTGTGGGGAGTGTGTGCTATCTGGGGTGATTTAATTGAGTCCCTCAGTTGTATAGCTTCTGTATGTGGAGCTAATATTATGTGTACATGTGGTTCAGCAGTATTTACTCTCACATTTTTTTTTTACCTCATAAGACAAGCTATGACAAAGGAAAGTTCCAAATTCTGCACTTAAGAAGTAAAAATTCTTGACATTAGCATATGGCTTCATTTTTCAGTTTCCTTATCTCATTTTTGTTCTCATAGCCAATAGTCAGTGATGAGTGTTGGAGCCTAGGTCTTCTGATTCCAATTTCACTATCTTTACTATTATTATCTGATGCTTAAAGTATTTCTTGGTATGAAATATTTTAAGTGATTATTTGAGCAATTTAATCTTCATCTCATCCTAGATATTTTATTTGGCTGATTGATGAGCATGTCAAAGGTTACACTAAGTACTTTAGAGAGTAAGGAAGGAAATGATGTAGTCAGTTCACAAAAAATGATTACTTTTTAAGTATGTGCTTGATGTATAATAAATTCTTTTAAAAGATAATTTGCCTTTGCTTAAAAATATTGAGTAATTCTAAGCTCAAATTATTTATTTCTCAATGAAGAAGAGTGAATGTGTTTTGATACTCATAAAAATGGCTGTGGATAAATTAAAATTAAAAGTTTAATGACAAAAAATTTCTAAATTAAGAAAAGATGGAGTTCTAATTTAGAGGGGAATTTAGTTCATAAAATATATGCCAAATTCAGAAAATTTATGGTGTTTACAAATTATGCAGATGTAGGCTTATTCCATCAGCATGTAATATTTTGTAATGATACCTTCATGATGAAAGATTTTAATTATTGGTAATACTTACAAAAGGATTGAAATTTTTCATTTTTCTTCAGAGATTTATTATGCATCTAATCCTTGTTGACATTGTATAATTTAGTGTGTCCTTGAAGCCTTTCAGCAGAAGATTAAACTGGGCTATAAACATTTTGGATACAAAGCACTCTTTCACCACACAGATTATTGAACTGTGCATTGGGGATTGGTGTAATCAGTATTATTATCTGATGGTGACTGATAAATATTAATTATGAATAGTACCTTTTGTTGTTTCACAAATAATTCCACTAGTGGATTTTCCATGAGCTGACTTCACTGACGTGGAACTTTTCCAGTATCTCCCAACTGGTTTCTGAGTACTAGTTGGGTAACTGAGTGTCAATATATGTTGAGTACAAAAAAGTTGCACATTTTTTCAACAAGAAGCTTAGAAGACTTGTTAACTTTTATAGATGAAAGCATTTTACTTGGCTTACATGTTCAATAACCGTTAAAATAATATTTATTAAGTGTCTGGAATATCTAACATCTCTCCAGCATCCCTTAAAATAACCTTATATCCCAAATAGTTTTCTGACTCAGTCTGAGAGATACAAGGCAATTTCTTTAGTGATTATGTGCAAAAGAAGAACACCCTTCTTGTCTATACTCTAAGGAAAGGTTGTAGTGCTGGTCAATTTGTGCAAGGCCTGAATTAAGGAAGACCTAGGTTTGGAGTCATAAATACCACCCTTTAATTAGGACATAAATTTCCCATTCCTGACTGTTGTCTCTTCACTGCTCTGCTAACACTATTTTAATGGAATCAAGGCATAAAAAAAAAAAAAAGTGAACAAAGGATCTTTCATTTCAAAAGAGTGAGACATACTGACCTTGGACAGCTTAAACACCACCTCCTCCTACACTTCTTTCCATCCAACCCCAGGTTCTTCTGTGCTTACTGCTTTCTGGCCATTATCATTGGGAATTGTAAGGGCCCATATACTTTGTCCTCTAGACTCGAAGTTCTTTGAGAGTAGAGCCTCACCTGATTAGTCAACGTATACTTATTGTCTGTGGCACACAGTGGCATCAGTAAATGACAAGTCCTCCATAATCATCATCATCATCATCATCACCATCACCATCATCATCACCATCATCATCATCATCATCATTATTTTTGCTCCTCTGGTCCTGTGTTTTTAACCCACTTGCTCCTTTACAGGTATACACTGTCATAAAATCATTCTTTATTTCTTTCCTACAGAGCACTTTTCAAGCACTTGTCTCAATAATCACTTCCTTTCTAAGTTCTTCTCTGGCATCATCCTTCACCTTGGCCCTCACACTTTCCAGCAGTGCAGCATTAAATGATACCTAACCCTCTGCTCCATTGCTTACAAGTGTTTATTGGTGATAGGCACTCTTGGTATGCTGGCAGTGAGCAGATAACAGCCCTGAGACAAATCCCCAGGAAGGAGAAACGGCCAATGGAGAAGCTGAGTTAGGGCAGTGCTTGAGAGAAAAGCTCCTCAGAGGAATCAAGAAAGCCCATGTTTGATGAGAAATGAAAAGTTTTTTTAGGTCCTAAACAGTGTTTTGATTGAGAATTCCTTTAAGAGGAAAATTACCCATTGAAAAAGGTTTTGAGTAAGTAAAATTTTAAAGTGTTTCCTGTGAAATTGGGAAATAGTTCTTATTTTTACTGAACCAATGCACATTTATAACATAATCAATAAATAATTAAATATCATTTCTATAATTTCAAGGTACATGTGAAACTCGTGATATAGCTTTCATTTTGTATTATTGCTATTAAGTCAAATGAATTGAGTGGTAATTGATATTCAATAAGTAGCACCTAGCCTGCACTTTTTTCAAAGAAGTGACTAAGAATATTGGTTTTGGAACAAATAAGTTCAAGAGACCTAGCTGTGTGACTTTGGTTAAACTGCCTAATTTCTTTGTGCATCATTTGAAAGTTGTGTGTGGAAGGGACTGTCGAGGGGCGGGTATGAGGGTGGTAACTAACAAACACGGTTATGAAGCTTTAGAGAGATAAATGAAATAATATTTGCCTGGTGCATAGTGTGTGTCACATATTCTCAATAAATGGGAATGATTATTATGGCTATTGCAATTCAGAAGAGGGACAATGTGGAGCAGCCAAGAGAGGACAGGCCTGTGAGTTAATCTCTTACTGCGTTGTTCCTGCAGAAGTTAAAAAGCCCCTGTAAGTCATTGGCCTCAGTTGAAAACACTTTGCAGGCTTGTTGTAAAAAACTAAATGCTATGTATTATAGAACTTTGAAAACCAAAGAGCATTAATAGTTTCAAAATTTACTTTAAATGTGTACTAGGTTATTTCTGAGTTATTTCTCAGTAATAAAAATACCAGGAACAAGAAAAAGCTAATAAATTGTGAAAATAAGAAAAGAAAAAATGTCAAAATAATCCTTTTGAAGATGTTAAGCTTCCCAGATTATCAAAATCATAAAACATTTTAGCCCATGAAAATTTTGCAACGATTAATCATTTTATCTTAATATGTAATATATCTTATAATGTGTCTTAATAACACAGAACTCACATTCCAAAGTTATCCTTTTCTTAGAGAGGAATTATAAAATAAAACCTCACTCCTGAATTTCATTAATTTAGATTTTTTTTTGATAATGGTACTATAGCTAGTATAAAGATTATCTTTGAAGATTATCTTTGAAATAAGACTTCTTGTTATCTATTTAGGAGGCTCAGTATTAATTGAATAAGATATTATGAGGATGTTTAAGTTAGAATGTACAGATACCTTGAGAATTCTAGAAGGCACTGTTTACATATTCACTTATGCATTCAACTGTTTATTCATTTATTTGGTCATTCAGTTAGGCAACTATAATATGCCAGGTTCTGGAGACATAATAGTAAGTAAATTAGACATAGTCATTGCCTTTTGAGAGTTAGAATCTAGTCAAAAAGCAATTGGTGGGATTATAAATTGGATTTATTTAGTAATTAAAGTCTCTAACAAACACTAGGCAATGCTTTGTAGTTTTATTTTCTGAACACACTTAAAACTAATAAAGTGTCATTCACCAAGAATAGTTTATAAATTTATTTTCTTGGCAAAACCCAACTCTCCTTTCCCCTAAGTAGTTTAGGATTAATGAAGTTTGTCTGTGGGTAGAAATGGAAGAACTTGACTGTGATGCTTAGCAAATGTGGATGTTTATCAGTGTAAGTAAGGGATTAATAAAGAGCAAGGTAAGTACTGTTCTGCCTTTGGAAAGTCCAGAAACATTGTATGGAGTTGGATAACTGATGATCTAGCACCCACTGAAATCTAGCGGAAGGCCCTGGGTTGTCCAATGAAATATCCACCATGCCTTATATTTATTGCTGCAATGGCATTTTGTCCCATGATGGTAACAATCCATTACTGTACATGTCTGGGAATAGTGGGATATAATTTTGACTGATATTCTGTTATTTTCACAGATGATCAACCTTTTTTAATAACTGTAAGACGCAGTGTAATTTTTGGAATCTCCCTTAATCCTGAGGTGAAGAGCAATGATGCGATGGTTCCCATATCAGGGATACAGAACGGATATGATGTTGAATTTGATGACTCAGAGGAATTCATCTATTGGGTTGAAAATCCAGTAAGTTTGAATAACATTCAAAGAATATAATTTGTCCTCAAAGAACCGCACTGATGCCTTGTTATAGGCAAAATTTTGCTGGGTGAATAAAAGGAATGGTCTGGAAATAAAGAATTTACCACCAATTTTTTTTTCTTTTTTTACTCAGCGAGGGATATAAAATGGGCAAAGATTGAAATACTCTTCAGCTTTAGACTAATAAGTACATTTAATCTATTGCATATTTCTTATTCATTCAGTAAGTATTTATTAAGTGCTTCCTGTTTGTCCTGCACTGAATTAACTGCTTCCAACTGTAGACTACATGTCTAGAGACAGCAGTCACAAAAGTTATTCTTAAGAGGGTGTAAACTTGTATTAGACTAACATAAAAACGATCATAGCTCCGTACAAAAGGCAGTAGTTCCTTAAGGGAATTCCAGGAAAGCATTCAATGTGGCTGCTGGGGCCTTTATCCAGAATCTTTGCCTCCAGGATACAAAGATCACTTCTCCAATTCCATTGCCATTCCCATTGGGCGCCCTTCCTCACTTTTTAGGAAAGAAACCTGTGAGGGTGCAGAAGGGGCAAAGAAAATACAAATGAGGAAGAGAGGGAAGATCTTCATGTTTGATACTTGTTACCACTATGAAAAATGCACTCCTGGTCTCCTAATTTGAGCCTGTGACTTGGGTTATTTTTGTGACTTTGGCCTATGTCAGAGATATTCTAAATGCTAAGTGTTGTGTATTCCTTGACACTTAAAATTCAGTGTTTTCAAAGTGCTGCTGGCATTACCATCATACACAGCGAGGCCACCCAATGGTGCCGAAACTGCCTTTTCTGCAAGTCTGAGGAGTGGCAGTAGCTGCAGTGAAGAAAGTGTTTTCACTTAGAAGTTGTGGCCTTGAAACAGCTCACTTCTCCTTTGTCTTTCTTCTCAGGGTAAAATTCACAGAGTGAAGACAGATGGAACCAACAGGACAGTGTTTGTTCCTCTATCTAATTTGGGCTCTTCCATGAGCCTAGCCTTAGACTGGATATCAAGAAACCTTTATTACACCAATTCTGGAACTCAGTCTATTGAGGTAATGATTCCATAGTACTATTTACACAAATGCTGGTTTCTGATTCATGTAAATTCTATTCTCGGGAAATGCTCTCATGGTTATTGAAATTATTTCAAGCAAAGCAAAGAGACATTAGTATTAGCTACCTAAATCTTTGAAGTTTAAGGAGAAAAACCCGCTTAAAAATAAATTATTGGGACTTCCTACTGCCTTATTTTGTTTCCTCCTAATTATCAACACTAACTTATTCTTATAAAAGAATTTTAGATATTTTGTAAAATTATATAAAAAGATGAATAGAAAATTTCGTAAGGAATTTAGCATAAAGGGAAGAGCATAATAGACAAAGAATTTTCACTTTTCTCATCAAATCTTCAATGCTATGTTAGTCCTAAAGCAAATATATAGTTTACCTCTGTTCTAAGATAGAAATCTTTCTATGGCTCCAGGCAGTTTTTCTAACAGTGAAACAGTAAGTAGAAACTTGATTCTAATTTCTTTGATATTCTCCTCTTTGTGATAGCTGTTCTTTTTAGCTCCAATTATCAGAAGAAATTCTAGATCGGGTGCAGGTATGAAATCACATGAAGTAATCAGAAGTAACTTGATTAGTATTGATTTTCTCCACTTTGGGACAAGGTTAAAATATGTAAGGGATTATTAATTCATAATTTTAAAAGTGAAAATTTCTGAAACAAAGAGAGGGCCTTGAGAGGGACAGTTAGCAGGGATAGCTATCCAGTAGAGTGACAATCCACTGCTCTGGGTAAGGCACCAGCTAGTAAGTTAATTGCTCTTTGGGGCACAAAGAAAGATGTGGAAGGTGCACAGCAGCCAAGTGGCTAATTTAGAGCAGATTCACTAGGAGGAGTATACGTCAGACAGTGCTTTACAGTATACAAGGTCTTTCACAAACACCATCTAATTTTAATCTTCCCAACATTCCCAAGGGCAGGCAAGTATGGTAACCGTTCACAATAAGAAGGACATTTGCGATAATCACAAATGCTAATGTATCCCCAGGATATATCAAATTAGGTGGAATCATCAACTCTTAACCTGAAGGGAAACTCGGAAGCCCTTTGTTTTAGATAAGAACCTGAAACCCACAGACATTAAGAATTTGGCTTAAACAGTCAGCTCCATTGCCCGATTTCTCTGTTCTAACTTTGCCTTGTTACGAACCACAACTCCAGCAATCCAGCAGTGACAGAAAGTGTTTTTCATAATCTCAACTAAAAATGTCACCTCCCATGAAAACATAGGCAATATTTATAGCCTAAGACCTTTAATACCAAACTCACATCTCTAGACTCCACTCAGTACAAAGCTACCTTAATTCCAAATGACATTAATATGCTTCTCTTCTATCTCTTTGTGTTTTGCTTCATAAATGGGGGTCTTTCCTTTTAGAGTGATTGTTTTCCAAAAGCAGGGAAAAGAAGGAATGTGTCTCCTCCAGCAGGTCAAAGAAAAAGGCACCAGCTGAAAAGTAACCGAGTGTGTGTGTGTGTGTGTGCACGCGTGTGCATGAGCTCCGCATGTGTATGTTCAAAGACCTGGCTTTGTGTCTGGCTTGCTTGCTCATTTATTTATTTAGTCAACAAATGCTAGTAAATGCTTTCTATGGATCAGTCCCATGGTTACTCCTGGAAATCCAATGATGAACGAAAGGGAACTGAGGCAGAGAAAAATACTTTATTCGAGACCCTGAGTTATGAAGATGCATTTTGTGACTGAGGACAGTAATGTGTTTTTTCTATTCGTAGGCTGTTTGACCTTGGAGAAATTACTTAAATTTTAAGAGCCTTTCTTTCCTCATCTGGGTTTAAAAGCCCAGTAAGTAAAAGTATTTCATGACACTCAGGTATCCTGAGAATACAGTATTTAGAATATCCATAAAGCGAATAATGATCCAAAGGTAAATTGCCTTTTTAGTGTTTTTATTGGTTTCTACTATCGTGATTCATCCAAGAGAAAGTTAGATTGCTTAAGAAAACAAGAATAACGTTCACTTACTGTTTACCTGTATAATATCCCTTCCACCATCAGAGTAATTCACATCTAATTCCAACCTGAAAATTAAAGAAACATTTAAGAAATTGTTTTCCACTAGGGGTAGCTGTGTGCCCATTCACTAAAAGCAATTTTGTAGCTGAAAAGTGAAGCCTCCAGAATCTCTGTATGTGTGTGTGAGAGAGAGAGCTTGATATATTCCAAACAAGAAAGGAACTTTCCTTTGAACTAAAGAGCTCTTTAGGCCTAAGAAAGGGAAAGAAATTATAGCAGAAAGGGTCAAGTTGAAAAGAGAAAAATCATCTTAGTTCAAGTAGAAGAGAAAATAAAATACCAGACAGGAGAGCTAAAAATTTAGAGAGAAAGGCAAGGAGGGAAAAAGATGTGTGTTGGTGTGTGTGTGTGGGGGAGGAGGGGGGGAGTGGGACATGGGGTGGTGGGACATATAGAGACAGAGAGGGCAGAGAAACAAACACTGACACACAAATAACTTTGCGTTGAAAAACAATTTTGCAGACAAACCTTCATGCAAAACAACAGGCATTTTCTAATTTCTTACTAGTTGTTTCTTCTTTCAGACTGTCTCAGGTACATTTTGAAATAGCCTTGTTTCTGTAAGAAACTGAGTCTAATCCAGTAACCCATATTTTTCTGTGACATGTCAAGATCCTGTTAACCCTGTGATTATGGCAATATTAGCAATAATAATTCCAAGGAGATAACATTGAGAAAGACTTTTTTTTTCCCCTAGGCTTCTTTTTCATTATGTTATATGGGCATAATAATGGTATCTATCTTACAGGATTATCTTGAGTGTTAAATTCAATAATTCTTATTATAATGTCTGGTACATAGTAAGTGCCCAATAAATGAATAAAAAATTAGGAAATATTTATTAAACACAGGTTCTGCCAGATTCTGTGGTAAGTGCTTTACATGTATTGTCTCATAGTTATTCAGCTCTAAGCAGAAGATGCCATTATTATTTACATTTTAATGATAGAGACACCAAGTTCAGAGGGATGAATTTACCTAGATGTGGCAGGACACAGGTTTGAACTCTTGTGTTTTAATTCACTTAGGCTGTTGGAACAAATTTGCTTTGAGTGCTATTTGATCAACTGTGTTTGCAGTGATGGGCCACTGGGTGCTATATGCCAGTTACTGGGGTGCAGGAGAGCTTTGGGATTCCCATTTGTCTTTTAAACTAAACTTTTCCTTTATCTTTTTCCGAAGCCATTTATTTGAAAGGCATTTGTAGTTTTTCTCTGGCAGCGATTCTTTATGTTTACCCATTTGAATCTTTCTTTTATTCATATGCATTTCCTCTCCTGAAAATTTAGGTGAATTGGAAATAGAAATTTAGGACACGATTTTGCTTTTCTTTCATTTTCTATTGCTCTCATTTCCTCACAGCCCTGAAAAGCTATTAAGAGTTAGCTGAGCCTCACACCACCTCTCCTATTCATTCATCTTTAATCATACTTTGGAATTAGTTGTGTTTGTTAAGTTCTTCATCTCAACTTTCTTTATTTTTCCCTTATGAAACTCAGTTCTAATAAGTGATTTTATGTTATAGGTTTTAACACTCCGGGGAGATGTCAGATATGCAAAAACGCTTATTACCAATGATGGGACAGCTCTTGGAGTTGGTTTTCCAGTTGGCATAACTATTGATCCTGCTAATGGGTGAGTGTTCATAAATGGCTTTTGCCTTTCATACAGCACCTTTCTTGTAAATGTTATGGTTTGATAAATTGGAAGATTTCAAACTTAAGACATTTTCTGATTTCATAACAAACATTTTAAAAATATAGATCTCAGTAAGAAAAAAAAGCTCTCTATTATATTTATTGTGTTTTGTTCTATGTTCTTCAAATTAATAACATTGGACTGGAAATTCTGAACAAGCAAGAATTTCAGGAATTTTTTAAATGGAATTATAAGAATGGGCAATATATTTTGACCTTGAATGTGTGAAGGAAGCTTTAAGGGAGTAGATAACGTTTGAAATAGATCTTGAAGGATGAGGAGGTTTCCAGTAGGTAGAGAATGGATTGTAACTGGTAGTGATACTTGAAGTCAAGTGAGCATTAAAGATGCAGAAGCATGGTGGCATTTAGTGTGATTGTGTAGAGGGCTGGAACTAGAGGCTTAGAGTAGGGGGTGCTTAACCCGATGAGAAATACAGTAGCTTAGAGTCATTTGGGGACAAATGATGGACATACTTTGCTGTCATGCTTTATTTTTTATTCTTTTTATTTTATTTTATTCTTTTGAGAAATAAGGAGCCAGTAGGGAATTTGGAGGAAGAGAGTTATAGAACCAAATCTGTATTTCGGAAAGATTGGTCGTGATTGGAACAGAAGAAACTGGGGCAGGGAGAACAAATAGACATAGACTAGAATCCTCTGGTCTGATCAGTTATTCATTTTGTTGATCTTATACTGTATTATAAACTAGAATAATAACTTGTATAATATGAGCATTAATTTTTTAAATGACATAGTCATCTCATTTCAAATGGATTTTGACTTTCTGTTTGAAAGTGAGCAGATTCTCAGGCCTGGATGGGAACAGAAGAACTAGTTTGTATTAGCTTTCAGCTTCAAATAAAAATGATGCACAAATGAAACCCAATTTTTAAAGGGCTCTAAAAGCACAAATGCTAGTCTATGCTGGCTTGCTTGTCCTAGTTTTCAGTTATTCTTTCTACAAGAAGGACCACCTTAGATTTCATGTCCCACTTTAGAGACTCAAGTTCATTCATTATTCGTTCTTTATTCACTAAACAATTATTTATTGTGCTCCTATTATTGGATGGTCTATTAGTTAGGATAGGTTAACTATTGAAACAAACTCCAAAATGTATAATGTCTCAAAGGAAGTTTATTTGTCTTTCATTTGGGCAGTGGAACTTGGGGAAAGGGTGGGAGGAAGTTCTACATAATCATTGAGGGACCCAGGCTGATAGGGTCTTCAGTAGGAGATTTTCAGGGTCACTCTGGGTGTTGATATCTTTTGAACTGTAAAGGAAAGGACATTCAAGAATGTGCCCTACAGTTGCTTTGGGCCAGGATTACAAACAGTGCATATCACTTCTACTCACACTCCTTAAGCTAGAATTTAGTCACATGGCCACACTAACTGCAAGGAAGGCAAGACTGTAGTCCAACTTTTTACAAAAAAAAGAGGAGAAAGATATCAGCATGTTAATGGGGTTCTATTCTCAGAAAAACATTAGTCATTCTTTCTCCTATTTTTTTGCATTAAATTTCAAAACTCTTCCTTTTTCATCACAGAAATCAGAATAGATAAGAAAGTATCTGATCTTGTGGTAGATGATGATTTAGAGAATTATAAATAAGAAGAGAGGTCAGCAGTGAGGTACCTGACAATATTTTCATTAGCTTTGTCCTGGTTTAGATATCATTTAAAATGGCTTCTACCCCAGTAATAACCAGGAAATATACAGACATTGAAAGAACACTGGTTAAGTACTCCTCCACATTGTATTTAACAAGGTATGGATGTGTCAGGCTTCCTCCATTGAATTGTTGCATCTTGACAAATACACATTTTCACACCATTCACTCTAATCTGCTTTCTGTTTTATTACATGCTGGTGTTTTTCATGGTTGTAGGAAACTGTACTGGTCAGACCATGGAACTGATAGTGGGGTTCCTGCCAAGATTGCAAGTGCTAATATGGATGGCACATCGCTAAAGACGCTCTTCACTGGGAACCTTGAACACCTGGAGTTTCTCACCCTTGATATCGAGGAGCAGAAGCTCTACTGGGCGGTCACTAGCCGGGGAGTGGTATGAACACCCTCATAGTCTGCTGCTCTTCATGCTATGCTTGCCTGGCTGACACTACTGTTCTGAGTTGTCTGGCGGTGGTTCTTGAACAATCTCTTTTGGTGACCAGTGTTTTATTGCCCCTTCTCCCAACAGCTTCTTTGCCTTGAGAAAATCTTGCTCTAGTTCTTTATAGTATGTGCATAGTTTTTGATAGAAAAATATTTATTAATGTTTTCCTTCAAGATAAAGTAATTCCATTTATTATTTCTCATTTGTCTTTTAAGAGCCATTTCATTCATGTTTGGTGACAGCAATACTTTTTTTTGAATGTTGTCTAAGCTCTCCAATAATAGAGACTTAAGAAAAAAAATATATAGCACAATTTTTTATTCAGCCTTCCTGTGTAGCTACATATTATTCTCAAATATCATAACATAGTTGCACATGTGTGAAAACTCCCTATACTGGTAATTTTAAACTCCAAGGTTAAGTTCATTACATTCTGCAATAAGAAGCAGAAACTATATTATTTCATTTATTTGTAGAAATAATATTTGATTTTCATTGCTGTGCTTAAGCACCTGAACTGGGACCAGGCCGATAGAAGGTGCTCAATAATAATTATCAGTCAATTTAAATATTGCTTTGAGTATGGAATTGAATGTATGTTAGTCTCTTTTTTTGCTTTTTAAATAGTAGTGCTTTCATATCTATCTTTGACATTGGTACCTTCCATAATATTATGTAGTAGTTTTGGTTTTCAGTTCATTATCAATTTGACAAGTACTACTTTCACTCTTAAAATATACTTCTAATAGTGATAATCTTTGGAGATTAAAAGGAAGTAGTGATGAATGTGAAAGCACTTTACAAATTTTGATGCATATGTGCAATGTTAAGGAAGCTCTTATCACATGGAAGCTCTTATCACATGGTCTGATTTCTCCATACCACTTAGCACGGCCCACACAGTAATCACCATCTTCTTCCCTTCCTATTTCTACTTCCGCTCTGCCCTCCTGAATCTGTGAGCTTGTTAGTGGTGTGCTCTTCATCCTTTCTCTTAGGCTAGATCCCTTATATTTCTCCTTCACTTTAATAACCATGTCCTTATTTAATCATCACAAAACCCTGGTAATTTGTCCTCTGCCTCTTTCCTCAGGTCCACTCTTTTTCTGCCACCTCCACCATTCTGAGCCACTTCTCTTTAGCCTTGGCTAGACCATAGCCCTCATCACTGGACCTGTTTTCATAATGGAGACACGTTGTCTTTATAAAACCACAGCAAATAGGTTAGATCAGTGCTCAGCCTAGAACCCTGGCCTAGAGGAGAAACTCCAAACACTTCTGCTGAGCTTGATCAGCTAATCTGGTCCAGGTTGCTCCTTGAGCAACACCCTACAAGGTTATTTTTCCTATGCTCTCCAGAGGTCCCCAATTATTTTGGCACCAGGGACCGGTGTTCTTATGAGAATCTAATGCCTGATGATTTGAGGTAATGATGTCAGCACTGGGGAGTGGCTGCAAATACAGGTGAAGCTTCCCTTGTTCACCTACCGCTCACCTCCTGCTATGTTGCTTTGTTCCTAACAGGCCATAAACTGGTACTGGTTCGTAGCCCAGGGGTTGGAGACTCCTGCTCAAGGCTTCTGGAACTTCTGCCATTTCAAGGGCACAACCTGCTCTTGTAACTGCTGAGTGTTCTTGTCCAGTAAGGCAGTGAGCCAGACCTCGTTTGTCTCTCTTGCCAGTGCTCAGCTCAGATTCTGGCATAGAGGAAGCACTTGAGATAAGTTTGTGGAATGAAATCCAATCAGCTATGTCTGCAGTTGGTTGTTCTTCCAGAAGCAGACAACTTGTCATTTCCTACTGTGAACTTCATTCTTTTGCATTCTTTTTCATTTTACCAAGCCATTTTGACTAAGGCTTGTTACCTGTTCTGCTATAACAGCACTACTCTTTGCCCCATCCAGTCTTGCTGTCTTCTGTGATTGTATGGAGCACATTTCCCATCCTCATTGCAAAAATTGTTGGTGAAGATGTTAAATACGGGATTAGCTAACTCCTGTGTAATAGTCCAGTTAAGCATTACATGTGTGTCTCTGACCGGAATATCACACACAGGAATGAAAGAGGTTTAGGCTCTTTTTCTTCACAATGCCACCTGAGAAAAGTTGATTGACTTACTTAAACTCCAACTTCATTATGAGTAAAATGGGCACAATGATGTTTGCCTGACCTACTGCTTCATGCACTTGTGACTATCAAATCAGAAAATAGATATGAAAAATCTCTGTAAAGGATAGAGGGTTGTATAACTGTGAGGTATTATTGTTAAGAGAATGTCAGTTTAAAATGTTTCTCTCATTTCACCATGAACCAGTCAATAATGAAAATTCTGATTTTTTAGATTGAAAGAGGAAATGTGGATGGTACAGATCGAATGGTCCTGGTAAACGATCTTTCCCACCCATGGGGAATTGCTTTATATGGTTCATTCCTTTATTATTCTGATGAACAGTATGAGGTCATTGAAAGAGTTGACAAGGCCACTGGGTCCAACAAAGTTGTCTTGCGAGATAATACTCCAAATCTGAGGGGCCTTCGAGTTTATCATAGACGCAGTAAGTATTTGTCACTAAAACATACACATGTATGGATGTACAATTTATATTCACATCTATGCACTTACATGTATAAACACATGCCTATACACAGACCCATGTTCTAACATATGCATGCAAATTGAAATTACCTGAAATATTTAAAGTGATACCATGTCTTAAATATAGCTAAGTGTCAAAGACTAACTTGGCATCTGCAAGGCCAGGCTGACTTCAGAATAAGTTTATTCCATCCTTTCCCCATCACTTTAAACTCCTTTATTTGTTTTTGCTTCTTAGCACTTATTGACATGTTATCTATCTGTTTATTGCCTGTATTTCTCATTAGAATGTAACCTTCATAAGGCAGTCACTTTGCTTGTCTTGTTTCTTGTTCTCCACCCAGTAACTAGAATAGTTCTGATATCATAGTGCTCAGTAAATATTGGTTAGATCACTGCTGGGAAAGTGTTAACGATATAGAATTTTTAATCTTAAAAGGAATAGTCTTAGAAGTTGCCTATTTCAACATATTTTTTCAGAAATAATTTAAATTTTGATTTGACTCTTTAAATTAACATTATGATCTAAAGTTTCTTCTATAGTTTTGACATATTTTATATCTTTAGTCTCTAACCAAAGATTACCAATTTGTTTGCTGTCCTACAACCTAGGTTACCACTTGGTATCTATTTTTATTGCATGTGAAAAATGCCCATTAAGTACTCTTATTCAATAAACTTTATAACAAATTCCCATCACATTACTGATCATATAATTAAACTGATAAAAATTTAAATGCCATTACATAGGCTAAGAAGGCAAAAAAAAAAAAGTAGAATTTGTATACTGACTTCTTTAATTTTTATATATTTGTGGAAGAAATACAATTAATGCTTCATTCTCTAACTGTTATAAAATGTTTGTGGTCCTGTTTTCATATCTTTATATATTAGTTGTATAAGCTCTAGTCTCTTTAATATTATTTTTAGGTTGTAATTTAGATACTGTATTTTGTTATTAATTTTTATAATGAATTATTTGGTGACTCAGTTTTAACAGTGTGAAATGGAGAGGCAGGTAAGTAGGGCCAAAAGTAATGCTGATTTTTATTTCATTTAGACTCTGCCGAATCCTCAAATGGCTGTAGCAACAATATGAATGCCTGTCAGCAGATTTGCCTGCCTGTACCAGGAGGACTGTTCTCATGCGCCTGTGCCACTGGATTTAAACTCAATCCTGATACTCAGACCTGCTCTCCATATAGCTCTTTTATTGTTGTTTCGATGCTGTCTGCAATCAGAGGCTTTAGCTTGGAATTGTCAGATCATTCAGAAGCAATGGTGCCAGTGGCAGGCCAAGGTATGCCAACTCCAATATAAGTAGTATTCAACTATATCTGGTGCAAAGTTGAAATCTTTGGTGCCAGAAAGCTTTCTTCTTGTTTGGATTCAGTGTATAATGAAGCTTGTTTTTCCCTTTAAATGGCTCAACCTTTAGTGGTTCTCAAACTTTAGTGTGTATCAGAATTTGAGGACTTCTAAAAACATAGATCTAGACCCCACTCCCAGATTTTCTGATTTAGAAGTCTGGGGTAGGGCTAGAGAATCTGCATTCCTAACAGTTCCCAGGGTATGCTGATATTGCTGGTCCCTGGACAACACTGAGAATGACAGGCCTACAGCAAAATAGAAGAATGAAGCATGAGATTGCAAGAAGCATTAAAGAGTTGTTTGGAAGAACCGAACCTTATTTCTAACTGTTAATGGTGACATTGGATAACAAAATCCAATAAGTATATTAGTTTTTAAAATAGTAATGACATAATCCCCAATCTGGTTTATTAATATATATTTAATGAGTTGAAATAAATGGCAGTATTAGTCTCTCTTTAATAACTAAATTTTTGCAGCACTTTATGTTTACATGCTGTGACTATATAAAGTGATCACTTGCTTCCTATATGAGCCAAGAGGTTTCTAGGTGTATATTACCACAAGAGTTTTTAGTAGCATCATAAGGAGTATGCCACAGGCTAATGATAGAAGTAGAAGGTAGCAAGGGAAGAAAAGATGATGAAGGGAATGAAGGGGTTGGAGAAATGGTCAGAAGAAACAGGAAAACCTATGGTGAAAGGAGTCAGTGTTCTGACACCACACTGGCTCCTGCTTCGTGACCATATTCACATGTACTCATAACTCATTGTTTTCCCATATCTAAAAAGTTAATGCACCTAAGTTACCATTTTGTAAATTATTATAAAATCAATAATTTTTCCTTCCAGCTTTTTATTTTGAAAAATTTTAAATGCAGAAAATTTGAAAAGTACAGTAAACATTCTTATATTCTTGGTTAGGTTCAACAATTGTTCACAGTTTACCACATTTGAGCTCTTGATTTCTTTGTGTTTTTTTTTGTGTTATGTGTGTATACCTACATACACACACACAGACACACACACACACATACATACATACATACATTTTTAATGAACTTTTTGAAAATATTTCACTCCTACATACTTTAGAATGCAACTCCTAAGGACTTTGTCACTTAATATTCATATTTATATTTCTCCACTTAGCCTCAGAATGTTTTTTTATAGCTGTTGTTTTGTTCCATCAAAGATATAATTAAGATTCATACATTGTATTTGGTTAAGGTGGTGTCAGTGAAATCCCTGACTTTTAAAAGCATCTTTTTTGCTTTGTAGTTTGTGTGAAATCTTTGGGGTCACTCTTTGACACTCTATGAATATCTTATTCCCCAAGTGCCTTTTACTCATTGGTTTTAGTAGCCATTGATGATGATCTTTGACTGAAAGGATTATTTAATTAGGATTGTAAAATTATGGTTTTCTTATTCTATCATCTCTTCTACATTTGTTAGATAATATTCTTCTAGGAGAGCTGTCCTTTTTATACAGTTAATCACCCAATTATTATCACTGTGGACTCAAGATTATACTTTTTAACTCAATATGTTATAAATCATTTAACATATTTACCCTTCTGATGCTCCGGTTATCCGTCTTGGCCAGGGAGTTCTTCTTGAAGTGGCTGCATGTGTTTTTTGACATGATTCCATTTGTGTTTGAGTGCTTCCTTGCTTCTGGGTATAGTAAGATGTTCCAGGATCACCACATACTTTCCCACTCCAAAACTATAATCATCCATTTCTCCTAGGAGCCAGTGTTCCTTACTATAGGAAATGTGAGAAAAACCAAGGACTGGGTGGTGGGTGTGCTTGTTGCAACTTGGAAACAAATGGTTTTATTTTGTAATGGGGGCATAGTCAAAACAGGGGCTTGGGAATAAGGGTTTGAGAGGAGGCAGGTATTTAAAAGTTCTAGTTCCAGCTAGAGCCTTATTTAATGATCTTTTCTTAAATGTTCCAGGACGAAATGCACTGCATGTGGATGTTGATGTATCTCCTGGCTTTATTTATTGGTGTGATTTTAGCATCTCTGAAAAATCTTATAATGCAATTCGTAGAATCAAACCAGATGGGTCTGGTTTTACAAACATCATTACATATGGGATAGGAGAAAATGGAGTGCGAGGTATTGCAGTGGATTGGGTAGCAGGTGGGTAAGCTGTACAGTGATTTTATTGAAAAGCCTTTTTTTTTTATATTTCTATCATTTTATTTTATGTCAGAAAGTTTAGGTTAATATTATATATACTACAGATTTGTTTTTATTCTGATTTTAAAATATAATGAAAACCATGATATGGCAATTACTTATTTAAAGCTGAGCAATTTTAGTTGCCAAATTTTTAATTGCTTTCTCTTGTTAATGTATAAAAACTCTTGATCATTAGGCACTTTCTTTATTGTTGTTCTGTTGAAATACCTGACACAATATTACATTAACTTAGTTGTATTGATCCATGTACTTAATTTTGAATTACCACTCATTTTTAATGATAATGCTGAGAAACAAATGTATCAAATGTATTATAATTTTAGAATATAGTACAATTCTATAAAATAGGTATCATTGTGTTATCAAGCTTGGTAAGTAGACATCACATAGAAATATTAATTAAAATGTATTGTAAAAATTTAGGTACTATAAAAGAGTTGATTGTAAATAGTAAATGTGGTAGTATGGTTTAGATGAGGTTTTAATTGGGTTTCTAAATTCCATTCCTGATTAGGAATTTACTACATTATTTCTGAGGGTATCGATAAAGCATTGGTCAATAGTTTGTGGCCTATGGGCCAAATGCACACTGTCTATTTTAAGTTTCACTGGAACATAGCTATGCCCATTTGTTTATGTATCATCTGTGGCTGCTTTCATGTTGCGATGAGAGAGCTGAGTACTTGTGAAAGAAAACATATACTCTGCAATGGCTAAAATAGTGACTCTGTGGCCCTTATAGAGAAAGTTTGCCAACCATATATTAAAGGATTGGAATATAGATTTAGTACAATTAGAGATAGGTAATGAAAAGAGTAGGTCGGTAGTGTTACATACTGGCCTGATGACTCTAGAGCAGTTTTGAGTCAGATATAGGAATAAAGTAGGTGTGCCTTGATAGCTAGTTTAACAATTGACTTTCTACTGCATGGGATTAATTTGGGATTCCTTTCTATTCATTATACTGTCTTCACACTATGGACTTATTATTCTAGCATTTACATTGTTTTATAATGCTCAAATGAACTTTTTGTTTTGGTGGCTTTAGAAGGTCCCTGGGATGAAAACATTGATACTGGTTAGAAAGACTAGGAAAAAGGCCTCATGTTAATGCTAAGCACAAAGAGCATTTGGTGACATTGATCAACAAATCCTGCTGGCTCTCTCTCTTTGCTCTTTTCATCATTATGCCATGTAATGTATATTTATAGTCTGAAGAGTCAGGTGTTTAACATTCAGGTAGAAGAGGAAGGATGTTCTGGTAAATATATCTTTTAGTAGAAAGTGGGTTTTGACATTTGCTATGAATTCTAATGTGCATTAGAAGCTAAAGATAGGCACATTTTCTTTAAATTTGAAGAAACAATATCTTGATATTCTAAGAGTAAATATTTATTTTTCTAAGTCTAAACTGAGACATTTATCATCATGGAAAAGTCAATATGTAATGAGCCAAACCTCAACCTTACATATTTGTTCTGAATATGAAGAAGTATCTTAGTTTTTCTTCTTGGTTTTTCATTCATCAGCATGCTCTTTTATTTTCCTGCAGAAAATCTTTATTTCATCAATGCTTTTCAGTCTGAAACACTGATAGAAGTTCTAAGGATCAATACCACCTACCGCCGTGTTCTGCTTAGAGTCATAGAGGATATGCCCAGGGATATTGTTGTAGACCCCAAGAACAGATACCTCTTCTGGTCTGACTATGGGCAAACCCCAAAGATCGAACGTTCTTTTCTTGACTGTACCAATCGAACTGTGCTTGTGTCAGAGGGCGTTGTCACACCACGGGGCTTGGCAGTGGACCATAGCAATGGCTATGTTTATTGGGTTGATGACACTTTAGATGTAATTTCAAGGATCAATATCGAGGGGGAGGAATTGAGAGTGATTCGTTATGGCAGTCGTTACCCAACTCCTTATGCCATCACTGTTTTTGGAAATTTTATCATATGGGTAGACAGAAATTTAAAAAAAATCTTCCAAGCTAGCAAGGAACCAGAGAACACAGAGCCGCCAGTAGTGATAAGGGACAATATCAGTTGGCTAAGAGATGTGACCATCTTTGACCAGCATGTCCAGCCCCGGTCACCAGCAGAGGTCAACAACAACCCTTGCTTGGAAAATAATGGTGGATGCTCCCATCTCTGCTTTGCTCTGCCTGGACTGCACACCCCAAAATGTAGCTGTGTTTTTGGGACCCTGAATCATGATGGTAAGAGCTGTGCCATTCCAAAAGAAAATTACCTCATCTATGCCTCGGAGAGTTCCTTGAGAAGCTTGCACTTGGATCCTGAAGATCATAGCACACCTTTCCAAGCAATAAACGTGGGAAGGCACGTCATGACCCTAGACTATGATGGCATAAACAACAGGATTTACTTCACACAAAATTTAGAAGCTGGGCATGGCCAGATTTCCTATGTCAGCCTGAATGCAGGGATCGGTTCTCCCACGATAATTGTTTCAGGTAAGTGCACTCCAAGTATAACTTATCTTGGAATCAAGTAGACACAAGGGATCAACACACATAGATGACCTAGTGATTCTAAAATGCATGTTGAGACTTTAATTTCTTCGTGTATGTGTGTTTGTTGGTGTCTGTCCAGATATAGGGACTACTGATGGCATTGCTTTTGACTGGATCAACAGAAGGATTTATTATAGTGACTACACGAACCAGACAATTAACTCCATGGCTGAGGATGGGTCTAAGCGCACTGTGGTAGCCCACGTTACAGAGCCAAGAGCGATTGTGCTAGACCCTTGCGGAGGGTATGCCGTCCTCTTCTTCATCATATTTCTGTGTGCTTGTTACTAGAGGGACAGGGGCCTGAAACATTTTTAAGTTCATAGGGACCACCATATTGGGGCTTGAACACTGTAGCTACAGATTCAAAGTAGAAAGAGCATGAGTGACCTTACCTGGGAAGGAGCTCACGTGATGCTAGAAAGGTCAGTGGCATATTAGGCAGCCAATGCTCTGACTCAGTAAATCCCTTTTGGGCAGGTTGTGTAGGTGAGAATGAAGTAGGGTTACATTTGCTATGTTAATGTCAGTTTGTAGTTAAAGAATTCTGCCATTCTTTTTTAAGTAAAAAAGACAAAGTTCCTTGTGCTGAATTAATTATAACTCCCTTTCGATGATTACTAGGTACATCTACTGGAGTTCCTGGGGTACTAATGCCAAAATTGAGAGAGCAACACTGGGAGGAAATTTCCGGAAACCCATTGTGAACAGCAGCCTGGTCTGGCCCAGTGGGCTCACTGTGGACCATGAGGAAGATCTTCTGTACTGGACAGATGCTAGTCTGTATGTGTCTTTGGTTATTCTTGTGAATGTTGATAAGAAGAATTTTCCTCCCACTTCCAAAAAGGAGACAGTTGCATGATGGCATAAAATATGCCAAACAGACATGGCCAAAATGTAGAATCACAGTTATAGGAAATATATTCTAGCTTAGTGAAATGTACCTGTGAAAATTGATCTATGCCATGAAATTGAATTCAATTATAAATTGAAAGGCATCTAAAGATACATTACTAGAGAATTCATTTCAGCTATAATTACAGATGTAATCACTCAATTTATAACCTATAGGCCCCATGTAACTACCATAAAATATGAATGACTTTTAAATACACACTGACATTAAGTTTTCTCTGGCCTTTAGCATTCAGCGTCTTCTCAAATAGATTCTTCTCAAGCCAGCTTCTTCTTAGCTAATTTCATAATGTTTTCCTTAAGAAACTTTTGTCAACTCTAATTTTATATGTAACTTCTCCAAGAACCCCCTGAAATTATTCACATTCCCATCATCCTAATGTAATAGTTGAAAAGATGAGATGATTTGTTTTTTTATGATTGGTGTCTACGTCAAAAAATCTTAATTTTGCTTGCTAATTTTCTTATGTTTTTGGTCTTGCGATACTGAGAACCTAACAAATTGATCTTTATTTCATTTTTTCATTAGAAACAAAACAGGGATGTTTTGTGTCTAAATTTGGATTATTCTGGGTAAATACATCAAGGTATTCAGTAAATGAGAAATTGAAAAAGTTGTTAAAGAAGTGGGAAGGCAAAAATAATTAACATTTTATTGTGTGACTTTTATGTGCTAAAAACTGAGTTCCATGCATTACATTTATTATTTTATAATATTCTCCTGTTACTAATGTCAGCATGGTCCTTTTTACAGGATTACTGATAGATTATATTAATATTTAGAAATCATTGATTTATATAGGCTATTGTTTGATAAGCAAATTAAAACCAGAAGAAACATTTCTCTTTGTCACATGCTTCACTTGAAAACAAAGTTGAGGGCTTGTGTAAGGCAACAGTTAGGACCAGGCATTGGCCTGTCAATTGAGGAACTTCTTCTTTTTGGATTCCAGCATTTTTTTCTTTTCAATCTTTGTTTTAGACGCAGAATTGAACGCAGCACTCTAATGGGCATGGAACGTGAGATCATTGTCAGCACAGTCTTTCGTCCTTTTGGCTTGACTGTCAGTGGACAGTATATTTACTGGACTGACTGGTCCACAAAAAAAATTTACCGAGCTAACAAATATGATGGGTCAGGTCAGACTGCAATGACCACGAGTTTTCCCTTCTGGCTCATGGGCATTCGTGTTGTTGTGAAAGACCACCCACAGCACTGCAGCAATCCTTGCGACCAGTTTAATGGGGGCTGCAGTCATATTTGTGCACCAGGTAAGGCATTGCCCATGAATATAGAATCAAGGAGAATAATAATGTTGTTGACAACTGGTAGGGAAGGTGAAGGAATATTTTGCTCTAACAGAACAAAATTCAAGTTCTTGATTTCAGGGTAATTTTTAAAAGATTTGGGGGTTTGTATATGTAGAGAAAGGCTTTGACAGGTTTTTTTCCTATTTGATATGGAGGGAGTAAGAAAGATGAGATTTGGCTGTGGTACTTCATGACTTGAATAGAAGTTCCATCCATGAGCTTATCTTTTTTATGAAAAGATTTAATTCTTCCACTTAGGAGGTACTATTTTACAGTTTGAAATGTAACTGATGGTATGAAGTGTAATATGTGTGATAATATGCTTCATAGTTTGTTTTATAGAGAACAAATTCATAGGAAGATGTACCTTATGATATTGTTGCTTTGTAGATTTTGCCAAGAAGGCAGAATGGTTTCCATTGCTTCAGTATAGATGAAGGGTAGTTGTTTAAAGATTAGAGTGAATTAGCCACATTTATTAATTGGTGGTGGTTCTTCTTGATGAAAGAATGTCTCAGAATATAGTTAAAAGTTTGAGAACAGTTTCTATGGTTTGTCTTATAGCACATTTAATATAGAAGCTGTTGCCAGTGCTATTCTGGAGGAGAAAATGTGAATGTTTGCCACACAAATCTTTTTGTTTTTTCTGGGCCTACCTTTCTTCAGGTCCAAATGGTGCTGAGTGCCAGTGTCCACAGGAGCGCCACTGGTATCTGGCCAATAACGATAAGCACTGCATTGTGGACAATGGTATACGGTGTAATGGTTCCAGTTTCACCTGCCTCAATGGGCATTGCATCTTGGAGCAGTGGAAATGTGACAACAGCAATGACTGTGGTGATGGCAGTGATGAGCTGGAAAGTGTCTGTGGTGAGTTGAACTCGTAGAGCCTTTGTCAGAAGTTAATGATGTCTTTATGCCAGGTGTTTGATACAGAATCTTGCTATCTGTGAATAGGTTAGTTAGAAATGTGCCTGAGTATACCGTTAAAACTGAAAAACATTGAGTCTGAGAATCAGACTGCATTTCTGCTAAATTGCATGCAAGCTGACATACATGCTATGGAATAGCATACCATCTGTAGTAGTGAGGAGCAAAAATACTGAATTAATATCCCAGCTATGCCATTTACACAATCTGTATAGCCTCAGATATCTCATATGTAAAATGGAGCTATTGCTAGGATTCTTGAGAGGCATAAGAAAAACAATATATAAAAACACAGCTTGAGACTTGATACCTGTTAAGCATGATTTAGCATGTAACTAAGGGCTCCATTAGGTGATTGTTAACCATATTATTTTTATTTTATTTTTTTCTAGACATCAGTGAATTATTTAATGTTGTTATAACAGTGCCTGCAGTTCTAGTCTCACATAATTTACATTTAAATATGTAAGGTGACCACCTAGGAACACCTGGCACAAGCACAATGCCACCTGTGGTAGTTCTTATGCGCAGAGCCCATGCTCTGTCATGCTGGTGTGCAGTTTGGGTGTTTTTTTGTTGAGTTTTAGATGTTCACCTTGTCGTTTCAAGGAGAGAGATCCAAGGATGTCTCTCACTCTGCCATGTTTTCCAGCTGTTACCATTTTATTACTTTTCATAGCAGAAGGATAATTAATTTAATAATTTCATTAAAATCACTCCCAATATTCAGTTTTTATCCAAATGGGGTGGGTAAAATGCAGTGGATGTTCTGAGGTTAGGTACTTTTTTTTTTCTAGTAGACTGTGTAGAGGATAAGAGTTCTTTTCCCAAAGAAACTGTATTTGCATGCTGTTCTGTGATTGAGGTAAACTTTTAAATTGAGATGATAGAGAAATGGACTGACTGACTTTGCCATTTGCTTAAAATATGTCATTTGTTAAAAAAAAAAGTATACAACATATGTTGCTTAATCTAACTAATTTAAAGTGTTGTCTTACTTTGCATGCAGTCCATTTTGCAGCTGCTTTTGCCTTGGAAGGTAAACTCAAAGCGTCTATTTTATTTGATTGCATTCTTTTAGAAATTAAGATGATGCTTTAATCAAGAGGTTTCTTCAATGTGTTTTTCTCTTTTTAGCGTTTCACACCTGCCATTCCACCGCCTTCACCTGCAACAATGGGCGATGTGTCCAGTATCATTATCGCTGTGATCACTATAATGACTGCGGTGACAACAGTGATGAGGAAGGGTGCCTGTTCAGTGACTGTAATGCCACCACGGAATTTACTTGCAGTAATAGAAGGTGCATACCTCTTGAGTTTGTCTGCAATGGTGTAAACAACTGCCATGATAATGATACTTCAGATGAGAAAAATTGCCGTAAGTTCATCTTAAGTACTCATTGTGCTTTGGGGTCTTAGGTATTAGGAGATGAAACAAAGGCTTTCTGAAAAAATGAAACAAAACAATACAATAAAGAACTGAGTATTCACCTAAAACATAAATTTTATTTTAATGTATTCCATTAAATGATTTTTAAAAACAACTTTACTTAATATTTGAATTATTTTTTAACGTTATGGAGCCATACAACCATTGACTATTTTAAATTTAAATATTTTATCCTTGATTTATACATCTGCCAGATTAAAATTTCATTTGACAATAAAAATTTGTAATTGTTTTCAAGCTTTACCAATTTTACTTTATAATCAAAATTTTTGATTGTTTTAGTTTTATCAATGGTTAATGACAAAAATCATAGCTTGAATGTGCTGTGGTTAATGTACAAAAAGCTATGTAATACAGTGTTGACTGAAATTATTCGTTATTTTAGTTTTTCTGGTAAGTTGCTTTTTTATTAATTGATTTTTTCAAAATTTCTGGAGTTTGCATGTTAGCATCTTGGGAAAACAAAGAACATAGTGTAGGTTCAGATAATTTTTAGTTTAGGTATATCTACATGGTCATCTGCTTTTGTAGGTAGAGTTGTACACAGTAGTTATACATAGTCTTTATTTGCGTGTGCTTAAAAAAACCCTTTTTCTTATGGAAAATTTCAAATGTACACCAAAGCAGAAAGAAAATTATAATACATTTATTACCCAACTTCAAAATTTATCAACAAATGACCAATCTGTTTCATTCGTTTCTGTCCACTTTTTTTCTGAGTATTTTAAAGCAACTCTCAGACATACATATCAGTGATTAAGACAGTTTGAAAGACAACTACCATGCCATTGTAATGCTTACCTCATAAAATCAACAATACTTAATATGCTCCATGTTCAAATTTTGTCACTTGTCCTCAAAATGTCTTTTTACAATTGCTATATTCAAATAAAGATTCAGACAAGGTCTACCTATTGATTTTGATTGTTATAACTCTTTAATGTTCCCATTTTTAAAAAATGCCTTTGATTTGTCTTGCAAAATGTCCCACATTCCGGATTTGACTATTTTCTTAATTGAGCCATTTAATTTATAACTTTATCTCTATTACTTCTTATTAACTGAAATTTTAGATTTGTCAGCCTAAATCTTCCCTTGGGATGTTCCCATTCACCTTTTACCCAGTGGTTTTAGCAGCCATGGATAGTTGTTCATAAATCCATGATTTATTTAAGGGTTACCAAATAAGCATTTAAAATTCTTATTTCACATTTATTACCTGAAGGTGCATAAAAAGAAATTTTTCATATCAACTATTTTGTTACCCTGAAATACAATTCTGCAGGATAAATGTTTGAGTTTTTCCCTATAATTGTCAGTTTTAGGAGTAATAAATTGGTGAGCAATGAGCACTAAGTTTTTGTTTTGTTTTTCGTATTATATTAAACTCATGGATTTTATATAATTGATGAGTTTCAATGTGATGAAGTCACGTATTCTTTTAGATTCTCAATTGTCCTGGCATGGCCCATTAGGTCTTCATAACTCAGGCTTGTACACTTCCTGTCTCAGACCTGGAAGTAATCACTTATCCAATGGAGACTTCATTCCTTTTGCGGTATTGAAAATTGCCAGAGTGTTGGAATACCCATTCCTGTTTGTCTTTCATTGCTTCTAGGCCTTTTCAGTGGATAGGACTAGGAAATACAGTTTTTAAGGAACAATATAAATTTATAGTGGTATTTCTCATTTTAACCTAAGATTACAAGTTTTTTACTTCTTAAATTTTATAATTATGTCTCTCCCCTTATGGTAAAAATCTTGATTTCTAATGACATGAACATAATAACTTATTTGCTTTATTCTATAATAATTTTAAAATAACCACACAAACACTGTAATTGCTACCAATAAATCTACTTGTTCTTAGATTATTTCCCTCTAGGGATATGCAGTTAATATACTGATTTCAAAGTCATTTGAATTTTTTTCTCTGTATGGTTATGCTATTATTTGACTTGTCGTTGGTTTCATTTGTTACCATTTCCAAATTTTATGAACTGCTTTCACTTTTTTCTTTTTTTCATTGTTTTTATTTATTCAAAATAATATACATGGTTCCCAAGTAAAAATTATATGACAAGGTACATTCACAGAAATCTTTTATCCTTGTCTTCTCCACACTGTTCCCTCCATACTATTCTCAACCTATCCATAAGGATGACAATTTTCATTAATTTATTTTTTTCGTTGTTGTTTTTAATATAAGCATCTCTCTCTCTCTCTTTCTCTCTCTCTCTCTCTCTCACCCTCCCCACTCCCTTTACATCACTGTTTTTGTTACACAAAAGATAGTCTACTATTTTGAATTGTGCTTTCTTACTATTAACAACATATGACAATATATCCTGGATATCATGTCATCATTCCTTATCAATATTTAGAGATCTTCTTTATTCCTTTTTATAGCTACATGTTACTCCATTGTGTTGATGTGCCATTGTTTATTTAATTAAGAGTTCAGACTCTCCTTGATGCCATTAAATAATGAAAATGATTTAAACTACAAAGCAAGCCTCTTTACCCTCTCTGCACTATCAGCTGGAAATAGCTTTCTTTACTATAGACTCTATGGTATAACACAAGTGTCATGGCTCATGGCTCTGTGATAGCTTTGAGAATGCCTCCCTTCTAATGATTTGAATTCTGCAATACATCTGTGAGCATGGACCTTCTTTCTGGTATATATGTGATGGATATATTCCAAATGTTTATCTGGTTGTCTTTTTCAAGCTGATCGCACTTGCCAGTCTGGATTCACAAAATGCCACACTACAAATATTTGTATTCCTCGTACTTACTTGTGTGATGGAGACAATGACTGTGGAGACATGAGTGATGAAAGCTCCACTTTTTGCGGTAATATAAGTCTACTTCTCTTTCTGTGGTTCCAGGGATGCATGTCTTCAGCTAATACAAAGATATATGGCTTGGGTGTTTGGGCTAATTTAATTTGTCATCTCAAATTGACTTTGTTAGTGGATTCAGTAGGTGGTTACTTTAGGATGTGATTGGTGGAGTAAAAGAAGTTCCTTCTCTCTGTTCCCTGGCTAGAGGCCCATCTCTAAATATTTCCTCCAGAGACCTGCTCTGATACCTAAACTATACTTGCAGAATTTGCATTAAGCCCTTATATTTGCTATTAATATGGTTATACTGGCCATTAGTAACTGAAAGAATTTTTCTGTTTTTAAACATGGAAACCTTTATTTCATATTTAGCAATTTGGTTCAATCAAATAATTTCTTATATTTATATATCAAGTTAAAAGATTTTTCTTAAGTTTGACAACTTTGAGACTATTAATGTAAATAGATAAAGATTTAAGAATTTAGTAATTGTCACCAGGCCAGGCTACTAAGAGCAGGAGTCAGTTATAGAAACAGAAACAAGAGGAAGTAGAATTCACGATGTAGCCGTCAGGTAGGGACATACAGATTGAAGCTGTTGCTGATCTTACAGGGACCTTTGCTCCTTATCATTTTCCCCCCACAGCAAATCATCAGATATCATGAGCCAAAGCAAGGGAGATTTGTAGACCAGAGGCATTATAAGACCTGATTCTTATTTGTACACACATAACAATTTAGAAAGTACTTTTGACAGGAGCTACCTAAGGTTACTGGAGAAAAGAACCAATATTCAAACATAGGCAGAATCATTTACTCAAATAAAGGCCCATTATAACAAAGATGGATAATAGCAGAACTTTGCTAACTCATGGTGTAACATGCTAAAGATTGTGTGTAGGGCGAGCTCAGAAATGGTCATATTATTGTGGTTTTTGCCTTTAATTATTATTTCAGTAGAATTTAATTTTATGTTACAGCAGAAAACAAAATCAAGTCTCTTACTTTAATTTGTAATTTCATGCATCAAAACAATAGTTTTTTGGTATTTCTAAGAAAATTTATTCTGAGATTTCTGGAATCTAGAAAAAAATATTCTGGAAAACTAGGGTAGTATCATCTGCCTTCTCTCTCTCCCATACTCCTCCCTCCCCATGGAAAGCATATACAAAAGCCCATCTCCCAGGCTTCAATCTTCCTTGGCAACTACTTATTTAGTTCAGAGATATAAGCAAATTGTTAAGACTAATTGGAACAAACTTGTATTTGCTCATAGGTTTTATCTTCTTTCCTTCCTCTTGCAGCCTTTCACACGTGCAACAGCAACGAGTTCCACTGCACATCTGGACGCTGTATTCCTAGGCATTGGTACTGTGATCAGGAAAGAGATTGTCTTGATGGCTCTGATGAACCTGCCACTTGTGGTAAGAGAGTAAGAAAACATGAAAAGTATTATGATACAGCTACAGCAGTGGTCCCCAACCTTTTTGGCACCAGGAACTGGTGCTCCTATGAAAATCTCATGCCTGATGATCTGAAGTGGAGCTGAGGCTGTGATGCTAGCACTGGGGAGTGGTTCTAAATGCAGATGAAGCTTCACTTGCTTGCCAGCTGCTCACTTCCTGCTGTGTAGCTTGGTTCCTAGCAGGCCACAGACTGGTACTGGTCCATGGCCCGGGGGTTGGGGACCCCTGAGCTAGAGGACCTCTTCTAACTACTTCAAATACAGACGAAGGTCATGTCTGCCGAATGTTTGCACTCCCTGCTCCTGCTCTCAGCTGAGATGCCAAAACCACTCAGCAGATATTCATTAAAAACGTGTTAGTGCAGGGCACAGGGTGTGCTGTTCATTAAGATATAGAGGTTGCAAGTTGAGGGTTGCTGATTGATGCTTATGACATGAGATTATGTTAGTGTTGCGCCTAATATGCTGCCTGGCTTGTTGAACTCAAATAATTTTAATTGACTCTGAACTGGAATTTCTAAATTTGGCTGAGCTCTGACCCATAAGACTGGGAGGATCCAAAAGTGATTGTAATCATCACATATGTGGGGAAGGGTCATATTTGGGCTCACATCCTTTTCCTGTTCTGTGTGCCAGCTTATGAAGAAGGGTCCCATGGCCATCTGAGATTCCCAAGAAGTTCCAGGGACCCTTTGATATTCTTGGAGGCAGTTGTACTTCTTTGTATTTGGAGGCTGCTACCTTTGCAAATTCTAATCTATATCCTTGCACTTTTTTTTAAACATAATTATAAAAATATAAAGCTACAACCTTTTACATTAATTTTTTATCTGTCTGTAAATCCTATTGCTATATGAGGGTTAGTATCTTATGGCCATGAGCCAACTTCCTGTCTTTAAAGTTAGAATGAGGTATATATGACATTTTGAGCTAAGGATGAGGTAAAGTTCCTTGGGGCTTCAGAGGGAAGGAAGGTCATTCACAGAATAAGAAGAAGAACAGATGTTTAGTATTTAGAATTTGCCTTGAAAAGTTATTTACGATGAGATTATTATTATGGGAAAGGCCCTCCAATTTAAATCCTTTAGGAAGAGGTAAAAGTTTTTCTTGAACCTGCAAGGTCTCAATTTCCTTCATCTCAAAATAACCCATACTAAAGTAGCACATTTTGGCTAGGAGGCCTGTTCTGAACCCTTTCAACAACCTATTAGAAACTTCTTTGTGCATATGTTGGAAGATTCTTATAGGCTAGATTTCTAGAAGTGATGCTTCTATGTCAAAGAGGATATGTTTCTTCAAAAGGCTGTATTGATGTATACACCTTTCTTACTTTTTAATGAAATGTCCTGCTTTTCATTACAGTTACCTTCATGCTATGTTTTTAATAGTTAAAATTAAATTTTCTTTTGCTTTGAGCTATTTTTGTAGGGTCTCTGGGTTGATGAGAGTATGATAACTTGGTTAGTTGAATAGAAACATGTTGGGGATATGATTAAATAATTTAATTAGTGTTATAGACAGCCTATGCTGTAGCAGACTTCTCTCAAGATTTCTGGACTGCAAACCAATTTTTTCATCAAGAGTGCTTTTTATTTATTTATTGTTTTCAGTGTACCACGAGTTGACATGCTTAAGTGATGAGTTCAAGTGTGACAGTGGAAGGTGCATCCAAAGAGAATGGATCTGTGATGGTGATAATGACTGTGGGGACATGAGTGATGAGGATGAAAGACACCATTGTGGTAAGTGAAACCAATTAATCCCTCTGCAAAGTCACATTCCAGGAAAACTCAGATTTATTTTTATGTCTCTGGAGAGTTTGATTATCAGACAGATTCCTCTTTAATTGAATACACATCAATAGACAGTTACCTTTATTTTTATACTCTGGCATTTTTTGATATCATGTACTTAAATGCTTACAGATAATGAAAAATGGTTTTAATGTTTCTTTTCTTTTTCTTGCATTTAACTAAAGAAAATAATGTCCTATATTTCTAGAGCAGATAAAGAGAACGAAGCCAGCCACTCTTAACAGCAGCTTTAACTGTAGCAGTTAATTGTGTGCCTCTAGTTTCATCTATTGCCTTAGAGATGTTATTTGAGGGAGGGTTATGGAACAGACTGTGGAACACCATTTCTCATTACCAAGAGATCATGGAAGTCTTCGCTAAGCTGTCAGAAGTGTCTTTCCGTGGTAGAATAATAAAAACAATGGCTCCCTGATGTTAGCATTTGATTGTCACCGCATGTGTCAGTGACTTTGGTCCATGTACATATACTCTCTCCACTGAGATGGGTGGTTGGCAGCTGCACAGACACGAATTGCAGCATGTACTTTCCTCCCACCTCCTTCACCACCTCCTTCTTTTGGTCTCATATTCACCCACATTGGGATTAAATAAAATATCTGTTCTTTTATTCTGGGGCATTAATGAATGTATATTACTATATCATCTCTTTCCTAACAGTGTCGTGGTTTCTGACAATTCTTGTTGATATATGTTCCTCTTCTATACCCAAATTCTACTTAGGGTGGTAGCTATAATGCAGTCATAAAAGCACTAACTTTGAAGCCATAGTTCTTTAGAAAGTTATGTGACTGAGCTATCTAGTTAACCATTTTGAGTTTGATTTTTCTCATTCGTAGCACTGGTATAAAAATACCTGTCTCACATTGTGTTTGTGGGATTACACTTTGTAAACAAACAAAAAAATGTTACTAAATGTAATTTTTGGCATTCCATTAACAAAATGGGAGTAGTTCATGAACCTGTAAGGGAAAAATATGATCTTACATTAATTTGAAGAAAAACTAAGTGAAGTGTTTTATTATACTTATTTCTTCTGAAAAATAATTCCAAGGTCCAAAGCAATTAAAATAGAATTATTGGAGGTATTTTTATTATGATCTATTATTACTATAGCAATGTGATTTATTTACCTATTTTCCTCTCATTTCCTTTTATCTCTCAGACTGTTCAGTAACACAAAGCAAGAGAAATAATGGTGCAGAATGAATTTGCTAGAATGAGCTCTCATGTAGTTTCTAATTTTCGTGTGCTTTGGTTTTAGAGAGTCACAACTGCTCAAGTTTTGAGTTTCTCTGTGTAAATAATGTGCCTCCATCCAGGAGGTGCATTCCCCAATCCTGGGTCTGCGATGGAGATGCAGATTGTACTGATGGCTATGATGAGCGACAGAATTGCTCGAGGGGATCTTGCTCTGAAAATGATTTCACCTGTAGTAATGGACAGTGTATTCCAGATTCGTACAGGTACATTGGGGGTTCAAAAATTTCCTAATATATCTCAAACATTTGTGGGGATAACACTGCTTTATCTATTAGATATAGTGCTCACAGAACCTATAGCCCATGGTCCTTTCAGTGGCCTATGAAAATGTTTAGATTTATTTTAATATCAGAAGGAAAAAAGAGAAATTGTAAGTCAAATTAATGTGTCATATTAATATACATATCTGTCTTTAAATCAATGTTGTCAGTAAATACAATTTAAAATATTTTTTTTGGAGGAAGGGGCCATGAAAGGGAAAGTACTTGGGGCTCATGAAAGTTGTAATATGACCTTTCAAAGAGGGTCAGTGAGATGAATAAGGCTTGATATGAGAAAAGTTTTTCTTGAAGTAGGTGACGCTGTTGGTTTTCCATTTGGAGTAGAGGTATGGGGATAATAAATGTGTAGCTTTCTTCTCTCTGCTATAGAACAACAGTTCAAGTACAAGGATAAATGGAGTTTGGCACTTAGACTCAGAGTCAGTGAGACAACAGGGAGAGGCAGGCCAGTGAGGAGAAATGATAGTGCTGTGCAGAAGTGGCAGAAGTGCTCTTCTTTTGAGACATGGCAAATCTGGATTTTTATATGAAATATTCCAATTTTTAAATACTGAAAACAAACTTTAAACTGTTAACACTGTGTCAAGCAGATTCAGCTTACAGCCTGCCAGTTTTGGGGACCTCTCCCATAAGTTTGATTTCTTATCATTTTCTCCAAAATGGGCCATTCCAGAAGTTTATATTTTTTAGTGCCCAACCTCTTACTATTCCCACTTAAAAACTTTTTGGATAAAAAGGGAAATAGACAAGAAGAATAGTAAGAACATTAACAAGAGTAGGGAAGTCCAGAAGGGAATTTGCCTAAGGTGAATTTGTTGTACTAGGACTTTCTGGTGTGAAAATATGTATTAGGCATTTGGACACATGGAAGTAGAACTAAAAAGATACATATTACATATACCAAGGACATACATGCATATTGAGAGAACAAGAACGGTCAACTTACAGCCTTCTAGGGAAGGAGATGGAAAAGCAGGCATGAGATTAGACCAGCAGAGCTTCTGGGCCATTTGCTTGGGGGCAGGTAGCCCCTTGGAAGGCCCTGAGATATTGCTGAAATACAGCATGGTGCAGAACTGTGTGATCATGATGGTGGTCATGAGAGAGTCAGAGAAGGTTAAGTCATCTTCTGTGAAGCATGCAGGAAGAGCAGGCATTTGCCATTCTGACCAAAAGAGTTGTAGTAAAGAGGTAAATGAATGTCGTCTGGAAAATATACTCTTGTGGGACGACTCATCCCCTGCTGAGGCCCACACAGACATTGCTAAGAGGTGGTAGTTTGAGTAATGACAACCTGAAGACATTCAGGAGATGGAGCTCTTTCCTTCCGTAGTGAATTATGCTTATGTACTTAACTGATATAGATGTGATCTGTAGATTTTTAGTTTTTGGAAGTGGAAATGAATAAATCTTTATATATTTTTCCTAGTTGCTCAAGAGTTCTATTACATTGTATTGAGATTTGTTTTTTTGGAATCCAGTAAATATTTAATACCATCAGTCTTAAATATATTCTGGAAACCTAGGCATACGATCTAGGGAATAGAATTATATCAAGCTTAATTTTGGTCTAGATTATTTCACTCACTTATGAACTCTCTACTCTGCCTTTATTATTACTATAATCTTGTACCACCTGACTTACCCGCCTTAGCAGACTTTTACTGGTTTTATTCATCTTTTCTTCCCTTTCTACCTCTTTCTCTCTCTCTCCCTCCCCCCCTCCCTATCTCCCTGCCCCCCTCTCTGTGTGTATGTTTTTTTCTGAGCTTTCTGAATTGCTATTGCCAAAGGTTATGGCAGAAAATAAAAATACTGTTTAGCTGGAAACCTGAACTATAGGGACTAAAGTAACTCTGAATCTCGTTTGTCTGGAGTGCCTTCACTAAGTGCACTGTTATTGTGCACCCTCTTACTTGCTTGGTAGAATGTGTGCTCCTGCATTTGGTACACTGATATAAGGGATTATATTTCCTATCAGCTTTTTCCCCTTGGCTCATTACTGATGCTGCTGAAGAACCTGAATAAGAGGGAGTTGTGAGCAGCTCGCTGGAATAGTGATGTGCAATTGTGTCTAAAAACTTGATGATTTGTTTGCCTGACTATTTTCCCCCTCTTGGGCTGCATCTAAACTAAGGGAAAGAAAGTATTGGTATCTTAAATCATTTAGAAATAAGTTAAATAGCTCTCAGGAGATCAAATGGGGCTGAGCCAGCTTGCTTTGATCAATACTTTCTTTACAGTTACATAAACACATTTTGGTATAAATGGCCTAGGTTTGTGGATGGGAGTGCTGATTAGAAGATCTAATCATATATGAGTTATAAAATTGACCTCATTCAGCTTTGATACCTTAACATCTTCTAACGTTCTGCCTCAAAATCCTGTGCCCTCCATAGTAAATTCTTTTTTTTTAATTAAAAAATTTTTTAATTACAGTAGATATTTAATATTATATTAGTTTAGGATGTATGGCACAGTGGTTAGACATTTATAGAACTTATGAGTTGATCACCCTGATAGATCTTGTACCCACCTGACACCATATGTAATTATTACAATATTATCAACTATATTTACTATGCTGTACTTTACATTACCAAGATTATTTTGTAACTGCCAATTTGTACTTCTTAATTCCTTTGCTTTTTTCACTTAGCTCCTCAACCCCTCTCCCATTTGGCAACTATCACTTTGTTCTCTGTATCTATGAGTTTGTTTCTGTTTTATTTTATTTTTTAGATTCCACATATAAGTGAAATCATGTAGTATTTGTCTTTGTCTAATTTATTTCACTTAGCATAATACCTTCTAGGTATTATAATACCCTCTAGGTATTATGCTAATGCAAACATTAATTTATTGGAAGCTATGTGTTCTTATCATTTATAATATATAGCACTCATTCTATGAGTATCTGCTTGGGTATGGGCACCTCTAGCATATGGCCACCTAGGATTTTGCCTTTGCCCATAAACTGTCTCTGATTAATAGATGAAGAACACCAAAGTTATAAAAGTTGTATTTAATTAGTTTGTTAATGGGGGGAAATGAATTAAATTGTGTTTAATAGCTTTAGACCCACATTTCCAGAGATAGAAACCAGCACCTGGAGAAGTTGTGTGAAATGCTAAATATTGTATTCCTTTAGTGCTAAGGATTGGTGGGGTGGATGACGATTCAGGTGGAGAGGGTACTAAGCACATTGGTGATCTCGGTATTAAAATGGCATTCAAGAGGAGGACATAGTTGAGACTTGTCAGTTTCTCTAAGGGTTGTGTCCTGGGTCTCATAACAGGTGTGACCGACACAATGACTGTGGTGACTACAGTGATGAGAGGGACTGCTCATACCCCACCTGCAATGCAAATCAGTTTACATGTCAGAACGGGCTCTGCATTTATAAAGGCTATGCCTGTGATGGGGGAAATGACTGTGGAGATGATTCCGATGAGCTGGAGCACCTGTGCCATGTCCCGGAAACCACGTGCCCCCCTCATCAGTTCAAGTGTGATAATGGGAACTGCATTGAAATGGTGAAAGTCTGTAATCACTTAGATGACTGTTCAGACAACAGTGATGAGAAAGGATGCGGTGAGTATAACATAAGATTTGGGAAAAGGAAAATAGGGAGACTGAATATGAATTCTTAACCTCTTATGCTTTATGAAGACTTTCCAGTCTGTCCTCAAAGTAAAAATTACCAGAGAATTACTATTTCTTATCTATCAAAGGCAGGGATTTCTTGGCATAAGGGTAGTACACAAAAGTTTTTTGGACTTATTCATCAGTTAGACAGTTTGGTATAGAGAACAGAAGATGAGCAAAGTCAGGCTATTAGTACCTAATAGTGTCATTAAACATGTCAAACAATGTTGATTCTCTTTAAATCCTTAGAATGACTGGTTGCCTTAACTACCTCTCTGCTAGGATTTCTTAGCTTGTTCTTTATCTCTATCCTCAGGTGACTGAAGGGGGGAGAGTTTTAATCTCTCTCATACCCCAACCTCCACAAGTAAACCACTTTAGAGTTTATAAAATGTAGAATTAGTAAAAACATGTTCTCCTTGTGAAGTTAGTTTTTTCATGAGTTTAGCCATGTGTCCCAGGACCAACCAGAGGTACACCCAGTGGAGTCCTGGGAGGCTCCTCTCATCTTGTGAGAGCCATATGTGCATCTCCTCCCAGCTTTGTGTTCAGTGATGTCACACTGGCAGCCTGAAATTGGCCGTGGTGTGAGTAGTCACACCACTGAAATTGAAGATACTACATATTGGAGCATTTCCCTCACCTGGAGGCTTGTTTACCAGAATACCACAGGCCGGGCTCTTTTCTTCTATTCCTTTTTCTCCTCTCTCCTGTCATTTTACTTTATAAATCATTGGTTAAAAGAAATTTGTGGGTATAAGGTTCAAAGTCAAACTGAAACTTGTTAGTTGTATTAGTTGTTAAAATCACTGGTGAAGGATTAAGTTGGGGAGGAAGAGTAAAAAACAGTGATTTTTGGATAATATATGGCCTTGAGAAGTCTCTATTGTTTATCTGCTTTTAATATGATTCATTACGAATTGGTGTTGTACAGTGTAAATGTTGCATTTAGACCATTATGGTGGAGTCATCGCTGACATTTTAGTTCTCTAATAACTTTCTTTTACCTACAGGCATTAATGAGTGCCATGACCCTTCACTCAGTGGCTGCGACCAAAACTGCACAGACACCTTAACCAGTTTCTATTGTTCTTGTCGTCCTGGTTACAAGCTTATGTCTGACAAGCGGACTTGCAGTGACATTGATGAATGCAAGGAGACGCCCTTTGTCTGTAGCCAGAAGTGTGAGAATGTAATGGGCTCCTACATCTGTAAGTGTGCCCCAGGCTACATCCGAGAACCAGATGGAAAGAGCTGCCGGCAGAACAGTAACATCGAGCCCTATCTCATTTTTAGCAACCGTTACTATTTGAGAAATCTAACTATAGATGGCTCTTTTTACTCCCTCATTTTGCAAGGACTGGGCAATGCTGTGGCATTAGATTTTGACCGAGTAGAAAAGAGATTATATTGGATTGATATAGAAAAAAAAACCATTGAGAGAATGTTTCTGAATAAGACAAACAGGGAGACAATCATGAAGCACAAGCTACCAGCTGCAGAAAGTTTGGCTGTTGACTGGGTTGGCAGGTAAGAAAACACTGAGGAGTTTTTTAAAAGTTAAAAAAAATTAAAAAAAATTCTAACCGTGCTTTCATCTTAACAGGTAATTAATCCTTCCAACTTGGTTTAACATGTGAATACATTTAATGGTTCTGCATTTTTTTTCTGCTGTGTACCTAATACTCAAATGAGATACCTCAGAACCCAAAACCTAGTGATTTTAAGAATTTATGGTATCATTTTTTCGAAGGAGGAACATCAAGGGAAGCAAAGAACTCTGTTATTACTGGCTGTTCAATTAACTGGAGATGATGTTAAAAGATGATTCATGCATTCATTGGTTTGTTCAGTCACTTAACTGCTTCATGTCAGCTGCTATGCCAGGCTCCAGGAGCCTAGAGCAACCCCTGCTTTCTTGGAGTTCACAGGCTTGCTTACGACATTAGTCATTCTCAGCCTGGGCTGGTCATGAAACAGAGAATGGATAACCTGAAACTTCTGTTTTGAGATAGTTTTTTTAGAAAATGAGGATTTTTAAGCTAGGCAAGGGATATTTTAATTAAACTTTATCAAATCAACCACATTTGTCAACATATCTATTGAACCTTGAATCTTGAATATCAGATACTTGGCTGTGGGCACTTATACTGCAAATATTATTGCTGCAGTCAGCCCAGACCTACATAGGACTCTTCTGCATCTTCTCTATTTGGTAAAGATTCTAAAATGGGGGGTGGGGAGTTTGCTCCCTGGAACTACCTGAATAGTAGCTGGCCTACCATAGGTGCTCAATAAGTGCCTACTGAATGATAAATAAATTGAGTAATGAATTGATTATGTGAATAGGAATACTTTATATATCATGGCTCTATCAAATATCAAAAAGCATAGCAATTAATGATTTATAGGAAAATAACTAAACTTGATACTGTTTCTGTTCCATCTTTTGCTCCAAAGAAGGGAAAAACAGATGGCATTTTCCCTGGATTTTAGCTACTTTCCTCTCCACTTGGGCATATACTTGACCAGGAGAGAGGATTACATAAATACATGGTAGTCAGGAAGAATAAAGTATCCTCTTTCTGAATGTTCATGATGGAGCACAGCCAGTCTAAACATTCCTTAAAAGACAAAGGAAGAATAGAACCAGTTACATTTAAGTTTGTAGGGGACATTTTTGAGATATTAACTGTATTAAAATTAGAAGCAATTTCCCCAATATCAATAAAGATATCCACTGCTAACCCAAGGGCATTTGGTTTCCAATGCCTTCGTACTTGACATATAATTCTTAAAAGCACCATTATGCACTTTGGAAGATTGCGCTGGCTCTCAGCCTCTTGAGTTTTCCAGCAGTAGGAGTGAAGTGTCTCCTCCATATTCTCTTGAAAAGAGAGCTCACTGGGTCAGTCTTTTGACTGTGGCATGAAGAGAAATTAATGAATTGGCAGTAAGCTTAACAGAGGGGTGTGCCCTATGGTGTATGCATTCTTGAATTCCTGCTCTACCACTTTCTAATTATACAATCCCAGGGAATCAGCAGCCTCATCAAGAAAACAGGAATAATAATAGTACCTGCTCCCAGAGTTGTGATCTTAAATAAAATAATGTTTTAAAAAGTTCTTAGCCTAGGTCCTGGGTTTTAGTGGATATTCAATACATTGCTGCTATTATTATTGGTATTCTTAGCCTCTGTAATGATGGAATCCAAGATTGTGGTCATCTCATTCATCAGGATTTACCCAACGGCAAGGCTTGCACTTTCATGCATACTCATTCCTTCCCTCATCCTCAAGCCTAACAGGATGCTACTGTCCTAACAGTTACATATTATCACAACCAGCATGGTTGGATCAGGGCTTACCTCTTGCAAGGAGATATCTAGTTTTTTTGGAAGGGAAATCACTTCTTCTGGTTGGAATTGACTATCGGATCCTAAATGACATTTATATTCTTAAACCCTTTGGAAGCCATAGATACTTAAGATTCTGGTGAAAACCATGGATCCCTTCCTGGAGAAAAGCACTTGACACATTGAGCTCACACATTTTGTATCAGTTTTAGACGGTACACAGACCCCTCAAAGCCCAGGCTACCCTGATGTCAGGTTAAGGACCCCAGATTAAGAATCTCTGTCTTATAGAAAATAAATGGACTTTATTGAATAGAAATATATTTAGAACTGAAATATCCTTCGGGTAGGAGTTTCTAACAAATTTTAATAAGTTTTTAAAGCTTTTTAAGTTTGATTAAGTAAAACTTGGCGTGGGGTAAGAAATCCATTTTGTCAACTTAATCTGACAGGGCCAGGGATGGGTAAGATTTCTCTTTATTTTAAGGATGCCATGATTCAGAGTTCCTTTGTGCAGTCTCAATGATACACTTAGACAAGTGTATTTCCTCAACTCCATCATTTAAACTGTAGTTTATGACACTCATGGTTTTCACTTCTGCTTCCCTGTTCCTCTAAGCCTTTGCATTGCCTGGAAAGGATAGTTTATACTGCATGAAGAAAGTAAAGCCAGAATCTTTGTGTGAAGTGTAGTCCCAGAGTTCCCTCTGTGATATCATCTTAAAGTGCAAATTGTACCACACATTCTTGCATCCATCTCATATTTGCTCATTGCAGGAAGGCCAGTTGTTTTCCCTTGTTCTTGTTTGCCTGGGGAAAGTGCCTTCAAACAGCTGTCTGTGTGATCCCAATGTACGTCGGGCAGGAAGTTGGTTGGCTAAATATGCAGTTTCACCAGCAAAATGGCTATATGGGTAACTTCTGCCTCTCTATTTCAGAAAGCTCTATTGGGTGGATGCCTACCTGAATTGCCTCTCTGTCTCTGAGCTTGATGGCCGATACCGCCGCAAGCTGGCTGAGCACTGTTTGGATGCCAACAACACCTTCTGCTTTGATAACCCCAGAGGAATTGCCCTTCACCCTCAATATGGGTATTGTCTTCCTGTAACCTTGGGCTTTTCTTTCATGCCCTTATTTCACCTCTGTTACCAGAAAAGCTATTCAGATAGTTATCTCAAGGCCAGTATCTTGCTGGGATCTGTCTTCTTTTCTTATCTGGTAAATGGTTTTGTATAATGGATAGAAGCATGGCTTATTCAAATAGTATTCATGAGCTATTCTGTTTACTTTTCCATGACTCATCATATCACTTTTCAAGTCACAGATTTGGGCTGCATGCAAAGAAAATTACAGAAAAATAAAACCCAACCCACCTTTACTGGGCTTTCTATGTCAACTCCACTAAAGCCCCCAGTTAATCATGTTCATTTTTGAGCATTCCCTGTATATCATTACATTTTAGGTTATTTTCTATTAGTTCTCTTTTCTTTCAGAGAGGCTTTGCAGAATATAAACTTATTTCTCTAATTAGAGAAGAGCTATGTCCTTCAGCTACTGATTTTTTTTGGCTTCAGGAGCTGATCCTTTGTGTTTCCTCCAATAGGTATGTCTACTGGGCAGACTGGACTCACCGAGCATACATTGGGAGAATAGGCATGGATGGAATCAACAAGTCTGTGATCATCTCTACGAAGTTAGAGTGGCCCAATGGCATCACCATCGATTACACCAACGATCTACTCTACTGGGCAGATGCTCACCTGGGTTACATTGAGTATGTATACAGAAAAGAATAAAACAAACTGGGTAACTTTATTCCAAATACCAGGGCTAGTGCTGCCAATGTATCATTTCTGGGCAGCTTCTAATTGGCCTGTGAAGTCACTCTGGGATCTTCTACCTAAAACTCCGATAGGCAATTCACTGAGCTCTGTAGTATGATGCAGTAGAAAGGGAGTGAACTCTGGAGTCATACAGAACAGGTTTCTTTGCCCTTCCCTTCTGAATATATCATTTATAGATTTTTCTATTTGAAAAAAAAAAAAAAGAGCAAGACTGTTGAAAGATTTTCCCTAAAGTACTTTGGTGCATTTATTGATATGTACAATGAAGTGTTTTAAGTAACAGTAGAGTGTGTTAACATTTATTCAGTACGATAATGCATTCAAACCATTCCAGTAATAAAATAATTTTTAGAAAATGCATTAAGTATCACCTTGATCAATGAAAAATAGTCATTGTAAAAAAGATTAACAAACTCTATTAACCAACCAGTGCATGTTTATTTTGGGACATTGCTAATTATGTTCTAAATGCATTATAGTAAAGCCTTCTGGGTGAGCTTTTGTGAACAAATACCCAGATAAAACAGCCTATTTAATTAAAAAAACATGGAACTGTCATTAACTCAACAGAGTTATTTAAAAATTGTCATTCTGTTAAATTTATTTTGCTACCAAAGTTAGTTTAGAAATTTCTGAAGTGCTCTAATCCCATACTCTCTTGCAAACTTGCCACTGAATACCTAGCACACATACTAGTGCCTTCTATTATGTTGATGGAAGACATAGTTAATCAATCCCAGAACTCTCTTTTGTTAAATAGGGCCACTTTCCTCAGGATCCTCCACAGTCTACACATGCAACAAAGATTCTTTGCCACGGCTGTCCTGGAAGGCAGAGGACATTGGATTATTTTTATAGGCTGTGCCATCAGCCTCTGCTACTTTCCAATGTCTGTTTTGAGCTCAGCCCCTTGGAATTACCTTAATGCTCTTAGTTTTAAAATATGTTTAGTGTCAGTAGGAAAAGAGACTTGGAAAATTGAAGATTATAAGGATTTTAACATGTGATGCTTTGGGAACACTTTATTTCCTTGGTTCATTTGCTATACTAAGGCAATCTTTAACATTCTCTTTGCAAAATTTACTATAGCAGATACTAACTCACTCTTAGGGAGAGGTCAATTTTGTTCAGGATAAGTAGAATATTACTTCTAGTTTAATTGTACCATTTCAGTGTAATATACAGATTTCCCCTTCCCACGATGTGTGTATTCTCTTTTTGAAGAAACATCATAGCACTTAGCTTTCCATAAAAATCCCTTTTTGAATTAGTAGAAGCATCAAAGTATTCAGAGAAACTTTAACAACTTTTTTTTTTTTTTTTTGGTTTCTATTGTCCTTTAGGCTTTGTAGATTATTCTTAATCTTGAAAGCTTGGTAGGTTTAACTGAAATGGAGAGTGCACACATACATAGCATTTTAAGGAGCATTAGAGGCAAAAAGGAGTTTTCTAGCTACTTAATATTCTGTTCACTTTTTGGTAAAATTTTTATAGCCGAATTCTAAATTTCAGGCAATAGGTTATTGTGTAAAGGTGAAATGATATCAGGCACTATGATCTGGGAATGAATAAACCTTTAATATTTATGTAGCCATATTAACTTGATCAGTCTAGAAGAGGTATCAATTCCTGTGTTCAGAAATAGATTTCATAGATTGTGAAAATCAATAAATTTTCATAGAGCATCCAACCCATTTTTTGTACATGTTGGGATGTGCCTGCGGTTTTATACTTGACCAAAAAAAAAAAAAAAAAAAAAAAATACTCTTAAAAGTGTCTGAGATCTCTACATAAATATCATGCAAGAACTGGAAAGAAAGGTCTCAAGATGACTTTCTGGTCAATAATTTTTTTTAAAGAAACAGATTGTGACTAAGTTCTGGTCATTTATAATTGCAATCTTATCAACAGAGGTTAAGAAGATCTTCAGATTTTCCTATAAGTTATGAATTGTTATATTTTGAAAACTATTTTTAATGTCGCATAGCTAACATTATCAAGTTCCTTAGTTGCTAGTTCATTCTATCTCCTATTTGAATTTTAAGGTCCAAAATCTTAAAATACCAGTATTCTGTCACAGATTTATAAAAATAATGAGACATTGGAACTAGGAGAACCTAGATATTTGGCTGTGGATGCTCTGTGACATCTTGAAATCAGAGAAATTCCTCTGGAGGTTTATTCATCTGGAGAAGTATTAATAGTGTCCAGGGCTTGATTTATAATACATGTACTACCAGTGCATGCAAAGTTAGTCTTGCAGGCCTATAATTTAATGCAGCTAGTATACATGGCTCAGGTTATACTGAGAATCCAGCTGTCTCCTAGAACAATTTCTCCCATGAAATGTTCACAAGAAGGCAGAATTCCAGCTTTACATTGCTATCCTCTGATTTTTTTCTGATAATTTGGGGAAAAAGAACAGTGTTCATCCCAGGATATCAAAGGGACACTTATTGGAGAACATCCGTGTAAGAAGTTGTAAACTTATAATAACTGAACCAGCTGTTACAATAACTGTGGGAAAGCAGCTGTGATTAGGAATCTGTGATTATTTCAACTTCTCTGGCTATTCCTACTTCTAAGACATTGCTTTTTCAACTTTTATATCTTTTGTTCAGTCAAAATGTCCTTTAAGTTTATTTTTGTTTTAATTAAAAACTGGGAGTTTAGGGAGAATTTAAACTTCAGTTACCTCTAGAAGGTAGAATTTTATTAATTAATTAGTCAATTCTTTTATCCTTAAGGCATTAGAAGAGAGGAATTATCTTCAGTGAATGACTCTTTCATCCTCTTACCCCAGGTACTCTGATTTGGAGGGCCACCATCGCCACACAGTGTATGATGGGACACTGTCTCACCCTTTTGCTATTACCATTTTTGAAGACACTATTTATTGGACAGATTGGAATACAAGGACAGTTGAAAAGGGAAACAAATATGATGGATCAGATAGGATGATGCTGGTGAATACAACACATAGACCATATGACATTCACGTGTATCATCCGTATAGGCAGCCAATTGGTAAGTAGATGATCCAGAAGTTTGGCACCGTTGCTTTAGGTTCTTGTGCATGCCATTCTTGTTTCTCTAAGAGTAAATGTCAGGAATTATAAAGGTGTTACTTGTTAATGTTTTCTATAAAACATATGCTGAGAGTTGAGGGGATGGAAACATTTTTAGAGTTTATTCCCTATTCCTGGAAAGGTTGCTTATAACCTTTTTTTTTTTAAACATTGGCTCTATTCTTAATGATCACTCTGGGGTTTTGTTTTTGATAAGAACTAACTATTTTGCTGGGAGAATTGAAGTATGTTAAAGTGAATTAAAAATATCAGGACATTTCAGCCTTAAATACTTAAGAAAGCGCTTTTGAAAAATAAGTCATATATATATATGAGTATATAACCACAATAAATTATAACCATGATGTGTTATAATTATATTATGTAATTATAACAATCATCCCTTAATATGAAGATCCATCAATTGAAATGATTGATTTAAAAGAAAATTATAATAATTATAAAACAACATTTATTAAATGTTTATTTAAATGTGAAGCGTTGTGTATTGAATATTTTTTTTCTTCCCTTTTAGAAGGTAAAAGTGTTGAGTAACACATTTTGGTGTATCATGAGTTAGGGGATTTGTTTTTATTTGTTTGCAAACTTACATTCCTCTTCATACAATCAAAGCCATTTTTATGATCTAGAGATAATCTAGCAAATGTCTGGAGTATATTTTGGGGGTAGAATGGATTTTGTGGGCTTGTTTTGTTGTGATGTCTTGCTAAAACATACAATAAACTTAGAAGTAAGGAAAAATGAGAATTAGCAAGATAAAGATACTCAGTATTTTTTCTTTGGAAGTTGATATTCTTGGTATTATTTTAGCAGAAGTTTAAATTAATCTTTATTTCCAAGTGGTGGCCCAGAAAATTAGATGCCACTGAGTTTATCCATCCACCTCATTCTTGGCCATCATTCTGTTGCCTACATCCTTAGAAAAGAGAATATACCATGTCCTGGAAATTAAAACTTTAACTTAGGTACTGGACCCATGTATGTAAGCAAACTTACCCATGTACTCTCCAAGGACTTTGAGAATCCCATATTTTGTAGCCTACAACACTAGTGGGTATGCCTCAATTCTCGTAGTATGTAAATCAGTTTTCTTAAAGCACAGGCTTGCTTATATAGTTCTATCATCTGTCTTATTTATGAACTTTTAGAAAAAGCATGAAACGAGGATAATGATTTTTCTTATTCAGAGGTGATGTTTTATAAAGTGAGCAATCAGCTCATCTCTGCTTGATATTGTACTGAATGAACCTATATTTTCTTCTTTCACTAGTGAACAATCCCTGTGGTACCAACAATGGTGGCTGTTCTCATCTCTGCCTCATCGAAGCAGGAGGCAAAGGATTCACCTGCGAGTGCCCAGATGACTTTCAGACTATACGCCTGGTTGACAATACCCACTGCTTGCCCATGTGCTCTAGCACCCAATTCCTATGTGCTAACAAGGAAAAGTAAGGCTCTCTCTTCCCTCTTTCCACTGACTCTCCATTCCTTGGATACTCGTTGAATTTCAGGGCTCCTGGGGATGGGCGTCTACAAATGAACCAAGATTTTGGCTAATCAATGTGTTCTTATGGAATGCACCAAGACTCTCAGTTCCCAATTTCAGATAATTTGTTCCATGAATAGAGGGAATTTTGTTAACCAAATTGTCAAACCTATATATACAAGCTTTTATATCTATAGAGAAGAAGCCAGCCATGTGTTTTTATTTCTAACAAATTGTCTTAAGTGTCAGGGCCAGAGTATATATCAGTGTATACTGAAAAATATCCCTCAAAAATAGTAGAATTTCTCTAATCTTTTTCTACATGTACACTGGTCTAGCTCCTCAGTTAACTATGCCAGAGAATACAGGGTTACGCATTCAAATCCATTTTTGATCATTTGTGTTTGCTGTGAAACATGGCCATAGATTATTAATGATGACCAGTGAGACTGAGTCAGAGAGTGAGGTGTTAATGCAAATTATTAGCGTCTAGATTGGCAGACGCTAGATTAGCAGATTGTTTTGATGATTAAATAAGATATCTTAGATTAAGAATCTAGCATACACCTATCATGACATGGACTCTCAACAAATGGTAGTGCCCTCCAGCTTCCCAACCAATACCTAAATGTCTTTTATATCACCCTTTCAGACAATCTCAGCCCTGCTACCAGAACCACAGCTCCAAACACAGTCCACTGTTGGTTGTGGCAGGAGTTTAATCATCATACTCAAAGCATTTTATCAGCATGTATCTGAGTCTTAACAAATATGTTTTATCTCATCTATTGTTTTCTCCTAAAATATACCCCAGTAACCAAGGTTCAATTAATCATCTTCTTGCGCCATGAGAGAACTCATGCGGGTCACTTAGAATTCAGTTTTGCCTTTTTCTCCCCAGATAGTCATTTCCCATTCCTCTAACCACCCCACCTACCTCCCCTCTTCCAGGGGTTTCACTAAGAGAAGTGGTATAATTTCTCTGTGCAGATGTATTCCTATCTGGTGGAAATGTGATGGACAGAGAGACTGCTCGGACGGTTCGGATGAACCCCCCATTTGCCCACAGCGCTACTGCCGGTTAGGGCAGTTCCAGTGCAAAGATGGCAACTGCACCAGCCCCTACTTCCTGTGTGATACCCATCAAGACTGTTCTGACGGATCTGATGAAGATGTTGTTCTTTGTGGTGTGTTGAGTTGCTTTATGCCTTCTTTGCCCATTTCTGTAGTTGATTGTATATAGTTATGATTCTGTGAGGATTTTCTAAGTATCATAAACCAAAAACCAGTCCAGAGTCCTAGGAGAAAACTCCATCCTATAACTATTTTAATAAAGTTTTTTTAGAATTACTAAAGTCTCTGTAAGGCAGATGGTAGAGGTAGATAGTAAGTTGACTGTTCTGGCAGTCCCTTACCATATGCTATGCATAGAATCTCCTTGAGAGCTAACGTTGAAGAAAAAATGAGGGGTTCCACTATTTTAATCAAGGACTCTCAGTTGTAATGTTTGTTTCTGTTTTTAAAAAGCTTCTGTTCCTGATGCCTTCCAAGCTGATAACAAAATGTCTCTGTTTATAGAGCACCACCAGTGTGAGTCCAATGAATGGCAGTGTGCCAACAAACGTTGCATCCCAGAAGCCTGGCAGTGTGACTCTATAAATGACTGTGGGGATGACTCAGATGAAGACAGTTCCCACTGTGCCAGTAGACTCTGCCAGCCAGGCTATTTTAAGTGTGCCAATGGCCACTGCATCCCTCAGTCCTGGAAGTGTGATGTAGACAATGATTGTGGAGACTACTCAGATGAGCCCATCCAGGAATGCAGTAAGTTCCCATGGGCGGGGCATGGCCTGACCAGTAGCAAGAAACAAGGAGAACCTCTATGTGGATTGAGAGAGCACATGGGGCATCCCCTCTTGGCTCTCTCTGCTAACTCTGACACTGCAAGACAAAGTATGGTCGTATAGCCTGCATATTGAACCAGGCCGCTGTATATAAAGGGGCTGGTTTCTCTTCTTGATACACTGAACATCTGTCTGTCCAGAATATGATAACAAGAACTTATGCATTTTGTATATCTAGCACTTTCTCATTTGGCCTCAGAGACACATTATGAGGTAAAATTCCCATTTTACAGGTGAGGAAACTGGGATTCACATTCAGTGGATAGTCATCTTTCTATTCAATGGCAGAGCTGACACTTCAACTCTTTTTTTAAAATTTCAAACCCAGTTCTTTTTCCTCTCACAAAATTATACTGCAACACAAACCAGTGGTACTGAGCTAGTGAGAAAACTTAGGATTCTTTCTGCTCTTGGGGAACAGGCATCACACATAAAACAGACATATGTTGCCAGAGTCAACTTAATGGTAACATGGTAATCATTACTTGTCAGCACCACTTTGTAAATATGATAATGGAAGATGTTTTTTGGTGCCATTTCCTGGAACTGAAACTTCAGTTCTGACTTTGTGTCACTTTCTCTCTTTTCAGTGGGCCCTGCCTATCGCTGTGACAACCATACAGAATTCAGCTGTAAAACAAACTACCGCTGTATCCCAAAGTGGGCTGTGTGCAATGGCGCTGATGACTGCAGGGACAACAGTGATGAACAAGGCTGTGGTAGGGGTGCTGCAGGGGAGTGGGTGAGGGACAACGAAATTTTAAATGTCCAGGCCATTACTAGGAGATGAGAGTGGATTTTTTATTTACCTCTGAAAAAGGAACTGTCTATAGATTCTTCTAATAATATGTTACATTTTTGTAGCACTTTACAGGGTTATTGTGGAAGTTTAATTTATAGCATCTTAAGTAAAATCTCATTCCAAAGGATGCTGTAAATTGGAGAAGATATTATTAAGACAATAGGAGCTTGTAAAATTACTCCCAAATGTAGAATTTTTATTTATACTTAATAAGTTTAAATTTTTTATTATTATACCTTATATATTGGTTGAAATTGATGGGGTAGAGAAAGATTTGTTATCTACTACTAAAAAGTATATCTCAAAGTCAATATTTCCTAGTTGGAGATTTTTATACTCTGAATGTCTCTCTGACTTTCCTTATTATCATATTGGTCAGCTGTAGTCACTCTGGAAACATAGGAAGAACTTATAGACACAGGATAAACAAATTAATGGAATTTATCAAGATTAAGCATATACTCTAACTTGAAACCAAAATGTCTATAAGTGTGTGTGCTAGGGTTAGTTGGAAGAGTGGTAAGGAAGGTAATGGGTTATTTTAATAACACTGAATCTAATCAACTAAAGAAAATGTAATGGAAATGTTCTATTTGCTGGTGGCATCTCTTAATTATCTTGTCCAGGCTTTTGTTGCAAATTACAAGCCAGATACCAATTTATTGTTTGACCATTTTCTACAAAAATAATAGATGTAGTTTCAAGTAGTAGTATAGGTTAAGCTTAGCCAAAAGAGGAATATTGACAGTGAATGTTGTCAACATTCTTTCCCCTTGGAGCTTTGAGAATATGGTAGCATAAGTCTCGGACTCACTCACAAGGAAACCATTGCTTTTTTGGCATTTTTTGACCATTGGCTTCTGAGGTGTTGGCAATGATTATGCTTTGCAGAGGAGATGACGTGCAAACCTGTGGGGGTTTTCCGCTGTAATAATCACCAATGTATCCCTCTTCGATGGAAATGTGATGGTCATGATGACTGTGGAGATCACTCAGATGAGGAAAACTGTGGTAAGTGTTCAGGGTTCTATTATCCTCATGTACCAGCAGAGCTGTGACATCTGCTCTTTGTCTATAATTCAATTATGCCATTTGCTCTCAAAGGGTAAAATGACAGCTACCTGATCTCTTACTTTCTGCTGACTGGTCCTTTTCTTTTTTTTCTTTAACTGAGGACATGAGCATCTAATTCTGAATTATTTATAATCAAACTTTGGGATGAGGCTGTTTACCCAAATATGTCTTTTGTCTGTTGAATTTATTTATACCAACTTTTTTTCCCCCCAAGAGGAACTTGAGGTGACTTACCATAAAGGGCAAATAGAATAAGATAAATAGAATGGAAATGGCAGACCAGGACCAAAGAAATACAGGAAAGAATGGTTCTAATCTTAAGATCTCGTACCAAAATGGCCTTAATGAAATGCCAGAGGAAAGAGAACTTGTATTTTGGATTGTCAGCCTTCCTGGAATAGCTAGCTATGTTAGGTCTAATGGTTAAATAACAGGTCAGGTTTTAATTTCTCTCTCCCAGTGAAGGTGCTAACTATAAGAAATTGGACAAGGAGGATGAGGAAAGGAAGCTAAAGATGTGGATCACACCAAACTAGTTACTCCTGAATAATTAGGTGTGTTTCGAAAACAGCTTTAATGAGGCTTTTCCCTGAACATGATATATGTCAATTTCAGATCGACTAATTTGAAATATATTAACTTTATATATATTAAAGTTAACTTTAATCACCTTTTGGAAGTAACTTTAGTCACCTTTTGGAAGTAAGAAGCGATCATTTGCCATAGGCAATTGAGAAAATCAGGATGCTGATTATGCTTGCAAATATCAATTGGCTGAAAATTCTTTACACAGAAGGGCAAGCATTTGGCATTTTATTATTTATAAGAAAGTTCATATTGAATCCTATAGGTTATCTAGTTTCCCCAAATCAGAATTTATCTTAAGATAAAATAACTTTTTACAGATTTAAAATTGAGGCGGAAGGTCTATTTTTGGAGAATGGACACTCTGCTCAAGCGGGCAGCTGTGACTTTGAGCACTGGAGGGCCTTGGTCGCTGAGGGCATTACATCTCATTGTTAACCTGTCCTGTGTGTGATTCCTGGTGCCCACTCATGGCCTTGTGGTTTTCCTTTTCAGTCCCTCGGGAGTGTACAGAGAGTGAGTTTCGGTGTGACGATCAGAGCTGCATTCCCTCTCGGTGGATATGTGACTTCAACAATGACTGTGGGGACAACTCGGATGAACGAGACTGTGGTACTTTCAGAGCTCTTTGAGAAGCTTCCCATAGTGTCTTGTACTAAAGTCAGCATATTTGACAGAAGTAGAGACTTCAAATGAGTGTTTGTAAGGTTTTTAGAGTAAGATGACTTTTTGTGTAATGTGTGTAGTATACAAACCTTAAGATTACACCTGACCTTCTGCTCTGTATCGACTAGGCTTTATTTTTAACTTACATCTAGATCAATTATAACAGGAGAAAATAGCAAGAGTTGTTTTTTTTTTTTTTTAAATCTCATTAAACATTTCCTAGGAGCAGACTTTAATCTACAAATTAAAGTAGACAAATAAAAATATTGGTCTTCCTATGCTTCTCCAGAGAGTAGCCATAGGGGTTATGGTACTGTAACTGCCTGGTACAGAAGTAAAAGCATTAGAATAGGTATCATAAAGTGCAAGAAATTTTTATAGCTCTTTACTGAGCAAGGGTTGGGTCTGAGAAAAATTAGCAAACATAAAAAGTTGGGAATTCAGATTTCTGAGGAAAAGTTTAAGAGAGAGATTATTTAACAGAGAAGAGATAGATACCTCAATTCCCTGTCATGAAAGGGGAAGGTGTAAGTTCTGAGTGTTTATTCATTTGCAAACCCACAAGTTGTGGGTTTGCTATGAGCCATTGACAGAATGTGGATAGGAATGTGATGGAGTACCTACGACACTCCATGGAGCTGTCTGAGAATGCCAAGGCATCCTGGGAATGACAGTCTTTTTTCTCTTCAGAAATGAGGACTTGCCATCCTGGATATTTTCAGTGTAAGAGTGGACACTGTGTGCCTGATGAATTGAAATGTGATGGAATCATCGACTGTTTGGATGCCTCTGATGAAGCTGTTTGTCGTAAGTTCCTAGACATTTGTGGCACTATTTATCTGAATTGTATGGTTATGGCAGTGTAGATCCTAACATCTTCCATCAACTACCACTTCTTAAATTAAAAGGCCATATGTATTTCCTTCAGCATTCATTGATAATTATTAGTTCACCTGGGATTTGAGTCACCATACCCATATATTTCACAGTCCTCCTTCAAGGGCATTTCATTAATAATATTTTAAATTGAGACTTTTAAGTATCTCTGCTACCAAATTATTTATATATTATCAACTACTATAAAAATCATTAATTGGATAACATTACAAGTAAAAAAATATCTGAGTAATGAATAAATGGGTATGAAGAACTTGGATTGGGTATTAGAACACACCAAATTTACAGCATTGACATTTTTCTAAATTGCATGATGACATATAAAAAGCTATTTAAAGAGTAATGTCACTATAATCATTCACAGTAGTCTTTATGAATCACTGGTTAAAAACTGTTGTGACACTCCATGATAGATATTGTTGATGATGATGCTGCTACATCTTAAAACCTGCTTTCAAAGACTATTTAAATGGATCACAGATAAAGCCAATGCTGACACATAGCTGAAAAGTTGTACTTGCCTATAAAGAAAAAGTTCATGGAATGACTCACGTCATTGAAAATTTGGCTTGAACAACTATCCTTAAGAAATAGTCCATCAGAATGTCAGGCAGTTTAAGGCCATGGTACTCTGGGTGAGTAAGGAAGAGCAGGCTGTAATGGTAAGAGCTAAAGGAGAAATAGCAGGATAGCTTTCCAAAACTAGTAGCTTCTTCTAATAGTTTGAATATGTGTCTTCCTCACCAACAGCTACTCGCTTTCCAAATGGTGCATACTGCCCAGCTACGAAGTTCGAATGTAAAAATCATGCTTGTGTCCAGTCATCTTGGATCTGTGATGGTGATAATGACTGTGGCGATGGTTCCGATGAAGAACTTCACCTGTGCTGTAAGAGGGAGAGAGATGGAGTGAATGGGAAAGGTGTTGTCTGGCAAAATCTCCAGGTGTCTTTCTGATGTGGAGCATGTAATCCTGGAGACAGCCGTACAAGTTTTAAGTACTGGATACATAATCTGCTTTACTGTGATTTCACTCAGCCTTCCTGCTTAGTTCTCTATTTGAAACATGAGATTGGGCAAACACCCATGGCTTTAAACAAGTTTGTGACCTTAGTACAGAATTTCTTTAAAAGAAATCTGAATTAGAAATTCAATGTGTATAAAAGGAGGCAGGTCTGTTGTGGTTGAAGTCTGAGTAGGGGTCAGGGTGTGTGTTCCTTTTCTGTTCCCCTCAAAGCATCCCTTCCAAACCCTAGAGCTTCGTAGATCACCTGTCAGAAATTTAAAGACTAGTCTATCTTTAAAGTCACTTTCCTTCACATCATAATTTAAGGCTACCTAATTCCCTTCTGCTGTATGATACATATTAGTTTTTTTTTAACAAATGAATCTCAATTTGAGTACACATCTTGTTTCCAAATCACATTCACTGGCCCCACCCCAAGCTTAGACTTAATGAACAAAGGCCTGGGGGTGGCTCCATAGTGTAGCGGTTAGCACGTCTGCTTTACATGCAGAAGGTCCTGGTTTCGCCAGGCCCTGGGTACATGCAGCGAGAGCTTGGGAGGAGACACCCCGCCTTCAGAAATCCAATTCTTAAGGGGAGATGGCAATATCCATAGGTCAGGGTGGAAGTAGCAGGGTGTGGGAATTAAAGCGGGGGGTTGGGGGGAAGCTCCTTAGCTCTTAATTTAGTCCCTTGGTTGAGAACTATTGATTTTAATACAATGAATGAAGATAGAGTTTGTTTTGATAAATTTTCTACCTGCTTGGAGTCATTGGAGAGACTCTAGGGCTATTCTCAAAGTGCCATTCCTATACTAGGAAAGTCATCATCACTTGGGAACATGTTACAAATGCAAATTCTGGGGCATACCCCAGACCTACCCCCTCCAGATCTCTGGCAGTGGGGCTCACCAATGTCTGCATTTAACAAGCCCTACAGATGATTCTGATGCAAGCTAAAGATTAAGAATTTTGTGTACGTGAAAACCTTTGACACAGGAGGAGGCACCCTCCAACATTCCTGCTGGGACTCTTGATTAGCTCCTAGTGTGACTCCGTTGCCGTTTACTTCTTAAGTTCACGTCGCCTCTTCCATTTGGTTTTCTAGATTCATTGCTACCCATTTTTAGCCCAAGGGTTTGACTGTAGAAAATGATATATCAGAATATTTTTTTCCTTCATAGAACTGTAATTTGTATATATTATATTTTCACAGTGGCATCCCAACACTTTTCTTGCCACCTCTTTTCTTGTTAAGAACTAACCATATTTTGTTTGTTTGTTTGTTTTTAACTTGGTGAATCTTGAAAAATATTTTAAGTGTATGTAACTTACATAGAAGAAGTCTTTAGGAAGTTGCCTCTTTCCATAAGGCAGAGATACAGCCACATTAAAAAATGACCAACACTGTTTTATAATGTTGCACTTGTCTTTCTTTTTTTATTTGTTTATTTTTATTATTTATTATTGTTTATGCCTACAGCACCTAGTCTTCCTAGGTGGTCTCCCATCCAAGTACTAACCAGGCCCAACCCTGCTTAGCTTCCGAGATCAGACACTGGGCTTCTTCAGGTGGCATGGCCATAGACCATGGGCTATGGCTCCACTGGGGTGTGAACCCAGGACCTTCTGCATGTGAAGCAGATGTGCTGACCACTACACTATGGAACCAGGCCCAACACTTGCCTTTCTTAGCAAATAATTTTTTTATTAACCATACTTTCAAGAATCAGCTCTTGAATTTGAATTTTTACCCCCCAACCAACATCATTATGTGTCTTTTCTTGCTCCCTGTGAGTAGTACAAAGGCAGAAGGAAATCAAACAGCCCAGTCCCCTAGGTGAAAGAAGAACACACATGTGCGTTGAGTTTATTAAATTTCTGGTACATGTCCCTGTACCAAACAAGTAAGGGATCTGAGTTCTATGCTTGGGCTTCTTATAGTTAGAGTTCTAACTCTGGGTAATAAAATGAGTCAGGGTTTGATTATGAGATAGCAACTTTAAATATAATAGGTGAGAGAATTCAGGAAGGACAGTCGTTATGTTATAAACCTTTATGAAAAGACTTTATCCTCTGGAGGCTCAATGACAACTGCAGTCAAAGGGACAAACAAAGGCCTCCTGGCTATTAGAATAAGGGCACATGTATGGTCCTACTGGTCCGCCAACCTCATGGCCACCATTGTCCTCACCTGGTGCTTCAGCTACAAAAGACCTTTTATTAAAGTCCAAAGGTCTGCCTTCCTTCTTCTTGACTCAGAATCTTCCCACTTGATGCCTCTTCTGACCCCCCTCCCCAAGATCTATATCAGGTACCCCCAGTACCAGTCCACGACCCAGGGGTTGGGGCCGCACAACAGTTGAGTGGCAGGCAAGCAGAGAAGTTTCATCTGTGTTTGCAGCCTCTTCCCAGAGCTAGCATCAGTACCTCGGATCCACAGGCATTAGATTCTCATAGGAGCACTGGTCCCTGGTGCCAAAACGGTTGGGGACTGCTATAGATACTCAAATCTATGTGTCTATTGATTAATTGAATGAACAAATGAATGGTTGAATCAAGAAGCCTGGTGCTGGCATAGGAATGATTTTAGACATTAATACTTAGTTTCTACTCTTAACCTCTACTTTTGTTTTCCCATCTTTTGTTTTAGTGAATGTTCCCTGTGAGTCACCACACCGTTTCCGGTGTGACAACAATCGCTGTATTTACAGTCATGAGGTGTGCAACCACATGGATGACTGTGGAGATGGAAGTGATGAAAAGGAGGAAAACTGTAAGCAAAAGTCTAAAGGGAGAAGGAAAATCTAAGAGCCCCAAATTGTCTGCAGTTTGCAAAATGTACATTCTGGGATTTCAGTTTGTTCCATAGAGGCTTCGGCTGCACCTATGACTGTAGATTTCTGTTGACATAAATGTTTGCCAGACCCTATAAACACATGCATGACTCAGATGCAACCCTTCTTCACATATTCCTATTTTGTTTGGAAGGAATGTTGGCAAGTTCCTTGATTTTTTAGTTTTTATTTAAACATTCAATTTTTCTTTCCTTGTTTTCTCTTAAAAAAAAAATGAGAACCAACACTAAATACTGGTCGAGTCACACTTCACAAAGTAATGGTTTGTTTTTAAAGATGAGGCTGGGTCACTCTTCAGCTTGGAGTACTAATTGTTAATCCAGGGATGTGTACTTCTCAAGGCCCAGCTATGAAGATCACGTTAAGTAAGGCAGCACTGGTGTCATTTTATCTAATATCCTTCTTTAAAATGAAAATTTATCTCCCAAAAGAGAAAAATGATGTACTATTTTAAGAGAGAAGCTGCAAACTGGCTGCATTTAATGTGTTACATATAAAAAAAATCTGTGTTTTTCCATTCTGAGACTGTTTTAAAATCTGTCCATTGACGGGGAAAGTTGATGATTCTGGGCAATTTCATTTACCTAGAAAAATGTCTGTGAGGAAAATTATTTTCCCTGACTCCAATTATTTTTTTTTTAAAAGGATATTATCTAGGAATTTTAGATAAATACATAAATTTTTTATTTTCCATCCCTTGTTTCAATGTGGTCTTAAAATGCTCATAGCCACCCCACATCCCAGAGGGGGTCTATGTGTCAGGGAGGACATTGACACTATTGCAGTTTGTACCCCTCTGTTTTGGGCAGAGATGAACATTGTTACTGTTTATTTAAGGCACAGCACAAAAGGATGAAAAGTCAGAAATAAAACATTAAAAACATTTTTGAGTAGGTCTCCTCTTCTCCTCTTCTTTTTCCATTTCCCTTGCTACTAATGCCATTTTAAAGCAGAGCAAGTTTTAAATGTTCAATGGCTTAAACAGCCGAAGTTTATTTTTCACTCATGCAAAATTTGATGAAGGTCAGGCAGCTTTCTTCTGTCTTGTAATTATGCCATCTTGTTGCTGGGCAGAGAAGAGAGAAATGGAGGAGGCACATAGGTTCTTAATTTCCTAGGAAGTGACAGATGTCACTCATACTCACTGTCCTTCGGTTAGAACTAGTTAGATGCAGGCAAAGGAGACGGAAATGCAGGGAAGCGCATGGGTATTTGGTGAACACCAGTTATTCCTACCATAATTTACTTTCATGTCACTAGGAATTCCTTTATGCTTTTCTTCTCATGTACAAAGCACCCTTAACCCCTCCCCAAGGATGTAACTCATAGTTCTATCCAGTAACTGAAATCCCGGAGCTCTGGGTAATGGGCAGTAGTCACACTATTAATTCCAGATGTAATTCCTTTTAGTCTGGAGACCTGTAAACTAACAGACTAGTTTTATTTGTGCCACCCACCCCCTGATCTCCAATAGACAGTGCTAAAACAGAGAAGCATAATAGAAATAAACATTCCCACTGGGAAAGAGAAAATTAGAGACTCATTGCAATCACAATTCTGAAATGACATTGGGCTAGGAGGACACATTGGCCCAGGACAGCGCTATTTATGTCTGTTACCCTAAAGGAATTATTAACAGTGCCCCTTCATTCTTGAAAGCATACTGGCTTGGAGAATAAGCTGTTTGGGTACTTCATGCAAACATTGTGAAGGCTTCTGCTATGGGAGTGAAAGAGATTTATCGTTAAGGTCAAGACTTTGGTAAAAACACCTGTGTCCATTGTTCCTTACCGACTCTGCATCCCCTTTGGGAGTGTTTCTTTGTCTATTCCCCTCTTCAAATGAAGAGGGAACAGAAGAATATGCCCTCCTTAGGGCCTTCACTGCTTTCTCAGCTTGCTCTTTGCTTTTGGGGGCCCGAGAGGTTTTTTAAAAGTTTCAGTTACAGTATTTTGGTTTATTTGGTCATATATTTCTCTCAGAAACTGAGCAGGCTTTGGCTCTATTTGTTTCCAGTCGGTTCTAAAAGTTAATAACCTAACTCTGTTCCTTTTGAGACATTGTTCTTGAATCTGCTTCATTTTTTTGTTTTATTCCCCTCAGGCACCTTTGTCTCAACTGTTTGTCACTTACATTCAGGCCTTCTAGAAAAATAGATGAGCAGTGATTTTATCCAACTAAGAGGCTTTATTTAGCTTTTGTGCCTCAAAGCCTTCAGACTTTTACCATTTGGGACCTAAATGTAGTTGGCTTTTTCCACACTGCAAATTTCTGGACTTGGTCTCCATCTTTTCTGCCTCCAGTATCAGTTTCCTTATTGTTTGCTTCCTGACTGTGAAGCCAATACCAGATATTTTAGTTACTTGTTATGAAAGCATCCTATGTCTTTATTATTATTCCAGGCATTAATGCTGGCTGCCACAACCCACAAATTCCAAACTCTCAGTGGTTTTATATAACAATGACTTATTTCTCACTCATGTAAAGGGTAGTGCAGGTTATGCAGCTCTCCTCCGTCTTGTAGCAAGGCTACCTGAAGCACATGGCTTCCAAGGTTACCAAAGTGGGGGTGTGGTGGGGGCGGGCACATGAACTTCAACCTAGAAGTGACACATCTACTTCATAGTTCATTAGCCAGAACTAGTCACATGGTCCCAACATAATTGCTAGGGAGCAATAATTGGAAATGTCTGGAAGGATGGGCTTATTTGTGAGCAATAACTGTCTCTGCCAGTAAAGAAATCAACTTGTTTTGCAGAAGAAAAGTCTTGACTTTAACTTGTTCTTAAATTACAGGTGTGGGTCCCACCCCTAGACCTTGTAGTGAAGACGAATTTAAATGTAGCAATAAGCATTGCATTTCACAGCACCTTGCTTGTGATGATATTGATGACTGTGGTGACCAGTCTGATGAAACGGGTTGCAGTAAGTACTTATTTTTATACTTCATTGTGGTAACTCAAGTTTACCTAGTGAAAGCCTGTAACATAAAAGTAGGTGATTACCCCATATTTCTTTATTTTGTACTTTGAACTACAGTCCAGCCTAGAGCTGCCTGTCATTGAGCACTTACTCTATACCAGATATCAATGTGTTAAACAGAGCATGGGTTATCTCATTTCATCCTTGTGACAATCCTGAGTTAGGTTTCTCTCTCTCTCTCTCTCTCTCTCTCTCTCTCTCTCTCTCTCTCTCTCTCTCCCTCTTTCTCTCTCCCCCCCTCCTCTTTCCCTCCTCCCCACTCCTTACAAATGAGAAAATCAGCTTAGAGGTTAAAGAAATTGGTCATGTCTTCTTGTCCTTAAGATGTTAAGTCAAGATGTGAACTCTGATCTGCCTAACTGCAGAGAACATTCTCTTCCCAGTTCACTAGGTGCCTCCCAGCTATGTATTTTGTTTATTAGTCTGAATTTTTTCTTTTTTTAATCTTAAGCCAAATGCAGTATCTTTGGCGCTGAGGGAAAAGGCTTCTAAGGGTAGCTGGTAAAGATGGAAATATCACAGGGGACCTTGGAAGAAACATTTGTTTTTACTTTTAAAGTTGAGGAAGGAGTTTGTGTGGGAAAAGGATGATGAACACAACCAATATTGCGATGGAATGTTGGAATGACAGGTTAATAGTTTGTACCTTCGTAGTCCTTTATAGCTCTTATGAAATGCTTTTACATACAGTATCTAATTTGTCACTTAAGTTAGCCCCATTGGGTTGCTGCTATGATGTCTATCTATATAATAAAGCTCAGAGACCTTAAGTAACTTGCTTGAAGTCACATAGTGTGGCAGAGGCAGAATTTGAATAGTCCTGTGTCTTCAGACTAGGAGAACTGGCCTCTAGTTCCTCTGCCACTACCTGTGCCCCTTTGGGCACATGTTAACTTCTCCAGGCCTCTGTTTCTTCATAGAAAAAAAGAGGAAGTTCTTCAAATTCTAGGAGTCTGTAAATTAGTCACCTTACTTAGTTACATGTGTTTTCAACTTCTTGGGCTTTAATCACTATTTTCTGAGCCATCCCACAGGTTTCTTGGCAACATTTCTACTGTGTGAGTTACAAAGGGGGATGAAAAACACCTTTTCAGTGGAGTTTGGAGTTTTTGACATAATAAAGTACTTGATTTAGTATTTTTAAAAAGTATGAACATGACAAGATTTGCAAACTGGATGGTAGATTTGGGTTTGATGTCCAAAGACTGATATGTGAACTGTTCCAGGAGTTTGGAGTATTTCCAAGTTGAGTGTGCCAATGAAAAGGCTTAAAATTAACTACAGTACTTTTTACCCAAATGACATTTAGTTGAAAACAAGGTTTATTTAAGGAAATAAGTACCACATACATTAATTTAGGAATAAAAACAGCATTTCTGTTTAGTTATTAAGTAGATTCGTGATATGGAATTCAGTCTTACTGTGATGCACTAGTAATTTGATTAAGAAAGAATTCTTATTTAAAATACCAGTTATTGGGTGCTGCTTATCTACTTGCCTTTCTTCTCTTTCTCCTCTTTTGCCTCCTTTTATTCCATCTTCAATTTTTTTCTTTTTAAAATAGGATCACTGAGGTGTTCCGGACATATGTTTGCCATAAAAAATTTTTTTTTGCATTAGTAAAGGAAAGACATTAACATTTTTAATAGTACCATCAAGGTACAAAAGAAGTTAACCTTAGGTTGCAAATGTTATTTATGTGATTATGAAGGTAGAATGACTTGCCATTTCTCTGTTTATTTCTCCTTCATAAAATGGAAAATAGAATATATTTTAAAAATAAATTGTTGTATGTTTGGATTTGGGGAAATCTGTTATTATACAGATTAAAATGTTGCCTATTGTGAAGTGAAAGAAGTTACAAGAAGGTCCTCGAATCTGAGGAAAATTCTTTTAATGTTAACGTGGTTTCTGCTCTTGCTAAGGACTCTGTTTTCACATGAGTATAGCTCACTCAAGGGAGCAGTTGGTCCAGAAATGCTTACCACCTGGATCCCCTAATCACATGGATTTTAGAGTTGGGAAGCGGTTAGAGTCTAATTATGCACATTAGCCTCAGAGATTTGTGACAAGCTCAAGCCTACTCAAGTTAATAACAGTAGGTCATATTTACTTAGCAATGTAGAGAAGACATTGTTATCCATCTTACAGAAATTTAAAAAGATAATAAGGCAATACCATGAGAAACTTTATGCCAACCAATTAGGCAATTTACATGAATTGGATGAATTCTTAGAAAGACAGAAAACACTGAAACTGATTCCAGAAGAACTAGAAAATCTGAATAGATTTATTTAGCAATGTGTAGTTGTTAAGAACTCAGACTAAACCTTTATTATAAGGCTTTCATGTGTATAGCTTTGAAGTATGAACCCTAAGGGCAGCATTCTATTGAATGACATGGAACTTTATTTTATTTGTGTATGTGTGTGTGTGTGTGTATTTTTAAAGCTCAATATTTTTAGTTTATTCAAACCATATATACTTATAGTCACTGTACCCTTAGGGTCTCTGAGAAGTTATTAAGTTCACTTTATTGCCTACTGTAGAAGATAGGTGTGAATCTATTGAGATTGAAAGAATTGAGTCAGGAGATACCATAAAGTCACTTTTACTAAAATATTCAGAACTTCTGACCAACAGACATTTCATTTGAGAAAAAGATGAAGCCTGACTGCTTTATGGTGACAACTGCCCTTCCTACCACACCCGGTTGCCATTTTCACTTACCAGCTACACTTATCTTTGTAAGCTTCCCGGTAGGACCTTTAGGTAGAGGAAGACTCAGCACGATAAAAGAAGAAAACCGATAGGAATGACAAGAATGAAAGCCAGATAGCCTGGGCAGAAATTGGCAGAGATGAAAACTGGGGGCAGTGACAAGCAATGTAGTATCTGACTGGAGTCTGAGCTATTAAAAGTCTATCTTGGATGATCCAGACCATAGAACAGAACAGATAACAAGGGTCATTCCTATGGACCCTACAAATATGAACTATTGGTTGAATTTTCTTTTATTATGAAAGTTACACAATATAGATAATATATTAACAATAAAAAAAAATCACTTGAATCCCATCATTAAGAGAGGACAAAGTCTGGTGTACTTTCATTGTCTTTTTTTCACATACATATGCGAAATTTAATTTTTAATATTTAAAAAAATTTAAAGAAATGTTTTATGTTAATAGCATTACAATCTTTACCTCCATTTTTATTATAGTTATTTCCCATGTCAACGCATCATTTGAATTCATGAATTTTAATGATTGCATAGCATTTTATCACGTAGATAATCATAACTCGTTGATTCTAAGATGCATATTTATTTTCACACTTAATATCTCTGAAACCAGGATGCATCTTACAATTGATAGTATAAGTCCCACATCTTTTTTATTTTAGTGTTATATAAAATAATGGTACATCAGTGGTGTCTTAGATTTGATAAAATATAGCACACCATAATTTATCTTCTATCATTGAATATACATTCAAGTTGTTTTCAAAATTTTCTCATTATAAATAATATTATAATCCTTAAACAAAAATCATACTGAACAATTTTATTCCTTCTTGAGGGAAAGTTTATTAATGTGGAAAAACTGGGTAAAAACATGAATATTTTGGAGTCTGATATATGCATATTACAAAATTTCTTTTCATATATATCAATTTATGGTTCTAATAACAGTTGTATGACTTATGACTAATATGCATTTTATTCACCCTACCAAAACTTACTTAGCAATGTGTAGTTGTGACTGATCTGGTTTATTCCTTCCATTTATAATATTGGAATTTTGTTTTTCAGATAAAGGAAAAGAAAGATCTTGTGCTGAAAATCTATGTGAACAAAATTGTACCCAATTAAGTGAAGGAGGATTTATCTGCTCCTGTAGACCTGGGTTCAAAGCCAATATTTTAGACAGAAACTCCTGTGATGGTAGGGTATATTTCCTCCAATTCTTATTAGAAGAAACATATACTTTTTATGTTCTCCAGTCATCCCCTTTTGTTAAAACTACTATTTATTTCCTTCAATAGGCTAAACTCATGCTTCTAGCTCATTACAATATTCAGGTGCACCAATAATTTTATCATTAGAGAGTAATGATCAGTTCTGAAAGAGCTGTAAGCTCCACATTTGTGATATATATAACCAATGATGACAAATGTCAAGATCTATGTTCCTTATTTAATTCTTGGGCTGTGAAAAAAAAAAAAAAACAAATTCAGGGAATGCCAATTGCTTTTTTCCATGCTATCTTACTAGTGCCTAGCAGAGCGGTGGGCAGATAGCTCATTTGCAAGACTGTGAAATTATCATATAGTAGCATGTCAAGATGGTAAGTGATGAGTATGATTTTAAGCCTTTTATTATTTGAATGTACTGTTCTAACTCATGATGTGCCATAATCAGATGATTGGAACAGTTCTTTTGGAAGCTATAGCTTAAGAACTCTATTGAAAAATAAAACCAATGATTCCCATACCTGAAGCTAGTTAGCAGAAGGGAAAGTAGGACCAAAAATGACAAAACAACATCTGCTTCCCCAAAGGGAAAATTTTGTACTGCTATTGCACAGTCAAACTGCTTCAGTTTAAACGTTAACTTCCTTGCTTACCAGCTTTGCGGCTTAAGGTTTCAAAACAGTTTACACCTCATAAAGTCTTTCTGGAACATTAAATGAGGGGAAGCAGTATCTGAAACTTAGTAACTGTTCTACGAATGTTGGTACCTGCTTGTTTTCATCTGCAGTCTTCTCAGTCTTTGTCACTAGCCAATATGGATTTAAATAAAAGCAGTGTTTCTAAAGAATGAATGGGAGCATCTGTTGCATATTTGGTTTTCTTTCTCCTACAGATATCAATGAGTGTGAGCAATTTGGGACTTGTCCCCAGCACTGCCAAAATTCCAAAGGAAGTTATGAGTGTTATTGTGCTGAAGGCTTCAGGTCCTTGAGTAGCACCTATGGGAAACGGTGTGAAGCTGATGGTATGTATGATGGGTTCATGTTGGAATTAATTAACTCTCAGATAACTGCTTATGAGTATGAAATACCAGAAAATAAGCTTTACTCTCAGAGTCTTATTTTAATTCCTCAGTTACTTCTCTTCTAAAATCGATCCAGTCTCTTCACTCTCCTCCCTTGCCGGATTAAAACAATAACTATAATCTCCCAACAAATATGTAGGGATTCAAACAGGAGTCAGGTGTTAACTTTTATTCTGAACAGCTTCTCATCCACCTTGATAAAAACTTCAGAAGGTAGACAGATGTCACCCTCCAGAAGATTTAAACAACAAAAGCTTATTTATAGGATGGTCATCAACCAAAGAAAATTTATGAAGCTCTATAGCTCGCACTCCCCTGAAATCAAGGTTTGAGCCCTATAATCCAAGATGGACCACAAGAAAATAGTCACATTCAATCGGGCCACAGACAGAAGGAATGTTCCAGGAAGCCTAGCACATTTATAATTTTAATCATTGGTTCTACATTTTAGGTTAATGCCAGTGTCAGAGAATCAGGCCTGATAAAAACAGTAGCGAATACTAGATAGGAATGAAAAAAAAAAAGAGAGAAAGACAGCAATTCAGAAGTATTTTATAGTCCAAATTTTCAGAGGTCTGATTTGAATCAGTATATCCCAGTTATGGAGTATAGATCTTTACGATCTTAAAGATTTAAATTTGAAGTTTGTAGTAGAGTTTATGGAACTTGATAAGGAAATAGCATTTAATTTTGCAAATTAAGGGTAGAATGACTGTTTAACTTCATACATTTTAACACATACATTTGACTCACATACATAAATATTTTACTCTCCAAACTTTTTGACACTGAATGAAAGTATGATAAAGGCATTTGAACAGTTGGTCTGATAATTAAGCAGCAAATTAAAAAGAGTTTACATATTTTAACTAAGTAGATGACTGAAATAAATTAGACTATTCATGTAAAACAATCTCAAAATAAGAAATTTATAAAATGAACTTTCAAAAATTAAGTTAGATTTGATTAACATTTGGTAAGTAAATTTAAAAAAATTAGACAATGCCTCTCAGGATGAGTGACCATTAAAATAGCTGCTTTATGTAAAAAATTTTTGTGTAAATCAAGAGAAAGCTCTTGTCATTAGCTAGAAGCTAAATAGGATCACGGGCTGATTACCTATTAAAAGAATTATAAAATTTGTCAGTAAAAAGTGAAGAATGAGGACTTCCTGGTAAACTTTCAATAAAATTATAATTATTTCTCCTGTGAGATGGTCTACAATCATTTCTGTTTTATTCTTAGTGAGTTAAAAAAAAATCAATGGAAAATAGCATGCTTTCTAGGGGGTTTCAATCTTGCCTTGCTCTAAACTGAGGACAAAGAATAAAGAATTGCTAATGTCCCTAACAGAAATGTTAGCTTTCTAGCTGAAATGGAGATAAGAATGTCTATAGTCCTGGGTTTTGCAACTCAGTTGGATAGTCAGCTCTATCGATTAGCAGAGATAAATTCCTATAAAAACTCATGGTTTTTTACAGGGGGGAGGATACTTGCTACTTTATGTAAAATAGAAAATATTTTTTACATACTTTATGTAAAAAAAGTTGAGTTAGATTTCAAACAGAAATAGCAGCCCTTCTTATTTACAGGTAACCCTCCTTTGTTGCTACTTCCCGAAAATGTGCGAATTCGAAAATATAATCTCTCATCTGAGAAGTATGCAGAGTATCTTGAAGAACAAGAACATATTCAAGCTGTTGATTATGATTGGGATCCTGAGGACATATCTCTCAGTGAGTATGAAATTTGGCATCTTTCATCAATATTAGTTGAATTAGTTAATTAATTAAATTAATTAAATGTTAATCTTTGGGGAATTAATTTTTTGAGTGAATTTTGTTGCATGAGTGGACGAGAAAGCTCCTCCTATCCAGCATGCTGCAGACGCCATAGCATGGCCGTGGGTCCAGCCAACCTTTCCCAACTTCTCACCAAATCTTTTCTCATCTCTTTCAGGACCACTTCATGTCTCTTTGTTTAATATCTCCTTGTCTTTGCTCGTGCTGATCTTGGCCTTCCCCATCATTGTACACTTGGAAAATTTCTACTCAAATTTCAAAGTCCCAGTTCAGATGTCACCCTCCCTATGACGTCTTCTATAATTCATCCTGGCACGGTTCCATGATTGCTCTCCCATGAGCCTGTAGTATTTTATACATGCTTTTACTAAAATATATGCTAGCTACTCTGAGTTGTAACTACTTGTTCCACGTATTTTTCTTCCTGTCACTTCATCATGTGCTCTTTGGAACCAGAGAATGAATTTAATTCATGTCTACTTGCCTAGCACCTGACCTGACATTTAGTACAGTGTATCTGGTGGGTACTCAAAAAATTTAATCTGATGAATGAAAAAATGAGTAATGCTTGTTGTTGCATCTCTAATGGCTCTGTATGATGTGTAGGAGATGGTAATGGGGCAGGAGTCCGAAAACTAGTCTTCTGTGCCTGTCTCCCTCATCTAATACCTTTATGAACTTAAGTAATTGTAACAATTGTCTGAATCGCCATTTTTTATCTGTTAAATAAGAGTGGTAATCTTGTTCTGCCTGCCTACCTCTGAGAGTTGTTTTGTAGATCAAATGAGATCATAGAAGTGAAAAGACTTTGCAAATTATTAATAATTACACATTGTAAAATTTGTTATTGTTGTGTTTTCACAGTTATGCAGTAAGCTTTTTAAGAATAGTATATATCTAGGAAAGTCACAGTCTTCCAATATATTTAAAAATGTCTGCTGTCCACTATCCTTTAGTCTATACATAAAATAGAAATTACCTACATGACTCCTTTATTGCCACTGTTATTGAGTATGTCAAACTCTCAACAGCCTACTCATGGTTTAATCTGTACATTCTATTTTGGGAACTAGAACTTGATCCTATTGAAAGTAAATAGACTCTTGGCTGAAGTATATTTTAATGAATTACCTTCAAACAGAGATGACTAAGTATGTATCAATGTTATCAATTAAAGCATTTGCAGCTAATAGCTCTTCACGAATGATAAGTTTTGAGGTTAGATCATACTGATATAATTGAATTATTATTTATAAGAATAAGGTGGTAGAAATGTAAATAATTGATCAGTTCACCTACTTAGACCCAGTTCCTCCTTTACCTGATGTTCTTAATGTACAGCCGACATTTGTGTCTTGCCTCTGCAGGTGTCCTGTATTACACTGTGCTAGGTCATGGTTCTAATTTTGGTGCTATCAAACGTGCCTACATCCCCAACTTTGAATCTGGCAGCAATAATCAGGTGCAGGTAATGAATCTTGGCCTGAAATACATAATGCAGCCAGATGGATTAGCAGTGGACTGGGTTGGAAGGTAAGTTTAGCACACATTCCCTTTTTGCCTATTCTGTTTTCTTGGTCAGGGCTCATTACTGCTGGCCTTGGCACATGAATTAAACTGGACTCAGATATGAGTTTGCTCAGTTGCTGGTACAGCAGGGTGACGCCTGGGCTTCCTCTGGCCCCAGCAACCACCTCTGCTTACTTACCCCAGTGAGTCCTACCATAAATATTATCATTTCCTAGATTCTGTCTGTGTCATGAAAAGCACAAAGGTTAAGATTCTATATTTAAATTTAGGGGAGCATTTTTGCCATCAGAGTTCTGGGTTCTAAAATTAACCTTTCAGAACAGTTCATTATGTGAAGAAATGGGACAGCCTCACAATTCTCTCAGCAAAGCAATTGAGATGAGACCTCTGTAGTAATTATTTTAGGAGGAACAATCTATACCTTGTGTTTTTAGCAGGCTATGTGGTTGAACAGATTGGAAATTCGACTCTCTTGTAATATTTGGGTTTTTTATTAATAGAGGTGTGGGCTCCGTTCTGCTCTTTTAGATTTTCTAGAACCCACATGTTTTGGATGATCCCTAAGTTAATATTTAGTAGGTTTATCCTCAGGTAGAGAGATGTATGTGATGCAAACTGTTGTGGAGAAGTCAGTAAGCTCCTTCTTCATTGGAGTCTTGCCCTGGAATGTCATCTGTGGAGAAGTGATAACATTAGAATCAGAGCATAAGCATGCATAGACTCCACTATGTCCTTGAAAATGAACATAATAGAAAAATGTGTTGGAAAGCTTAGGGGCTTGCTAACCTCTGGGAAAATGGAGATTTATTTGTGATATTTATTTTCACCTTTAAACAAACTTGTCTGGTGTTCCTAGAACACCTGAACATCTCTGAAGAAGTTAATTAGGTCCCCACTGTGCCTACAGGCTAACAGGAAAGACTCATCAGCATTTTCTGTCAGGAAGCAAGGCCACAGAGTCAGGAACTTGAAACTCTAGACTTTTAACACTTTCTTCTCAAAACCAAGCAGGCAATGGCAGATCTTGTTTGAAGTTTTAACTCTTTCTCAGCCTGGATGAATGAATGAATGAATGAATGAATGAAAAACAGATGGAACTTTTTCTGCGTGTCAGAGACTAAGACCTTTGGTCTTAGGGATGGGAGAAGGGCAGGATGGCCTGGCTGAATTTATTATGTAGAAAGGCTATTTATACTCATCCTTGGGACTGTTGCTACATTCCTATTGATTCCATTGGGGTTCTTGGCTGAGGAAGAAACCCTCTGACAGCCATTCATAAATAAAGGACCAACACAACAGCATTTAAGGCTTCTACTTGGAAGTTCCTGTCTCATAGCAATACAGATGTGAGGTTCACTAACCCTGACTGATTCAGCCACTTTGGCTGTCCAGGCAGGAGTCCCCTCCTGACCTCCCTGTTCTACTTGTAACCTTCCAAAGATGTCCCCTTGGCTGAAGACAGCGGGGCATTCCTGAGAGAGGGAGACTGTGCTTGCATCACTAGTATCTGAAGAGCTGTCTCGCCAGCCACAGCGTCCAAACAAAATGCTTTCACCTTCAAATCTTCCTCCCAGAAGTGACCAGTTTATACTTTCCAGTTGTTAAACTTTGTCCCTCTACATTCAGGCATATATACTGGTCAGATGCCAGGAGTCAACGGATTGAGGTGGCCGAACTTGACGGAAGGTACAGGAAGTGGCTGATTTCAACCCAACTGGATCAACCAGCTGCAGTGGTTGTGAATCCCAAACTAGGGTAAGTATTTAAAGAAGTTTAATATTCTAGGTATATTCTGCTGGATTCTCCAAAATTTACATGTTTTTAATTATTTTTTTCTAATTGTATTGATATTGTTCTTGGACTTTTTTGGAATGGCACCTGTGACTATTTTCAGGAATTATAATATGCCCTAGAGATCATTTAGTACCAGCCAACCTTCAGACTGATGCTGTGTGAGGGGAGGGCCCCTCGCCACATTTTTTTTCAGAGCCTGATTTATCTCATTCCTCAGGAGAATTTAAGGATTGGTCTAAACCTGATGATTGGTTTAGACTAGAGAATGCAAAGTGGTGACTGCTGGGCTAAATACGGCCCATAGATATATTTGATTTAAACTAACAGAGCTTTAAGGTTTTTTCTTTTTTTTAACTTAATTGCTAACATTAAACAAAATTTTTTTTTAAATCTGTGTTTTGGGGCTTGAAAAAATCAGAAGAACTGATAACACTAGGTAGGTATGTGTTCCTTGATGCCTGGAACTTTTTGACAGGGCCTCGTTCTCCTCTTCATGTGACATGTGAAACTGTTTGCTCCACTCATTTATCTTACCCACCTTTCCAGGTATATGAAGTGGCACAATCACTGGTCTTTGCAATTCTTCTATAATTAAGTCTTAATTGAATGCAAAATAATACACTTTAAAAGTTAGAATATAAGCTCCATGAGGGCAGGAATCTTTATTTTGTTCTCTGATACACCCCAAATATAGAACAGTGCCTCTCACATAGTGGGCATTCAATAAATATTTTTTTTGAAGAAGGAACTGCTTTCATAATTACATACTGTCTGTATTTGAAAGGATCTGAGTGTGTATCCTGGGGCAGGGTTGGGCAGTTTCTATTGAGGAAGCCCAGTAAGGAAGTACAGACCACAGATGCACTGGCTACCCCTTTTCTCTCCTTGTCTTTAAAGTAAAGTAGAAAAATAGTATCCCTTAGCACCCAGGCCTCTGTGAAAAACTGTTGATTTCCCTGTTGAGAGTCCACGCTCTGCTTCAGGGGAGAAGCCTCATTAGATGAAATGCTACAATGAGGAAACCTTCTGTTACAGGCTTATGTACTGGACTGACTGGGGCAAAGAACCTAAAATCGAGGCTGCCTGGATGGATGGGCAGCAGCGGAAGATCCTGGTTCATGAGGACCTTGGTTGGCCAACTGGCCTTTCTATCGATTATTTGAACAATGACCGGATCTACTGGAGCGACTTCAAGGAGAAAACTATTGAAACCATAAAATATGATGGGACCGATAGGAGAATTGTTGCCAGTGCAGGTTAGAAATGAGTTAGAATTTAATATAGTAAAAAAATGTCAATCTATTTCCAGTCTCATTGCCCATTTTCTCAAAAATGAACCTTCATTTTAGGAAATGGTTTATATAGTTTCTTAGATACCACCCCACCCCCCAGTTTCCAGCTGTTGATTTAAATGCAAATGAATCATTAGCAACGATTAAGTCTCTGTTCTTTTTACATAATTTTTGAAAATGCTCTCAGCAGCAGATAGTGAAACAAATGAGTTTCCTTTAGGTTGCTCTGATAGACGTGGCACTCATGTGTGCCAATGGTAATCCATGTGTAACCACTTCTAGAGGCATTCATTTTTTGAAGTGCTAGATTGTTTATTATGCACAACTGGAAACATCTAGAAACGGAGAAACATTTTGTTTTCTTATTCAGACTGCAGGACTGTAACAATTCAGCACATATCAGGTTTTCCTAACGCAATGTCTTATGTTCAAAGGAAAAAAAAAATCTCTGCCATACAAGTTATTTTCCAAAAGTAAAAGCAGTGATTTGAAAGTGAGCAAGTGCCTTATAATTTGTCTTAGCCTGTAGGCATTAATCTAGTTTAATTTCAGTTATCAGGATCTCCCAGCACAGCATGCTTTTGTTGTCCATGTATAGGAGGCTACCTGAATATTCCTGGAATTTCAAGGCACTGTATTAGGGATGAATTCAAACCAAACAACATCTGACATAGAAGTGGGGTTAGGGTATTTTCTTTTCAGTAACCTTGTTTTGTTTTTCCCCTGTGGGTAAGCAGCAGTGAACCCTTATAGTTTGGACATCTTTGAAGGCCAGTTATACTGGGTATCTAAGGATAAAGGAGAAGTATGGACACAAGACAAATTTGGGCAAGACAAGAAAGAGAAAATGCTGACATTGAGTCCTTGGCTCACTCAAGTTCGAGTCTTTCATCAACATAGATATAATCAGTCAGGTAATCACTAACCTTGGAATACTAAGGATGTTCTTTAGTATTTCAAATTAATGGCTATATTGTTGGAAAATGGTAGTGGATTGTAATAGGCTGACCTCTTGGTGCGTGAAAGGAATGTGAGTGTGTGTGTGTGTGTGTGTGTGTGTGTGTGTGTGTGTGTGTATGTGTTATTTTTACCAAAAATAGAGAAAATTGCAGGTCAAATGAAATTATGTACACCACCAGCAGATATGAAGTATACATATTTCAGACCTCATTGTCTGGAGTTATGGTTATGTACTTCCAGGCCACAGAATTCAGCAGGCATCAGGCCCCTGATAAATGTGAATTAGATTAACAAGGCCCAAAATGAGCTTCCTGGATATCATTGGTCTTACCTACTCTTACAACTGTTAAGGCCAGGGCAGACAAGGTATCCTGAGCTGTACAAGCCTTATTCTAAAATTGTTAGTCAGATGCATTCCCTTGTCCTGGAGGGTGAGGTTGGAAATCACATCCAATATATAATTTGGATGGGCCCCACACATTAGGACCTGTCCAAATTTGGGTGATGACAAATCTTGATATAATAATGGGGTCTCACTGGTCTTTTGAACTATCTCAAATTGCTTAGCACTGGTTAGTTTTCAAGGCTGTGCCGTGATTGGACACCTACCTTCCAAACCTTCCAGGGCATTAGAAGAGATAAGTGATATCAGTAGGCAATGTGAGTGGTGAAGAAGTGGGATGGAGGGCTCAGTGAGGGGCTGTGTCACTTTGGTGAGGTGACAGGTAGCATGTGGCCTAGAGGTGTCGTGATGCTGCCTGAGCTCTAATGTCACCTGGCAGGGCCACAACTCAGTTGATGGGCATGTCCTTGGTTGGGGTAATCCTTTCCTCCACAGAACCTAACAGCTGTTGTGTTTTTTAGTGCCCAACCGCTGTAAAAAGGTCTGTAGCCATCTCTGCCTCTTGAGACCTGGAGGATACAGCTGTGCCTGTCCCCAAGGCTCCACCTTTGTGGAGGGGAGCATCACCGAGTGTAATGCAGGTAAGGACACTGCCTGGGAAGCCACGGGGGCCTGGGAGAGCTGCTCTGCCTCCTTCAGTAGGTGCCCTACCCACGTTTCATCTTCTACAGGAGCCTAAAGAATGCTGTGTACTGGCTCCTTGCAGAATAGAGTGGGGATGGCTAGAAGGATGGATGAGTGATGGAGGAAATATGAACAGAGCCAAGTGGGGCTTAAAGGGACTTGTGTTCCAATAATTTCTGGGAATTATTTGCTAAGAACTGCAGATACAGCTCCAGTGACCCTAAATCTACTGTCGAGTTGTTTTGGAAAGACGTTTTGAAAAGTGAATTTTCTATGAGGCCTCTTCCTTCTTTCTCTTCCCTGTGTTGGGTGACTCACCTACGCAGCATTAACTGGATTCCTCAAGGTCCCCGAGGTGGGGGACCTTATACAGTACGGAAGGGAAGGCTAGAGGAGGTTCATGTTTTCCTCACATGCTCATTTCCAAGTTTTGACAAGTGCAAAAGGGCCTCATTTTGAAATGTACATTATGTTGTTGGAAGATGGAGGCTAGAATGAGTAAATTATGGTTTAATTCTTATCCCAAATGCTATGGATGATCTAGGCTTGGCAAGACCTTTCTTCAGTGACTCTTAAATCAAAGAGCTAAAACGCCATGGGGAATAACTAGTGTCCCTAACTGGTATTCAATGCTTGTTAAGCACTTAAAAAAAAAATCATCCTGCAGTTCAGGAGCAGCCTATTTTATGGCTCGTGTTGCCCGGTTTTAGCCAATTGGGAAATGCAGAGGTATAGCCACCCTCAACCACCAGGGGGAGCACCTGGATAAACAAGGCACCACCTTTTGACTTCCCAGTCAGGCTGAGAAGTTGGCAGGTTTAGAGAATGAACTCGGAATAAAAACTGCTTCCCTCTGCTATCCCCACTTTCATCCCAGGGCTACTGGGAAAATATTGGCAAGATTACATTATTTAGAAATATTTTGAACAAATGACAATTTAAATTTCTTTTGAGATTTGTTCTATGCTAGATGGATTGTTCTGACATTCATTGAAGTTTCACATTGAAGATGTGTTGTCCAGGTTCTCGTCTACTACTTTCCTCATTTACATTTTTTTTGCCCAGCAGATGATATTAAGATGTTTGTTAAAAAGAACTTTAGCTAAAATAAACACGTTAGTGATGGTCATCATTCCGTACAGGGTCTTGATTTGGTATAAGTATCTATTAAGTGCCCACCATGTACTAGATACCGTTCCAAGTGCCGGAGATAACAAAAGTGAACAAAACAGAAATCCCCTGCTCTCGTTGAGCTTATAGTCTGATAAACAGAGAACCCAATAAATATATAATGTCAGGCAATAAAAGTAAAAGGGAGAAAACTTAAGCCTAGCAAAAGGGATGAGGATGGGTAGGAGCTGGGTTGTCTTTTTAAACAGAGCGCCAGGAAGACTTCAAAGTGAGGAGCTGCACCAGAAGGGTGTCCGAAACTTTTAAATAAACACTCAGGCGATAAATACTTATTGAGCATCTTCTAGGTATAAGACATGGAAACCCTAATGACCCGTAAGGCACGTCCAGGAAGTTCGTAGGGGCTGAGCTGATGCAAGGACTCAGAGAAGGGTGGTTTTGGAGGACTTGAAAAAAAATGAGGCCATCTCTCACCAGCTGTCTATCAAGCATCTCTATATCTGTATCTATGTATCTGTCTATTGATCGATGGCTCTCTGATGCTTTGGAGCCTTTAGCTGCAGTTGGGAGGTATGCTTAAATTGAACTTGACTTTAACTGGGGTCACAGAGGAGAATTCTGAATACGCCAAAGAAGAAGGTGAATGTCCTAAGAGGTTCCTTTACCACAAGTTCCTTTTAATGATTTATGTATGTTCTGGAGCCTCACATCTCTCCACTGTTTCAGAGGTGGGGAGAAATGCTAGAAACTGCCCCTTAATTTCCACCAAATGTATGTTGCTCTCTAAGGCTTTATTACTGATAAGGAAATTCATCTGAATTAAAGGGAGGTAATATTTTAATAGGGAGACTAATTAACTGCCCTCCCCCATCCCCCTACCCTCCCAACCTGGGCTTGGGGTGAATTTGCATGGTATTGGTGCCTACCAGTATGGCTGACTAACACATGCATGGCTTTCCCTTTCTGCAGCCATCGAGAATCCTATCATCATGCCTCCCTCATGCAGATGTATGCATGGAGGAAATTGCTATTTTGATGAGAATAACCACCCCAAATGCAAGTAAGTCTGAATGTTGAGGTTCAAGCTGTTTGAAGAGAAATTGCTCCTTCTGGGGGAATTTAAGACCTTAATGCAGCCAGAATAACAAGTACAGAAACTTTGCTATTTCGCTAATTGTCACATCTTAGCCAGCTTGCCCTTTCTTGGGAGAGTCCATAGAGAACCAAGGCAGTGCTTCTCAAACTATAATATGTATAAGAATCACCTGGGGTCCGCCTCAAATGCCCATCTCATTCACAAGGATTCTGCATTTCTAACAAGCTCCCCTGAGAGGCCACAGAATTGTGGCCACACTTTGAGGAGCAAGGAATTAGAGAAATGACAGCTACTGTATTTTCCTATTCCCCTGGTATTGTCAATTACAATTGGATTGTGGGATTGCTGCTTCAGGACAAGGTACACATGATGTGCTGAGTGCTGAGCTAAAGACTTGGAAGGAAGAGAATTGTCGAGAAAGCACTAACACAGAACAAGATAAATGGAGGTCTTTAAAAAGTATTTAATGAAAGCACACCAAAGGAAAGAGCACAATCATGGTTTTCATTTTTGCTCTCTAGGGAAGAATTCCGTAGATTAGAGAAGATAGTGATAGGTTTATTTGTTTGGTTGAACTTGTAGATGCCATAGCTATTCCACTGAAAGTGGATTTCCAAAGTCAGATGACTGTTCTTTCTGCTTCTCATCTCCTGGCAGAATAAACAAAAGTCATTTAGGATGCATTGTTGGTTCAACGTATCATTTATTAGTCAAACCTCTCTCTTCATCAAGGTGTGCTTATAAAATCTCAATAGATGTTTATGACAAATGTTTTACTTTCAGGTGTCCTAGTGGCTACATGGGAAATTACTGTGAAATAGGGCTTTCCAAAGGCATTTCTCCAGGAACAAGTAAGTTTTTAGAATATGAACAACTTGGAAATACCTCCCTATGCCTAAATTGAATACCATTTATATTCCACTTAACCCAGTCTTTGAAGAATGAATAGTTCAAGTCCCTAGTTTCTACCTCTAAATCTGGCTCTTCTCCTTCACATGTTAAAATGTTCTCTTCTTCTTTCCTCCTTAATGGCAGCGATGGCTGTGCTGTTGACAGTCATCCTGATCATCATAATTGGAGCTCTGGCAACATTAGGATTTTTCCACTACAGAAAAACTGGCTCCCTTTTGCCTTCTCTGCCCAAGCTGCCAAGGTCAGTTTCATCATGTGGAACATTTGATTTTAGAAGCCTATGTGATGTGATCATGTGACTAACTTTGTCATTTTTTATTAAGTAAAGAAAGCCCAATACACAGTACACCTTTTATGCAGAAACTAAAAGTAATGAACTTATAGCAGTCACTTCAAATGATAAATACTTAATCAAGTGCTTCTTTGAAACCTGCGTTCAAATCACATTTTATATTCCAAATGGTTGTGCTTACTGGTGGACATTCAGGTTAGCCTGGAGAACATAGTCAGCTGTGTGATGGACCAGGCTTTATTCCTGCAAGTACCAGACTGACTCTCTCTTAGATCTCAAGCTTTAACACCTCCAGATAGTGAAGGGCCTCTACTACCACATTTGATGTATAAATACAGAAAGGAGACTGAGCATTTCATTTAAGATTTAGCTACATGGAGGAAAAGGTATTATTGCAAAAGGTTGTTACAAAAAGTAGTAAGAACACTTTTGATTACTCCTTTTCAGCCTAAGCAGTCTTGTCAAATCCTCTGAAAGTGGAAATGGGGTGACCTTCAGGTCAGGAATGGATGTTAACATGGATATTGGAGTATCTGGTTTTGGGCCTGAGTCTGCTATTGACAGAGCCATGGTGATGGTGAGTGTGGCTTCAAAATGACTGTTAGAGAACTGTCGTTATTACTGTTTTATAAAAGAAACACTTTTTATGAAGAATAAAATTAATCTAGGGGGGAAAAGGATGATATGTCTCTTAGAATAAAGTCTTCACTGTACAGACGAAGTTAGGAAACATTGTTGCAGAATTTTTTTCTAAAAATAGTAATAAATTTGACATTTACCCCTACTCTAAGCCAGACTGTTGAATTGGAATCAGAAAAAGTGGTAAGTTTAATTGGGATCTTAAACAGTCTTATGATTTTGGGGAGAGGGAAGGGAGAGAATATGATATTTTCTTTTTGTTTAATGACTTTTTTGTATGTTTAAAGGAAGGAGTAGGGAAATATATGTTTCTTAGTCTCTTATATTTTCCCACCGATGTAAATAAACAGTGATTTTTAGAGTCAGTGGTTCGTTCAAATCACAACTCTGCCGCCTTCTAAGTATGTAATAATAAGCATGGAGCTTCATCTTCCTGACCCTCACTGTCCCCATCTGTAAAATTGATACAGTAATATCTCCTGTGAGGACCAAATGAATATTTCATGTGTGGACTAGTACAGTATAATCAGCATAATTATAATCAGTATTGGGAAATGGTTTTCTGTATCCTGCCTTTCTCCCAAAGCTTTCATTTTTGCTCCCACCTAAAAGCATAATATTATCCATTCTTTCTTCTTTCCACTCCCTTTCTTCTCTTTGCTCTTCTTTCACCACCTACCCCTTTCTTTGTTGTCCAAACCCAATACTCAAGTGAATATTTGTACTAAGAAGCCATAGGTATAGGAGGAGTGTTTATTTCCTAGAACTGATGGATTAGTGCATTTATGTTACTTTACATAATGGTTTGCCACATCAAGGCTCAGTCTCTGCTGGCTGCTGCCTCTTCCTCCTCCTCCTTTTCCTCCTGCAGTTTCTTTTTGGGTAGATTTGGCATAGCACCTATCATGCCACCAAGTATGAGGACATCTTCTGTGTGTGAACTAAATCATTATGGTATGATCTTTCTTTCTTTCTTTCTTTCTTTCTTTCTTTCTTTCTTTCTTTCTTTCTTTCTTTCTTTCTTTCTTTCTTTCTTTCTTTCTTTCTTAATCAGAGTGATCACTTTGCCATGGAGATGGGAAAGCAGCCCATAGTATTTGAAAACCCGATGTATGCAACGAGGGACAGTGCTGTCAAAGTAGCTCAGCCAACCCAGGTGAGAATTTGTAGTCCTTTCTTTCAGGTGCCACGGCTGCTGGATCTTGTTCTGTCAAACAATGAATGCCTTCTTAGGGCCCGCCTCACCTTCCCTCAAATGGAAGGCAGAACAGTGGTCTAGTCCTAGCCTTCATTGTCTGCAGTGACAAGGCTGACCAAGGACACAAGACCTGACAACAATCAGAATACTGTTTTCTTGTGCAGTTGTTGAGGTTTGGCAACCTTTCTGGGGCTGCTGACCAAGAGCCTTTTCATTCTAAGTGGTCAGAGCAAGAGGTATGAGTCTGTTCAGAGGCTTGCCAAACACAGTGTCTGACACCTACAGACTCTCATTAAATACCTGTAAAATGAATGTGCGAATGATAGTTAGATATCACAAGGGTGCGATTTGAGGTGACCTACCTGTGCTTAACTTTTCCAAAACTGCAAAGTATATACAGAGGTGTCTCCAAAGTTAATAGGAAGATATCTAAGTTTTCTTTGGTACAGCCCGACTACTCACTCATCTTAAAGAGGATTAGAAAGATGAGATAGGAGTATGGATGAAGGGAAAAGACTTTTTATTAGATCAGGATCAGTAGCCCCAACATCACTTCCAGTGCCTGTCAGCTGTTAGCTATACCTCCTTTGTCAAAAGAACTACAGCCGCAGTGAAATACACTTTTACTGTTAATGCCTAAACTTCTTTTGAACTCACAAGATATGGTACATTTTCATATAAGATAGAAATGTTTGCTTTATGAATAGCTTTCTTAAATCAGAAATATTTGAATCTTGAAAGCATTTTGCCTAATCCTTTGATATCCAGAGAGTAAAACTTGAATCATGTGATAAAATAGATATAACATTTTTATTTGGTATTTTCACTTGAAATAAAATGAGGCCATGTTTACAAATGTATATTCATGTTCAAGAAGAAATAAAGCAAATGTGAAAATATAGGAAAAGAGTGAATTTCTACTTGTAATTTATTAATTATATCTCCACAATAATTTGACTTAAGATGGAATGTCTAGAAGAGTATTAATTCCATTATGCCCCTTGTTTCAAAAATTCAGCTCCTTCCAAGCAGTACCCTGAAATTATTAATCTTTTTCTAAACATCCAAAGATAAGGTTCTCAGTTTACCAATGCGTTTGGGAATGCTTTATGCTTTTCTAGGATTCTGGCTGCCAATATACAAGCAAAGTATCTTTTATCCAAAAATATGGTCAATAGTGGGAGTAAAGGGCATAGAGAACACAATAGAAATTGCTGTTACTAAGTGAGATTGTGACCAGCGGTGAGTGTATTTGCCTCCCAGGATTAAGACATAAGATAGATGACTTAGTGGTGGATACTCTTGATTTGGGGAGTTGGGAGTGGTATATTTCTGAGTTCCAGGGTTGGTCTCATATGATAAAATGGTGCCTGACCATGTCAGTGGGAGAGCAAATAGAACCAAAAACTTCATAAGAAACTTTATAGCAAAAATTCTTTCCAACTGGATAATGACATCAAATATTTGCACAGGTGACTGCATCTGAAAATGTGGATAATAAGAACTATGAAAGTTCCATAAATCCTTTGGAGGTAGCTCCAGACACCAAGCCAATTTCCTCAAGTGCTGATGGAACTACTCAGGTAACAGGGACCAATAGCTGAAATAATATGAAATTTGTAAAGGACTTTGGAATTGCTGGGGTTGTTAACCTTCGGCAAACTAGGAAGACAGTGATAGGTAATAATTTTGAAAAAATCATAAATTTAAAAACTTTCTACCAAGTAAATGTACATTCTAATATTGAGATGAGAATGATGTTTCTTGGATGTGGGAAACCATGTGGAAAAGAAGGGCACAGCTTCTGGATCCAGTCTCTTCAGGCCAGAGGCTTTTGAGAGAATGGCTTAGTAAGAATAATGAGCTCATTGAGTTAAGGATACATAGATAAGACCCTTCCCTTTACTGTGTAATGCAGGTTTTCTACAGCATACAGCCTTGTTCCCTTAATAAGTATGTCGTTCTTTGCTCTGCTGCTATCACCTATGTTCACCACTAGATGACATTAATTTATACCTTCTTCATCCATCTATGTTCATTTGTATAATTGTCCAGCTAACACTATTGCCCTCGATGTGCCAGGCACAGTGTTTAATACTGGAGATTAAATGAAAAAGAGACCACTAGACAAGCCTTGTGTGTCTCCTTCCTGAGATGAACACTAAAAGATTCTTTCAAATAAGAGTGGGCCTTTGCCAATTATAGTCCTTTTCCTTTTTGTCTCCATCTTTGCAGTACATCAGTTCTTCCTTTTTTAAAACTAGTTGAGGCTGAGACCCTCTAAGGTTTGTCCTCCCTGGTTTGACAAGGGAGCTTCCTATATCCGTTATCCCCAGGCACTGAGGTCACAGCCAGTGTGGCTTAAAGCAGTAGAGGCACTTGGTTAGGATCACCCTAGGTTGACATGAATGTGACAAAGAGGCTCACAAATTTATCTTTCATTGGTAAATATGCTCAAAGGACTTAAAGTTGAGAACGTGAACTCCTATGATTGAGTTCCATGATTTTCCACAACCCATGTTGACAGTATGGGATTTCCCAAGGGGATAAACATGAAAATCACCACCATTTCTCTTGTTAGTCATTGCTTACTTCCAAACAGCCATTCTCTACTGAAGCAATGATTTTTAATTAAGAGTTTTTACCGTCCCCATTTAAGTGTAAGCTTCCAGAGGCTGAGCTCTGACCTGAATGTCTTCATCTTCCCTTTGGTGACGACAATGTACAGAGTACATGCTCACTTAAATGTGGATTAAAGGAAAGAGCCTCTTCTACTTCTCTGTAGCCATGTGCTTCCTACTCTTTCACATGTCAGTCCCCTGTTTTCAAAGAACAAGCAATTTTCTGTAAGCCATATGGGCTACCTTAGCTGCCTGGTGGAGTAGCTGTCTGTTCCCTGTCTCTGGTCCCTTGTCTCCTTTCATCGGGCAGCCACAGGCAACTTTTCGGCAAGACAGGGGCCACCCACCACAGTGTAGAATGAGTTCTCTTTGTGTTCTTCAGTTTATGGGTCTCTGTGTCCTATAGTCATTGCCTACTCTTATACTTACAATTTAGTTAGATGATCTTACTGTGACTCTGTTTTCTCATTTGTAAAATAGAGATAATAAGGGCACTTAGCCCACTGAGTTGTTGGGAAGATTAAATTAGAAACTTGTAAAACTTAGAAGAGTCCCTGACACATAGTGAGCTCTCAATAAATGTTAGTTGTATTTGTTATCACTCTTATTTCTATGATTACAGGAGGAAATGATGAAGGGAGAAGGGATATGCTTGAGTCGACCAAGGATCGAGATATCATTTTAGGAAATGAGAGTTGCAGTCTGGCTTTTTCTTTAAAATTTCAGGCGGCCCCCAAAGAAATCTCTTTCTAGTTTCTGTTAAAGATTCTAGATATTATGGACACAGATTCTGTAAACTATAAATTTCAAACCAAGGAAGTGTTTTTAAATTATTAAATAAAAAGAGCCGAAGACAGTTTCAGTCACTGTTTAGGAACCAGCGGAAAGGGAATTGAACAGTTTACAACATGGGCCAGGTCACATGGTCCTAGGTCTCAAATTGTTTTTTCTCTTTAGTAAGAAGAAATTTTACAACATGGGGGAAGAAACCCACAAAATGTTCATTGCAGAAGGTTTTCTGTTTCTCTTTTTTCATTTAGGCAACAAAATGGAATATCTTCAGGCGAAAACTGAAAGAAGCTACCAACTTTGAAAACCCAGTCTATGCAGAGGTAAATTTTAACAGTTTTTTTTAGCATGAGAATTCTTTTTTAGCAATAACTTACTTAGCTAAATTGGACGTACACTCAGAATATGTCCATACACTGAAGAGTATGTCCTGGCAAAAATTTGTCTTCTTTACACAAAACTGTTTCCAGTCTTGTTGGGCAAAAAATGGCTAATTTATGTTTCTTTGTGGTCTTAGATGGAGAATGAGCCAAAAGAAAATGCTGCTGTGACCTCACCTCCATCACCTTCTCTCCCTTCTAAAATTCGTCCAAAAAGAAACCCAACTCCGGCCTATACTGCAACAGAAGACACTTTTAAAGACACAGCAAACCTTGTTAAAGAAGACCCTGAGATGTAGCTATGCTACAGTTATTTAGGAAATAATTAGAAACACACTTTTGCACATATATTTTTTACAAACAGATGAAGAAAAGGCAACATTCAGTACTTTATTGAAAAAAAATATATACTTTTCCCCCTGTTCGCCTATAGTGGGAATTGCTTGTGGAAACTATGCCTGTGTCCTTTTTTTTTTTTTTTTTTTTTTTTTACTTAATGTCATCTCATATTTTTACAAATAATTATCACAATGTACTATATGTATATCTTTGCACTGAAGCTATCTAAAGGTAATGCTATAAATATATTGTACATTTGTAAATTTTGGAAAGATTACCACATCATTAAATTTGCTAATAAAACTACCTGCTGAATTGGTTGGTGGTGGTCATTCTGGTAAATGATCCAATGAGGAAAGGAATTGACCTGGGGCCTTTGGCCCTGTCTAAAGGAGAGGTGCCACTCATATTTCCTATAGAATTATCCAGGAAGGGAATCCAGGCCCATTCTTGGGTCCATTTTTACATATCAGCACTTAATTAATGTTCAATGTTACAGGTAACCTGATTAATAGATATATTAATAGGAGGCACTGTGTGTTACATAGATATCTAGTTTTGACTGTAGACGCCTTAGATAATGCAAAAGATAGAAAAAATAATTCAGTTTCACTCCTCTGCATGTTTGCATTGTTTAATCAGAATACTCTGTTTTATATGTGTTATCTCACTAGTTGCCAAAGCAGCATTTTTATTTGTAATGTCTGTGAAAAAAATCCCATGTCATTAAGCACAAGTTAGTTTGCAAAGAGTGATTTACACCCTTGCCTGGAATCTCAGGTGGTCACCTTCCCTAGGAACTGGAGTTCAGCAGATGAATTACTAAAACCATATCTGTGTCTTCAAAAAGTAAGGTGCGAAACAAATACTGCTTAAGCAAAGCCTCAACTGGGTTTTTGTTTCTGTGTGTGAAAATATCATTATAACGACTATTTATTTCCTAAGTTGAGCATGAATAGAAAGGGAAAGCATTCTTATTAAGCCTTTTTTAGGTCCTTTGGCTAAATCATACACTTATATCAAAATGTACTGTAGAATTTAGTTCTTCTCTTGAATAGCGGGTATACTCTTCACAACCAGAAAACCATGGCAGGAATATTCAATTTTCATACTAAGAGTTCCTGGCTCTCTGTGCTAGAATTGCACATTTTTAAAGCAATGAATGAATGAATGGATGGATGGGCGGACGGATGGATGGATAAAACATGTACTACTGATTATTTTATTCATGAGTTCTCAGAATATTTGTTGCTTATATCTTGAGTGCTCATTGTAAGTCCTTTGAAATGTATTTTGATTAGAAAATCAAATGATGCTGCTGAAAATTTTCTAATAAATGTGTATTTTATCAGACTTCTTTTGTGTGCTTCTTAAGCTTGGGTCATGGATCTTATATTTTGCTGTGCAGAGAGCTTGGGGCTTTGAGTGCTGGAGAACTCGGAAAACTGGGGTGCCCAGGGTTTAGGCAGGGGAGAGGAATTTCCAGAGTGCTGAGCCTCAGCAGGCCTGGCAGGCTGATGTCAGAAGAGTAAGCCTCCTTTAAGTTCTTACCTGAACTCTGGGTAGGCAGCCTCTTTTTGTTGCCTTTTAAAGTCAATTTTCACCTCCCCTTTTGCTTCCTTATCCCCTAGGCCCTGAGCCAGTTTCCCCATTTCAGATCTAATTGTGTTCCCAGCCCAGTGGGAAGTGTTCCCTCTGCTGAGGGATCCTGGAGCTGCTGCTCATGCTGAGACTGAATAGCAGAAAAGATGGTCACAGCCGGAGGGTTTTATCCAGACTAAGATTCAGCCTTCACTGGGTGTATTTTGATGTTTTAACTCTAGGATGTGAGGGCTGTATCAGAAACTCAATACTGAGAGTAAAAAGGGACCACGAGAACCTCTGCTTAAAAATATTTGTAATTTCCAGCTTTGAAATTTGTCTTGGGCTTTAAGCTCAGTAATTATTCTGGAGAATTTCTCTTATGAGTTTCCTGCTTAGCTTCATTTATGGCTCTACCCTGGAAAGGAATCAGAAGGCCTGCTGCTGCGGTCCTGTCCTCTGGCACTTGGGAATTGGAACATGAGGGTCACACGTTGCCTTCCACGTAGGCTCCCCTAGCTAGGGTTGTGTCCCTCCTAGAGCAGCTGTTCAGAAGCTCTGCCATGAAGAGCACAGGGCTCTGTTTAGGGGACTAAAAGCTGATGTTTATCATTTCATCATATGAAGCAGGAATGATTTTGCTAGCAGACATGTAATATGAAATTACAGCTACAGCAGATGAGTCCACAGAAAGCTGTCAAATGACATTGGTCACCTGTTTCTAGGGTTTCCTATTGATTTATTAGTATATTATTAGTATATTATTATTATTATTATTATTTTATTGTTTTTATTATTATTATTTGCTATTTACTCATTCATTCACTCATTCACATTCACACTCACTCAGTGTTCTACCAGTGCTCAGTTGCAGACTAATAGGGGCAAAGATAAAAGGTTTAAGGAAATTTGTAAGAGGAGAATTTTAATTGGGAATTCCATTCATTAACTTGTTTTTTTGTTTGTTTTTTTTCTGAATTGGGAAAAGACCATTATTATCTGATTTTTGTGGTGGATGACCTCAGGATGGCTCAAAGATAATTAGGAACCAGTTAGGCCTGGGGTGAGGGAGTGTTCCCAGGAAGCTGGTAGGAGGTGCACAGCTTTCCCCAGTGCCCTGGAAAGACCGCTGGACTTGTGGCCTGGAGCCCTTAGCTGCTCTTGACCTCTCAGCATCTCTTCAGCCTTCTCTTCTGTGTTCATCTAGGTCATAGGACACAAGTCATAATGGGAATAATGTTACCTTTCTGAAAGCTCTTTTAAGAGCATAAAACATAAAATTGCTTTTTTCACATCTGTCATTTGCTTTGAAGTAATCCTGGATGTGCTTTGGGTAGAGGGCAAGGAGCTGGGTGTAGATACAAAAAGATTGGCCAGGAGTCAGTAATTGTTGAGGCTGGTCATGAGGTACACAGGGATCATCATAATATTCTCTCTACTCTTATGTATGTTTGACATTTTCCTGCTAAGTTAGATACACTCTTTAATAGTATTTGCCCAATAATCACACAAGAATCTCTTCCCCCAGGATCCAAATCACATTCACTAATTGCCTCCATAGCACACAGTTTAATATTCATAGTCTCCTGTTCCAGGCACCAGAGTTAGAAATAATACTAGCTAGTTGCATGTTTACCATGTGCCAAGTGCAGTTCTGAGTACGTGTTTTATCTCATTTCATTTTCATAACAATCCTATAAGATAGATACCATTATCCCCATTTTACAGATGAGGCACAGCGTGATTAAACGTCTTTCCCAAAGTCACACAGCTAGTAAGTGGTAGGGCTAGAATTTAAACTCAGCTGTTTCCAGAACTTGTGCTCTTCGCACCTAGTGCTGTCGCCGTTTCTGTCAGGGAGCTCATTTCCAGGGGATGAAATGAATCCCAATTATGTGGTATGTGGAAGCACAGAGGAGCAAGCAGGCAGTGCTTGTCACAGATCTTCAAGTCTGACCTTGAATTTCGCCAGCAAAGAAGTTCAAGGATGAGGGGAGGTCGAAAATACAACATGGGCAAAACAAAGATGTGGGAAGACACACAAGGTGTTTGAGATACACAAGATGTTTGAGGACGAAATACTGTTTGGCTGGAGAGTATGGAGGAGAAGAGTGGTGGCTACAAATGTAGCTGAAAAAAAGGTTGGGTGGGCCATACTGTGAAAGGTGTCTAAAGCCCCGGAGAGGAAGGCCTGCTCGGGAGATCGAGGACTGCCCTACGCCAACAGCGGTCCCAACCGCAGCCTCCGCAGAAGGTGGGTCAAAAAAAACCACCTACGCGTGACAACTCTGGGAAGTTACCAGCCTTGCTGACCCCTTGCCGCTTTGAATGTTTTCAGTCACACCAATTCTGTGCCACTCCTTCCTGGACGTGAATCCAGAGCATTTTGTTTGAAAATCAACAAGCATCTGCGTTCACTTTGTGTCCATGATATTCTGGAATGAATGACGGGAAACAATTTCTAGAAACTATTAGATGTCCCTGAGTCTCATTTAACTACAATATCGCTAGTCATTGAGTGCTGTCCCCAGCTTCTGGGGACTAGAGAGGACGGGCACATATTCCTGTTACTCTGATAGTGTCCCCCAATGATAGTCATTTGTCAAAACAACTTCCCAACCAATAATTTCATCATAGGAGCTAGGCAATCTCCTGCCGTTATCTCTCTCTGAACCCCAGCTGCTCATTCTATAAAATAAGGAGGATGGCTGTGAGAATCCAGTGTGAAAATGCATGCAAAGAGTGTATACTTAGCTCTGTGCCTGGCACCAAGGAAGCCCTTAATTCTTGGTAGCCATGATTATTATCATCATTTATTAAGCAGAGGTGAAGGGAAGAGGCTTTTTTAAAAAAAAAAAAAATGTATTTATAAAAGCTCTTTGGGTGATTGCAATGTGAAGCTAGGGTTAGAACTACTAATCTAAATAGAACTGGCTAATCTTTAATTGTTTTTTAAATAAAAGATGTTATGGGGTGGTCAAGATTTTATCTAGGTCTTTGAAAGGATGCATGTATCATCCCTGTAATGAGGCTAGAATGGAGATGATAAAATGTTAGGTTTTATTTTATTGCGATTGAAGGAAAGGTAATAGTACCCCTGGGCATGAAAGTTGGAAAACCAACGCTGAGAATAGTAAGATGAGTATTGGGGTCATGGCATGAGGGACAGAGCCAAATTTCTTGTTCCAACGAGCCAGTGGCAGGACCCTCCCCCACATTCCCAGGGTTGAGCACCCAGACCTTTGCTGAGTTGAAGAACAGCCGGACGTAGGAATTTATTCCACCCCTTCCAGAGTTTCCAGACTCGACACCAGGGACTTTAGTTACGTTCTCTTCGTTAGTTTCCCTTCACTCCTTGGCGGCTGTAATTTGCTCAGGCAGCCTTTCGGGGACCAGGGAGCTTTGGAAAGTCCTGAGCCTTCCTGACACTACACAGACTTTCACTCTAAGAGAGGTGGGATGCGGTCCTTTCCCACAAGTGGAACTGTGTATTTATTGCTTCTAGGTTTTTGGTTTTGAGATTTTGTTTTTATTTTTTGGCAAATTCTAACAATAAAGGATTTTAGAGCAATGCCCCAGTTTTAGAGGATAAGCAGCCTTGAGCAGTTCTCCACGCAGTGCTTTGCTGCAGTTTCCCAAATCTTAAAGGGACTGGATGCATTTGGTAGAGGGTTATAAAGACCATTTGCAGCACAAAAAATAGTTACATATATTATGGTGGTTATATCTAGGTTTTGGAGGGGCAGTGTATCTGTCATCGGGCCTTGCCAATGGCCTCATGTAAGTGGCTGACACAGACTTTAGTCACACTGGTGGTAGCTCTGGAAAGGTTGAAGCTCTGACTAACCTGCCATGGGTAAGTCATTTCACCTCCCTGAAGATGAATAGCTTTATCTGTAAAATGAAGGGGTTGAATACGGTTAATTCTAAGATCTCTAGCTTTCAAGTGCTACAGTTAAATGATTTATTTCTACTTCACTCTTCATTTGAAATTTAGTTCATTTCAAACCCACTGCTGCTGCTTTAGTAAGTTCTAAGCTTGTTATAGCTACTTCAAAGAAGGCGGATAAAATGATCGCATCTTAATTTTTATCCTCAATCACTGTCTCATTCTAGCTGAGCTATCAGACAAGCATTTTAGAATTCTTTTTTGAAATATCTGAGAGCTTGCCTGTCAATTTCAGGGCTGAAAATTACCAAGTAAGATTCAGCGAGATTCCTCTCTGTAGGAAACTCCTGCAAACATCATTTATAGATCCAAGGCAGCAGGGGCCTTTCATGGGACTCTGGGGCCCACATCAAATTCCCCAAGGCACACGAAGGGACTTTAGACAGAGTTAAGATTGTCTGAGGAGGAGGCAGCCACCTGCGAAGAGCCAAGGGCATCCTGCTGACTTCTGATGATATGTGAGGTCCATGACTCATCTCTCGGTTAAGAAACAAATGAACCTAGAAGTAAAATAAATTAATCACAATTTTCCATTCTTTGAAAGTTAAACTTGAATTTGTTTTTTAATTGTGGTAAAATACATGTCACATAAAATTTAAAAATTTTAATTATCAGTTTGGCATCAGGGGCCTTTTTTGGTTTTTGTTTTTCAAGATGCCCTTAAAAGGCTGTCTATAATGAAGTGGCTCTTTGTTTGTTTGTTTGTTTGTTTTGCATTTATTTGATGCTGAATTTACTCCTGGGCCATAGTTTTTTTTCAGTTTCTTCTGGGATATCTTTTCCTTCTGTGCAACCTCCTCTTCTGATTTAGGAGCCATCTGCTTTTTTTTTTTTTTTTAGTAAGGATCATCTTAGCATGGCAGGGAGAGCTCACAAAGGGTTAATCTGCCCATGAGCTCTGTTAAGTTCTGTGCCATATTTTGGGAGCTTGGTTCACCTGGATGTACTCAATGACCAGAGAATCTGCATCTAAACTCTTAAGTTTACCATACTCTGAATATTTAAGCATGCACAACAAAAATTTAGCACTCTCTTTGCACCACTGACCCTGCATCTAGCCCCAATATTTGGCCTTGACACACCTACCGACTCTACCATTGTAATGATGGAGTGGCACACATTGCTTCAATAAAGTGACATCTTTCAGATATTTGGCTTTTCGAATATGTATACCCTTGATAGCCTTGGCAGTTTCATGGGTATTTTTAAAGTGAACACGAGATTTGAACCTCTCGACTTGCATGATTTTGTGGGCTTTTCTGGGTCACGTGAATAGCAAACCATTTTCAGAGCAGCTGTTTTTGATGGTTTTGACACTCACTGTGGCATGTTATTACCTTCTAATATTCTGGCTGTGTCAGAGCCCATGAAAAGATGGCAGAAAACACAGCTCAGCCCAGCCCAGAAGAAAAAGCCCTGACATTTAGAGTGTAAAGCCAGCAGTGTTAATATCTTAAGCAAATGGCCACTCAAGTCCTGATTTAAGTCAACTTTGGTATCTTGGAAAATGAACTAGAGTTGGAGCCATGACCATTTCCTAAGTAGCTGGCTGAACTGTCAAGTTGTCAAGCTTCTTTAAACTTGTTTTAACCTTAAAAAAAGATTGCAGATAATAAACTCTATAAGGCTCTCATGAGGATAATACTTATTCATTCACTTTCACTCAAAAAACATTGAATGTGCATCTGCTAGGTACCAGGGAATTGTATCAAATTGTAAAAATTAACATTTATTGAACACATTATATGAAGTATCTTATTAAATTCTTCTGACAGTTTTATATGAGAAGTACTAATTGTTTTTTAGTTTTACAAATTGAAAAACGGAGATAACATGTGGGAAGATGCTTTGTGAATTATAAAGCACAATATAACATGCTTTAGGACAACATCATGACCTAGGAATAATTTTTCTTTATTTTCTTCATTTTAATTCTGTAGATTCCTACTGACCTGCACTGTCTAGCAACAATGATAATGATGGCAGGTATTTATTGAAGTTTTCTTATGTGCCAAGACCTCTTTTAAGCACTTTTCGAGTATTAACTCATTTAATCGTCCCAACAACCCTATGAAGTAGATTATTATTATCATTCTCATTTTACGGATGAGGAAACTGAGGTAAGAGAGGGTAAATAACGTGAACAAGATCTTATAGCTATCAAGTGTTGGATCAAAGACCCTCGCTTAGATAGTCTGGTCCCTGGGTGTGTGCTCTCTACCATTACGCCACACTGGGTTCTGACATAGGCTGGCAAGAAAATACTCGCGTTAATCCACACGGACCCAACTGCTTCTTCATCCCTATTTCACTCTTCTCTTACTGCCCCACAGCTTCCTAGTCTTAAAAACTTTTCTTAACCCCTATCAAAACTTCCTGCCCAAAGAAAGCCTTCAGTGGCTTGTATTCCCCTGAGAGCAGAGCAATCAATTCTGGCCCATGTGCATTACTCTCTCGCCTTTAGTCAACACTAATGCAGTTTAGCAAGAGCCATTGGAGGACAGGGCTTCAGTTCCATGCAGGACCTTGCGCTGGATTGGCTTTGGGGTGCTCCTTGACCAGTTGGGTGCTGGCTTCTCTCACTATGAAGGGCCAAGCCAGCCCTGTCTAGCTGTGCCACCAGCATTAACCTTTTCTTCATATGAGTCATTAGCATTTAAATATGTAATGAACCAATGCTTTGGTTTATTCTGTGGATAAATAAATCTGCCAGGACAGGCTGAACATTAGTGGTGCACCTCCTGCTGTGTTTGATCATGCAAGGTGCTTGTTCTTGGAAAATGAAGAGGCAGAAATATGTGAAAGAGAGCACCGGTGATTTTTTTTGAGTTCTGCCTCAAAATGGATGGTGGAGTCAAACAGCTTAGACAGCTAACCCTATCCTAATTTTCATTTGTATTTTCCTGGCAGGTCTCTCTTTAATACAGTGGAATGCATGCCATTTTTCTGCACTCTCACCAACTTTCTAAGCTCACCTCCATTCTAGTCTTGTTACACATTATAATCATCCTTTTCATTGTTATCTCTCTGCTGTCCTGTGTGAATCTCTCAGAGACAACGACTAGCTTTCATTCTTATAACTACAGCCCCTAACACTGAACCTGGCACTTAATAGGTGTCAGATAAAAATCAGCTAAATAAACACAGTTCATGCACCACTTAACATGGGAGTATGTTCTGAGAAATGCATCTTCAGGCAATTTTGTTGTGTGAACATCATAGAATGCACTTACACCTAGATGGTACAGACTGATATGTATCAGTATCAGTCTGTACCATCTAGGTGTAAGTGCATTCTATGATGTATATCTAGGCTCTATGGTAAAGCCTATTGCTCCTAGGCTACGAGCCTGTACAGCATTTTACTGTACCATAAAACATGAGATTAAATCAGAACAAGAGGAAAATGATGCAATCAAGAGGTATGGTAAACGAGATGTGTGAGGCTGCTGCTGGAATATCACTATGTACTGTTTTGAGCAAACGTTTTTCATAAGTAGAAAGAATACACTCTAAAATAATGATAAAGACTGTAGTATAGTAAATACATAAACTAGTAACATAGTTATTATCATAATCAAGTATCATATACTGTTCATAATTCTATGCGCTATACTTTTATACTACTGGCAGTGCAGTAGGGTTGTTGACACCAGCATCTCTGTAAACATGAATAACATGTTGCCTGATGACATAACAATGACTACGACGTCATGACAGCTACGAGGTCATGACAGTGACGATGTCACGACGGCTACAATATCACTAGCTGATAGGAATTTTTCAACTCTCTTACAATCTTATGGGAGCATGCCATTACACAGGGCCTGACTGTAATAAAAAAAGAAAATTAAAGGCTGAGGCAAGAAAGAAATCCTCTCAGTGAATCTAGGCCTCCAGGGTAAGACGAATGATCTCATGGGCACTTATTTATCCTGCCTGGCTCACAGGGTGGTTCCAAGAAGTAATTCTGCTCTGGTGACTATAAGGTACCATTTAAATTTTTATCATGACTTTTTTCTTCTAAGCTCCTGGGACTTAGAAAGGCTTTTAATTGAACAGGTTGGTCAAATGCTGCTTAAAAGACATCTGAGAAGTTAATGTCATGCCATTCCAGAAAGATCACTGAGAGGAAATGAGCCAGTACGAAAAGTTCATCTGCCTCTAAGTAGACAAGCTCCGCTCCTCCGGTGTCACTTAATTCCTAAAACTAAACAGTGCTCTTATACAGTACGGGGCGGCTGAGAACCACTCATGAAGCCAATCTGGGTTCGTGGCCTTTTGAGACCCAGCTCACGGTAGCTGGTATCTGCCAAGCAGTCAGTATGTGCTCTTTGGCACTAAAGTTTCTGCACACAGTACGGTAAATCCGCATTTAATGTCGTCGATAGGTGCTTGGAAACTGTGACTTGAAGCAAAACAACATACCATGAAACCGATTTTATCATAGGCTAATTGTTAGAAACAAGAGTAAAGTTCCTACAGCATATTCTGGTCACAAAAACATCACCGAACTTCTAAAGACCCGAAATGCCTAGTCTTAAACATTGAAATGAATGTAAGCTATACACGCATTTAAGAAAGACGTATAGAAACAAGTAAAGAAATTCTTTTACATCCAGCTTATTCCAGCTCTGGGGCGAGGGTGATTGGAACCTGTCTTGGCTGCTGAGGACATCAGGCGGGAACCCACCCTGGGTTCCATCACAGGGCCACTCACACATACACTCACACTCACTCAGACTGGGACAATTTGTATACTTCCATTCACCTCAGGTGCCCATCTTTGGGATGTGGGAGGAAACCCGGAGAAAACCCACACAGACCTGGGGAAAAACTGCCAACTCCACATTGTCTGTGCGACCCCAGGAATCACTCTTTTTCTCTCATCAAAATGATGCTTGAAGACATGAAAGTATGTCATTTAGAGTGCAAACAACCAGAGGGAGGTGCTGTTATTACCATTCCCATTTTTATGGAGGAGGAAACTGAGGCACAGCATTAAAATAGCTTGCTCGAGATCACACAACCAGTGAGTGGCAGAACCAGCCTGTGAACCCAGGAGGCTTCAATTCAGCCGCATTTCCAAACATGATTGACACTGCTGTCTGGGTCATCTCTGTGATATGAGACATGCTGTAATGGAAAAAACCCTGTTCTGGGGAGAAGGAGACCCATCTTATTCCAGGTCAGCCAAAAATTAGCCTTGTGATCTCGACAAGTTGGCTGTTTCTGTGTTTCTTAAATGGAGCTTTGAAGGTCAGTGTTTTCAGGAAGCCCTCCTTTTAATAATTCCATGGAGCACATGCTTTGAATAGTATCATTTATCAAAATAATTATATTTATTGAGTGACAATTACTTTGCTTTCCATTTTTAATTAATTAATTCAAATCGGAGTTACCAGTGTCAGCAAGGTCCTGTTTGATCATTTTACCTCAAGTAGTTTCCAATCTCTGTGTTTCTGTGTCACATCACTACTTTTTTTTTATCCTAGCTACAATCTTTTTAGTCTGTTTACTTTATTCTGTCTCTCTCACACTCCATAATGTAAGCTTCTGCATGGGTCAGCAACACATCTGCTTTATTCACCTCTGTATCTTCAGGGTCTAGCACTTAGCAGGTACTTAATGAATCTGTTGAACTAATAAATAACCTGGCTTATTGGTATTGACAAGCTTTTAAAAATATTGAAAATAACGCAAAGAGTTTCATTCCTGCCCTTTAAAAGTCTGTCTCCCTCATGTTTTTGCTTTCTAATTCCCTCTTCTCTGTTAGTTTTACTTTCCCAGCCAAGCTGCTGGAGGCAGCCTTTGAGTGGTATGAGGATGATCCTTTTGAAAGCCTTACCCTGGACAAGGAGGCTGAGGGCAAGAGAGGAAAGAGGGGATATACCTCCATGTGGGAAGTGGGGTTTGGGAGGAGTGGAGGGATGGGGGTGGGAGTCCTCTTCCTGGATCAGAATCCTTTGCTGACCAGAACTACACATGTGATAGCTGTTCTAAATAGAAGGAGATGGCTAAGAGTCTTCTGAGAATACAGAACTTAAATCTGGGCTACGTGGCATCCAAAGTTCTGCATTACAGAAGGGAGCAGTTATGATCTTGCAGATGTAAAGGGCATTTCTCTGAGATCAAACATTAGCAGAAGAAGCACGTCCTAGTTGTTTCTTTTTGTCTCTGAAAAACAAGTAGTCACCCTTAAGAACTGAACAGGTATTCAATTCCAGAAAGGTCAGGGGCTGTTGAGACTGTGCTGACCTTGACTAAATGCACCTACTTTCAGGCCTCATAAAAAACTTACCCCTCCCCCCTTTAAATGTCTCGACTTGCTTTTTTAACTCAGTCACCACTGAGTGTGCATGCCTCACAAAGAGAATTTGTATTTTCTATTTTTTTTGTATAAAAAATACTAATTATTCAGATTAAAAGTAATAGCTTTTGAATAAATTTATTACTGTAAATGTTTTATTTCCAAATAGACTCTCTATCAATGACTCATCCCTTTGACAATAACTGGTTCTTGAGACTTCCAGGAGGCTTAAGAAAAATCTCTAATTAGATCCACGGAGGCTGCAGATGTAAAGACAGCCTCCAGTCCACATATGACCCACAGCTCCCAGTTTTCCTGTTCCCTATTCCCTCCTCTCAGCTTGTGGGAAATTTGGGGTCTCTTGAGAGTCTGCAAGTTCAGAAGACAAGAAAGGGAAGAGGCAAAAAAAAAATGAGAACAGCCTGTAGCCATTGAGTCCAGGTTTTTGATCCCATCTGTGGCGGCCAGGAGTTGGGGAACTCTGGCTCCCAGATGACTGGACCCAGTGGTGAAGACATGGGCCTAGGCATCACAGAGAGCCTGGCTGGGTTCATTACTTAGCCAGCATATTTTTGGGGTATGTAATTAAATCTCCAGGTACTTCGGGTTTTTCATTGAATAAAACGGAGACATGATAGCAGCAGGCATCTAGGTGATTATGAAAAACTGAGACTATGCCCTAGAATGTAAGCTCCATGAGGACAGGGACATTTGTTTCATTTAACTGTGGTCCTAGGGTTCATTGTTCTTGATGCTCAAATATTACTAAATAAATGATGTAGGTAACCACTTAGTGCAGGCCTGGAGCTCTGCCGATGCTCATAGCAACATAGATGACCTTATGCTCTGTATCCTGCTGCTGACTTATCTGAAAGTCCACCAGGAGGTCTGACATGCATGCCTGGGGGGTGGTGGTGGGGGGCAAAGCACAGTCAGCCCTCATAGCTGAGCATGAGTTGATTCTGCTGCCTTCCTTTTATGACTCTGAGAGGGCAGGGTGATGCAAAGGGACTGCAGGATGGGGCGGCAGGTGTGATGTTGGTGCCTGGAGCATGCGCAGGGATAGGTCAGCCTGGGTGAGGTGCCTACCTGAGAGATTTCAAACAGCATTAGTTCAGGAATACTTGAGGGTGGGGCATTACAGTTTGGGGAGGGGTGCATGGGGGAGACGGCAGGAAGCCAAGGATAGTAAGCATGCTCGGTTTGCTTTAGGAACTTTCCCAGGACCAGCCCAGTATTCAGGAAAGGAGAAAGACGGTTCCTTTTCTTTTTTCTACTTACCCCTCCCTCCTGATTGTGTGACTTCTGTTGCCAAATCACAGAACTGAGCCTCATACAGTTAGCCACATTTGGTTCAATGGGCTCCTGCGAGCTGGAGAGGGACCCGCCCCAGTTGACTGACACATTGTTTCCTTAAGAAATTTATTCTCAGTTCCAAACGGATGATTAATGGCATCAGTCTCAGAAGGAAACCCATCTGAACCCTGTCCTGGATTTGTCCAGACAAATCAGGGCTTGTATTTGGTGGAGGGTGTTGGGAGTTCTGTTTGCATAATAAAGACCTGGCTGGGCCCCAAGGAAAGTGAAGGCAGACCTGGGGCTGACAGTCAGATCTGGGATTGAAATTCTTAAATAAACTGGAGGGATGCAGACTGGAGGCTGGAGACACATCTGCTCCTTAACATTCTAGAAAGTGTTCTAGTAGGAGAAGAACTCAACTTGAAGAGAGAATGAGGATGCATCAGCTCGACTGGAGGCTAGCTGAGTTTCAGCAGCAAGGAACATCTTGAGAGTGGCCATCTAAGTGTTCCAGTTCTCTCCCAGCCAAGCTGCTAAGGGGGCGTAGGGCACGTGCTTAGGGAAAGATATTTATTAAATGGGCAGATAAGGCTGGGAAAGATGTGCAACACTAGGGCTGTTAAAGAAACCCAGAGAGGGAAGTCTTTTTTTGAACATCCCATCAGAGACTTAGCATGCTGGTAGGAGGGGTTCTCTCACCCGGAAATGAAGTGGCTGGGAAGTGTCAGGGTTGGGAAGGAGGCTGAGAAGACCAGACTACTCTTCATCAGCCTAGGACTGAGCTGGTCCCTGGGAGGGATGCGGGATTCTGGGAGAGGAGCCCATGGGTGTTGGCAGGACTACTGATCACCACAGCCTCCTGGCTGCAAGAAGGACCCAGAGCCACCCAGCCCTGACTGATTGTGACCTTCCTGGCTCCTATCAGAACTAGAGCTACTCTTAAAAAGAGACTTCTGGAATACACAACTTTTGAAATGAGGGGATTTACCCATGGATTTCAGCTTGGGGTCTCCTCCCACCTTCCCTCTAATTAGAAAGAGAGAGGAAGAATGCAAGGAGTGGGCCAGATGGCTATGAACGTTAATGGATCAAACAAGTTATAATAAAGTGTGACTGTGTCCCGTTGGTTCCCTGCCTCCTCTTGTTAGCTACGGGGCACTGATTTGAGTTTCACCCAAAGAATAGCCAGATCGCTTCCCACTGCCTCCTTCCCTATTTTGTGCCCTCAGTAAGAATGCTAGGAACTGTTGCCAAAGGGTTGGGAAAAAAAGAAGTGGGACATTGGGGGCTGGTTCAGGACAGCAGAGCTTCCAGCGTGCTATCTGGGCGTTGTGTTTCTCCAGGTCATTCCAGTTCCTTTCTCGAATTCGAAACCATTAGATTATCTTAAAAAATATGCCAGCATGTCCCAATTAATTCCAATAATGAAGGCTGAGGGGAAAATTTGCATGAGAGAAGTTGAAAGGTTAAGTCCTAAACCTAACCCTAACAGGAGGCCTCAGTCCCTCCATACTCTTGCCTCTACCTCATGGAGGACAGTTGCCAGAAAAAAGGCACTTTGTGCCTACTGCCCAGTGGAGGGTCTAAGGTCTTGAAGTGATTCATCTGATCTTCAGGGGGAGACAAAAGGACAAAGGCCAAGGGTCATGAACTCATGGGCACATCCCGTCAATCAAGAGATAACTGGCCCACCAGCCTGGCAGAAGGGGATCCTGATGCTCCAGTGTTGCTGTGACTGTCTGTGCCCTTGAGAAGGTTATCTGTGGTCCCCGGGTTCACTTTTCTCATCTAAAAAACATGTGACTCCTAATACCTGTCCAGATCTCAATAAAGAGCTAAAATGCAAGGAACATTAAAAGGTGCTGAAGGCTCAGAGAAGGTTTTTGTGAAGGGAGGTGCATAGGAAGCAGCAGATGTGTGGCGTTTGTGTTTCATGCTGAAGGCAAAGTCAGTTATTAAAATCAAGAGGAGAATTAGAGCCTGGGACCTGAGAATGTTGTTGGGAACATGTGTGGGCTGGGAACGTGGTGGTAACCTTCTACCAGCCTGCAGAGGTGGGATCTGGGGGGTGGGAGGGATTCGCTTTTGTTCATGTTGGTGTGATAGTAATGTCCCATTTGACAGTAAGGCCACCTCTTGCCCTGGCAGATAAAATATAGTCTATGCCCCATTTCCCACCATACATCTCCAACTCTGTCTTTATGCCAAAGCTTAAAGTGCCCCACTCTCTGATGATATCCAGGCAATGAAGGGTCAAAAATGCTGATTCCTCTCAAAGGGTGCCAGGAATTTTGAATATGGGTGTAATTCATCTTCTAACCATATTTTGTTTGTTTGTTTATTTCTTCACCATTCAGCTGTTTGTATTAGTTTGGTTTGAATGTGGATTCAGGCTTTGTTTAAATGTGTCCCTTCCCCTCTGGCAGGTGAGGTTGGTCAGTCAATATCTGCTGTGCACCTGGCCCTGTCCTCAGAGTGGTAAGGACAAGGGAAACCTACCACTCATTCACGTCTCAGAAAAGCAATGGATAATGATGCAAAGTTCTTTTTTGTAATTATGTTTAGCCAGCGAATTCCCCAAACTCATTGTCACATCTTGTTATAGAGACGTGCCTGCCTCTGAGGTGCCTCCCTCCAGGCTCATCTCTGGGGAGCAGTAAAACAAAGGAAGAGGTATGGAAGCCAAGGCGATTATTAGGAGTAGAGTGACAGGATGGAGAGACTGTAAGGAAATGATACGCACAATTAGCGGCCTGGCAAGTTTACAGACATTACTCATTAAGCCTCTCCATGATTTCCCTGAATAAACTGATGGGGCTTTGTAGCAAAGTTTAGCTTTTTATACATCTTAGTAGCAATGAAAATAGAGCAACGGAGGGTGATTGACAGAACTCAGTAGTGCTCATTTATCCATTCTGAAGCTTTTGTTAGAGAGGGGAGGTGGAAATGTCTTTAGCACGTAGTGGTCCCAGCTCTTTGTTGAGACCCTAGCCATCTCTCTCTCTCGTCTGAAAAGTGCTTTGGCTCCCACACAAGAAGGTCAGTGGGAGAAACTAAGTGAAGGTCAGACCATTTTTCTTTTCTCCTTTATTTTTTGTTACTCATGGTTAGTGGCTGAATTCCTAAAAAGATCCAAAAGCATGAAGTGGGAGACTTTAAGTATTCTTATTTGCATATTCATGTCAAACCCCTGTTGCTAACACTTGGTTATTTCAAAGACTGTTGCCAAGAGCCCAGCTTTGAAAGGCCTCAGCATGTGGGGGGCACCAGGGTGGGTTCATGGGGCTTCAGGAGTTGAGACCACTCTGCCCTCCCCTTCCTTCTGCTGCTCTCTGGGCTTCCCTGGGTAGAATGAACAACAGCTTCTCCAAGTGTCTGACTTCACCCATCCATACTCCTTTCTCCACCAGGACCTGTAAGCCCGGTGAGCCCTGGGCACAGGAGATGGGCAGGACTTTGGAGATGGGGGTCATTTTTCTTTGTGCCTCAGACTATTTCCGCTTGCCTTTTAAATAGTGCATGTATCAGGGGTTGCTTGTGTTCTGCGTTATTCTGGGTTATCCTAAGGACTAGCAAATAGTGGGCTGGGAGGATGACAGTTTTTCCAGAGGACAAAAGGGACCTGTTCTTTAAATGTGATCTCCTAGCAGTCAACTAGAGGGATGTCGGATCTAGATGGGCTCAAAGGAAGGGTTTTTCAGTAGGAAAAAAATATTAAACAAAGAAGCGAGTTTGTTGCAGACACGGTAGATTTTGATCCATTAGAAGTGATACTTCTTACGTGCAGGGCAGATTCTGTTCCTTCCCAGTAAGATCAAGCGGGAATTGCAGGATCCAGGGATGTGGTGAGCATCCGGCGCCCCCTCGTGTCCGAGTGGCAGCACTAGGCTTGCATGCTTAACCCAGACCACAAGTGAGCAAGGAGGGGAATCTCTCTCAATTTCATTTGTTCCCTAGGGCCAGTGGCATTGAGGGGAGGAAGAGATGTAGGGAGGGCTTCAGGACGTGGCTTGTTCAGACCCCTGGAAGCCACAGTGTCCTGCATCCAGACCACTTGGAGAAAAGACAGGCCCCGCCCACAGTTTTCTACTCATCTAGTATTGCCTCGAAGCAACCAGGTCCATAAAATGGGAAAAGGTTGGATTTTGGAATTAAAACTAGAGATCAACCTCTGATTTATAAAACTAACCCAGTATGATCTTGCAGTAAGCAATTGTTTTGATGGTGGCCTTCCCAGTGGTGGCAGGAATAAGTGTATTTCCAGGTTACTATGAGAATGAGACATGTGAAGCGCCTCTCAGCTGCCTTTGCCTCTCGCTTTCCCTTCCCCTAAATTTGAAACAGCTTCCCAGGTCCAATTCACCTAACACACAGCTACCTGGACTGGCTTCATGAATGTGTTATTTCCATCTAGGAAATAAAAAGGTTTGTGAATTTTTATGTTTTTTTTTTTTCCTGTTTGATTAAAAAATAAATTTCCCTCAAACTTGACCTTACAATAGTTCAGGTAACCATTTCCAGCTGAGATGTGGCCATTTGCTCTATGACAATTATGAGAAACTGCTGAGCTTTTAAGCCTACGCAATCTGTGGCCTAATGAAGTGATCCACTCACTAATGGGCTCTTCTGGAGCTGCCAGCACGGAGCCTCCAAGGAATGAGAGCTCTCATCTTGCCAATATAGTATAGTGCTTGTGCTTCACTCAAAGTCATGCATAGATTTTCTTAGGGACTCAGTCCACTGTAATATCAAAATATTTTCCTAACAAATTTTAAATCTTTTCAGGTTCTAATTTTCTCTTATCTTTATTCGGGTCAGCTTTTCTATCACAGAAGAGTTTGGGTTGATGAGAAAATACTCTTCTGCCTCCCATTTTCACTATGGAGGGAGAAAAGAATTCTTGGTAGCCTGAGAGGTATAGGTAAACACAGGAATATTTTACAGACTCACTTTTCTTATGATAGCCTTAACTACTTAAAAGACAGGAGAGTAAATTAAAATACATGAACAGGTCATTTTTAAAACCTGCCTGGTGTGAGGGTGAAGGGGCAGCAGGGCACCCACCTGTGTCTGATTTGCCAGGACTGAGTTCCAGGTCAGTCAGGACGTGTGTGTGTGTGTGTGTGTGTGTGTGTGTGTGTGTGTGTGTCCTTGAACATGCCACTCAATCTCTCCCAAATCTCTAGTTTTCTTGTCTGTAAACTAAGGCATCATAATAGCACCTACCATCAAGTTATTTGAGAAGATTGTGTTAGATAATGCATCACAGCATGCAGTCACATAAAAAATGTTCAATAGATGCAATGTATGCTACTATTCATTCACACTTTCTCTCTGCATGAACTTATTTTGGGTTCATAATGCACCTTTTGCAAGCTTCCTTGCAATTAACGGAAGCACAGATAACCTTGCTTTACTTCCTGCTGAAATGAAAGAGCAGTTGCTACTTTAACGATCTAGGATAAGATACAGAGGAAGGCCTTATGCAATCATGCAATAGTGTTCAAGTCCACGTGTTGGCTCAAATTCAAAACCCAACCACAGTGTTTCCTGTGGTTTCTACTGCATTTCATTACACTGTACTAGAAAAGTGCAAGAGGAAATACTGCTATGCTATTATTTAGGTGAAAAGCCACGATTTCAGTAAGTGTATGGTAGCACAAAAGCAATCAATGCCAGACCCAAATGTCACCAAAAGTTTTGGATGAGAACTGTTCTTACACTAAGACGAATTTAGTTATTTTCAATAATGATAGCTTTCACAGTTCAAAACTCTATATGGAAACCAAGTGAATCTTCTTCACTGATAAAAGGCACAACTTCTTATTGCCATGGCTTGGATGGTCTAAAAATATGTTCTCACAGAATAAGAAAGGCCTTTAGCAGCATCTGTTGCTGGTAGCTGCCTCTAAGAGGCTGTCCATAGTAGATGCTAATGGTCCTAACTGCTACCCCCTAGCTCTAGGTGCTGGGTAAGTTAAGTATCCTATCTGACTTCTAATCTTTGTAACCACTTTGCAAGGTTGTTGTGGGAGAATTAAATAAGGCAATAATGTACATAAAACAATTAATTTAGTGTTATACATATAGTAGTTGCTGTGTATTTGGTAATATCATCATCATCATCGTCGTCATCATTATCATCACCATCATATTTCTGCAGCTCTTCAGCGACGATAATGTTGGGGCTCTTAGATTTCTGTTTAGTTATTCTGTGGGGTTAGTCTTTCTTCTTCCTCTCTGATCTTTCTCAAAACAGAGGAAGCTCATTTTGTTGCTCTGTTGTGAATCTGACCGATATCTTGTTCAAGTCTCCCCACCTTTCAAAGGCTTCTATTTCTTTTCTTTGAAATTGGAAAATGGATCAGAGAGCTGAAGTGCCTTGCAACTCTATTACTTTCGATTCTAACACCCTTCTAAAAACTGAAGTCCTTGTCATGCTAGCTCTCCACCTTTAGACTCTGTCCTCTGTAGTGAGGACTCTTCACAAAGTGTGTGCTGAAAAAATGGTTACCAGCCAATGTTCTGTGTGGCTGTTTTTTCCCCCCACAGGTTTTGGTTCTTATCCCTTTCACCATTCTGAGTGCTAGGTTGTAGATCCAATCCCTTCTTATTACACTTAACTTATAAAAGTTGCTCTTGACCTTGTCTTCAGCCAATCCATTGAAATACCAGGCCAAGATGAAACGCCAGACCTACAGCTAAGTTCTGCCATGAACTTAAGAGGGTGCCAACAAAATGAATAATAATAGCTGACACTTATTAAGCACTATGCAGAGCTTTGATGTGAATGCAGTAATTTAATTCTTGTAACTGTCTGTGGTAGGTACTCTTGTTATCTCCAGCCTACAGATGAGGAAAATAAGGTTTACAGAAATTAAGTAACCTACCAATGGTGAAACCAATGAGTGCTAAGGGCAGAGCTGGGTTTTGACTGCAGCAGTTTGATCAAAGAGTCTGTTCTTAAACACTTGTGAAGCAACGCTGCATGGATTTATCACACTTTTTGAAAGGTAGTCATATGAGGAAGATGGGCAGAGGCAAGCAGGTGGACTAAACAAGCTCATAGGACTGTTTTTACTCTATGATTCTGCAAAACCAATACCATGTTAATACCATCACATAGCTCTGTAATAAAGTACCAAAAACTGGTGGCTTAAACAATAAAAATTCATTGTCTCCCAGTTCTGGAGGCCAAAAGTCAGAGATCATGGTGTCAGCAGGGTTGACTCATCCCACAGGCTGTGAGAGAAGGGCCTGTTCTAGGCTTCTCCTCTTGGCTTGTAGGTGATTGTCTTCTTCACGTTGTCTCCCTTCCAAGAGTATTTGCGTCTGTGTCCAAATTTCCCTTTTTTCTAAGGGCACAAGTCACATTGGATTAGGGCCCACCTGATGACCTCACTTGAACTTGATTACCTCTTAAAGACCCCATCTCCAAATAAAGTCATATTCTGAGGTGCCAAAGGTTAGGACTCCTACAAATCCACCAATAACAGCTGCCCAATGTCATTCCAAAGTAATAATCAGCATCGTGACCCCATTTCTGTGCAACAGGGAGAGTGTTTACTTAACAGGGAATCGTTCAAGAGGGTTAGCTTTTGGAATCAAACAGGGCAACTTTATTAATGCCTCATTTGCCACTTTTAGCTAATAGCCAAGTAAGTGGATCTCTGGGTATTCGTCTACAAAGACAGAAAGAATAGGTTATAGAAACAAAGAAAGAAAAGGCAGGTTTCAGTCAGTGTCTAACTTCTAGAAGGCCTTTACTGTTGACGTGTAATGGACTCTCAGTGAGTCAAACACTACTCAGGAATTGGATATCCTCAAAAAAGAACATAACATTTTCTAGTCGGTTTCCTAAAAGAGTGAACTCACCTCTCACAGAGGAGCAACTTATCTTAGAGTCACTGATTAATGCTTTGGTGATTTTATTGTAACTGCTAGTGTGTGTGTTGATAAATAATATTACACTCCTAAGAACAAACGGCTTATAAGCACTACAATTATATCCTTTATAATTTTTCTAGGGTTAGGACCGTCACTGCAGTAAATTGGAGAGGAAACCAGGAGGTAGGGAATACAGACTTTAAGGCATATTTAATGAAAGAATAACAGCACCATGATTTAATGACTTTGTATATTGGTTTAAGTCAGGCGCTGAAGAAGTAAAATGAGGGACTCATAGCTGTCAATTGCCTAAGTCTGGGCCAGATTTAAAAATGAGACTGTGAGCATTTGTTTTAAAGGTTTCTACTCTTTGGTTCACTAAATCTGAACATATTATAGAGAAAAGTAGAGAAAAGTGTGTAGAGTCTAGCATTCACTGCTACCATTTGTATAAAAAAGGGCAGTAACTATATCTATACATCTCAGGAGGGACACACACAAGGAGCTCTTTACTAGGGTCTAGAGGTCTGGTGGGAGGAAAATGAGGTTCTCTCTGTAAACCCTATGCATACTTTTATTTATTTAAAACATACCCACTTAAAAAAGTATTCACCTGTTTCAGATAACTGCACACACACGACTAAACCGGTGCTGGTCTTGCAGGTTGCAAGCTCCTTGGAGGCCTCAAGAGCACTTTCCAGCCCCCTTGCCAGAGCTGAACCTGGGGCTACCTCTGAGCACCCACCAAAATTTAGCTTAAGTTCATCTTGATGTCTGTTAGCTCCCTTTGAGCACTCTCTCCTTGTCAGAGGCTAAGGCAAATTTTCAAAGCTTGAGGGAATAAAATTTCAGGCCTTGTGTGAGGTGGATGAAGAACATTTGGCTTATTATTTCTTCCTCAGGCTTTAGAGACTGAAAAATTTTTGTCATCAATATCCCAATATCTGTCATATTTGAAGAAAATCCCCTTGCCCCAATCATAGAATTGTAGGTTTACAAGCATCTTCAAATGTCACCCAAGTCAGTCACCTGACCCCATATCACTTGAATCCCTTCTCAGCATCTCCACCTCTAGCATTGTCCTTTCTGTGCTCGTCCACCAGCTGTGCTTGACATTTGGTTAAGTTCTTAGTGGTAAAAACTCTTCCTTAAGTGGTGTTAAACTTGAACTCTATGTAACTTTCATCCATGTCCCCAGCCCTACCATTCTATGCCACCTGGAGTGAGTTGAATTCCTGTTTCACAGGGAGTCCCCCTTAAGTGGGCTGCTCCCCTCATGTTCTTCTTCTAAGTAAACTACTGCAGTCTTCAGCTTTGCTGCAGCTTTCCTGGTTTTCAGATAACCTTGATCTCCTCGCCATCCCCTTCAGAATGTCTGCGTCTATATGAGAATAGGATTCCCAACAGTGAAGGCAAAATTTTACCAGTGCTCTGAGTGGTTACAAGTAGACATAACCTCACCAACTTTGCTCTATATGTTATAAATTTAAAATTTAAACAAGATCAAAGCATCATTTACTCTTTTGCCCTTTGTGGGCAAAGGGTTGTGGGTGGGCAGTTATATCATACTGTTGCATCACACTTTTGACTCACTTTGAGTGACTATTACTTAAAATGCCTCATGATTTCCGCTATGTGGCTCTGAATCTGCATTCTTTTTTGGGAACCACAATAGTGCCCTGGGGTTTTCTCTATATTATTTCATCTTGTTAATTCATGGTTAGAACTCACAGAATTACTTTAGACTTAGATTCTATTTTCTCATGTATTCCTGTGGTGGATATACAAACCTGCATCTATGTCTTCATTTAAATCAATAATAAAAAGTGCTCCTCTCAAGGACAGAACTCAGATCAGATTCCATTCTGGACTTTGGAGGTGAAGTGGCTAAGTGAAGGGAAGGAGGCCCAAGGATGACTTGAGTGCTTGGAGTTTCCTGACCAGATACTTATTTACTTTATTTAGAATGTGCATTGGAATTTGTAAAGTATAGAGATATGTTAGCAGCAGAAAGTGGAGAGTGAGTAGAAAAATGAGAGGCGCCTGCATACCGTGGTCCATTGTTTCTCTCAAGAACATGGAGATGGTGCCTTGGGATCATTGGCCAGGAGGCTTATCTCATGCTTTCAACACTCAGAGTTCTAGAGTTTTTATTTAAGAAAGAACTTTAAGAAAGCATTTTGGGTTTTAAAATCTACTAATTTTTCTTTTTCCTTTCTTTCTCTCTCTCTCTCTCACTAGCATTGTATGAAGAAAAACTTTAGGAATTATAGATAATTAGAATTGAAAAAACTTTGGCTATTGGACTCCTCATTTGAAAAATGGGACAATAAAGGTGCTTGTTGTGTAAATGTAACAACTACATTAGAAAATGTATGAACAGTTCTCTGCGTAGACCCTGGCTCATTTTAAAGGCTCATCGGACATGAACCATTATTATCATGATGTTAACAGAAACAGTAGCCCTTTCTCTCCTCTCTCCTCTCTCCTCTACAGTGATAGATTTTGGCTCAAAAATAATTAAAGAACATTTCATTTACTAGAGTTAATAAGGTAATTAGAAGGGGTGACCCATACATTCTTTGGTGGTATTGGAGCAGAAACTTCTACTGGGAATGTTGTTAGTGGAAAGATCTCCATGAAATGTGCTAGGCAGCATATCCTCTTCCAGCCAAGACAGAATGTCTGGCTACCTACTAGTATTATTTTAGATTGCAGAGTATTAACGCTAGGAGGCCCTGATTGGGGCCCACCTAAGTTCCTTCATTTCTCTCATTAGTATCTCCAGGGCTTGCAGTAGCTATAATCACTGGGACAGTCTGCCCCATGACCTCTAGTGGCATCACTTCTCTATAGTGACAAAGATACAGCAACAGGGAACATAGTATTTGTAGGATCCCAGTCTTCTGTCCTATTTCTTTTTTCTGATCTTGAAAGCTAACAGATTCAACAAGTTGGTCCTCAGTCATGAAAGATGATTTAAGGCCTTTATTGAGATTAGCAAAAAGTGATTAAATCTAAATTCCTGAAACAACTAACAACAACATTAACAAAAAATAAATAAAATCAACAACAATAGAAAACAGAAAATATAGAAAGAAGAAAAATCTAGAAATCTAGTTAGAAAACTTCAAGGACCTGAGGAATGAGTTATAAGTGCTTTTGTTATTTCATCATAAGTGAGAAAAATTTAAAAATGGAATTTAGAAAAACAGAAAGAGTATATATTTATTTATGCTAAAAATTATGCATTACTCTTATGCATAATTATTATTGCCGAGGTTTTTTTTTTTTTTAATAGACTCAGTATTTAAGTTTAGAAAAGTACTCTGCAAGATTCAGTTTTCATATAGTACAGCACAGTAGTTCTGAGCACTCTGGCATCAGATTGCTTGGGTATGAACCCTGGCCCATACTAACTTACCAGCAGTATGAGTTTGGGCAAATTGTTCACCTCTCTGTGACTGCATTTCCCCATCTCTAAATAACATTCCTAATATCCAAAATATATGAAGAACTACTTTAACTCAATAGCAAAAAACAACAACAACAACAAAAAAACAAAGAAACAACCCCCAAACAAACAAACAAACAAAAAACCCAAAAAACATACCAAGAAATGGGCAAAGGACTTGATAGACATCTCTTTAAAGATGATATATAAATGGCCAATAGGTATATGAAAAGATCCTCAACATCATAAATTTTTAGTCATAAAATAATGTAAATCAAAAGTACAAGTATCACCTTATACCTGTTAAAATGGCTATTTTCAAGAAAATAAACATGTTGGTAAAGATATGAATAAATTAGAACCCTTGTGAACTGTTGGTGGGAATGTAAGTTGGTGCAGCTGCATGGGAAACATTATGGAGGTTCATCAGAAAATTAAAAATAGAAATGTCAGATGATCCTATGATCCCACTTCTGGATATTTATCCAAAAGAATTGAAACCAAAGAAACATTTGCATTTCCATGTTCCCTGTAACACTACTCACAATATCCAAGATGTGGAAACAACCTAAATGTTCATTAACAGATGAATGGATAAAGAAAATGTGGTATATACATACAATGGAGTTTTATTCAGCCTTAAAAGAAAAGGAAATTCTTCCATGTGTGACAACATGATGAACCTGGAGGACATGATGCTAGGTTAAATAAGCCTGTCACAAAAGGACAAATGCTGCATGATGCCACTTATGTGAGGTATATAAAAGTAAAATTCATAAAAGCAGCGAGCAGAATGGCAGTTGTTAAAGGACTGGAAGAAGGAGTAAATAGGGAGTTGCTGTTCAACTGGTATAAAATCTCATTTTTGCAAGATGATTAAGTTCTGGAGGTCTGCTATACAACAGTGTGCCTATAATTTACAATACTGCATTGTATACTTAATTTGTTTAGAGGGTGAATCTCATGTTAAGTGTTCTTACCACGTTAAAAACAAACAAATAAACAAAATCATTCCTGAGAATATGCTTAGGGTTGGGTGAAATCATTCATGTAGTTTACAAATGCATTAAGAACCTGATGTGTAGTGAGTATTATATAACCAATATTATCTTTTTTATTATATCTGTGGGAGGCCAGTTTGCTTGGATTACCTGATTCATAACTCAAACTCCATCATTTGTTGGTTGGCATCTTGTTCTAGTTGCCATAGCTAGGTGGAAAAAACAGACTCTGAGGGCTGAGATTAAATATTTTACCTAGGCATGGGACTATATGGGCTTGTGGTATGTATCTATAGTAGAATTCTTTTCATCTCCAGTTTCTCACAAAGAACTGAAATGGAACTCTTCAGGGCAGTTGCTGGTTGTAGCATGTGACAGAATGCTATATTGCCTTGCCTGACCTATTTCAGGCTGGAGTGCTATTTGTTTCTAGGGGCTAATCAGGGAAGAGCTGTGATCTGGTTCTTTCTTGGGCAGGTGCTGTGTGCGGAAAGAATTTGGAAACTCTGCTAACCCAGAATCTGCTTTATAGCCTTGACTTCATAAACTAGGATGGAAGTTACTCATATTAAAAAAAAAAAGAAGTGAATTATAGAGTTGAAGAAGAATGTCAGTATTATGCATATCAACAGATTTGTCTTACTTTTCAACATGCAAAAATTCATGAAACTGTGGCCAGCATTGTCTTTATAAACTGTAGCTTAGCTTAAGTTATCACAAGTGATTTCTAAATATTAAAATTTAAATATTTAAATTTAATTTAAATTAAATTTCATCTTGAGAATTCTCATGTTCTTGAGAATTATTGGGATTAACACTATGGAGAAGAGCCAAAATTGATCATTTTTCTTAGAACCTTCCAGAAGTTTTTCTTATTGAATATTGGACTGGGTTACCCACAGAATTTATAGAGTTTCTGGAGAGATTTTAAATTGCAGAGATTCTTTTCAGCCTGGATAGCTTGGACATGCTGTGTCTGCAGGCAGAGAAATGGATGAAATGATTCCTGATGCTCTTTGTTCTGTGACCACTTGGCCCTAGATGACTTAACATAGAGGGAGGCTCCTTCACAGTGTTTCTGGACCAACAGATCATGAGAAATCACTATGGCAACAATGACTAGTCTCTGAGGAGAGGCTGACAGTGGAACCATCGGGAAAGAGCCCTTACCTCAAAGACTTAAAGTTAAGTTACAAAATTTAAATCTAAGGGATACACTGATGGCACAACTAATGGGGTTAGCAAGCTTGATCTTAAGTGACATATCATCCTTTAATCAGAAAAGCTAATTTAGCCTGATTTATGAATTCATTCAACAAATATTTGTTGAACAATGTTGTATGTGCCAGCAATTTGCTAGGCAAGGAAATATAAAGATAAGCAAAGCATCATGGTTCCCAATTTCATAAAACTTAAAATCTGGTATTTTAACCACTTGTGATAAGTGCCCTGTTGTAAATTAAAGGGCACAGTGAGAATATATGAGATGGGAACTTTGTTGAGATAAAAGGTGGTGCTCAGAATTTGGAATGGTATGGGTTTCTCTGAGGAAGTAGCTCAGATCTGTATAAATGAGAAAACCAGACAAGCAGGTTAAATGAGAACTTTCTAGGGAGGAGCATGAGCAAAGACACTGAGGTGGCAGGATGAAGACAATAACCTAAAAGGAAGCTAAGAAGGAATGCTGGGGCAGTGTAGTTTATGTTATACATTTTAGTCTTTAGTCAAAGTGCAATAGGAACACATTGAAGGGTTCAAGAAAGTGGTGGTGGGGAGAAGAATAGAATAATCAGATTTTAATTTAGAACAATCCTGCCCGCAGTGAGGGGAAATTATTGAAGATACACAGGGTGAATATGCAATAGTTGAGATAAAAAGTCATGGAGGCTTGAACAAATGATTGTTCTGGAGATGAAGAGAAGTAGAGGAACTTGAGATCTTCTTAGGAGACAAAATTGATAGTAGCTGGTGCTGGACTGGAAAAGGGTAGGTGGAGCAAAGGAGATAGAAACTCTAGATTTAGATATATTGTGAATGTCTAGATAGAGCTGTATAGAACATGATGAATTTTTGATCAGATCAGAGAGAAAGTCTGGGAGATTCTTCTGACCTCTCTAAACCACGTAAAAAAGGCTCACCCAAGCTAGAGGAGGTAGAAGAAAACATCATAGTTCATCTTGGCTATGGATTCCTGGAGAAGCTCCTCTAAGGTACCCTGAGTAGTGATTTCAGCTTTGAAATATATTAAGCTCTGTGAAGAAGGGGACCATATTCATTTTGTTCCATACTCTGGGCCAATACTCATCAAAATTTCCGGCACATGTGTCCTTCAAAATATTATAGATAAAATGATTTTCCCAAGAGCACAGAGAAGAGCACAAGTGATGGTAATATGGAGAGATGTCTAGGATCCCATACCTCAGACTCTTAGTGCAATGACCTTCTGATGTCTCTCCCTCTCTCCCTTTCTCCTTCCTTCCTTTTTTCCCTCTCAGGTCTTGCACTTTTGTTGAGACTTATGTCTCTAGACTCAAAAACATCCCACATTTTCAATTAGTTTTAAAGCTTTAAAAGTTGGGTAAATATATTAGGTTTTATTTTGACGTTACCATATTTGTGAGCTTTTATTGAAATGGACTTTTTATGTGGTTGGATAAGATTGAGAGTTACTAATCATAACTACTGGGATACATGAGCAAAGAAATCAGGTCTAGACTAAACTAAGTAAATAACACCATTAGGAAGGACCAACAATAGGACTGAAATAATTGAAGTTCAGCAAAGGAGGTTCCTGTAGATTCTAAAAGTCTTGGTAGCCCAGGAGGCCTAGAAGGTCAGGGAGAGGCAGGCTAGACATTTTTAAAGCAGTGAAATGCAGCCAAAATCTGGGAATTCAAGGTGAGAAGAAAGAGCCCCAGTAAACAACGTTGGTGAACTTCAGCTCCATGGATAAGTCAAGTGTGGGTCCCCTAATCCACAGGTGGTTAATTGTAACCAGAAGAAATCAGAAATCTACTGGTGATCTGTCTCTAGGGCCAAGGCCAAGATGTGATTGACTTCACAGGAAGGTAGTGACAATAGCTTAGCTAACTTTGCTTGAGAGTTCTTCCATTTGATTTTTGCTGCGACTTACTTCATTTTCATGCAAAAAGGATGAATATATCTTTTCTCAAAATAATGGAATATATGTCCAGGTGGACCACTGATAATCTGATTTTTCAAAGTCATCAATATGTTGTACACTTGAAAAAAGGAAATTACCTCATAAGAAAATGTTTCGAGAAAGGTGAATGAAAATGACTAGAACCACTGGTATCTGGATATAGTTTTAAACAGAAGATTTAAATATTTTCTTCACAATACTTATATGTTGTGTGGGTCCAGGGTCAACTCAATTTAGAACCATGAATATGAGCAAGGAGCAGACTGTTGTGGTAACTGTAAGCTAGAGTCTTTTATTTAGCTCTGTGTTTTCATGGGTTTTCAAGCACCTCAAACATAGAATTTCCAATCATTCTCAGGTATAAGTTCTGTTGGATATTCCTAGCCTTATTATATTCACAATAACAGAATGAACATAAATATTCCACTCATTTTTTTTCTTTTGGAATGCGTAGTTACTCTGTTGTTACTGTCTTTCCACCTGACAGCTGTGTGTGCTTCAGTGTTCCCAGTGGCCTTGAATGGGGGCGTTCATCCTCCATAGTTCCCTGTAAAGTAGGCAGGTTGTCTCAGTCTCCTTACCCCTACTTTTATACCCGTTTGTTTTTTCAGTCCTCTATTCCTTTTCTTTCACTCCTACTTGCAGTCCTACCTAATGTTTTTCTGTTGTCCCTTAGCTTATATCAGTCACATAATACTTTGTTACCTGTTCCTCTCCTGCCTCCATCAAAGTTCACAGAACTGAGTTCCAGTCCTTCACAGTCTTATTCTGAACAAGATAACAGAACGTGTCTAATCCTTTTATGAAAATATTCTACTTATCTCTGAACATTATGATAAGAGACAAATATTTAACGTTCGGGAGTTACTGCAAGTGGTGGGGACTAGAAGCATGGGGCAAGCTATGATGGAGATCATTTTGGATGAAAAAGTCTTTCAATTTCCCTTACATCATGCCAGGAAGGCAAAAACCTAAATGTTGGGCAGGTACCATGCGATAGACTATCCCTGCCTTTCTTTTTAAAAAAACTTGAGAAGGGAAACAGGGACATCACCAGTGGTGGTGTGATTCCTTCATTTATCAAAAGAAGCATGATCTAAATGAGTCCAGGTAAGATTAAGTAAGGAATAAGATAAAAAAAAAAAAAAAAAAAAAAAAAGAGGGAGAGAGAGAGACTTGTTATTGAAATCAGCCAAACTCATAGCCTGGGGCAGGCATTTGTGGGCAGCTGAGTCACACTGCCTTGGGATTAGCCAGCTTTACTTTACATTTTAATAATAAAAAGTCTTGCAAAACTGCTGGCATGTGAGACAGAGGTATCCAGAAAGTCTTGGCATCTTTTCCGGCAGCATAGCGTGTCTTAGGGAAGAGACTTGTGAGAGCATGGTCCATGCACTCCACCACCAGGGAGAGGTCCAGGTTCACACAGGATGTGTTGCCTTTCGTTTTGTCTAGACCTGTAAAAAAAAGAGGGAAAAAGTATATTTATTCTTTGTCAAAAAGGGAAAAAGAGTATGTGAGGTTAGGGTGCAAAGAGGATGATGCATATGTGGGAATTCAAACTTGCCATTATAATTGAGGCCCATGGTAATGGGTTTCTGTCTCTTCCTCAGAAAAGCATGCAGGCGTGCTTTCTTTAGACAATTGACTCTTAAACTTGAGTGGGCAGCAGAATCTCTTAGAGGGCTTGTTAAAACTCAGATCACTGTGTCCCACCTCCAGTAGGTGTAAAGTGAGGTCCAAGAATATGCATTTCTATCAAGTTTCCAGGTGATGCTGATGGCATTGGTCTAGAGACCAAACTTTGAGAAGCACTGCTTTCGAGCAACGAGGTAAAGATACTTCATAAAGTCTATGAGCCTCCTGAGGCCAGGAAATTATGGGTTCGATTCTGAATTTGTTTTAAGGGAGTACTATGTTTATAGGAAATGTGGGTATACACGTTGTTTGTGCATGTGTGTGCAGGTACTCATATACCATGTCTCTATAACCCAGTGAATAAAGAGAGAGTCATTCCCCAAAAGCCTTGACTCAGGAAGCTAAACAAATCCTGGTTCTCAGGCAAGTGAAGTGTTTGAGTAACGAGTTAAGGTACTTTTGTAGAGGTAGGTATTTTATCAAGAACTTGGTAATGGCTTGGAGCAGTCCTCCTATGCTCTTAAAACACACCTGAGTTGTGTCTTCTCAAGGGAAATGTATTATTTTAAATCTTTCTTTCAACTTCAGGCCCCAGTAGACACAAGCTGTTCAAAGAGCCTAACAGGTTACCTAATAAGTCTTAGTGGTTACTTTAAACTCCTCCTGCCCCACCCTGGGGAATGCAGAAAAGTGAGCTTGAATTTGTGGTCTGCTTTGGCACTGAGTCTTGCTGATCCCTAAGTCCTGACTTGGAAAACTCTAATAAGAAAACCTGTGTAAAATTGGGTTTGAAGTCAACTGGTACTTCTGAGACAGGACATTTCAAGGGCCAATGCAAATATAATTTCGAGATGGAAGTTGATGATATATTTATATGCATTTAGAAAGTATCAATGTCAATATCAATAAAGAAAGCTCTTTTAAATGAAAATTTTGTTTCTGAATCTACTCAGAACCTTCAGAGTTGGTAAGGGAGTTAGAAACAGCATTTAATGGCAGTGGTTTTAAACCTACAGCCACATGTCAGCACTGTCAAACCAGATGTTCTAGTTTATATATATATGTATGTATGTATCTCTGTGTGTGCGTGCGTGTGTGCGTGTGTGTCTGTAATGGGTGGGGTGGTTGGGGGAGTCAGTCATTCTAAAAACCTCCCCAGGTGTGTCCTACTTGGTCTTGGCTCCACCTTGCAAACTCCTAGCCTTGAACTTTACTCCAGTTGGCTGTCTTACCAAGCTCTTGAGGAAGATCGAGGTCATAGTTTGGAGAGACAGAGTGACACTATTAGGAGGGGCTTGGTCCAGCTCCGAGCAGGAGCTCAGGATGAGTTTGAAGAATATCAAGTATACTTTAACAGGGCCAGGGAGTTTGAGGTGGAGGTGCAGCCCTGATACAGGAAGTTCGACCAGCTCTGTAATGCCTTGTTGACAGTATAGTGTGGTGCCCAAGAATAAATGGCAAAGTGAGGGTAACTGGATACAAATCTAGCTTCCACTTACTTACTAATTGTGCAACTTCAGGCAAGTTACTTCTCTGTGTCTCTGTTTCTACAAAACTAAGGTGGTAGCTACACATAGGGTTTATTTGGGCATTTTAAATGAAAGAGTTCATGTAAAGCTTTTATAATGGTGACAGGTACATAGAAAATTTTCACTATGTTAGCTCTCATAATCTAATATTTATTATTATTCTTCCATCCTGATTCAGTCTCTGAACTTCTGTTACTTCTTCCATCTCCACTCCCCATGCATTCCTGCTCCAGAAACTTTCTACCCACATAATTCCTTCTAGTCCCGTAAACTTTATTCAAACCTGACTTGTCACATCAAGGCTTCTTAACCAGCCATGTTTTTTGTTTGTTTTTTGTTTTTTTTTTTTCCCGTTGGTATGAATTCCTTGGGCAATTAGAGACCATCTAGCACCCTTCTGGGCTGTTGGGGGAGGTCTAAGAAGTAAAGAATAGATTTTCTTGCATGCTATACAGTCTCATTGTTTTATAGTCTCACTCGGTTACATTTTGTTGTCAACTAGATTGTAAGCTAGTCAAGGGTCAGAGTCTGAGTCTCTATGTTTTGTAATCTCTATAAGTCCTGGGACAATGTTGATTAAGTGGTTCATGTTTACCAAAAAGAGGAGTTTTGTAAAGAGGTGAAGACCATGGGTCCTAGCACAGGCATGAACAAAAGTTGTATTACTTTGGGTGAGACATTTCAGCTTCCCAAGCCTCTGCTCACTACTTCCATTATTTTTTGGAGGAGTAAATGATATATATAATTTATAAGGTGCTTAGAAGAGAAACTGGCACTAAGTAAGTGATCAATAAATGTTTATAAACTCTGAGAAGCAAAAGACAATATTGGAATTAATAGGAACATCTGATCCATACTTAAGATCCCTATTGGTGTATTATTATGAGAGCCTTATTTTTTTTTTATGTTAGAGTCTCCTTCATGATGTTTAGGACAAAGTATCCCAGAGGACCCAGGTCCCACCCAGAAACTCACTTTTTTCAAGGTAATCTTCTCCATATTGTTGTTTGATGTCTGGAGACAGTTGTTTCCAAATGGCAAGTTTTTTTTCAGTGCTCTTTACTGGATCTGACAATTCTGTTTTGAACAATCCTGGTTCGATGCATGAGACGTGCACACCAAAAGCCTTCATGTCTCGTCTATGAAAAGAACGCATTGCTGATGTTTAATGGAGGTTTATTTGGAGAAGGTGTTTTATTTGGCTGACTCTTTTCTTGTGGATCTTTTCATGGAATCACAGAACTGGGTGAATTGGAAAGGAGCATCTTGTTGGGATGGGAGGACCCATCCCCTGATCCAGTGTTTCCCTCTAAGCTCTACTCTTACTAAACTGAGAAGCATTTGGGCTAAGGACAGGTTCATTTCAGGGTAACTTATGGTGAAATTGACTAACACCTGGCCTGGAAAAACAAGTTTACTTCCATTCTAGGAATGTGAAGAGATTACAGCCGAATGAAGACATGTTGAGGGACACACTGTGACAATCTTGACTTGACTATCCTGTTCCCTATGCTGCTCAGCAAGTTTTTCATCATGTTGCCGCAGAAAACCAAGTCTATCCATTTATTAGGCAACAGGGTTTGGGGGGAATTGTAGTGTCCCTTTCTTTAAAAAAACCCAATGTATTCATTATAGGAATAATTATTTTCTATATTTAATTTATATTTCCATTAAGAATATATAAGAAAGCAATTACTCATTGTATGGCAGACTTCACCATAAGACATTTTTTTTCTATAAGACTTTTTAAGAACTCTACTGGCAAATTTAAATGTGATTTAATTTATCTTAGGTTCTGTTTTCTAGCAAGACAGCTATTATTTAGTTTTAAGTACATTTTACAAAAATGCAAATTAGTTTGACCTTGACATATTTTGAAAGGTACTCATTTGTATTAAAATAAAAAGGTTATTTTTCAACTTAATTGTCTTTTAGACACCTATCTTCTGATCTCCTTTGCATTTTAGAAAATAACAGTGCTGAGGGGTATTTGGGAAGATTTTTCTCCCCGCTTACTCATGAAAATAATGTATACTCTAAGGACAAATGGCTTTAAGCCACTCAACTAACTTTACCAGGTAAGTAAAACCAGTATGAAACCAATATACTTGCTGGGCAAGTACAGTTTTAAAAAGTACCAGCCCTTTCCCAGTTGGACTACCTCTCCTAAATTCTCCTACTTATAAAAAATTCTGGAGTGCCATGGGACTGTGGCTTGCATACACTGGTATTCGAAATACCAGTTCCACGATTTAGAAAGAAATAAATACTCCTTATCAGTTAACTGCAGCCATGACATAGCTGCATTGCAATCCCACAAATCTTTCAGTTGAAATCTCTCTTAAACAGTGAATAAATCTCTAAGTATACTAAAATATTATTATGACACTGTTGCTGAAAGTAGAATCAAGGGGCAACCAAGGAGAATAATGAAGGTACACCATGACCTTGCTGTTCAAAGTGGGATCTCTGAACCATGGGCAGTTCTGATTTAGTGGTCTGGGGTAGGTCCCAATGTTCTGCTTGCTATAAATGCAGAAAATTGGGGCCCACACCAGACCTAATGAATCAGAATCTGAATTTTGAAAAAAGTCAAGATGATTTATATACACATTAACATTTAAGAAGCATTGTTCTGACATTATTGTGTTTATTTCCTGGGAGAATCAAACCCGGCAATCTGATCAAATGGCCAAACAGAGTCGCTCTATCCCTATAAATCTCAGTAGAATAATCTAACCTTTTATTAGTAAGCTAAACCTAGATCCATGGCATAGAACACAACTCTAAAATGTGCCTTCAACAAATACTACTTGAATAAATAAGTGGATGAATTGAGGAAAAGACTAGATCCAATTTTGTCTTTTCTCTTGCCTATCATGGCACACTAAGCTGGATACCTTCCATTTGCTCCTCTAGTATTCTCACCCTTCTGCCTGAACTGTATCCTGGGAAGCCAACCTGTATTAATTATATTTGGGCTTGTATAGGGTACAGTCAATTGGGAGTACTGGAGGGAGATCAGGGGGAGATCAGAGAAAGAGGTTGGGCTAGTTATTTCCCCTGTGATGTCAACACTGGTTCCTTTTTCCCCTCAATTGAAGGTGACAACCTCTATATATCCTAGCTCTGGAAACTTCCTTGTCTCCTTCCTTCAGTCCTGTGGATAGAATTGCCCCTGCTGCCATTAATCCCTAGATACTATAATATCCTTTGGGATTTCCCTACACAACTCCCAGGTTTGTCAATAATCCTTTAAGTAAACTCTGATCTATTCACCTAATTTTAATGTGCCTCCATTCCCTATCCAATCTTGACTGATGCAGCCACTTGCAATTTAGAGGCTTTGAACTGATAGTAATTTGTTCTGGTTCCACTAAGTATCTACCCCTACCCTGCATCTTTCCCACTGAACATAGATACAAAACTTGGACAGACTGCATGGAACAGCTACTTAAGAACTCTAAAATAAAAATCTTAGCAGTTAAGGTAGGAAAGAAAATTAGACTTTAAAGCACTTGAAAAATACAATAACCAAAACAAAATATTTATTGGTTGGACTCAAAGCAGAATGGAAAAGAAAAAAAGTCAGTGCATTTGAAGATAGATTGTTAGAAATTATCCAATCTGAACAGTGGAGAGAGAAATAATCAATAAAGTGAAAAGAACTTTAGGGATTTGTGTCACAAAACCAACAATTCTAACATTTGTGTTATATATAGTCTTAGAAGGAGGCTAGAGAGTGGATTGAGGAAAAAAAAATATTTGATGAACTAATGGCTGAAAACTCCCCAAATATGGCAAAAGACCTAAACCTACAGACTCAAGCAGCCCAGTGAAACTCAAACATTATAAATCTCCAAAGAAATCCATGCTTGGAGGCGCTGAGTTGGGGTGTTTATTTGCTAAATTGGTCCTATGTTTTGAGCTCTGAGGTTGCCTGACAGCACACAGCAAAATGACATGCTCAGCGCTTTCTCATGGCAGCAAAATATCTGCCTCTGATCAGTAAACTTCTGCTCCGCGTTTCATTTGGAAATAGAAGCACCAGAGGAAAGCTGTCGTTCTTGTCCTTGGGATTGGGGTGAAGAGGTTACTGTCTATTTGTCTGAAATGTATGGAGATTTGGGTCCAGAACTTGCAACATGAGGAAAAGAAAAGGCTGCATAGCTGCGTCATTACTTTGTGATAATTTTATTTACTTTACCAGATAATTTTCTATTGAGGGTTTAAATAAAATAATATTGTTTGTCACTGACAGTAACACCAATGGAGAGACCTACCTTGGTTTAACCTTTGTACGTGATTCCTGAACTATTGAAAAAGTTGTCCTGTTGCATATAAATTTATCACCACTATCAGCATCATGCATTAAAGAAAAAAATTTAAAAAAATGTTTAAATCTCAGATCTATAAACATAGACAGGTTCAAATCTCAGTTGGATGACTTTGGACAAGTCATTTAATCTCTCTTAGTTTCACTGGGATCATCTATAAATTGGGAATAATTTAAAGCAGCAAATAGAGTGTCTGGTATATAATAAACATTTAATAAATGTTAGCAACTGTTATTTACTAATATGTCAGTGTTTACTTTACCTTAAGCAGTCATTGAAGCCTTCTACTGCATATTTAGATAGAGTATAGCCCCCTCCGCCAAGTGCAAGCCGACCCGCAACGCTGGAGACATTGATAATCCTCCCGCGAGCTTTTTTGACCAAGGGAAGCATATTTAACGTCACATTGATGAGTCCAAACAAGTTCACTTCTACAGGTTCTCTGTAGTCCTCCACTGTCAGCCAGTCAGTGGGAGCCAGTGCACCGAGAACACCAGCATTGTTGATTAGACCCCAGAGGCCTAGAACAGGGAGGAAAGAAGGGAGTTGTGGTAACAGCATCTTTAATGGAACAGCCCCTGCTTTACACAATGGTGCCATTTCCTCCTTTAGTCATACTCCTGCTTTGAAATACTTTGCACTTTTGGGAAGTGACAGCAGAAAGGGTAGGTGGCTAAATTTATATAGTTGAAGTTTTGTTTTTTGGAAACCACCTCAGAATTATTCTATTTCTGGTTCTGAATGTCAAATATAGATACTGTCTCAGTGAGACTTTTTGCTTTTCAATATCAGATATAGAGTATCATGTTAGATGGCAAGGCCAGAGAATGTTTACAAACCGTTATATGTGGACAAAAACAAACAAACAAAAAACAAACAAACAAACAAGAAAAAACCCACATGTATATGGACATGTTTATTTTTGGTTAAAAACAATTGATCATTCACTTGGCTTATTTACAATGAGAAAGATTTAATATGTGCAAAGGTGTTTGGAAATCAAGCTTTAAAATTATCTGGAGCTTTTTAAAACCATTGGTTTTAAGGTTCAGACTCTCAACTATATTGTAGAGATGGTGATAGAGAAAAACATTTGTTTTTCCCTTTGTGGACCCAAATATCTTCATCCATGAAAAAATTTCAAACTTCATTCAAGCCAATAAAAGTCCTCTAGTTCAGAATGCTGCCACGTAATGCAGAATGAAGTTCGATGGCTCACTACTCTGCCATGACTATCTATGACACCTACTCTCAAATTCTCATGCCATTGTATGCTTTCCTGTTGAAAATGTATAAACTCTGGAATCATTTTGTAGTGAGAAGCAGGTTCCGGGTTTACAGATGGCACTTTAAAGATTGTTCCCATATTCTCCTACAAATTTTAGCCCCAAATTGCTTTGCTGTGTATATGGCTCAATTAGCACTTCATGGGAGGAGACCAGCAAAAGTCAATACCTTCATCTCAGTTCTAAATCCAGCAACTGGGATTTAAGACTAAAGAGAACTTGGGCTGTGTCTCTCACACACACAGAAAGCTTGCAGCTTGGAACTACTTGGGCTACCCTAAGATTTCTCCAGTGCTCTCCAGTGTACAGCTGGTATTTAAGCTATTGAAAGGCTATTTAAAATCTGAACACATTTTATTTTACTTTAGTTACTTCACAACACCCCCTCCAGTCTCTCCAGTCTCCCCAGTCCCACATCACTCACCTTTTTCTCCAACTTGATTTTTCACCCACTGGGCAGTCCTCTTGACATTCTCTGAGTCAGTTACGTCCAGAAGCATAGTGTGAAGCCTCTCTGAGGATTCTGCCTTTAAAGCTGTTAATCCCGATTCAGTCAGACAGGCAGCAATGACATGAAATCCTTTTTTATCAAAAGTTCTGGCTGCCAAGTTTCCAAAACCAGTGTCACATCCAGTGATGAAAATGTACTTATCAGTGATGTCTGCAATCTTTAGCTGTCCTTTATAATTCCATAGAAAACCACAAAGAATTAGGAGGGCTAACACCAAAAGGAGCATTTTGTTTTTCCTGTGTACGACAGGGACACTTCTTTCCTGAACAATTAAAGATGTTGTCCTGAATGTGTAAAATTAGAAAAAAAAAATCAAATTAGAACCATCAAGGAATTATAAGCTATGATTGATGAACTTGAGATATTTTAATACATTTGAGTGGGTAAATACATGATTAAAAAAGTAACTCATATTTGATTGAGAAGATGGCCATTTAAGTGCTGAATCACTCCTCTAAAGTAATGAAAAACTAATTAAGTGATAGCAAAAGTAAATGGAAGAGATTGAGAGAGGGAGAAGAGCCACAGCAAAGCTGATACTGGTCGTTGAATTGATGTGACATTAATTTCATGTGTGAATTCATCTACCTAAAAGATAGACTCTAATGGTAAAATCTGATCTCTTGCTACTTCATGAAATTCAAGAGTAGAAGAGACAATATCTATAGAAAATGTTCAATTGTAACTGATTTATCAGATTCTTAATTATTTTCAGACTGCTAGGAAAAGTAGTGGTTTGGTGTTGGCACTACAGAAATATTTGCAAGTTGGTTTCTATTTTCTTATTTTAGTGGGTTAATGTTATCTTTCAACTCAATTCTAAGACCATTACAACTCAATACAAGGAGAATTACTGAGATAATAGCAATTTTTTTTTTCAGGCAAGAATGATTAATGAATGCTAAAACTAGTGGGTGAAATTCTGATGAGAAATGGTAATTATAGAACCTCAAAGAATCTCCCCATAGGACTCATACTAATTTAAAAAAGAACAATAGTAATTTTACAGTGGGGAGATCTAACAGATGCCACCTGAACCAAGTGACAGAAATCAAGACTACTGGTTATAGGAGAAATCAATGTCATGCTCCCTCTGCTATGGCACACTCTTCAAAAATTTCAAAGTCATGAAAGAAAAGAAAGACTGAGGGAGGTTCCAGGTGCCACACTGGGAAGAACACAGAGAACATAGGTGCAGAACTGGAAGCTGATAATGCATGGGACACATCTTTCAATTCTACCTAATGAATGGTCTGTACTCTTTAAAAATGTCAAAGTCATGAAGGAAAAGAAAGAATGAGGACTGTTCCAGATTAATGGAGACAAAAGATATCTGATAACCCAGTGTGCAACATGTGACCCTGGACAGAAAATCATTCTTTTCTTTTGTCATAAAGCACATTATTAGGTGAACTAGTGAAATTTGAGCAAGATCTGTAGATCTGATAAATAATATCGTGTTAATATTAATTTCTCAATTTTTATAATTTATTGATTATCTTGAAAATGTTCTGCTTTTTGAGAAATACACATTGAAATATTTAATGACTAAGTAGCACCATATCTTCAATTTACTCTCAAACAATTCAGAAAATAAAGCGTATATAAATACGTGAATATTAAACATATATGTATGTATATAAATAAAGAATAAAAATGTAAATGAGGCAAAATGTTAATATTTGGGAAATCTAGGTTGTACTACTCTTTCAACTTTTCCATAAGTTCTAAATTGTTTCAGAATAAAATGTTGAACATTTGGCAAGGAAAAATAAAACTTTTTTTTTTTTCTGAGAAAAGGCTTTGTTGGATTGCTTTGGGTCTCATACAAACATAGGTAAGAACCCTAGGACTCCAGAATTGAATGACCTTGGACCCCAAGTTTTCTGTCTTCTGCTTTTTGATAAGTTCACCTCCACAACTACTACAGAAAAAAGCAGTCAACCAAAGCTATCAGACGCCCTCTTCTCTTTTCATCCTTTCCATTCCCCCATCAACTTCCTCTTTCCCTAGCCAAACCCATTTTCACCTGGTGATAAGAAAACAGAGAGGGATTTTATTGTTAAGAACAGAGGTACACCTCTGGGCTTAGGATCATTTCAGACTCTGGTGTCTCAGCCTCCATCCTGAATCCAAGGATCTGCTAACTTTGACCTAGAGTTTTGCAAAGCCTGTTTTTCTTTGTCACTGGTTTTTGATAATTTTAATATAATATATCTTAGTGAAGGCCTTTATAGGTTGAAATAATAGGGTGTTCTATTGACTTCTTGAATTTCAAGCTCTAGCTCATTCCTTAGATTTGGGACAAAAGTTAACTATTTGTCTGAAATGCTTTCTAATTCCTGCTCTGCTTCCTCCCCTTCAAGAATGCCCATTATTCTTATGTTTTCTCTCCTGATGGTATCAGCTAGTTCTTGTATTTCTCTTTCATTGTTTTTTTGTTCTTTTGTTGCTCTCTCTTCCTTCTGATTTATTTCTAGATTTCTGTCTTCAATATCATTGATCTTTTTCTTCATTTGGTTGACTCTATTTCTCAAGCTTGCTATTTTATTTTTTATCTCTTGCAGTGTGTTCTCCATCTTCAGAATTTCTATTTGGTTCTTTTTGAGGGTTTAAATATCCTTGCTAAAAAATTCATTCTGCTCATCTAGTTGTTTTTTCAATTTCTGAAATAGTTGATATGAATTGTTTTGGATCTCATTGAATTTTTTCAGAAGTATAATTCTGAATTTTGTCATTTAAGTTTCATATTTCTATGTCTTTAAGCTGATTTTCTGGAGAGATTTTCTTTCTGAGCTGCTTTATCACATTGATTGTTCATAGTGTTTAATGGACTATTTCTCTGCCTGGGCATTAATGGAAGTGTATTCTGCTTTTTTTCCCAGAAAAATTTATTATATAAAGGTCTTTAAGCCTGTTGCAAAGAAAGCGTTTTTCTTTTGGTTTTTAGTAGGTGGAGTCTAAGCCTATTGGATCCTTGCTTTATATAAAGTCTTAATAATGCCTTTTTCTTTCTTATAGATATTCAATCATACTCGCTTACCCTCAGTCTCAACTCCTGCCAGTGTTAGTGACTGTTTTGGTAGCATTTGCTCAGATTTTCCTGGGGTTCTGTGGCATTGGTCTCAGAGAATATAGGGAGAGGGGACCTCTGGGTTAGGGGATGGGGGCTGCGGCTCAGCCTCACATTTTGCAACCATGGCTTGTAATAATCAACCATTGCTTCTCTGCTGTCTCTACTTCTCTGCTTTCTGCCCTGATGCCTTGGCACTGCCGCTGGCCACGTGAAGCTCACACATCTCCCAGGCAGGGTCATTCAGGGAACTCGCTGAACCTTGGTCACCCTCTCTTCTCTTGCAGGGAGCTCTGGCTGCGAGGGGAAGCTTCTTTGTTTCTCCCAGTCCACCGCTGGACTCCTGGGGTTCTGACTTGTGGTAGCTCTTATGAGCAGATCCCATGCTCAGATGAGCTGGTGTGCAGTTTGAGTTTTTGTTGTTGAGTTTAGATGTTTAGCTTATTGTTGTTTCAAGAGGAGAGATCTGAGGATGTCTCTCACTCTGCCATGTCCTGGTCACTGTTTTCACAAAGCCTGTTTTTATCCCGAATGTTATCATCAAAAAATATTGGTTCTTCTTCAGTCCCTAAGGTTCACATTTCTCTAGGTCATTGAACCAAGTCAGCCACAAACCAAAGATACCTTTGACCTCCAGTAGTAATACAGTCAAGATATCACCTCTGAGCAGCAGTCCTCAGTCAGAGTATCTGGGAGCATGACCTGTACACAGAAGCTGATTGATGACTGATTAGTTCATTGACCACAGAGAAGTAAATGAGTAACAGCAACTAACAGGGCTGCTTCAACCATACTCTACCCCTGTGGCCACCTACACATGGCTCCCTGATCTCAATAATTCAGAGAGTCAGGATGCTGACTTTAGTTGCTTGGGTAGTTTGCTTATTTGCTGTGTCTTCCAATTTATCTCACAACAAATTGCTTAGCAGAGGTACAAATCTTTTGGTTCGAGGAAAGAAGCACCTTGGTCTGTAACAGTTTTCTTAACCCTCACCCCCTGGTGCTTGTCAAGGTTCAGACTAATTAAAGAAAAGCAGATCTGCAGTCCCCAGGCTGCATGAAGACAAGTGCAGTTCTAGATATACGTCCATCAAATTGGCCATAGAGATTTTTCTTAAGCCAAAATAAACATTAGCCACTTTGCTAGTAAAAATCTGGGACACACACACACACACACACACACACACACACACACACACACACACACAGTAGAGCAGGGTTAGGAGTTCAGACCTCAAATTCAGGCAGGTAGAGGTTCAGTGCCAGTTCCTCTGTCATCAGAAGGTCTTTGGGAAAATTATTTATCAATTCTTAGTCTTTCTTTTCCTATCTGTAAAACAGAGACAATATCCACCTTGGAAAGTACTTGATAAAATAAAGTGACTAAATGCCTTCTCCAGAGAAAGAACCTTACCATGATGTCAAGATCAATGGCTTTCACTTTGTGAAATCTGCTCTATGTACTGCTCATATCAAGGCATGGGTTTCTCAACCTCTGTACTTTTGATATTTTGGCCAGGGTAATTATTTGTCCTGTGTATTGCAAGATGTTTCTCAGCACCCCTTGCCTCTACCCCTCGGTTGCCAGTAGGTCTCCTCCCCAATTGTGACAACTAAAAGTGTCACTAAACATTGCCAAGTATCTCTTGGGGATTAAAATCACCCTCAGTTGAGAACCACTCATCTAGAGCTTCTTTGTCTTGGGTGTCCTGAACTTCAGAGTACCCACAAAGTTTTCTGGAAACTCAGTCATTGCTTCCTTGGTAATGTCATATTGATGAATTTATTTTTTATACCCTTACTAGAAGTTTTATTACTTATAAATATTATTAATATCCTGCTACTGTAAGCATTAATTTCTATGATTAAAAGAAAAAAGAAAACTTTTTGTCATCAGGGGAAAGAAGACAGTGAACAAAACCAAATCAATGTATAACACCATTTTTGAATTTAGAAAGTACTAAATTAGCACCAACAGCATTTTTGAGGCCTAAATTTCTCTGAACCTTTTGAGTTTGGGCTGCTATAGACTATACTAGGGGTGCCTTACAAAGGGTGGCCAGTTGACTCTAGAATTTAGAATATGCTCTTTGAAAACCCATGGTCCTTGGGAATTTGGGGTGACCAAGTTATTTAGAAATAATGGTAATGGTTATGGTTTATTGAGTGCTTGTCATGTTCTAAGCCCTCTGCTATGATCTATAACTATTTCTCATTTAAATCTTACAATAAAATTATCTCTATTTTGCAGATGAGGAAACAAATTAAAAAATTCAGGTTAATTGGCTTAAGATACAAATGTTCTGTTTCTAGAACTGATACCTAGACTACTCTATTCTACCATTGTACTTTACTACTCTGCTTCCCTGACAGCTGGATTTCAATCAACTCTGGGGACCTGGCCTGTGCATACACATCTCCATACTACCAGTACCTTTTGTGATACTTGGCATTAAGTAAATACATGTTGTGGAAGGAAAGAAGAAAGAGAAGAACAGAAGAGATAAGTTTTGGTAATAAATTGATTAGTCTTTGAGCCCTCTCAATCATCAGGGCAAAATCATGATCATCAGGATCATCATCATCACACTTCCAATTAAATAACTTCAAAAATTTTTGAAAAGTGTTCAAGTAATACTTGTCTCATTTAATTGTCAAAAACACTTCTGTGAGCTAAGTAATATAGATATCTACATAAGGTCATTTACCTGAGTGGCTAGAACAAAATTACAATCCCTAAAATTCTAAACTGTATGAAAAGAGAAGAAAGAACTGCAAAGAGATGAACACGTTATCGGTCAATAGGAGGAAAGAAAATACTTTATCAGAATTTCCTACTATGCCACAAAGATTCAAAAGAAATCAAGAAAGAACTAATTTTCCCTTCATTTTCCATAAAAAATGCTGAAGAGTAACTACCTGACCACAGCTATTGGAAAATATTGCTGTCCTCGCTCACTTCTGCTTATTTTAATTTTCTCTTACTGAGTTTCTTTTCCTAGTTAAAAATCTAAAATAAGCTTATTTTATTTATTTTTTAAAATTTATCTTCTTCCCTTTAAAAATAAATGGCACAGTTTAAAAAAATAAAAGAAAATAATGTCTCAATGTCATTGTGAATTATATTTTTTTTTGGTAAGAAACATAGAAGTCTTTCTAGATACTTTCTCTGGCACCACTTGGTTTTGTTACCACATAACTCCACAAAGTGCTTTGTTTTAGAAAGTAATACTAAAACAAAGTAATCAATCAAACTAATAGCAATTTATTGAATCTTTATTTATTTTTAATTTGTTGCAATCATGGCCTAAGTTGAATCAACAACTAAGTTATTTATATACATTAAATAGAGCATTTACCAATAATTTTCTAAAATATTCTCTTTTTGAGGTTTTCTTGTACAAGTTTTCTTATACTAACAGTGACTGGACATGTAAATTCCTTGTACATTTAAATATTGTAAACCTGAATATTGACTTACACTGAATTCATTTTTATTTTGACCTTTTCAAGTAAGAAAAAAAAAAAATTTTAACCCAAGTGGCCTTTCACAAATTTCTGCTGTACTTTTCTTTCTGAAAAACAAACATTTGGGCCTAATGACACAAACTAAATTATGACTAATGAATTATGTTTCTGTGAACAATAAATGTTTAAGTTAGACATCTAGAAACAAAAAAAAATTAAGATGGAATGAATGGGTACTACATGAAATATGGTTACATTAAGCAATACTCCTTTGAGGGTCTGATTAAAATAATAGTAATAATGATTATGATGTTGCTTATGATATAGTTGAGATGGTATTCATCATTATGGGACGCAAGTTTCCTTACTCAGTGGGAGAAAAAATCTCCTCCATCAGGTACATTTCCCTTAATCCTGCTTCTTATAAGAGAGAGGTGTCTCACAGTCCCAGAGTGCCCTTTGTGCAGTGGGACAATAAGGTGTGGAGACATGTGTGCTTCCTCTGTAGACTCATTCAGTATCCAAGCAGAGACGTGTCAGCCACTCTTAATGTAGGGAAGACCTGATGAATTTATGTTTGGCATTTTTAGTTCTAAAGATGAAAGTATCTCTGTTTTTCATTTGCCTACTCAAAACTTTTAAATTATTATTTACCATAACATTCGTAATTATTAATAAATTATTCCTAGTCTCTCCTAGGTTTATTACTTTGCCAATACGCCTTCTGACAGTATTGACAGGTTAGGAATTATTGTTAAAGCCATAGTTACTTTATGGTCATTGAACAAATATTGCTAACTGGGAGAGATTATATATTGTACATTATTATAGCTTACAGTTACAATACTTCAAAGAAAGCTTAGAATATGAGAGAATCTTATGTATAGATGCAGAAAGTGTGTTCCAATCTTCAGTATATTTCTTTCAACCTCAGTTATCTTTAAGCAGAAGAAAAAAGCTGAGTTTTTAAAGATGGCACCTTAAGAAAGTGACATTTGTTATGAGTTTTAAGACCAACTCTCATTTTCCCCATTTGAAATGTGTGTGATAATAATTTTTTCTTGTATTTAAACATTAAGGTTTGTTTTAAAAACTGGCCCACTTTTTAAATCTCAAAAATACAATACAAAGATGATATAACATTTCAATTTCATTTTATGCAGCATCTAGCTAAGGATATTTTTAGAGCACCTAATATATGCTAAGGGATACTAAGATAAATAAAGCACAACCCTTGCCCTTGAGCAAATAGTGTAACAAGACATTTTAGAACTATTTGTACAACCATAAATTGATTTTAGTTTAAAAATTAGTTTTATTTAAACTTTCCCCCAACTGCTAAAAATCAGCCCATTGAGAGAGAGCAGCATCACAGCACCATTTGAATCAAAGTCTTGGACAAAGGCTGCCAGGATTAAGCTGCAGCAAAGCCACTAAACTGACTTTTTTCCTTTCTCATTGTATGTTGGGAGTCAAAGTGATAATAGACTTTTTATTTTAGGTAAAATACCAACCACTGGATTGTAAAATGGAGAGTATATATCTGAAGCAGGTATATTGCTGTCATCCCAGTATCCAAAAATCAAATGCGCACTGTGAGGAATTTCCTTGTGTCCTTATGACCTAACAGGCATTTTTCTCAGTCAGTTTAGTGTATATGATTGTGTGTGCATGTGCACGCATTCACCTAAACTGACATCTGATAATATTAATAAAGCAGATAGACCCAGATCAACCCTTCAGCTGGAAGCAAATCTGTGGTCACAGAAAGAAACTCAGCTAAGGTTCTTACTTTTTTATGGAGTCCCTCTTCATTCCAATTTCCATTAATTATAAGATTCACAGATGGTGTCAAATAGTCACAGATACAAAACTTAGTTATAACTCTAGGATGCTAAAATACATTCAAAGAGAGACCTGGGAGAGTTCAAGGCAAGGTCCCAGGTGACACTGAGATTACTTCTATCGTGAGATGAACACAGTGCCAATCACTGCCTTCTAATATATTACTTAAAAAAAAAATAGCAGCAATTGACCACAGCATGAAAGACAACTTCATTAATTCTGTAAGAGCGAGGAAAATCAAAGACAGTTTGAAGACTGACATGAGAAATAAAGGACTAAATGACAAAACTCAGTCATTGGTTACCTTTTTAAAGATGAATTGGGATGCAGAAGCTGTTGTGGAATGGCTGGCCTGATTGCTGATTGCAATCTGTTCTCTGTGCTGGGGGAAGGAAGAATTGTGTCACCCTGAACTTGCTGATCCTCCTGAGGTTGAGGTGCCTGGGCTTCCGTCTAGCCCCAAGTACCAAATGTGTGAAGAGTCGTCTAGCCCCAAGTACCAAATGTGTGAAGAGTCCTCAGGTTTCCTCCTCTCTCTGTGAGTCACCCTTGTTGTGACACTGGGTGATGAGTCACCCTTGTTGTGACACTGGGTGATGACTAAATCATTCTTCTATGGATGAAAGAAGCCGAGAAGCTTTGGGTCATGTGTTTTCAAAGGACTTAGAAGTATTTTTAGTAAATTAAATTTAGCAACTTTTAGAAGAAACTTAAAAATGATTAACAGTATTATTTTAACTGTAAGTATGATCTCTTGACTAGATTTGGCAGCTGAAATACTGTAACATGTAAGCATTTGTAAAGAGCCTGGTGCATTGCTTTAGTCATTTAACTTTTGAATTATGATTATTGTTCATCATCTCTATATTGTTTTTTTCTTTTTGTTAAGAAAAAAATCACATAGGAGAAATGAATCTCTGATGATTCTTTTTACCACTTTTTTTTTTAAAACACCATTGATGAGCAAGGAGATCAAAAGAAATTTAATAAAATAAGGTTTTAGACTTATTTATGAGTCTTAATTTGTGTTTTAAGGTATGACAAGGAGATTTTACTGAAGTCATCTCTGGAACTGAGATCACTGAGAATGGGAAAGGATGCTTTTTCTCTTTCCAGAATTGATTGGTTTCAGAGCTTGTAACAATTGACCTGGCATATCCTGGGACTGTGATGGAAAGCACTGAGGATGCAGGTAAGGAGGAGGAAGACATGATGTTAATATGCACCGGCCCCTCTAGCTCACCACCTCCCCCTTATGTAGACAGGCTGACAGGCAGGTACAAAGTCTACTAATTGTTTAGTTCCAGTTTCCTTATATACCAATTTATTCTTATACATTTCAGATTTCCCAAGCTTCTGTGTTCCTTTTTTATAAATTCAGTTTATTATGGTTTAGCTTGGATGAGTGTATAAATAAACATATCCACTTATCTAGAGTCTAGATACTACAATGGCCCTGTAAATTAAATGGGGATTCTTTTTTCTCCAAAAGAACAAAAAGACATGATCGAAATTTCCTCAGATTTAGTGTACTAAAAATGTGCCAAACATACTTTTCCCCCTTTAACATCCCACAAGTCAAAGTCAGGCTTAAACAGAAAACCTCTTTGAGAAATAACACACTGACTTAAATCCACATGAAGAAATGTGTAAATGATTAATATCAGACCCTTCCTATGAGCAAATTATTGTCACTGAGAGCTGCAGGTATCTGGGTGATCATAGAATAGAGAAGGAAAAGGGGCAAATAAAAGGCTAAAACGTTAGTAAGTTTCGCTGATTTAATACTCTTGTCTAGTGCAGCCCTATTTTAAAAACTTCCCAATGTGGATAAAAAAGGGGCCACATACTAAACCTGAAAGCTCAGAGGAGGCCACTGTGGTGGCCCTTACATACTCAGAGACCGAAAGTAACCACATAGGTTGGCCTGAACATAAAAATTCCTATCTAAAAGCGGGTTATTGCAGGTAGTCATATCCTGGGTCTGTAGCTTCCTCGACAAAGGTCAAGTTTTACCTTCAGTGAGTCTGTCTGTTGTCTGTTTGCATCTAAGATAACATATCTTGCAATGTCAGAGTAATCATCTTTTCCAGACCCCTCAGGGCACACCCACCACACAAAAATCCAGAGCATTTTCTCAGTTCATGAGTTTACTTGATGCAAAATCTCAATGAACTGAGAAAATTCTCTAAAGAATGCAGCTTATTTTATCCATTAGAATCAAAGGAGGAGACCTAAGGAGGGTTACTTGAAATCCATTGGTGGACGTTTAAGGGAGAAAGCAAAGAAGGCGTGAATTTCCGGGGCTGAATAAAAAGCAAAACAAAGAGACACATACTTCTTTTACATTGGCTGGTACAGGATCAATAATAACTAACATTTATTATGAGGGGGCGGGGAGGGGGGGTTAGATAACGAGGTGTTCTGTGGTCTCGTATTCTGGTGTGGTGGTTGTACCCTGAGGGGTCTGGAAAAGGAGATTATTCTGACATTTCAAGGTATGTTATCTTAGATGCAAACAGACACCAGACAGGCTCATTTAAGGTAAAGCTTGACCTTTGTCAAGGAAGCTATAGACCCAGGATATGACTGCATGCCATCACCCGCTTTTAGTTAGGAATTTTTATGTTCAGACTAACCTATGTGGTTACCGAGTTTGTAGGGGCCACCATACTGGCCTCCCCTGAGCTTGTCAGGTTTAGTATGTTGCTCTTTTTATCTCCACAGACTTTTTAAAAAAAAACAGATGTTTTGACTGATTTATATATGGAGAACTAGAGTTTTTGCTATGTCTGGATTACTCAATTCCAGTGGACTTACTTTTTAAGAGTTCAGTTTCAATAGCCCTGACACCAGGGATGGAACACTTGTTCCCCTTGTCAAATAGTCCCATTTAGGTGTTTACTTAATGGAATCATTTATCAGCAGCATTTAATCTGAGTTGTAATCATATCTGCATTCAAATTTACATCTTAAGTGTTCAATTTTCTTTCATCCGGTTTCTTAGTAAGGCAACCTATCAAAGTGCTACTTTGTTCAGAACTCTCCCTACATTAGACTTCTGGTCATCAGAGGTGGTAAAAAAATCCAGAACCAAATTGCCAGTCTATTTTTTTGCTAATTCCTTTTTAAAACAGAAGATTGTACTGTAGATTTCATTCAAATGTAAATGTCGATGTTGACAATTGGACTGTAATTATATAGGGGTAAAGCTAAATACTGCTACAGACAAAACACTAAACATGACTCTTCTTTTTCTTCTAAATCCTTATTTCCCATATTTCTGTCGCCAATTTCTGCCCAAGGGTTCCTTCCCAGCCCTTTTCAGACACCAAAACACAAGGAGAATATCCAGATTCAAGGATTCTCAGGTGACAGACATCAGATTGTTTAGTAACTGCACCAGGCTGGGCTGGGAGTTGTCTAAGCCACAGAGAATCCAGAAACGGAAATGAGAATCCAATGGAGAAAAGCACTTATCCCAGCACTGCAGGCTGTGGTGGATCCAACTCCTGGAATAAGGCAGATGTCACTCTTGTAAGGGTGGCCAGGAGGGCAAAGTTCTTTACAGAGTGTGCATGTTGACCTCCTCCTTCCTGGCATATTAATATAATTCTCTCTCCAAGGTCACCCTTAGTGGAGTGCATTTCTCTTAATAACTATGAGTTAGTATTATGACTTTATATTTTTAAAATTGTACTTTGTAATTTATACCTCCTCCATTTGTAAACAGACAGTTCTCTTATTTCCTCTCTGAAGGTATCCCTTGCTACAACAATGCCTCTGGCATGTGAGCAGCTTAATTGCAAATGCTGCCCATCAATGCATAGCTAGGCTTGGTCAAAATTAGGAGCTTTGTTACTCAGTTGGCATTTCTCGACTCTCCTAATTCTAAGATGATGCTGGGCTAATCTTTTGTTCCCCTATACTGAAAGATCCTTGGATATACTATTAGGGACTGAGTCATGGGAATGTTTGGTAGATTCTTTGAAGATTTTTCTTATTTGCAGCACACATGTCCTTTGTAGCATATTCAAAAAAGAGGTCTTGGTTTGAAAGGTGGGATGGGGAGAATTATACTGGGGAGCATTGTTCTGAAAAGATAAATAGAGTAAGAGAAAAGATGGAGAATGGAGGTAAGTCACCAGAAACACTAGTGATTCCTGGCAACAGGGAGACTTACAAGAAATAAGAGTAGAAACTTAATAGGAAAAATGTGACTCTCACAGAGGGGAAGAGGTGGGTACTCATTTTGATGTGACCATCACATGTAGAGCATTAAAAAAAATGTTCCCTGGCTTAAGAATAATCCTCTTGCTCAGTTTCCTGGTTTCCTCTAATTCCAAACTTCTTTTCCCCAGAATCTTAGCTAAGATGAATAAGGATCAAATGAAATTAAGAGCAGATGCCAGATACACCCTATTGCATAACACACAAGTACTGTCCAGTAGGTAAAAGCTTACTGTGATCCATAAAATGGAGAGAAGTTAGAAATAACTTTCAGCATTAGAGATAACTCTCTTCAGACTCTGTGGATATTTTAAATTTTGTCCTGTGACAGGCCTCTGTTTGGCTCATGATATGTAAAGATGAATAGATAGGGCCTTTTCTATTGAGAAATCGCTCATCATTAGTTCAGAAATGGCTGACTAAGGAATCCCATGGAGCTTTTTCCACTTTTTGAATGACTCCCACTCCTTGCTGGCTCCCAACTCATGACTCTCACTTGTGACTATTTTTCTGCTCTTTGAGACTGTGTTAGATTGTGTAGGAAAGGGTGATCTCATCATTAGCTGGTGAATATGTGAATCTCTACAGACTTTTTTTTTGAAAGCTATTTGGAAACATCAATTAAAATAAAAATAAATATTATTTTTGACCCAGTAATCCCACTTCTGGGGATTGATCTTATCAAAATAAAAGCTAGTGTATATGTGAATATGAACAAGATGTGTCAACAAGAACCAGGAACAGTTATTGCCACTGGAAGTGGGATGGCTGAGTAAATTCTGGTGGATATACACATGGGACATTATTTTGCAGCCATTAAATAGAACAAATTAGAACTCTACTACTTGGCCTGGAATGTTCTCCACAACCTTATTTTTGAAAGGCAAACAGAGAATCTCTGTGTGCATGTGCATAAAGATATTTAAGTGAACATGGAGAAAATATAAAGAGATATGCACTGGGTTGTTAACAGAGGTCGCCTGTAGATAGGTGATGTTGGTAAAACAAAGAGTGGATGAGGCAAGAGAAAAAAGACATTTAAAAAAATTGTGCTGAAAATGATATGATCCAACACAATGCCAGCTAGGAACAAGTCCTGCTGCCAGAGAACCTATCGAAAACAAAAACACCTTGAGTTTAATAGGGCCTTTTCATCCACTTAATAGTTTCTAGGAAATACAAAAAATAAATGGGGTAAACTATTCTCTGGGAGTCTAATCAGCAAAACAAGGGGAATTCTAAGGACAAATAACTTGATTTACTTAATAAAAGTAAATCATACCTCCCCAAAATGAAAAGAAAATCGAATGATTAAAGATTTATAAGATGTAATAACCAATTGCAGCATATAAACCTTAATTAGATCCTAATTCAAAGGAACACACTTTAAAATAACAATAAGTTTCACTTATTACAATTTTTATGAGACAATTGGAAGTTTAAATAATGGATAGTTGATTATATTAATTGTTGTTAACTTTTCAGATGTGAGGATAGTATTATGGTTATTAAAAAAAGAGGAACTTTATTGTTTAAACGAAGCCAGAATTAGTCAGGGGTTTTATGGTGGAGCTGGTGATGGATACGTGGGAGTTCAGGATACTAATCTACATTTATGTACAGTTAAAATATTCTATTATAAAAAGTTTAAAATATGATATAACCACAATCTGTTGTTTACATATAAAATGTAAATTGTTAATTTGAAAGCAAACTGCCTATAAACTAATTCGAGTGCAAAATCCTGGGAATGGCAATATTGTTAATGAAACCAACCGAAATAAAGGACACATTGTTGTTACAATACCTTGTTGAAGTTGGTTGGCTGTAGGTACAAATAACATCCCATAGTGAAGTAGATCTGAACTAATACAGGTTAATTTACCAGCTATTAGTGGTCCTTCAGTGTGATGCCAAACGTTTGTTAAGTAAATGTCCCAAATGAACGTCGTACCTTGCATTTATGATGTACTTGGAGTATTTCCTGGCTGGTAGCTTTCTAAAAAGTTTACCATAAACTTATCCCAAACACTTTCTGATATCAAATACATATTCTTGTGTGCAGTGATTTAAAAGAAAAAAGTTGTATTCCATCATATGGGTTTGCTTGGCTAACCGCCTATAATTGGGCATTTAGATTGCTTCTAATTTTTCATTATCAGGAATAATGTTTTGAAGAACATGTTTAACTGAACATTTGCATAAATCTGATCATTTACTTAGAATAAATTCCTAAAATTTGCATGTTTATATGGTTAAAGTTTGTAATAGATTGGTTCAGCAATGGACAAGCCTCTCCCTATCCACGCCCTTATGTGTAGTCTCTTCTTACATTGATCCTTCCCATATTAGCCACGTGGCTTGTTTGGGGCAGTAGAGCATCAGTAGAAGTGATGCAAGGACAGGCTTTAGAAAAGAGCACATTTGTGCCTGCCCTCTTGTAATGCTGCTACCATATAAAGTCTGGGCTAGGCTGCTGAAGTCTTATGGCACAGCTCTCAGTCAACACCAAAGCACCAAACATGTGAATGTAAGGGATTGAAATTTCCCTCCCCAAAATGTGTCTCTGTGTCATACAATTATTGTAGGCTGTTTATTTTCAAGAAACAGCAGACATAGAAGAAACTCTGAAAAGCAGATAGAAGTAGTAGTAGAAGTATGTGAATATATAGTTCGTCCAGCACCCTTTTTTTGAAAAAACAATCCCTTCTACTTTGCAAACTCTGAAAATAAAATTCTTCTCTTTCTAGAATCTGTTGTTGTTCCTTGCTGTGGGTCTTAGTTGTTTGTTGAATGACCTTTCTAAGCTTTTTTGTTGATCTTTATTGCTGAAGTCTTTATTTCTTTAATTTAGTAGTCAGTAGTTTGATAGAGACTTCCTTAAATGGTTAGAGCCACAAAAAAAGAAAAGAAAAAGAAAAAATTGTTTTCGGGTCTTTGCAGATTGACTTGTGTTGGGCCACTTTTCAATGTTTGGTCAAGCCCTTTAAAACTCTGGCCCTTCACTTCCTGCTTATGCTGAGCCTAAAGATCAGCTAGAAGTGAAAACTTTCAGTCTTCTCTAGCTTTTTTCTGAGCACACATGATGTCCTGGGCATGTAGAGGTCATTCTAAATTACCTGTTATGCTCAGGTGTTTTTCAAAGCCTTTCTACCCCCAAACAGTCTCACTCTCCAGTGTTTTCTTCCTTGATTTGTCATGTCTAGAGTTTGGTCCCAGGGGGCAGAAGTTGGTTCATTTGGCTGTCAATATTTTTGAGGAACATTCCCTACCCGGAAAGAATTCCAATTTAGGTGGAACAAAGGCAGGCTCCTTTTGCTAGTTCTTCAAGGAATTCACTGACAGCTAGGTCAAAGCAAATGTGATTCTTTGGGAACAAAATGTTCTCTACTTTCTCCAGTATCATGTTTTCATACTATGGATTCAAGCTGCCATTTTGAAGACCCTCATGGTGCTGGGGAGAGGGACGGGGTTGGGGCAAGGATAAGTTAAAAGGTCATAGAGTTCTCTTACTATGCTTAAGTTTCTCCTGGTTAAATGTTAATTTGGTTGCTGTAAACCTTTGCATGTCTTCAAGAGCTCCAATAAAGTAGATCCTTACAGATTTTGATAGATATTTTTGGTGTCTGGGGAGGGACAAGCCTCTTGAGGCCCCTACTCTGCCATCTTCACTGATGTTACTAATTAACATGGATAATTTTTGAAACCCTTTTGTATATCTCCAATAGCAGATTGATCCAAATACTAATAATTTAGCATACTTTCTTCTTTGATGATGGTGGAAGATAATGACAAAAAAATTTTTTTTCCAGCTTAATGTCCGATTCTCTGATATGCCAAAAAGATGAACTATTTGAAAAACTTAGTTTTTAAAATCCACTATTAGAGACTCTTCTGGTTTTTAATCTACATTTCTAGAAGCTGGTTTTTAATCTCTTTTGCTTATCCACCCTTGTTTTGACCCAACTCTAAATGTTGGAGTCCTTCAGAGATCAATGGTAGAAATTCTTTTTATTCTTTACTCTCCTAGGGAATTTTATATTCCCATAAACCCATAAATACCAGATATTCAATGACTCCAAAATTAATGTCTCTAGTCCAGAGTTACTTGCTGAATTCCAGACCAATTGCTACTTAACATTTCTCCTGAGCACCTCACAATATTTCAAAATAAACATATTAAAAATGAAATATTTAGTTCTTATTCCTACAATTATTTTTCCCCACAGTTCTTCTTCATCTTACTAAATGACACTACTATTCATCAGTCATTTATTGTGGGAATGTTGGAGTCATGTTTGACTCTCTACTCCTCCTGTTTCACAAACCTATTAATTTTAATAATTAATAAATAACAATTAATCTTATATATATTTCTTGAAAGTAACCAATTCTTGACAACTTCACTTCCAGTACTATAAAATAAGCTGCATACCATACTGTGACTGTAACACTACAATAGGCTTCTACCTATTTCCAAGCTTGCCCCCTCAATTTGCCCTGCAATTAGAGTGAACATTTAAAATTGCAAAATAGATCACATTACTCTTCTGCTGACTCATAACTCATTAATGTGGCTCACAATTCTGGATGATCCAGCCTACTACCCTTCTGTCCAGCCCTAGGTCATACCTCTCTGTCTCTTTCTCATCGTTCTCCAGCCACAGTGGCCTTTTAGTTACTCTAATCTATAAGCTTTCTCTTGCCTTAGTGCTTTGTATGTGCTATTTTCCCTTAGCTATTGTTCTATCCCTCTCACCCTTTTCTTAGCCAATCCTTCCAGCATCCCTTAGAGCTAAGTTAAATCCCTCTGTTCAGCTCTCCCATAGCCTCTTGAACTTTTCTTTAATAGACATTATAAACTTTATCATCATTTCTATGATTATTTGTATGATTATTTATTATTAGTTTTCTTTTGGACTATAAGCTTCATGAAACAATGTTTTGCTGATAATTTCTATCCACAGTGCCTATCAAGATGCCAAACTAATAGTTGTTAGTAAATAAATATTCGTTAAATGAATAAATTAAAGAATGAGTGGATTAGGAGTCAGAAAAAGTTTTATTCTGGTTGTTTCTAGAGGTAAGAACATGAAATGTTTCCTGGGCAACTGCCCACCTTCCAGCAATGAGAGTGAACCTTTACTTTCCCTGGTTCTTCTCCCTCTTATATGTGTAAAGAATTGTTCCCTTTGTTCAAGCACTTTGCTGTGGATTGGAGGAACTGAATGCCAGGATGAGCCAAGGGCAAGAAAGGAGTCTTCTTTATGTTCACAATGAACCAAGAATTACCAGTGAGGAAGGAGAGAAATTAACCCCATTGGATGATTTAAGAAGTTCAGAAGGCCATGGGTTCATGCATAAAGAAAATATGGGTATGTTTTCTATCATACATTACCTTATTTTATTCAGATACCAATCTGATCACACATGGTCTAAGAACACTAAAATAATAAACCAAATATAATCAAATTTAAAGATTGGGCCTCAGGCATTATACCCAGTGATGCCACACTTGCTTATGATTTCACTGATATAAAAACACATCTATACCTCAGTGGCCTTTAAACCATCTAGCACAGCTTCTGTAACTATGAGCTGTTTACAGCTTCCAGATTTGAGCACTCTTGAATATTTTTTTTCCAGGCTTCATTAGTTGTAGGAATCTCGGCAGGGGTTGAAGGAACCAGCTCAGCCTTAAGGTCATGCCAAAATGTGTAAGTCCATCAACATTTATCAACACCAGAACCTTCTCAGTGGTTGACCATGGTTCTAGGATGGAAAGTTTGCCACTCTGAATGGCTGACTAAATTAATTATAGATATTTTATAAGAGTAATAAGAAAATGACCCAGAAAGTAGAGATGTGGAGAAGAGAAAAACTAAACGCTTTTAGGGTGGATTTGAATTGGCAGTGACACATCAGGAATCAGGGTGAGGGAGAAGAGGGAAGTCAATTATCACTTAGGTGGGGAATCATTGGGAGAAGCCATGAAAAATCATTAGAATGAAGATTTGAGATGAATCATTAAAGAGTCACTTAGTAGGACTGTTTCTTCCTCTTCCCTTTTCTTACTTTCTTGTGTCATTTTCTGAATTTCCTGTGATCAAATCTTTACAATGTATAAAATTGTGTGTGTGTGTGTGTGTGTGTGTGAATGTGTGTGTGTGTCCATGTGTGTGGTGTCTGCATGTGTTTTCCTGTATCTCCTTGAAAAATAGTGATGCAATTTAGTTTGTGGAGCTATCTAAGAATGTTAAAGAATATCAGTTGGCATATATCTAGTTGCATAGGAAAAAATATCCTGGTAATTAATGGTGGCTTAAGTAATGAAGGCAATTATTTTACATTATTTGAAATTTGGAGGCATTTAGTTTTAGGGTTGGTTCAGTAGCACAATCATATCGTTGAGGCCCAGGCTCTTTCCATCTCTCCATCCTGCCATCCTCAGCATGTAGCTCTTCATCTTTTATTATGTCCTCTCATGGTCACCAAATGTAATTCCCTAAAATCTGACTTTGAAGGAACTACTGGAACTTAGAATATGATCCCTTGTGAATTTTGCTTAGGTTTGGCCCACACACACGCGTGTGTGCACACACACACACACACATGCACACCACATTTATTTATACTAAAAATAAAGATATATACAACAGTTCAGAAGGAAAAAAAAGAGCTAGTGCCATCATTAGTAATATGCCCATAAGTAACATGTGAGGGTCTGAAATGAATTCCTGAGAATTCAGGCAACTTCCTTTCCACACCCAGTAAAGAACTGAGGATGTGGCAATTGGCTAAAGTGGCATGGGTTTGTGTCTAAGGGTAAGGATACCTGACTGTGTGCTGGGAGAAATAAGTGCAGACTCTGAAACAGAGCCTGCTGATACCCCTGGGCTGAATTGGGAGAGAGTGCCTAGTGTTATGGCAGCCACCTTGACATTTCTATAAGAATTAGATGCAGGTTGAACTTGGCTGCAAGTCCTTTATTTTATCCACCTGCGTTTGAGGTTTGATGCATGTAGCCAGTGTCCCCTAGTTAATCACTCTGAATCATTATTATTTAAATTTGTGATATTCTCAAATGTGTTCCCAGACAAATGACACTGAGAAGCAATGAATCAGAAATCAGATCTAGATAGCTTACTGCTTTGAAACAGTGTTTCACCAGCTATGTTTTCTGATGTATTTTGGAGTCACCCTGAGTTACTAAAAGTGGGACTGGGGAGCTCTGAACAGCCATTTGCAGCACAGCAATCAAAATAATGTGTTAGCCTTCATGTTTCCCCATTAACGTTCAAAATATTAGTTTATTAATATCCACCTAGATAGAAAAGCTTATGTAGAGAAGTGGAGTTTTGTTTTATGAAGCTATTGAATTATTATCTAAAGGCACAATTGACTAATTTGGTAAAACTGGTTTCTTCCTGCAAAGGTATGTCATATTAAAAATAGATTGCCTCACTTTAAGCTAGGGAGTAGTAGATATCACTCACACCTTACTTCTAACTTCTTGGCCTAGATCACTGTGACCTATGCTTGACTATTAACAAACACCCACTTCCTACCACCTCCTCTTCCACCACAACAAAGGAATGGTTTCTGAGACTGATACATCACTTTAAGAAGGGAGGTGTCCTGGGTGAAGCTGAGACATGAAAACTCAATCCAGGCAGGCTTACCTCTCTCCAGTGAGAAATGAGTTTATTTTATAATTCAAGTCTCTACTCAACACCACAAGCATAAACACTTATTAATGAATTTTGTTTTGTAGTAGGATTCTCTCTGATTTTCTTCTTTATTTATTTTACCAGTTCCTTTCCCTTCTCCAATTACTGATGTTCCCTTAGAATAATTATTATTTTTTGTGTGTTTGACATGATATGTGCAATGATGAGCCTTTACAGACAGACAAGAACTACTACACTCGAGAATATGAGAAAAGGTTTCCTTATGAGTATAATGTATATTTTTGTGTCAGTTTTCCTGTCTAGGGAGGTAAATAAAAATAGAAATTTTGACCAAGTATAGAGTGCTGAAACAGATAAATAGCTGTGGATATCAATGTATGCATTTCATTCAGATAATTGTAAATTACAACTTGATAAAAGTATGATTTAATGGTTTTATTTGGTGGTGATAATTCTATAGAGGGAGCATAAAACATCTAAAATATATATTGAGGTTACTCATTTCACTACCTTTAACTTTTGTTGCCACTATCATTTTAAAGAAGCATGATTTGAAGTCTATAATGAAGTGTTGTATGTGTTCAGGGTTTTATTTTAAGTGGCCAAACATGCGGGGCCTAGAGGAGTTCTAGGAGCCAAGGTCAGACATGAAATAGGGATGGGGCAGCCTGTACACTGAGCAAAGGGGATCCCATGCTTTTTCATTGTACTATTCTTCCCTGCTGTGCAGTGAACTAAACTACAGGAATTGTTATCTATAAATCTTGCTTTAAAAACACAAAATTACCCAAAGAAACTTTAATTTAGATGTTTTTTTCCTCTGCTATTTCCTATGCCACAAAAAACATAACCAATTTTAAGTGTCAACCTAGCTTTTAACAGCTTATAATGATTTTCAGGGTAGTAATAACCAAGCAAAAGAGTCTGTCATTGTTATACAGGTGCAAGACGACTTTTCTTGGACTGAAGTTTCAGTCTTAGGCTGTAACTTATTCTACTGGCATTGAAAACCCTTCTTTGCCTGTGTTCATCTGTTAAGGAAACTCAGATGCCACTGTTTGCCAGAACACAAAACACTGTTTTCCAGGCTCTCTTCTCTGGTTCTTTTCAATGCTGCCTGCCTGCTTGTGTCCTATGACCTTTCTCATGCTGTATTTCTAACCTGGTACTTCTAATACTTTAAGACGTAACTCAAATCCCCTCTTCTCTGAGAATTTTTTTCCTATTATTCCTGTCCCCAACTGCTATGGCAGTTTTTAAATACCTATATTGAACATTTTGATATTTGATGTTGGTATATTTAATTTTTTTCCTTAATTGCTTTTTATGTTAAGCTTTATTTTTCCCTTTAAAATTCTAACTTTCTCATGGATACTTTATCAAGGCAATAAGCATAACACCTGGCATGGTGTCTTACAAATAGAAAAGATTCAATAAATTTTTTTTTGAATAATCAAGAAATAAAGTAATGATGACTTCTTTTGTCCTATAGTGTTTAGAATAATCCTCAATATATTTTTAAAACAACTACTGGCTAAGATCTATTTTTATCTTTTGGGGCCCTCCCTGAAGTATTTTTGGCTATGATTTTGAAACATGGTCCAAATTGGTCTACGGTAACTTCCAAGCCACTACAATAGTCGTTTTCATGCTTGAGCGTGCAGGCAACATCCAAAGTTTCTGATTCAGTAGGTCTGAGGTAGTAGGCCCCAGGGTTTACATTTCTAACAGGTAATGCTTATGCTGCTGGTCTGGTAATCAAACTTTAAGAGCCACCTTCCCACTCCTACTATAGCGATATTGTCTACTACTGCTTTCTTACTTTACTCTAGTGACATTGACTTCCTTGTGGTTCCTTGAACATGCCAGGTGTTCCCCTGCCCCACCTCAGGCTTTTCTATTTGCTGTTCCCCCAGATATTCATGTTCTTGCTTTCTCACCTCCTTCAGATATTTCCTCACATGTTACCTTCTTAGTGAGTCTTTCTCTAACCACCTGATTTAAAATAGCAATATCTCTCCACTAACACACACTCACACATATTCATATATATACATAATCTCTATCATATCCCTTTCCTGAAATGTTTTTCTCTATTGCATTTATCACCATCTGAAATATCATATGTTTTACTTATTTGTTTATAGTCTACCCCATTCCCCTACTAAAATGTATATTCCTGAGGGCAGGGATTCTCATCTGTTTTGCTTTTTCCTGTATCCCAGAGGTTAGAACAGTTTTGACACAGTAAGCACTCAAAAGTCATTGTTTTAACTGGAGGACAGCAGGAACCACAACTCTACCTGTTTTCAGACCATAAACCATAAAGGAAACTCATGCACTGCTGAAACAAATTAAGAACAATGGGCTGAACCCTCTCTTTGCCCAGGCCTGCCAAAAGGCCAGACTAAAGGAGCAAAGGAAGGCACCATTAACTTTCTGAAGGGCTCATCTACGAGACAAGGGAGCTGGAGATGAGATACAGTAAGTCCTCAGGTAATGTCGTTTTGTCCAATGTCATTTAATGAAGTCAGTGAGAAAAAGAAAATTGATTCCTGGCCAGGGCCACTGCCTATGAAGTTTGCACGTTCTCCCCACATCTGTGTGATTTTTCTCTGGGGACTCCTTTTTCCTCCCCCACCCCAAAGATGTGCATGTGAGGTGAATCGGCATGTCTACAGTGTTCCAGTGTGAGTGAACGTGGGTGTGTGTGAATGCGCCTTGCACTGGACGAGCATTCTGTCCAGGGTTGGTTCTCACCTTCTGCCCTGAGCTTCTAGAATAGGCTCTGTCCACTTGTATCTGTACTGGGTAAAGCAGGTTGGGAAAATAATGATTTTACTTGTTTTTATTCATCTTTCTTAACTGCATGTGTAGCTCAATTTATTTAAATGTTTAACATTAAAAGTGTTTTTGGGTCTTTATTTAGAAGTTTGGTGATGTTTTTGTGATCAGAATATGCCATAGAATTTAACTCTTATTTATATCAACTAACCTATGGTAAAATTGGTTTCATTATACATGGCTTGGCTTAAAGTCACAGTTTCCAAGAACCTATCTATGATGTTAAATAAAGACTAACTGTATCTGTTGTTTCCAGCTCTAAATATTTATGCTTTTCTCTTCCCCTAGGTCTCCATATTACACAAAGGGAAGTCTCAGGACGCTAGGACCAGTGAGCAGCTCTGCTCTCACCCTGAGGTGACAGTTTCCTTCTGAGCATTTACACCCTTCAGCTGTTGTCAATAACTTTGTCCTAACAAACATAGCAAAATTCTGCTGAGGATCCTCTCCTAATCAAAGCTACAACTCCATAGCTGCATGCATTTCTGGTTTAGTGTAAAGTTCTTTTTCCTGAGTCTTATTCGGTGGCAAACTCAATATTACTACAATTCTGTGACTTCAGAAGTCAACCCATTCCATGACTTCTCAAACCAATTCAGATAGGGGGACATCTAGAAATAGTTCTTTTCTTTGCTGACCTTGATATATTGAGATTTTAACATATAACTATAATAATAATCTACAAAATTTGTGGCTAAATCGTAAACCACCTTATATCTAGATTCCAGTAGAGACAAATAATAGTGGATGCTGAATTTTAAAGCAAAATTTAGGCAGAAAAATTTTAAATTGAGAAAATTTGACCTTATCATTTAATTGGATCTTATTTTCTGCAAACTGAGAGCACTGGCTCATTGACTGCTTTTCAGAGAGCATGAGGTGGAAGAAGGTTAGCAGAGAGTGGTCAGAAGCATAGGCTCTGGACCTATTAGTTGTAGAAACTTGAAGAGATTATTTAACTTCTCTGTGCTTCAGTTTCCTCAACCATAAAATGAGAATAATGATGATAGCAAATAACTTCTAGTTACTAAGAAGCCCAAATGAAATGGTACAAATAAAACTTTTCAACTTGAGACAGGCACCCAACAAGGGCTTGACCAATGTTGGCTATTAGTCATTGTGGAAGGCCCTAGTAAGGCACACTTAGAAAAGGTTCAGCTCAGGTAGGGAGGAAGATAAAAATAAGAACATTTTGAGAAAATGAAAGGATTAACAAGAAAGAAGAGAAACAGATATGAGCAACACAGAATCCCTGGAGAAGCTATATGTGTTTATTTTATTTGGATTTCTGTTTATTTGAACATTTTAAAAAATCATTAATCTCTACTTACACAGGACTTCATCTGGTGAGTAGAGCCTGAGGTTATCTACTGTTCAGGCCAGGGTGCAAGGGTCATCAGAGCACTCAGAGTTTTGAGCAAAAGTCTGTTTCACGTGTCTTTTTAGGTAATCTGTCTCCAGGAAACTCTGGAGCATGGTCAGAAATCCCAGGGGCCTATAACCTAAGGATTGTCTGAGAATAATCTTTTAAATTGTTGGGAAAATTTTTAAGTGTTTTTTTTTTTTTTTGCTTTGTTATGTAACTTTTCAAAAAAATAAAAGGGCCTATAAAAACAAGAATTGGATAGAATCAGAATCACAGTGCTCACAACTAACTTCTTCCAAGGCAAGTCAGCAATTTCCAAAGCCTGTTGACTCCCTCAGTGGGCTTCCCCGGTACACTCTGTGTTTGAGGTAATTACTTTGAGTGTGTTCAACCTTTTCTCAGATGTCACTGAACTGCGCCTAGGCTGACCTTCAGGGCATTGACACTTAAGTAAATAGTTAATGTTTTTGAAAAAACTTGAATTTTGTGCAGTGCTTTGTAATGATAAAAACAGAAGTTGGAAAAGGTAAAATGCTTTGACTCTCTAGTGTGGAGGTCACTGTTTCTTCTGGCTTCCTCAAGTTCATTTTCACAGGTAAGTGACTTTTTCCGTTGACACCGTTTGAAGACTATGTTCTACAAGTCCATTTCCTCTAAGACTCACTTTGTGGGACGTTGTGTTTCTGTTTTACTATAGGGTGGCTTCTTGTCTAGTGTTAAATAAGATGAACTTACAGAATACATGAATGGTTTCATATTATTATATACACTACAGATGACTCTTGGTTGCTGTCTCATGTGTATATAGTAGCAATGCTATTTTAAGCAGTAATTCTTTTGAGAATCTGTGGTATATGGGGGTGTGGCACAAATGGGTGAGCAGATTGCAAAATCCACCAGAAGTAAAAATGCCAGGAAACTTTCTTAACTTGGCTTTATGAAAGCATAATTTGCTTGTACTGATAACCACAAATCTTATGCTGGAAAACTGGTGCTGGTTTAATTCAGAGCTACATCGACTTATCTTTTCTCCGACACCATGCTCCTTCCCTCATTCTTCCAATTTTCAAGAATTTAGTTATTAAAACACATGAACTCTGAATGCCTGGCTAAAGTTGGTTTCTAGAATCTAATTCCAGTTTTTTGCTTTCCCTAGCCAATAGAAATCAAATGTTGCTGATTATTTGAATGCATAGATCAAATATCCTTTACATTTAAGAATGGGAATACAGTGTGGTATTTCAAATGTTCCGAGGGAGAAATAGCTTTCTAGACATGTTAGAGAAAAATCGTGACTGTACCTAAAACTTTTAATAGTGGGACTAACAGTGGTTACTATTACATTTTTAAAGTATTGACTTATTTACAGGCTCTTGTTTTATAGAGGTTCTTTTGCGTGTAGCCACCCTCTACCTCATCCCCACACACTACTACCAATCCAGCCTTAGTTACTCTGCTCTGTAACACTCTGTAATTATCTCCATTTGAGGCCTCCATTTCCCTGCCTTGCAGTAACTGTTTACATGTCCTTTCCCCCCAGTAGATGGTAAGCTTTTGAATAATTTGCATTTCCTACCTCAATGAGTAATGGTGACAAATATTTGGGGATGAATGCTGAAGGTGGATTAGGAAGTAATTTGGGGAAAACATTGCTGACTCTATGGTTTTAAATGACCCTGAAATTGCTAAAAAATGCCTACGTGTCATTGCAGGAATCAAGTGTTAGAGTTATGTGTTGATTTGTGAAGATGAAAGAACCTTGCATGGAGAAACAAAGGAGAGCTGGGAGTGACTTTGACTTTAAATTCTACTTTCTTCAAGAGCTGTTCCTTAGTCAAGACTCTGAAAAAGGATATTCATGTGTTCCCCTAGGATCCCTATGTAATTCTTCCCCCCAGGGCTAGAAGGGTCTGGCTTTTATCCTATTCCTCAACGGTGTCTCCCACATTGTTGATACACACCATCATCCCCAAACTTGCAAGATAATACTTTTCTATTTTTCTGCCTTCTTAGTATAAGCTAACATTTCTTTCCTCCTCTACTAATCCTTGAGAAAAAGAAATAATTTGCTGAGTTTAATGATGACAATGGGGCCCTAAAAATCAGCAGTGAAAGACATTTTAAGGGCATTTTAGAAAAATAAAAGTTTGTGGCTTGGAAAGTAACTTTCAGATTCAAGAGGAGCAGGGGTGGTTCTGCTTTTCTCTCTGAGCAGCCCAGGGAAGGGCAATTTGTGGAGCTGGCAGCCTTGAAAAGTTTTACAGAGGGGACAACTCCCAAGAGAAAAGCCAAGGAGAATATTCAGTGTGATGTGGGGTCAAGGGGAGGCCACCCCACTCCTGAGCTTGGCTGTGTGCCTTTCGCTGTCCTTCAGCTCCTCAGTGATGGTTAGGGCATTTAGATCTTCCCTACCATCTTAGCCTGGATGTGGAAAAGCCTCAGCTTCTTCTTCCTGAATTCAGTTTAAGTGAGACCAACATGTTTTAAAAATAGTATTTGGAGAAAATGAAGTGAAAGCAGAACAAATCAGCCTCCCACCACCCCCAGAAAAATTTCAAAACCCAAAAGACTGACAGAGTTAAGAAACCATCTCTTCAAGTGACAAGGCCCAGGCCACCATTGGCTTGACTGTGTCACATTACACAACCTGTTTCCTTTGGTCACCTCAGGCCTATCTGCTTGGGCGTGAAATAAACTATATATGTTCCTGCTTCATCTGTGGGAATTTCTGTCCCTCCCAACACAATTTCCTGGTCTCTCTTCTGGGTGTGGACTCCAAAGTTCCAAGCCTTATCAGAGGGTTGGGGTTTTTAAAAAATTCAAATGCGATCATATTCTTCCTTTGCCTGAAAGCATTTACTAGTCCCCATTGCCCTTGGGATAAGGTCTCAAGCCCTCAATGTTAAGGATTACCAGGCCCCAAGGAATCAACCAGCCATGTCCTCTGGAGTCACTGCATTTACCACCCCGCCGACTCACTGGACCTTCTTCAGTCCTTAAATCTACTGCACTGTCTCTTGGGTCTGAGTCTTTGCATGTGCCCTTCCCTCCTTGGAGCACTTCTCTCTCCTCTTCCCTTGGCTAACTTTCCTTCATCTCCAAGGTCTCATCCCAAATACACTGGTTCCAGAGCCTTTCTTAACTCCTTAGACAAGGGCAAGGTCTTTCCTTGAGGGTCTAGGAGATGCTTATGCTTCCCCTTTATTCACAGTCATCACATTTGTAGTTTCTTATGTGTCACCTGTCTTCCTGACATACTATAAGCTCCACAAGGATAGGGCTGGTAGGAGAGCTAGAGCATTACACAGTTTTTCAGTTGGATAAATCAGGCTCTTGATGATTTCTCCTTGGACTTTAGATTATCCTACACTGACCTCATGTTACAGGAGTCAGCAAGCATTTTCCCTAAAGGGCTAGAAAGTACATGTTTTAGGCATTGGGGGGAGGGGTAGAAATGGGTATAGCTGTGTCACAGCTATCCAACTCTGCCATTATAGCCAAAACAAAATGAAAACAATGAGCATGACTGGGTAAAATAAAACTTTATTTACAAAAACAGGTGGTAGACTGAATGCTTCTATTGTGGTCATATCCTTTATCTTGGAAGGATTCCACCTCCCGGGAGAAATATTATCACCTCTGATCTCTTTTTTTTCTTTTCTTGCCTCCTCCTCCTCCCTCTTCTTCTTTTCAATTCTTCTGCAGTATCAATAGCCAGTTGCTAGTGTCACTCCCAGTCTTTACTGAAGGTCAGTTTACTCATCCATTGCTCCAGGCTGATGTCTTGAACTCACACTAGCAGCCTTGGTATAATGGTCCATGGTGGGCACTGACATTTTGTACTCTCAGGATTTTTGACTTGGTCCTGGCATGGCTTTTAGAACCTGTATCTCCTCTGGTTTTGACAGCTTCATGTTCCTGTGGCACTGCTCACTCAGCCTGTTTTCTGAGGTCTGTCACTGTCCCAGGTACTCTCAGGTGACATCTCGGGGCTACTTTCAGCTCCCTCTCTCCTTCTCCAACAATGGTCTTACACAGTGATGTTGCTAATGTTCTAAGATAGAAAAACTTTGATATGTCCTCCAGTAAAGGTCCTCTAATGTGGGTTTCTGTGTTGATAAGATTATACATTTTATCAAAGAAAAAAAAACATCAACCTGGATAGTTAAACAGAAGCATGTATAGAACACAAGTTATAGAGTGGCCAACATTCAGTGGAGGGGAACATGGCATTGGCATGGACAATTAAGAATTCTTGGGGGATTCCAGGATTAGGTGGCCAAAGTCTGCTGACTAGTGCTTAGAAATTTTGATTTCTGACTTTTCACTACTAAGGTCTCACATTCATTGAAAATAAGTTTTTCTGAAAGACCCTGAAAGTTTATTCCTAAAGAGATTTTTTAGAGATTAAAATAATTTACCATATAAAAATGCAGAATGAAAAGGAAGCAACATGGTAATTTTTTTTTAAATCTGACTTCTTTTGTGCCAGTTAAAGTAAAATTTTTTATTGTAAATTGTTTAAAAAAAAAACCCTAATTTAGGCTTTCTACAATGTATAATACCCAAGTACCTTTGCCATGTTTCAGGAAGCTCAAGAACAAATTGTTAGCCTAGATGCTGAGAGAGTAGAATTAGGTGGCATTTTTGTCTGCTTGTATTGATGGGGAAAAACAATGTGAAAAACTATCATAGCACTTCCTAAATCACAGAGTGTACCAAGTGAGGAGGCACCTATAACCCTGTAAAACAAATCTGTTTATCACTGAAAACCAGACTCCCATTGTATTTCCAGGGTTTTAGAGCTTAGTAGAAGTATTCTCCAACATCTGCTATATGATGTTCCCAGGATCTTGTCTAATAAAAAGGGAATTAACCGGTGGTAGAAAACATGGTCTAATGATATATTGGAATTTTTCTCTACACTTATAATGATATGAAGCAGTTCATCTAATATCTATTTCTGGAAACATTTCCTTTTCTGGAAAATACTATAAACAAGGCTTTTATTTATTCTTTCTAGTAATTTTGATATCTTTTGCACTTTCCTAAACTAAGCATTATAAAATTGCCACTGTCTTGGTAGGTGCATGAAACTAATTGACATTTTCAACACAATGGCCTTCAAAAGTTATCACTGCCCTTTCTGAATGGCCAGAGATAAGGCAACTAGCTTCATTTCTGACTAACAGTTAGATGCTACACAGTGCATGCCCTGTACTGCTGGAGAGTGTGCATCTAAGTAGAGCTCCTTGGTATATCAAAAGGGACCAGTGGACTACCAAAGTTCAGAGTGATGCACTGAATGATGAGAAAAAACAAACAAACAAACAAAAGAGCAGGTGCAGATATTCAGTAGCCGGCCTGGTATTCACACCAAAGCCATGTTAAGCTCTTTTTAGAAATAACCGTCTCTCAGAATACTAACTGTATAAGTCAGGGTTCTACAGAGAAACAGAACCAATGGACTATATATAGATGTGCAGAAAGAGATTTATTATGAGGGATTGATTTATGTGATTACGGAGGCTGAGAATTCCCACAGTCTGCAAGCTGGAGGCCCAGGGAAGCTATTAAACTCAAGGCCCTGGAACCAGGGTAGCCAATGGTTTAAGTCCCAACCTGAGTCTGAAGGCCTGAGAACCAAGAGCTCCGATGTTTAAGGGCAGAAAAAGAGGATGTCCTAGCTAAAGCAAAAGGGCAGCTTTAAAAAATCATGATTAATTAATTTTTTATTGAGATGTAATTAACATATAACTGTGTAAGTTTAAGGTGTACAACATATTGATTTGATACATTTATGTATTACAATATGATCACCTCCACAGCTTTAGCTAACATCTCTATCAAGTCACATAATTATCATTTCTTTTTTGTGCTGAGAACATTTAAGATCTAGCTAGACTCAGCAATTTTAAAGCATACAACACAGTACTGTTGACTATACTCACTAGGCTGTGCACTAGATCTCTAGAACTTACTCATCTTCTAGTTGCAAATTTGTACCCTTTAATTACATCTCCCCAACTCCCCCACCCACCAGCCTCCAGTAACCCCCATTCTACCTTCTGTTTCTATGAGTTCGCTTTTCTTGGATTCCACATATAAGTGATATAATACAATATTTGTCTTTTTTTGTCTGACTTATCTCACTAAATATAATGCCCTCAAGTATCATCTATGCTGTCACAAATGGTGTGATTTTCTTCTTTCTCATGGCTGAACAGTATTCCATTGTGTGTGTGTGTGTGTGTGTGTGTGTGTGTGTGTGTGTGTGTGTGTGTATGAATGGATGATTCCAAGTCTTCTTTATCTATTCATCCATTGACAGACACTCAGGTGGTTTCCATATTTTGACTATTATGAATAATGCTTAAATAAACATGGAGTACAGATATCTTTCTGATATGCTGTTTTCATTTCCTTTAATTATCTGTACAGAAGAGGGATTGCTGGATCATATGGTGGTTGTATTTTTAAATTTTTGAGAAATTTTCATATTGTTTTTCATAGTGGCTGAACTAACTTACATTCCTACCAATGGTGCACAAGTGTCCCCTTTCTCCACATCCTCACCAACACTTGTTATTTCTTATCTCCTTGATGAGACATTCCAACAGGTGTGAAATGATGTCTCATTGTGGGGTTTTTGTTGTTTGTTTTTTGGCTTATAAACAGCAGAAAGTTATTGCTCACAGTTCTAGAGACTGGAAGTCTGAGATGAGGGTTCCAGAATGGTTGGATTCTGTTGAGAACTCTCTTCTGAGCTGCCAACTTCTCATTGTATCGATGGAAAGCCTTGTGTTTTTGATTTGGATTTTCCTGATGAGGAGTGTAGAGCACCTATTCATATACTTGCTGGCCATTTTGATGTCTTCTTTGGAAAAATGTCAATTCAGTTCCTCCACCCTCCGTTTCCCTGCCATTTTGTTCATTTGAGGTTTTCAGAGGGCTGAATGAATGATGCCCATTGACATTGATGAGGGAGAGCATCTACCTATTTAAATGATAATCTCTTCTGGAAACACCTTTACAGACACACCCAGAAAAATGCTGTCCAAGTATCTGGGCATCCCTTGGCTTCCTCAAATTTACAAGCATAAAATTCACCATCTCACCAACCTCAGACAAGGTCACTCTGAGACAAGGATGAAGTGAGAAAAAGCAAGCCTGGTTCATAATTTTTTCTAAGCACAGGACCAGACAAGATCACTGTGCAGCTCACAAAATGCCAACCATCCCCCTCTCTTGCTATTTCCTTACCCAATTATAAAATTTCTCTAGCTTTCCGACAGCATCCAATCTGGAACAAACCTCTTCTTCCTTGGACCTTTCCCCAAATTACCTAACTAAAAGCCCAAGGCCTGTAATAAGTTCTTCTAAAAATTTTCCTACTGAGACACCCATGGTCCCCTGCAGGGTGTTCTTTCTTGCTGCAATGAGTAATAAATCTATATTGTTTAACTATAGGTGTATTTCCGATGGTCTTTGGCTGAAGGGCATGACAAAATCCATACTGTGCATAAATATTTATCTTTGAGAAAATTACTTTTTAATAGTAAAATAAAGATCATAAAAAATCATTGCATTCAGAAAGAGGGAAAATGTAAGCAAACTTAATGTGAAACCTAATGTGCTGAATTGCAGAGGGAACAGAGAGGGAAATGGAAAAGAGCAGTTTAGTTGATCAGCATTCTCCTCCTTAACAGAGCTTGCATTATTACAGATGACCCTAGAAAGTGAAGGTTTGGAGGTGGGACAGGTGGACCGGGTCTCTGACCTTGAAGGGAAAAGGGAACTTTAGCTATCTTCTCCATTTGTGCCAGCTGATATATAGACACAGTTTTATTTCATTTTCAAATGAATCCTGTAAGGAGGATTTTACCACCATCACCACCACTCTCTGACCTGAAAAATGGAAAAATCAGGGCCTGGAAAAGAGTTAAAAAATATATTCAGCAACATAGAGTGAAACCATAAGATATGTGAAGCTCATGGGGAAGACATATACAAATGGTCTCTAAATACTGCCAAATGTTTGCACACCAGTGGAAAGAACCATTTTTAAATGAAGAGCTAAGCCAATAAAAAAATAATTGGAGACTGAATTAAAAATGTCTTAAAATTAGATGCGATATTATAACTATTGTTAAAGTTGTTTTATAATTTTCTCATTGTCAAGAATTTCTTTCATTGCTTTTTGAAAAAAACATTTTTGGTTAAAATTTCAAAATCAGTAGAACTAGCAAATATTGCAGTCTCTGAATGTAATACTGCTATATTGGACAAATTTTGTTGAATAAATAATTTTGAATATGGTTTATTTAATTTTATTATTTGTACTGAGCTCATAAAGTACCTAATTAAATCATGTTTCTCACTCTGCTTCTTAATATTAAATTTATTTTTTTAAAATTAGTTCTTATTAAAACATGTTGATAGGTACTATCATGTTTTTTTTTAAATTAAATTTATCGGGTAACATTGGTTTATATATATATTAAAATTATATAGGTTTCAAATGTACAATTCTATAAATGTCATCTGCATGCTGCATTATGTGTTCACCACTCAAAGTCGTATCTCCTGTCACTATAATTCCTTCTTCCCCACTTTCCCTTTGGTAACCACTCAACTGTTGTCTGTGTCTATGAGTTTTTGTTTGTTTGTTCATTTGTTGCTTTCAGTTTTATAACTCACATATGAGTAAATCACATGGTTCTCAACTTTTTCTGTTTGGCTTATTTCGCTTAGCATGATAATCTCAAGATCCATCTATATTGTTGCAAATGGAATATTTCATCTTTTCCTATGCTGAGTAATATTCTGTTGTATATATGCACCACATATTTTTTATCTAATTATCTATCAGAGGATGCTTTGGTTGTTTCCATGTCTTGGCCATAGTAAATAATGCTGCAATAAACATGAAGGTTCATATATCTTTATGGATAAATGTTTCCAAATTTTGAGGATAGATACTCAGAAGAGGACTTGCCGGGTCATATGGTAATTTTATTCTTAATTTTTTGAGAAACCTCAATATTGTTTTTCATAGTGGTGTTTTGTTAATAATATCTTTGATATGATGTAATGAAAAGGGTACTTCTTTGGTCTTTCCTCCCAAAAATATACAACTTTCATCTAATCATGAGATAAATATCTTATAAATCCCATTTTAAGGGACATTTCATAAAATAACAAATCAATACTCCTCAAAACTGTCAACATCATCAAAAACAAGAAAAGTATGAGAAATTGTCACACTCAAGAAGAGCTTAAGGAAATATGATGACTTAATGTAATGTCTTACTTCCACATCTTCACAACACTTTGTACTATTAGATGTTTAAGCTTTGTCAGTATTTTGAGTACTGGTTTTAGTACTCACTGCTGCTCATTTCCCAAAAATTTATCCATTGGGGTTGCAAAATAATGATTTTTCTGATTTTATAGGTTTAAAGACATTAGGAATGGATGTTAATTTTTATTGACTACTTTTTCTGCATCTATCAAAATGATCATTTTTTTTTTCACATTGATAAAAAAAAATTTATTCCTGGGATCAACATTGTTCTTTATATGTTTTCATAAACTTATAAATTATACTTAACATATCTTATTTAGTGATTGTAATCTATTTTGAAAAGTAGTTTTATTTTTTTTATAACTTTTTTTTTGTTTCGATGTCAAGGTTATACTTATTTTATCAAATGAATTGAGAAGCAGTTCTTTTGGTTCACACTGGACTTGCTATATCCTGTATCTAGGGCTTCTTTTACAAAGGAGCACTCAAGGCCACTCACCAGCATTTGGCTGTTGTTGGTCAGTTATGCTGACCCAAGAATATTGCTGGTTGGTTGTGCCCTTCTAGTGGTTTTTATTTTTCTGATAGAAAGAGAGAGAGAGAGGGAAGGAGGGAGGGAGGAAGGAAGGAAGAAAAAGAAAAGAAAGAAGAAGGAAGGAAGGAAGGAAGGAAGGAAGGAAGGAAGGAAGGAAGGAAGGGAAGGAAAAAAGGAAGAAAGAACAGATAAACAGAAAGAACAAATAAATAAAAATTAACTGTCCATTCTTCAGCCAGAGAAAACCATAATCATTGATTTAGGTATATCTTTCTTAATCATTAGATTCTTTCATGAAGTTATTAACCCCTTAAAAAATCTGATTTTGTCTGAGATTTTTAGTGAAGGTTATTTCTTGAACCAAGCTATTCTCTCATTTAGCTACTTTGATTAAAGAAGAATAAAAGATAATTGTAACGATTATTTTATTTTATTATTTTATTTTATTTTATTTTATTTTATTATTTTATTTTATTTTATTTTATTTTATTTTATTTTCTATTTTATAGGCTTACTGGCTGCAGATGCAATTACCATGTCTGACTCAGTAATTCTTCGCAGTGTGAAAAAATTTGGAGAGGACAATCATTGTTTTGAGTCAGATGGGTTATGTAAGTGACATTTTTCTCTCACTGTTTCTTGTATAAAGAGGTTACAACAAAAGTAGAATAAGCTAGTGAAGTTTCAAGGGGCAGATAAAAAATCTTCAACAATATTTGGAATTATTACTGGACATGTTTCATACACATGAATGAGTGGTTCTCCCTAGAATCTATATAATGGGATGTCCAAAAATGCTAAGGTAAAAATGCACTAAGTATGTGTGAGTGAAAGTATCTCACCGACAAATGTCTTTTTTTCAGGCAGAATAGGGTTGTTTCAGCATTGACTATTTTATTATCTTTATTCATATATTATTGTAATTAATTATAGTAGTAATTATTTAGTGAGCTTTGCTTCCTGAGAAGAACTGCACCAAGACTGTGCTGGTCAGAATGAGAAAATGTAAAAGGGGCCCATAGCACTAATACCTAACACATAGTAAAGTTAGATGTTTCTAAGCAATTATTATTTTTTAAAACAAATCCTATAATTTTACATTTTACAGAAGAAGAACTGAGACTTGGGCAATTTTTTTAGAACTTGGCAAAGATCACACAACTAATAATAAATGGAACCATAATTTGAACAGTTCTGTCTGATTCTCAAACTCAAAATATTAATTTCCAACCATACTATAATGCCTCTTTATTAAATGGATTAAATTAAATTAAATTAAACTAAAATACCTGGAGAATCAGGCTGCGCTGTCCCATGGTGATGGTTGACATTAGTACCTTGGATATCTTCTCATGTGGCTTTCCCATACCCAGCTCCTGAACCCCCACTTCTACTTCTACCCTGCATCTGCTCTGAACTATCCTGAGGAGAATATTATGCATCTAAATCCTTTGGCTTTTACTGGCATGGAAGTGTCAAGGCATCTTATTGTGTAGTTAATTTGTGGTTTAAATTTGAAATAGATAAATTCTGATGTTTCTAAAGAACCAAACAATAAATAAATATTTATTTTACTTGGTAGTTTAAAATAATCAAGTTTTCTTCAGTTAACTTAGAAATGTTGTTCTTCAGTTGCTATTCAGAAGATACAAGTATTTCACATCTTGAAGAAAGGTCCAGAAATGTAGTTGAGCCAGCAGTTCTGTTCCTGAAAAAATATCTTCTTTAGTATGTATGTATATAGACATACATACTAAATATATATATTTATATTTATATAGATATATATTTATAAAGAGAGAGAATTAAAAAAGGTAAAAAAGCAATTAATAATCATTTTGCAATGTTCAATGAATAAAAGTAATTTAAAAGAATGTTTTTCTATACTAAAATTGTTAATGACTATTTTGGATTTTGTCAGTATTAACTGCTTTATGCATTGTTTTTATCCTGACAGATAACAATGATAAGAATTCAAGGTAAGTGACTATTTCAACAACACATCTTTTCTAGAATAACTCTGTAATATTTCATTAAAAAGTATAAAAATATATATTTTTATGCATATCGTACTTATAAAATGATATAAATAATTCTTTTTCTCTTTAAAATATTACTGTAATTTAATTTCAAAACCTCTTTTTAATATCCTTTCTGGACTAGGTTCAAATCTCCTGTCCAGGAACACCATAGAATTTCCAACTAAGTGGTCAGGGAAAGTTGGGCGAGATTATTTCATGGGCATGGAGGAGGTCTCCAATCCTGAAATTCTTCCCACAGAGAAATTGTAGAAACTTAAATTTTAATTATTAAGTATTCCTCTTTAGTTTAAGAGTTTAAATTCTCATATAAAAACAAATGCCAGTTAATCATACTTGGCATGAAGGCAGGATTATCTAAAGTTTAATTTAGAAGGCAGAAAAGAGGTGCCATTCAGGTTCCTTAAATAGAGGTGGTGGAAAGGAACAGGTTGAAGTTATCTAAGAAATTTCATGGCAGAGGGAGGCGTTGGGTATGATAACATTAGCTTTGGACTAGGAGTGGCAGGATCAATTTAGGCCTAGAAGAACCACACTAAGTGAGAGAGAGATGAAAATGGGTGTGGATGTAGGTAAATGGCAACGAGAAGATGAGCAGGGGGTTTTTGGTTTTTAGGAGGTGAATCTACTAATAAATGTGGTAATGTAGAATAAGATTAGAGTAAAAGTTTAATAAAGCTACTGAGGGGAATGGGAATAACTTCAAGAGGGATAAAGTAGTGTGGGTTGAGCTAAGGCTGGAGACCGTACTCATTCATTCATTTATTCATTCATTTCACAAATAATAATCGAGTGCCTATAGGTGTCAGGCACTAAAATTAGGTGTTAAGGATACAGAAAAAGAACAAAATATGTAAAAATCTCTGCCCTTGAGGAGCTTACATTTTAGTAAGGGAGACATAATAAATACCATAAATAAAAAAAATATATAGCAAGATAGCTAGTGATAATCTATCACTTTCTTTCTATAAAGAAAAAGGGGAAAGCAAGGCCCAGGGTGTATCCATGAATGGATGACTCAGGTGAAGGAGATATCCCTGAAGTTGAAAAGGTCAAAAATAGGTTAAGTATAACTTTAAGAGAAATAAAATGAATAAGAAATACTAAGGAAATATGACTTTATGAGAAGTATGAGAGTTTTTTTTGGAGTTTTTCATCATGTCAACACTATTTAATGCAGTTGTAAATTTTTTAAGCGCTAGAAGGAAGTTTTATATCAGCTAATCCAACCACCTCAATTTATCCACAAGGAAATGTAGGTAGAAATAGGTCAAGGGTCAGGGCTGAGCTCCAGTAGTTATTTATTAATATAACTGGGAGTAGAGTCTTTTTATTTTCTCTCAGTACTTCTCAGAAAACTTTAATAATTTTCTACTGAAGATGAAATATATGTATACTGAAATCTCTAGGAGAGGTAAAACTGAAGAATAAAAGCTTGATTTTAGATACAAGTTTTGGCCAGTGGGGTTTTTGTTTTTTGTTTTTTTGTTTTTTTCTTACTAAAGAGTGACACATAGAATCACCACCTGGGGAGAACTGCTTATTGTTTGGAAAGGATAGTTTGTAAATTCTTATTTTTTTTTCTCCTCAGGTTACAAAATGAGAAGAAAGGTGACAGCAGTCTAGTTGGCTTCTTTCAACTGGTAATAAAACTGTGCTAATTTATGACATAGGTTTTACAACTGCAAATTTTCAGATCATGGAGGAAGTGTTAAATCTTTAGTTATAATGGCAGGTTTTAAATAACAGTGATCACTTTTTCTGTCATAAACTTTGTCTATGTGATAACATGCTGACTAGCAATTAGAAATATATTGCTGATTAAAAACACAAATCCTATTCAGTAGATCAAAAAAGTTCCTGGAAAATAATCACTAAGCCCATAATTATCATTTTAGCAAGGAAACCCATAGAAATTATATCATATATATTTATTCTTATGAAAAGTTTTTGGAAATTTCAAAATTCCCCAAATTTGCTCAGGGTGGAGGCATTTCTAGGCATAAGTAGGCCCCTTCCCTGTCAATATCAGATCTCAAAGACAATTTAGGCTTTTGCTAAATGCCCCACACAGCATATATAGACGACAATGGCATCAGTGCCAGTGACTGTTTACCCCTTTAGTTGTGGGTGAATAGCTAAGAACTAAAGTCAGCTCCTGAGATAAAGAAAAGAAATAACATGGACTAACAAAGTAAGAGTCAATGTTTCGGATAATTGATATATCGTTTATTTTGATGAAATTGGTGAAAACTCTGTTGTTCGATTAAGGTGATTCCCACAGAATTTGGTGTTGAATACTGTATGTCAGAATCTAGTAGCTAAAATTAAATAGTCCTCCTACTTCTCCTGCTTTTCACCCATAGATGATCTCTGAATCCTTTGTTTTTCAAGTTTCGGTTTTCTTCGACAACTGACATCTGGCTGATGTCTGTGGGAAGTTTATGTGCATTTCTCCATGGACTAGCCCATCCAGGAGTGCTACTCATTTTTGGCACCATGACAGATGTTTTTATTGAGTATGACACTGAACTACAAGAACTCCAGATCCCAGGAAAAGCATGTGTGAATAACACCATAGTGTGGCTCAACAGCTCTCTCAACCAGAACGTGACAAGTGGAAAGCACTGTGGGTAGGCTGCTTGTTTTCATTGTTCACCATTTTTGTTCACATCTTAAATTGTAATTCAAAACTCGTAAAGGGACTCCATTGACTGAGCTGGAATGATATCATAAGGAGAACAAAAACACAAATTTACATGTATTTCTATAAATTGCTCTGCCCTGAGGTTTTTCCTATCCTACCAGGTTTTTAAACCCAAACAACAACAAAAGACAGAATTGGAAATTGACCATTGAATACATCATCTAAATTTAATCACTTCTTAAATTATAGGCTTGAGAATGACATTACCAATACTGAATGCCAGTAGGAAGATTACCCATGGATTTTACTTGAGTCCCATGTCATGTTTCATATCCAAGACTTCCTCTTCTCCTTTCCCCCTGCTCTCTTCTATTTATTAGCTTCTGTGGCTGTGGCTGATGTTCCACTAGATCCCCAACTTTCTTTCTATAATGGATATTTCATTAGTGTGCTACTACTCTCCTAGTTTTATCATTGGAGTAGGGGCCACCATCTCAGTTAGTAGTTGATTTTCTATGAAAGAATAGTTTGGTGTCATGAAAAGAAGGAAGCCATGCAGAATTAGCCAGAGCTCACTGTGCTGCTGTTCTCCTTTGTGATAAGCCCAACAAGCTGCCTTGTAATCGATGAGTCTGTAGAGTACACAGGATTGACTTGTTCTCATGGCATGGACTTTGTAGCCTACCTTACAATGCCTCAGGGCCAGAACAAGTTCATTTGCATGTATGAAACCACACACTCAGGTTTGAGAATCAAGGGCAGGGTACATCCTGGCTAGAAAGATTAGAATGGCTCCCCCAAGTGAAGTTATATTTTTCACCTTCATATAAAAAATTATCTACAAGCTTAAATTCAGATTGTGAAGCAAGCCTTCTAAATCACTGATGTTCTTCCATAATATTGCCTACTTTTAGAATCATTCATTCATTCATTCATTCATTTATTCAACCAAAATTTTGAACATCTGCTATGTACCAGGAACTCATGTAAGCAAAAAGGATACAGTGGTTATCTTAAGAGCCATCCATGGTCCTTATCTTTCTGGAGCTTAGTTCTAGTCAGTGAGACTGTCATTATACCAGTGACCCTTCAAATAAATATGTAGTCGCAAACTCATTAGCGCTTGAATAAAAGTACAGGACATATACAATGTGTAGAATTAAGCTTTAAAAAATACTAAGCTTACTCCTTAGAAATAAATTTTCTAATGTCTAAATACGTATGTTTCTTTTCTAAATTTGGAAGTAGGACTCAGAACAGTTTGTATAAAAGAGAGACTATTTTCAATGACAGTCTTTCCAGTCTTTCATTTAGGTCTGAGGGTAGAAATGAACTTCTTTTTACAGAGTGGTGTGACTACAAAATATAAAGTTAATCACTCAACAATTTGAAAAAAAATTCATTCAGATTTCTGTATGATGTAAATTGACCCAAAAATATTAGTGATACTTATAAAAATAAAATTTTTCCAGGGAGAATTCCTGAAAGAATAACCTTTTATATCTTTTTAATCCTGTTATGCCTTAAAATTTATAAATAACTGTTAGTGGGGCCAAATTTGAGACATATTCATGATACAAAGTGCTCATAAATATTAGTTAGATGAATTAAAAAATGAATCTACTTTTCATGTCTGCATCACCAACATTCATTAGAAAGGATTACATTGTGGTTACCCATTACTCATACATTATTCTTTCTTGCTGGGTCATGTACTTGAAGCAATAATACAAAGCAAATAGAGACTTTCAAAAGTTCATAGGCTTTGGCTGAATCTACATGTTAGCAAACATGTATATGGACATTTGTTCTTTTTAAAAAAAATTATCATACAATAATCATACATATAGACCACACATTTCTCAGGCTGTTCTTTTACCAGGAACTCCTTTGATAAGTTAAAATACTTTAATTATGAGTTATTATGATCGCTGACATGAATACTGACTATTACACTTCTAAATTAATATTTGTCTAGACTTTATGTAGTAACATCACTGTGAAAATGGACTTGGGTGGGAGAGAGAAGGGCAAGGACATTTTTCTTTCTGTAAGTAGTTAAGGTGCCTCCAAAATTACCCAACTCTTTCACAACTTTCTTTCTTGAAAAAAGTTAAAAGTAAATCATTAAAAGTAAAATTTCTCCTCTCATAATAGGTGAATTAATCTTGAACTATACAAGACAACTCAATGATTTTATCAACTTAGCATGCATGTATAATGGTAGGAGCTGGTTTTTTCCCTTTCGTAATATTGGTTTACACACAGCAGTTATAATCCATTGAGTGAATTTATAAGCAAAACCACTTCAAATGGCTCGTTGTGAATAATGCTGAAAAAGGTTACAGAACATTAGGCCTCCCAATTAAGTGATTAGAATTTATTTGCTTAGAATAGTCAAAAAATAAGGTAAAAGAATGAAAGAAGATGAAAGAAGGGCAATTCCAAATATCACAATGCAGTTTACTTTTATCCAATTAAAGCATAAAAATTCAAATGGAAGCCACAAAGTCTCATAATGTAATTGTGGAAGTGATAAACCGTTATTTCTGACATAATCTCTTGGTCACACAGAACAAGCCTGCTACAAATTGAAAGGGGATTACATGAGTATGAACACTAGGAGATAAGAACCATTAGGGGATCTTTGGAGGCTGATTTCCACAGCCATTGGGAAGCTCCTTTCCTCACTTGCCCCGTGTATGGGTGCATTGAGGTAGAAATCTGAGCTATCTTAACAATGTGCATGTAGCATATGCATTCAAGCACTTTTGAAGTTAAACACTTTAAGACCACATGCTTTTAAAAACAGCTTTATTGAGATACAATTTACATATCATATAATTCACCCATTTAACGTGTACAAATCAGTGGTTTTTATTATATTTACAGTTTTACATCTATCACCACAATCAATTTTAGAACATTTTCATTACCATAAAAGAAATTCTATTCCCCTTAGCTATCATTCCCCAATTTTCTATTTCCCTTAAGCCCTAAACAACCGCTAATCTACTTTATGTCTCTGTAGATTTGGCTGGTCTGGACATTTCACGTAAATTAAATCATATAATATGTGGTCCTTTGTGACTAGCTTCTTTAATTTAGCATAACATTTTTGAGGCTCATTTTATTTATCCATTCATCAGTTGATGGACATTTGGATTGTTTCTACATTTTAGTTATTATAAATAATGCTCCTATAACCATTTGTATACAAGGTATTGTATGGATCTATGTTTTCATTTCTCTTGAGTATATATCAAAGAGAGTAATTGCTGGGTCATATGGTAACCATATGTTTAACCGTTTGAGGAACTGTCAGACTGTATTTCAAAGTGATTGTACCATTTTACATTCCCTCTACCAGTGTGCGGGAGATCTAATATCTTTACATACTAATACTTAATATTATCTATATTTTAATAGTAGCTCTAGTAGGCTAAATAATGCCCCCTTCCCCCAAAGATATTCAGGTCCTAATTTCTGGAATCTACAAATATTACTTTATGTGGAAAAAAGAGTCTATGCAGATGTAATTAAGCTGAAAATCTTGGGATGGGGAGATTATACTGGGTTATCCAGGTGGACCCTAAATGCAATCACAAGTGTTCTTAAAAGGGACAGTTACTAAAAGGGAGGCAGTGGGAGATTTGGCTGCAGAGAGAAGAGGAGAGGCAAAATGACCACAGGGGAGGAGATTGAAGTGATGTCACAAGCCAAGAAATGTTAGCAGCTAAAAGAAGCTGGAAGAGTCAAGAAACAGAATTTTATCCTAGAGTCTTTAGATGTAGTTAGCACAACCCTGTTGGCACCTTAATTTCAACCTAGTGAAGTTAATTTCAGGCTCCTGGCCTCCAGAAATGTGAGAAAATAAAATTTCTGGTTTTAAGACACCACTTTTGTGTTTTTTGTTTGTTTGTTTGTTTGTTACAACAGCCATAGAAAACTAATATGATAGCCATCTTAGTGAGTGCAAAATGGTATCTCATTTTGGTTTTGATTTGCAATTCCGTGATGAATAATGATGTTGAATATCTTTGTAGGAGGTTATTGGCCATATGTACTTTTTTTCTGAGAAATACCTGTATCATTTGACCATTTAAAAATTGGGTTATATGTCTTTTTATTATTGAATTAGTGTCCTTTATATATTTTAGATATAAGTTTCTTAACAAATGTATGATTTGCAAAATTTTTCTCTCATTCTTGGGTTGTCTTTTCACTCTCTTAATGATGATTTTTGAAGTACTAAAGTTTTAATTTCAATGCTATACAGTTTTTTCTTTTGTTGATTATGATTTTTGTGTCCTATCTAAGAAACCATTGCCAAATCCAAGGCCATGAAGATTTATACCTATTTTTATTTTAAAAGTTTTATAGTTTTGCTCTTATATATAGGTCTATGCTCCATTTTGAGTAAACTTTTGAATATGGTGTGAGATAGGCATCCAACCTGATTTCTTTCCACAGGGCTAGCCAGTTGTCTCAGTACTATTTGTTGGAAAGAGTATGCTTTCCCCATAATCCTCAGAATCCTTGCCAAAATCAATTTACTATAATTGTAAGGGTTTATTTCTGAATCTTTATTTCTTCTATATGTCTGTCTTTATGCCAGTTATATGCTATTTTGGTTACTGTAGTTTTATGGTAAGTTTTAAAATTAGAAAGCGAGTCAACTAACTTTGTTGTTCTTTTCCAAAATTATTTTGGTTATTTCGGGTCTCTTGAATTTTTTTATGAATTTAAAGGTCAGTTTGTTTGATTTCCACAAAGGGGTCAGTTGAGATTTTCATAGGGATTGCATTGAATCTGTAAACCAATTTGGGGAGTGTTGTCATCTTAATAAAATTAGTCTTTTGATCAATGAATAGTTTAAATATTCAATAGAATATTACTCAGTCATTAAAAAAAATGAAATTCTACCATTTGCAACGATATGAATGGACCTAGAGGTTATTGTGCTGCAATCAGACACAGAAAGATAAATACCATATGATTTCACTTATATGCAGAATCTAAGGAACAAAAAGAACAAACTAATCAAAAACAGACTCACATATATAGTGGACAATTTGATGACAGACAGGGGAGATGGGGGTTGGGAGGCTGGGAGAATGGGGTGAAGGGTTAAAGAAGTACAAATTAGTAGTTGATAATTGGGTACAAGGAGCATGACAGAGGGAATGCAGTTAGCATTAATATGATAGTTAAGTGGAGGGCCAGGGGAGGGAGGGAGCAATTGGGATCATTTTATGAACATTATAGATGTCTAACCAATGTCCTGTATACTTGAAACTAATTTAAATAAATTTATATAAAAAATTTACATGAAAAAGCCAAAGAATTAGAATATCTAAAATAATTTTGAAAAAGAAGAATAAAGTGCAAGGAAACAATCTTCTTATTTTCAAGACATATTATGTAGCTACGACAATCAAGGCTGTGTGGTATTAACAGAGGAACATAATAGAGAACTCAGAAAGTAGACTCAAACAAATATGTCTGATTGTTGACAAAGGTGGGAAAGCAATTCAATGGAGGAAAGATATGTTTTTATCAAATAGTGCTGAAGTAATTGGACATCCAGAGAAAAAAAATGAACCTACATAGAAATTAGCCCCAAAACAGATTACGGACTTAAATGTAAAAAATAAACTGTAAAATTTTAGAAAAATAATTAGGAGACCATTTTTAGGTCTGTGGCTAGAGAAAGAGTTCTTGTTCCTGACACTAAAAACAGTCCATAAAAGGAAAATTAATAAATTGGACTTCATCAAAACTAAAACTTGTACTCTGCAAAAGACCCTGTTAAGAGGACTAAAAGACAAGCTACAGACTGGGAGAGCATATCTGCAAATTATATATCTAACAAAAGAGCAAGATCTAGTATTTATAAACAACTCTCAAAACTCAATGGTTAAAGAAATCCTATTAGACTATGGGGAAAAGACCTGAAAAGATATTTTACTAAGGATATAGAGATGGTAAATGAGTACACAAAAAGATGTTAATAACACTAGCAGTTAGGTAATGCAAATTAAAATCAAAACGAGACATCAGTATACATCTATCAGAATGACTAAAATAAAAAACGTGATCACATCAACTGCTGGTGAGGCTGTGGAGGACTGGGTCACTCGTAGCTTGCTGGTAGGGATGTAATATAGTGCAGACACTCTGGAAAAGTTTGGCAATTTTTAAAAGAGCAGACATGCAACTATTATATGACCCAGCAATTCTACTCTTGGAGATTTACTCTAAAACAAATAAAAACTTACGTTCATATAAAAACCTGTGCACTGAAGTTTATAGAAGCTTACAGAAAATTTTATTTGTAATAGAGAAAAACTGGAAACAACCTAGATGCTTTTCAATGGATGAGTGGTTATATAAACTGTGATACATCTATACTATGAAATACTACTGAACAATAAAAAGAATGAACTATTAATTAAACTTAAGAATTATGCTGAGTGAAAAAAAACCAATCCCAAAATATTAATATGCTGTGTGATTCCATTTGTATAACATTCTTCAGATGATAAAACTATGACAATAGAGAACAGATTAGTGGTAGTCAGGGTTAAAGGAGTAGACGCCAGACAAAAGTATGTGTAAATATAGAAGGGCAATGTGAGAAATCCTTGTGGTGATGAGAACATTCTGATTTGGATTATATCAACATCAACATCCTGGTTACGATATTGTCCTTTAGTTTTGCAAGATGTCAACCACTGGGGGAAAACTGGATAAAGAGCACACATAAGCTCTCTGTACTAATTCTCACAAGTGAATCTACATTTATCTCAAAATAAAAAGGTTAATTAAAAAATAAACAAATAGCTTCCTGGGTGAAAAAAAAAATATTGTGGAATCTCTGAAATGGAGATCGAGCTATTCTGGCAGTGTGCTAACATTGTTCTGGCAACTTTATCCAGTGATAAGCCATTTGTACATAGGTTAATGTCCCACACATTTAGAAATGCCTCTAACCCTTGAACAGCTTGTGATGCTTACTTTAGAGATGACACTGATCTTCACTCCAAAGTGTCAGTGCTACTGTGTCCACAGTGCATGAGAAGCATTGAAAGGAAAACTTGTTAAGCAATGCACCTTGTCATGAAGACCTCTTAGGAATTTTAAATGAAAAACCTATGGCTTTAGTCAATCTGAAACCTTGAGGTGTAAACTGAGTGACTTGATTTTATGATGCATTTATTTTTTATAAAAATCAAGGTAAAAATCTTATATTAATAATTCATAAAATATCCCTTTCCTTTTCCTCTAATTGTCACCTCACTCCCCTCTTCTCTCTTCCACAAATGAGTCAGGGAAATCTTAATTTATTCAGATAGATATATGTCAATTTTGCTATTAAAAATGGTGCCCATTCTGTTGTCCAAATTACCTACACACTTTATAAAAATTCTTTTCATAATTTTATAATTACAAAATCTTTCCACTAACCAGATGATAAAGAGTTTGATATGCAGTCAAAGGAAATAAGCCTGCCTGCTCTTTTTCTTCCTTCCTCTCAGTTTTCCTGATTGCTTTGTCCTGTTATCCCAGAAATATTCTCAAGTAGTCTCTAAAACTCGAATAACTTTTCCTTCCCAAGAATAAAATATATACGAGCTACCCATTTATCTCTGGGATGCCTCAGGAGTGAAAAGAATCATAAACTACACATGTCCTTATTCATACCACTCAGCAATGGCATAATTCTCCTAAACTTTGCTCTAATAAATCCTGAGGCTGGCTCAGTGCTCAGTATTCTCAATCTGCATAGGTTTGTTTATAACTGGCAGCGGTATTTTTCACGACAGGCATTTATTTCATCACCTCTGCCGAGAGAGTGATTGCTCAATGAATGCACCACAGGAAGTCTAAGTAAAACTTTTGGACAAATGCTCATAGATTTCTGTTTTTGGACACCAAATTCATTTAACAAACAGAAAACTAAGAGTATGGATTCATTTATACATTAGAAGGCTTTACTTATAACACTATATTATATACTCTATACAGAGATGCTTAGCTTTTGTAAGGGGCTCTAACGTAGATATTTATATATAAGTTTACGATTTTCTAGGTCTAGTTCATTCTCAGAGTTCCCTTAAATCACCATGAAAAACTGGGAATGTGGCAAACACAGACATCTTAGCTGGTTTGGAGATTTTCAGAGGGTTGACCAAAGAGTTTATCTCCCTTCCTCATTAGTATTTTGAAAGTCAAAGCAAAATCAGGAAACACTTATTGAGTACCTACTGTGTGGAAGGTATTGTATTAGGCTTCAGGCAGTGTGAGCAAGCAGATTAACCCAGTCCTTGCCTCAAGTAGCTTGCAATTTGTTGCAAGACAAATATAAATAGATATTAATTGTATACATGTATTTATATGTAATATACTCAATGTAAATATAAAAGATATTGAGTAACAGTTCCAGGTGGCAATAAAATCTGTCATGGAATAATAGTTTGTTCTGAATTAAATAAATTATACTTCAATGCTTGGTCTCAGTTCAGTAGAGGGAGAGAACAAGTCAAGCTTGGGTCACAAAAGGAAGTCCTGATAGAAAGCAGAAAGCATGTTTGATGAGAGTATCTATGCTGAAGACGCTGCTTTCCAATTTTCAAAAGAAATGGACTCCATTACATTTAGCTTGTCTCTGAGTGTTAGAATTGTCATCAATGAATACATTAACTTTCTAATTATCAAATTCTTTGCATCTTAGGAGCGATTTCAGAATAATGTTTTCCTCCTCTCCCTGCCCTTGCCAATCCCAAACCCTATGCTGCAGCATGATAGTTGTTCTGGGAAAATGCTATAGAGTTTTTTTGTCATTCCCCACAAGTTCTCTGGCTTCGAACTTAGAAGTTGCTCTGGTGAGTGACACTTCCTGGACTGTAGTCAGCAGAAAGGCTGCACTAATAAAGTGTTTTTCTGCCTCTATGAGAAGGTGACACGTACATATCTCACAGTGTCACTCTAAGATGGAGGAGTTGAAAGCTGACTTAGATTCTAAGAGGAGGTAACAGTAAGCTTCCTGGTTTACAGTACACATTCTCTACCAGTGTCTTTTTAGACATCTGTACAGATTTCTAAAACTTTTCTGTAACTATGATTGCTCTAACACTGCATAAAGAGCATAAGTGAAAGAGGCCTCAGGGGACAGAGCACTTGGCTGCCATCTAGGCTCCCCTGGCTTCTAACAACTCCCAATTGATTATTTCACAAACCTACCATCTCTGTGTGTAAAAATGAAGGGGGTAGGTATCTTCGCTGTGACTGGCACCATGAAATCTATTTAGGAATTCGTTTGGGATTGATTTTAATTCCACACAGATAAAATACCTTACCCATGTTTAATAGGAACATATAACACAAATATTTTAAATTCCTCTGTACCTACTAATGTAATTTTTGATAGCTTCAGGTGTAACAGTATTTTCCCCTCTTTTGAAGGTTGCTGGACATTGAAAGTGAAATGATCAAATTTGCCAGTTACTATGCTGGAACTGCTGTTGCTGTGTTTATCACAGGATATATTCAAGTTAGTAGCATCACCATTTTATTTTTTGATCAACATTGGGGCTCAAAAACATTACAATGAAATGTAAAGTGTACTCTTTAACTTTTAGGTTATGCAAAAGTCCTAAGGACTACAGTTTTATTTGGGGGTGGGGCATGAGAGAATGGAAAGGATTCTTTCTCTCAATTTGGGTAAAGGTTATAAGCATTTGTCTAGAGAGATAGAGAAAAGACTTTTAGTTTCAATGTCCTGTCTTTGCCTGTCCTCCCTGCTTCACTCTCTCTTCTAAACTGAGAAACAGACAGTAAGGGTGTATTTGTAAAGGGAGAATGTGTGGTTTGGAGAAAGTTGGGCATAGATATAAAAGTGAGTTGGAGGAAAGCAAATCTTACTTTTTTTTCCTCCTCATTACTAAAGTCTCACCAAACTGTATTTCAACCCAAATTCTATAAACTGAATCTAGAACGTATTCAAGATTTAAATTATGGAAGGGCCTTAACCCCTATTAAGGAAAAGAAATATTTAATCTTTTGCCTTCTTGTGTAAAAAAAAAAAAAAATAATGAACCCTGCTACCCCCCATTCATTCAAGAATTCCAGGAAATTAGTGTTAGTTGGAAAGAGAAATGCATCAATTTTTTTTCATTCTAACACTGGGAGTTTCAATGACAAGCTTTTTTTGCTTGGTCGAGATAACTCTTAGCTGATTCCCTGCTTATGACATAATTTTAGTGTTACTTTCTCTGACAAGCATTGGCCAACAGTCTGAAAACTAAGCATAAATGCTTGTTGGCAGGCCTCTCAGGGGAAAAATTTACTCAGAAGTGGTATGCAAAATAGTGTTAAGTCCAAAAATGGCAGAGCTGGATTCAAACCTAAATCTTCTGGCTTCCCTGTTCACAGTTGTCTTGCTTACTTCCACCTGTGGGAGCAGTTGCCAGAGCTCACACTTTAGTTGCCAAGAAGAGGCATTTTGTCAATTACTTTCTTCCTTTTCTCAACTGTTGTACTGAACATATTTTCTTCTGAATAGAGAAGGAAGTAACAAATATTTTTGACATTGCAATGCTAAACATTCCTTGCTCCATTTTCAGATATGCTTTTGGGTAATTGCCTCAGCTCGTCAAATACAGAAAATGAGAAAATTTTACTTTAGGAGAATAATGAGAATGGACATAGGATGGTTCGACTGCACTTCAGTGGGAGAGCTGAATACAAGATTTTCTGAGTAAGTGGCTGGTAGGATGTTTTAATGTATGTATGATTTTTTGATAACAAAACACTTATTTCTAAATTAAATAACAAGTGGAAACATTTTTAGTAATTTCTGGTATGTTTCATCTCTTAAGTTAGGCTTTTTAAGCATGGCTTTTTCATGGGTAATGCTTTATCAAATATGATCATTGTAAATTGAAAGCCAGAATATTACAATATGGTTTGTAGGCCCTTGATTAAAATATTAGAAACAAAGTATTACAGAAGAGAGTTTTAAAATTTAGGGTTGTTTGGCCTCAAAAGGAGAAAGCGAGGGATGTTGCAGTCTAGAAATTAGAATGAATTATCTTGCTTTATCTGTTGAGGTAATTTCTGCACATAAAAGCAAAAACAAAACAATTCATAATAGTTTAAGAAAAATTCAAACTAAAAAACTGGACTTAAATCCAGTTTATACCTAAATATTAGTTTAGATCATTAATAGCCTCCTCAGTAATTCTGAATGAGCCCTGAGTAATTAAAGCCAGTTGAACCCTATTAAATTGAATGTCAAAGTCCCATGAAAGATAATGTGTAGTGTAGTGAAAATAAAAGCAGACTGAATGTTGAGACCCTTAGATTCTAGTATTCATTCTGCCTCCTACTTACTATGACCTTGAATAGATAAATAACCTTGCTAGAATACAATTGTCTAATTTCTAGGGGATTTCTTAGGTCCTTTTTTCCTATCAAGTACTGAGCCCTATTTGTTTCATTTGGACAGGAGATTATGGGAATGTCCCCAGGAATGTAAATTTAATTTAACTATATTCAACCAATATTCTGGAGCATTTACTCTATGCAAGGCATAAAGATAAACAACAGAACTAATCTCAAGGAATTTAGAGCCTAGTAGGAGGATAAAAGGTGCAAGTAAATAAATAATCAGAGCAAACACATATTGATTGCTTACTATATTGCAGTCCTGTTTTACATATCCTACATATATTAGCAAATTCTCATTAGTACCCATTGAGGTAGGGTTTGTCATTATCCCCATTTTACAAGTGAAGAAATTGAGGCACAATAAGGTTAAGTAACTTGACCCAGAAAAGCTAATGTTTAAATTCAGAGTCTGGCTCCAGAGTCTATGCTGTTCTTGACCACTATTCTTTACTGTTTATAAGTAGAATGCAATGATTACACACACATACACACATATACAGATTAATTACATTGTTATGGAAACACAGCGAGGACAATGTTACTTCTTTCTGAGGAATTATATTAGTTTTTGTGAATTAAGTGATATGTGAGTAGAACCTGGAGGCTGAAAGGACTTAATAGGTATAAAGAAGAAAAGAAGGGCTCTTTAGGACAGACCTAAAATATTAGCTATAAAAAAGAGACAAATAGGATGGTTTCCAAAAGTCTTTGTCAAAGTTTAATGAACACCAGTTAGGCAAACTGGGTCAAGGACAAACTTACTTGGCTATGAGGGGAGAGGCTCGATGACCTCCCAAGCTGCAGCTAAGTTTTCATGATGTGAGACTCAGTTATGTTTCCCAAAGGCGATGGGCCACAGAGATGGGAATAAATTTAAAGGGAAAGACTGAGGTTTCTCAGCAAGGCACTTGAATTGACCAAATTCCTTTTAGTGATCAAAGCCTTTCTTGTTTCTAGTGATATTAATAAAATTAATGATGCCATTGCCGACCAAATGGCCATTTTCATTCAGCGCATGACCACAAGCATCTGCGGGTTCCTGCTGGGTTTTTACCAGGGTTGGAAACTGACCTTGGTCATTATCTCTGTCAGCCCTCTCATTGGGATTGGAGCAGCCATCATTGGTCTGGTAAGAATGTCTTCTTATTTCTCTCCATGAGAAGACATTTGCTCTGAAAAAGAGCCAAAAGTATAAGCTTGAGACTCTTCTCCTAAGTATATTTAGTCAACATCTTTATTACTATTTTGATCAATTATTCCTCAGTATCAAGTGACATTTCATAGATTAAGGATTAATAATAACAAGATCATAAATATTATTGTAGTAATAATAATAACAGCTACATGTATTGAGCATTTTATTATTTATCCTGGCACTATGAGGAGGTTCATACACATTATCTCTGATTTTCACAACGGTCTTATAAAGTTAATGCCATTTTAAATATAAGAAATCAAGGCTCTGTAAGGTAAAGGGATTTACCTGTCTGAGACTGCACAGCTAGAATTCAATTGGATTCAACTTCAAAGGAGCCGAAATTCAAATTTCCACTCACTCTTCAATATGCCTATCGCTTTCCATGGTCTCTCAAGCTCTGACTCTCCCCTCCAAAAGGTCCAACAAACATACCCAGGTCAGTAACAAGCACATAAAAGAGAATTCTGCAATCACAGCTCTGTTCTTTATTGAGCAGTTGCAGAGAGAGGTTACCTGACCCATTCTGAATAGTTTCCCAATAGTCTCCATTCTCCAAGTATGCAGGTCAAGAAAAAATGTATAAGTAGGAAATTTAGGATCATCCAAGTTAAAAAAAACAGAACCCAAGAATTGAAAAATGATTATATCTTACTTTTAGAGCAGCAGCATTAGATAGCAGGTCATAGAATCAGACACAGGCACACTAATTCAAATGAAAAGTTCACATCATTGAACAATAGGTACCAATTTCCATGAAGATATTTTCTACCAAAAATATTCTCTACAATCTACTAACTATACTATTCAAACATTTCCCAGGTAATACAGAGTGAAAATAGCAAAGAGCTCATTCCATTTAGCTAGGTCACTACCTGGCTCTTCACCTGGCTAAAGAAAGATATGTTTAATCCCTCAAAACTTGTTTCCTCATCTTAAAAACAAGGATAATACCTCCCAAAGTCATTGTGATGATTCAAGGCATAATCCATGGTCTGTACTTAGCCTAGCACCTGGCACAGAGTTCATTACTAAAGAGATATTAGCTTTTATTGTTTTCCAATCCACCATATCATGCAAGCGTTCCAACAGCCTTTCCTACCAAACACTTTCCAGCTACACTGCAGGGAGCCTCAGTTTCCACGGAGGCCCTGTGAGGATTCTGCTAACATTAGATTCAGACTTTTTTTCTCTCCAAATACATTTCATCACTTTCTTCAAACCCTTGCTAGATTAATATTCATATACAAATGGATCATATATAACATTTTAACATGTTGGAGACCAACCAGGTAGCCTGGTTAACTTAGTTTTAAGCAGGCTTAAAGCATGGTTTTTCTTGCCTCAGTGCCTATATTTCAACTCCTTGTAAGTGCATCACTGACTGGGAACGTGGTAGCTCTGCCCTGGTTTCTTCTTGAATTCAAGTCTGTGCATGTTTGTGTAAAATGATACAAGCCACTTCACTAGGCTCAATTTAATACCAGAAGAAGGAAAGGTGGAGAGGCAATATATGACACACTGGACGTTATTGTGGGTTTTGTTTGCATTTGACTGACTTTTATACGCATGATGAGAAACATGAGCAATTGTTAGATATTTAACCTGAGATTATTTAATGTACCATTACAAGAAAAACTGATAACAATCACAACTACTTAATTTTTCATTATTGTGCTGTCAGCACATATCTCTGAAATAAATTAGAAAAGAATTGTGGTAAAAACTAGTGTTACCCATAACACCCAAATTTTAATGCTGATGAAAATAGCCTCACTTTTCTTATTGTTGCCTTTTCAATTCACAAACCTTTTATAAAATGTGAACTTATGAAATAAATATGCTGTAATAAAATACTTTTTACTTATTTTATATCTTAGAATTTTGTTTAAGACTAAAAGTTTTGTGGCTAACAGTTTGGAAAAACTTGGAAGATAAACCCTCTTAGTCTGGGTACTATATATTTTTAAAGTTTCTGAAGTTTATTTTCTATATTTGCTTCTCCCCCCACTTGTTTCTTCATCTGTGCCAGGGATTTCTTTGGTAGTTAATTCTAACCAGGACTCAATCCAAGTTCAATTTTAGAAAAAGTAAGTTGTTTATTATTAAGTGCCCTGTCTTTTTTATTTACTTTTAAAAAGCAAAGGTAGATAATTGAGCTCCTATAATTGAGTCAAATAAAGTAATATTTACCTGAAGCTTTCTCTTATAGAATGCCTCTGTAGCATCATGTATTTGCATGCTTGGTACCTCTCTCTCATTCTATATTCTGATTAATATTAGGATGCCTCCATTGATTGGCCTCTGGTCTTTGCCTCTAATGTTTGTGAATTGTGCAATGGCCTTTGGTTGATAGCAATGAAACACGGTATGGTCGACTTGAAAACTTCATTAGGCTGAAACACTGTGGTCTCACAGAATTCCCTATTTGAGATTTATTCTGTGAGAGGGTGTTTGAGGCTGATTTTTAGTGCAGTCATTTTGGTATGTCAACAAACAGCCATGGATGGAGCTTAACATGAAACAGACTTGTACCGAATTCATTCCTCAGTGAATGCTGTTACAGTGAGAATCTAGTCTTATATTCAACCATGCCACTTGTTTACTCTCCTAAATGAATCTCTGAGTGACAGAACTTACCTAATTACCTGGTCTTCACATTTTATTTTCTTCTTTTGGATTTTAGAGTGTGTCAAAGTTTACTGACCATGAATTGAAAGCCTATGCCAAAGCAGGGTCAGTGGTTGATGAAGTTATTTCATCCATTCGAACAGTGGCTGCTTTTGGTGGTGAGAAAAGAGAGGTTGAAAGGTTGGTTAATTGAAATGTCTGCCACGTTTCTGAATTTCATTGATCCACACATTACCTCAAACCTTTCCGATTTTGTACAAATCACCTTGGTTGATGGTACTCTGAGGGAGATTTAGTTCAAGAGGTAGCTAAGAAGAGTAATTAGATTAATCAAAGCACTGCAAGGACTCCCAAGACTTTAGTTATATGTTTTTGAAGATGTTGTAATTGGTAATTTTTAGAGATCCGTGTTAGGTTATGTATTTCAAACTCTGGCAGGCTGTATATGCACATACTACATGACAGTCTATAACATTGTTTGATGCCATTGAAGAAAAGTCTACCATCTAAAACATAATACCACACATTTTTATTTGACACTTTTTATTCAGTGTGTTTTATTTAGCTACTGTAGTATACACTCTTTGTTAAGTCTGATAAGATTTCGATTTAATCAAATTTAGCATTGGTATACATAGACCATCATTCTGGGAGTCTAATTCTCAATAATATAATAATAATAATAATAACAATAATAATAATCCTAAATAACCAAAACAACACAGTTGTCAAAAATTGATTTTATTTATTCTTCCATTTATCTAGCATATATTGAATACTTACCATGTACCAGGTACTGAATTTTATAAAATAATCACCAACTTAATCAAGCTTTTATTTCATGTGCTGTAGATATAAAATGATGATGTTATTCTCAATTGCTAGCAAATTCACCAAATAAAAAAAGAGAATGGGATTCATTTTGTCCTATAAAATGTTAAAAGTTTTCTATTATTTTATTTTTTGAGTCACAGGAAGACAGTTACAGAATGCTTGAGCTTTAAGGCCATGTTCACTATTAATGGCTAAATCATAGAATCACTGAAAGTTAACATTTGGATTGAATTTCCACATAGTCCCATGTCCCATGGCTATGGACTAGTCATGTTACAACAGAGCATTTTTGGTCACAGAAAAGAAGGGTGAGTGTATATAGATGAGTTGGTGCAAACACTAGTTTCAAACCTGGTAGGAAAACAGTTGCATTATTTTTTGATAGAAAGCACGTCACGAGACTTAATAAAAAAATTCAAGCACAAATAGTACTGGATCCCTTGTGTCCAAACATTTGTGCTGTAAATTCATTTCTCTTTGGGGCAAAACTTAGTCCACTGTACTCCTTCAAGAAATAATTAACTTTGAGGCTTTGTTAAGCATCATCCCTTCAACACATTTCATCACCAGGTTGAAACAAACTTTAAATAACCACGCAGAAGTTATTAGTTTTATTTAGTTATTTCCCTAAAGCTGCTCTGTGTTTGGTGATTTTATAATCATTGAAGAAAACCACTGCATTGTGGTCTGTTTTAAACATTCTAACTTGAGTTGCAACTGCTGCTTTTGAAATAGACTCAAATGTTTTCTCTTCACAGGTATGAGAAAAATCTTGTGTTTGCGCAGCGTTGGGGAATTAGAAAAGGAATAGTGATGGGATTCTTTACTGGATTCATGTGGTGTCTCATCTTCTTCTGTTATGCACTGGCCTTCTGGTATGGCTCCAAACTTGTCCTGGATGATGGAGAATATACAGCAGGAGCCCTTGTCCAGGTACTTTGATCTTGATGACCTACACGTAACATTTCCTGCTAGTATCTTAGAAAAACCCACAGTTAAGGCATTTAGTTTACTCTTTTAGTGTCTAAGGGAGGAAAGCATCAATGATTTGATAAAGTACATCTGCAGAAACAAGCAATACTTATATAATCTCTAGTAAAGGGAAGCTGAGCATTTGAACTGATGAGACCAGCAATTTAATGGTTTTCATTTAAACAAAGATTTTATAGCTGTAAAACAATGATTTTCTGACCGAGTCCAAAAGATAATATGCCATGGAAATTGTGATCTCTGAGCTAAAAATTAACAGCTCATGTAGTTGAGCTCAATAATAGTACAAGATAAGTGCTATTTGTGAAACATAATGAGTTACTAGAATGCCAGTTTGATAATATCCTCAACTGAACAAGTAATAAATACAATAATATTTAAATACTCACTTGTACTATAGTCATGCTATAGCTACTTTAATTTTCAATATCCCTTCAATTGTTCTTTTAAGAATTAATTACTGAGAATCCACTATATGCCAGGCACATACAAAAAGCAGGGGATTCAATAGTGAGCAAAAGAAATGTGATCTTCACCCTGATGGAAATTATAGTTTAGTAGGGAAGATAAGCAATAAACAAATAATGACATAAATGCATAATGGCAAACGGAAATGTGCTACAAAGTAGAAGACAGGGAACCTTGACAGCGAATAGCAGAGTTATCAGATATGGTTGGGGTCAGGGAAAGTGCTTCCTCCTGTTCACTCTGCTTAGCTTATGGTCCTTCCTGTTAAAGCGGGACTCTCTTGTCATTGTTCAGATTCTCAGATGAACGGCATTTCCACAGCCAGGCCTTCCATGCTCATCCAATCTTTTTTTCTCTTACATGGCTTGGTGATCTTTTCCTTCAGAGCACTTGAATGAAATAGAACATTTGTATTTATTGACATTTGTTTCTACTCCTTCCCACCCTTACACTGAGGCCAGGGTGTTTCATTTGGCCTATTAATTATTTAATTCATTTGGCCTATGAATTATTTAATTAAGTATATTATTTTAAAAAGCCCAGAGATGGGAAGTGGTTTCATAAATGATTCTTAAATAAAATATTTTGGTTCCAGATTCTAGGTAGGACAGGAACCAGTTAAACAAACAAACAAAAATCTTGTATACCAGAAATCTGCTGGCTGAAAGCCTGCAATTTGAGATTTACTGCTTTAATTTAAATGTATTTCTAGGGCAGGTTGGATGGCAATTTTATTTGCAAATAGAAATAATCAATTATCAGAGGTCAAAACATAATCATTCTAAGCCACTGACTTTATTTCATTAACAACATAAAACACTAACCAATATTTTAAAATTCAGTTTTTTTTGCAAGATGAACAGTTGTTATCACTTAAACTTTATTAAAAAATTAAATATGATAATACATGTTACAGTGTTCTGTAAACCTTAAAGAGATGGTATGTAGATGGAAAATGTTACTATTATTGTTATTTACCCACTTCCTTAACTTCAATATAGCTTTGCACACTTAAAAAGCTAGTGAAAGTATTACAGGTCTGAAATATGTCTATAAATTCCCTTGTCTTTATTGATCTAATGACTCATAAGAACTTTCAACATTTACCAAACTAGAGATACCAGTAGTTGACTCTAGTCCCAGCTGCTTGTATCTGCTCATTCTACAGAAGGGCATGAGTTGAGAAAAGACATCCTTTCATCTCATGTCTGCAAGAAGAGAAGAGAGGAGGGCACAAATAACAGTTAGAGGGAAAAATAAATTGGTAAAATGAAAGTTAAATAATACATGATTTCAATTCAAAACACTGAATTAAAAAAAACCCTTGCTAACTCTCTAGCAAGAAACAATTTTATTAAAAGGTAATTCTCGTAAAAGGTAAACTAAGGCACATAAAAACTTTTAGGTGTTTATTTGAGCAAAAATAATACCAATTGGGCAGTGCCAAAACAGAAGTCATTAGAAAAGCTTCACCGATAGGAGCAAGGGGAAAGACTTTTATGGAGATGAAAGCAAAGCAAGGAAATTATTTGGTTGGCTATAGCTAAAACAATCACTTTGTTTGGGAAAGTCTAATTGGCTATTTGTGATTGGTTGTCTTTAGAATCTGATTTCTTAAGCTTCAGATATTTTGAGCTAGATTTTGATTTGGTTATATAAGCTACTATGGCATTAAAGTCACCTCAGTCTAATAGCCTTCTTGTTTAACTAATTTAACAATTGTCACTCTCAAGTTTCCTGCTAGTTAGACTGTGGGCTCTTCTACACCTTCTGTAAATAATTCTTTCAATGGATATTTCTTGACTCGTTACTACATGCAGACATGGCATACTATGTGTCTCTAACATTTTAGTCATAAATCATTAATTCACCTTTTATTCCTAACTTCTTCCAGCAAGTGTCCTCTTACACATTAAGATATTTTTTTTGAAATGGTGAGAAACATCATTTAACAGTATAATTATTGTTTCTCTCTCAATCTTTCTCTCTCCTCTCCTCTCCTCTCCTCTCCTCTCCTCTCCTCTCCTCTCCTCTCCTCTCCTCTCCTCTCTCTTTTGCTCACATGTGCACATACTTTTGAGTAGCAAACTATGAAATCTGAGTATGAATGAGATAAGTTGAGTGTTTTAATTCACAAAACTAATTAACACTTAGGTTAATCTAACACATTTTGTGATGCACAAAATCATTATTGGCTGTATGGTAATTGAGCATAAATAGTAAGTAGTTCGCATAAATGACTGTAATTAGTATCACACATACAAAGACAAAAACAAAGTCTGATCTGCAAGGAAAAAAAGATGAAAGGGAACTGAATGGTGTAAAAGCCTGCTCTTTTACTCTCCTCTTAAGTTTCAAGACCCAACAATAAGAAATAATAGCAATTGTAGAGACTAACATTATTTAGTGTGTACAAGGTGTAAAGAAGCACTGACTGAGGTATTTAATAAAATTACCATATATAATACTAACAACTTCATTCTATAATTGATGTCATTATACTACCCATAAAATGAAATGGAGCTATGAGGTTGAGAAAAATGTGCCAAGTGGCACAGAGTGGAATTTAAACACAAGTCTCTATGACTCTGGGGCCTGGCACATTAACCTCTGTTTTTCTGCCTCTGGATCTGTCTTCCAAGAAGCTACAGATACCCCTTTCCTCCAGCACAGCACACAGATAAATACTCCCCCAGCGGTCCTTCTTGCTCTCTTTTTTTCCATAGTAACGTCCACAGAGCTAAAGACTGATATTTGGGGTCAGAAATGATGTCTATTGGGAAATGTACCGGCTTTGTGAAGTTTTAGGTGTGTGCTCCTGTCCTGTCTCACTCACTCTTCCTCTGAGAACCCCGAGAGAGACATTTGCTTGAGGTAATACTTGCAAAGCCTGGCCAAGCAAGGATTTGACCCCAAACCTTTGTTTAGGACCGTAATGAATCAGTCTAGAATTCTGACCAGGGGCCAGCAAACTATGGACTGCAAGTGAAAGCCAGCCTGCGGCTCTGTTTTTATAAATAAAGTTTAATTAGAAAATGGCTACAACCATTTGTTTAATACTGTCTATGGCTGCTTAATAGCCATAGACAAAAGCAGAGCTGAGTAAATGCTTCGGAGCTCATGTGGCCGGAAAAGCTTAAAATATTTACTCCTTGGCCTTTTACAGAAAATGTTTGCCAACCCCTGATCTGGGACATGTGGAAGACTTCCTTTGCTCAAGTAGAACAACTTTGGTGGTCTTAACCCAAATTACATAATTACCATTCTGTCTATTCCCCTCATCACTTCCTTAGTATGGACTTCTGCTTCTTTCATCATCGTCAGTACTATGATTTATGTAACTGAACTGGATTAATCACCTTTACATGCATTATCTCATTTAATTCTCATAATAACCCCATGAAGTATATGTTATTATTGTGTTATAGATAAAGAAATCACACTTGAAAGATTACGTAATCTGTCCATAGAAGGAACTACTCACCATAATTAAGGAAAAGGAATAGAAGGACAGATGAAGAAAGAATATTTGTCCTCATGCATAGAGTGAGAAATTCAAGAAGTCAGGAGGGGGCTGACCCACATCATCCTGATGTGTGGAATGAAGTGGTTACTGGAGATGGCTGGGAGTCTCTGAGAAGCTCCATGGTCCAGCCATAAGGAAGAAAGAGCAGGGAGGGACTCTGGGAAGAACACAGCTCACAGAACCCACCACAGACTAAGATCATTTGATTGCTTGAAAAAGACTACATTCATTCAGGGTTCAACCTTTAGCTCAGCAAATAACTGCAATCCCCAGCAGAGGGTGGTTATCAAAACATCCTCCCTGTAAGTCACGTGACTGGCAATCATTCTGTGGTTGAAAGGAGGCAGGGAAGGAGTCTTGTGGCCCTTCTAGAGACCAATGCGAGGAATTTGCCTCATTCTCTATTCATTTATAAACAGCACTGATAAAAACAGAGTGCTGTTTGGTAGGAACATCTAATCATGATCAGGTAACCTTCATCTAACTTAATGAAATGGTTGGGTTGGCAAGTTAAAGACAGCCTCCTGAGCTCTGCACAGCAACCTGGCCACTCTACCTGCATGCAACCACCAACAGAGGATCCTGGGAACAAGACAGAGTGTTAGTCTGGAGCCTGGGTCCATATACTGCTCTATCACTTAATGTATGTTGAGACATAGAGTTAGTTAAGTAACCTATACATTTTGGTAAGATCTTATGTTGTAAGGATTAAATGAAGCAATACAGATAAAGTACTTAGAAACACATTTATCATTATTGTTATTATTATTGCTAGTAATAATACAGTACTATAGTGGGAGCAATAGTTATCCTAATAACTAGGATATGAGTAGCAGCAATATAATAGTAGCAGCAGTAGCAAATCTATATTATATATTACATGTACCAATCTCTTGGACAATCAAGCTACTCATAGTATCTTTATTGTTTCAGGGATCTTTTAACCAGAAAAAAAAATTAGAAGTTCTTTTATATAATGAATCAAATTATCATATCACTATTAACCCCCTTTGTGTTGATTGAAATCTCCAAGTTCACATGGATAGCCTAAAAGATAATGCTATTTACAAACTGACAAAAAACACATAAAAACTATGTTTATCTCTTCTCATTTCAGATTTTTCTCAGTGTCATAGTAGGAGCTTTAAATCTTGGCAGTGCATCTTCTTGTTTGGAAGCCTTTGCCACTGGGCGAGCAGCAGCCACCAGCATTTTTGAGACAATAGACCGAGTATGTAAAAGCCAAAAGTAAAGGTCATTCACAGGTTGTGAGTGGGGAGAGTGGTGAACTCCTGAGGAATTTACCCTCAGTGTTAAAAACTATGAGGAACTACCAAATGTCCTTAATTCAGCAATTCTTTCTGGGTGCTCTCCTGAGCCAGACCCCACTCAGAATTGGGAGTGTGAGGATGAAATAGAACAAATAAAGCCCCTGGTTCATATCATACTGGGAAATAAGTAATAAAGAAGATAATATTCAAAGATAAGATAATATTAGACAGTAATAGGTACACCGGAAGAAATAAAATAGGTTAACATGATAGTGATCGGGGTTGGGGAAGGAGGCTTTAAATTGAGCTAAGAAGATGGGTGACATCATCTCTGAAGAGTTAATATTTGAACTGAGAACCGAACGAGAAGAGTGAGCCATGCAAAGGCAAACTGGGGGAGGAGAGGAGTGGTGCCTGGGAGATAAGAGCAGGGAAGGCATTCATGGAAAAAAGACAGCCGAGCTGGAAAGGGGCTTGGTGACTGCAAGGAAGTAAAACAAGGTCAGAGTGACAGACCATAGTGAGTAAAGGAAAGGGGCCAGATCATTCAGGACTTTAAGGCCAATTTCATAAGGTTGGATTATTTTCTAAATGTGACAGGAAGTCTCTATAAGCTTGAAAAGGAACAGGTAGCCTGGCTAGGATTTTCCTGGTTAATTTGTTGAAGCACATTGAAAGTCAAGCTAGAAAGTCGAAATCCAAGAACAGAACAGGGAAGATAGAGATATGTTGTTTTTTCTCTAAGAAAAAAAAAATGCCCTGGGCTGAGAATCAGATGCCCTGGAAATCCAGATGAGCTTCATGAGTCCCTTAAATCATAACTATTTTTGAGGCATATGGCCTGCCAAAAAAATTTTTTCACCACTTTATTTTATATTTTGGGGTTTCATATACTGGGGTATGAAGAGATTGTCCAAAACCAATAGACATGTTGAGCTATCCAAATTCTGCCTCGTTCTTACAGTTGTTATATGCTCAAGTAAGATGATGAGTCTAAAATTCCCTGAAACTATTACAGAAAATTAAGGCATTTAAAAATTACATAATAGCCCTTAATAGAGACATGATGAAAAATTTCTCTCATGAGTGTGGAAGAGGGGAAGCAGCTAACCCTGGAGTGTTCTAGCATCAGGAGATGGCCCTCACTCTTAACTGATTAACTAGAATGGTTAAGTTCTAGATTAGACACACTACTAACCACAGAGGTGAAATTCAGCATATCAGTTGAAAGCTGGTAGTATTTGAAGATGCCACTTGAGGACATTCAGTTAGTTTTAATTATCATCTATAAGAGTTACTCAAATATCATAGTAATATATCAATTAAATAATAATAAAATTAATTAATGTGAAATATATCAATTATGTGATTGACATATTTCATATTAAAATTAATTATATTAGTTACTTATGTGTTTGTGGTATATTACATATGTAACATATTCTATGTAACATAACATATAATATATATGTAACATAACATAAAATATAATAATATTTTATATGTATAAGTATATAGCATAACATACTTATACTATTTATATGTAGTAATATATCACATATTAATATCTCATTAAATGATAGTATTATTACTATTATTAATAATTATTTAATTTGAAAGCAACTTATCTTTAGCATATCTCTGCAATGTTTTACATGGTTGCTATTCAGTTTTATGAGTCAATTCAAATTGAGATGGACAGTAAATGTACCTAATACCTGTCGTAGCTAGATCTCTTTTCTATTCTACTCCAGAAACCCATAATTGACTGCATGTCTGAAGATGGTTACAAGTTGGATAGAATTAAGGGTGAAATTGAATTTCATAATGTGACCTTCCACTATCCTTCCAGACCAGAGGTAAAGGTAAGATCCAATTTCTTTTCCAGGAACAATAGCATTTCCTTCTTAGATGATTCATTTCCAGAGCCACCAATTACTTGTTTTCCAAAAGGATGACTCAGTTTCCAGGAACACAGAACAGAGCATGTTTCTCTGGAAGTGTCCTCAGGTGTCATGTCATTTCTCAGACAACAAACCACATTCCTTTGTCACAACAATAATGTGCAAATCCCTCTGGTGGTAATAGAGTCTGGCAGCATGTTTTGGTTAAGCCAACTGTATAATAGATACTCTGTTGAAATGAGTAACCATAAGTTAAATAAACTGCAAGGCAATCAGAACAATTCATAAGCACAGCTGTGTCAAACCACCTCCTTAGAGGCAGAACACTTGGAGTGGGTAGGGTATGAAATGGTAAAGGAAAACTTCTGTCTGTAGTTTTTTACTTTCTATCTGTAATTTCAGTTGGGCTGCTAGATCAGTCCTTGGAGGAAAAGTAATCTTGTGATACGCTCATATGTCGATTGTCTAGGGCACTTGGTGGAGAAAATTTAGTTTTTCCTTACCTCCTGGGTAAATATCTTTAAAAGAAATTTACTCTACAAGAAAATTAGAATCTACTCTCCCTGAATGAAATGTCTTTGAGTGAGACTTATTCCTCATTTTTGACAGAGTATCTCTAGCCTTCCATGCTTAATAATATTTCTGTTTCCCCACAGAACTAAATCCCATACAGCTTAATTCTTATACCACATACATATAATGTAGGTAAATGTACATATACACATCTGTTACATGTATCTATAAAACATAAGTACATACACATTGTAATTATATTTATGAAGTATATTTTTGATTAATATTATAAATTGCATATGTGCCTAAACATTAAATGTCATAGCATATATAAAAGTACTACAAGGTAGTGCTAATTCTGTAAAGTTTATTGAATAAGTGCTAAAAACTTCCTTTGTGATCTTTGTTTAGAACGAGCCCATAATAGACTTTAACAAATACTGGTTGTGTACAATTGAATACAGTACAGTAAGTGAAAAATGTATTTGCAAGCCTCACTCTTTAGTGTGAAATGAAAGATACATGAGATTTTGTCACACAGAGGATGCAAAACCACCTTACATAATAAGTACAAAAATCACCACTGAATTGGTGAAACTATCCAACAGATGGTTATGAATTACCTTTTCGTTCTTCCCTTTCAGCATTCAGCCTCTACCTTGAACAGAGCTTTGTACCTAGCAAACACACCACAGAAATTTGTTAGGTAAAGTTATTTAAATAATATGTTCACATGCAATACAAGAATGACAGCTTAAATTTTGCAAATTGGTTTATTATTAATCTGTGATCAGTAAATTAGTACTGTATCTCTAACTTAATGGCTTTCTTCCCTTAACTAATTGAAACAGTCTTCTTGAGATATACTAGCATGTCAGAAATGTTTTAAATTAGATTCTGGAACTTACTTTTAAAAGTTGACATGGCTGACTTACTTCAAGTGTTACCACACATCATTTCATTTGTTGGTTATACTTATCAGTTAAATAATAAGTAATGTGATAAATGCTAAAACCTCATGTTAGACACTTTTTACTAATTTGCTGTTTATTGGTGGATATTGCTTGTGGGGCAAATACATATACAGTGTCCTCATAAAGCATTCTAACTTGTAGCTTAATTGCTGACAATCTGAACATTGTTCTTTTCTTCTCTGCAGATTTTAAATAACCTCAGCATGGTCATTAAATCAGGAGAAATGACAGCTGTGGTAGGATCCAGTGGAGCCGGAAAGAGCACAGCTCTACAGCTCATTCAGCGATTCTATGACCCCAGTGAAGGAATGGTATGAGTCTTCCAGAAAAACTTCTCAATACAGAAAATGGGAGAGTGCAGATGGTGCCACATTGGTCAAACACTAAGGCCTAGCTTACACTGAGACCATACTGACATACGCATGGCTGACTTAATGATTTTGACTGAGTTGACTGTACTAGTTCCCTGTATGATGACCATGTCTGCTGAATACCCAGTCTGTTCACTCAGTGATGGACCTGAATATGCAGACACATTCAAAATGGTATTATTGCTTCTTTAGTGAACTGTTTTTATTTCTTCCTTGGTATTGTGACATCATTATTGTTTAACTCAAGTTCTCTAGGTGCTAAGTATAGGAAAGCTTACACCACCAGAGTTAACAGAGAACAGCTCTCGATTCTTTGAGAATTTAGGTCTAAAAAATTTTCATATAATTTTCCAAACTACTTAGTCTTTTATTCCTTGTGTTTATTTTATTATAAACATACACTGAAACTAAGAAATAAATATTAATAATTGCCATTTATTTATGACAAATTATGATTCAAGAACTTTATGAAAATGATTACTTATTTTCACAATATTGGCATAGGTAAATATGTTCAGTATATAAATGAAGAAAATGTCAGCGAGATTTGAGACTTGTCCCTGGATTTGAACTCAGGTCAGGTGGATGTCAAAGGCATCTTTTCACTTTCAAAATCATTCTTGTCAACATCTCTTTGATACCTTTAGATAGAATCATTTGAATATATATTAAATGGCTTCAATGTCATGAGTTCTCTATGATATATGTACTGTAAACAGTGACATGGCAAACATGCCAGAAATTTCCTTTGTCACAGACATTTCACCCTTTGGGTAGTTTTTGCTATATACATGTATAACTACACTCTGAATATATAGAAATCATGGTTTCATAATGTAAGATTTCTACAGCTTTGCTAATAGTGCTTTTTATTTTATTTCGCTTATAGTTTCAATTGCTTTTGAACATCCAAGTGCTATTTGATGAATCCAGCCAGAAAGTAAGACTTACTATCAGCTATATACACAAGATAGGGATCATTGCTTATTTTCATTATATCTTTAAAGTCCATTTTTAGGTCACAAGTCAAAACATAATAAAAATACTCAAAGTATGGTGAATAACTGACTCTACTCTTTATTGAGGAATTGGAAACTTTTCCATTCCTGGGCCAATGTATTAAACCAAGTGACTTTTACATCATTTGTGTTTCCACAGTGAATTATCCTACAGTTATTTTTGATTTCAATTATACATTGTCATCCTTATATGAACACTGATTATAAGAGGAATTATTTCTGTTACAATCTCACAGGTCTCTCTTTTTACTCCCCATAGGTTAAATACAAGCATAATATTGTGATTCAGAATCCTAAAGGATTCCAAGAAATGTGATGTTGTGCTCATGTTCTCTAGGTGACTTTGGATGGCCATGACATTCGCTCTCTTAACATTCAGTGGCTTAGAGCTCAGATTGGGATAGTGGAGCAGGAGCCCATTCTGTTCTCCACCACCATTGCCGAGAATATTCGCTATGGCAGAGAAGATGCAACGATGGAAGATATAGTCCACGCTGCCAAGAAAGCCAATGCCTACAATTTCATCATGGACCTGCCACAGGTACCCTAAGCCTCTCATTACACGGGGAAACCCAGAAACTGTAGGAGGAAAAAAAGTTATACAACAGTATGTATCTCTTTATTTGAATCCTAATACATTAAATTCATAATGTCATGTTTTAGTTTAATGCCTGGAAATGTACCATGAGCTGTCCTCTTTGTCTAAAAACATATTGTTAATATATTAAAAGTCTCCCAAGTTGAGTAACTTCCTTTTAAGGTTCCCTTTGACACAGATACAATTTCTTTATTTCATCTATCAAGCATTTGTCTAAGCAAATGATAAATTGTCATGTGGTAACAACTTGTACAATGCTCTTTTGATATCTACCATTAACATTGTTCTTGAATTTTCTTATGCTTAAACAGCTAATATTTTGTCCTTGGTACTGTACCCAACGTATTTAAAACTTCCTCATTTATCTTCATCTTAAACAACAACAAAAACTCATTCCATATTTCATACGTATGTAGATTTCGTGGCCAATGGTCAGCTAAGTCAAAGAAGAGTTATCACTAATTTGCACACATGTAAGAATTACTACAAGCCAGGCAACATTCTTAACACTTTATAGCTATTAACGCATTTAACCTTCATTTCACAGTCTTCGTTTCAGGAAACTTTTATTATCCTCCCTATCTACAGATGTAGAATTGAGGTTCTCAGAGGCCAAATAACTTGCTCAGGAAGGAGAGACAAGGTTCACACCCAGGCCGTCTTACTCTGGAGTCTGCTCTAGAACACTTTCTATTCGGCCTTCTAAATTACCTATATGATTGGGATTGCAGCCACGAGTACAATATAGTCTAGTGATTAAAGAGTGTAAAGTTTTAGCACCAGATTGTCTCCATACCAGTCCAAGCTTCTCCCCTTGCAAGCTTTATGAATTTTGGAAAGTTACTTTACCCCCTTACACCCCAGAATTTCCTTATGCATCAATTAAGGAGAACAGCAGTGCTTACCTCACAAGGTATCTGTGAGGGCTAAATGAAATGATATGTGTGAAGAGCTCAGCTCCATGCTTTATATAGGTGCTCAGCTCATAATAAGCAATATAAGAATCTGACATCCATGCTTTGTTGTGAGATTCCAATGTAATGCTAAACAAGCAAGATACTCAGTAACTGTTTGCTGTCAAAGGTAATGACTATAAAGCCAGTTTGGTCTTTCATTCACAATATGAAGACAGCTTTAGCATTATGTTTTTCTGTGTTGTTTCATTAGAGAAAAGAGACAAGGACTTGATATGTGTTTCAATCCTCTAAAATGGATATGCAGGACCTGATCAACTTTTGCTTCGGTGGAAACATTTTATTTGAAGTTGAGCTAAAAAGAAAGAAATATTTATACAGCCCAGTGAACCTGAGAATGAAAGAATAAATTTATTTATCTTACATATAAATATTGATGAGACAATAACCCATTTCAGGAAAGGGTATTTCTTTCCGTGAAAGTTGGACCTACAAAGGAGGAAGCTGGAAAGAACCTTGTGATGGATCACCGTCAGGAGTCATCAAATTTTTCCACTTCATTACTGGTGTCACTTTCTTTCTAGCAATTTGACACTCTTGTTGGAGAAGGAGGAGGCCAGATGAGTGGTGGCCAGAAACAGAGAGTAGCCATTGCTAGAGCCCTCATCCGAAACCCCAAGATCCTGCTCTTGGACATGGCCACCTCGGCGCTGGATAATAAGAGTGAAGCCATGGTGCAAGAGGCATTGAGTAAGGTTTGTTGAAAGTCTGAGTTCATTTTACAAGTCCGTGTGGAAATGCTTGTGCTGCTGTATGAAAGGCTTCTTGCAGGTGGGGGAGGAGGTGGCAAGGAGAGAGACAGACAGACAGACGCTACTGGGTCAGTGTATCTGGTCTGACTGTTTAGAAAGTATTGGCTGACAGTAATGTTCCTCTCAGTTGAACAGAAGATAGTTATGATTTGCTCCCCAAAATTATACATGCAAAATTTTAAATTTTGTTAAGCCTAACTTATAATATGTGATTTTAAAATTTTTTCTGTTTTGTTTTAGCTGTTGATTAATAGCAGCAACTGGACCAACATGTGATGGTATTTATGGCTTCGAGAAAGTTTCCTGGCCTTTCCTAATGTCTACACAGCCTATTAAGGATTTTCCCAAGGACCGAGGCTCTAATTGTAGATTCTGAGATGATCCAAAAGTCAGTGTCGGCTCTGTCTTCCAGTCTTGTGTAATGTGCACTGTCCATTCTTACAGATTCAGCATGATCATACAATCATTTCAGTTGCTCATCGCCTATCCACAGTCAGAGCTGCAGACGTCATTATTGGTTTTGAACATGGTGCAGCAGTGGAAAGAGGCACTCATGAAGAATTGTTGGAAAGGAAAGGAGTTTACTTCACTCTAGTAACTTTACAAAGTCAAGGAGATCAAGCCCTTAATGAAGAGAACATAAAGGGCAAGTCTTTTTTTCATTACCCTTGTACATTATATTAAATAGTTAAGCATATAATGCTTTATGTGCTCCTATGCATTTCAGTATATACTCTTACTTGATCTTCCAAAATCCCGTCAAAGCATTATTTAGGTGACAAAGGACAAAACAGAAGCTCAGGAGGTTCAGTTACTTGATCAAGTCATAGAGCTAAAACCCAGGTCTTCTGTGGAAGAAATTTCAACTCCATCCCTCTCTTTTTTCTCCCCAGTTTGTTATAAACTGGCTTCCTTCCTATAGTGTCCTGCACACAGTAGTAGCTCAATTCTTATTGGTTGATTGAATTAATCAAGGACTAAAATGTTTTATGCTTGTTTTCACTAATGTAGATAGATATTTTAGGAGATAGCGCATCTTCTCTTTTTCAATCTGAATTTTAGATTTAAAGGTTTATCTCAATCTACGTTACCAACCACTCCAAACTTTCTCTATCATATCGCTTCTCAATTTTTGAACTCCACTTGGTACAATTGTGTAGTCTATAACTGGGTATAACTATATCATTGTTTATAGTTAACAGGTGATTTATTCTAAAAGTATGTATGTTTTAAATTGATGAGTCTATCATTTTTTCCCACTTCTAGTGGGCGTCCCTTAAGGTTTTTATGATTCATGCTCTAGGATATGTATTTCTGTGGTGATAACACATAGGCTATCATATAGTTCAAAAGATATAGTCGCTGAATATTTTGATTTTATTTTTATTAAAATGTGCTGAACAAGTACTAAATTCTATTTATCGCAATAAAGTTAATAGAATGTTTTAGCATCAGACATAGTAATGATATGACAGGCAAACATAGTGAATAATTGTATTCTACTTACTGAATACACTAAGGAATCCCTCATGTTGTGTTGAATAGGAAAAGATGAAACTGAAGATGCCTTCTTTGAGAATAAACAGACCTTTAGTCGAGGGAGCTACCGGGCTAGTTTAAGGTAAGTCAAGCCATGGGACAGATTTTAAGGTTTTTGAATGTTCTTAGAAGCCTTTTGCAGCTGCTACCATTATGCAATATCTCGGGTGCTACCAGGACAGCCTTGGGCATGGCACCAGGTCTTGTATAACATGAACATGCAAATAAATACTAGGTTGCTACACTGACATTTCTGTTTCCAATTCATGAGAATTTTTGTTTAACTTTGGCTTCTGATTTTATCAGGGGTAGGGTGGTGATAGAGATACTCTACAGTTAAAATGTTATTTATTGAATTTAGAAAGGAGATTAAAAAAAAAAAAGCCTGTGTTTAGTCTTTCTCCTGCAAAGCAAACTGTGGTATGAAGCACCATCTTCTATGGAGGTCAAATTCATTCCTTTAGCTCCACTCTTTAACATACTTAGTTACAATGAATTTAAACATTTCTGCTTCCAGAGTAACCCATCAGAAGTCAAATCATGCCTTAGCTAAATGAAATAATAAATGTACTTTCTAATATTTAAAGTGCATTTTCCGAAACATTTGCTATTTATTTTTCTGTGGATGACTATATAGGTATTCACTTTGAAAACGTATTTTTGGAGTATGTTATTAGCAAGACTGTAAACTTTAGTCTTTCATCCTGATTTAAAAGTTTCAATAAATAGCTCCTTTAAAGTTAAAATTCTGTATGTTAAGAAGAATTCTGCCCAGGACTATTTGTCAAGGCAAAGTTTTGAGCAAAGACTCAGTTATAGGACTTTGTCATTTAAGATAGCTCAAACACAGATTTATTTTTAACAGCAAAAGAATAATTCACTAAGTTTATGTTTGGAGTTTTTAATTTTTCCTTTTGAGAACAAATCTATTCAGAAAAATTTTACGAATTGCTAGTTATATTCTATTTATTGAATTTGGAAAATAAAAAAGTAGCTATAAAAAAATAGCTTCAAATTATCCTAGAAACTAAAAGCTATAAAAATTGCCAAAATTATTAGGCAACTTTTATAGACTTCTAGCATCATGTTTAACCATACTTTTCTGATTGGAAAAACAAATTAAATGATAAGGGTCATTAGAATCACAACCTGAGTATACCAACTAACTTCTTAAACAAAGAAAATGACTAAGCATCCCTATTGATCACTAGGCTAAAGGTTGCCTAGAGATTTATCTATTTCACAGTTATGTCAACAAGAAAATAAATATTTTCCTAACTTTTCAGATGAACTAAATTCTACCTTATCTAAGTAGTTTACTTACAGTTTATTATTCAGGTCAGATAACCATTTTAAATATGAACATTTTCTACTTGATTATAAGTTCTCACAAATTTTATATTTTTCTGACTTGGATGATAAATTCAGAAATACAATCTATACACAGAAAGTAGCTACCAATCTTCTGCAGAAAAATATGTATAAGTTTGAGTAAGAAGGTTGTTTAGAAATATCTCATTGTGTATGCTGACAGATTTTTTGTTGACAGATGACCAAGTGAAATATTAATTTGTGTTTTATTTCCTTGCTCCAGTCTTTCTGAAGGCTAAGTTCCACTTTAGTATTATGGTTTAAGTTCAAGAACATTTTAATGGATAATAGTAATTAATTTCCTAAATAATAATGTTGAAAAAGAGAGAGAGCAAGAGAGTATTTATTTCCTAAATTAGGTGTTTTTATTTGTTCTGAGAAGTGGTAACACAGCTTCTGAGAATGGGAGAGGCAGATGCTGTAGGTTTCTGAAAAGGGGAATGATAGAATGTTTATGGTAGACCAGAGTAGGAGATAGCTGACAGGTAGGGTGCCTACTTAGCTGTCTCATTGGGAATAGTTTGGGGAATAGGAAGAGGCAGAGAGACTTAAGTATATAGGATTAAAATAGTAGAAATCTGAGGGGACAAGGATATAGGTCTTCCCATGCTCAGAACTGGGAAGTAGGCAGTAATTTGATGCCTTTTCCTATGGTGTCCAGTGCTCTGAGTTTCACATTAGCCTCATGACCTTAAGTCTTAGCCCTGTCATGTGCACTCTGCTCTCTCCAGGTGACACATGCCTGTTCTTCACACCTTCTGGAGAAGACAGTTCCACCTTAGTTACTTAACCCAAAGAAATGACTCTTGCTGTAGAGCTTCAGGCCAGATGGGAGGGAATTGGGGTGTCCCAGAGGCCAATTTAATAGCAGGGAATAGGGATGGGGAGTGGTTTTATGCCTGATCATAATGAAGTTTGCAAGAGTTTGAATGTGGAAGAACAGGAAGAGGGAGGATTTGAGATAAATGTACCTTCTTGAACCTGAGTGACTAAGAGGATGGTGGTATCATTAACAAAATGTGGGAACAAATTAGAGTAATTAAGTCACTGTGTTATTGCCTTCTCAGGAAGTCTTGATGAGCATATATGTAGTAAGGAGACACCAATCTGATATTTATTTTAGTATAATTTCACCTGGATACAAATGATAGAGGCTTGTGAATGGTCCCATCTAGATTGCACTGAAGTAGTTGATGCAGGTCTCATCGCTAACATCTCTCTCTTTACACCAAATTATATCAGATTAAGTGCTTTGATAAGGTTACTTCCCTTCTCTCAAGTCTTCAGCGTTTGCCTTTGTCTCTTAAGACTCTATTTGCAAATGAATGAAAACCTAACCCAAGCTTGTTTAACCTTTAAAGGAAGAAAATCAGTTTGTGGAACTAGTCTGAGGAGGATAGTTGCTCTCTCTTTCCTTCTCAGCTCTACTTTATTTTCAGTATTTGCTTCTTTTTTGGGAAGCTTCTATCCTTAAGAGTTTTGACGTAATTGCCAGCAGCTCCCAGTGCTATATACTTTCAAGTTTAACCCAGAAAAAAATAGGAGTCTCCTTCCCAGAAATCTCAGGGAAAAAAATACATACCCGAACCAATCACTTCCTATATCTGTCCTGTGCTAAGTATATATAATGAATATCCCTGTTCTCTCTTCATTCCATGCTTCTCTTTATACTATTTTTTCAATCAGAAATGCTTTTCTCTCTAGCTACAAAAACCCATTGTAACACACGTCATACATTTTTTTTTCTTTAAATTTCCATACTCTTCGTTCAAATCTGCCTTATAGCACTTAGCACATTCTTCCTTACATCAGGGAACATGTGCTGCTTTTCTATAAGATTTAAGCTCCTTGAAGGCGAAGTCTGTGCTTGACCAGTCTTTGAATCCCCCAAAACACTTGGCATTAGTTTGCACATTGTAGTGCCTAATAAACCTCTTGAATGAATGAATGAATGAATGAATTACTACATCAAACTCAATTATATTTCGGTAATATATTTGTTGACTAAATGCATCCCAAGGGGCGATACATAGGCTGGAGAAAACTTTACTAGAGGCTGTATTTCCTTCTACCAGCTCATTTGTATCCAGGTGGCAGACTTTAAATTAAGTATCATGGTAGGGAGGGAATGAGGAAGGAAGAAAGAGAGAGAGAGTGAAAGAGAGGCAGAGAAGAGAGATATCAAAACTACAGCCAAAACCAGAAGAGAGGTAAAGGCAAAGATCCATTGCCATTATAGCAATTATCAGAACCATGTGAGTTTGGAATGAAATTGAATCTTACACTTTTTTTTGGTGGACTAGTGGGACAACTTTGCCCCCCTCTGTTTCTCCCTCCTGGGGTACACTCTGAATCACGGTCTAGCTTGGGGTCTAGAGCAACCCCACTGATTGGTTCTGTCCTAAGAATAGCTCTGTCTAGTTTAACCAGAAAGCTCCCTTATCTGGTTACCATGTGACTTGGCAAACATTTCTGTTTATTTGACACTTGTAAACTTGGATACCATTTGAGTCCTGTTTCAACCTGCCCACAATCTACAGACACTTTCATCTTTTTATTTATTTACAGAGCTTCCATCCGGCAACGCTCCAAGTCTCAGCTTTCTTACCTGGTACATGAACCTCCATTAGCTGTTGTAGATCATAAATCTACTTATGAAGAAGACAGAAAGGTCAGGCACCAATCTCTCATGGGGAAATGGAAGAAGTCTCTCCTGGGAACTACTGTATGCCTTTTAAAGATAGAATATGAGTTTTCAAGGCCTATATCAAGTAGTATTTCACTAAGTCAAACTAAATGGGAGAACACATTAGGCTCTGATGGAAACTCTAAATTTTACACAATATTGTTGAAGAAACAAAAATTATTAATTATTTTTAAGAATACATGGTAACTAAAACTAGAGTATTAAGGGTTAATGAATAGTTCTTAGACATATCATTTTAATAAACACAGACAAATAACATGTACTTAGCAGATTATTTGATTATGTACATGTTCTTTTAAAGTTTTTACGAATATCTGAAAACACTTCTTTCTAAAAATTTTTAAAACTCTTTTTAAATTGTAATAACCTTGCCAAAAGTGTTTGATCAACAAAAGTATTTGATACAGTTAGCCTTATACAAGTTATCACATTTTTTAATTGACATATAATTGACATAAAATATCCTATTGGTTTTAGATGTACATAATAGCGATTTGACATTTACATATCTTACAAAAGGACCCTATTTTAAGTCTAGTTACCATCTGTAGTAACTAATCAACTCTATTAATTTGAACATAATTCAAAACAATGCAAAAATGAAAGAGGAATCAACACATAGCAATACAAAACTTTCTTCATCAGGATGCATGTATCCAAGGCTGTTGAGGTCACATAAGGTGACCATCCTCCCCTTCAAAGCCTTTTTTAAACTTTGCACTTTATGCTTCAGCCTTGACATTCACTTTTGATCCCTCATTACTCTTCACTTGAATCTTTTCATGGCAATTTTCTCATTGAGTTTTATTTGTGGTCATGTTGTCTTATCCCCTTACTAAATTACAAGCTTTTTAAAGTTAGCTATTATATATCATTTGTGTTTATATCAAGCTCAATGCCCTGCACCTAGTAGGACATAGAAGATTTTAAAACTAGTATTAAAAATAGAATTTCTACAATAAAATAAAACATAAACCATAATATTTATCAAAGCAAATAAGTCAGAGAATATTTTAATTACAAGCACATTTATTATGCATGATATGTAATTTCAAATTGTCTTAAAATTTTCAACACAACAATCCATTTTGGAAGTAATTATAAACATTGGTTCATAATGACCATTTGGAATAAAGTTCATTACTACTTATGATCTTGTGACGAAGATAGAAGAATTATTAAGGCTCTCTTTTTGTTTCAATGTATTAATAATAACTAAATCAAGGTTCTACTACTTAATAGAGTCATTTTAAATAAATCTCATAGAACACTTTTTCTCAGGTGCAGCAGGGTGGATCACAGAAAACATTTACCAAGCATAATTGCTTACTGCATTTTGCCAATAAGGACTCAAGTCTTCTTTTAGTTCTAGAAATAGGTTTCTCATTTATGTTTATGGTGCTGCCACTCATAAATACAAAAAACATGCCAGGCATTTTTCTTTTTCAAGAGAAAAAGAGCTGAACATTATATCGAATTTTTTAAAAAAGCAGTGCTAATCATATTCAATTCTTACATTTTTATGTGTCTGTTTTCCTAGTTGCTGGGTAAAGATTTGACAATAAAAGCAAGAGAATTAGAAAGAAAGGGGGGGAAAAAAAACCCTGATTTTGTTGTTGTTATTGTTCAGACTGGTGGATGGCCCAGCATAGTTGCAGGGCACAATCAGATTCCTGGAGACCTGGAGTTCAGATTCCCAAGGAGTTCTTTCTTATGATGCAGAGAAACTCAGAAGAGAGTCATTTAAATAAAAGGAAACCTAAATTAAATATAGAGATTAGTTTTAGAGAAATAAAAATGCTCCATATAATATTCTACTTATTAGCATTGTAAATTAGAATAAAACAATTAAACTCAAATGTTAACCAGTGTAATTAAGAAAGATGCCAATTTATATATTTTTCTAGTTAGGGGAAAGAAAGGAGGAAGAAAATAACAGAGAAGCCAATATGATTTTGCTAAAGCTTCAAAAGCAAAAGATCTTATGCTTCTGTTAACACTGCTCGCTCGTTTGATAATTATATTAGTCTTTTAGATTTAAAGAATTCAGTATTTTAAAAAGGAAACAGTAGAATTGTGGTTAATAAATTTTAATTTATAGAATTTCTAATCCCGGTAAATTTTAAAGTATTTAATAGTTAACTACACTCTGCAAGCCTAAGCACTGGTGAAATTCTTCCCTTTTCTCATCTTGATATAGAAGCTTTAGCCTTACCTTCCGTTAATTGGGAAATGTTCTATCTTATGCCACAATGTAAAAGGTTTACTTAGATAAAGGAGTTATCTCCACCTTGTGGTCTCTTAGAGTTTTGACTCTGAAAACTTAGAAGAGATGAGTCCATAAGAAGTCTTTGCTTCCAAACTCTAAGTAGCATGTCTGACTCAAGGTCTCACAGTCAACTGGTGACAGACCTAAAACAACAACAGCCTATTTCTCCTTACTCTCTAAGCTGTACTTTTGGCTCCTATTAATGGAGTCCGATCTTAGTGATAATGCTGATAAAATTCAGTCTAGGATAAGGGGAACCCTACAGGCTAGAGGTTTCAGTCTCTGATATCTAGCCATCTCTTTTAGGGATCCTGACTAAAAAACAAGGTGGCATATATATGAGATAAAACCAAGGTCAGTTCTTTTGGCTGGTAAAAGAAAAAGGACTCTTACTACTTTGGCGTCCACCAGACCCCACAACAGAGGTCAAGGAGGCTGACGTGGTAAGAATGCGTACCTCTGCTGGCTCTTGTCAGAGATCCCAGACTCTCTCAGCTGCAGCAGTCCCTGGAAAAGAGTTTCCAGTCGGTGAAGATCCCACCAACTACACCAACTGCTGGGGAAGAAAAATTCCTCTCCACCCCTCTTGTTTCTTCGAGCCGGTCTAAGAATTAAATTGACAAGAGACAGATTAGCAGGAGAAAATCAGGTTTAATTTCATAGATATGGGGCTCCATAAGAATATGAAGCCCAAAGATAATCAGACAATTGAGCCTTAGGTGTTATTCAGAGCTGAGGGGAAGGGAGTAGAGGTCTGGGACTTCAAAGGGCAGAAAAGCAATTCACAGGAAGATGGGAAAAGTAAATGTTTGCCATGCAATGCAGAGACAAGGGGACACAGGGATAACTTCAATAAGCAGGCCTTACTAAATTGCCCCCAGGCTACCATACCTAGCTCATAATCTTTGTAGTTATCTCTGCTGACATCTTCCATTCTGGAACAAGCTATCTATCCAAATCCTTTTAGCGTTAAGGGGGAAGGTAAAAAGCTACTCCTGAGTCTTTTGTTTCTTAAAAATAATCTGCCCCAAATAATCTTCACTCCAAAGAAACATATTTTGGGGTGGTAAAATCCTGCTCCCCTAAAGTGTTAAATACTAGAAACCTATCATTTCACCATAGCTAACTTATAAGATAGTGTTTAGGCATTTAGTTAAAAGATAGGACAGAGACAGGAAGCATAAAAATGACTGTCGGTATTTATTCATTTGAAGAATCTCTGCTCCGTTGTCATAGTTACATTTCGTATCATCTAATCTTAAAGTCATTTTCAAGGCAGGAGATTCCTATGGATTGTAACAAAATGTAGAAAGCGGACACAAAATTTAAGTAAAGGGGTAACTAGGAAAAGCCCAGTGTCTAGCATCGAACCATCTAGTAGGTATACAATCAGTATTTTTTAAAGTAAATGTTTTGCTGCATGTGTGCACCACGTACAGAAAAGCTTCATTCATTCCTCCATCTAATAAACATTGATTGAACACCTATTATGTGCTGGATAGTGTGTTAGGGAAGCAAAGATGAATGAGAGCCACTGTCCTTCATGCACAGAAGTTGCTGGCAGGATATGTCTTTGCATATGATAAACAGATGAGAATTTTTGTGTAAGTTGACATTGCAACAATACAGGCAGAAACTCTGTAGTGAGGAAACACATACATAATTTCATCTCTGAGTTACTGGTTTGCTGTGAATTTATCAATCTTTTCTTTATTCATCTTGATTCATCTTTTAGCTTATTTTTAGATGAATAAATTTGTCTTTAGTTTTGCAAAATTAGAGATAAAAATGTTCTGTATATAATGACCTTAATTATATTTTGTTTTTTTTTTCTTCTAGTATTCTTTTTGCTATATTAAATAAAAGTCAATCAAAAGTCAATTACTTGGGGACAGATTTCCTGGTTTTTGTATCATTCAGACTTAGCCACATCTTTGTGTGGTTAAGGAGCAGTTTCCTTTAAAGTCAAATTTTCATAAAAGCAGACAAAAGAAAATTATTCAAATTAATTAATTTTTGGTTTTTGTTAGTTAATCTTGGCATGAGAGCTACTAAACAAAAGTTAACATAACATTGCTTTTAAATGTCTTAAGTATTGTTGTTCAGGGTTGGGGATACCTTCAGGTATCTAAAAGCCAGGGTAATTTCTGTCATGCAAGGCCACGGGTAGACCATCCTGTGGGGCAGTGGTTCCAGGAAATGTTGGAGTTCAATATTTCAAGATGGTATAGTAGAGCTGATACTTTCAAAGTGTATCATCATGGAATGCTAGACATTTAGTGCTGGAAGGAGTCTTGGAGATCTAAACAGTACTGATGAAGACCTCACAAAATAGATTTTGTCTCTGGACTTACCTGAGGAAATTTTTTTAAAACATAAATGCACACTTATGCTCACTAAATTAGAATTTCTGGTGATTAGACCCAGAAATCTGTACGGTTATTCACAGACCCACATGAATCTAGTATGCATCCAGATCTAGACACCACTACTGTCTAGAAATGTAAAGGGTCTGATAATTTATTTTATTGCAAGTTATCAAGTTAGCCTAACTGTGTCAGGAAAGCTGGCAGAATACATGACAACCCTGAGTCAGAGACAAAAGACTTTATTATGCTTAGCAGTAGCAGTAGCCAGAGTCCAGCATTTATACTGGTTCCTCAACAGAACCCCCACTTGTTATAAGTCGATGTAAAGAGGGCCAGATGATACTAATAAAGAAGGGAGCGGGGGATTGTTACAGGAGAAGAATCCCAGGCTTGAGTAGCCTGACTCTTTTATAAGGGGCAGTAAGCACATCTGCCTTTTTCTTGGGATGGAGATACCATCTGTGTTCTCCAAGTCTATTTTCTATACAAACATCTTTGAAAAAATAGTCTGAACAAACGTACTCAATGCATCTGTTCACAAGATGTACAGAAACATGAAAGGCCCACAGAAAATTGCCTACCAAAACAACTTAGTTCAACTCTCTCATTTTGAGGATCAGGTAACTAAGCCCCAAAGAGCTCGAGAGCTAAAATAGCCCATTGGTGTCTGTGTGGAGCTCATCCAAGAACCCCATTCTTTCTATGCCTGTTCCATTTACATTTTCTTAGATTTCTTTCTTTTTCTCTGGCACTGATTCCTTGAGTTAGTAAGCAGTCAGAGATAACATCATTGAACAGAAAGATTTGCTGCATGAGTAAGTAGTCGTGACAAGTACAAGCGCTGAGGGCAGGCCAAGAGAGAACTTGAAATGGATGGAGGCACTAATATCCATCTGCAGTTGAATTGCCTTTCTGTATCCTATCTGACTTGCAATCATAATGAAACGAACATGACACCACGCTTATATTTAAATGAAATTGGTAAAGTGGTCTTTGACTTTGTAAGCAAAGTATTTAAAGTTCTTGCTATTGTATGTTCTTGACATTCAGCTGCCTGAAGGGCAAAATTGTAGTTTTGTACAATAGATATTGTTAGCATATTTAATAGAAAAAGTAAAAAAAAAAATCAATACACATCTATATAATCCACTTAAAATCCTTTCTCAAACAAAGTGGGTAATAAATTTAACAAAGATTTGAATAAATGGGCTTAAGGCTAAGCACTGAGTAATATCTATAGCAAGGAAAAATAATAAGGTTCTGAATATACTTACCTTCAAGAATATAAAAATTTGCTAGTTCTGACACTTTAATGGCAAATAAAGAGATCAGAATAGGAAAATATTGAAATAATTATTACTCCTTGTGAAGAAAGTGTGGAATTTAGAAATCCAAATGGGTTACAATTTACTTTAGGGCACTAATTAAGGAAAACCTTACAGAAAACATGTAAATTATAGCTGTTGACACAACTTAACAAATTTAAAAAATTATTTTGACTCATTTTGGATATACTGGCTTGCCTTGGAGCTTTACTCAGTTGTCAGATTATAGAGCTTTGGCATTTAAATCAGAGGTTTTTTTTTCTCAAAGATTTACCGTATTGTTTACTCTCTGAGAGCTCTAATGTATGTAACTGTAAAATGAGAACTATAAGCTCACTTTCAGGCTCCTCCAGGCTCCTCCCTTCTGGTGATAGCAAGGTCTCAAGAAATTCAAAATCATTCCTCACAAAATAACACATGACCACATCTCATAGATCTTTGAGGTCACTCGTAACCAATCAAACGATGAGTCTTCTGTCTGTGAATGCCAAAGGGTCTGCTGTATAACGAGAGTAGATGCAAAAATGTGTCTATATTTGGATGATTAATGGAACCCTTTTTTTCCTCAAGGATAAGGACATTCCTGTGGAAGAAGAAATTGAACCTGCTCCAGTTAGGAGGATTCTGAAATTCAATGCTCAGGAATGGCCCTACATGCTGGTAGGGGCTGTGGGTGCTGCTGTCAATGGAGCAGTCACACCCCTCTATGCCTTTTTATTCAGCCAGATTCTTGGGGTAAGCAAACAGTTGGACTAGCTTTATTCTCCTCACCGTTTGTTCTGCTGTCAGTGCATATTGTCATTTACTTTAATGTATTTAGCTTTTTTCCCTCATCTCTAAAGGATTAAAAATACCTCAAGTCTCCATCACACACAAGGTAAGAAGACAAAGCCAGGCATTGTCATTTGGGCTGGCAGGATATTCATAGAGTCATCATGTCTGTAAAAAACTGCACTTAGGCTGCAAATTTAGTGTTAGAAGAGGGCAATTTACCTATATGCAAACCAAATCAGAATGCAAAGCAGTTATGTTGAATAATATAAAAGGGTTTTAGGGCTATTTTGATTCTGCTGAGCAGCTGAGGTACAAAGTTTGACTTATAATAACAGGTGTCACTGCATGTTGTATAATCTCTGCTCTCCTGCTGATTGCTATTGAAATGGGGTGGTGGAGAGGAAACAGAAAAGGGAGGCAAAAGTAAAATAAGGCATGAGAAAAAAATTTTATTTTCAATTTTTTTACTTTCTAAGGGTTTTGATAATCACCATCTGACTTCATTGCTATAAACAATAATAACTACAAACATAAATTAGATACTAAGTATTTTATATATAATAGTTCACTAAACTTATCTAATAACCATCTGAGGTAGGTATTCTTATTGTTCCTGTTTTACAAAGGAGCAAGCTAAAGTATAGAGAACTTAGGATAGCAAGTGATGGATCTGGGAGTCAAATCCAGATAGTGTGACTCCAGAGCCAGGTTCTAATTAAACCTTATCATTGCAAAATTATTTATCAAAATGCTATCAAATTTTCTTAGTTGAAATTTACGCACATGTACCATGTGAGGTCAACAGGGTGGCAAGCCTAGAATGTAGAGAACTTTATTAATTTGTTCAAGGTAACATATGCATTAGGTAGTGGGGCCAGGGCTAGAACTCAGTCTTTCTGAAGACTAGCCTAAAGGATTTGTCAGTGCAGAAAAATAACCCCACAGGTATGAGTTGTACAGAAAGACTCGTAGAGTCCAGAGACACAGTCCAAGTCAATTGTGTAAGGGAGGACTGCAGCTGTGGCTTCCGTTTTCACACCGCCCCCTTCTGGTAGCTGAGGAAATCATCTTCATTTCAGACAGGATATTGGAAACACAAGGACTGGTAAACTGAATTTCTAGTGATGGAAAAACCTTTATGCTGAAAAATCTCTAAAATAATTAATTTATATTCTTTAATGTATAGTAAGTACAATATCCTAAAATGATAAGAATGTTTGTCCACTCAAGGGATATTTGTTGATTCTCTTTCCTAGGCACAGTGCTAGGAACTTGGGAATGCAGTTATCAGTCTTGGTGTCTTCTTTAATGGAGTTTCAAGTCTATGAGGAAGACAGGCAATAAACAAAAATCCACTCATCATTCAACAAATACTTATTGTTCACCAGGTACTGTTGCTGATGTTGGCAACAGAGTGGTGAATACGAAAATCCAAGCTCCTCCCTGCTGTTATGAATCTGACATTCTAGTAGAAAGAGGCTCTGGAAATGCACTGTACTGAGTAGACGTAGATGTAGAAGGTGTAGGGGATAGGGCTGGATCCGTAAAGTCCCAAGACTATGCTCTAGATGTTTGCTTTTAAAATAAATCCAGGAGGTCATAGCCTTTGCCCATCATCTTTTTCTATCTTATAAAAGCAGAGTAAGAAATATACTCAGCCAGCTTTGTCCTGTCTATGAGCTGCTGTGGAAAGAGTCCTGGATTCCCTGTCAGGAGACGTGGTCTTTGTTTGTTTGTTTGTTTGTTTGTTTGTTTGAATTGGCTCTGCTAGTTATATATCAAGTACTGTATGCCATGGGGTTACATCACGCCATTTCTCTGGGCCTTAAGTATAAAAGGAAGGATTGACAAAGATGACTTCTAAGGTACTTTCCAGCTCTAGTAGTCTTTGAAATGGCCATGTCAGAAAAAACTTGATATTTAGCTGTGACCCCTATCCTCCTAGAACACCCACTAGTTATTGGTCGTGAGAATATGCTCTGTAATTCTCCTGGTCACAACCAGAAATCTTAGGGAAAACTTAACCCAAGCAATTTAGCTTTTCGCTTAAGGGCTACAGAACCAGAGAAGCAGGATCTAGTTGGTGAAATCCAAAGTTTGCTCATGGCTAATATTCTCACAGGGTTATATTTTCTAAAAGAATGATGCCAAACACATTATGACTTTTCCTCTCTGATAAATAACATTGTTTCCATTTGTCTCTCAGCATAATTATTGCATATTCATCAGCAAGTTAATGATGCTTTCATCTCATGGGGTATAATCATGAGTCAGATAATAGTCTGTTTTTAATTGCACTGTTTTCATTCTGACATACCTAAAAGGCACAATATTCACATTTAGCATACTGAGACCATGGTTTGGAACAGGGACTTAGCAAATGGTTGGACACTATTAGTAGCCTAGTTGCATTATAATCAGTGAAGCCTCAACATGTAAAGCATAATTTATCTGATTAAAATTCTTAGGTCTATTTGAATTAAAACATGTGCCACCTGTTCTAAACACAGCAATTTGGATGTAGCATGCAAGGGAAAAGCATGAATTGTGGAGTCGGCCACCCCTTAATTTGCAGTAGGTCTCTGCTCTGTCTTCTCTTTGTGCATTGCGACAAGTGGCTTCCCTTTGACGAGGCTTACTTTCCTCATCTGTAATATGGGGCAAGAAAATCTACCTCACTGGGTTGTTTTAAGAATCCTAATTTAAGGAAATCCTCACTTGAGTTAAATTAGGTTAATTAACATTTTTGGCATTTGGCAAATAGTAAGAGTTTAATAAATGTTTGTTTTCTCCTTAAAGTTACAATTATCAAAATGACACTGATGTATGCTCAAACTACAGCTAGTTTAAGAACAGAGGAACCTATTGATGGGTAGCCCTTTGGGTTGAATTTTAACAAGAAAGTACAAAGACCTCATGGAGCAGGATTTTGACAAAAAGATTATGGATAAGTAGATGTTCAGTCTTGAACTGAACAGCTGTGGGGATTTAACAATGGCCAAATATTTCATCTATAAAATAAAAGCTGAACCAGCTAATCTGCAGTTCTCCAGTTTATGATTGTAATAGGAGGTTGACCTTGGGGAGAATGGAAAGTCTGGCTTCACAGTTTAGGGCTAGAGGGGATTTTACAGTGCTTTTAAAAACCAAATTAAAATACATCTTTAAGTACCTGAATTTTTAAACTCTGTAAATTAAAAATGTGAGTTATTATATGCTGGGAAGAATGATGACTTCTGAACCCATTTTTACTTGTATTCAGAACCATGAAGGCTCAAGAAATTATCCTAGAAACAGTAAATCTCATTAATATAGAAAGAACCCTTCTTTCTACTTTGGAATTTGAATGTTACTTTTGCTTTGCAAAAAAAAAAAATCCATAAATGCAGTATTTTATGTTGTTTTCAAGGGATTTATTTGACATATAGCAGGCACTCAAATAGTTATTGAATAGTTTTCTTTGAGCAACTGCTTGTTGGCATTGTTCTAGTTACTCAAATTAACTCAGAATAATAAATAAGGATTTACTGTATAGCTCTATAATGTATACTTTTTTCTGAATTCTCACCATTTCCTCCTTTAGTCTAAATTAGGAAGATTTTGTTGTCCATAAAATCCATATTAGGATAATGTCATTAGAATATGCAGTTCTTTCCATTTTCGTATTGCAATAGTTCGATCTCCAATCGCTTACTTGGGCATATGTCTATAAGTTCAGAACATACTTATGAGTATAGTTTATTACTTATTATAGGCTAAAAAAAACCACTCACAATTTCCATAGTTTTTTGAGGAGAATGTTTCAGCTTTTGATGATTGAGAGGCAACAACTTCAGCCTTCGATGGAAACATTTTTTTTCTAAGCCAATATAGTCAATGCCTTGATAGTCAGTTGCTTTTTAAATGTTAATATATACTAACTTGTGTGTAAAATTGATAACAGGAAAGGTGTACCTGAGTGAAAAATTATATTTATAACATCTATTATTGGAGAAAGACATAATACTTGAACTTTTGTCCCAGAAAACATTCTCAGATTCTCAAGTTCCTTCCTCCCTCCCTCCCCATTTCTTCCTTCCTTCCTTCCTTTTTATTAACTTTGCCTTATTACATAAAGATTTTGAGGGATTCCATATTTTTCATCTGTATCAATGGAAAGCCAACACAATTGCCTACAAAAGGCAAAGAAACAAGACTAAAATTCTACATAAATGTCTAATCACTATGTTGTGCACCAGAAACATAATATTGTATGTCAACTGCAATTGAAAAGATTTAAAAATTTAAAAAATTTTTAAATTTTAAATATTCTGTAAATCATAACCATTGGTTTTCATTCTCCAGGCTTCCTTCTCCCCAAGGAATTAAAATACACATATTCAGAGTATGTTTAAAGTGAAACTGTTTTTAACCCAATGCTTAAGGCAAATTTCTTTTAGACATAGTCAATTTTTTTTTTTTTTTGCTATGGTTATAATAAAGTTCTTTTCTTGCTTACTGTCTTGCAAAGACTTTTTCACTTCTTGATAAAGAAGAACAAAGGTCACAGATCCATGATGTGTGCCTTCTCTTTGTAGCAATGGGCTGTGTATCCCTTTGCACTCAATTCCTGCAGGTAAGAAATTCTGTTTTTAAATAAGAGATTTAGCTATTTCCCCCACTTTTCAAATTAAATTATCACTAAAGGCTCCTTTCTGTTTTAGGGATACACTTTTGCTAAATCCGGGGAACTCCTCACAAAAAGGCTACGTAAATTGGGTTTCAGAGCAGTATTAGGGCAAAACATTGGCTGGTTTGACGACCTTAGAAATAGCCCTGGAGCACTGACAACAAGGCTTGCTACAGATGCTTCTCAAGTTCAAGGGGTAAGCTATGGGTAGGGTGGAGGGTGTGTTCTTGGGTTGGTGTAACTGGAATGGACTTTCTTTTGTGCCTTCAGGTAATCACCAGTATATTTTCTATGGAATAGGACCCGTGAGACGGGAATATTCAAGAGCCACATTGCCTCCTCTTTCCAGTGCTGACAAACAGCACCTAAAACGGACAGTGTCTCCAAGGCAGTGACCAGAATCATTGTTACGGCATACATCAAAATATATTGGGGATTTGGATTTCCTCTGAGTCGAGCGATTAAGAACTTCCTCGAGATTCCTCTCTCATCATTTTTAGGCTCAGAGGCTCAGATTTCATAAGACTTAATAGCACCCCGTAGAGGGTGGAAGCAAAGAGTGTGTGTGGAAATAACTTTCCTTACCTAGGTGTCCAGGGTCCAGTTAGTCTTGAGAAAAGTGAAGCTGTTCTGAGCAGCCCAGTCAGGAAATTGAAGGAAAGAAAGAAATGATTGCTACCTAGAATCTAGAACTTTCAAAGAGCTGCCTTTCTGACTAAGGGAGACTAAGCTGTGGTTTCTAAACCCAGAACCTGCAGCCTTGTTCAGGGGCTTACATGTATAATCACATACACTTTAGAAAACCAGGTATTTAGATTAAAGTGACCAGAGTCAAGTTTGCCTTTCAGCACCTGTATTCACTTTCTATGAGAATGTGAAAACAAAAGAAAAGAAAAATAATAACTTGTTTGTGATGTTCTCGGAAGAAAAACTCTGGGTTGATGTGCTGTATTTCTTGACCACTATAAGTTCAGCCAAAAATATGGACAATGATACAGGAGAATTTCAAAGGAACATGGAATTCTCTGACTCGAAGGAAAATTCCTTTTGGTCCTTCTAGTCTTTTCTTTTGTATATATGTGTTTCCCACAGAATTGGGTCACACTGTAGATATTACTTTGTAATCTTTCATTTTCTCCCCAAAACAATCTGATAAAAGCTAATTTTTGGTCATCAGTCTTCTACCATAGATTTTTAATGACTGAAAAATTCATCATTTTAATGTATGATCATTTCTTAAAGAATTCCCTATTTAAAATTCCCCCTGTTTTTCACCCTTGTTAGCAATTTGTATCATTTTATGTCAAGAGTGGCACATCCTTCATTATTTTCTTTTTTTAGTTCTCAAATGTAATTGTTGGATTATACTCAGAGTAAAATCATTTTTAAAACTTTTAATATGGCTTGTCTTACTGCTTAAAGAAAGTCTATACCAATTTCACTCTTATCATCTGAGCATTCTAGTGTCTAGTTCACCTTATTCTTGAATTTAGGTTAAATAAATAAACCATAATCTTACCTCTTCTATTCTTGTGTCCCTCAGTCTGCAAGGAATTTTTAAAGGTTATTTGCTTTCACTAGAATTCAGATAATAACAGCTAATCATCTCATAAAAATTTTACTTATCCTTTAAAAAAGAGTTTCTAAGAGTTTTTCTAATAAGCTATTTAAAAGTGAGATTACTAATTCAGGTCAAATTTATTTTAGTATTGGTGTGACATAGACATTTGGCTTATTTCCCTTTCAAGTTGGGTATAAAATATTCCAAAAATATTTAACGTAGATTCCACTTTCCATTGATTTGAATCCTTCTGCCCATTGTGAATATTGACTTCCCATGTACACTTAGAACTATGACCTGGGTATTCGTTATTCTCTTTCATTGATCAATTTCATTTATTCTATACCAGAACTTTATGATTTTAATTATTATAATTTTATGATATATTTTTATTATCTGCTAAGGCAGATCTCTGCATAATAATTTTTCCTTCAAAAATTTTATCTATTCCTGGACATTAGTTATTCTAAGTGTGCTTTAAAATTATCTTGACTTCTTCAAAAATTTATTTTGATTCTCTCAAGGAAAACAGAAAACCATAGAGTAGACTTGTTGGGCTACATAAAAATTTATAATTTTTGTATAAGTAAATGACAAACTAGATAAATACTTATAACAATACTCTAATATGTGCAATACTCCTAAATTTGATAAGAGAACCAAAATCAAGTAATAAAAAGTTTAAAAAATAAATATATGAACAGGCAATCCTCTCCCCACAAAAAGGAAATGTAAGAGGACAAATAACCAATGAAGAATCATTCAACTTCATTAATAGAGCAATACTAATAAAATAATGAGATGCCATTTTCCACCTATCGACTCAATAAAAACTATCATGTATGATAATTTCCTGTATTTTTGAAAATGAGGAGAAACTGCCACTTATACAGTATGAATTCTTTCAACATTTTTTAGAGAGTAATCAGGTAGGTAAAATCCCCTGAGCAAAATTCACATATTAGTAAATTTTCTCCTATAGTGTAACAATGTGCATTCAAGGATATTTTTTATATTGACCAAAAAATTAATAAAATTTTCTGGAAACACCTTGAATATTCACCAATAGGAAAATGGTTGAACAAATTATGATATGATCATACTAAAGAATATTAGGAAGCTATTTTTCAAAGCGTTATGTATTATGACCTGGAGAGATGGTTATGTTATACTAAGTGAAAAATATGAAAGTGCAATGTAACATGTAGAGTATGATCCTTTTTTTGTAAAAATAAATAAATATATATGTATATTATTGTGCACATATTCTATTATGTGTCTTATGTATTATTACTTTTAAAATATTTTTAAGTATAAATTGAACAAAATTTAAAGGGAAACAAAATAATAATCCCAAAATAAAGCTGAACTGTTTTTAAATACTCTATAATGGCTGATACTCTTTGCCAACTAGAAATTCTTGTAAAAAAATTGTGGTGCCATCTACATAACATAAAATTTACCGGTTTAATGATTGTAAGTGTACAATTCTGTGGCATTAAATACATTCATGCTGATATGCAACCATCTCAACTATATTCAGAAATTTTCCATCATCCCAAATAGAAACTCTGTACCCATTAAATAATAACTTTCCATTTTCCCCTCTCTCCACTTCTTAATAACCACCAATCTACTTTGTCTCTATGAATCTGACTATTCTAGAAAACTTATATAAGTAAAATCATATAAACTTTGTCCTTTTGTGATTGGCCTGTTTCACTTAGCTTAATGTCCTCAAGATACATCTATATTGTAGAATGGGTCAAAATTTCATTTTATTTTTAAGGCTGAATAATATACTATTGTGTGTGTATACACCAAATTTTGTTTATTTATTCTTCCATAGATGGGCATTTGGTTATTGTGGATAATGCTGCTAGGAACATAGGTATAGAAATAAATTCTTAATTTAGATTTTTCTCCTGTCTTTAAGGGAGTAAATACCAACACATAGGAATTCTTTGGACCACAGAGTATTTAACCATTTGAGTCTTCAATATAATATGAAGGTACAGATTATTCTTAGCAGTATGGTTACTTAATAGCTGACCTTTGGTTATTTTATGTTCTTTGTCTTAATTAATGCTGAAGTCTCTTTAATTTTGACAAGTAGTCATGTTGTTGTACCCACCCAAGTATTTTCTACACAGAAGGCACCAGCCTTTGACCACATTTGCATAGCTGCAACTGAAATGAAGACTTGGAACCATTAAATGCTTTTGATTAGCATAGATAATAATTACCAGGGTGGTCCAATCTTCACCTATATTAGAATTAAGTCTATTTTGTCCATCTGTGTTGATTAAACAGCTATGTATTAAGGTAACATGCAGCTTTTTACCAGTGAGCAGGCTAACTTCAGTGAGAAAGCAGTATCTTATAATGGTCTTGTATGAATTTCAAAACTATAATTATAGAGCAAACATCAATCTTCACTGAATAATAAGTAATATTATCATAAGGCCAATGCCTGGGTATTTTCAAGCAAGTCAAATGCATATATACCTGACAACATGCCTCCCGTGCTTAGGGCTGAATTAATCTCACATTGACTTTTCCAGCTGTGACACCCATGAAATGAGATTAGTCAATAGACGAGTTTCCAAGAAGCTGTGAATAAAATGGACTTTTATTAATCCAACCTTCAAATACATTACAGGAGTTCATTATTTAAAAGAATCTACCTTTTAAAATATAGAACTACCATATGACCCAGTAATTCTATTTCCAGGTATATATTCAAAAGAATTGAAAGCAGGGACACAAACAGATATTTGTACACCAGTGTTCATAGCAGCATTATTCATTGCGGCTGAAAGGTGAAACACCAAGTGTTTATCAACAGATAAATGGATAAATAAAATATGGCATATGCATATTATACATACAACCGAATATTATTCAGCTTTAAAAGGAATGATCCAGAAATTCCACTTCTTGGTATTTATCCGAAGAAAAGAAAACACTAATTTGAAAAGATATATGGATCCCTATGTTCATTGCAGCATTATTTACAATAGCCAAGATATGAACACAGCCTAAGCATCCATTAACAAGTGAATGGATAAAGCAGATATGATATATATGTAAATATTACTCAGCCATAAAAAAGAAAAAAATCTTGCTATTTGTGATAACATGGAGGGTATTATGCTAAGTGAAATAAGTCAGACAGAGAAAGACAGATACCATATGATTTCACTTATATGTGAAATCTAAAAAGCAAAACAAATGAACAAACAAACAAAACAGAGACAGACTCATAGATACAGAAAACAAACTGGAGGTTGCCAGAGGAGAGTCGGGTAGGGGAAGGGGGATGGGTAAAATAGATAAAGGGAATTAAGAGGTGCAAACTTTCAGTTATAAATAAGTCACAGAAATGTAATATACAGCAAAGGGAATATAGTCAATGATATTGTAATTTCTTTGTATGGTGACAGATGGTTACTAGACTTATGGTGATAATTTTGTAAATGATTTAAATGTTAAATCACTATGTCGTACACCTGAAGCTAATATAATATTGTATGTCAACTGTGCTTCAATTCAAATAAAAAGAGATAAAATTCTAATTATGCTACAACACATATGGACCTAGAAAACCTTATGATTAGCAAAATAAGCTAGATGCAGAAAGATATATGATTTCACTTATATGAGGTATCTAGACTAGACAAATTATAAAAGCTGAAAGTAGAACAAAGATTATCAGAATGGGGAATGGGAAAGGGGGATTTTTTAAAAAGATTTTTATTAAAATATAGTTCACATACAACATTGTATAGTTTTAGGTGTACACCATAGTTTTTCAACATTTATATATCTAAAGAAGTGATCACCATAATATGTTTAGCAACCACCTGACACCATACAATGCTATTACAATATTATTGACTATAGTCCCTATGCTGTACACCACATTCAAGCGGGATTATTTTTTAAATAGGTACAGAGTTTTTGTTGGGGATGATAAAAAGGTTTTGGGTATAGATGATGTTGGTGGTTACCCAACACTGGGAATGTATTTAATGCCACTGAATTGTACACTTACAAATGGCTAAAAAAATAATAAATATGTTATATATTTTATCACAACAATTTTTAAAAACCTATTTTTTTTTAGTGTAAAATAGCCTTTAATATTCAGTTAAAAAAATAATACTTGGTTAAAAAAAAAGATTGTGAGCATGAGGTTGATTGATTGCTTTTGACTTGCAGGCTGCTGGCTCTCAAATTGGGATGATGGTCAATTCCTTCACTAACATCACGGTGGCCATGATCATTGCCTTCTTCTTTAGCTGGAAGCTAAGCCTGGTCATAGTGTGCTTCCTCCCTTTCTTGGCTTTATCGGGAGCCGTACAGACCAGAATGTTGACAGGATATGCCTCTCAAGACAAGCAGGCTCTGGAGACTGCAGGACAGGTAATCTTACAGATACAATTTTCAGACTGCTAGCAGCTGGGTAGCTGTCACACAAAGTATTAAGATTGAGTATGTAGTACAAAGAGACAAGGAGGCTGATAGCCTACAGACATTTATAATCAGCAACTTTCTACTAGCCGTTTTCATATGTGCCTCTGCCCAAAGATTGTCACAATAAAGCTCTGATGGAGAGGTTGAGTGGGTATGGACAAATTTTGGGGTGTGCTGTCCAAAAAGAGAGGAGTTATCTTTTTAATGGGACACACTTTTAATTTTCACACTTTAGTATCTACTAGACTTGTAGCAAATGTCTTCTCGAAATAGCATCATGCAGCATAGTGTGGGTTTCAAATACACTCAGGTTTTAGCTCTGCACTTTGCAAAGTATGTTCTAATTAATATATGGTTATCAAGAGTAAATGAGGGGACGATGGCATGAATATTTATCAGGTATAGGAAATCACGCACACACATGTACACACCCTCGCTTTTAAAACAAATTTACTATAATTTAGGTTTTGTCTTTTATAAGAGAGGGAAAATGAACACCATGTAAGTAGGCAGAAACTAAAAGGATTTCACTTGCCAGTAGTTGAAAGTAGCCTACCTTTGTGTCTTCTTTTAGGATCAGATCCCAATTCAGAAAGAGTAATTAATTCCCCTAGAGTATGGATCTAAACAATTACAAATTCATAGTATAGACTAAAATAAACTTTATACTTAATTTTAATGTATCTTAAATATTTGTTCAGATTAATTTTTAAGAAAATGGAAGCTAATATTCTAAATTTATATTATTAAGCAATCTTTTGTCTCAGAAGACATCTAAAGATACCATTTTAGACATTTTAAATGAATCAACAAAGAAGCTAAAAAACTTTCAAGGATAATCACGTGTACCTTTCCCTTCCTCTCTCTTCCACAAGTGGAGGCAGCAAAGCCATGTTAGTATTAAGTAGAACTTGAGTTGAACAGAAGGAATGTCTTATGTCTAGTTGAGATGGTCTCCAGCAACTTCTTTTTGTTTCCAGATGATGCCTTCATCTCTGATTTGTACTGCATTCTGCCATTTTCACCAGATGTAATCCCTGTAGCAGCTTAAAAGTCAGAAAAGTAATTATCTCTGCTTTTTTATTCCTAAGACTCTTTTTCATTCTTCAGATTACAAATGAAGCCATCAGTAATATCCGCACTGTTGCTGGAATTGGAAAGGAGAGGCAGTTTGTTGAAGCATTTGAGAGGGAGCTGAAGAAACCATTCAAGACAGCCATCCAAAAAGCAAATGTTTATGGATTCTGCTTTGGCTTTTCCCAGTGCATAGTGTTTGTTGCTAATTCTGCTTCCTACAGGTATGGAGGCTACTTAATCCCCAACGAGGGGCTGCACTTCAGCTATGTGTTCAGGTGAGAACTGTTGGCCAAGGTCATGAAAGATCAGCCCTGGTTCTATTACTTTGTTAGCTTTTGCCACTTTTGCTGCTGAATGAACCATCCCAAACTTGGTGTCTTACACAGCTGGGATTTATTATTTCTCCAGATTCTGTGAGTTCTTGGGGGTGGTTCTTCCGTTCTGAATCAACTTAGGCTTTTGAGTGTGCTTCTGTTGCCACAGAGCCTCTCTTGCAGGTGAACTTATTTTCTTCCTGGTATAACAAATGAGAACAAGACCCAATGTGTAAGCACTTTTTAAGTCTCTGCATGCATCACATTTTCTATTATGTCTTTGACCAAAGAAAACCACATAACCAAGCCCAGATTTAAAGAATAGAGAAATGGAATCTACCTTTTGATGAAAGGATGTGATATGTTTCTCCTTTATTATCACACTCACAATACTCCTGACACCTGATAGAAGTCTACATTCAACTTCTCTCTGAAATCACCTGCTTGGAGAGAGTGTCGGATCCCACAAGTTAAGGTCTCGGTCCTACAGGCAGCCCACCCCATCACTCTCAGATCCCTCAAGGCCCTACCCTTTCCTGGAGGTGAACTCCTTGATCACTCTCTAGATTTAGAAAGTTCCAAGGGTTTAGGAGCTCTGTGCCAGGAGTTGGGCAATGACCAAATATATGTTTCTTATTATAAATCACAATATCATGGAGTGGTAAAAAGTCATATTGCAAAGAGGTGTGTACAGAGTTAATTGGATGGATTAACCATTTACATAGTCTACCATACTGGTTAATGCTGAGAAAATCTAGAGGCCCATTTGAGGTGGGTCATAGAACTATCTTATTTGAATTCTACTTCATGCAAAGAAGGCATGTTTCCAGCTGACTCCTTCTATGTAAAGACAGAAAAAGCCAGTTCAGGGGAATTATCTTCCTTGCCAGAATCTGCTGTTTCAGTAAAATTAATTCTGAGTTCAGTTTCTCACATTTCCAGAGGCAAGAGCCTACGTACGTCAGGGCACCAAGAAATTGGTGCTCATATATGTGGGTGTGGTGTGGTGGGGCGGGGAACATTAGAGGGCTGAGCGGAGGTGTTCTGAGAAAGCCTTGGAGGGCAGTAGGATAAGTGGTACCAATAGAATCTGTTATTCTGGGTTCATTCTCACTCAAGCCATAAATTCTGTCTTCCTGCCTTTTTCATATAGAGAAAATTTTTCTCCTGCCTCACCATCCCCATCCCAAACGAGAAAGTTTCTTTTTTAAATTTATGCATATTTTTGAGCTACTAAAGTCAGTAATCACAAACTATTGACTTGTTTAGTTTATGTAAGAGTTTTGAAGAATTATTTGCCAACATGTAAAAATTCTGAGGCTACAGAAAACTCCCAATTTCTGGCTTCTCTTTAAAAACTGAGAGATCACCTTCCACCATCTTCCATTTTATTCCAGTTACTTTTCATTGCTTTAAGCTTTGGACTGGGCTCCTGGAGATGTTTGGGTTTGCAAGTCTGGCCTAAAACAATTTCTGCTTATGAACTGGGGAGTAAAACACACAGACACTGCCCTGCCACCACCACTGAGGCAGGCTGTCTGTGCATGGCAGTGCAGGCGGACAAGTTCGCAGGGTGCCCCTCACATTATAGTCTGTATGGCAACAGAACTATCTCTCACCATGTTTACCTTTTATTTATCACTCATTTGCTCATGAATTACTCGCATGTTGAAAACAGTTAGAGGCTGAGCCAAGTAAAAGGATACAGGCGATTATATCCTGTCTGAAGCATGAATTACATATATGCTTGGTACAGACAGATTGATGCTTATATCACCAATTATTCTCTTTTACACACTTAGGATAGATTCAAAGAATGTTAGCCTTGTAAAAAAATCAACCCAGTCTGGTGATCTTTCAAGCCCTCTTCTTTCTTTTTTTTTTCCTTTGAAGAAGTTTTTTTCTTAAAGAGAAGTTTAAAAAAAAAAGGCTATCGTAGTTGAAGCAGGGTTTGAAATTCTGAGCCCCGCTCCACCCTTGTTCAATCCTCTTTTTATCCTTTCTTCATAAAACAAATACAATTTGAAAACTGCTCATCTCTCCAATCCCACATTTCCAGGCAAGTCTGAAGTCATCTGCCCAAGCCATTCAGTTTCTTTCCTAGCAGAACCAGGGCTGGATGCCCGAACTCCTGCCTCATAGGCCGCCACACCAACCACACAGCACCCCTCCCCACCTGGTTGTCTGTTTGATTGCAGGGTGATCTCTTCAGTTGTACTGAGTGCAACAGCTTTTGGAAGAGCCTACTCTTATACCCCAAATTATGCCAAAGCTAAAATATCAGCTGCACGCTTTTTTCAACTGTTGGACCGACGACCCCCAATCGATGTATACAGTAGCGCAGGTGAAAAATGGGTAAGTACTGGGACGGGGGTTTGAGGGCAATGGGGGAAGGTTGTGCTTATGTGTGTGTTTGCACAATAGCCATTGAGGCTGGTCATACAACACCACTGAGCTTCTAAATTCCTGCAGTATACTGGCTCAGTTATATGTTCTCAGAATGAATAGACAGTAGATTCCTGCAGTATACTGGCTCAGTTATATGTTCTCAGAATGAATAGACAGTAGGTTATAATGTAAATAAATGAAATAAATTAGCATTAAAAAGTATTCATAAAGCAGGCATTTGAAGAAGGCAATGACATGCAGTGAATGCTAAATTCTAAAACACACTTAGTTCCAAAATAATGAAGCTACCCAAACACCCTGTGTTCTGGTATGGAATGTTGAAAAACCAGTTCTTCCTATCCAACATTCAAGTTTCAGCTCATATGGACTCTGAATTCAAGTTTCAGCTCATATGGACTCCCAGAAAATTAATTTGGTCATAACAAATAGCTTTTCTTCTAATTGATAGTCCCCACTGGTGTGTTTTAATCTTCCTGCCTATTCTTTAATATCTGGTATGTTCAAGAGAGCAAAACAAATCTAAACTTTAACAAAGCTAAACTAAAGTCAGAAATCTTTTTAAATTGGTCTAATGACCTATTTCTTCTTCAGCTTAATAAAAGTACAGTCTCTGTGTGGTCTATTAAATATCTATCCATTTCTAGAATTCATAATTCAGTTAGTACAACTGGAGGTATTTGTCTTTGCAATATGGGGCTTAAGTAACTTTGTTTTTAAGTCATTTCAAATGTAACGCTATTATTTTAAATCTTTGGGGAAACGGATCTAAAGAGGTTTGGACAGTTACTGTCCTCTGTGATGTAACCACATCTTCTAACTATTGTCTTCCATGTGACCTTCTTCCAGAATGTCAAGTAATGTACAACAAGGAATTCTCCTTAGGTTAGAATGGGAATAAGACAACAAATGTTTTTAATTTTACTCCTTAAGTCTCCCTTTATTTTACATCTGCTAGATAGGGAATAGAATGTCATTTCATTAAATTGCTATCTTTAGATTTTGCATTTTGGCAGCATTGGTATTGAAGTTTAAAATTCAGAAGGTGCATTTCAAGATTCTAGATTGTAGTAGGAGTACATATATAATTCCAATCTTTCCATCCACAGGACAACTTCCAGGGGCAGATTGACTTTGTTGATTGTAAATTTACATATCCTTCTCGACCTGATATACAAGTTCTGAATGGTCTCTCAGTGTCTGTTAGTCCAGGACAAACACTGGCATTTGTTGGAAGCAGTGGATGTGGCAAAAGTACCAGTATTCAGCTATTGGAACGTTTCTATGATCCTGATCAAGGGAAGGTGGTAAGCAAATGCTTTTGAGAATTTTGCTTTCTGCAGACTATCTCCAACCCTTAAAAGTGGTTTTCAAGATCATGCCTTGTCAGACTCACTCCAAAGCGCTTGCCTTGGACACTCACCCTATGGATAATTTCCAGTACTAGTCATTTGCTGCTTGGCCTGATTCTACCTCACATTTTTAATATCATATTCTTCCCAGTTCCAGATGGCTTTCTGACTAGTTAGGCAAAGAAAACTGGGCACACTGCAAAGCTAGAGATGAGTGTATTTAACAGAAGCATTCACTTACCAGCAAATGGAGCAGAAAGTGCAGACTAATCAGGAGACTAATGACTGGGAACGGAAAAGTGGGGGTGATAAGGAATACAACGATAAACAAGCATGAAGATTTAGTTTGAAAAATCTGAGACAATCCTGGTTCAAGAAGCTTAAGTCTAAATAATATAAGGGACTCAAATTGGTAGCCATGCTCGAGAAAGCTTCGGCAAAAATATTTGAAAAATCAGTGGATTGCTTTGTTGCTTATTTTCCACAGCATTTCTTTCTCCTTTTTTCTCCTTTTTTTTTTTTTCAAATAATATATATAGAGAAGTACAAAATAAAATAAGAAATATTTGTAATAAAAAACAACTTTTTATTCTCCTTTTGTCTCCTCCCACTTCCCGTTTCTCTGTTCAAATATTCCATATTTTCCTCTTTCTTTCTTGGTTTTCACTCTCATTATTTGGAGTGCATTTTTTAACCGCAGATTTTTTTGATCTCCCAGTGATTACCTCAGTGTCTCTAAATAATATGCTTATGTTGCTGTTTCATTGTTTAACAAATTTAGACTCTGTTGACTTATTTCCAAGCAATGGAAATTTAGCATGCCCTCACCATTTTCACTCCTTACTCACCTTCTCCCAATATAGATATGTCACTTCAAAAAATTGTAGAAATTTTTTTGAAATTTAACTAATTCACTTTTTTCTTTTCCATTACCTGTAGTTAACATCTCTTGAATTCTCCCTTTCTAAGATGAGAATATTAGCCATTCTACCTTTATTTCACCTCTTCTTCCTCCTTTTCCCTGTCAGGTCCTGATACCTACACTTCCATATGATCGAGAATACAAAATGCTTACATTCTGTTTATAACATTTATTATCTTTCATGCTTCCATTCTATGCTGATTTTAAAAGTTAAAAATAGATTAACAACTTTTATTATGATTAGGTAAATATTGTTCATCCCATAGTCAAGTATTAGGGCACATTATCATTACATTTTCTTTCTTGATTGTTTTTCTGAAAGACTTTTTTTTTTCTTGCATTCTTTTCCTTTATAAAATCTTTATGTTATTCCAATGTTTCTATCCTGCTACCTATACTGAGGGACCTGCTTCTTTCCCTCATTTCTGCCACTGCCTGAACTAATTAGAATCAGCATTTGCTGAACCATTGTCACCCTGTGAGTTTCCTGCAATATTTTCTTAGATTAGGTCCATCATTTCCTAGTTCTCATATCTTCCTCTTTCTTGGTGTTCACTCTCATTATGTTGGAGTACATCCACAAGTAGTTTTCTAAGAAATAATTCAGAGGCGTGGATCCGAAAATGTTTTATTCTGCTCTCCACTTGACTGATTGCTTAATATTAACATTTTTAAAAAGGCCTTTCTGATTTCCCTAAATAATAGAACCTCCATTGCAAAGAGGGTTGATAATATTATGAAGAGAAATACTGAAAGATACTCAAAAGAGGCAGCTAAAGATTCCCTTGCATAAAGCAAAGCAAGGAAATAAGCAGATATTTGTATAATCCAGGAAAGTATAAAAATAAGAAATAAGAGTTGACTATAATTTAATTTTAATTCTAGATATAAAGATTTTAATTTTTTGAAAGTACTAGGTGACTGATGAACCTAGAAAGCACATTGCACTGGGGGTCTGATCTCTTTAAAGGAGAGGACCCCAAAATGTCAGATCTATCATGTCTACCACCCAGGTAGATAGCAAACTACATGATATGCAGAGACCTAAATCCTTCGCGTTTGACCTCTTCAACATCAACACATATATTAAGTATATTTCTCTGAATGTGCTCAGTGAATGTTCTGGTCAGAGATAGAAAGCAATGCCCATGAAGAAATCAATGTGATTCCTTACCTTTCATAGACATGATATATTTTGTTATATTATTGTAAAACATTTCTACAAACATTTTTTAGTAGAAAAAAATACCACTTTTTACACAATTAAAAAAATTTTTCTTTGCCCTTAAGGAAGCTACCAAATGCAGGTATTCAAACTTTTCAACATTTAATTGGATACCTATGATGTATATATAGTACTACGTTAGGTTCTGGGGAAGGTTCTAAGGAGTGTGAAGTATATCTTCTGTCTTCTAGGAGCTTGGAATACTAACACATATACAATAATAAGCAAACATTTTCATTATTTAAGTATTAAATTGTGTTTTGCAAACTATATACTATATACTACTATGGAAAATGAGTAGAAGATAAGCGAAAGCTAATTATTGTTGATGAATGCACTATAGTTTTTCTTCTTTGCTTTTTTCATTGCCAAGAAATTATCTAAAATATAATATGTTCATACTATTTCACGTAATATTTTTTTCTGAAAATGTAGGGCTAAATACTTCATAGTAGTACATTAGACATACGGTACCTTTACTATTCTAGGGCTTTTAAGTGAATCAACTCAAATGGTAGGTATTTGAGTTCCTATACTTAACTGCCTAACTAGGCTGTGAGTTCCTAGAAAACAGAAATTATGTTTTCTTTATTTAGTAGAGAAAAGGTTGCCTTGCATAATTCCTTGTGGTGGGTAATTCAATATCTATTTGTTGATTAACCAAGTGAATAAATGTACTTTCTTACCTTAGTCTGTCATCTCAGTTATTCAGAGGTAAAATCAAGGAAACAGTTTTAATTCTCACATTGCCCAATAGCTTTCATAGAAAAACTCTTTTTATAACCCAGGGAGTCTCAAAATTGAGTAATTCTTTAAACTTAAAAGCAGCGTTCCCCAATCTTTTTGGCACCAAGGACAGGTGCTCCTATGAGAATCTAATGCCTGATGATCTGAGGTGGAGCTGAGGCAGTGATGCTAGCACTGGGCAGTGGCTGCAAATACAGATGAAGCTTTGCTTACTCGCCCATTGCTTACCTCCTGCTGCGTGGCTGTGGCCTGTGGCCTCACAGGCCACAGACTGGAACTGGGGATTGAGGACCCTTGTTGTAGAGCATATGCTGCACCAAAGTATAAGGAGAAAATATTTTTTAACAGCATACTGTCCTGAATGCTTTTCTCATTTCTAACACCCATAGAGCTAGAGTTTAGGAAACAAACCAAACCATATTCTGATCATAACTTTGACACTATGCCTGACAGACACCACCTCCAAAGGTCAATTGCAATATAATTTATTTCCAAGTGTCCTGGGACTGTTGTCCTTTAAACAAAGCAAATGTCCTGCAAAGCACTGGTTAAAGAATATAAACTTTCCTCACTGCTGGAAATATGAAACTCAATGTCTTGGTTGTCATCTCTGTTGGCAGATGATAGATGGGCATGACAGCAAAAACATAAATGTCGAGTTTCTCCGCTCGAACATTGGGATTGTTTCCCAGGAGCCAGTGCTATTTGCCTGTAGCATAATGGACAATATCAAGTATGGGGACAACACCAAAGAAATTCCCATGGAAAAAGTCATAGAAGCCGCAAAGCAGGCTCAGCTGCATGACTTTGTCATGTCACTCCCTGAGGTAAGCACCAACTCAGAGTGGTTCCCTATGGAAGATGTGGATGGGGAGAGGTAGAATGACCAAAGAGAGTATTATGATTTGGGCTCAAGGAGCAGGTCAAATGCAATACAATTTATTTCCCAATGCCTGGGGATTATTTCAGTCTCTTAAGCAAAATAAATGTCCTTCTTTTACATATTCTTCCCTTCGGGGAAGTATTATATTATCCAATGCAAAGGATACTGTAGAGCTTGTGATACATTAAGCAGTAATAGATTGAGCATCAGCTTAGCATAGTGAAAGAAGTCCTGAGATTTGGAGCAGACATCAGTTCGAATCTAGGCTCTGCCACTTACTAGCTGCGTAACTTTGGGACAATTACTTATCTTTTCTTGGACTCAGTCATCTGAAAAATGAAAAAATAGCATTAAAATGAAAGAAATACATAATACTACAAAAAGAAAGCTGCTGCTGCTATTATTGTTATCATTACAATTTCATTACACATCATACATGGTGGGATAGGTCACATCTGCCCTAGTGCATCTCACTTTTCCAGAGTAAAGTTTGAACTTAGCACAACATCAACCCTGAGTTTTTCCATCTATCTAGAGTCTCTTGTACAAAAAAAAAGATTAAGACATGGAAACTGATTCTTAAAAGCCAAATATTACATTTATCCCTTTTCACTTCTTTGAAATACCATAGGGAAATAGCTTTTCTTTGTAAGTGATTAATTATGTTTACAAATTCTGTGGTGTTTGTGCTGGGCTTTTTTCTTTGTTTTCTTTACAAAAGCTCCTAAGTCTTAGGCTCTTGGTCTTCTTCTAATTTGGGAAGCCAAACCCACAAGCATGTGGAAATTACCCTTTGCTGTATCCTAAATGAAAAGCAAAGCTTTCATGCCCCCTGGAAGATTCATTTATTTCATAAATCTTTGTTGAGCACCTGCTTATTTTATAGGAGATACTGATTTAGAGTTGGTTTATTGCTTCTTTTTCATATAGACTTACCTATAATACCTTTCACTGAGCACTCTCTCTTCCTAAGGGCAAAGTAAGTTATTGTGAACCTCAGCTTAATTGAACATTTGTCAGGAGGCAAGGGAGGCAGAGAAGACCTTGTTATGGACGGCAAGTAGAATAGTGGTCAAGAGCAAGGGCTCAAAAACTAGACACACCTGGATTTAGATTTCACCATCACTGCTTTTTATTTGTTTGTCTCTACACAATTTTCTTACCTGTCTATGCCTAAATTTTGTAATCTGTAATATAGGGAGAAAATGATTTATGTGAATATTAAATGATAATCTTGCTAGAGTAGTTAGTACAATACCTAATGCATAGCAAATAGTCCATGAATGCTAATTATTTTTTATGTAGTCACGCCAGGCACGTAGCTAGGAATTTTTTCTTCATAATTTCATCTAAAACTCACAACAAATATGTGAACTGCTTATTAATATCTGCATTTTTCAGACTAGTTTGTACCTTAAAGAAATTTAAATAATTTGTCCATGATCACAGAGCTAGTTAGCAGCAGAGTGGAGATTTGAACCTAGGCTTGTGTTTTGCAATGGCGCCTCCTCAAAAGGGGACTGGATGAAAACATTTCTCAAAAGGTTCTTTCATTCTTAGGATTATTCTGTCTTGGAAAGCTCTTCCACACAGGGTTTGGAAATTAAGAAATCATGAATCAGGGAGAAAGAAATAAAAAAAAAATACAAACTCAAAAGGAATGCAGAGAAGGAGATATAAAGTTTCCTTGTTTCCCAACACAAAAGGTCCCAAGCTGCACATTTTTTTTTATATTTCTAAAGAGATTGACATTTGATATAGAAGGACTCACTATCCCAACTTCAAAATGCAACAAATTGTTTAAATTCACAGAAGGGTCATTAATGTGGGCTCCAACAGCATAGGAGTAATGGCTGCTTCTGGTTTTCACACTTAACATACTTTTTTGCAGAAATATGATACTAATGTTGGGTCCCAGGGGTCTCAACTCTCTCGAGGAGAGAAACAACGCATTGCTATTGCTCGGGCCATCGTTCGTAATCCTAAAATCTTGCTCCTAGATGAAGCTACTTCTGCCTTAGACACAGAAAGTGAAAAGGTGTGTATTGATTTTCTAAAGTCTTGGATTATTATAAATGAATCTTTTGCTATAATATCTGTCTTTATAAAATGGTACTATTTTTAGTTTTCTGATTCATTAATGGTAGAAATTGCCAGCACTTTGTAGAGCCAAAAGATAATAATCTAGAAGAGGTGATTTAAAATAGAATGCTTCAAATAAAAAAAAATTTAATTTTAAAATAAAAGTTGTTTTTCAGATTCTTTGGTCAGTGATATATATTTTTTAAGAGCAAATAATTAACTTTCTTAAGTAGAGTAAAATAATTCAGATCATCTGTTGGGCATTATATTTTATAGTTCCAAAGTTACGTGGCAGAGCAGGTAGGCAGCATAAAACACTAGGTAAGAGGTGGTATCTGATGTGCAATTTGCATGAAAGGAAATGCAATTGAGCAAAACACAATAATGAAATTATCATTTATTAACTCCTTAAAAGCAGAACTCCATTTCAGAGAGAGTTAAAATATCCTCAGTGAAGTACAAAATCAGGAATGACCAATGACTGACTGCTTTCTTACCTTGATTCCTTGGTTTCACTTTAGCAAACTAGACCAACGGATATTTTTAAATTACATAATGACCTCATGATTTCATTCATTCTTACTTCACTGAAATTTCTCAGTCTGTGCACTGCAATTCAAACCTTTGATGCATTGCATTCAGCAAATATGTCTCTTATGTTAAGCCTTTGGGTGTAACTCCTGAGTACAGCAATGTTACTCAGGTGGTATTAAACCCAACTCTAGCAATGGTGGACCAAGGAACAAGCATGTGTGTTTACATCAACTTTTAATCTTTTCTTCACAGACGGTACAGGTTGCCTTGGACAAAGCCAGAGAAGGTCGGACCTGCATTATCATTTCCCATCGTTTGTCCACCATACAGAACTCGAATATCATTGCAGTTGTGTCACAGGGTATAGTGATTGAAAAGGGGACCCATAAAGAACTGATGGCCCAGAAAGGAGCCTACTACAAACTAGTCACCACAGGAGCCCCTGTCAGTTGACCTGACTTAAGAACTTCACACACAGATGATGCACCAATTACAGCAGTGCCATGGGTTATTTTTTTTTTCTTTAAGGAGAAAGGATGATATTTTACTTTTACACACATTGTCATACATTGGGATCCAAGCTAATTTCTAATGAGCTTCAAAAATAATTTAGTTTTAAATGTCTATATAGAAAATGAAAGAAACTAGGTTCAGTGTGTGTGAAAAGCCGATGTCTAGTGGTTTGCTCAGGCATCGCCCAGTGTTTTTTTCATACAGGAACCAGTCCCCATTACCACGTGGGAGTAGGAGAGAAGTATTCAAGTGAATGAACTGAAGCACAGAGGAGTTTTTTCTTTTTTTGAACCCATTGTTTGTCAGATCCAAGACAATAAAAGTGGGAAATGTTCATTTTTCCCATTAGTTTAGAGCAGTGCCTTCCAATTGAAATGTAATTTGGGCCACTAATGTGAGCCATATATGTAATTTGATATTTTCTACTTACATTAAAGAAAGACAAAGAAAAAAGTGAAATTAATGTTAATAAAATATTTTATTTAACCTGATATGTCCAAAATATTATCACCATAACATGTAATCAATATAAAAATTAGTAATATTTTAAATTACTTTGTCATATTAAATATTCAAACATTGATGTGTATTTACACTTACTGAGTATCTTACCTCAGACTAGCCACATGTCAAGCTCTCAGCAGCAACTTGTGACTAGGGGCTACTTTATCAGACAGACAGGTTCATGGATTTTCTGGTCTGAGCCTCAGTTGTTCCATGGCAATTTGACTCTAATAATAACATGAGCTCAGTTTTTCCCTTGAAACATGCCCTTACACTGTACTCAGAAACTTCAGAAAACTTGTTTAGGCAAAGATCTTAGTGCCCATTTGGATTAATAAGAGTGCTTGGTAGAATCAGACTTATGAAATCAAAAGTTACAAATAGAATCATATTGGCTCTTATAAGAGTGGTTAAAATTCTTTATGTCATTCATTTTATTTTGATTCATCTTGCTTGAGTTGACAAAAGAGAAAGAAGTAAGACTGCTTAGTGTGACATACTATAACTTTAAAAGCTGCTATCTTATCTAATTCTCCTGAGGTCCTCTTACCTAAACTTTAGTTTCACTTTCAGAAAGTTTAGAATCATTTAAGGTTTTTTTCTATCAACAATTCTTATGAATAATTGGAACAGCACATTTTAAAACTTATTTTGGGAGGAAAATATCAGTCTTTTGGTGCACTTCAAATTTGTATGGAAGCAGATGCCCATCAGCCAGAAATATTACTATTTGAGGAAAAAATAGAAGAGTTAGACTCTAGATTCTTCTGTCTAGAAATTCTTTTTCATATAGTTACTCTACATGTGCTTTTAGGAAATCATTTCAATGAAAAGACACTTTGAATTTGGTGGTGCATTCATGCATGCAATATTTTGATACTATATCCGAAAGAGAAAAATACATAGGATCAAAATTAGGTATACTTTACCAACATTTATTAATGAACTAAATGTAAGTTTTCTATCCTAAGAAAGTATCAGAACATTCTCATCAGATTGGTTTAGGATCCCACCTTGTATTTCCAACTAATTTACTAATATCACTTATGTATTTAGAATCTCTTTGTAATCAAGTCACATAAGGAGGTTAGTGGAGATTAAAAAGTTGCAAATTTGGTTGTTGTTTTCGAACACATTTTGAGATAGATTTACATATGCATGTATGCCATTATAAAATAAGCATTATGTCCATTTGTATTTGCTTTAAATTTTCAAATCAAGTGAATAATCTCACCTACCTGTAAGAGATGGCAAATGAAAGTAACTTAAACAAACTTTGAAACCCAATTTCAATTTTTTTCACACTGTGTTCAGTTAATGCCCAATTACTTTAAATGGATAGACTGTAAATAAAGGAGTGCACATGATTATCATCTAATTGACACTGGCCAGCATTATAATGTGCTCATTAGTGAGTTGTATGGTATCCCAAAGCTCATAATGAGTAATCAGGGTACACATGATTGGCATGTAGCTGTATGCAACTACTCAATGCAGTAAATCAATGCTAGGACAAAATGTGCAGTAGATAAAGGAAGAAGAATACATAACCAGCTGGTGAATTGGCAGTTTCCTCCTGTTTATAATTCAGGTACAGCTCCTACTCTCAGATACGAAGAGATAAATGTGAAGACAACAGGATAGCTGGAGATAGAAAGGGAAAAGTTCACCCAAGGTGACCCAGAACAAGTGCCTATGATTATTAAGAATGATTACAGAAAAGAGAAAATAATGCTATCTTATTAGTCGAGAGTATATATTTCTGATATATCAAGTATGGAATCAAAGTAAGAGATAATGTTTTCATAATATTCCTTGGAAGGTGAAAATTCAATACATCATTTAAATATACTTTAACATTCAAAAAGCATTTTATAATTTAGAAAGCATTTTGCCTTCATAATCATTGTACATTATTGTGAAACCATCTAGCAGCCTGCAGGGGAGGAATGCAGCTGTAAATTGCATTCATTGTTTACACACACACACACACACACACACACACACACACACACACACACACACACATATATGTCACTATGGCAGGCATCATATATTATCTAATGGGACACCCAATCCTATACCCTTTTCCATTGCTTGCCTCTATTACAGAGGCCAGAAAGTAGTTACTTTCCTAGACTCCCTTACAACCAGGAGAGGCCATAAGACACTGACTGTTCTGGTCAATGGATTCTAGGTACAACAATGGAGGTTATCCCTTCTGGAATAAAGCGTGGGTCAAAGAAAGCCTGTTTTCCTTCCCCATTTTTTTTTTCCTGGATGTACAGCAGCCATTTTGCGGTCATTTGACATGACCATGAATGGTAGAGCAGGAAGACAGACGGAGCCTGATTCCTGGATATCATTGAGAAGCTGCTCCAGCCCAGATTGCCTACCTCCAGCCATCCTATTACACAAGAAAAAAACACCTCTCATTTGTTTAAGCCCTAAAGTCATTTTTTATAGTTGTTGTTGTTAATTATGGATTAACAAAATCTTAATAAAGTTAGATTTTTATTAATAAAAAATACTAAAACATTAGTATAAAGAAAATATGCAATGTTTAAGTATTGATGCATGTTTAAAATGACCTTAAAATAAGACCTTTATATTTGGAGGTATTCAAAAATTATTGATTGAAAGAAGGAAGTAATCATAGTTTTTTGGTTTTTTTTTCAAATATCACTACTATGAAAAGGAGATAGCACTGGACGTAAGTCCTTGCAGCTCATTCTAGTGGTTTTTTGAGAACATTTCATGTACCCTGATTTATCATGCTTTAAGTGAAGAATTTTACTTTTATGGGCTTGGTATTATGTGATTATGCTTTTTCATTCTCTCATACGATAAAATTAGTGTTAGACTGGGAATGATCTGGATTCCATTGGCAGTATGTAACTAGAGTTGAAAAGAAAGTGATTCAAGAAGGGATGAATTTGAAACAGGGTCAATTAGAAGAAATGGGGAATAATGTTACTAGATAATTTGTAGCCAAATATAGTCTCAATTTAATCCTTTCGAACCCACAGGCCAGAGATAGCCCAGCCCTGGCATCCACCCACAGCTACAAAAGGTGAGCCTAGAACACTGGGAATCTCTCTTTGGGCAAGGCCTATATTGCACCCATCCTTGCATATCTAGCATCTAAAAGAACTTAATAGGTGTTTATCAGAGAAGTGAGTAGGAAGATTAGAAAGAAAAGAAAACCAAGGAGAGCAGGGCCTTGTTTGAGCCTGAGAAGATTTTAGAAGCTATTTGAAATTGGATCTCTAATTTTCATTTAGCATGGTCATCCTCAAAAATCTTAGCATCATATAATTTGATATGAGAGTTGTGTTATATTAAAGAAGCACATTACAACAGCCATATAGAATTAAAAAGTAGATTTCACCTTTACATTTTTGAGACATCCAAAATTAGTCCACAACAAACTTACTAAAGTGTTCTTTCAAAATTTTAGTCACTTGCCTCGCACCATGCAGTTGATTAAGCACCTCCAGCTCTCCTCCCATAAAGCAAATGTCTTCCCTTCTTCTCACTCAGGCTGTTATTATATTTAGCCCCTTAGTATCTCTTCCAGCGAGAAGAATTTCCTCTTTAGGACCTTAACAAAGAGGAAGTGGAGCAGGTAATTTAATTATAGGATCTCTTTTGTAAGAGAAGTGAGTAGAAAGTCTATGAATATTACCATGTTTATAATTTTGCCCTATAACATTAGTTACATTATTTCACATCTCCATGTGAATAAAATAGGTATGAAATTAAGATTCTAATTGAAATAAAATGTTTTAAAGTCCAAAATATATTATGTAAATAAAAATGGAGTACTCTTTAGAATTTATAGTCTTGTTCATTGCATGTAAATAACAAAGTCAATGCAACCTTCATATAGAAATATGGCAAGGCCTCTACCACTTCTTTCATTCAAAAGAAATTGTTAAAAGGTAGTTTGGAATGATTATATAAAAAAAGGGATCTCAAGGCTCAGATGCATTTAATGTAGAATTACTTAGCTTGGGTGCAAGGGTGATGTCTATGAAAGGCAGTGATGGGTGAATGCAATGTCCACCTTCAGAAAACTCCTTCCGGTAGCAGCAGGATCTATGAGCAAGGATGACAATCTGGCAACACTGTTTATAAGATGCAGGCTGAGTCCAGGAAATAGTCAGTTTTTTGGGCAGAGGTGAGAGTGTGATTGGGCTAATCGATGTGCAAGGGTAGATGAGAGCTAGAGGAGGAAAGAAGCTCTTTCTCTTAATTAGTTCTGGGTTTCTTTCCCAGGCACACATATGGCCTGCTCCTCCTGCAGAGTATGCAGATAGTCTCAGGGAACTGGTTTCTGCTTTCACCTGGGCCAGCACTGGAAATGGGCTGACCTCCTGCAGGAGAGAATGCTCCCCTTGGCAGCCCCTGGGCTGCCAAAAGCCACTCAGCAGGACCCTGCACTCATTCCCCTTCCCTGTGCTGGCAGCTCCTTCAGAACACAGTGTTCCTTCAGGAAATATCATGGTTTGAACTGAAGACAGATTCTTTTGTCTTGGCAAAATGTTAGAGGAAAAGAAAAGATTACAAGAAATTTAAAAATCCAAACAGAAAATAATTAACCAGCTTTATGCTAACCTTTCTAACCTCAATCTTCGCATTTTCTCTATCCTTGAGAAAAACTCTTCTCTGCTGACGAAGGAAATTATGTGATTTCTTCTAAGTCATTACTGTGATCTCCATCAAAGAACAGCCAGGGGAGTCATTAGTACTCCACATCAAACCGGCCTCAAATTTGACAAAAACTACATTTGTCCTTTGCAGAGCTAAAACGAAGGACTTCTAACTCAGAATTTTCCCATGAGTTTCTATCATTTGGCAGAAGTTTCTGGCGTTGTTGCTTCTTGCAGAAACTTTCTGCTGTTAACATTTTTTTTAAAAAAAGAAAAACTAAAGTCTTCAAAAAAAAAATGAACAAGTAGCCCACATTACCCCACATTCCATTTCCAATTGGAAAGCATTAAAGGTAAGGAGATAAGGAAGAATTAGAAACACTATCTTAGTTTCTTGGCAACACTGAGGTCCAGGTAGTCACCCAAAGGGCTGTTTGCAATTCCCAGAGTGACCAGGACAGTCAGTCAGTCCATGAGGGCAAATCCTCAGGTGCAACCGGAAACCAGTAACCCCTTTTCAAACAGTTTCTGAATAGCCATGAAAGTACTGGTGCCTAGCATACAGGTATGGTAGACTCAGACAAGCAGGACAACTTGGTCAGAGAGTCATTCAGCTATAGGGAATGTGGTCATGAAAACTGGGTAAAACTCTATCAGGTTTCGTGGCCCTTAGAAGACAGTGCAGGGAGGGGAAACCCAGACTCCCTGATCTGAGGTGACAGAGCCAAGAGTCCGGGGATACTGAAGGGGTTAGAGCTCATGGGACAGAAGAGACGAGAAGGTAGCTGAACAGAGAAAAAATCCCAGATGTGTAGAGGGTTCCCTCAAAAATGCAGCAGAGTTTCCTGGTAAATTTTTATAGTCACTTTAATCCTTCAAGTCCCGGAAATGTTTAGTATCAGCACACAAGTTAAAACTTTCTTTTAAGTGTGTAATGATCACAATGGAATTTACCCATCACCATGAATGTTTTATGCCTTGTTAACAGTAACTATTATTTTTTTCATCTGGAAAATTACATCTGTGGGTTAATCAAAAGATCCCTGGGCAGGGGTAAGCATCCTTTGTTCATGTTTTGCCAACAAATCAATTTCTTCATATAAAATAAAGTAGTTAATCCCAATTCATGTTGTCTCACAGGAATGTGGTACAGGTGACAATATTAAAAAATGCTTTATTCTGCGCCCCCCACACCACCTGGGAAAACCACTGTGAGGCTTGCTTTGTGCTATTCAATTCAGTAGCCACTAAACACATGTGACTACTTAAATTTAAATTAAATAAAAATAAATATTTAAAATGCAATTCCTCAGTTGCATTTGCTGCATTTAAAGAGTTTAGTAGTCTCATATAGCTACTGACTACTATTTTAGATAGCAAAGATATAGAGTAGTTCCATCATTGTAAAAAGTCTAATTAAAAAGTGCAGGAATACATAGTTTTATATACTTAAGAAATGAATCACATTTTAAAACCAAGTTTTTTTGACTTTCTCTTATACCAGTTTTTTTTGTATGTGTATCTACCAATTTGATCTTGAATTAATTCACATATTTTTGAATAAATATAAGCATTTAGAGTTATAACTTTGAGTTACAAGGGCATCTTATAATAATTTTTAAATTTCCCCTTCTGCTATTATGTAATAGATCCAGAGAAGGCATCAGTTTAACCTTCTAAGGCAGATGTTCAATCAATAGGTTGTTAAAGGAAATAGATTCAACACTCTTCTTGGTAGCTAGTTTCAGCAATAAAAAATTCTTTTGCATTTATTTTCAAATATATGTTTGATTGGACAGTTTCTCAAGTCAATTGTCTAGAGTGTCATCCTGAAAACTCATGATATTATCATTTCTCTCCTGAATATGTAGATGTGTAGACATTTTGAATATATGGATATAGTTAGTAACACCAAGTCAATTGAGCTCAATTCCATTTACTTTTGACAAACAAATTAGAAGCAGAGAAATATTTTCCATTATTATTAAAGGCAAACATTTTCTCCAAGGCTGTGAGAAGCTGTTCCTCTTGCTGCCTAAGCAGTTTCAACTGCAAAAGCCATTTGCCACCATATGGATCCCATCAGGAGACTTCAACTAGAGTAAAAAAGGGAAATTTCATCGCATGGGGACTCCAAGGCTTTACTGCAGATAGGGGTAGAGTTAATACATTAATGGGGATTAATTATAGAAAATGAGCCCACACCTCATCCTGTTCCCCTTCTCAGGATCATGTATCATCCAACAGATAGCACTCGCTGTGGTATGGCTAAAAAGAGTTTCTTACTGGGAAACTTCAGCATCTTTCTGGGAACTGAGAAGGGATCTACAGTGGGGTCAAGCATTATAGCAGAATTCCTTGGCCCTCTTTCCTCAGGCCTTGGTAAGAGCAGACTGATACTGCTTTGGGCTGGAAAATTCTTCAAAGTTAACATTGCTTATCTCAAATAAAAGTTTGACAAAGAGCTCTCAGCCAGGAATGAGCTCTCCGACAAGTGCAGAAGAATATGTGATGAGGCAAGTGCATTGCAAACTGCGAAAGGGTTGAAATGATCTTCTAATGACAACTGGAAGACTTGAGCAAAAAGACAAAAGTCATGTTAAAGATCGTCTTCCCTCTTTCACCCCAAATGTCACATCAACACAAGACAAATTTCATTCTTAAGATAATCTTTCTTCATACCTCAACTTTTTGCTTAGGAATCACCAAAATTAAGTTCAGTTACCTTTTAGAAAACAAGCTATTAAGTGTGTTTTGTAAAAGCAACAGCATGCACTCTATAAATACACTTAGAAATGAGCCAGTAATTACTTAATTTCTGAGGTTTTTTTATCCTCAACTAGTATATTGTCAAATAGTCGTCGCTTCCAGTGTTATGTTTTCATAAATATTTATGGGTTATTTAATATGTCATCATAAAAAATAAATCATGTATTGGAATTCTTGAAAAGAGTTACATGAAACATTGTGGCAGATCACAAGTTACTAAGAGATGCAGCAAAATTTGACTCAAAATATACTTGATCAAAATGACAGTTATCAAATTAAAGTCCAAAATTACTAGGTCCAATAAGAAAAAAAACCTTACAGAGAAATTCTTAATATAATATTTTTATTCTATCAATATTAGTTTTCTAAAAAGTAAAGCTGTAGATTTCATTCATAGTTCAGTATCAAAAAAATTAAAGTAGTTAACAGATATAAGCATTTCATTGTTTTCCTGGGTTGGAGCATGACCTTGAGGAAGGCACTTGATTTCCCTAGTTTTGAAAAATTGGCTCCTAAAAATAAAATAAAGTATAAAAATGTTACAGTGAAGAGATAAGCCTTTTGGGGTAAATAATGTTCTAAGCAGAGTATCAACAGCATTTATTGAAATATTAAAAAGCACTACAGTAAAACAGAGAACAGGAGTTAAACAGTTAAACAGAGGTTCAAGTCTGGACCGTAGCCTGGCCTGTTTCGTTTCCCTGGATCTGTATCTACATCTAGAGCCATCACGGCCCCTCTCAAGATGCACAGTGTAAGTCAAACAGGATGTGGTATTTTAATGTTATTTTTGGAAAATTAGCTGATTTACATAGAATTATCATGAAATCTACACAAAATCTTACCAATTTTTACTCCTCAAAAATGAAGAAATAAAACATAGTGTAATGGAAATGCTTCATAGAAGACTTGGGTTCTAAATCCTGTCTGATGGTGGTATGACAAAGATGAGTCCTTTTACCTGAATGAGGCTCCATTTCCTTACATGAAGACTAAGAGGATTGATTGGACTGCCACTAAAATGTCCACAAGAGCCAAAACAGCTAAAGAGAAAGGCATCTGATACTGGGGCTCTTTGCTGGAGTGCTGAAGACTGTAATAAATAGATAGTGCCAGTCAGCAGCAGTTGATTATTTCTAGGTGGGAATACAGGCCCTTTGTTGCTATACCACAGATTTTTCAAGAAAACACAGGAATTCAGATTTTTATGTCAAATATCATGGTTTTTAAATGTCAACAACTAGCTTTGAAAAAAAAAAAAACCACTGTGAAGACCAAACTAACGTCTGTGCAGGTGGGATGAGGCCTGTGGCTGCCGTTTTGTGTCCTCCAATGGGAACCCCCCAGTCTCACCTCTGTTCTGTGTTTCTACTGGAGGGTGGATGGGGCAGGAGGGTCAACCTAGGACCACAGAGTGCTAATTCTGCACAACCTTAATTAACCTTTTTTGCACTTGGTTTCATTAGCATATGAACACAGTAGGGAATCAGAGCAACCACAGTCAGTGGAATGGATGCACTTTTACAGAAAGACAGCACATAAAATAAATGCTCTGCGTGAGTGGGGATCTTGATGAAATGGTAGAGCTGCAGTGTGGTCAATGAGGTCAGGACACAGAGCAGCCGGAAGCTTAGCTTGTAGCCGTTTTCCCCTCGGCAGCTCCTGAGGAACATCTCTGAGTTGATTGCAAAGCCCAAGCCGAAGAGGACCCCAAGGTTTCTCACCAGCCCAGCAAAAGGTGTGGTGTCAATGTGGATCCAGTCGGGGTTGGCGCACCACTTCTTGGCTATGGGTACAGACCACAGCAGGTCAATGTCAAGCAGTCTGAGAAGCAGGTAAAAGCCAAGTGCAAACAGAAAGAGGAAGAGGTTGGTCTTCAGGTATGTGCTCAGGCTGGCTGTTTGGATGCCTGGAGTGTGTTCAAAGGCCTCTGCCACAAGCATGCCTGGGATTAAAAAGAGACACCAAAGGTGACTATGTTCCCTTGAGCCTCCCAAGAATCATTCCATTCTGTATTAAAGAATTTAGCCATAGTTTTCAATGAAAGGCTTTGGACATCTAGCTTCTATCCTTTTTCCAAAGTCTTTTATTTTTAAGGTAGGAACTATACAAGCACATGTGCCCTATGGCTCTTTTGCCATTCATATTAGGACGGGATGTGGGGAGAGGGGGCCAGGGAGGTCTTTCAGGAATCCTAAATTGAAGTAAATGACAACCCACTTTATAGGCAGAGCACTGATCTTGGTGCTTGTAATTAATATTTCAATTGCATAGCCAATTAACTTAGAGAGCCTTTGAAAAGATTGTAGGGCCGAATGGAAGAAACTCAATCATTGTGAAAGCTACTTCAAAAATACAAAGCAGTTGCTGAAGTTCATAGACATGTAATAATCATTTCAGGTGTTTCCAAGAAAGTGGTATGCAGATTGGAAGGCCATATTAAGTCCCCAAACCAAGAACCAAGTAGGCTGTCTGAGTGGTGCTTTGGGAGTTGGACTTAGATGTATTCATACTTCAGAGAAGCTCGTCTCAGTAAGAGATTAACATTTACATCATTAAATGAGACTGTGCCATTGTGTACATGGAGAATTTGAGAGGTGTGCTGAACCACTTAAGCTCCCAAGGTAGCACTAAATGTCAGTGGCTTGACAGAATTAACCGAGAATGGGGAACTGATTACAAGGGAGAATCTGACAACATAAAACAAATGACACGAAAGCTTTCAAATGATGTAACCAAAGGTAAATGATTATATTTACCACCAATTACTCCAAGAATAACTTGATGAGGAAAATGTGTTGCTATGAATACTCTGGAGATGCAAACACTGATCTGAATCAACCAAAAAAGACTCCAAAGAAATGACCAAGTCAATCTACAATGAAAGAATAAATAAAGCGTAAAAAAGCAAATAAATCATATCACTGGTAAAATTAGAGGGGTGACACAAGATCACCTTTCTTAGAGGAATAATCTGTGATATAACATTGTGATTCTAGTCTTTTTTTTTTTTAGTATTATTTCCATTTGCTCTGTTGGACTGGAAAAACTTTAACAGATGTTTCTACATTTATCAGTGCATTAAATTTATGTACTGAGATTTTAATAAATGCTATGAAAGGAAGCCAGTTTGACAACCTAATAGTTATTTTAATGGAGTAGGGGAAATTCAAGTTTGGGGGAATTACTGATATCCAGGATGATCAAGAATGAATTTTATATTTTTTTACTTCCTATCATATGTGCTTCCTCTTTTCCCTTTTCTCTCAACCTTTCTTTGCTTGAAGAAATTCACTGGAGAGGCAGCTGCCACTCTATGAAAAGCAAATGAGCATTCTATTAAGGGGCAAGTTTTCATTGGGTTTAATTTCAGACTCTCAAAAGAGTCCTGATTCCTTGATTTTTAAAATATGGAAAATAATGAACAAAGGAATTGACTTATAGGTTATACATGGATGAGAAACAGTAATGTACAAGTACAAAAACATAAAAATATTAAAATCCAAGCAAAGCTCATTATTTTAATAAAAAAAGAATTAGCAATATTGAATTCTAAGAATCCTTAGGGGTTCTGAATGGTTTATTCCTGATAATTAGAACAAACTTTGGTTATTGAAAAACTAAGAAATAGAGAAAAAGGAGACTTCCAAAGAATAAGGAAGCTGGGGTTATCCATAAGGAAGAAGAATAAACAAGGATTTGGTAATATTAAGGTAAGGAGTAGCTACTAAACATTTTGATGGATGAAGGGACATTGCAGTTATAAAAATCATAAAAGACTTATGAGATTTTTTTAAAGAAACAACTATTTTTCCAGGTTTTAAAATTGGAGGAAGAGATCAATTATAGAGAAAATGTGAGGCTTATCTAAATTCCTACTTTGAAAAACTGTCTATGGATAGAAAAATGCTAGTTTCTTTAAATTACAATAACTTTTTACTGTTGTTTTATTAGATGATGATACATTAAGACATACACAGTACAATCTGTCTCATTAGAATAGACTTTAAATATGCCCAAATTTCTTTGGTTGTTTGTTTCTTATATTATCCAATAATATTCTAAATTAAAGTAGACTATATGATGGATCTTGGAAAATTTTTATTTTTAAAAGAACTTTATATATTGGCTTCTGTTATACTATTTTTAAAGCAATTACTGAAAAACTTAGCTCAGGTAGCCTAATAATTTATGATTAAAGTGGTGCTCAGGATTCTTTTAATGATAATTAAAGTATTTGAGGGAAGAAGAGAAGGAAATAATCCAATTCCTACAACTATTTTGGAGCCTTTCTGAACATTACAAATCTGCTAACATTAAATCTACTAATATTCAAATTTGAGTTTGCTCTAGAATGCTTTTAATAAAAAGGTTGTAATGTCTTTAAAGGGGGAATAAATGTTGACATAAAAAACACTGGCTAGTCAAAGAAAGAAGCATAATTTACTAAATTAACATGCATTCAAGGGGAATGATGATTCTCAAAGTTTCTACTTAATCTGAAGGCAAGGGAGTATGTATGCAGAATTATTTTCTTATGTAATTTTAGGCAAATTATTTTATAAGCTACCAAAGTGATGATTGCATTATGGAAATCCAAAGGCACCTTTAGCAAATCATTGATCGATTAAACATTTCCAACCCTATAATGTGGCAATAGCTGTGAGCTAATTAGGACATTACTTTAAAGAAAAATATTTTCTGTTCATCTTGCTATTTTGTTTATGATAGAATAAAATAAGCACATTTCAAAAACTTAAAACATGCTAAAATAAATTTTAAAAAATATTTTTCTATAATCAAAACTGTTATATTCCAGTGCTACAGAAGCTGGCACAAAGCTGACCTGTGCAGAGCGGTAGATGACTTATCCATCCGACTGACAGTGTGGCTCAGGGCAGCCGTGATCATGACATACCAGACACACGATGAGCCCATTGCATGGCCAGATGGACTTCCTGCAAAAACAGTTTCAATCCATTTGAAAGGTGGTAAACAGAGTATCAGTATCAGAAATGGATGGTAGAATAGCATATTAGCCATGAAAATTACAAATAACTCAGAAAAAAATCCACAGGGCACAGGCTATTTGTAATGTTTAGATATAGGTAGAAATAAAGAAAAAATAGTTAAATTGAGCCTCAAAACACTAAAAAGTTTTTTCCAGATTTTTCAAGTTCATCAATTTACAGAAATTAAAATGTTCAAGGCTAATTAAGGACTCAAGAGTGTTGCACCAAAATCTTCCATATTTCTACTCATTTTCTTATCCTATTGCTTTTAATTGACAAATCAAAAAGTTAAAGTACTTGTATTAGAACTTGAATCAGGTTTTTTTTTTTTCTTCTTGGGCTGAAAAGTAAAACATCTAAAGAATATCATTGCTATGTCTGATTTACCAATTGACTAGTCCGCACAAGCAGCTACTTCTATGCCTGTCTTGTGACTGGCTGCTCCAATGGGAGCCCTTGTCATGAAATGCCGGAGAAGAAGCTGTAAGGGGGGGCATTGATCCTGGCAGAAGCCTGCAGACGGGTAGCCTTTCTATTACCAGAATGTCTTTCCCATGCAGCTTAATTTTTTTTTAAGTCACTTTACTTTGATATTCTCTGTAAGTCTTTACCAAGTGGAGATTCACTCAGGTTCAACATCAGTCTCTTTTTGAAAAACACTAAGTTAAAGACAAATCTATTTTTTTTTTTTAGATCTATTTCTTTCAAATCTATTTCTTGTGCAGGAATTTTCAGAGCCTTTTATATGCTTAAGAGAGCTGTAAATATCCAAGGAATGAATATAGAGTGCAATATGTCTCTCTTCTTTTTTCTTTTCTTTCTTTCTTTCCTTTTTTCTTTTTTCTTTTCCTTTCCTTTCCTTTCCTTTCCTTTCCTTTCCTTTCCTTTCCTTTCCTTTCCTTTCCTTTCCTTTCCTTTCCTTTCCTTCCCTTCCCTTCCCTTCCCTTCCCTTCCCTTCCCTTCCCTTCCCTTCCCTTTCCTTTCCTTTTCTTTCTTTTCTTTTTTCTCTTCTCTTCTCTTCTCTTCTCTTCTCTTCTCTTCTCTTCTCTTCTCTTCTCTTCTCTTTCTTTTATTCCCACTGTGGCACCCCCCCCCCACCCCAGCAAATGTCTCAGAGAACACATACTGGGAAGTGCTGGGATAAAACAAGATGGCATTTTAATGACTTCAAAAGTTATTCATCCATTCACCTACCTGCCCATCCACCCATCCACCTATCCATCCATACCACATTGATTTCACAAAGATAAAGTATATGCAGTTGCAGATCTGATGGAACACACAATCAACTGGAGGAGCCAAATATATAAAAAATTAATTATAATACAGTGTGATAAGTAATATAACAGATGAATGTACACTTTTATGAGAGCAAAAAAGAAAGATTCAGAGAACTCATTAGGAACTTACACATTCACTACAATCAGGGTTAGTCTCAAAGGATGGCAAATGGCAAAGATTTATGTAACTAACTATGGTGAGGTATAACACATCCTTATAAATTAAAAATAACATCATGTAATTTTCTTTATATATATTTGAAAAAAACCTTTTCATATTTGAAACAACTTCTATAGTAAAGATTTTACACTCATACAGAACTTTATTTATAATGAAAAAAGAAGCGGCCCAAGAAGTCTATTTACATACTTACACAAAAGAAAAAATATTTTCAAGAAATCAAGTAATACTGGAAAGTACTTATTTTTCTTACAGAAAATTTTCCTATTCTTTTCTCAGTCATGAGATTTTCAGAAAACCTATAACAACTTTGAAAGCTGCTCAGCAGCAGATAAATCAATATCTCTAGCATTTTAATATAGTTCTTAGGCAATTTGTACTAGCAGTTTTTTGTTTGTTTTAGTATCAAACCATTACATTTTTCCAAAAAAGTGCCAAATATAAAATTATTTGAGAATATTCTCCTAATTTACCCTTTTACAAATAACAGTGAAAATTGATTGCTCATAAAAGTTTTGTTTCTTATTAAAAATTTTTATGAACTTTTAGCATCTTCATAGCATTTTCTTTAATACTCTATATGATATCGTACAGTTATTAGATGATAACCATGCATAATGACTCTCCATTGGAATATCTTTTATTACTTGAGGCTGCTATAATTGCTTACCTGGACCTGTTTCACATGTAGTGGGAAACTGTTCAAGGCATGGACTTGAGTGATTTGGGTAAATCTGAGTTTCTTGGACCCACCAGTAAGGCCGATGACCAAATAAAATCCTATATTTAAAGAAATATAAATATGCATATGTATTTAAATATACAACTATGACTTAATTGGAGACCAGCTATTTTCTCCTATAAAATGATTCAAGCAGAGAATTGATGGGGAAAACCCATGATTAAGAAACTTTGAAAGAACATGAGTTCTGGTCTATCTCTCATCACAAAGGATGACACAGTCATATGAAGTTTGGACTTCCTAGCTGTCAATTAATACAGGGACATTTTTCCTTATAGGGGAAGTCCTGAGGGTGTTTGGGATACTTAGACTGGGAATATCAAAGGGGTCCCTGGAATCATCAATCTGTTCATTATGGTGGTGCTCATTTAATTAACCTGACTAATCACAGCATACATGTTACAGGGTTTTGGAATTTACTTAATTAGTATACATTTGTATAAAAATGTATGTTTGTAAGTATACATTTCTATGGCTTTTGTAAGTTCTACTTATGAAAGGGTGTTTCAAGCTAACTGGTATGTTTGAAATATTCTTCAAGTAAAACTACATGCATCTAAAATGTGACTGTTAAGCTAAAGCTACAAATTTAATAATAAGCTTTAGAAAAAATGAAACAAAACAGAAGGCTTACCATTTAAAAATAAGATTGAACCAATCCCCAATGACTGCTACCCATATCATCTTGGTTCCAACTGTCTGATTAAGTTGAAACCAAAGTGGAAAATAAATAGAAAAGATATTCCGGGGGTCGCCGACATTGGACATAAAGTTTAGAAAATTGTAGTAAGCTCGGTAGTCCTTCTGCAAATGCTGAATAATGAGCACTCCATTCCTATGAAGGAAATCCATCTTGAAAGAAAGGCAATTCTAAACAAAGAGCAATTGGAGCTGAAGTGCTCCGAGTCCCACCATTTTTATATGGTACTCTTGTGGCGTGTCCAGTCATTACCACAACATGTGATGCTGACCATCTGTGGAGAAGGCACGTCGGCCCTTGTCTGCTGAAAAGCTCATCTATTTATGATTTTAATTGGAGCCAAAGAGGTGAAGTACATGCTGATCTGTGGCAAGTCAAGAGGAAATTTGAGTAGAGACACCATGAATTTCTTATGCTACTTCCCTTTTATGTGAACAGTTGGATCGTGTTTGCTGGAAATTTTTTGCACAGTTCATTTCCTTCAAAGGCAGAGACATTAGCAATTTCTGTGCTTGGCTAGAAGACTATGCAGATAATTACTGCATGTCAAAGAACTCTAAAAGCCATGCATTTTAATTTAAAATAGACTGTGGCTCTTTGACTATTTTATTGGGTCTTTGAGGAAAACAGATGAGTAAATATCTGGGCATGAAACATTTATACAATATGACAGATTATATTTTAATTGCAGACTTTTAAATAAAAATATTTTGATATTTCTTTTTCAGCAAAGATGATATGATGAGTATGGAACAGAGAAGGAAGTACATGGAGTATATGAAATCAAGAATATGCGTTGCTTTTTAATCATGAGGAAAGAAAGCAGAGATGGAGGTCACTGGCTAAACTGTTTTAGGACTGATTCATATTTTTGTTAATTAGAGAGTACAATAGAGAGCATTGGGGAATGCTCATGTGAAAGATAGGAATAGATGCAAAGGGCTTTTGACCAATCAGGAACATGGTTTGTTGAAAACAGGTTTTCAGTTGAATACGTGAGACTCACCAAAACAAACATGGAGATTGGAAATAAACAGAAGGGCAGCTCAAAAAAAACAAAACAAAACTGTGGAACTAAGTCAGAAGTGAGATGCTGGATTTAGTGAGCTAAGTTTTGCTTATGAGGACCTTTGTGAAAGCAGTTAAGCCCCACCAGATGGCAGAAAGTGGGGGAGGTAGGGCACCTTACTTATATTACCCTTCAAATAGTTGTTTTTGCTGATCACAGCCTCCTTCACTAGGAACCTTCTTCACAGGCTATAAATATCACTTTGAACTTGTCTTGGAGTTCTGCCCCATCATTTAACAGCACCACTGTTAAATAAGGGATCTAGTGTCTATTGGTACCTTCCAGCCTCTGTTGCCTCCCCTGGAGCTAATGCTTTGACTAACTATTAAAAATGTTGAGGGTGTTTTTTTAAAAAAGGCCATAACTTTGTCTACCCCAGACAAATTAAATTTCTGTTGATGGGACTCAGGCATTGGTATTTCAAAAATACTTTCCAAGAAAGACCAATGTGCAATTAGGGTAGAGAATTATTGTGATAAAGAAAGTCATACATTACCCACTATCCTTCCCCTCTTCCCCCCAAAAGTCAACCTGAAAGAAGCTTCAATGATATTTAATATGCAAATTATGTAAATTATTGTACATAACTGGATTTTTCTATTAAATTCTATTTTTGTGCTGATTTATCTTGTCAAGACTTCAGAGAACCTATCTCTAGAATTAAAGAAAAAAACCTAATCTAATGAGAAATTATACAGCTAGTGACAGTTTGTACACAAACCTGGTATTGTGGGCCAGATGAGGTGAAACAACGGTAACAATTGAAATGCACTTATATCAGGGCATGGTGATGAAGGCTCTCCTCACTAAATTGTCTGTGATGCTCATCTGGAAGGAGCTTAAAACACAGCTTGGTTTCTGCGAATGAGAACTGTGGTTTGACAGGCACAGAGATTGCAAGCAGCACCATGTCATTTTTCAGAAAGTAACTTTAAATGGCTGCCAGGAAATGAATATTAATTTCTATTTCTAATAAAAGCCTTACTAGTCGCCTTTATCATTCTTTTCATTTCAGTAGGAAGATACCCAGGAGGTAGCCAGTCAGCACTGGTCTGCCCTACATTTTGCTCTTTCCCCAAACAGCCCATGAATTACACCCACTCTCTGTTCTTCGACTAGTGTGCTAATCTGACCTGAATGATATATGTGTTTGGGTAAAATTAATTGTGCTGAAAACTCAGTTGTGAAGTAGAATATCTTGCATTTATGCTCTTCTAATTATTTAAAATACTCTTATTATTCTTTTATAATACTCTGTCTTATGATTTGATTTAACTTCACAGTGGTCCAATCATCCTCAATTCAGTGATAAGGAAATGAACAAGTAACCTTCCCATGTCCTTTCTTCAGTGCAGCATCCCTATCTGAAGACTAAATTTTATTTTCAGAGCAATGCTTCTTCCTAGTCCAGGCCGTATTCAGGTTGCCTAAGGCCAGCATTGGTGAGATTAAAAACAGCTGCAAAATGAATAATAGCTGATGCTATAACCAGATTGTTTCAAATGTTTTCAGCTACCCAGAGCTCTAGTTCAACTGTGTCGTCATTCCAACTATAAAGCTTTTCTGTGTGGTCTTGTGAATTAGTTGATATATAGGCAAATCCGGCCATCTGCCAGATCACTAAGAGAACTTCATAGATACAATCACCACACTGAACTTCTGTTAGATGGTTTATCCTATCATTCAACAGCAAGGATACAGTTGTTATGGGAGTTTAGTGGGTACTGTTACCTTCTCTGTCTCTGGCATCTCCCTGTAGAAAATACCAAAATGGTATTAACATGAGTAGTTAGAGCTTGAAAGTGGCTTTGATTCTCATTCTCTGTTGATGGCCCTAGGACCCAGCAGAGATTTTCTTCTCTGGAAACAAGCAAGTATGGAAATAAGTAAAGGCCGCCCAAATGAGAGCAAGCAGAAGCTATTTATTCTGAGCTTGCTATAGCAAGAGTCGGCTACCATCATTTACATTTGACAGAGTCGGAGCAGACAGGTTGCTCCCGAGGTTGTGAATGAGTTCTATTGTCACATTTGGTCTGGCTATGGTCCATTTGTATTTTCAATCTCTTTCGAGACAAATTGAATAATCTTATGTCAGAAGTAGTTTATGTGGCATCCTACCAAGAAATAAGGAAATCTCGTCTGTCCTATGATTCTCAAATTCTTACTATTCATTGAGTTAAAATGAGGGCATACAATTGCTTACCAAAGAAAATCAATTTATTCAGGTATGTCACTATTCTATCTGAGGTATTAGCCTTGACTCATCTGTGCTTCTGTCTTTTTGTTTTCATATTTGTTGTGCATGAGCCAGGAAGAAGGACATTATTTATTCCTAAGCTACATATTTCATAATATTAATTTTCTTCTGAAATGTCTCATTCTTAAATCAGGATGTGAATGATACGTACATTTTGTCTTACAATTAAAAATTCAACTTCATGCTCATTTGATACTTCAGAGTCTGTGAACTGTGATGAAGTTGGCTGCACATGAGCTTTTTATTTTAGATAGTTAATTTAGAAAGACAGACTGTCTTTCAACTACTATCTGGTTCTGTAGACTATAGGGTAATTAACCAAAGCAAAAAACACCTTATTTATTTATTTTTTTTTTGCTTTTCAACACATATTTGTTCTGTTTTTTCCTCATAGTTCATCATTTTTAGTCTTTTCATATCTTAGCTTATATGTACTTCCTCAGAAATGCCTTCTCTGATCAGCATCCTCACTATTCCTTTAACAGTGTTTTCTCTGAAACACTTTTCATGGATTGTATTAGTCTGCAAGGGTTGACATACAAAGTACCAGACTGAGTGGTTTAAATGACAGAAATAAGTCTACAGCCACGCCCTGCTGAACACTCCTGATTCTGTCTGACCTCGGAAGCTAAGCAGGGTCAGGGAGACCACCTAAGAAGACTGGGTGCTATAGATGTAAAAAAATAATAAAAAAAAATAAATGACAGAAATATATTTTCTCACAATTCTGGAGGCTATGAGTTCGAGATCAAGGTGTCTGCAGGGTCGGCTTCTTCTGAGGCCTCTCTCCTTGCCTTTTAGATGGCTATCTTCTTCACATGGTCTACCTTCTGTATAAATGTGTCTTTCCTAATCTCTTCTTATAAGTCCATCAATCATATTGAATTGGGGTCCACTCAAAGGGCCTCACTTTAACTTAGTTATGTCTTTGAAAGCCCTATTTCCAGTTACATTCTGAGATGCTAAGGCTTAGTTAGGACTTCATCATGTGAATTTTAGGGGATGCAATTCAGTCCATAATAGAAATTTAATAATTTTTTTGAATTGTATTTTTTTCTGAGTTTCTGTGTTTAATCTCTCTCTCCCACACCACAGCACAAGCTCTGTAAAATAAGGGATCATGTTTGCTTTGTGTACCAGCTCTAGCACAGTCCCTAGCACAGGCTCATGCAGGGGCTGATTTCTCATGAACTAGCGAAGACTGCATGGATCCCTGGCATGGCAGATTATTGCTGAGAGCTTCTGGGAGTTGTAGAGTATATTAATAAATTTATATATTTTTTTTAAAGAGAGGCCCCCAAATTGGAGGAGCTTTAGACCCCATTAAACCTGGAATTGTCCCTGGGCCCACTATAGTGATTAAGCAATGTTTCTTGAATGAATCAATTATTGAACAAAACTTGATGTGAATTCTATCTTATAAAAAGGCTGTATTTTTTTTTTAATTTTTGTTATTCAATTAGTCTAAACTCAAATGAATTTTTCCACAGAGATAATGTTATAAAGTAGGCAAGTCAAGAAAGCTTCTTTAAGGTGAAGAAAATTATATACAGTATTTATCTAAGAAAAGAGTAATTATATATACATATCTGCTTATGTGTAGGAGAATAGAAAAATAAACAACAAATTAATGTTTTAAGGTTACCTATAAAGGAAAGAAGGGAATAGGGAAAGTTGGAATTCTTTTAATATACTTATTTTCTAGAGTTGGCTTTGAAATCACGTAAATATTTAAAATAATTATGTTAAATTTAAAATGCAATTTATACAAAATTTTAAAAATGAGAAAATGATCAAAATGTATATAATGCTCATTTGACCCATCATCTTACTTGTGAGCTATTCGCTTTGGGTTCCACAGCATTTACACTTGTGTTATGATTTTGCTCCTGTGGGAAATTTTCTAAATATTTCCTTAGTCCTCTTTAATTTGAAGTCTGTTATGAGAGTTGCTTGGGGTTGGGTTGCTCCCCAGTTATTGTACTATATGGGTCACAGCAAGAGGCCAATGCAGGAGGTTGGTTCTTTTTGTTACTAGTAATCTTTGAGTGGAGCTTTTCCTCCAATAACAGAGTCTGCCTGATAAACTGAATCATTTCAAAATTAAGGTTATTAGAGTTAAAGGTCTCTCCCTAATCAGTTCACCAAATGATAGAGCAAAGCTGTGTCTAAGCTATGAAGATCAAGATCCAAAAATGGGTAGATCTTAGTTGTACCCTCCTCCTTCCTTTGAAGTTGTCTTTCTTAGAATGTGGTTATGGACTACCTCCATGCAGATTCTCAGGCCCACTCCAGATCACAGAATCAGTCTTTGGGGAAATGTTTCAGAAATATGCATTTTTAGTAAGCTACCTATGTAGTTCTCATGCACCTCAAATTTTAGAAGCTCCATCTTAATTCAACTCTCCTTTGATACAAGGTTTCATACCCATTCCTGTGCATTTTGTGTCTAGTTGATCCTTCCTTATACTACTTTCTCAACTTTTACCCTAAGGCATTTTTTCATCAGTTACTTTATTTTGGGTCCGTAGGATCCACTTTTCCCCATGGATGTAAGTATGGTATATTCTTGTATCCTTTCTTTTAGAATCTCCTTTCCCTTCTCTTTTTAAATCTAAGATCCATGATAAAAACTTTAAAAATATCACCTATAATTACCATTAGTTATTCTTATTTTGCCAAATAGTTTCTAAGAGTGGAGTTGGCCTTCAATTGTGAGATTGAATCAGAGTGGAAGTAGGGCAGAGTGATAAAATTTCAGTCTGTTTTGTTTTGTTTTGCAATCACTATGTGGCTAATAGTTTTACTTAAAAAACCAGCTGACAATAGTTTTAAACACTGGATGAGCAACGTCACTGAGCCCTTCTATTCCTTTCCATGGAATTTTCCATCATAAGAGCAATGGGGAGATACTAAGAAGATCTGCATGCCAACTCCATGAGAAGCAATCTCTAAGGCATTAATCCCTCATGGTCTTAACCACCATATACTCCAGTAGAAAGAAATGCTGAAATGCTGCTTTCTTCAGATTACAAAAGCTCCACACTCTGTTGTTTAATAGAATACCAGGCATTTATAGGTCACTTTTCATATCATTTAACCATTTTATCTCCTCTATCTTTTTTTAAATTTCAGTCTTATACACAATGGTCTGTTGCTTTTCCTTCACAAACTGACATTGCTGGCTCTTCCTCCCATTCTCCATTTTTTTTCTCTTCTTCTCTCCCCTTTCTTCCCTCTGCCTCACCCTCTCTTTTTCTCACACTAATACTGACTAAGTCTCTGAATTGGTCACAAACTTCAATCTTCCCCTGTAGCCTGAGAGTAAAAACAAGAGAACAAAGGCAAATCTAAATTGCTCGCCACTGCATCTCGGAAGCAAACCAAATGTCCTCCACGTAATGAGAGTCTTGGGAAAATTGCACAGCCAAACACCATTCCTTTCAGGATCAATGCCTTTTCTTCCTGCTGTGGTGGAACTCTGCACTTGATCCCTCCATGTTCGGTTCAATGACTAAAACTCTGCTGTGCCAGTAAAAGCACTTTTGAGTGGTAGAAATCTTTAAGAGACTGCACTTTTGGGTCTGATATTAGCCAAATCTCTTCAGTCACTAGGCCAAGAGTCCATAATCTGAATTTGACTTATTTAGAAGTCATTGAACTTCCTGGAATCATATGTGTATGTTAGTACACATGCACATTTCTTGGAAGAAGTCCATAGCTTTCACAAGATTCTCAATGAAACCTGAACCGGAATGGGTATAGCGGAAGATTCGCTGCAGTCTTGTCTGCTGTTTATGGTGCCTATGTATGGGATTCTCCTCATTTCCTCAGTTATCTTAGTACTGCAGTTATCTTTGTTTCTTCAGTTATCTTAGTACTCCAGCCTCCTCAGCATAATATGCTTGTTATGATGATTTCTTTTTTTCTTAGTGACTGTTTCTTTTTTTTTTTTTTTTAAATATTTTAATACTGTAGCTAGTCCCCAAACCCTATATGGTTGCCTTGTTTTTAGTTAATATCAATAGTTGAATAATTCTGGTTCTTCACAGAACTTTTTAACTTTGATTCATTTAGATTTTCCTAAGGTTTCAGTTTGCAGTAAATCCTGCCTATTATACTTAAACCACAACCTATTATACAGAGTCTAGAATTTCTTCAATATGTTTTGTCACACCAAATATTATATTACCACAAAATGTATTCTTATTAAGATGAACCATTCATCTCTGAATTATAGTGCTCACTGCAGTTCAACATCATTCGGAGTTATTTGACTTTAGCTTGTGTTACTGGTACAGTGGCAGCAAACAAAAATATTTGTAGGCATTGACCTTTAATGTCTCTGTTCATGGTCATTATCCTTTTACCACAAGCTTATCTGCCTTGTCTAAAATAAATTGTATTTGAGATCTCTCCTGTGTCACCTTGCAATGTAAAATGGATTTATTTCAGACCAAGTTTAAACCCTGTGACTTTCAGAGAATGATTATCTCCATCTGGCTATCATCACAGGCATATTGACATTCCTTAATGACACTATTATAAGTGACCCTGCTACAGCTGTTTCAGGTACCCCCTCCATTAGTCTTACAATGTATTCTTCTCTGGAAATGTCATGACCTATATGTCCATAAACCTTTTCTTAGATCACCAAAGTATCTGACAGAATAGTCCATTGAGCAGTACCATTAATTTTCTTCACAGTAGAATTATTTTATAGCATTCAAATATTTCATATTTTATAGACAGCTTGAAGAGTACCTACTATGTGTAAGGCAATGTTTCTGAAACTTTAGAGTGCATCAGAATTACCTGCAGGGCTTGTTAAAACACTGATTACCGAGACCTACCTCCAGTGTTTTTAATTCAGTAGGAATGGAGACAGTCTGAGAATTTGCATTTCTAACAAGTTCCTAGATGAAGGAGATGCTGTTGGGTGGGGACCTCACATTTGAGAAGCACCAGTGTAAGACATTAATTCTCACAAGTAATGGACAGGATGCAGATAGCTCATACTTTAAGGAGCTTGTGGTCTCATAGAGAAGATAAGATATTCACATAAATAACATACCACTGTGCCAGTAGGGTAAGAAGAAAGGCAGATATAACCTTCAGTTTATAAGGTTAGAAAAGCCTTTGTGGAGGAGGTAGCTAGTAACTGGGCCTTAGTAGATAGAATTTGGAAATCCAAAGCCTCTGGATGAAATGGAGAATTTAGAAATGTAGAAATCCAAAGCTGCACGATTAAATGGAGAATTGTATCCCACTTGAAATATATTGCATTAAAAAACTAAAATAAATCACATTTGTGGTGTTTATGAGCAATTTAAAAATTTTAAATCACTGAAATGTTTAATTGTCTCATAAATGTCAAAACCTATGTTATGAAAAAGTTTTAATGCAACATATTAATCAACTAATATTAATATTTTTAATGTGATAATAGTATTGTGGTTTTGTTAAAATGAACCTTTGTCTTTTAGAAAGGCATACTGAGATATTTATGGGTGAAATGACATGCTGTCTGGGGAAGTGGATGGGATGTGAATAGAGCAGATTGGCTGGTAGTTGATGTTAGCTAAGACCTATTAATAGCATAACAAGTTCATTATGCTATTCCATTTACTTCTGTGTATGTTAGAAATTCTTTTAACAAGTTTTTTAAAGTGGGAACTATGTGAACAAAATTGAAAAACTAAAGTTGTGCAAGGCAATATAAATTGAACAATAAGGGTAAAACAGTAAATTGAGACAAAGCTGTTCAAAGAATTGACTTAAATGTCACTAAACAATATGGGCTCTATTTTTAAGAGAATGGAGGCACACTGAAAGTGTTTTGAACAGGGACATAATATGACAAAAATACACTTTGAGAATATTATTATGGCAATGCTAGGCAGGACAGATTGGGAGAGCAAGAGTCTGGAGGTAAGAACAGGGTGGTAAAGGCCTAAATAGAGATCTAGAGATAACAAAAGGGGGGAGAGAGGCTTTGGAGAGGCAGTAGATAGATGAATCTGTTGGTGTCAGAAACCAGTTAACCATGAAAGAGTCATGGAGGATTCCAAGGTTCTAAACCTGAAGACTGGCAGGACCATTGAAAGAAATATTTTTGAAATATTACTAGTGGGGAATCCATGTGATATTACTATCAGATAGCTGGCAATGTGTGATTGGAAGGCAAAAAAAAAAAAAGAGGCAAAACATGATCTAATCTGAAAGACATCTATGTGAGACAGAATGACAATGCCCTGGGAGATAAGTTAATAGGAAAAAAGAGTCAAGAATTTGGGGAAGCCTCTAAATTTAGGGATTAGCTAAAAAAACAGGAAGATTAAGGAACTAGGAGAGAGTAAGTGGCATCAAACTTCACATTCATGTAACTACTTAAGCCTAGTGGCATCAACTATCCTGCCCATGACAATTAGACCACAATTTAATTATGATAAGTAAGAACCTGAATATTCTTTGTACATCCATGTTCATAACAGCATTATTCTCAATAACAAAAAGGTGGAAGCAACCTGAGTGGCCATCAATGAATGAATGGATAAACAAAATGTGATATATGTGTAAGTATTGGTCAGAAGTCTCCAGAGAAACAGAGCTATTAGGATACATATTTCCTGTTATAAGGAATTTGCTTATGTGAGGACCATCTGGATATTTCTGCCCATTCATAATTGGAGTCGCTTAACAAAAGTAGTTCACTAGAGGGCAGAAAAATGAGTCAGCTGCAAGATATTCACGTTAGTCTAAGAGACATAGTTGCAGCCTTGTGTCTGTTGTGAATATCTCAAAGCCTTGTTCATGAATTCTTTTTCCGTTTTGCTCATGGATTAGCCATGCTATGCCAGATTCCATCAGGAATGCATTAGAAAGTCGGTCCAAGCATTATTACAAGCTGAGGAAATAGTTTATGATCTTGACCTCATAATGGCCAAAATAACTAAAAATAATTTCTAAAATTGTGAGAATAGTTACATTACACTGAAACTAAAGTTATATTTGTGAGACATCAACAAATTATTAAGTAGATAATGCTAAATAACCACAACTAACTGATTAATTAATTCAACCTGGATTAGGGAAAAGGAATGTACAGGCATACCTTGTTTTATTGTGCTTTGCTTTGTGCTTCATAGATACTGTGTTTTTTGTTTTTGTTTTTGTTTTTAACAAATTGAAGGTAAGGCTCTTTACCAGCAAAAAAATTACAACTTGCTTAAGGTTCATTAGCAATACAAGATTTTTAAATTTAGACATGTACATAGTTTTTATAGACATAATGCTATTACGTACGTAACAGAATACAGAATAGTATAGACCTAACTTTTATATACACTGGGAAATCAAAAACTTGTGACTAGCTTTACTCCAACACTCATTTTACTGTGGTGGTCCAGAACTGAGCCCATAATACCTTCAAGGTCTGTCTGTATTCTGTACTTATTCAGACATAGCACAATACATGTTTCCTTAAATTTATGATTCTACAAGTAGTGTGATTGTCTTGAAATGGGAGCTATATGTATTGCCTTAGATAAAGTTAGTATTCAATTTTAAATATTTCTCTATTTCTTTGCTAACTTAGATTTCATTCTTTTAAAGTCTTATTTATATGTGTTTTAATGACAATCTATTCTACAGGAAATAGGGTCTAAATCATAAAATCAAGAAACAATTTTGAGTATTTACAGGGACCTATTCTAAAGAATTTGTGTTTATTATCTCTTTAAGTCTTTACATTGTGTATATGCAGAAGATATTATTGTTACCCTCACTTTACAGGTTAGGAAACTGAGGTCCAAGAGACCAAGAAACTCTTCCCACAGTCATACTTAGTAAATAATGGAGCCTGATTTTCAAACCCAGGAAGTCTTTTTGCAGTTATATCAGTTAGCCACTGTGTGATTTATTAGAGAAACGAACTGCCTAAAGGACATTAACATTTGGTTAACATTGCCAACAATTTTATCTCAAACACAACATATTAAAATCCTAACTCATCGTGCCTCTGATTTCCCACAACACTCCTTCTCCATTGTACCCAACCTATAATGAAGACGTTTTCAATTCTGCCAGCAGTATCTTCATTCTTTCAAACGCCCAGGCTTGATAATTTGAATTACCTCTGACTGCCCCCTCTTTTTTTTCAGTTTTATCTGCAATACAGCAACAAGAGCAGGCACCAAGGATTTTAGCTATTGAAAGTTTTGTGTCATTATCTGCTGGGGAAGAAACTACCTGTATTAGGTATAGTCTTTTAGTGTTTCTGTTTTAATTTACCTGGTCCAATACAGAGAGTAAGAAAATTTTGTAAGTGTTAATATTGTAATCAAATAAATAATGATTTTCCAGCCACTTCCCAATGAAAAGTAATTAAAAGATGAGACGATTAAACAACTGTATTATTAGCTTTATTATTTTTAATTAGCTTTAAGCTATAGGTAGTATCAAAAAAGAGGGTATATACTTGGCAACAGAGTATAATTAAAATCCAGTATTTACATCTAGTGCAGAAATCCGTACTTGAAACTGATGAATGCCCGGTCCTGGGACGTGTCTTCCAGGAACAAGTACTACTTTCGCCAAAGCCGTCTTCCACAAAGGACTACAAATCCCAGAATTCCCTTCCCCCCTTTTTTCCCGCGAGAATCCTGGAGCGCTAGCTCAACCAATCCCTTCATGGGGAACCTATGCCACCAGCCAATCAGAAGACGAGTGGGCGCCCGCGGTCGAGAGGCGGAAGGCGCTGGAGATTTGAAATAAGAAAGTGGCGCGGCGGTGGGAGGTGGGTCTGGCGCCGGTGGTTTCCCGGGATCAGTTCATGACTTGTGTGGGGCAGGCGGCGGGGCTCAGGCCTCCCGAAGGTGAGGGCGGTCGGGAGCTGAGCTAGGCTCCCCGACCCGCCTGTCGCGATAGGGAAAAGCGGAGTAGGGGGGCGGAATGTGTGTTTTCCGGGGTGGGGGTCTGTGAGATGCTCGTCCTCTTGCCGTTTTGCATTCTGGGCATCGCTGGGTGGGCAGCGGCGAGGCCGAAGGGTTTTGGGTTTCACCGAACGAGATGTCTGTGGATTCCTGGGGAGATCTGAAGTCATTGGGAAGGTTTTAGCGTGACAGAGGACGGGTGGGGTCTGGACATCCTTTTACAGAGGAGAACAGCGAGGCCTAGAGAGTCTATAGCTGACTTGTTCAGGTCCTGGACCCAAACCCTTTGAACTCCCACCCCAGTCTTTATTTTACTGCTGCTTTCCCCGGTCTGGGGTGGGAGGAAGAAACAGGGTAGATGTGTGGGATCTTCTCCTACGAGAGAGGATCCGCTCTCTGGTACCTGGCAATTCAGGCCAGAATTGAAAGAAAGGGTCAGCGTTGGAAGGGGTCTTAGATGTACCAATTTTACTTGTGAGAAAACGTAATCGGAGTCGTTTTCCCAGGGTCAGAGAGCTTGTAAGTGTCCTGTGCAGTTACACCACTAACGAATTTCTAGGAGGTAAGGGTCTCTTGAATTCTTGTTGCACCTTAACCCTAGGTCGGTCTAGGTGGCTTGATCTGCCCTTGAGTATCTAGAGTTAAAAGTAAGTTACTAACCATTTCTAGCAAAGGCCAGACTGCCAAAATGTAGTTGATTGGAATATGAGGCTGATGTGATTAAAGTAACAAAAAATACAATGTGTGTTCTGTTTGTTTTGTAGCATTGTCTTACAAAATGGTAGAGGACGAACTGGCCCTGTTAGATAAAAGCATAAATGAATTTTGGAATAAATTTAAAAGCAGTGTCAGTGACACTTCCTGTCAGATGATGACACTAAGAGATAACTACAAGGACATCAATAAAGCTTTTACAGGTACTTAAGTTTAACTTGTAACATGCTGTTTTTCTTTGTTTTTGGTGTTATTTCACCTGAATTGAAATGTCAATTCCTATTTCTCTTTTAGAAAAGCTATCTGTGAAATTAAAGGAAGAAGAACGAATGGTTCAGATGTTTCTGGAATATAAAAATGGTATGTGACAAACTGAAGATCAGAGTTTTGTTTAGAATAAACATCTTTATGAAATCCCTCATACAAGTGAAACAATGTGTTCCGTGTGTGTGTGTACACACATAAGAATAATAAACATATATGTATCCATAACCTAGCTGAATAAATAGGACATCCCATGTTGTACCCTCCCCCATCTTCCAGAGCTAACCTATCAATGTTTTTTTTTATTGTGTTTTTGAATGTTACATAAATGACATCATTTTGTATATATCCTGTCCCCTTTTTTTTTCTTGGCATTGCCCTTGTGAGATTCATCTATATTGATGTGTAAACTGCAGTATTTAAAAAGTAATAATAAGTTTTTTTTCCGTATTGGAAATCACAGACTGGGAAATAACAAAAACGAGTTCTTTCAACTTTTGGGGGGTGGGGTTACTATTCTGACAGTGTTACTCTCCATATTTTTACTTCTGTTCTTGCCTTCTCATTTTTACCACTCCAGATTACCCAGAGTGTATCAGCTGCTCTTAATGAATTCTCATACACAAACCACAAGCCAAATTCCACTGGACATACTAAATGTAGCAGCACCGTGTTTTAAACAGTATTAAATTGGAATGTCTGTACATGGGGCATGTTTTCTTTAATTTGCCCTAGTCCTGATAGGTTCTTTTGCTTTGCCTTGCCTACTTCACTCATTGTCAACATACCTTCGTGCTATTTTTTTCTTTTTCCACTTGGAGAGTATTTTCTCACATTACTAATTTTTTAAAAATATAGTCTACCTTATTTATGTACCATATTATTTAACAACTTATTTATTAGACATTTCAGATATTTTCAGTTTTTTACCATAAGTACCACTGAAAATAATTTTGTATGAAAATATCTGCACACATCTTGTTTTCTTAGGGTAGCTTTATAAAGATGAAATAACTATCAAAGGACATGAATCTCCTTAAGACTTTTGTTTTGCAATGTCAAAAATACTTTCCAGAAGGACTTTGGAATTTTGCATTCTTTTCAACACTAGCTATTATTTTTGTAAATGTTGTAATAAATGAAAATTGCTATGTTGTTGCTTTATTTGCATTTCTGGGATTACTGAGGTTAAATTATATTTTGTATTTACTAACTGTCTGCATTCTATGTTTCCTCTGTTTATTCCTTTATCTACTTTTTTCTCTTAGTAGCTTATATTTGTGTCTTCTTTAGATTAAGAACAATAGCCCATTGTTGGGAGGATAGTTTATAATGGTCAGAAGCAGCCTTTGAAGTCAAGACCTGAGTTTGAAGCCAGGTCTTAGTCTTTATTGCATCCCTGCAAATAAAACTTTAGGCAAATGAATGAACTGCTGAGTGTTTTTCCTCTTCTTTTAAAATAGAGAGTAGGACCTATAGAATAGTATCATTGTGAAACTTAAATTTATATAAAAAATTTATATAAATAAGTATAAGGCGTTGGACAAAGTACCTAGCATATAGTAGTTTGATGCTTATTTGAATCACAAATGAATTTTTTCACCTGTTCATTTTATGTAGCCAGTATATGCCTTTCACTTCGATTTCTTTTTTCATTTGAGTAAAAAGGTCTTTCCCCATAGTGTTACTTTTATATTCACAGATACTGCTTTCTAGGTTTAATAAGATTTCATTTTATATTTAAATATTTAATAAATATGTAATCTGAATTTTAGCACTGTTTAGGGAACAATCTACATTTGGATGTAGATTTCATTTTTCATATTAATTTCCTAAACATAACAGGAATTTGTTGGGGAATGCCTTTTTTGTTTAATTGAGCCGTAAATCAGTTCTTTAAGTTGTACTCCACTATTGTATTAATAGTGTTATAATCACAGATGTTAAACCTGATAGGGCAAATCCCTTTCCTATTGTTTTTCTTACCATATTTTTTTAACTATTCTCACCTGTTTATTCATCATAGTAAATTTTATAATTTTGTTAGATCCTCTCCTTCCCTTCCAAATTCCTTTGTGACTGTATTAAATATATGAATTTGGGAAATATTGATATCTTTACAGTATTTACAATAGAAGCATAAAATGTTTCTCCATATATCCAGGTCAAATATATCATTCAGACAAATTTTACATTTTTTTAAATACAGAGCCTACATGTTTCTTGATATTCCTGAATGTTTTGTTTGTTACTAGAGTAAATGAAATTTCCTATTTGCTGCCTTCCTCTCTTACTCCCTTTTTTCCTTTCTATCTTTTTAGTATGCTCCAGAATCATATAACATTAGAATTAGATGTTTCTTCAAGGCACTGTAAATTTGATTGTCTTTGGTAGTGGGTTTTATTTTTGTATTTATTTGAAAGCAGGGAGCTGCAAGGGGCACGTTCTTCTGATTTTTTATTTCTTGATTTAATTTGGTATTCTTTTTAAAAAGGCATTTTTGTCTTCTCATTTCTGTTTTCAAAGACAAATAGGAAGGAATAGATTAGGATATTTTCTTTTTGTTCTTTTATAATTCTTTAATCATTAGGAAATACCAATTAAAACATTCTGTGTTGATATTATGAAAGTCAATATTATGGTCTTATCTTAGCTATATATTGGAGAGTAAAGCAGATATGTATTCTGGCTAATACTTTGTGCTTCTTACAGAGATCTGCAGGCAGAATAAGATCATTCAGGAAAAAAAAGATAAGTTGTTAAAGTTGACTGTTGAAGTAAAAGACAAAAAGCAAGAACTGGAAGTACTGGCTGCAAATATTCAGGATCTTAAGGAAGAATATGCTAGGAAGAAAGAAAGTAAGTTTCCAGTTGTACACATATTTAAAACATCAATCTAAATTTCAAAGTGGCGATGGTTCACAACGATGATGTACATCTTGCCTTCTCTCCAGCTTATTGTCAAAAATAGAAAACATACGTTAGGGGTGTAGCCGGCCACTCATCTCTGGAAAGTGCCTGAGAAGTTAGCTAAGTGGGTTTTATTTTCTTTTGATTTAAAGGTCCTTTTGATTTCTAATAAAGCCAGAGTAATAATGAACTTGATATGGGAGTTTAGTTAAGCATAGTGGGAGACAGTTTCACTAAATAAGATTTGCCTGGGAGAAGCCATAGTGTAATTTATGCAACAGATTTATTGATCACACATGCTCTGCCAGGAACCATGCTGTTTATACTAGAAAGTCTTTTTGTCTAAGAAACTTTTATACTCAAATGAGTACTTCTTTTAGAAAGGAGTCTTGTTTGCCCACAAACAAATTAATTCTCAAATCTCTTAAAAATAACGAAGTTTGTTTTGTTAATGTGTTTTCTTATAGAGTTTGTGTGCAACTCTACATTTTTCTCATTTGCTATGTGTTACTTAGAGAATAATGTGTTAACTTTAAGAAAAATTCTCAACTAGTATGAAACGAGTTTGACTTCACATGAGAAACAGTTATATTTAAAAGAATAAAATATTTTTCCAATGAAGCAATTTCTTGACTAACCAGAAAAAGCAAATAGTGCCAGAGAAGTCTATTTCTGCCAGTTGTACAAGTCTTGGCCTATTTATTCATGCTACTACATAATAAAATAGAATAAAACATTTAGTACCTGTACATATTTACTCACACAGTTTTTCCTTCCATCTTAAATGAACAGAAGCCCCTTTTGCTAATTGGTAGAAATAGAAACTGAATAAATGTAAGCAGATTCATTTGCTTGCCATAATTTTTATAGTTAAAACTGTTTTTGAGTTTTTAAAATTAAATGAGAATTATTTGTCATTTACAATATTTGATACTATGTATTTTTTTTTAAATCATAGCTATTTCCACTGCTAAAAAAGCTAGTGAAGAGAGGTTGAAAAGGCTACAGAAATCTGTAGACTTGTATAAAGAGCGACTTGGACTAGAAATTCGAAAAATTTATGGTAAGTATACTAACATAAGTAAAATTTAGGGGATTATAAAGGCGGATTACAAAAGTGTGTTATTTCTTAAGTAGAGAATTAATTTTTTTTTCAAAGTAAAAATATTTTATAGGAAAAAGGCATAAAATTTTCATCGCCCTAATATAATTACTGATGCTTTGGTTATATATCATCTAGTGTTTTAATAAATGCATTTTTGATATGGTTGCCAATGTGCAAGTATTTTTTGTTCCTTGTTTGTTTTGGATTGTATGATTAGCATTTCTCCAGTTGTTATAGCATGCGTAGTGGTAAATTTAAAATGGTGGTGCAATAGTTCTTTCCATTAATGTATCATGATTTATTTAGTCTTTTATCTAATTTAACACATGTGTTGCTTCTAACTTAACCTTTAGATCTTACCTGTTTTTAGTTTTAGAAGTACTGTAGTGAATATAGACTTCTTCATTCTTTTGTATAATTTCTATGGAATTCTCAGAGGGGTATTACCAGGTTAAAGCATTTAAGTGTTATAATGTCTATTATGTGTTTACAGCACTACTTATTGTGCCGGGAATCCCAAAGATCACTGTCAGGTTCCGTGGTTTGCCAGAAAGACTTACAGGATTCAGCATATAGTCATAATCATGGCTCAGATTTATTGCAGAAAGGATGCGAAACAAATTAGCTCCAAAAAGGCTTATGGGCAAATTCTAGAGGAAACAGGGTTTTCAGGCACAAGTTTTCAACAGTCCTAAACCAGTGAAGTCACACATGATGTGCTAAATTCCTCAGCACTGAATTGTGACAGTACACGTGAAGTGCTGTCTCCCAGGGAAGCTTATTGGAGACTCTTGAAGCTTGTGTTGGTTTCCCTGAACTTCACTTCAGGCATCTTTTCCCTTTGCTGATTCTGCTGTACCCTTTCACTATAATAAATCAGAGCCCTGAGTATGAGCATATGTTGAGCCCTATGAGTTCTCCTATTTAATCTTCAAACCTGAGGTGGTCTTGGGGACCTCCAGCACACCAGCCAGGGACTTTCCTTGCAAGCAGACCTTTCTGAGATACTAAGGATAGCAATCTTTTTGTATCTGGCTTATTGCCCTTGGCATAATATTTTCAAGGTTTATTCATGTTGTGGCATGTGTCGGAAGTTCATTGCTTTTCATCTTTGTATAGTATTCCATTGTATGTGTATATGTATAACACATCTTGTTTATTCATTCATCTATTGGTAGACACTGCTATTGTTGCCTTTTGGCTACTGTGAAACATGAATGCTGCTGTGAACATGGGTATAGTTATCTATTTGAGTCTCTATTTTCATTTCTTAAGAGTTTATACCAAGCAATGGAATATTGTAATTCATTGTTTAAACTTTCAGGGAACTGCCCAACTATATTGCGTAGCAGTAGCACTATTTTACTTTCCCGCTAGCAATATGAAAGGGTTCTGATTTCTTTACATCTTCATCAACACTTTTTTTTGTTTGTTATAGCTGTCTTAGTAGGTTTGAAATGCCATCTCATTGTAGTTTTGGTTTGCAATTCCCCAGTGATTAGTGGTGTTGAGCATCTTTTCATGTGTTTATTGGTCATTGTATCTATTCTTTGGAGGAATATCTTTTTAAGTCCTTGGTACATTTTTGAATTGGGTTGTTCTTTTTGTTGTTCAGGTGTAGGAGTTTTTATACATCCTATGTGTTAAACTCATATCAGAGATATGATTTGCAAATATTTTCTCCTATTCTGTGTTATCTTTTTTCTCTCTTGGTATTGTTCTTTAAGGGACAAGTTTTTAATTTTGATCAAGTACAATTTATTTTTTTCTTTTGTTGTTTGCACCTTTATTGTCATTCAAACTACAATACATTTTAAAACTAATTTGTATCTTGGACATTTGGAGACATTGGTTAAGTGAATATATATACTTAGCAGTATAGATAACTGATCAGAGACAGAGATAATAAAGCTCATCTCCATTGGAAGCTTTGATACAATAAAATATTCTGACATTAAATAGATAATCTTTTTTTTCAGGTGATAAATTGCAGTTTATATTCACTAATATTGACCCAAAGCATCCTGATAGCCCATTTATGTTTTGCCTGCACCTAAATGAAGCAAGGGACTATGAAGGTATTTCCTCCTCTCTATAACTGGCATTTAAGATTGGCATCCCAAAATGTTATTTGAATCGGAATATAAAGTAATATGAAGGAAGTAGTATCCCCACAAGCTATTGTTTTCTTTTTTAGTCTTGTTTTTTTATGATATTCTAAAGGCTATGGCCATAGTTTTGATTTATAGATATTATAATAATATTTTTTCCCAAAAATCAATTTTATAAAGTGGCTCTATCCTGTACATTGATAATTTAGCCAAGTTACTGATTCTGTAGCAGGTGTCTGATTTATGGGGAACATATGTGATTGCTGATAGTGTGACTAAAAAGAAAATGGAAATATATTTATCTCTTTTTTATTCTAATTTCCCTTTTAAAGTAATTTATTGGAATTCAGGAAATGGTTCTCAGCTTTTTATACCTGTGGTTTCATATTAAAGCATCTATAGGAGACACACACTCAGGTGAACAGCTTAGTTGACCCCCTAATGTGCCCTGATGACTCAATTCCTATTCCAATGGAATTTATATTTTAGGAATCAGATTCATATACAGATATTTGGCTTTTTCTCTCTAGGTAAACGTCTTCTAATCTAATGAGCGCTGAATTTTAGCAATCTCAAAAAACCTCTTACCTAGCTTTTTCATTTTCTTAAGTTGGATGTCCTTCATTGCTATTTACTTTCATAGTGTTTGATAGTGTATTAAAATAGAAACTACAGTTTAATCTTGAACCAAGTACTCTTTTCTGTTGTTTCTCTGCTTGGTCATGGGCCTGTTTTCTAAGCAGTCTCTACCAAAGAGCTGGAAATCTGCTGCAGTCGAATTTCTTCCTCTTGAACAAAGGAGAAGATTAATAGTAGGGAATACTGGATCATTTCTTTTGTCTGCCCTCTCTGAAGACTTCCTAGCTCCCAATATGTACCAGCTGGTATAACTACATAAGAGTTGCATACTGTTATTGGTGACTTGGAATATCACTTTTTTAGTAGGCAATGTAAATACAACTTTTGGAATAGCAATCACATTTTCAAATGGCTTCCTTTTCATCTGTGAAACTTTAGGTTTTTTCTCCGTAATTGTAAATATTAAGGATTGACCTTGAAAATTGTTCTTTTTTGATCCAGTGAAGTTTTGTTAAAACAGTGTAAATAGTTAAAATATATAGGAAAGATAATGGGAAATGGCATTGTGTTTTTTATCATTAAGCTCTTCAGTCTCTTCACTGCTGTTTAAAGCAAGACTGTAGTACATAGATTTGAACATTTAGAGATTAAACAAAGGAAAGGTCCAAAATAGTTGGGATATGAAAATTAAGTGTATCTATCATTATGTACTACTCAAAGCAGTTCAATAAAATGGAATTAAAATGATTTGAATCAGATGAAAGCATCTAAATTAGAAATACTTCTCTTTCATAAAAAAAATCTCATTCACATTGTCTTTTTTTTTTTTTCTTCTAGTGTCAGATAGTGCTCCTCAACTTGAGTGCCTAGGAGAATTTCAAGAGAATTTAAGAAAGTCCAAAAATTTTTCAGCTTTTTTTGCCAATGTTCGGAAAGCTTTTAGTACTATGGTTTAAAATTAATGTATAAATAGCATATGAGAACTGTTTATTTTTCTTTCCTATCATGTATCTCTTTTAAAAGGAATTCTCATTATTTGTTGTTTGCTTGTAGTCTTTTTGTATTTTTTAAATATTTCTGTGTGGTGTATTTCTTTAAAATACTAATTAAAATCTTAGGAAATAAAATTTATAACGTCAAATGTGTTTATTTTTTAAATGAAAGATAATATATATACATACACACATGCAGTTGACCTGTGAACAGCATGAATTTGAACTGTGCAAGTCCACTTATATGTCGATTTTTTCCAATAAATATACAGTTAGTCATCTATATCCCTGGATTTCACATGTGTGCATTCAACCAAGCATGAATGAAAAACAGTATTTTCAACCCGCCATTGGGAATCTATATATGGAAGGTTGATTTAAATGAAATGATTTTCAGCTGTATTGGGATTGGAGCCTCTAACCCCTACAGTTGTCAAAGGTCAACGATATGTATACATATATATTCTTAGGTAAATTTACTAATATGGTAATATATATAATGTAATATGTAATAAATATATTTTATATATTTAAAATTATATATATATATATATATATATATATATATATATGTTTTAATGGCAGACATGGGTAGTTTATGACTAGCCTGTGAATGGGAATTTGTGCAACCAGCACTTTATCTCAGAACTTTTCAAGCTTCGAAGGTCGTAGACTGATAAAAGTTAGGAGGGTTGACCTAACCTAGGGTTGGCAAATTTTAAAATGTACTTAGTAAGATAAACACCACTAAATAAGTACCATCTACTATCATCCTAATATAAAGGAAAGAACATTTTTATCTCACACCAAGAGGGATCTTTAGTTAAAGGACAAACCTTTATCAGAAAGAGGGTGGCAGTATTCTAAGATATTCAAAAAAGGTTAAATTTTTGAAAATCTAAATATAGAACATTTATAACTAATGTCCATTTTGTAATATTTATACTATTTGATTGTGATCTGAATACATCTTGGCAGTGTATTCAACAGAGGCGAGTTCAAATGTCAACTTGTTCTAGGATTTTGTCACCATCCTTTCCTTGTAAAATTGGTTGTATGTAGGCATGCTGGTTAAAATGGAAGCCACATAATGCTGCAGGATATCTTAGATGCACCTCGAATGGACCAGTTAGTTACCTTTGTGCCTCCAGTTCCTCTCCTGCTTCTGGAAATCTTGGGAACATTTTAGGCTGACTGGTTAGAGTAAGAAGTGAGTTTTAGAAGCAGTCTCCCTCACTTGCCATTTGTGCCTCAGACTTGGCTCAGGGCTTTGTTCATATAGCAGTAGAATTTATCTGAGAATATTGTGGACTGGTGGGAATGTTCACTGACCCACCCCCAGGTGCAGACCAGCTTTTAGGAACCACTGCATGGTATTAGCTTTGCAGAGATAAAAGGCCAATAAACTGCCATAGAGATGGAGCCTGTTCTACTCACAGTCTCACCTGTTTTAGCAATGGCTTGGCTAAAGGGAGTATTTTCACAGAGGGAGTACAGTGAGCAAAACTACTCAGTTTTCCTATGCAGATCTCACATTTGGCCTTAATCTTTTTTATATACTTAGATTTAAACAAATACATAAAACCATTTCAAAACCTAACTTTGGTTTTTGTGGACCTTGCTTGATTTGGAGCTCCAATCATATCAGCAGCATCCATTTCTTAACTGTTTTTTATTTTTTTTCTTTCCTGGGCTGAGGCTCCATGTAGTACACCTCAGCAATTTCAAGCCCATCTCTGTACCTGGGCCAATCGCTAATGACCAGGGAGATAGAGTACATGCTTTGGATTAAACTAAATTCCCTTCTGAAACCCATGTGTGGAGGTAGATTAATCTCCATAGCTTGAGCTAAGGGTGGAAATGTTATAGCTCCCGAAAGGGAAAAAGACTAGATGTTTGACAGTTAAAAAATGATGCAGGAGATGACTAATACAGTGAGTTTATATTTACTGAATTCCCTGCTTGAAATATATCCACATGAAACAAACATAAAACTTAAGCTTTTCATTTATTGAAACTAGAAAAAGATTACGTCTCATAGCACAAACTCTTGATTTACTGTTTTGAACCATCCTGTGAAAAGGCATTGACATGCCTTAAGTAAGAAATTCTGAAGGATTTCACCTACAAGTTAGAGAAATAAAGATTTGTGATGAGAGAAGAAATGGGGAGCTCCTCACTTAGGGTCTGTTTCTCCTCAAGGACAGCAATTTTTCACTTCTAACGGAGGGTGGAGTTGGAGCAAGATCTGAGAACAACACCGTGTAGCAGGAAGTCACCAGCTTTGCTGCTGGGATCCAAAGTCAGGCAGAGAAAGAAAAATTGACTATCCTACCAAAGGGCCTTCAACCATGGAATTTCATAGTGATTGGTCTTCTCAGCTAGGAAGTCGATTCATCCCAAATTGGAAAGTAGTTAGGGATAGCCGCCTGAGAATAATAGTTAATACTTTTTAGCCTTATGGGTCCAGCACTGTTCTAAGCCCGTTACATATATCTACTCCTTTATATTCCATTAACAACTTTTGAGGTAGATACTATCCATAGCTTTGTTCTATAGATAAGGAATCCAAGGTACAGAGAGTTTAAGTGACTTCAAGTCACACAGTTGGTGAATGTTAGAGCTGGAGTTCAAACCCTGGAGCCTTACCTGGACTACAGCTGATGCCTTGCTATGCTGTATTGCAGGGAAAGTATAAAGACAAAGTTCTTAAACAAATTAGAATATCTTTAATTTAGCTTTTGTGTTTTTATAGAAGTACAATGATTAGGGGGAAAAAATGGTGAACTGCTGAAAACAAGAGACTAAGTTTTGTCTGGGTCCTTAGAAAAAGCCTCACTAAGATGACTAAAGAGCCACAGATCTCAGGGAAGCAATAGGCAGAGTACTTGGTCTTTAGATCCCATGTGGCTCACTGAGAAGTTTCTAGGGGTGTGGTCATCGCCGACCCAGGTATTATGGAAATGGTGGATGTGGGGGCAGCCTTTTGATTTATGCCTAAGTCTTTGTCTGTTTAATCAAATGTAGAGGACTTAATTTTTGAGGTTTACTATGTGCCAATCTAGGAAGATTCCGGAACCGATATTAACACTATATTAGCTTAAATTTTAAAGTTGATACATTATGAAAATTATACCTTGAATGATTAGAATACACATGAAAGGCAAACCAGACTATCCTATTAAGCATATTCTCTTTATATATTTTAATAAGGACATTATGTTGTTAAAATGAAATAATAACTTTAAGCTTTTAAAATCTTCCTAAAGCATAAGGTACAAAGATGAGATTTTCTTAAATGGAAAAAAATATGCACAAGTAATAAAACTGACTGAAATGGAACTCAAATGGGATTGACTAATCTAGTCCACGTTTTGTAAGAAAACGAAACAATGAGAACTCTAAAATTAAATCAGTAATTGTTTAATTTTTTAAAAAATTAATAGATTAAACAATTAATAGATTTGAAGTTTCAATTTTAAGGCTAATGAGGATTAGAAAGTGTTGCTTCTCTTCCAATTTGGAAAATTTTTATACAGAGACAATTATGTTTTCATTTGTGTACCATGACAGCAAATTGCCCATTTGGCTATCACTCAGCATAGTGTCTGGTACATAGTAGAAGCTTAATAAATATTTGTCAGTGTTGAACACATTATTTAAGCTCAATAGAAAATTACTTGAAAATCAAAATCACACCTTTGAAAAGGGTCTGACTTGTCCAATAATACCTGCAGATGTGTTGCTGAGAAGTTTAGTAATTTGTAGAAGATAAAGATGGTTCTAAAGGCAATTCCTCACTGAATGACTGAATAAAGATGTGTTTCATCTAAGTAGAAAAAAAGTGCATCAGTTAAGTAACTACACTGGAGAATATACCATCTATTTAAAATCAGCTCCTTTCTTGGCATTGTTAAATATACTGTGATGGAAGTATGAACAACGTATGGACTGATGTGAAGAATGTCTAGAGTTTAGACACACGTTCTTTCCTTCAGCAACTAGGGCAGCTGGAATTAAAAGCTGAGGATAAGTTCTCACGAATGGAAAAACCTCAAGGAAGAACTTATTTTACCCCACTTAATTGATTTTTATAAGAATTTGGAAGGAGGCAATATTTGAGATTTAAATAAATGTGATATGAATAATGGTAAATCTTAAATACTCTAACTTGGTTTGTGAAAAGTTTCAGCATGATTGTGGTATTGTGGACAAATGTGAGAATTAGAATGTGTTCCCGTCTCTGCTCTGTTAAAATTGACCCATGATCTTGGACAAGTTATTTAACTCTTTTGAGCATCAATTTTCTCATCTGGCCATACGGCACTCTGGTTGTTTCTCAAACTGGCAGTATTCTTTTTTGTTGATCAGGCCAGTGGGAGGATAAAATGGCAGGACAAAACAACTCAGAAAAATAAAAGTATACTTCAGATAAAATGGCAAGACAAAACAACTCAGAAAAATAAAAGTATACTTCAGAATGCAGGTCAGTGGTTGCCTAGGGTTAGGGTTGGGAGCAGGGATTGGCTGCAAAGAGAAACTGGTGTGCTGAAAGTTTCAACATTCTATTAACACAAGTAGCGGTCATTGCTGACTATATATCAAACTCGATAAGCTGTATTTAAAAGGGTAGTTTTATTGTATGTAAATTATACATAAAAGAAAGCTTTTAAAAAATGGAAAATAACCCAATTCAACCGCAGTACTGTACCTGTAAGCTATTTTACATTGTATTGCAATATTTTGTTTTCATTTTTTGTCTTTCCCACTAGATCATGAACGCTTTGAGGGCTGACCAAGTTCATTTATTTTTGAATCTTTATCATTAGCCCACTATCTGATACATAGCTCCACACTAGAATGTTCAGTGAGGAAATACATAACTAAATGACTGACTGAATAGATGTGTTGGGCTATATAAACTCTGAAATTGCTTCCTGCCTCTGAGATTCTAGGAGTCTAAACTTTGTATGCTGTAGCTATTCATTAATCAGTTTAAAAGAAAAATTTAGTATGATCTTTAAAAAAAATAGGAATGAAATTAAATTCCAAAGCATTTTTCAGGGGGAATAAAATTTGGTGATGAACCTCAATACAATCCTATGGTTTATTTCAGCAAATTCAGCTTATCTAGTGTGGTTTAAAATGTTCTGGTCAATCAAACATTCTGATAAGTATGTTAGAACACCATCAAGAATGACAGAGGTAGAAGAATACCAATTTATAAGAGAGTGGAGATCATAACATCTTGGCCTACAAGTTTAGAGCACAGTATTTCAGGGCTTACACTCTATAATAAAAGTTACCTAAAAGTGAATATTATATACTGTTTAAACACCTTTAGGTGGAGCATATTTTCTCCCATTCCTACTGCTTTCCTAAACTGTGACATTTAACCTGTTTCATTTATTACTTTTACTTCCCTGCCCTCTGAAGGTATTTGTGGTTGCTTCCCCTTCTTGAAAGATTAGACTCAGGGAGGCAAATGGAGAACAGCATTGGTTGTGTTAACAGTAAATCAGAAATGGAGAACAAAATTTAGATTCTAGGTAAACACAAGTGCTTTTTTCTTCCTCTCTCCTAAATTGTAGATGATCTGTTTCTTCTCATGACCAATTGTAGACTGAGAAGCTAAATCAGAGATGGAAGACCCCAATGGGTAATGTGGAGCCTAACTGAGCAGAACTAGCCTACCATGTCTGAACATGATGATCAGAGAATGGAGAGGTTCAGAAAGGAGGGAGAGAATGAGAGGATGGGAGCCAAGGGGCAGGCTGGGGGAGTACAGAGGAATGGACTGAGGAAGGAAAGCCGTTTGCTTCTTGTTTTCTAGTATCGAGGTAAGGCCCATTCCATGCTTTCTTTTGCCAAAGAAATGATCTAGTAAATGGCTGAGAAAGAAGATTCTTTTTTAAAGAGAGTATAATGTAGGCCAAAGTATTCTTCCTTTCCTGGGCCAACAGGGAGCATAAAAAAGAAGAAAAGTGGCCCTTAGCTAGAGCAGCCTCCATAATGGGGAAAGACTCAAGCGAGGTCCCCAATACCATTCACCTTAAAAAATTTATTTGATTAAAAAGAGGGGATATTCCTTTTTCAGTGCCAGCTTCCAAAATGAATGGTTTTTCTCTACTTTCTCCAACAGTGCTTCTTCCCCATGTGTCTTCTGTAGTTTAGACAATATTCTCAGGATTCATTCAAGGAAGCCAGTGGTTCTCAAGAGCAAACTTGTGTTAGTCACCTCTAGTGCTTGTTAAACCAAGATGGTTGTGTCTCTGACTGAGTGTAAATTGGAGGCTGATAATGTGCATTTCTAAAATAGTACAAGGTTGTACAGGCACTGCTGGCCCAGGTGAAAATCTGACTCAGACCTCTACTTGGTGAACTACTGGAGTAAGCACTTACCATTTGTCCCTGTGTAAGGAAAACTCGGTTCACAAACCAGTTGAAACTGAAATCAGTAGGTAACACATTTGCTACCTCATATACCTGACTAGCCTGGCCCCAATCCTTTCTAAGCAGTCTCTGGTGTGACTCCCCTAACGATCTCCATCATTAGTTCCGAGCCTTAGAACCAAGGTCTCTCTCTAGCCCGTTCAGTTGGCTTCCACTCCTTGGTTGAGAAAGGGTTTTTGCTCTAATTCTGTGCAAGTCTATTTACTCCCACCTTGGGGAGTACTTTCTTCAACATTCCTGTGACTCCTGATCAGGTTAGTACCCACTGGGCTCTCTCCTTTATGCAGATTTCCCTGGCTGCAGGTGTCCATATGTCACTTCCTAGAGCTGAGCTCCCATCTGCATAAGCACAACCTGGATTCTCTCCTTTGCTAATTTCTCACTCCGGTCCCCGTTGCTGCTTCTCCACTCTGGATCGCAGCATACAGGAACCTCTGACACTCCATCCATGTAGCTCTATTCTTGCAGCTGCATTCTCTCTACAAAAGGTTTCTGCTCTTCTCTGCTATGTCCTCACACCCTGGTTCAACTTTGAGTCCCACCTTCATATGCCCTATGCCCCAGGTTCACCTTCCCTGGGTTATATACAACATTACAAATGACAATAGGAAATGTTATTTTGATTCGAATGCACTCTTCTTGCTCCAAATCAGGCTGATTACTTCCCTGACCCTTAAGGCAATCAAGACTTTGTGAGAGAGGGATTTTTCTTGGAAGGAGAGAACAAAGTTAGACTATGCTCAAATTACAAATCAGTTAAAAGCCTTATAATACTGCATAATAAAATTTACCTCAAACTGAATATTGTATTACTTTTTGATGAATCAGAATGAATCTTAATATTCACTACAAATATTATCATGGGTAACTAGAAATGCAAAAAAAAAGAGAAATTAATAGATCTTTGGGTTGATAGTGTGATAGATATATCTCTACCTAGGACAGATTACAATAATGCCTTCTGATGTTTTCAATGAAAATCTGGCTGAGGCCTCCTGTGTCTGTATTTCAGGTCATCAATGTTGCTAAAAAATTCCTGACATGTGAAGCTGCATAGTGGAGTATAATTATGAAAGCCCTATTATGAGTTTAAAAGTATTAATATTAAAAATTATTTTATTCTATATGGGAGACTTGGGCACATAATTAATCTTCACTATATGTACTTATATTTTACAGAAGTCTAAGGGGTACACCCCCATTTGTCCCACCAGAAAATTCTTGTCCTACTAAAAAGACATTCAAGATAAAAGTTGTTTTACCTAACTATATTTGTATTTTATCTAGTTTAAGACTGTAGCATTTCTTTGAAGTTAAAAAAATTACATATCACAACTGCAAAAATAACTTGGAGCAACATTTCAAACTAGGAAAACCATTTATGTTTTTACAAAGTAAAACCGACTTGTGAAGAAAGAGGCGTCTCTTTTTTGAAAACTATTTTCAAAGAGTTTCAGGATCCAACTACCATTATCATTAGTTTCTCTATACAAATGATCCAGTGTAGGCTGTGGTCAGTTGCTACATAATTTTTTATCCATCAGGGCTTAATGGAAAGAAATAAGATGAAAAGGAAATCTAAATTCAAAATCTCTGTTCATGGTCTAATGGCCTATTATTCATCCACTCTGCATGTAGATGAAAGCTGTCACTAATACACCAACAAGAATGACACTGAAACTTCTTACCGGTTCTTCTAGTCTATCAGTTATGTCTCACAACAAATTTTACCTGAGCTCCTTCAGGTCTGATATCTGTATCTATAAATATCTCTATGTGTTAGTTATATCCTATAGGAGTATAATGGTGCATAGTATAAAAATACATCCCTTGGTTTGAAAATTTTTTCTTGAAAATACAATCTGGTAAACCTGAAAAAAAAAAGATGTAGGGGCAAAAAAGTAAAGGAATAGATTTTAATTACTCCTTTAATGCCAGATTCTCTATTTGGCACAAATGTATACATGACCAGATGTTTCTATCGACACCATGACCTTCCATTCAATGGAGTGTGTGATCTCCAGGAGAACTTAGGCCATTTTCTGAAATATGCTGCTGTACCACTTCTCTCCATTCTAAATTGTTTTCCTCGAGAAAATGTTGGAACTACTCTCTCTCATTCCCAACCTTTTTCCCATTATAGGGCATCTGAGAAAGTAGCATACATCTTCTTTTATCTAAATATTCCATTTGATAATGAATGTATGTTTCCAAAACTTTCCTTCCAAATGAGAGACAATATTTAAAGCTCTTTTCACTAAGAAGTGGCATAGAGCATTCATTTCATAATGACATAGCTGGAAGAGCTGAATTCCTGCCTAATGAATTGGTGTATGAAGTTTCCAAATGAGCAAGGAAGCACAAAATTTTAGGCACTGTCTTCTTTCCAACCCTTTCCTATCTGCCTTTCTCTTGTTCTCAGATCCCCAACCATCTCTGGCTCACACTTGACCTCACTCAAAGAGCAGTGCTGGTTGTGGGTAGAAGGTATATAAGAAGTCACTACCTCAGAAGGTCACTTGCTCAGAATGGAACTTCATTCTACCCTGAAGTCAACCATTTAGTATCTGGACCTCTTGTCTACAACCTCCTCTTCTGATCACGCAAACTCTTGGCCTTGGATCCTCACCCTTTCTTCTACAATCTCCTAACTCAGGTGTATGTCACTGGTGTCTTGCCTACCTGTCTCTGCCCAGCTCCCTTCTTGGTCTTAATCTATCTCACGTGAGAGGGCAGTGGAGCTTCTTAGGAAATGTCTAGAGGAGCTCCAGAAACGCTTCATCCTGAATCTGCCAACCTTCAGTGTTTGAATCATCAACAAAAATGGCATCTCCCAGGCTCTCTTGACCCCTCATAAGCCTATTGTAGCCTGTTGCTACCCAAGTCCAGAGAAAAAGGACATCTGAGTCCTAGAATCTGCTGTGCTACCAAAAAACCATGCGGCTTCAAGGCAGGTGGCTAAACCCACCCTGGTTTCTCTCTCCCTCCCTCCCCACTGCCCCCGCTTCTGTACTGGATCATCTCCAAAGTCTCTCAGAATTTGAAAACCCCAGGAGCCGAGGGACCTTTCTTTCCTCCCTCCACCCTCTATCTTCTGATTCTGTTTCAAAAATTAACCAAGAGTGCAAAGTTTTGTGACCTGCAGGTAGGACACCATCACCAACTTAGAAAGATAAACTTGTAAAGATCACAGCTTTTATCTTTATTTGCATCCAGTGCACAGTTTATAGCGCCTGTAAGGCTGTGTGCTGAGAATCTTGTTTTATGCCTGTGTCCCCAGCGTTGGACGGCAGCTCCTCCACATAAGCAGCAGGAAAATGGCCTTTTTTTCCATTCAAAGATCCAAACCACCATCCTTCTTCGTTTTTCGTGTGTACAGTTATAATATCACCTGTGAAAATGTACATTTAGTTAGACAAATGGGTCTCTGTGCCCAACGGAGCCCAACTGGCGAGACCGTTGTTGAGAGATTCTGCTTTCAAGGAGTTACTCGGTAGCATTGTTTTCTGCATGTCATTCAGTTGAAGCAGAATGTATTCACCACCTCTGTATGAAGCAGGCATAGTGCAGAGAATATAAAAAAGAATAAGATAATGTACAGCCAAGTTATGCCATAAAATAGCTTGATTAAAAACAGAATCATGTTGGAATATATGTCCTCTTCATGTTGGCTGGCCTACTGTAGATATAGCTGATAGGTTGTTGCCAAAATCTTTCTCGGTGTCTGTATTTTAAGGGTTTCTCACATTGGTGGCTGAGATAGTTTGGTGTGTTTACTATGAGTATGTCTCAGCTGCCAGACATTTCTTTAAATCAAGACAACTTCTCTTCATTATCTTTGCCAGCTTCACAGTTCAAAGTTCCAACTCATAGCTCTGTGCAGAAATATAACTCCTCATTCAAAATGTAGATAATAAAATATCAATTTGAATACAAGACTTTTTAAAAGCCAAGATTTAAATAAATAGAGTTCCTATGAGACATGTGGCTTCTCTCTAATTCTCCATTTTTATAAATAAAAAAAAAATACTATTCTGATATGAATAACCCTAAAGCTTAACCTGGTACCCCAAACCTCTGGTTAAGTCATTCTCTTTTGAGAGCTAGTCTATTCTCTCTGGCTGCTTTCTGTACACGAAAGTGAAAATATCCACTTCCTTTAGCATCCAAAAGCTATTTTATCTTGAGCATCATTCTGAGGTTATTTTTCAGTCTTTTATCCTTTTCCCCAGTAATTTTCTTCTTAAGATAATGGAGACTGTTAACCCCCTTCTGTCTCTTCTCAGTCTGAAATCATTATTTATTCTTATAGATCATTCTCAGCCTAAGTTCTCCCTGGAATGAGTTTTCTCAGGTAAGCAGATTTACGCAATCTACTAGCAGAAATTCTAATGAATAATTTAAAATCCTATTGCCAGCTTCCCCAAGCCTCCAGTGTCTCATTTCATTTAAAGAACCTACTCAGGATATGAAGTAGAAGTAGGCTTTGCAACCAGAGAAAAACTAAAGACAAACAAGATGATCAATTTATTGTGTAACTATGTAACACAAACTCAGGACCCTGGTTCTAGATGGCAGTTGGGAGACGTGTTATTTATTATATGTAAAGTGGGAATATAGCATTTTATTTACCTGCTTACTGCTGTAGGTACCCTCACAGAATGGCATTAGGAGTAATGAAGTGACTTGTGTAACACTTAAAACTTTTAAATAAGGCAACATTGATTTAAGAAAAATTAAAAAGAGGTTCCACTTTTTATTTCCTTTTTTCTTGTCTTTATTTCTGAGTTAGAAGGAAAAAGTAATTACTGGTAGAAATCTGATGGCAAACTAAAAAGGAGGCACCCACTAACCAGTAGCAAATAAGTGGTGTCCCTACTGTTTGGCTGCAAAATCCATCTTGACCTTCCCTTGCCTCTGGGCACCATGTCCTGCTCATGGATAAGAGCTTCCTCCTATGACACCACTCTCTCTCACTGACCTTTTCATTTCCAGATCTCTGTCTTAGTTTTAACAACCAAATGTGGTTGCTAACTGGATATTCAAAGAAAGTTGAGGCTGGTGATTTTTTCTTGTTTAATAATGTTGAAGTGTATGTAACCTATTAAGTAATATCTTTCCATGATAAACAGAAATATGCGATGCAGGGAAAAGGGTCTGTTTCCTTAGATTGGTCATAAACACCTCCCTGAGCGATAAGTGGGAGAAACATTAAGTCAGGAGTCCTCTGACTTGGGTTCTAGAACATGCTCATACACTAAGCCACGAGAGGAAGTCGCCTCACATTCCTGTATGGTTAGCTTTCTGAAAAAGAAAAAGGTGGGCCACAACTCTAATGACTTTTCATTACTTACATTCTACTCCGGTGTAACACTGTGGTTAAGCATGACTCTGAGTTTCTAAGTTCGAATCCTGCAGAGCCACTGCCTGTGACTTTTGCTGAAGTCTTTAACCTTTATATGCCTCAGTCTCCTCAGTAATGAAATGGAACTAGACAACAATGCTTACCTTAAAGGGTTTTATAGATATTAAATTGGACCATGTACTTGTAACAATGTTTAGCACATAGTAATCACTGGATAAATGTTAGCTATCTTACATGAGCTCTATTTTTTATGTGTTTTATCTTTATCTTCTAAGAAGAGTGATCATAAACCTGAACTGATTTGACATGGTAGTAACTTTTAAGGCAGCTGTACGTCTACCATTGCTGTACTACAGAAGTTTTATTCAAATTAAAGATTTCAACAGGGAAGGCGATTAAACATTTGAGAATGATTCTTACCTCTTTCCAAATTCAATTCATCATCTTGCCTGGCTTGAAAAGGATACAAAGCCTTGCAGAGACTGTTGCCATATTGGGGCACACTGGAGGCTGAAAGTTGGATGAAGTTATAATTACCAATGCTGCATTAGTAGGCAAGAGGAATATAATGGGAAGTTCCTTAGTTTCTTAGCAGTGTGGTGCAGAGTTTAAATATATTAAAGTCTTCTCAAAAGAACAGTTTGTAATTTTACATACTAATTATTTCTTAATTCAGTTACCATTTATGACTTACCTACTATCTGTATGGACTGTGTATATTATATAATAAGCAACTAAATCATAATACAGAAAATAATAAGCCTGGAGAGAAAAGCTATTGTAATAACAAGAATAAAGATGAGAATTGAATATTATTTGCTTCCCACATGAACTTAGCATCAGTTAGCTAGTCTGTGTTTTGGAAAACACACACCATTCATGTATAGATAGGGGAGCATGTGCTTCTCACCATCATCCCAAAGTACTCATGGAACTGTTTCTCAAAAAATTCAACAGTGAGTCTTTAATATACCATGTAGACCATAATGTCCTGGGTTTTATTGAAACTCTTTTTTTTCTTCTGCCAATTTTTAATCAAGAAACTAGAAAGTCAAGGTTATAGTAACTATAGTTGAACTATAAGCAATAATAACATGTGTGCACATGTGCACATGTGTGCGTTGAAAGGTAAACGGTATTAGTGTGTGAATGGACAAATGACCAAAGTTAGGTAGCTGAATAAAAGGGGTGAGTAGCCTCTCGGATGGCCATGTTTCTCACAGAAAGGACAGGATTTCTATAGAAGTTTGGAGGAGGCTGTGGAAACAGAGCTCTTCACCATGGCTCAGCAGTGATTGTGTGCACAACAAATTGCAGACTGAATAACATGGAGCCAGTCAGCTGAGGTACCTTCTCATATTATAATTTTTTTCCCCAGCCCTCCACTTTTCTTGATTCCTTCCCACTTTTTAGATAACACGTTAATCAGTCTTAATTGAAATGTTGATTTCTTTGAGCCAATGTATATAGATATATATCAATGTGGCTCTGAAAATAGAATGTAAATGTAGTAATGTGCTTTACCGATAGGACCTAGCCCCAAATTCTTCTGGGTGTGGGATTACCTGTAGATGAAGAACTTGGATTGCTCTGCCCACCAGTAGATGCCCTGCTTGCAACATTTTCTGGTTTCTTCGTCAGAAAAGGCCGAGATATTTTTACATAACTGTGTGTCTGCTGCTGTTCATATAGTTTAAAAAAAAAATCATTTTTAACAACACTGTCATCAGAAGTATTCATGAAAAGTAATTCTTTTGTAGCTGTTATCTTCAGGATTTATTTTTCAATTTGTTGGAGCAGATTATAAATAAAGTGTTAAATACATTTCTCAACCCTATGATAGAGCTTTCTCATTTCTGAAGCCTTAATATTTTTAGAATTAGACAGCTACCATATTTTATAGCTTGCTTGCAATTCTGACCCGTACCTAGGCCAGATAGTAACATTCATGGCATTACTTTTGCAAATTCAACTTTAATTGGCTTTAATGCAAATGAGTTATCATGACTATCTGAACTATTGAGACCATTTTGAGCTCCCGCATCTCTTAGAGAAAAAAAAAAAAAAACAACCCTTCATCACAACAAGATGGTTACAATTTCCCTTCCTATAGGGAATGGAAACAGCTATCAGCAATCATTATCCATGTATATTCAAGTGCTCAAAAATACACTGGAAAAATACATGTGTGTGAATTTAAAAAACTGTGCTTGTGCATTATCTATATTGTGTAGTATGTTAAATGCATAAGACTAATGCATATCACCAAACCTTATAATTTAGGTTGGTATGAATACTAAAATTTCAATTTAATAGAAATTTTACTATCAAAGCACATTCAAAGGATAAAGTTAAGGTTTGAAGAGGAACAAGAAGGAATCCAAAGTGTTTTTTAAGTTCGCATATTAAGTATATGAAGAATATGTTCAGTTGTGTTTAGCTTTTGTTATTCTACTCAAAAGGAATAAAAATGAATTTACCTTCAAATTCTGCAGTTGGGATTTGGGACATACAACATATATAATTCATAACGACTTTTTTGAACTAATGTTACTATAAGCCACTCCACCCAGCAAGCTCAATCAAGAAATTACAACCAACCTCTTTAAAATTTTACCTTTTCTTTCCACTTGAAGATGGAGTTACTATAGGGATGGCTGGGTTGAGATCTTTGCTCAAGTTCTGCTAACACTGATGACAGTTTATAGGAGTTTGCTTGTAAAAGGTTTAGTTTCAAATTGATCTGTGGATACATCATTTGGCCATGTGAGTAAATTTCTAGAACATGAGGCACAACTGCATGGGTAAAGGATATCAGGATAATTTCCAAAATGACAAAGAGGCTGGAAAAGTACACATTCAACTCCTACACAGATATACACAGAAAATGCTGGGAAGAGGAAAAAATGGACCCTTTTCTTAGAGGAAAGCCTTAGTTGTTGAATGTGTCTCATTCTTAACTCTTGTAAACAGGATAAACCAGAAACCTTGGTAGATATATTTCAGTATTTTGTAGCAATAAATAGCTTCGATTTTCTGCTGAGGCATGAGAAAAAGAATAATAAATATTGATTACAGAAGGTAGACTTTTGGAGGGCCTTTAAGGAAAGGCAACTGAAACAGGTTTTCAACACTGTGAACAGAATTGAACTCGTCAATAAAATAAAACTAAAATGATGAGAGGTGGGCTTTTTTTTTTTAATATTTATTGTTTTCTTTTGAAGAGGTAAGGTTTTATATTACCCAAAAAGTTTTCAGTAATACTTTTGGAAACTGGAAACAATATTTTAGGATATTCGATTATAAAAATAAAGAATGAAGCTAAATATATACTCCCAGGCTTTTCCTGTTCTCTGTTTGACCTTGACCTAGAAATTTTATAATGACTTCTTTGTCAGGCTGTGTTCAGCAGGGTAAATCAAATACCTGAATCGAAGCCCTGGAAAGGGGGGCCTGCTTATCCCATCTCCTCACCATCGCCTCTCCCTTTTCCATGCCTCCAGCATGGGGATTCCCAACCCTAACATTCCTGCCAAGGGGTCACAGCCATGGATCAAACACTTCTTATCATTGAGGAAGGTCTCTAACCCTTGGATCAATCCCCTGCATTGTGAGACAGGCTCACTTACGATGAAATCAAAAGTGCCTCCCATACCTTCTATCATTAGATCTAGTCTGCATTTGAGAGCATAACAGAGAAAAGTCTCATTCCTCTTCTGTGTGGCACTCTTGCTATCTGAAGACAATATCCACAACAGTTTCTCATAAAACATGCCTCGGCAACATTTTTGCCTCAAATATGGCACTTTGATGACCAAGAGACAGTGAATTAGGAAGAGCTTAAATAAATTACAGTTTCTTACTGCCGGAAACCTTTCCTGGGGAACAGGAAATCTACTGATATCAGAAGTTTCCCTCCAGCAGATGTATAACAAAGTTACAGGGATATTTGGCATCTACTATTTGAAGGTTCATATTTGTATCTTCACTAGATCATAAACACCATGAATTCAGGGCTCAGATCCTCTCCCACCTTGCATCCTCCACTGTGTGAATCAGTCCAGTCGTGTACCCAGCTGATCCTAATACATGTTCTATGCTGGTAACAACCATGACTAAGTTCTGTGCAGGAAGAACCAAAGAAATAAACTTATAACTTAACACCATCTTAAAATGCTCCACATGATTTTATTTTGATAAATAATATTGGCATCAAATTAGTTAACTAAACATTTTGTGTGGTCACAGGAAATGTCCTAGAGTCGGTTTTACAATTTGGTAAACATTGTAGCCATGTGTCGCTGCAAGTATGTTAGACCTCCGATTGCAAGTGAACAGAATTCAGGCCTTGCTTTTCACAAGTGTTAGGTTTGTTACAGCACCACACTAAAGAAAGCCTGTGCTTAAAAAAAAAAATAATAAGTGTCTGGTTGCACCTGTCTATTTTCACCAAAGAACTGCTAAAATTGCCTGTCTGGACAGAATCATTCATTACTTACTCACAAGAGAATTAGTTGTATTCAAGGTAAGGAAAACGTGTCTAGTTTCGCATATCCTTCAAAACTTTCTCAAAAAAATTTTCTCTTTCTAAATTTTTCTCAGAAAAGACAACCCATAAACTTCCTCTTATTTTAATCCTAGCAAAAAACTCATGTCTTGCACACATAGGTAATAGTATCTGTTTGTTTTTATTTCTATATAAAATTCACAAGACTTTGCTAACTGCCTTTTTAATGTGGGTTCCTCCAAAATTGCTGCCTTGTCCATCAACCCCCACATATTTCCAGCCTCCTGTTTTTCTCAGAAGACCCTGATGTTAGTTGAAGAATAAATGGAAAACTACATTTTAATAACAGTGACCAGTTTTTCAGCTATCTTCTATATACTATGCTAGCATGAAAATGATATTTATCTTCTAAATAATAATTCATCTTCACAAAAATCTTTTGAGATAGGTACCAATATCCCTGTTTCACAGATAAGAAAACTAAAGTTATCCCAGGTCCCTGTAAATGGCAGAGCTAGATCCAAATGCAGGACTTTCTGAATGCAGAACCTGTGTTTTTGGTCACGTTTCTTAATTGGGTTAAAGTACACATGGTTTCCAGACCCTGAAGAGTGATCTTATTTTGGAAAATGCTATTTTAGCACAATTCTTTTCCTGGGAGGATACTACCACAAATGTTTCTAAGTAGTTAGATTTTTCCAGATCTCTCAAACTACTTGCCAAGGACCTAACCATACAAGCTCTCTGACTAGATTGTTCTCTGTCATGAGGAAGGAAAGGCAAACAGAGGTCAAATGGGATAGAAAACAAGCATTCTAAAAATAACTCTTTCATCATTAAATCTAGGAAACTTCACTCTGCAAATATTTACCTCATCCATTAAGGCTGCTGTGTTTTTCTGGCCCTCTGGGTCTGAGAAGGAGGAGTTGCTGGAGTAAGCTTTCAGCATTAGTTCCAGGCCTGGAAATGAAATCGTGTTCTCAGTCACAGTTTGTCCAGTCCCAGTGGGACACAGCTGAGAGAAGGTCACACTCTGTGGGAGCCTGAGCCCAGAAGGATTTCCTACGTGCCTGGGGCTGTTTCTGTAGGTAGTTGTTACTTAATTTTACTGAATGAGTGACCTTTACCTTTCTTTAATAAATTGTGAGAAATGCTTGCTGGTGCTTAAAGAGTTGACTGTTATTTTCAAGGTGAGCTTGTGAATCCTCCTCGCTGACCTATTCCATGGTGGATTCTTAATATTTACCTTGGAATTAGGCTTTCTCTCAATATGCTATTTACATTTGCAAACACTTTTGCTCTCTTGGATCTCCTGTCAAGTATTAGACTGCAACACCTTGCTTTGGTTCACATAAAATAATCTGTATATATTGGAATCACAGGTGAGGAGTCACTTGCATTACCTGCATTGCTTTACAGCTGCTTCACATGCCCATGTGCCTCACTTCTAAGTATAGGATTTAATGTGAATGGTTCTCACATCATTTAGAGAGTTAGTTAAAAGGAAACTAACATGAAAACCAAAAGCCCTGTGCACAGGTTTGCTATGTTTTTTAATTAATTAATTGATTAATTAATTAATTAATTATTTTTATGGTGACATTGGTTAATGAAATCTGGTAAGTTTCAGCAGAACATTTTAACTGTAAGGCATATATATATATATATATATATATATATATATGCCTTACAGTTAAAATATATATATATATATATATATATATATATATATATTTACGTTGTGTGCTCACCTCGCATAGTTAGATTTCTTTTTTTCACCATATATTTGACCCCTTTAACCCTGTCTACCTCCCCCTTCCCCACTCCCCCCTCTCCTCTGGTAACCACTAGTCTATTATTCATGTTCATGAGTCTCTGTCGCTTTTAAGTTTATATCCCACATATAAGTGATATCATGTGACTTTCAACTTCTTTTGTCTGGCTTATTTTGCAACCCATCTGAATGAGAAAATATATTTGTAAGCAACGCCTCTGATAAGGGCCTAATATCCAAATTATACAAAGAACGCATACATCTCAGTAACAGCAAAAAACCAAATGATCCATCCAATCAAAAAATGGGCAGAAGACCCGAACAGACACTTTTCCCAAGAAGACGTACAAATGGCCAAGAAACATATGAAAAGATGCTCAACATCGCAGCTATTCAGGAAATGCAAATCAAAACCACAATGAGATACCATCTCATGCCTGTTAGAATGGCTATACTCAACAGGACAAGTAATAACAAATGCTGGAGAGGACAAGTAATAACAAATACTTCATATGCTGCTGGTGGGACTGTAAACTGGTACAGCCACTATGGAAAACAGTATGGAGGTTCCTCAAAAAGCTAAGGTTTACTATGTTTTAAACTAAACAAATTTTCCCTTATTCCAGCCAATTTCAGAAACACTGTAGAATTCTACATTTCTGGAAATGGTGGTATAGTATTTTTAAAGCTCTCACAGACAGACCAAATTGTCTTTTTAATTTTTTTTTTTGCACTCTCCTTTCTTTTTTTTTTATTTTTCCATTGACACAAATTAGGTTTGACATATGATTCTTTAAATGAAATGATCCCCGCCTCAGTCAGCAAAAGTAGAATCACCCTAACTCTAAATGAAAATGCTTTTCCTCATCAGGTCATTCACACAGTAAATCACACACCTTTTTGGTCTCTTGAGGCTTTTTCAATATCTCTTTGTAGTCTCAACAGTTTTGATTTTATTGAAGACTCTTGTCGCTCTTTACTCATTGCATTGTTAGGGTTTTCTTCCTTTAGGAAAAAAAGGGATGTTTAACAATTTAAGAGGGAAAAAGAAAGACTTGTCTTTCCTAGTTTCACTGAGACTTTCACTGATTGTATTTAATGTTAACGTGGTAAGAAAAAAAGTAAAAACAAAAACAAAAAACAGGTAACCTTTGGTTTTCATATATGTCATTCTACCTTTTCTAGACTTGCTTAATAAGAAAGTCTTGTTTACAACTTATAAGTACATGACTGAACACTTTCTTTAATAGAACACATTATTTTTGGAGAATGAACCTTACTGTAACTATTTCACAGTTTCTTGATAAGTAAGTCTATTTGTTGTATATTTGTAGCTCTTTATTCAAGTTAGAATCCTTCGATGGTCCAAATGTAGTATCATATGTGTGCCTGAAGTTAAAACCGCTTCAGGAGTGGAACGATTTTGTGTTCTGTATTGGTGGCTATTGGGAACACATGAACTAAAACAGAAACGCTCTTCCCATAATGGGTTTATGATTTAGTTAGGCCTTGAAGCCTAATGTGACCTAGAAACTCAAGGCCACCTTTGTTTATAAATAGTGCAGACAGAAACGTGTGGCTCACCAAGGGCAGGGACTTGGGCACAAAAGCTTTAAGGAGGCTAGAAAACTTAACTAAGATTTTTCACTGAAGGAGAAGAAGGACAAAGGGTACCCCAGGAAGGAGAATTGGCATAAACAAAGGTTGGAGGAAGGACTGTGTGAAATGTATCAGGAACAATAAATAGACCAGTTGCTTGAGTGAACTAGTGGGAAAAAAGTCTGAATAGTTTAGAATAGATTTTGGCTTGAAGTAGAGGTTTTACCACATAGGCTATGAGAAACAATTAATATCTGAGCTTCCACAAACATATGTCAAGACTTAAATGAAAAAATTTAGAACATTAGGGTCAGGTTGGGAGGCAGGTGAGCATGGGTATAGCAGAGGGACAGAAATCTGTGGAGAAAGAGGGGAAACTAAAGACTGAAGATGGAAGCGAAGTCAGGACTTGTCTGATAAGGAAAGAGAAAAACTAGGATGCTGAATGTTGGTGGAAGGTTAGCTTTAGATAGATTGTCATGAAGAAGGGGAAACTGAGGACTTAGAGCAAAGTGAATAGCCTTTATGAAAGTATAATGCAGAAAATTATTTTATTCACATAGCATATATTATATAACAAGTTTCTTCACATTCTTTATTACATGTGATTCTTACAACAACTCTGAGATTGGTTTTATTTGCCCCATTTTACCTGTGACAGAGAAACAAATGAAGACCCAAGATGAAACAGCTTATAAGTGATTACTTGGGAAACCCAACTCCTGGGAATCCAGTTCTCTTCCAGAGTCTACTCCTTACATGTCTGCTCAGGGCTGAGGCCCAAGCTGACGTCACCCCTACAAGGGAATGCTAGGCAACCAACGAGGATGCCTAACTCCAATTCTCAGTCCTTCCTTGTTGGAGGGATGCACATTGTAATCTGGCTCCCACACCTAAGACTTCATTTGGTCTGTTTGGGGACATTTATTTTTTAAAAATTTATCTCTAGAGATAGATCACTACTGGATTAACTTGAGGATGGCGTATACCACCACCCTTTAACTTTCTTAAATTTCTCCTTCTCTTCCAAAGATTCGTTTGAAGGAAGATCAGTACTGGAGGAGGCATATAAAACTGCAGACACGATCTTTTGAACATGACCTTTGTAGTGACCTTGCAAATATTTTCACACTGGTCACCAGTCCTTCAATATTTGCATTCAGATGATTCTCCTGTTTTATCCTTTGTCTATATAAAGTGCATGGCACTAGATAAAAGCCTCTCTACTCTTACTGCTATTACTATAATGTCAGACTTTGGGGGGTGTTTTGCTTTACGGATATTAAAAAAATCCTGTTCACTCACTTGGAAATACAGTTCATTCTCTTATACAACAGATGTTTAGTCATTAGTTCTGGTCACTGAAGTTTTATAGAAATTAAAAATTCCACAGGTACATCAATTAAAGATAAACCATCATAGCTGCCTCCTTACTGTTCAATAGAAGCCTAGTCAAATTTTCAAGAATGACTCTTGTTTTATTGACAGGTTGGTCTATAGGGACATTTTTATTATTCTTTTAAGAAAGTAACAGATATATTTTATTGCACATTTTCTCATTTCAGGGATCACCTACACTATGAAAGAAACAGAAAGAACTTTCCTATTGTAATCACATCTTCCTTTTCACTCCCATCCCTACCTTTGTTTCTGTTTCGTTATTGCTAATTTGTTTTGCCTTTGCCAGGGTAAGTAAAAAATAAAAAGATTCAGTTAAAAAAAAATAGTTCGCCACTTAACTACTGTTTGGGAGGCGAAGAGGTAGAAAGCTGGTGACTTTCTCAGCAGCTGGATTCACTGCTGTGCCCAAATCTAACCACCTTTCTCTCTCTCCTTGTCTCTTGTTCCCTGAGTTTGACTACACTTTTAATCCTATAGGAGGACATGACCAGTGGGTTGGTTTTATATACTGAGAGTGATAAGCCTCCCAATATGGACCTTGAAAGTCTGAGTGAAATATAGGAGAGGGTCCAGAGAAGAAATGTCAGGAATACAAAAGACCAAGAATTTACCCCGAGATAGCAAAGAAACAAGATGCCTGGGCTCTGACCAGGGACACTGATCAGTTTTTAGCACAAATGCCATAGTAGAATCACCCAAATGCCCTCAGAATATGCTTCTGTAATTTGCTCCAAGGTTTCCAAAGGAAAGGACCGTGAAGATGTTGATAATGATTCTCACCTCCTGGGACTCGTGTCTTTTCGTAATCCCTTCCATTTGAGTGTGGGCTTACTGATTTGCTTCTAACAAATGAGATGTCACTTCTGAGATTAGCTTATAAAAGACTGTGCTTCCATCTTGGGCACTCTGTTTCTGTCTCTGTTGTATCCCTAGTTTGGAGGAGAGTAGGCTGACATATTATTGTATGCTACCATAAGGAGAAACCTACATGGCAAGGAACTAACATCTCCAGCCAGCAGTCAGCCAGGACCAAAGCCCTGCCCTCAGCCATGAGTAAGCTTAGAAGGGGTTCATCTCCAAGTACACCCTTGAGATGTCTGCAGTCCTGGCTGACACCCTGATTGCAGTTTTGTGAGGTACTCAGAGGCACCCAGTTATGCCATATCTGAATTCCTGACGACCAGAAACTGTGATATACTAAGTGTTTGTTTTAAGTCATTAAATTTGTGGGTAATATGTTATGCAGCAACAGACAACCAATATGATACATGGTTTTTATTTACAGGTCATAAAACATGTCTGCTTGACATTACTTTCATAAAAGACTGAGTATGAAGATTCAGTTGAAAACCCTGTTTGACCTTCAGTCCTTCCAGAGAAGACCAAAGACATGTATCTATTACCTAGTTTGTAAACTACACTGTTTTGTTTTATTTATATGGATTATAAAAAATAAATGTTTTTTAAAGAAACAAGACATTTTCTTTACAATTGCTCTCATTTTTTTTTTAAATTAAATCCCTCAGTAATGACTAAGGATCCCTGTTAATAGAATATCATTCCATTCCATACTTACAAAGTAATCAGTTAATAGGAACTCAGATTTATTTTCTGTAGATGAAATGGCAGTTTCTTCTATTAGAGCCTGGATATCTTTTTCGACATCTATCTTGCTGATGGCACAGTGTATCTGCTCATGGCACTGCAATGCCAAGGAAAACAGAAAAAATTTGCTGAAGAAGTTTCCTGCCAGCTCTTGTTATGCACACCAGACATGGAGAGATCTTTACTACTCACCGTAATCAGGGTTTGGCCAAAAACAGAAATATGTTGGGTGTACTGGTTTAAGTTATTGCATAAAAGTTGAATTCTTTCCTTCTCCAGCTCCAGGATGCTCTGTAGAAGATGGAAAATGAGGTAAGATCAGCCAGTTGTGCAAAACTGAAGTACCCATCGAACACTGCATACGAAGAAAGTCTGAGCAAATTGTCATGTTTGTGCCTTTTGATTACATCATATCCAAACTGGTGGTGGTGACAGGGTATGTGTGTGTGGCGGGAGATCCCCAGGATAGGAATATGATTTGATGTCTGTCCTATTTATCATCCATTAGAATTGATTTAGCTCACATCCTTTCTCCAGGCTTTTTTGGCCCAAAAGGCATATAGTAGATGCCAAGGGTTACCTGTTATTCACAAAGAAAGGGGAGAGAAGGACTCCTTTGAAAGGCATTTGTGAATTCTACAGAAATAAAGTAAAGCCCAGTGGAACTCATGTCCACATCTTGGAAATGCAGAAAGACACTAAATATTTCTAGAATTGTTAACACTGCATACAAGGCATTCTGCTAGTCTCTTCAAGGGCAAAGATGATGAGATACGAATTCTCTGCTTCAGGAAACTATTTATTTGATAAGAGCAGAACCCCAGATTTTAATCAATTACTAAATCTGGCCTAAAATTAGGCCTGGGGAGTCAAAGACTTCTGTTTGAAGGTGGGAACACAGCTTCCCCATTTTGTACAAAATGATGAGAATTCCACTTTTAGAGTTTCGTAACTTTTATCTAGGAGGGATAAATAAGAAAGTGAGGGTGGTCATATTTGCTTTGTTAGCCATTAACATTTTATAAAAAGTTAGGTATTAGACTCTTGTCAAGCACTGCTAGCTGAGTTGCTTACTGATTGTTTCAAGGTTGTTCCAAGTTCACAAGCTAGGCATTGTGTGAGAAGGCTTGGTCAGCTGGAGTATGCAAGGGATTTCCAGGCCATGTGGGGGCAGTAGGAGGCTGCTGGGTATGTGCGCAGAGGATTTCTGCTTTGACAGAGGTGGCACGTGTCCAAAAACAATATGCTCCTCATCCTGTTTTTGTAAGCACGTTCCTTTTTTATCCAGAGGCCAGACTGGTTTCTCCTGTATCTACCTTCCCACTCCATTGCATGTGTGCAATAAATAGTCTTTCATGAAGATAGTATTGGGCATATTGGTGTGTAACATTGCCATAGGAAATAAGGAGGGACTACATCTCAAGGGCTTTGGTAGAGTACGGCTGGGGAAACCACAAAGATCTTTGGCTTCTCCCATCCTGCCTTTCCTGGCACACCTGCAGGGCCCCCTGGCCAGATCCAGTATGGTTTTCCTTTATATTCCTATGAGTAAACTGCATTCACATTCAGTTGCGATTTCATCTATGATATAGTCATTTAAAATTTTTCAATTTGTTTACTAATTGTGGTAAAATTCACAAAACATGAAATTTACCATTATAACCATTTTTAAGTATATAGTTCAATGTCATTAAATACATACACGTTTTTATGCAACCATCTCCCTCGTCTATTTTGAAAACTTTTCATCTTGGAAACTGAATTCTGTACTCATTAAACAATAATTCCTTATTCCCTTCTCCCCAGCCCCTCTGAAAACCACCATTCTATTTTTTGTCTTCTAAGAATTTGACTCCTCTAGGTATCTCACATAACAGGAATCATACAATATTTGTTCTTTTGTGTCTGGTTTACTTCATTTAGCATTAGTTTTCAAGGTTCACCCTTGTAGCATGAGTCAGAATTTCCTTCCTTTTTAAGGCTGAATAATATTTCATTGTAATTTTATATCACATTTTGTTTGTAGGTTCATAGGCACTGTAATGCTGCTATTAAATGCATGTAGTAACTATGAACACTTGTGTAAGCACATGAAAATTTCAGTTCTGTGCCACATGTCCTGACATTTGAAGCAGAAAGTTTGGAGCTCTGCTTCCATGGCAACCTTCTTTGTGGAGTCAGTAGGAGCCAAATGCCTTTGTTTCTGGTGTTGGTCTCCTGAGTCTTTCTCCAAAATTGCAGGCACCAGCTAGTTGAATGTGGCTGTGTGCCCTCTGCCTTCCAGATACAGGTTTCAAGATATAGATGAGTAGCCTGTCAAATGTACTGCTTATTCAAAGGGAAGAAACCATATGCCTCCTAACAAATATATAAAACAAATTCTGCTCAGTGGTTTGGATCTCAAGTAGGACAGTCTTCAAAAAGAAAGAGACTTTACAGCATAGAAAAAGATTTAGAAAGCAGCTATTGTATTTCAGCACCATGAGCAAAAGAAAGAAAAGCTAGGTTTAGGAACACATTGCATCCCTAGTGGGCAGCTGCTTTTTTACTGTGACAAGTGCTGAGCCTCTAGCATCAATCTGAGACTAGAACAGCCCGTGTCCTTTGGTGGAGACGATAATGTTTAACGGATTCTAATTGCATTTTATGGAAATCATTAAAATGATCTATGTTTGCCCATGGAAAGAGGCTGAGATAAATTCCACTGTGCAAGGGGAAAATCCATCTCACTTAATAAATTAATTGCTTTCTATTACCTTTCTCTTTTTATGTAAAATTGGTGGTAGAAAAGCAAGATACTCTGGAGGACCTAAAACCATCCTCCTAAGCTTTTACAATAGCACTTATAAGGAAAGTGTGGTCGGTTATCAAGAAACAGCAGATTTAGAGCCTATATGGGGTCCAGGCATCGTGATATTCATGGTGTTCATTCATTCTTTTCAGTTTCTGCTGTCCTGGCCTTCCAGTTTATACTAGCTGAAGAGCTTGGAGGGACTCCGTTTTCATTTAAATTGCTTTCATAAAATTAATCAAAGAAAAATCATGCTGTTCTAGAGCAGAAACTCTCAAACTTTAGTATACCTAGCAATTATCTAGACCCCTTCCTAAAATCATTCAGAGGTTCTGTGATTTACCCAGTTTAGGGAGACATTCTGGAATCCAAAGTCTAATAAGATTTAAGATAGTGCCCTAGGGCCATAAAGGGCAACAAAAAACTTATTTTAAATCATTTATAATTCTTCCACTCAGAGATGTCCGCTGTTAACTTTTTACTATATTTCAGTCTGTCTAGGTATGTGTGTATAAATGATTTTATCTTTCTAGTTATCTATCAAATTGCTTAAATTTATATCTTTTCTTTTTCACTTAACATTATACATAAGCAATTTCCCAGGCCGTTAGTCACAAACATCATTTTAATTAACAGTCTATTGTGTAGGAGTGCATAGAATGCATCGATTCATTTAGTCATTCCCCTAAATGTTGGCTATTTGGATTGTTTCCTCCCTTTTACTTTTAATGCATTTTGAACAGAAATCTGTATCTATTTTCCAGCCATTTTCTCAAAATAGATTTATAGAAAGAAAATTGTGTTTTTCAGCAGGGTTTCTAGAAGAGAAGCCCAATGTCCTAAGGCATCCATCGTATGCAATGAGTCACCATTTCCTCTCTGCCTCTAGAGTGGTACTGCTCACTACCATCTTTGCAGAACTGAGAAAACAGTCGCTCAAATGATTTTCTGTGTTCTGTGGTTCAGATGAGGAACACTGGTTGAGAAAGTGAACATTTTAAAGGCTTTTGACACATTTTGCAAAGGGTTTTCTATAATAATTGCTTGAGTAAGTATTATCAGCACCAAACATTTGATTCTTGGTAATTCTTGGTAGTGTTGCTATAATTTTTTGAAATATGGGCTATTTCTAACAACTGAACAATTTTTTTCTTGGAAGGTAGGACAAGCGGCTCTCACCTAGGATGATTATGAAGTAATAAGACAAATTTTAACATGTGGTTTGTGGAACTGGTTTTATTACTTAATACCAACACTTGAGACTTTGTAATATTTCTCACAGTATCTAGTAAACTGCCTTGAACATAGATCAATAAATACTCCTTGAAAGAAGTTGTAAAATTTCAACTGGAAGAATAAGAAAGGGTAAGAGGACACTGCATAGGATCCTAAAACAAATTCTTATATTCCAATTTTATAGAATGATGGGGAATACATAAAAATTCTCCTTTAATTCAGCCCACTTATGTTATATCTTTTATGAATATAAGATTTGACTCGAGTTTGTAAACAACAGAAGATGTAGAATGTACAGTGTAATATGTGAATATTTTCAGTTGTATAAACTGAATAGATATAGGCCAATGCAATACAAAGGAAGGGAATCATTATTGCTAGGGTGAAGCAAGGATGACTTGATAGGCATCCTTTTTCTACATTAGATAAAAATTTAAGAGTAATTCCTCTATTAATAGAAATGAAGATTGTGTCCATTTTTTTTCTCACAATGCAATATAAACAATTCTGTAATAAATATTTTTATACCTCACCCTTGGTATACAGTTATAATTTTTCCTTTAGGATATATGCCTAAAAGAGGAACTGTTGTGTTATGGGTATATAGACATTTCAGTTTTATTATATAACATCAAATTATTCTCACTAGAGGGGTACAAGAATTTGTTTCCCGACTATTCTTATTTAGCAACACTTGATATAATCACTTTAACATTTTTGCCATATAAGTGAGCATCTTTTCATGTGTTATTAGTGATTTGATTTTCTATTTTGTGGTTTGCTTTTTTATACCTTTTGATTTTTATTGGGCGATTTGCCACAATTCTTCCTCTATATGTCTCCTTCGTTGCTAAACTGTATACATCCCAAGAGTTAGATGGTATTTATTCATTGCTCTATATCTCCAGTGCCTAACACAATGCCAGAAATACAAAGGAATTCTATAAGTGAACACAATATGAATCAGGTCTCAGGCCTAAAACTCATTTCTGAGTATTTAATACTCAAGCCCTACACTTTACTTTGACAGCTGTTTTTGAAATTAACTGAGTGCTATTTTGTTCTTTGAGAATTTAGGAGCAGAAATTCTGGCCAGTGACATTCAATAAATATTCACTGATTACAATATCCATGGAAAAGTTAAAACAATGAGAAGTAATGTGGTTTGTCTAAAGTCACAGTAGGATTGAAAGTCATACCCATAGCAAAGAACAGAGATCATCAGGTCATATAACTGTAGATGTAATCTCCATTTCCAAGGACACACAAAGCTCCATGGAAGAATAAAAAAAAAAAAATGTGACTGCATGATTACCTGGTAGCTGTTTTCTAGAGTGTTTTCCCATTTCAGTCTGGTAGAACAGCCAGCCATGTTTTTTTGGTAGTAATTTTCATCTTCTTTTGACAATTTCTCAGTCGATTTTTTCAGTTTATTGAGGAGCTAAATAAAGTAAAACATCAGTGTCACATATTCATTAACATATTTATAAAAGTCCTTTGTAATTCCATATAAAAAATTGTTTGGATCTTAATGATACATTTCTCATCTCCCAGCTAAAATCATAAAGAGTAGCTACAGATGACAAAGTCAAAGATCTTTCTCAGAAAAAAAGAATATCAGAGTTGAAAGGAAACATAAGGGCCTTTTAGTATAATTCTTTAAATTTTTTTGTATGAGGACACAGAGGTCCTTAAATGTGATGTGCCCATTTTCATCAAATCAAAGAGGAGGTCAAATGACAGGTGAGAAGAAGTAAGCACAGGTCAGGAACCTTCAACTCAAGACTGTAATCTACTAATGATTCCTATAATCTTATTTGGTAATTATTAGGCTATGGCATTTCTTACCAGGACAGTTAGAGATTTGTGCAATTATGTAACTTTTAGAGCTAGAATTAGGCCTGGCTATCATCCTGTCCAACAACCTTACTTCGCTTTCACTATATAAATTCTGTGGTATAACTATAAAATTCAAACTTGAGGATTAGAGTTCTTGTTCTGACTGCAGGTAAATTACTTAACCTTCAGAAGCCAGTTTTCCTATCTCTGTGATGTGAATAGTGATGCCCCCACTCCACTGGGTTGCTTTGAGGATTCAAACAGGTGATGTGGGTAAGGTATGTGGCACAACGCCTGACACCTGGTACAGCCCTCAAAAATTAGAATCACTGTTACTAGTGAAGAGCCCGAGTGAGACGCATGCTGGTGTTCACTCCAAGTTATGGACAGCTTGACAGATGCTTTCTTTCCATCCTGCTCCCCAATGATATGCTCCTTCACAAAGAGCCTCCTCTTGCCAATCACCAAAATTGGCCATTCTGACTGTGGAATCTTCTGGAAAATCAAAGCAATACAAAACTCTCTGAACCAGGGAAGCTGAAATTGATTCTCAAAATGCTCAGACAAGTCATTTCACCTCTCTGAGGAAGGAAGAAGTTGTATTATGCGAATGAGTCTTAAACTTTAAAATGCCTATGAATGACCAGGGGCGCTTGTAAAATGGCAGGTATTCAGCATTTCACAAGTGGCAATATTGATTCAGTAGTTCTATAGTGAGAACTGGAAATCTGAATTTTCACTACCTCCTCATTTGATTCTGCTGTAAATGGTCCTCAAACCAAAAGTGAAGGAGCACCAAGGATCTCTCCAGCATAAGCAGTTTAGAGTTCCAAGGACAGAGACAAAGCTTTTAAGAATGACCTTTTTATGGTTAAGAACTTTATAAACAATGTTTCAGTAACGAAGAACATTCATCTAAAATTCTGAATATTAACACCACTCACTTTGTCATTACAATTGATATGGTAGCCATTCAACTGTCCCTCGGCTCTGATGAATGACTTATACAGGACACATTTAGTTTTGTATATCAAGTATAATGGGCCACATTTATCTATAGAAACATGAGCATGTAAATTTTAATCAGATAACAATACAATGAAAGGGCAGAAAGTGTGCCATGGCTATATGTTGCTAAATCATTGTCCTTAAATTCTGATTGAGAATGCAGACTCCCAACAACGAGAATAAAGTCACTTTTGAGATGACTACTCATATTCATCAGCCTATACTATATAGCTATTGACTAGAAATTTTTACTCAGCAAATTTGCAGCAAATAACCCCAAATCAATATAAAAGAAGAATATAGACTCTTATACTTTTATTTAAGGAACAAATCATTTATTGAATGCCACAATGTATCATGTACTAGGCTCTGGGAAAAGAAAGTGGAACTAGATAGGCTCCTTCTCTAGTCAGGGACCCACACAGGCCATTACTATCTTGTGTGTGATAGCCCTCCAGGTGATATAAGTATTGAGGTATCACTGAGGCATAAGAGAGGAGCCTAAATGAGCCTTGGAATTAAAATGACATTTAAGCTGAGACTTGGCACATAGTGGGTGCTTATAGGCATAATCCCTGTGTGAATAAACCTAAAATGAAAGTAAGAGTTGGTACACATAGCAAAGTATCCAAGTATTTTTTTGGTGAGGTTGGAGCACACAGTTTGAAAGAAAGAATAGCAAAAGGTGATGCAGAAAATTAGGGAAGGGTCAAGTCTGGGACAGTCTAAAAGGCCTTGTAAAGGAGCTCTACTCATTCTGAGGTCACCAGGAAGCCCTGAAAGCTTTTAAAAAGAAAACAGAATGCTCAGATTTGAGTTTCAGGGAAGTCAGCTTGGCTTGTGTATGGGGAATAGATAAGAAGAAGCAACATTGAAAGTCAAGAGACTGATTTATCAGTTACAGTAATCTAAGCAATGATGATGGTGGCCTGAGAGAGAGTAATGGCAGTGGAGGTGACTACAAGTAGGTATATTCAAAAGGTATTTATTTGGCTTAGGAACTACAATTGGGAGGACACGGTGGACGGTGATATTCAAAGATATAGAAAACACAAGGATAAGGAATATTTTTGGTAGATGGAAGCGATGGTTCCAATTTTGGATATTGAGTTTGACATGCAGAAAGCAATATGGAGACTGGTGTGGGCTGGAGATATAAATTTGGGTATTGTCAGCATAGATATGATAGTCGATGCTTTGAGGCATATTCGAGAGCCAATTATTTATTGAGTACCTGATACTGAGAGTACTGTGCAAGACATTGGAAGATACCATGCTGAATGAAGCAGAGTGAGTCCCAGGAGGGAAATCATTAGGAAGAGCAACATGTGAAAGATCAGGCCAAAGGAGGGAAGTCCACAAAGGGATTTTTTTAAAAATTGCTAGGAGGGATAACCAAAAGAGTTGCTGAATTTTAAAGAAGAGATCATTTCTGGAAGGAGGATGTCAATGATGCTTCATGGTTCCGAGAAGTTAAATAAGGTAAGAACTGGATAGTACCTCTTGGCTTTAACGAGGAAGACATCATTTTCCATGGCAAAAGCACTCAGAGTAGAACAGTAGGGAAAGCTTGATTGGAAAGGTTTAAGGAGTGAACAAGAGGTGAAATAGTGGAGACAGAGCACAGACAACCCTTTCGACAAATCTTATTGTCAAAATAAGGAGCGACGATAATATCTGGAGAGGAATAGGAACAGGGCCATGGAAAGATTCTCCCTGACTCTCCCAAGTCTCCCAAGATGTGGAGAGTTGAGAAAGCTGATGGAAAGAAACTATTGGGGAGGTTTATGTCTGAGACACAGGGAAGAGGAATAATCAAGAGAAACATCTCTGAGAGGCAGGATGGTATGGTGTCCCATCGCACATATGATTTTAGTAGGAAGGTGGCTGTGCTGACTTTGGTAGAGAGGTGGCTGTGCTGACTTCTATTTTCTCTGTGAGAGAGAGGGCATGATAGTCTTCTGAGAGTGGGTAGTGAAGATGGAGGTGCAAAGAGAATGGAGATTTAGATCAGCTTCTGGTGAGAACAAGGACTGCTGAGCAGGAAAAAAGGAAGAACTGTTGAGCACCACAGAATCATCTCAGCTCAGGCTGGACATCATGGGCACTTCTGTGTGAGATGTGAAAATGAATGCTACCTTAAGTGTGTAGCCTAAAGACTAAAAAGAAAAAGGCTAGCAGATAAAGCGATGAAGATGGTAGGGGTCTGTGGTGTAACGACAGGCAAGGAATATAGTTACAGGACCAGCAAAAGGAGGAGAGAGGAGGACCGAAGACTTTGACCTTCCAGGGAAGCTGTTAATGAGGGAAAGAAGAGGAAATTCACACCTAGCTGCCCACGCTCTTTTTTTCCTTTTTGCTTGACAACCGTAAAGAATAGTTTCTAATGTGGGCTTCAAATGCCTGTGACAGGTCCTAGTGCTTAGCATTTTAACATACTGTGGTTTGGCCTTCTTGGAAGCTGTCTCATTATTGAACACTTACTATGATCATTTCAAACTTTGAGGGTTGGCATGTGAAGAAATAAGAACACTGTGAAATCTTGCTAATAATGAATTTAAGCTATTCAATTAATGGTTTCTTCAAATGAAATGATGGCATTACTTGCAATGACAATTTTCTTTTTCTTTTAAGACTATTTTGGGTTGCAGTGGTGCTGCCTGCATTTTCTTAAGGGGACTCCATCTTTTGAAGGAGACATTGATGATTTCAAAGGTTTCCAGTCTGTAGCATATACCACAAGAGAAATGTGAGATAATCATATATTTTCTGCCTGCACTCCAGTATTATTTGTGTTCATTTTTGCCTAAAGCTGCCTCTTATCTAGTATATGAATTAACATTGTGCCTGCACATGGACAGTTGTGAATTCTAAGGTGTCTTTGAGGATGAGTGGGAACTTCACAAAATAATAAGCTAACATAAATGTTTCACTTTCAATATCCTGGGACATGAGGCCATTGGCATGTGTCTGGGTCATGCATACATACAGATTTATTATCTAGATTTAATGAGGTTAATACACACAAAGTGCGCAAACCTCTTAAAAAGATCCCACCCGTCTCCAAGCCATATGCACCCAACTGGCCATGACAGGTTACCTTTTGCTTCTCCTTCTCAGTCACGGTTTGCTTAGAGCTTTCTACAAGATGGAAAAGTGCTTCATGCTTCTTGGTATTCACCATTAATTTCTTTTTGGCCTAGAGTCAAAAAACATGTCAAAAAGCAAAAAAGGAGCAGGAACTAATATCAAGAGGAAAACTCTTCTGTTCTTGAACAATTTAATGTTCATGTGCTAGCTTGAATGATGGTGTGTTTTTAGTTCTTTATTTCAGCCCTCATCTCAAAATCTGCCTAAAATATCATGATGGCTAACATTTTGCCCTGAGAACCACTGTATATTTTTTCATTGTAATGGGTACACTCAAGAGAGTTATATATTTCTCTAAATCACTGAAGGCCTGCAAGCTTCCAAAACATTATCCTAGCTAAAATAATGAATGGGAAAATGGCTTTACCAAAAAAACAAAACAAAACAAAACAAAAACGTGGAAGACTGCCTGCATCATTCTTTTAAATCAACCTAGGCCACATTTGAAGCTGTTTTAGGATGCTTTCTTAAAACTTATGGCAAAGGGAATATTTATTCCCTGATGCCCAGGATTGAGAGCTGGGCATTTGCCTGGCATCTTGTGACATGACCTGCATTTGTGAAAAGGGGTGGGGGCAGTGGAGGGGGTGGGGGTAGTTAGAATGAAAGTAGCATTCAAAGTCCCCCTACTCTGCTGATGCCTCAAACCTCAGAGTGGATTATGATTCAGGTGATCATTTCCTATTCTATACAGTTCCAATCTGGTAGGAGATGATGCTCCAGAAATAAACAGAATTCAGTTTTAGTTGGATTAATCCTTTTTCAGAAACTGAGTTGATTAAAGTACTGTTGGATTTTTTACATCAAGGTTGCAAGATCTGTAAAACCAGAAAAATGAAAAACTCAGGTCTCTTTTTGCTTAGAAATTGAAGGCAAAGCCTTCTGAATGTCTCTAAAAAAATGAAGACTCAACAAAAAGGAATTCAAGGAACAAGAAGCTCCTAGACTCTCTTCCTCTACCTTCAATTGGTCACGTGCCCACAGATAAATGAGGGAAGGAGGCATGAACTTTGGTCCTTTAAGGCTTTGCGTCCATGCCTCCAAAACAGACTGCATTTCATTATTGACATACTGAGTCCCTTGAATTGTAATTGGGAAGACAATTATTATAGCCAAGAATGTTATGTTTTCTAATTTCTCTGTCACTCTTCATAGAAAATAAAATCATTTTATTTGAAAAAATGAGTTGGTGGAACTGGCAAATAATAAAAGATGCTTTTGTTCTTGAAAGTAATTGGAGCTACTGAGCATCGTTTCTCTCTTTTCGTCCATTATACTGAATTTAACTGTAAAAGCTGAATATTTAGAGAATGGAATTTTTAAAATAAATTCTGTTTAAGAAAGTTTATAAAAATAAAGAGCAAAGCTAAAAACAAATGACCGGATACGGTTTGTAAGACTTTTAAGTATTTATTATAAATGTGCTTCTCATGGGCATACTTTCATCAATCAGTGTATGCCCATCCTTTCTATTGTGGGTATAGAAATTTATTTATCTTGAACATTTCCTATTAATGTCATTGATCTCAGGGAGTCTTCAGTTTTATCAGCAGCTTCAGCAGTAACACTGAGGGCCCTTTCTAAGGGCATCTCTAGTTCTTTGGCATTATTGGCTGTCTACCTAGGGAAGTTCTCTTTGGGAACTGACACTTTGGAGATGGAAAAGGAGAATTTCAACTCTTAGAGCACACGTCCTCTCAAAGAGGATCCTTGGGTTTTCTTGGTAGATTCTCTCTCTAGTCTTCTCAATTCAAAATGAATTCCTCCTCAACTGGATTGTTCTAGAATAATCTTCGGTACATATATATGGGTTCCACCTGTTGTTCTCTCCGCTTAAAAACCTATAATGGTATGTTCTAAATTCACACAAGATCGTAATTCCTCTCCTTAGAATTCATGCACAATTTCCTGCACATATGCGGTCTGTCAACTAAATTTAAAATTACTTAGGAACAAGAACCATGTCTTAGTACACTGTGGTACACAAGAAGTGAACTGTACATATTTATGGAATCAACATTTGCATATATATTTCCTTTACCTATTTCTACCTACCTCTCACTTTGCTCTCTCACTAGTGAGACAGAGATCACAAACACCCTTCTACAAATGATGAGACCAAAACTCAGATAGTAGTTGTCACTTGCCCTAAGTTATAAATTATATAGAGAGGCAGTCAACATAGTGTAATTGTTAAGAGCAGTGATCCTGGAGCCTAATGACTTATAACCCTTCTTGGTTCAACTGTTAACCAGTTTTGTAATCTTAGACAAATTATTTACCTCATTATGTCTTAATTTCCCTACTTATCTTTAAAATGGGAAAATGCAATGTTATATATCACATTGGATTGTTGTGATGATTAAATATATAGTTTACAGCACTTGGCACACAATAAGTTTTGGCCATAAACAATAACCATATTCAGGGCTCTGCTTCTCCACTGATTGAGTCAAAAGCTATAATAACACAGGTGAGGAAGCATTTTTATCTTTAGTTAGCACTAAGAAATACTAATACCGAAACACTTTATCATATTTATGCAAAAGTAAAATATTTCAATCCTAAAAACTGAGTTTATATAAAAGATATTTGTGTTACTTGCCTTAATTTGTTGATTCCAGTTGCTAATAAAAAGGTTTGCTGTCTTTTCAACTTCATTATCAAGCTGTTGTAAGAGAAAACAAGAAAAAAATATTTTCTGTCTTTTTGTTGAGTCACGGTTCTGGCTTATTAATTGTAGCACAATCACTTTCACGATTCATAGAAATTTCACAATCCTACAGTGGATATATTTCCTGAGAAAAGTAGCCAAACTATCTTTTCCTTTTGTTAAGAATCTCTTAACAGAATTTAGCCTGAATGCATTTGGTACAATAATTATTTCTTACATATAACAATCTAAAAACAACATAAATATGTATGATCTATGCGAAGCATCTTACATAGTTTGGTATCACGTCTGGTCCCATCATTTTCTCTTCAGCATCATTCCATGCAGCCCAAATTTTAACACAGAAGAATCAGTAACAGTGCTATTTTTACTGTCTCATTTCCCCTGAAGTGAATATTGTTTTAATTTCTAAGAGATTGAATTCTTAATCAGAATTGACTTTTTTTTCCCACTTTAAACAGCTAATGGGAAAGTAACAGTAATAATGACACTGAATCTAGGCACCGCACTCCACCACCCCAGAAAGTCAGACTTAAATTCTGGCAGAACATTTCTGACTGGACCATCGAGCTTTTTGCCAGAGCCACAGATTATTATTCAGCCACACTGAGATCCAGCAACACTGCACTTTTCATTTTTCCAGCTTTATTATAACAAATACAATGAAAATAATGTTAACTCTCCATGCCATTTTTTACTCTAGGGATGTGTCTGAAATGTGGAACTAGTTCATTATTTTGAGAAAGATTCTGATCTTTTTATCTTTTGTGTAAGACTGGGCAGGATGGTAGGGATGCAGCAGGGAGGGGCAATGCTGAAGAAAAGATTATGAACTGAAACAGCAGTTTGGGGGGATAATGACATTAATTATCTAAGGCACTGTGATAATGATCATAACACTGTGACGAACATATGGTAAGTACTAAGGAAATGCTAGTAATTTTCAGATTATAATGTGGTATAAAAATATTTATTAGTTAATGAAATATAGATTTGTGTTTGGTTTTTATTAAGTTGGTTTGCAAAGGCAGATAATTATATTGTTTTTTAGTAAGAACTATAAATTTCCCCCATCTCCCTAGCCATGAGTAGAACATCTTTTCTGGTAAAAACATACATACATCCCCACAAACAACAATTATATTTCCTGACTCAGTTTAATGAGTTTGAATAAAAAAAAAAATGGGTATAAATTCTCATCCAGCAGGGCTTTTACAGATCCCCTCATTCTACTCACTTACTCTTTTTATCACCTACTTTATCTGCCTGTGGTCACTTGACACTCCTCTTAGCCACGGCCCCTCCTCTTCACAAGGACTGACTGTTAACTGCTTCAGAACTTCTTACCTGCACCTGACCTTGAAATAATGGCCATGAGCCAACTCCTATCAGAGTTAAGCAACACTAATTAAACACTCCTTTATGTTACCTGAAAATATATTTTAAAGACCTAAATGACTGTATGACACACAAGAAAAATGAACACTAATGAAACTGTTCTGGCAGGAAAGACACACAAAGCAACTAGAGAATATGCTATTTAAGAAGATCAGCTGCCTCTGCAAAAATTGTTTAGTTATTTTTCTTCAGTTTGAAGCCTCTGTGAGGATCATACCTATTATTATTGCCTTTACTTAATCCCAAGCTGATAAGCACAGAAAGCATTTTTTTTTTAAATATGTGTTTATAATTTTTCAACTTACCCAAGGAATATCTATTCATTAAAAAACAATGGAAATACAGAAAAAGTATAAAACAATTAAAATAATCTCTAATTCCACTATCTAGAGATAATTCTTATTAACTTTCTGGGAAAGTTCTTCCATGTTTTTTTTTCTATGCGTGTGTACACATTTATTTTACAAAACTGAGGTCATATTGTTAGATTTTTTTTATCTTGCTTCTTAATTTAACTCTATATAGTGAAGAAAATTCCCATGTAATTAAATTCTTCTGCAATAAGACTTTTAACGGTTGCATAGTATTCTGTTGCTTGAATTTGTCATGATCTTGGGGGGAGTGATGAATAATTTTACAGTCTTTCATTACGACAAACAATGCTTTAACAAACATCTTTGTACATAAATTTTGGGGTTTGTTTTGATTTTTATGATAAATTTCTGAAATGTAGTATCATTTTTAGATCATCTTTTACTTCTTGGTCCAAAGACAGAAATCTTGCTTAGACAGGGGAGACAAGAAAATTTTTGACTCACTGATTTTCTCTTCTTCTCATGTGCACTCAGGACTTGATGAGTTGGTTTTACTGCTTCCAACTCAATTGCTTTGCCAAGTTTTCTGGAAATTGAACATAAAAAACGCACATATATATCATTAGAATTTGTATCTACTTTCTAAAATGTTTTCTGGGAAAATAAGATAGTATGTTATAGCATATCCATTCAGGGCAAGTTTGAAGTGGAATATTTTTAGTGCACCCACTTTAAATATTTACAACTCCCTTTGAGGTTGGAACAAGGCTGGGGCAGGAGCACTCACTGATGCAGGTCTGCTGCAGATTTCATGCCCTCGGAGACCCAGACCCAGGCACTGATGACACAGCTGGAGGCAAAAACAAGGGAACACAAGAATGTGTCATTTCCCCAGGAAAGTATGAAAGAAAGCATCGCTCTGATTAAATGCTGTCAACATATTTATTTGCACTACAGTCATTAAAGAAATTGCTTTTTTTTTCCAGTCATTTTTTAATTTTGATTTTCATTTTCCAATTTGAGTCTGTAGAAAGTCAGGGAAATAAAGGGTAAGAAGGCATTTAGAAGAGGCAGGAGACAACTTGCTAGAGGCAGAAGTCCCTAAAAGACAACCTTTTCAGGATCCTGACCTCACAAATAAACTGAGACTTCAAGAAGTTAAGTGACAGGGGATTCAAGAGCCTTTGTCACATCCTGTATGCTGTTCTGAGGTTGGGGTCTAGTTCCTGTTCCTGGCTGGCTTTTAGGACAACAGCTCAGATATTTTATGGTCTTGTGAGCACTATCTCAATTTAACAAAAAGATGGCACTGCCCTGTCCCCAGGAGCACAGAAGTAGGATTAGGAAGTCTGATGCTGTTTTCTCCCATGGAAGTGGTATAGCTCACAGCAGCCCTCAAAAGTCAGAACAATAAGCCTAATTGCATCAGTAACTCCAGGGACAGAGACCTATGCAGACTTTGATGAAGGAGGGGGGATAGATTGGTGCCCCTACTGAAATCAAGGTGATGCAGAGGTTTTGCCCCCAAATGATTTAGGTTGTAACTTGCAGACAGAGAACAGGAGATCTAGACCAAAGGATGACAAGTTTTTTTGCATATCCAAAGCCAGGTACAAAACCAGACACCAGAGAGTATCTACTGTAGGCTTCCAATTAAAGAAAATTCCAGAAAAGACTAAACAAATCTATGTATTGATAGGAATCAGATCAATGGTTGCTTGTAGCTGGGTGGAGGAAGGCTTACAAACAGGCATAAGAAATCTTGTGTGATAAAAATGTCTTTGTTGATTTTGGTAGTGGTTACATGGTGTATACATATTAAAATAGACCAAACCATATGCTTTAAATGGGTGTATTATTACACATAAATTAAAACTCAGTTGAGAAGATTTTTTTTCAAAAATGAAGCGGAGCCTGGCATTTGCCCATCAGGGAAGCTGGGCAACTGAGCAGGAAGCTGAGAGTGCTGGGCCTCCAAGAGGTCTGTGTCTGAATCCACATCCTCCCCTTTGTTTTCTGTGACCTTGGAAGGAGCACTTGACGTTTCTGACCCCCACTTAATTATTACATAAGTACCTGAGATAGATTTTGGTCTAGATAAAAGTTTAATTAATGTTTTATTATTAATTGTTGTGGTAATCCTGGATAACCAAACATTCTGGACATGCCAACTCTCTAAGTTTGCAACACAACACACACCCCTACACCCTTACATTTCTTGTTCTTTGGGAGGTAATTATAATCAAAATTATAATGAACACTTATGGGGTTTTGGCTCTGTCCCACGTAGTAAACACACTTCTTTTATTATCTCATTTAATCCTCACAGCAATTATATGATAGGTTTTATTTCCATTTTAAATAGACAATGAGAAAAAAGACAAATTGTCCTAATATACCTACATGGTAAGTGGTAGAGCTAGAATTTAAACCTGGCAGTCCAAATAAAGTCGATCTATGCTCAACCACTGTGCTCTACTGGCTCCTTTGTAGTCTACTAAAATACTATCCTAAAAATCAAGCTAAAAGTCAGAGCAATTTCAAAGTCAATATTTGCTGCTACAGACAAAGCCTAAGGAAGAATAGCAATTGGAGTTCCCAAAGACTTCCTCTTTTTTGTCCCTTTCTCTTTCATCATCAAAAGAGGCCTTTGCAATGGCACTGTCAGTTTAGGGTGTCATCTGCAAGCATTACTCAAGACTCTTCATAACAAATTATCACTAAGGGACCATTTCTAGAACACCAATATCTTTCTTCTCTCCCCTCCAAGAAAGAATTGACTTCATTCTGAAATGTATTGAGGAAAATGTGAACAAACGTTTTTTCAGCACCCAACATCCTAATCTCTTTACCTATATTTTCTCATTCAATATACACCCTCCCCCTGCACACAATAAAATGCATTTTATTATTTTATTTAACAGTGGTGGGAACTGAGGCACAGAGAGGCCAGGATACTCGCTGAAGTTCACAGAGTTGGAAGAAAGCAGGATTCACACTTTTTGACTCCAAGACCTTGCAATTTAACAACATTGTTTCCCAAGTTTACTATCACCACCGACGACTATTATGAATACAGGTTTAGGAGGCATAAAAACAGGGAATGAATCCACCTCTATAACTCATTATCAATGTGATTGTAGCAAATATCTTAAACTCTCCAAGCTTCAAGGCCTTGTCTGGAAAAGGAACAATAACAAGACTTCTCAAGGGTTGTGAAGATTAAAAAGAAGTGTCTATAAGAGCATTTAACACAATTTGTGGCACACAGTAATTGCCCAAGCACAGGAAGTCATGCTTGACATTGTGTACCTGCCACACTTATAAGAGGAAGCTAGAATTGAACATGTCGTTTTTTATTATTTTTTAGAATTATTTTGCCTTACCTCATCCACATACTTACTTTTTCTTTGTGCTCTGTAGTGCTTTGCTCAGCTTGATTGCCAGTTTCTGAAGTCCTTTGGCATAATTAAACTCTAAGTTTGCCCTGTTAGGGAAGGGATAATTAGGTTTTGTTGGCCAGAAATCAAGCAAAACCACACACACACACACACACACACACACACACACACACACACACACAAGGGGGGCTCAGGCTGACAATACAATGACTACATGAGGAAAAGATGATTTGTTTACTATAAGGATGCTTTTCTCCTTAGGCGTAATCTAAGAGAATCCTGTAAAGGAAGAAAGCTTTTTATTGGACCTTCTAGCTACACTAGTATTTTGGGTTGACTTGTATTTTCCCCCACGCCTGAAGATGTTGAAGTCCTAAACACTAGAGTCTGTGAATGTGGCTTTATTTGGAAATAGAGTCTTTGCAGACAATCAAGTTAAGATGAGGTCATCAGGGTGGGATTAAACCCAATGTGGCTGTGTCCTTATAAAAAGAGGAAGTTTGGAAATGGAGGCAGACACAGGAAGAATGCCATGTAAAAATGAAGTCAGAGATCGGGGTGATGCATCTACAAGCAAAGGAATGCCAAAGGTTGCAGGAAATCACCAGAAGCTAGGGGACAGGCCTGGAACAGATTCTCCTTTATTGCCCCCAGATGACATCAACCTGGTCACCATTTTGATCTCAGACCTCTAGTCTCCCCAGTTATGATATAATAAATTCTGTTGTTTAAGCCGCTCAGTCTGTGGTTCCTTGCTATGGCAGCCCTAGCAACTAATCCAACAAGTAGGGAACAGAAAACTTTCCTGCATATCTTGGCACATCATTGGGAAGGTGCTGAGGTGGCTGATGCCAGATTTAAAAAAATAAATCTATTATTTTCTATGCAGGACAAGACTCAGTAGGGAATCTGGGCATGCTCTTCAAAAGACAGCTTCTTGGTTTTTGAGATCAACAGAGTCACTCTCATCTTAAACTGATCTGACCATGTCCTACTTACAGGCCCATCTATAGATAAAATGAAGACATAGTCTTATTCATCTCCTCACTTTTCACTAAAGATAATAAAAGTGTAGAAAATTAAGTCCAATTTCTATTGTCTCACTTTTTAACACAGACCAGAAAGTTTTTGTTGCATATTTTTCAGTCTTTTAATTCTATTTTATTATAAAATATCTTAAGAATTATTTATGACTTCATTTCATTTGCAAAACAATCTTAGAACTCTTCAGTAACTAATTTCATACTTGCATGCTTTTTTTCACACAAATCACACTCAGTGTTATAGACCAAACAGCTGACTTTTATAAAATGGAGATTTATCACTAAATTTCTGTTTATTTTCCCCTGTTGACACAGCCGTGTTCTAATTTATTTTTTCCACTTTTTGAAATAAAGAACATGCAGGTTACATGTTGAGGCTGAGGTACCACCCTTGCCCAAATATAAGAACAGGCTAAGAAAAATATTTAAAAATAAAAAATAATGAAGCTGATAAGTAAATATCTCACTGCATTTAAAAACAGATTTCTCTTCTCAAAGAATATGTTTTGACTGACGGAAAGAGAGAGAGCACTTGTCAGCAGCAGCTTTGGAGACCATCAGCCTTGATGAACTTGGATGCTCTAGAATCCCAGGAAACCTCTCCCATTCAGTGGGGGTGAATTTAGGCAACTTTAAAAGGGAGCAATTAAACCTACCTCGGGGAAGGGGTTTGATGATTAAAATTTGGTAATGACGAGTCTAGGAAGGCCTCAAAGACTTTCGGATGATTGCTATTGACCAGCATGATCTGACTCTTGGATCCCACTCTTATTTCCCATCTTATAAGTCATATCCTGGCTTACTATACTCCTGCTTAGTGGCCAAATGCCATCCTGCTTCAGGGCCCTGGTACTCGCTGTGGCCTCTGCCAAGTACTCCTTCTGCTACATAACCATAGGGCATTCTCCTTCATGTAAACCCCAGCAGGTCTTGTTTAAACATCACCACCTCAGAGGCTACCCTACCTAAAAGAGCATCCTTGTCACTATCTCCTTATAGCTTTATTTATGACCCAGAGCTTATCACTGTCTGACATCACGTACTTTTTCAGTGTACTCCTATGAACACCCCTACAATGTAAGCTCCATGAGAGTTGAGAATTTGTTTAGTTCATTGCTATATTTCTAGGCCTGGGACACAGTTTGGCACATAATGGGCACTTGGTATGTGTTATCTTGAATAATTGAATAAATGGACTTTCCATCAGGTCTTGGTTAGAATTTTTAACTGATCTCTGCTACAAGTCTATTCTCACTTCACCACTTTTAAAAACTGTAAACTGCTGAACTGTTTAGATGTATTCCCACAAGGCTGAGCTGTGCTCAGCCCAATGTCAGAGTACACAGCTTTCTAGCACTTGGAAAAACTAGACACATAAACCCTTTCCTAGTCCGTTGTTAACCGGACGGCTTTTTCGAACTTTTCTTCCCAGCTTTCCATTCTTTCCTGGAGGCAGTATAAAGAACATTAAATATGATGAGAATCTTTTGCAATGCTTAGCTCAAGGTGGGCACCAAACACGTTCTTAATAAATGGGAATTTTTCTAATATAATTATTTTTACATATCCAAAAGGATCTCTAAACATTCAGAACACCCTGAATATACAGAGGTGCGTGTTTGGGGTGGGGGAAGAATCCACAGTTTGCTTATCCATCAGCTCTAGAACAATTCAGAATGGCTTCTGACAAGAAAGGTTAATGCCGTGTCAGGCACAGCCTCCTCCTCAGAATTCAGTTTCACTTTTAGAATGTTCTTGCAAGCTGTACAGGGTGTTCTAGAGGCTAAGCAGAAATAAAAAGGACAACCCAGAAGGAAATGATGCTTTCCTTTACACCATTAACTTAATCAGATTCATCTGGGGTGGGCGGGGAGAGTTGTGCTTTGGCTGCAAAAAACAGAGAGGGCCCTGCTCACTTGTAAGCTATTGCTCTTCTGTGTTGAGCCTAGCCATCCTCACTCCTGAGCCCCAGTATTTCTGCTGGCTTTTTATTTGAGTTTAGTCAGAAACCAGCTTAAAAAGATTTCATTTCCACACAGCATTTCTTGCTTTGGAAGGTTACTCTTTATTTACAAGTATCTTAAAAACCTGCAACAGGGCAGGTATGTACTTTATAGGTAGATATAAAGTTTAAAAATTCTAAAATTTGTGACATTTTGTTGACACTTGGTCTGTGTTCTGTCCATACACAAAATAGTGACATCTAACATTTATAGGGCACTTAAAACATACCAGGCAGCGTTCTAAGTTTTTTAGGTCTATTTCCTCATTGAATCTCCAATAACTCCCATCAGGTAGGCATACTTTCTCTACCCATTTCATAGAGGGAAACAGCGAGGCACAGAGAGGTTAGTCATAACTTGCTCGAAGTCATCAATGAAGAAGTGACAGAGCTGGGATTCAAACCTGGGTGGCCTGGCTAGAGAAGCTCCCTGCTTAGCCGCTCCAGCCTCCTACCTCTGAAACTGTGAGGAAGAGGCTACAGATGGAGAATGGCAGAGGAAGTCAAAGGTAAGTACTTTTAAAAATTGATGCCACCTCTCACTCTGTTGTTAACTGCAGTGTTCTGAATCACCATCGCTCCTGGTGACTTAGCAGCCTAAACAGAATCCACAGCGACCTCGGTGCAGACAGGATGATCTTCCCGTGGCCTCTTCTTAAAGCAGCTGTGCTGTTGTAAGGCGTGTTCCCACACGGGGAGGAGGAGATATTAAGGGTCTGGAAAGTGGGAAGGGAGGAGGCTGTAATATCAACTGTCACCAATGTAGCCCTCTGAGGCCCACTGAGCTGGACATGGCCTCTCTGAATCGCACTATTGTACCTTTCGTCGCTCTACCTTCAACATAGCAGTGATTCTAACGGGTTTTAGAACAAGCATTCACATCGACCAAGCAAAGCAGGCTGTTATCACCAGCTCTTGCATTTTAAACCCTAATGACCACTTCAGTATCTTCAGCAGATTATCCCTAAAGTTAGAAGGAAATAAAATGAAATAAGGTTGGAGGATGGGTGTGGGTACATGGGGAGTAGAACACTCTCTCTGGACTTCCTTTCTGGAAATCTTTTTATTTGTAATAGAAAGTTTCCAGGCCTTTGGCCCTGCATAGCCTTTATTTTAACAGAGGTTAATGGCTATATTCCTCCCCAGGGAAAGTCACTCTAAGAAGTCATGTTCTAGCTGGCAAGCATAGAGGGAACTGCCACTTTTATAAATCTCAGTGTTTGTAAATTGGAACAAACATTGTGGCTTGTCTGTGCTTATGATCTAATAAAGCAGTATGTTTATATATCCTTTAAGAATTCTTGCTAAACAGAAATGAACTAACTTTGGTGTTTTCCCAAAGCAGAGGTGGCCCCCCACATATCCTGGTTTCTTTTCTGTCCTTTGAAGAGAGCTGCTTTATCATGGTATTGGCCTAAAAGTCATCATATATAAAGGGAGATGAGAGAGGTAGAGCTAATCTCAAACTGAGACCTGAAATTTTCATCACATTAAATAATCAGAAACATGTTTGCAAAAACATTGTACTTAATGTTCTATCCCTGTAGCTACCGTATCTAATAGGAGATGAGATTCCTTCTCTAAGCAACTGTCTCAGCACATGTGAAATTGATGATATATATATCTTTTGATGGGCAGCCCAATCTCAGAATATTGCAGTGAGTCTTATAGATCCTGGACCAGGGAAATGGCATGCACTGACTTTTAATCTATTTATAATCTAATTTTCTCTCAATATGTGGAGGCAGGTCAATAAAATTTCATTAATAATAATAAAGACCAACCAATAAGTCAAAGACCAACATTTATCTTAGAATTTAAAATAAATTATACTTTTGAAAGAAAGATGAAAAATATGTGGTATCAGATTCGATATTTTAGGTAGAGCACAAATTATACTCTTAGAATATAAATGACCATGTAATCAATTTTAGACTATTCTCTAATAAAATTAAGATTCTAAAAAGTGGTAAACAACAACAACAACAACAACAAAAAACTGTAGCTTGCCCCTATGTCTATAAGAAATTAATTAAACAGGACTAAGTCTCTCGTATGCTTGAAAAAAGCAGGTGACAGAGCCCTTCCTTTATTATGAATTAAGGAGAAATTTTAGTAATCTAAAAATCTGTTTGTTCATATCCTCATCTCTGGCCTTCTACTTTCAACCAGCAGCAGCTTCTGTTTTGGAGCCTGGTATGCTGTCTTTTTCCACCAAAGCTTCATCACTTTGTCTTTTGAAAGACAATCACAAGCTCATCTTACAAACCGGGCATATTTAAAAGTTGGTTAATAGCAATTTGAAAGACATTTTTATGTGAAGCTCAGTTATTTAAGGGCTTGGTTCCCTGGCTAGCCCACAACAACCACTTCATCATTACTGAATGCCTTAATTCTGGTTCCTGAGAATAGCATGAAAGAAAATGAAATGGGAAGATGAGGCCAGGAGGACACTCATCTAGGGTGTCCAATATGAAAGCGCCACTGAGTCACTGCTCACTTCTGGCCAGGGGAATACACAGCTATGGTGGCTCTAGACTTCATATCTTCTGTGTCTGCTAATTCCTGAACTGAGTGCATTTGGGGTGGGATGGAAATGTGGTTGGGGAGAGGTCAATTAGAATGGACAACCAGGGTGTTTTTCAAAACTTTTTAGCTGAAAAACAAAATTTTATACAGAATCCCACCATATCGTATAAATACTATGTGCTGATTAAGTGGGAGCAGGAGTGAGGAGGGAGCCTGAGTTCTACCCACTTGTCCCCCTCCTCACCCTCTGAAGTGGCCCCCTGAGTGCTCCCCACAGATCCCAGTGCTACCAGGTTTGAAAAACACTGAGCTTGATGACCACTGATTTCCCTTCTGATAGAGGATCCTAAGACTCTGTGAAGGGAGTTGGACCAGGACCTCCTGAGCATATTGGGACTTCCACAGCAGTGCTCCAAATAGCCCATGTGGAAGATGCCCTTATACAAAGCCTGGATTAAGCTGTGTAGAAATCAAAATGTACCATCTCATCCATATTCCCATCTGTAAATTAGGAATGATTAAGAATACATTTCTATTGCACTGGGTGGTGAGAATTAAAGTAAAAGAGACTAAATATAAGACACACATAACACAGTGGCTGATCTATAGATTGTGCTGGATAAACGTCTCTTCTGTAATTTTATTATTCTTTTCTATCTTTTGTTCAAAATAAGATTTTATATACTGTGTGAATAAATTTTTTTGACACACTTATCTATTGCTCTTCAGAAATAACTTAAACTTTCTAGAAGTTATAAGTCACTCATACATTAATGTCTTTATTCACTCAGTGAACACCTATTGACTTCCTGCTCTGTGCCAGGCTCTGTGCTTGTCACATGGTGTAGAAATACCCTCAAGGAGTTCAGTCTCCAGTGGAGGAGATAGACAGGTGAGCAGAGAATAACAATATATGGCAGTAAGAGCTATAACAGAGGCAAGCACTAGCTCTGTACATTTCTGAAGCGCACTTTTTTGAGAGTGGGAAGTAGAGTCAAATAAGACCCACCAGAGTGAGATGACTAAATCTTGAAGAAGGCATTGAATGGAGCCAGGCAATGTAGGTGAAGAAGCATCTACCAGGCAGAAAATACAGCGTGCACAAATGCAGAGACCCATGATGAGAGGTAGGGGTGGGTGGGAGGGGTGACAAGGACCCATGGGAGGGTTACTGTAAGTTGTTCAGTAAGATGGGGAGGGGCAGGGGTCATGGGAAGATAGAAACAAGCTTAATGTAAAGGCTGGGCCCAGATCTCTTTCATAAAATATTATGAAAGCTGAATGTTATACTAAAGTCATGGGAATCTTTGAAGAATCTACATTTGGTCATGGCCATAGTGTACAAGATTCATTAGAGACAGAGGCAGGGCCTTGGCCAGCACCCTAGTTGAGGCAGTTTTCCTTGGATTAGAAAAAGAAAATCCTCTGAAAGAACACAGCTCTGAGCCAGGATGCAAGGCTCCAGGGTGGAGAATGGTTTTGATATCTGCCTTTACTTGGTCCTTCAGACAGGTAGGTGCCTTTGTGTAGTGTACAAATTGCACAGCTTCAAGGAAGTACCTCTAGACAGAAGAACAAGTTAAGAGATTTTTGCCGGAACAATAGCAAAGGCCATAAAACAAAAAGAAAGCTGTAGGTATAAGAGGTGTTAGAAGAGAAAACTATGAAGACTTGGGTATGAGTTGAGATAGAAGGAGGGGTCATAGTTGTCTCCCAGGTATTGGGCTTGATTGGGTAGGTAGTGGTCCCAGTCACCATGGTAAAAAAAATCCAGACAGAGTACCAACTTTGAGTAAAAGCTGATAAACTCTATTTTGGGTAGGTTGACTTTATGATTCTATGGGATAACCAGGTGGAAATTTTCAATAGACTGTTGGATATTTCATTTGAAGTGCAGGTAAGACACATTTCCTAGTTATATATGTGTGGGAATTATCGATATGCAAAAAAGAGCTGAAGCTGTGGCAGTTAAGATCACACAGGCTATATGGGTAGAGTAGAAAGGGTGACAATTTATCGAATAATTCATTTCAATAATTTTATTCCTTTGTTGATAGCATCTGTGTTGGATTATGGATGGAACAATGACCAACTACACTTTCTCCTTTTCCTTTTCTTTTTTTTTCTTTCTTTTCTTTGTTCAGAGCAGTGGTACTTTCCATTTGAAAACCTGATCTTAAGTTTACTTATAGAGGAACAATTGATTTTCTCTTCAAAGACTGTTTAAACATTAGCTATGAGGGAGCAGGGAACCACCCACTCATAAGTAGTCTCTGGGAATGTGCCTCTGTCTTTGAAAATCTGATCTGTAACTGTGTTAAAGTGAACCTGATGACTTTCTCATTAGGCATCTTAGATGTTGTGTGTCTGGCTAAATCTGAGTTGCTACTGAAAACAAGGAAGCCGAAGCACTAATTGGATAAAAGAAGCTAAGCATGACCATGAATTGCAGAATTTCCAGGAAAAATGGTGTTTTGATAACAACTGCGTTTTTCTATTGCCACCAGTTAAAACAAACACAAGAAGGCAGCTAAGCTCGGGAATGAAACCTTCTCTGAACTCCCAGTTTGACGTGATGCTGCTGTCTCTTGCAGCCGTGCACTAATGCGGAACTGTTGAACAGAGCCACATTCCAAGGACAGCAAAGACCTGTTCTAATATGAAGCTGTAATTGTGAGGAAATAAGCCCTTAGCCTTCTTTCATCATTTATTTATTTGATCTACAATTATTTACTGAATGTATTTTATGTGGCAGTTACCCTTAATTTGAAGAAGCCCTGTGTGCTGCCTCGCTCTATCTTTCATTATGCTTGGCCACTGAATTTGCCTTCATGATTTTATACATCATAACTCTCAGTAAAAATGCCTTCTATATGTTTTCCAAGATAGTTTCTTTTAAAGAGTACTGGCTTTTTAGGTATTTTTTTAGTACAAGGGAAAGGTGTCACCCATTCATATGTAATAAGCTCAACATCTTATGAGGAAAATAAGCCCAGCACTCATGTCTGGATAGCTGATGAGAAACAACTTTTTCTCTTTTTCTCTTGGGGAGAATAAAGGTAAAAGTAATATCAAATATGTTATGACCACTCATTCTTTTGACATGGTTATTATGTTGACTCAGTTCAAATCAGTAGGAAGAAGTCACTGGAGTGGAAAAGAAATGACCCAACCCTAGCAAATGAAGTGGCCTGTCCTTGCCAGCTGACATGTAGAAATATTATTTAAAAAAAAAACCACAATGTGTCACATATTCATAGATTAATAGAGTTTATGTTTCTCAGAAAGCAGTTCTCTCAAAATACTGACTCAGTGTGGACAAACATCCTTCAGGCTAACTAGATCAAATGGCTGAGCACAGGGAGGAAAGCTTAAAGCTCTAGTGTGTGGAGACATTGCCAAGTGCACATGTATCAGAAAGGAATATTGAAATGACTCAGAAATGGCATCTTGGTTCAGGGGAAATGACTTAGTTGTACAAGGTAAGTTTTACAAAAGGTTCAGGAAAGCATCTATTACATGAATGACCTAATATCTAGCATAATTTTTTTAGTCTAGGTAAAATACTAGATCATTTTTTCAAATTCATGCTATGCAGTTTTCATCCCGGATGAAACCATAAAAGAAGTTATCATTAACTACTCACGTGTTTCTCCTTCATTGGAGGTAGTTTGTCTGTCTGGAATGTGTGGGTGGGTGTTTTGCACATGAATAGATCTGGGACAGATGAAATTTCAAGAGACACAGGTCAGAAAGAAGGTTCTGACTGTTTTTTAAGTAGATAGATAGGTCTTTGGCAGGAGATGTAGAGTGACCTAGACAAAGCAGTTTTGGAGCGGTGATTCCCCCAAATTAATTCAGTTCATGGTTGAGTCTGTTTGTCAGGCATTATTTGTCACCTGACCTCTGTCTTTACAACTCTCTACCAGGCACTAATTTTGAACAGGGGGACACCAAACAATCAAGGCTCAGATGGCTAACAACGTGCATAGATTCTTCTAGATCTGTAGGGGTTGGATTTGTGTAATGGTTGATTGGTCTTATTTTAAATAATTTCCTTTGAGACTCATAAAAATACTTTCTTATAGAAGAAATTCTCCCCCAGATTGGTCCTCCCTTTTTCTCTCATTGAGTCAAAGCAGCTTGGCTACTAAGATTGAAGTAACTTTTTATTTAATTTTTTTTTCTTTTTGACTTCATCTGATAAATCTGGTTATTTTCTTTATAAAATCTTGTTTGAGCTCTTCTGTATCTTCCCTTGGCCTCATTCATTGGTTGGTCCTAAAGCTGATGTTCTTTTTTGCTCTTGACCTACTAATGCAGGATATAATTGGCCCACCTGTCTTTGTTCTTATGGCACACATGCAATAATATACATGTGAAAGGGCTTACATTAAAAGAATAAATAATTTCTTTTGAAGATTTTTTTAGAGTTGTTTATTACAGAGCTATCTAGATGTAAAGAAATAGCATAAAAACTGTCAAAGGCCAAATTTAGTCCTTGGAGATTCTAATTTTAAGCAGAAATTTTTGTAACTTCTTAACTGAGTTAAGTTTGCTCATTTCAGCAGTGAACAGCTTTACACATGATCACATCTAGTATTAAGAGATGATACTGAAATGGCGACTTTTCTTTCATCCATCCAGTCGTTCATAGGACATTTGTTGAAGACATTAAAAGGCTCAGCATACGGAGGTGAGTAAGACACAGCCAGCCCCCTGCCTCGTAGGGGAGACAGATATGTCAACTAATAATTGCCATCAGTGTGAGAAGTACAACAGTGGTGTATACATCAAGCAAAGTGGTACGCCCCAGGAGAAAGTGATAAACTCAGCCTGAGGAATGAGAAGAGACTTGACTGAACTTTCTCAAGGAGAATTACTTCCTGCTGTCTCCTGATTTTTATGGTACCCAAGTGACAAATGTGCAATAGAGAAGAATCACTTTTCAAACCAATCTCTCAAGTACCAAAATATAACACTGTGTTCTGGAAAGTAGGACAGCTTGTCATCACTCCTCCAGTCATATCACTGGCGGCAACTAAAGAGGAAGAACTGCTTATGGCAAACACACATTGTGTACCTTTGCTGAAGAATGGATGTGACCTGCTTGCAGAAATTCTCTCCATTTTGAGAAAACTCTTTTAGGTTCTTGTACATTCGATTATACTGAAAAAGAAAAGAGGCACAGAAGGATTATGAACACTTCCAAAGATAGAGCTTTCACAAATTCAAGATGCTGCTGCAATGATGACTGTCATTGTACATGATTGTGCAGCTGTGGGATGCATACCTTTCGGATGAATTCTTAAACTAAAGATCAAGTCTTTTCTGCCTGGGTACAAAAGATCTTGGAGAACTTTTCAAAAATGAAGTTTGTCTTTCTGTTTCTCCTCTAGGCCAAATGCAAATAATTTAGCAGTGAGGTGCACTTGAAGTCTGGCTTCCTGTTGCTCCTATTGTTCACAGAGGTTAAAAGTACATTCTGAAATATACTGAGGAATCGATCATTTTGCTTCTCTCCCATAAATTCCAGAATAATATTCCTAGGCCTCATGACAAACCCTAAGAGTTAAAGTGTGTTTCTTGGCTGAGATAATAAAAATGTTAGTGAATAACTTGCTCATAAAATTCATCCTAGTCTCCTCTACATCTCATTTAAGTCTAATAATAAGAATATTATAATAAGTAGAACATTTTGATTGAACCAAACCTTTATAAATTTATAAACAAACTTTTTATTAATTATTTATATTTGAATTTAGCCCACAGATACCAGAATTCCAATAGAAAGTTTTTGTCATTTGATTTAAAACTCCACAATGTCATTCTGAAAATTATATTTGTGATGGTAGACATTGCTGGCAATAGATTTTAAGTGCTCAGATGGAGATGGTAAATGTCAGTAGATTTTCTTTTCTGACACAGAGTAGGTGAATTAGACAATGGAACAGTCCCAAATGTATAGTTTCCATCTGGGAGATGTGATAGCCTATTGCATTTTTCAAAATGAGATTGTATACAAGAGGAAGAAAGTTTTGCGTAGATTGAGTACTGTGCTGTGATCCTTTGCTCGAACAGTGAGCCAGCCTGTTCTAGCACTCAGTTGTCTCCAACACGCAGCTGGGCACCGTGCTGAGGAGGGAGAAGGGAAGGAAACCTACTGAGTGCCTGCTTTGCAAGAAGCACCTTCACATACATGAACCTTAGGGCCACGTCGACCTCTCAGTTAGCACAGTCACACCTGGTGTATAGTGCTAATAGTAGAGAACAGAAAACATAAAGCCACATAGGAAGAAGGGACCTATAATTTAGCACAGAAAGCTATGATAGAATGTGGTAGACACGCAGTAGTAAAAAACAACTTCGTCAAAACTGCCTGGGACACAATAACATTGGTTAGGGAACAAAACTCTTTGTAAGGGCATTGCTAACTCCTACAGCAAGGCACCGAAATGACTGAGGCGCAGAGTGGGAATGGGGAATTGGAGAGGCAGCTGCCGCATCAGAATGTGACCCAGGTGGCCAGAAATTCTAGTTTGTTCAAAAAAGCTGAAATAAGAATTGGCATCTGAAATGATTTAAAAAATTATAGCAAACAATTCACAAATTTTAAAACTCTTTGCAGAATAAGCAAAGCACATCTGTACTGTGGTCCAGATGTAGCCTCTGTCATGAAGAAATGATTCTCCTCTGAGAGTAATGAGAGTAAGACCACTATGTGGCAACCAAGCTGCCTCATTTTTATTTCCATAAAAATAACTTGTCATCTATGAATGGTATGATACTATAAAGCTTCCTTCCTTCCCTTATAGACACAATAGCAAAGTTTTAGTGAGGATTTTAAAATTGTTTATTTTTTTGTTTACTTCTCTGTTAACTAAACATTTTCACTAAATCCCACCAGACTTTTCATTTTCTTTCCATAATGCCAAATAACATCCCACAAACACACCTAGGTATCATGAGAAGGAAATAGATAAATGTATATCAGGGTACATGTCTCTAGAATAAAGTCATTTTTCAGCCTCTCTCACCTTGACATGTAATCATGTGACTAATCCCTCCCAAGGAGGCATGAATGAAAGTTTTGTGTTGGGGATCAGTGAAGGATTCTTCCTCCTCTTTCCTGATACCTGAACTTAGACGTTATGACTGATGCCAGAAAGGGATCTTGAGGGTGGACACCATAAGCCAAGATCATAGAGCAGAAAGAGAAAAAAAGCCTGGATCCCTGCTGGCTCTGGAGGCCACTGCACAAGCCCTCAACCCTCTACTTGTGGGCTTGTTTTAGGTGTGAGAGAAATCCAACAATAGGGATTTATTTTAAGCCACTCGTTTTAAGTTCTTAAAATATGCAGCCGCACATAGTTCTAAGTCATACATAGTTTTAAAACTTTTTATTTTAAATTATGAAATAATTTTATGTTTTATAAAAATAATGATACAGAAAATAATAATGATACACATTATGTACTCACTACATAGTTATAGAGATGAAACACTTTGCTTGTGCCCTCGCTTTAGATAACTATTTTTTTCCTTTTGTAATTTCTTTGGCTATGCTTGGACATTTTTCTTCCATATGAGCATATCTAATTACAATTTAAAAATTCCCTGTTGGGATTCTAATAAGAGTTGCAATGCATATATATATATCATTTGGGGAAAATTGACTTTTTAATGGTATTTAGACTTTCCATCTAAGGACATAGTCTTTTTATTCGTTCAAGTCTTATTTTATGTCCAATAAAATTTCATGATTTTCTTTATAGATCCTATAACTTTCTTGTTTGATTTATTTAGAAATAGCTCACAATATTAAGTTGTGTATTTTTTTAATGTTATGTCCTATTCGCTTCTCTGTCCAGCCCGCAGCAAAGTAGAAACAAATGCATCTCTCCACCACCGCAAATACCAGGTGGACATGCACAAAAGAGAAGGATTTGGATGCAGGCTTGTAGACTGAATTTTTCTGCTCTCCAACACTCTGGGCAGGTGTGGGAGAATACAAAGCAAAGAGATGGATTGGAGGGATAGGAGCAGGCAGAGCAGGAGTGAGAAGAATTTCCTATCTAAAGAACTAAGAGCTAGGGGAAGGATCTGAGATGAGCTGTACCAGGGGATGGCCTGCCCACCATCACTTGAAGACAGTCTGCATCCTACATTCCTCAGATACTACTTGTGAAGATGCGGGCCTGTGGGGAAACCTTGCTACTAACCAAAGTGGAAATGAATAGAACCAGTTGAGAATTTTTCTATGTGATGGGCTGCATTTCTCATACTTATCAAGCCATCAAAATTCTCTGAGATAAATAATAATAATAATAATAATAATAACAACAACAACAACAACAACAACAACAACAACACTATAATAATAATAATAAAAAACTGTCTCCAAGGGGCTAGTTCTAGGAGACCAGACAGCCCTGAAAGTTTATAAACCAGTGATTTAAAACTCAATTGCCTTTAAAAGGGAGTGGGAGAGCCTGTGGCAAAGGGGAGAATGCCAGTCTTCTCTGAAGGCATTCATATTCAAAAAAAGAGGCTGCTCAAACAAAGTGCATCTTACTTCTACACTTGCCCCTGAGCTGCCAGTTTTAGATTTTAGAAGATAACTCCCCATTATTTAATAGACTAGTACTTCTCAAGTTTTCTCACATCATGACACACCTATGAAATAATATCTGTACCAGAACAGTGTTGCAAATGGACAAAATCATTCCAAGCAGAGGGAAATGACTTATGAGCTCTGTTCTTCAGCCATCCCCTGCCAATTCCAGGGCTGAGAGTTGTCTCAGATACACTTAGTCAATTCTTCAAATTCCAGTGTGCACAGTCAGGAAGCTCCTCAATATATGACACTGTTAATTTAGTAATCAGATAAGAGCAGGATGTACTGCTTATATCAATAGAGAGGATCTTTACTAGATTCACCAACAAACCCTATTAACTGATGTTATACTAAGATAAAGGTGGCATCAGTAAATAAAGGAGTTGCTAAGAATACTCTATTATTTTAGCATAACCCCTCATCCACCTGAGAGGGCTCTGATGAAATTCAGTGGAGCATAGTTTGGAACCACTGAAGTCCAATCTCCCTATTTACAGTTAAGGCCCAAAGAGAACCTCACAGTTAGATGGAATGATGATTAAAAATGTTAGGTGAACAAATCAATTAGAGAACCTATTAGAAGTAAATATATTATAAGTGGCTATTCAGTGTAATTAAAGTCAGTTTACTCATAGTGATAGTTGCCTTTAAGTATTATGAGCAGTACAGATGGCTTCTTAATGTCATCAAACAGCACAAGAAGGGTTCATTCAAAGTTATACCAAAGGTAAAATTTTAGTATCCTTTTTCTACCACTAAGCTTTTGCATTCCCCATCCCCTACCAAATATTCCAAAAAGAACTTACTATTGATCTTACACCTCCATATGAATTTATATTAGCATGTTGCTTCTCCCTGGGGTCATTAATTACTGGGAAAAAACATTATGAGTTTTTTTCCTCCTGATAAATGATTTCAGGCTAGTGGTGGAATAGTTGGGATCTTTCTGAGCCCCTAAAAAAAATTCTTTCATGTGGACAAGTATCCACAGATTTTTCTCATTCAGCCATTAGGAAAATGTTTCTGCCCAGTACTTGTAAGAAAATTCTGTAGCAAAAATATTGTCATGACAAAAAAACACAAAACTTAATAATCTAGACAACTGGTACATGAAGTGATTAGACAGATGACTTATATAAAATATAAAATGCACAACTTGGCCTAGCTACTTTTTCTGGTTTTCCACAATTTGAATGATTTAGGAGATTAAACTTAGCTATTCTAGAAAAATCCATTTTTATTCTAGGTGCGAGTATGAGAAGATTTTTTTTTTTTATAATGATGATCCTCATAATGTTAAATAAACAATAACATTCCACTTAAATTTAATTATATAAGCTTTTGCTGGATGCCGTTCACATTCCAGGCACTGTGCTATGAATTTCCTGTGAAAGAATATTTCGGAGCACTGTTTCTTTAACTAAAAGATTACTTATGTTCATTAGGCATCTGTGTAATGTTTGGGATCCCACGGCAGGCTGTCTTAGATTATGAGATATAGAACATTAAAGAACAATTCTACTTCATCCTCTCCTCTTATTACTTTACAAGTGAGGAAACAGAAGCCCAGGAAATGTGCAGTGGCATGTCACACATGTCACTGATGCACACCAGGAATGCTGTGAGCCACAGAACATGCTTGCCGAACCCAGCCTGTCTCCTTATCTCTGCAGTGGCAGAATCCCTCAGGAGGCGTGAAACATTGCACCAGCTTCATTTGGAAATTCATGCAATTCATTGATTGCCACGCATGGATCCACTGGAGTAGAGCAGGTTAAGAACTGTAGCTAAGCTAAGGCTTTATGAATTAATTGTGCTTTGTGCAACCTTAGGGACTCATGAAATGGGACATTTCGCAGGTGGTTTACACTTTGGTTTCCTTTAAAAAACTAACGAAGTGTTTCATGGAACGTTTGTTTGACGTCCATTCCCTTGTTTTATTTTGTTCCCAAACTGCAGCCTCCTCTGTATTGTTCTCCCAGCACCAACTAGGACTGCAGCAGGAAATCAAGTTGAACACTTGATGAAGATGAAAACAATTACGAATGAGTAAGTTCCCTGACTTGAGGAGATTTAGAAACCTCGTTGACGGGATATCAGCCTCCTCCTGACTCTGCGACTACCTTTGGTGGCTTTGGGCCGGTAGAGTTGGCTTTCCAGGTTGTGAACAAGGGTAGGAGTCTTTGGGGGGTGATGATTTGGCATAGGAAAAAGAACTCTTCAACATGTCAGGGAGGGAGCATTAAAATGACACTGAGTTGTGGTTGCCTTGCAGCTGCTCTAAAGAAAATATTTCTCCTAGCTCCTGATCTGAAGGCAAACTTGGCAAAGGATATTAGGTTTTCAGTTCATTTTTTAAAAAACTTAATTGGGCCTACATTTCCCTCTCTTCTATCTCACTCTTCTCTTGGTCTTGACTTTCTTCTTTGGTGACTATTGATGCCAGTTTTTGCCTCCACTTATTTTTGTCTCTGTCTCAACCACCAAAATATCAAATCGTTGACATTTAGAAAGAAGTTAAAATTTTAGAAGGGAGCAAATGCAAGGGATGAAAAATAAACAAACCAAATCAATAAATGATAAAATACTTAAAAAAAAAAAAGTTGTCGGTGCTTGCCAATAGAGAGAAGATTGGGTTGGAGGAAATTAAAGTGGGGAGGAAGAGTTGTTTTTTTTAAAATCTATATATAACCATATTGTTGGAATTTTTTTTACACTAGACACTTTAATTTTTTTGTGTTTAAAAAGTAAAAGTAGGCAGAGCCTTCTACTATGTTGTCATTATCATTACTAGCCATTATGACTTCATCTTATTTATTTCAACTGATTCATAAATTCATTCTGTTATCACCAATTTTAACTTCTTGGCATCATTTATTAGGAAAACACACTGACAGTTTTTGATTACTATATTTCCAAAGTAAATACATCCCCCTCCCCTTTATTTTAATTGTTCCTCATTTCCTAAAAAACATCTCTGCAATTGCTGCTAGCAACATCTTTGGACTTGACCCATCTTCTATTTTTAGTAACATTCCTAAGACTGAAAGAACATGTTGGCAGTTTTGTCTGCCCTCTGAAAACTAGGGCAGGCCAGACCCCCTGGGGCATTTGTCCGTCCCTGTCCACCTCCCTCCAACCCTCCTGCAAGACTTGGCAATTCTTGTTGTTGTTGTTAGCATTCTATTTATTTATTTACTTATTTATTTATTTTTTGTGACATTGTTTTTTTTTATGGTGACATTGGGCAATCCTTAACTCTAAATGGCATGGGAAAATACTCAAAAAATTCTTCCCTAACTTCATTCTCAGAGCCCAAAATAGGCTGGAGACACCCTGCGTTTGTGTGTCCACGCCACACATGATGTTTGTTGGCGCCATGGGTGTAGGTCTTAAGAATGTTTTCCAAACAACCACCATCTGCATGCGAATGTGATGCAATGTCCACTCGAAGTTTTCTTTTTCTTTCTTTTTTTTTTTTTTTAAGAATATGAGAATAAAAGATGACAACGTCCGGTCCTGTGCTAGAAAGAGCTCAGTTTTAGACTGAACCGAATTAAAACCACAGACTTTTGTCCCACAGCCCATATCTAAACATGTTTGGCTACTGAGCATCTCAAATTTCGTAAGTTAAAACAATTAATCGATAAATCTACCCCTCCGCCTCCTTCTCACACACAAAGAAGCACACCACACTGAGCTACTCACCGAACAGCCTGTGAGTGGGTCCCTCATACTGGACTGCTTTAGCCTCTGTCCCCTTCCTTACGCTCCAGAACGCAGCATGCAGTACTCGGGACACTGCCGTCAAGGCTGGGTGTGTCCGGGACTTCCCGGATTCAAAAAGCCTAAAGTACGTCAGCCCTTGTCAAACACCCTGAGGAGGATGTCCCAGCCCTGGACTTTCATCTCCTTCATTTCCTGAAGAAGCAAAAAACTGCTCCGGGTCAAGAGAGCGGGTGTGAGACGATGAGAATGACTTCTGAAAATACTTAGAGGGCGTAAAATGGAGCTCGGAACTTCTTAGCCTTGAGAGAAAGCCCAGAAGCTATAAAGTGCCAGGATTATTTGAGTGTTGTCAGGGCTGAGGTAGAAGGGATGTATTTTCTCTCAGCAATCTATATTAATCACTTTTGGTTTTTTTGTGTTAATGATGCTTTGATACATGGAGGCCTTTTGCATGGGGAAGGACTGCTCCTCCTGGGGTCAGCTAATTCTTAGAGATAGCAAACACCTTGCCTGGGAGCACATTTCTGATGTGTAAAGCAACCAATCCAGAGTCCAGACCCGCCCCCCTTTTATCTAAAGCTCATATACCAAGTTAATATTCTCCTTGCCCTAAATTACCCAAGGACCAAGTGCCAAACAAATACAACCACACTTATACAACTAGGATTATAGTGGAAAATGTCTAGGAAAAGCTATCAGGGAGCAGGGTACACATTTACTACCTCTGGGAGAGGGAGGCAGCTGACTCAACCTAATTTCACTCTTAGCCCAGCAGGGCCAAGAGGCTAAGCTATCAAATTAAGAAAGATTTTTCCATGTTACCCTCAGTTTTTTTTTTTTAATCACTGAGAAGGATAAGCAGAACTAGAAACCAGCCATCAGCAACTTATTTTTTTTATTGCTTTTTCTGCACTTGTGGTCCCAGTTATTAATTCTTAAATTTCCATCTAACGTTTGTTGTCTCGTGACAGCCATTTGCTGGGTGTGGGCAACTTGGCTCTGACTGGCAGTCTCCAGATCCAAAAGAAGCTCCATTAGTGGAGCCTAGTGGGAAACTTCAGAGCTGCCCTGGTGGGCTAGCTTCATTCATCTGCCCTGGGGGTGCAGGCTTCATTCAAAGTCCCTAGAAATAACAAATGGTGTGGGGAAAGGGGGGAGGGGAGGCATATTGAGAGAAGAGAACTTGCCCTGCAACCAGAGTGGAGAGGAGGGGTCTTTAGTCAGGGTCCACTATTCGCACATTTAAAAATATTCTCCTGTTGGCTTCTCCAAAGGAGCTTCATCACTGGAAGTTATAACACGAAGCAGTAACTACCAAAGGGCTAGAATGTGACAAGACAACCTGGCATACTAAAAGGTGTGTATAGACGGGTTATAAATTGAGGTTAAAAACATGTCACTCAGATTTCCCCTGGAGGGTTTTCTTGCCCTTTAAAGGTTGTATGTAGATCAACTTGGCTAGAACTTTGTCCAGGGCCTGGGGCATCTGAGTGTCTGCCTGCTCTTGCCCCCCCCCCCCCAACCACCCTCCACCAGCCAATTCCTGCTGCACCTGGTCTCAGTTCAGTCCCAACCCAGTTCACAATGAAGATATTGGCCTCACTTGCCAGTTTCCACAAGAAATGCCATCACACCAGGCTTACTGTGATCTTTGCGGCCCTCGTATATCGGAAGGATGTTCCTCTACACTTACTCCTCACCTGTGTCTCTCCCAGCAGGCTGACTAACACTCCCTCAGGCTTCCTGGACATCTACTTAATACAAATATCTCTGTCTCACAGATTGTTGTAAGGGCAGCAGGGTGTCCTGGCTTAATTTAGACTGAGAATTAGAGTTTGGCTATTTGTTGAGCTTCTTAGAAGGGTGTATGAGCCTGTGAAAATCTTTGATTTTGAAAGTCAGGATGGGGGTTATATCAGGGATCTCTTGTCATAATAATGCTGTGTAATAAATAGAAAATCCTATAGCTTCAAATGACACAGACTTTACTTGATTTACAAGTCTGTGGTTTAGCTGAATGGTTCCTCTGGTCTTTCTGGCCTCACTCATGCAAAAGCAGGTCACCTACACAGCTCCAATGACTCTGGCTGAGCTTGGCAGGGCACCAGTTCTGGCCTATGTTGGGCAAGTGGCTGGTTATGGATTGTGCAGTTTTTCGTCAGCCAAGAGTCTCACCTAGGCTATTCTCAGAGCATGGCAGAGGTGCCAAGAGAATGAGTGAGAATCATTCTTGGAACTGACATGCTATCACTTCAGCCACATTCAACTGACCAAAGTCAGTTAGTCATAGGCCAGCTTGAGATTCAAGGCAGCAGAGACATTCCGCTCCTGAATGTCTTATTGGAAAGGGCATAGATACATAATGGGGTGGAGAATTGGGACCAGTTTTACATTTACAATGCTCAGTCAATATTTGTTATGGAGTGATTAGAGAGATAAAGGAGAAAGGACACTGGAAAGAGTGGCTGATATATATTATCCTCCCCCTTTCCCTTGGAACTGCAGCAAGATTGACGTTGTAGAGAAAAATGAGAGAAGTTAAATTCACAAGAGGGTCTAGATGCAGGTTTGGAGATAGGGTTGTTCTCCCCTCTTGCCCCACATCCCATCTACACTGCCAAAGAACACAGCAAATCACACATCCATAGAGGGGGAAGGCAGGGAAGAAGGAAGTAGCAGAGCAGGTTTTCTAAAGTTTCTCCAGCACCTGAGGCTGTGTCTGGCAAGGGCACTTTGGCAAGGAGGCCAGAGCAGGCCAACTTGAGTAAATTTGTCCTTGCCCATGTGAGAACACCCTGAGCCCCATGACCTCCAGAAATGGTCCAGAGATCCTGGGAGGAGGAAGCTGAGTTCCTGTATGAGCAAGAGGAAGAAGAACCTTGTATTTTTGGAATTAATATCACTTTATTTATATCACAGGCTGATGAGAACTATATATAGTGAAGCATCTCAAAGAAGGCATACTACACTTATTTTCTAAAAAATTTGGTGTCCACATCATCCTTTTGAGTTCTCTGTCCTCGGGTTTGTCCCTGGCCATATGTTTTTGGCCTATACTCATTCTCTGTTTTTTTGTTTGTTTGTTTGTTTTGTTTTGTTTTGTTTTTTATCCCAGCCCAGGCTTGGAGCCTGAGTTACTGTTTACCTCTCAGATCCCAATTTCCTGGCTTCCTCTCCCAATCTTTGCTCAGCATTCACCTTCCTGGCATGGCCTCTCTGCAGAAAGAAAAGCTGCAATGGACTCCCTGGGGTCTGGCCTGGAAGCCACTGAATGACACCCCACTGCCTTATTTTGGGCAACCTCCAAGTGAGCTGAGTAAACATTTGTTAAATGCTTATAAGCAGACGTTGGGTAGCGGTAAGTTAGTAAGAAATGGGAGCTCAAATATAACACAGGTTAAAAGCAGTTCAAAACTTGTCTTAGAAATTTCCTTAGTAATCAAAGAATGTAAAGAATTGGAAGCAGCACAAACATCCATCCATAGAGATCTGGTTAAATACCTAACAGTAATACAGACTCACATTTCTAAATGCTTTACAAATATTAATTTATTTAATTATTATAGTAATGATTTGAGGTAGATATGTATTATTTTGACCTGTGTAATACACATAGAAAAACTGAGGCACAGGGTGGTTAAGTGACTTAGCTAAGGTCACATGTTAATAGTGGCATAGTTGGGATTCATCTGATTCCAATGCTTTCATGTTTAATTACTGTTCTACACCGACACTCAATCTGGACAATGGAATACAAAGTGTCCAAAAAATGATAGAGTATAAAGCAAGCATTTAGTTATATGTACTTGCTTGAAAATAGGTTGCAAAAGAATGATTCCAGTTTGGTACACAAATGAGGAAAAAGAGATCTAGACATATATGTACTAGACAGACGATAGCATATCTCTGAAAGTTGGGATTATGGAGGACTCACTTTCTAGGTTATACATTTCCATATGATTTTAATATTTGAAAAATAATGCATTGCTTTAGAAACCAAATAAAATAAAAAATTTTTAAAAGAATAACAATGATTCTAATTTGAATTTTTAAAAGGAAGAACTGATAAGTAAATGGTGACAACAGGCCTTGTTCATATCTCCAAGGCTCTGTACAATGCTGTTCCTTCTTCCTGGAAGTCCTTCTGCCTTAATGTTGGCCTAGCTGACTTTTATTTATTTCCAGTAGCCATCTTCTGTCCTTTTCCCCAGTCACAGTAAGTACACTCTTACTTTTGCACCACTGCTACCCTTCACACACACCTCTTTTGACTCATTTATTCTATTATGTTGAGATTATTCGTTTAAAGATTTGCCTCCAATATTACTCAATGAGCTCCTTATAGCAAAGTACCTGAAGCAAAGTAAATGTTAAATAAATGTGTATATTTGATTTCATTTAATACTACTGAGAAAGTAACCCCATTAGCTAGTTTCTCTCCATTGACAAGACAGGGAATGTTGCTTTTGGGTAGACTTATATCCTCAGCTCTCAGGAAGCAGCGTTCATAACATTGAGAGCAAAGATAAGTATGATCTTCTGGGCAGGAACTCTAAAATGGGAAACGGCTCAAATGCACTTGGGAGTCTCTGACACTCTGATTAAAAATGGCCTTGACAAGCAGGAAACTGAGAAGGAATCAGAAGAATCCCAAGGGACCACTTAGAGAACTTTCTTGGAGATTTGTTGGTTAAAAAGATATAAACAGATGAGGCAAAGAATCTTGGGACCAAAGATAAAATGAAAGAGTGGCCTGATGCTAAGAATAAATTTTGAGAAGGCCAGAGACTAAAATGAGCCAAGTTCTGGAAAGTCTGCCAAAAACATCTAAGAGAATTTTCACTATATTCAAAGCAAGAAGAATATAAAGGGACAGCATCTGGGCTTGGGCAACTGGCTGGTGTTCCAGTGACAATGTGAGCTGGAGGGCTTGGCCAGGCTTCTGGGTTCCAAAGGTGAGTGAGTCAGGAAGAGTGGCTGGTTCTTAGGGCACCACATCTTTAAAGCACTTTCCTTCCAGGACCAGCTGCAATATGGGGGACTCATCTCGATACATTGTCTCAAGGCTATCCCACTTCTGAGTCCTGGACAAAGTCTAGTCCTTGGCCTGTTTTTGCCGACAGAGGCCCAGTATTGTCTCTGCTGTCATTTCAGCACGTGAGAGCTATAGACAGTATTTACAAGACATCAAGACATGATGTCACTGTCACCAATCACCCTCAAAGGAAAATGTAGAAGCAATCTCATGCTAGCTAAATTACTTTTTATTTTTAGTCTCTGCTACAGTGATTAGTTTCCTTAATTTCCATACCCTTTCCAAAGCTGGAAGATGTATTTCTAAAGCCTTGTCTTAATGCATTTTTTTTTGAAAAATGTACATTTGCCCAAAGCCTCAGGATGGAAAAAAAAAATCTAATTTAGAAGCACTAATGGGTGTTTTAAACTGTAGCAGGAACAGTGAAGGTATATGCAGATACTGTTATTGTTAATAGCCAGCCTAATTCATAGCATAAAGTAACTTTTACCCTCAATTTTTACTAATTACATTGAAGTTTTTAAAATTGCTTGATTTTTTTTTTTTTTTACCATTTTCTGCTTCATAAAAATTACCTTTTTAAAATTGAAGTCCAAATAATCTTGATTAACTTATTTTATATATAAATAATATAAAGTGAACTGGCCCTATATTCAATGAGTTAGGGCTGAATTTTTATTATGTACATGCAAGTTTCATATATATTAATTTAAAATCTCCAGGTATTAACAGAGAATAAAAATGAAATCAAATAAATTAATTTACATAAAACAAATTAGTGTAAATTTACTTTTCCCGAATAAGCCTAGGAAATGAAGACTAATGGACAACTAATTAACAATTAAGTCATCCTACAGCCATGATCTATGGTTTTAACTTCCAAGACAAGAAAAAAGTAGACAGGACAAAGGTATTTTATAAATGCATATTAGCCCAAATTATATTATCTCTTCATTTGATCACCTGTGTTAATATTCAATTGCCATAACTTACATTTTCTAAGCTCACCTGTGATCAGTCTAGGGATTTCAGTGAAAATACACACTAAATGTGTCGTACAGAAATGCTTTAGTTACGAGGCAAAATATTAGATTGACATTTTTGCATATGTAAATACATAACTACTGCAAGATTTATTTGCCATTTCTACTTTGGCTATAAATCATATTATAAATTATCCATTTATAGTTATTTTCTATAAATCATCGCCAGTTTATGGAGATGGAATCTTAGAAAACAAAAACGCTCCAAATGTTTATTTATTGTGATTCTTTCTGGAGCAGAAGATGAGGAGCTGAGGGATAAGCATAGAGAGGAGAGGGAGCTTTCTCTTCATTCTATCTTCTTTTTTATATTTGGGATTTTATATGATGTACTTGCATCACTTATTCAAAAGTATAAAATAATTTATTTTTTAAAGCCATTTGCAGACCCCTGGGACCTAAGGCTCACAGTGCATAAAGCCTGTTTATAAGGACTTAAGTTCAGTCAACCAGCTCTCTGTGTCCTTGTTAACAATCTTCTCTTGTTATGCTCTTACTTAAATTATTTAACCCTTTAGTCAACTTTTCCCAAAACTCTCCTGAAAAGTTTCTCTGGAAAAATCACTGTTTCTTTCATTTTCCCTCTCTGTAGCATCTTGCACAATTGATAGTTCATTAATGTCTATTCATTCATTCTCTCATTCATTCAATTGGGTTGTACGCAGTATTCTCTCTGATCAGGCATAATGAGGGATACAAAAATGAACCAACGCCTTTCTTTCAAGGAGCTCAGGGTGATGGAGATTATATTACGTTATGACAGATTATATAAAAGAGGTCTTTACAGAATCGTGATGGGAATTCAAAAGAGATACCCCGCTCAGCCTGGTTTGGGAATAGGAGAATGCTAGAAAACGCTGGCAAGAGATGGTCACACTTGCTGATGCTTGAATGGTATGCATTAATTGTCTGTGCATAAGATAGTGTGTGTTGGTGTATTCAGAGAATTATAAATCCCTCAAGAGTGCCTTGAACACATAATTTGTGTGGAACCTTATAGTTAATGAGACTAGAGAGATACAGAGTCCAGACATAGGAAGCCTCTGATGCCATGTTTTAACTTTACCCTAGAGGTAGTTGGAGTCACATAGGGGTCTTTTTCCATGTAGGAGTTGAAGCACATTTGCAATCTTTAGATGTGCACTTTAGACCGATCACTCTGACAGCAGTATAGAGACTCTAAAGAGGGCTGAAATAAGAATAAGAAAGTATGGGAGCTTATCAGGAACTGGGACACAAATGGTGAAGGCTTAATAACGTGGAGAGGTAGGAATAGGGTTTTAAAATGAAGACAACAGGACTTGGTGATGGGTTAGATTGGATTGGAAGTAAACAATGAAGGATAGAAGGATACAGAATGAAGCCCAGGCTTCTGATATCCTTTAAGGATTCTCTTTGCTATGATTTCCATGTGAGGCACTAAAGGGCAGGATTGAATAGTATAGGCTTTGGAGTAGGAAATATGTGAGTTTAAAAGTTTGCCAATTTGGGGGGAAATTTTTTAACCCCTTTAAGCTTCAGTATCCTGATATGAAAATAGAAGAAATAATACCACATATATCATAGATAACTGTAATAAATGTTCAATAAACATTAGCTGCTATTGTTACTGTTATTATCATTTTATTATTTGCATAATAAATTAGGCATTATTAAAAATGATTGTATATTATACACATAAAACACTGAAAAATACAAGTAGTGTAATTCAAAAACTTGCAAAAACTAACATGACTATTCTATTTACCAATTTAGAATTCTCCAGAAGTTTTAGCTAACGCATTTTCTTCTTTGACTAAATTTCCCTGTGATAGGCTGAGGCATTTTGTATCACTTTATTGCTCTTGGAATTCAAAGATGGTATTCTTATTTTAAAAAATAGACCTTACTGAATCTAAACATCTGAAATTTTCACTTGAGACATTATTAGGGTTTTTAAAACAAATATGTTGATTTAAAAAATTATCCTGAAGTTAGAAATTGGAAATTCAGGACACAGAATTTTTTTAATGCCTTAATACTTTTGTAGTTCTTACAAACAAGGATGTTCTTAACAAAACCACAATACAACTAACAAAAGTTGAAAATTAGTATTAATTCATTATTATTATCTACTCAGTTCCACCTGTTGTTTCAATTATGTGTTCCATAGCGACAGGATCCTGTTCAATCTCATGCATTGCTTTCAGTTGTCATGTATCTTTAGTCTCCTTTACTTTGGAACAGTTCTCAGTCTTTCCTTGACTTTCTCAGTCTTTGCCATTGACACATTTGAAGATTACCAGTTAATCATTTTGTAGAATGTTTTTTAATTTGCATTTATTTGATATTTGCTCACAATTAGATTGATGTTAGGAATCTTTGGCAGGAATATCATGGTACTGATGCTGCCTTCTTATTGCAGCCAATCAAGTGACTCATGATTTAATTTATCTCATGACTGATGGTGTTTACTTGATTTGGATGATGTCTGCCAACTTTCTTTGCTATAAAATTACTACTTTTACCTTTGTAGTTAATATTTTGTGGAGATGTACCGTGAAACTATGCAAATACCTTGTTTCTCATCAAACTTACAGTTATTCATTTATTAATTTATATGAATCCACTGCTTCCCATTTTATTCAATGCATTATAATCTATTACTATTATTAATTTCGGTGTACAAAATAGTCCCAGATTTGTCCAGAGCTCCTTCAACTTGCTTCTGCATTCTAATGTCATTTCTCCATTATTCTTTGAGAACTTCCTTGCTTTCTGATTCAATAGATGTTTCTTCCCAGACTGTGCTTTCCTGCCTCGGTCCTGATTCAACCATTTCCTCAAGGAACTCTGTTTCTTTATAGTGGAGAATGGATTTAGGATGAATTTATAGACCAAGACCTGGGGCACTAGATGTTGTAATTGAGGGCTTCACTGATTGCAGTGGCTAGGGAATGTATATAAATACACTCACAAGTACTCAGATACACACATCTATATTTATTTTCTACCTACCTATATATTAAAACCCATGAGTTTACATGTGTACTTGTAAGTTTAATTCAATACTGCTAAGTTCATTCAGTTTTCTTTCTCTATATTTGTAACTCATTTTTCTAAAAGTGAGAAACTAGCTTTCATTACCCTTAAAATATTAATATATTTGATCAATCCTCCTGCATGTGATGAGTGTCTCACTATAGCCACTCTGACTTTCTATGCTCCAACTTCCGCTGCCAGGCTGCTCCTCTGAGGAATGCCTTCATCATCCTGCTCAGGCTTGATACCTGATGCTGGAACGCTCTTGTGTGGACATGCCCTTTACCCGTCCCTGATTCTTCATGTTGTGCTGCTCTCTGCAGACCCCATCTGGCCTCTGATACTCCACTCTGGACCACCATGACTCCCTCATGACATCAACCTTGCTCCTTTCTAAGGCTTTGGGACTGAAGAGTTCAGAAAGAGGTGAGGGGGGTGGGGTGGTGGGAGGAAAGAGAAAAAGGCGGAAGGGAAGGTCGTTATTAACATCATGCATTTCTTTCTAACTTTGCTATCACTATGTTCTTCGCTGGCTTATATTCTTGTGTCCTTCTAATGTGGGCCTTTCCCAAGATTTGCTTCAGTGGGAAACAGAGAAATGACTCAGACTAAGTTAGCTGTATAACTTCCTTCTAGCTCCAAGACCTTAGCAAGGTTCTTGTCTGCTTTGTACACCTGTCTCTTTATCTGGAAGAAAAAAAAAAGGAAATAATAATGGTACTGAGTTTCAGTCTTGTCTTTCCAATTTTTGGTACACATTTCCAAATGAATGAGCTCAAATCAGCTCAATTTCAGAATGTGAAAATCAGCTAATTTTCCCCTTCCAAAGCTTATTCATCTTCTTGAAGCTCCTGTTTATGTAAATAAATATATTTATACGATAAGCATTTTATCGAATGCCTACTATGTAGCAAATGTAGTAGCTTACAATCCAGATATTAAAAACAAGGCCTTTGCCCTCAAGATGCTTACAATCAATGAGGGAGGTGGTGTGATAAGCACTCCTGTGTAGTGCCCTAGAAAGAGCGCTACATGCCAAGAGACTAAGGCTTTCCGGGAGGAAGTGATCCAAAGGCCAAACAAAAGTGAGCTAGGTAGAGAAGAGGGAAAAGGCCTTTGAGGCAGAAACAGAGTATTAGTTTGCTAGGGCTGCCATAAAAAAAATATCACAGACTGGGTGACTTAAGCAGCAGAAATTTATTTTCTCTAGTCTGGAAGCCAGAAGTCTGAGATCAAAATGTCGGCAGAGTTGACACCTTCTAAGGGCTGTCTCCTTAGCTTGCCTTCTCCTATGCCTTTATATGGCCTTTCCTCTATATATCTGTCTGTGACCTAATCTCTCTCTCTCTCTCTCTCTCTCTCTCTCTCTCTCTCTCTCTCTCTCTCAGGGCAGCCATTAGGGCCCACCCCAAAGGTCTTATTTTATCTTAATCACCATTTTTTTTTAACTGCTAATTAAATTTTTATTACTTAAATCTGATTTTTCCCCAAAAGGCAGACTTCTGATATTTTTTTCTGGTAGCCCTAGCAAACTAATACTCTTTGTTTCTTTGTTTTGTTTTTTTCTCTTGCTAGAGTATAAGTTCCATGGGAACAGTGACAGGACCTGTCTTATTTATCCTTCTATCTTTAGGGACTAGACCAGTTCCTCTATAACTATTTTTAATTGACTGAATGGACCTGATCCTTTGTTGTTCAAGTTATCTTTGTTTATGCAAATATACTCATTTTTCGTGAAGCTGAAAAATAACCAACCTATTGCCTAAAACTTGCTTCAAAATTTAGTACCAGAGCTTAGACCTTCTTGCCCCATTTTTTCAGTTATGGTTCATCAATTATCCAGTTCTTCAACACCCTCTCTCCTCAGTTCCTGTTTCCAGACACTTCTCTAACCACAGTCCTATGTTTTCCTTCCCTGCCTTTTGTCTCAGGTCTAGGAAGCTGGCCTGCAGGGTGAGTTCCATTATCTGAGCCTGCCACAAAACCCCTCAGTTTCTGTGTACCAGTGAGAGAAGCTGGCACACACATGGGGAAATGTCAAGTATTGAAAGAGTTAGACAAAGTGAGTTGTCATGGTCATCTTGCTTCCCAGGAGATGGGATGCTAACTGCTGATAGCTCATATTCTACCAGCACTCTCCTGAGTGCATTTGTTTCTCCAACAAACATTTATTGTACCCTATTCCCTCCGGGCCACAGGTGAGGCTCCAGGAGTACCATCAGCCTTATACTGCTAATTCTGTTTGCTCCCACCAGATCTGTTCCATAGGACAGAGGCTGATGCCTGCCACCTGCATCTCCCTGGGTCCCCAGTTGGCAGTTTTCTGAGTTCAGCCAATGAGTGGCATGAGAAAGCAGAAAGAGAGATGTCAAGTTATTTGCTATCCACCCTGGTTTACAGCCCCCAAAGGGAGGCTTCTTCATGCTACTCCCTCTCCTGGTTACAGCCCAGGGTGGTAACGGCTTCCCACGCTTGCTGGTCTCTGGGTGACTTACTTTTTTGGTTTTATAACCTACTCATGCCACTGAAAGTAGTCTTTTTATTGAAGTTTTTACAACTCAACCATCTGATGGTGACTTGTTTTCTGCCTGGACACTGACTGATACAGGCTTTACATAAATTTTTTTAACTTCAATGTTCAGGAATGATAAAACATCCTCGTGCTACAGCGGCTTTGGGGATAATCAAGGGTGTGGTGCTCAGGCTCGTCACTGTAGTGAATGAGTCTGAGGGACCATTAAATGCTGGTAAATTTGGTGTACAACCTTGCTTGGTTGTTCTGCCATCTTTCACTGTTGCTGGCACTGTTTGCCACTGGTAAAGCAAGTGCAGGGTTGGTGGAAACAGAAGTAGGGAGCAGAAATAACATGTGCCTAGGTTGGATGTGGCAGGTTGGAAGTGGCCCAGCAAAAAGAAAGGCGGCCTGGAGAGAAGCTGAGTTGCATTGTGGCTATTTGGAAGAGATGCTTAAAGAGTTGGACTACGCTATGCTTATTGAGCCAGAAAAGTTCATGGCTTCCCAAAGTGGTGCATTTGCTTGCCATCTCCCTTTTTCTGTCTCAGAGAAATTTTGATAGTTCATTAGAATAACTCATGCTTGGAATTAGGAGATTGTTGGAGGTGGTTATAATATTTAAAAGATTTTTTTTTGACAATATTGGTGATGGTGGGGTGGTGTGTCTGGTTGCATGTCAGTGCTATTTTTACAGCTCTTGATATGTTAGATGTTGTAGGCTTAGGGCAGAAGTAGGCAGCTGGAGAAGACAGTTACACAGGAAAGACAGAGAAGAAAGGAGAGAAGGTCTAACAAAGTGAAGGAGCCCAGGGAAGATGATGTCCCTCAAGGTTCTATGAGGTGCACAGACATACAACGAGAGGGAAAGTTTTGTGTGTGTTGTGCTTTGAGCTGTTTGTCTTAAGTCCTTCTTTTATAATTTGGAAAAATCACTATAGTCTGATATACTTGAACGAAAATCTCTATGAATCACATTTTTTTTTTCCAGAATGAAACAATACATAACATTTACATTGAGGTTCTTGCAGCTGAATTTTCAAAGAGATACCGTAACATACACATGTTATGTATAACATGTAAATATGTTAAGACTTTGTTAAATGAACGTTTTAAGTGGAGCACAAGATGAATGAGGTTCAACAACAGACTACAAGAGAAACTGCAATAGAAAGCTTTATTATTCACAGGTCCTGGGCGAAGTACATGGCATATCTTGAGGGTCCACATGGAGAGGTCAAGGCAGGGAGGGTGCAGGCAGAGAGATAGGACCTGGGCACATGTCTTTATTAGGACCTGTGAGTGGAGTTCTTTGGGGTTCCTGAGCTGAGGTCATATTGGTCAATTTAAACGGAAAGAACAGTTTTGGTAAGCTCCATTTGGGTCTTACCTAATGGGTGCATATGGTATATCGGTGCTGGGAGGTAGGGGAGACTGCTGATCACAAGGGATGTTGGGGAAGTCATACCAGGAACTTACATTTGCTTGTGACCTTATGGGCTGCTAGCCAGGGCATGCACGTGCATGAGGGGCTACTGTCAGTTCAAGGTCTCTGCAGGCCATGCGGCCAAACAAAATGAATGCCAAAGTAGTGATACCATAGAGTAACTTAGCTAAATACCTGACAAAGTAACATATCATATTAATATAATGTATTTGCTCAGTAATCATGGTGATTATTAGAATTTGAAGAGGCTTGCAAGAAACTAGTAGAATGATGTAAGCCCTGAAATAAGTTTTGTCCAGGAAAGTATGACATTTTACCAACACGAGCTGTGTGGCGCCTACAGAAAAAGGGCATTTACACTGTTCTCTTAATACTTATCTTTATTATGAAAGTGTTTCCAAAATAAAATGATCCTCATAATAATGATTGCTTCCAAAGATCAAGGATGAATAATTATATTTTCATATAAAAATCAGCAAACACAATAACAATACATAAGATAATTCTAGTTGGCTAACAGTACATCATTCCATTTCTGATAGAGATGCTCAAGCACTGAATTGTCTTAAGAAAAAAATAAGGTTTTGTCACCTATCCTATTTCTTGCTGCAAGTTGAAAAAAATCAAATCCCAAAACTACCCACCTCCCCCTTGCATGACAATAAGTGGCTGTTGAGGTAACTGATTATGTGGGCAAAGAGTCTGATGAAAAGTATGAGCTTAGAGGCTTCATGAAACTTTTGGAAATCAAACGTGGAGGGTGTTTTCCATGTTTAAATAGTGAAGCCCTAAGTTAAAGTTCCCGAATTGCCACATAACTGTTCCTATTACAGAGCTAATTTCTCTTTGGCAACTAATCTTTAAAAACCCCTAACTTTAGGGAAGTTTTACAATGAGAGTTTTAAAAATTACTGTAGATAGAAAAGAAAAAAGTTATCTCTTGTTTTTACTTAACATAGAAATTATACCAACACAGCTGTAGTTCCCTGGTTTCCAGGCCATGCGACATACATCAAAATAGGAAGTCAAGCTTTCATGGGCCTGTGTTAAGGAGAACACACACTTTTTAAGAAAAATGGCATCAGGCAGAGAAGAAACTGGGTACACAACTGATCCAAGGGTTATTGGAGAAAAGTGACAGTATTCTGGCTTACTTCTATCAAGAATTCCAGGAGGATGAAAGGAATGTGAGTGAATGAGATAAACACAGATTTTAGGTTAATGGTCTCCTCCCATCACTTCCTGGGCAACTTTGAGAATACCCAGTCTTGTGGAGACACCACAGGATATGTCATCTGGCAGCAAAGATTTTCTTATTTCTTTGATCTGATGGGGTCTTAGTTTGTGGGCATTGGTAATGTGTTCCTCTCAAAGGCTTCAGGTTGAACTCAAGTTGCAAATACCTGGAAAAGACTAAAGTTCTCGTTGGGTGTCTGCAAATCATAGTAACAGTTACTTATGATGTTTCATGTTCTTTAATACAACTTACTCTATGAAAGCCAGCATCAGGTATGCTACCTCTGAATACGTATTAGAGGAGTTTCACCACCAGAGTGGACCAAAGGACAGGCTCCCTCAGCATCTACTGAGCGCCCCCCAGAGGAGAGAAGGAGACTGGTCACAAAGGCAAACCACAGGGCTGGCTTCTGGCCTATGAAGAACAAAAATGCGGCCACAGTGAACCAGTGCTAATTACTATTTGGTAATTTGAGAATGGCACAATTTCATTTTACTAAGAGAAACTTAAGTTGACTCTGGGGACAATGATACCTTCATTAAAAATATATCTTGCTGCATTTTGCATGACTTCAAGAATTGTTTATGACTTTTGAAATTATAAACAGCATGCTAGAAAGCAAATGCCATAACTAGAGCTAATTGCATTTTCTCTCTCCATACAATTTACTTAGAAACTGAAAATGCCTTGTCATCACTTTCTTATTAGGCTGACTTTGATCTGATTCTTATTTGAATTCCAGAAACATTTCAGGGCTGCTATTATTTATCTACAAAGCAAGGATCAGCTAAAAGGAAAGGAAAAAAAAAAAAACAAAAAACATCAACTAATTGACTCTTAAGACCTCAAATAGCACATAAAGTGTAAACATATAATCTTTTATTTCCAAAGGATCTCTTGAAGCCTCTCTGGACATTGTGACATCATCACACATATTGGAAAACAGAACCTTTAACACCTTTGGAATTATTCTGTATACTTTTATACTTCAAATTAAAAAAAAAATACTCAAATATTCAGGCAACTTTGGCATTAACATTTCCAAGAAAGGTACAAAATAAGTATCATTGCAAAATCATGAGCAGACTAATAACAATCATGAATGTCCACAAAGTTCTTTGTGAAGAGCTGTTTCGCAAAGATGCAGATCAGCTGGAGTAACACTCCATTTTTTACTTTGGTCCAAATCACAATGAAATTGAAATATACAAAGTGGAAGATTCAGTTAATTCTACCTAAGGTGAAAGCATTCAATTTGCTCAAATTCAAATTCCCATTGGAATGGGAAGTTTGGCAACAGAACTAGATATTTTGACGTTTACCCACCATTTTGGCTACAGGTGGTCTTATCTTACCTTGCTAAAAAAGTTATTTCTCTTACCCATCTGATTGCTTTCTTTGGAGAACCTACCTTTCTTCCTAGTTCTTCTCTGTCAGGGGCTAGTTTCATTATCTGATAATATGTCAGAACACCATTGTCCAGCAGCCTAGCAGGAGGTGAATGTTAATAAAATCCTGGGGTGAAGCAGCAATTATATGCATTTTTTTCTAAAATATAATCCAATAATCCAAAATACTGAGAGTTACTTCCCTATTCTCAAGTCCTATAACTAAATTTAGAAATGAAAACTGCATTTGGCTTATATGCTGGCCTTAGGCCCCCTATAATCTGGGCATATTTTGCTTTGGGGCTAGAGGTTGAAAAAATTCTACTACTGTCAGCTGTGTCAGCAGCATGACCAGGAAACAGAGAGGGAAGTGGGAAGTTTCTGTTGTCCATGGTAGATGGTTTTTATGCAAAAAAAATATGGATAAGAATGAGTCAGTGATATTTTGGTTTTATCACGTTTTTGGAAAAACATACATTATACATACATAGATCATATATGTTTATATCATTTATTGACCCAAGGCCAAATTCTACTTGATTTGCTACTTTTTCCCCCCACTAAGAGATCTAGAATAGTTATAACATTAGAGAATAAAAGATTACTTTTTCTAGATTCCTTCCTACATATCCCTTTGTACCCTGGGAAAGTTCAAATGTGACCAGGAGGAAGGCGAAGTCAACACAGGTTTAGTTAATTAACGGGAAACGACACTCACTAAACTATAGTTGAATTTACAAAATACACTTCCACAGCTATGGCCTGGCACAGGTAGAAGGTAAGATGTCGCATATATTTTTCTCTCTCAGCCTCTCAGGCCACCATGGGAGAGTAGTAGACAGAGATATATTATTCTTCATCTTAAAGGGCCTACCAACACCATTCTGATTAATCAAAAAGAACTCTTTGCCCTAAAATGTAAAAGTAAATAAAAATCTGTAGATATGCTGAGGATTGTGTGAAGGTAATGCCATCAGCCAGGGAGGCTCTAAGTGTCCCCAGTCCTCCTTCTAAGTGACTTTTGGAAAAAAACAAAAGATTGTTTATGTTCGTCTTTGCTAAGGACAGACTCAATTTACTTCATTTTATGCAACTCATCCACACCTTTAAAATTAAATTAGCTTCTAATTATAATTCTAATCCTAAAATGATGCTAAAGAATGTCAGATGATCCACATTTGAATACACTGTGGTTGTCTGGTTTATTTTATCCATTGAAAGGACCCACTGCAAACACTAAAGCAAGTACAATTCACTCTTCTCTTCAATGAATTAGCTGATAAGAAATCCGACTTCTCAAAAATTTTCAGCTGTAACATGCTAGCTGTTACTTTTTATTTATCTGTATCTTGGCAGATGTTCAGATGACTAACAAGTATTTTTGATGTTTTATGATTATTCTTATAAACTCACACAATCTACAGATTACACTGGTAGATATATTCCTGTTTTGTGAAATAAAATAATAAGAATTAGTTGCACTGTTTTCTCCATAAACGGGCAGACATATTTCCAAGCCTCTTCAATTATTACTATGGACTAGATCAGAAACATAATATTCTGTAACTAGAAGGGGATAAAGTAAGACTTAGTATTACATTGTGAGGTTTTTGTTTGGTAGTACTCTTTTAACTACTATCACACGGGTTGCAAATTTGTGAGCACAAAAATGTAATTTTTCAGAAAAACTGAACTGAATGTGAATGGTTCTGAGCAAGAAATATACTCTCTAGTAGTTTGCTGTTGTCTTCACTATGCCCTGATTCACATATTTATATTACTGCACTGTGGTTTGGGGCTATTGTTTTAGATGATAGTCTTTTTGATTTATAAGTATTTGTAATACTTTTTTATTCCATTACTAGAAGTTAGAAAGGAGATAAAATCTTTGGTTTATGTGTGTGGTTTTCTAATCTATACATAAATAACACTGCTATGTAGGTGATAATGGAAACTTTTTATTCATTTTTTATTCAGTAATCTTTCTCATTGTCAATATTACCGTTGTCCAGTCAAATGTTTTTTTTTTTTTTTTTTGGCAATAGCTCTGTCTGAATAAAAAACCCAGTAAACTGAACAAGTTTTCAAAGAAGCAAACAAAAGGACTCAGAGTGCAATGCTGCTCATTTCTGAGTAACAGGAAAGTCATTTTGGGTTATGTTTAGGGAGAAAAGACAGTAAAATAGTCTTTCTCCCATTGGCTTTCTCTCTCATAAAAATAAAAATATCAGGATCAAATATTATCTAGGGCACTTTCTTGAAAGCTGGTGCAATAAAGTGCTTTGCACTACAGAAGTGACTTTTGCAATCTCTCAAAACTCTTTTTCTGTTCAAAATATACTTAGCTTCTTTTTTCACGGCATGTCAGAAGACAGTGTTAATTTCATGGGCAGTAGTACAACCTGGTTGCAGTCAGCCACTCTTTCCTTGTTATTCTTAGATCAGGGGACAAATTCCCAATATTAAGAGTCATTTCCTTGTAACTATGACCTTAAGCAAAGGTTTTCCTTCAGAGCTGGAGCACTGACTTCAAAACCGAGAACAAAAAGATCTCTGTAACCTACAAGGTTAATCCCCAACTAGCTACCATGCTCATTGAAGAAATCATGGCTGTCTCCATAGAAAAAGAAGTCTATTCCAAAGCAATACAAAACAATATTTTAAAAGCCCTCCAATAACTATACTCTTTAATTGAACTGCTAATGACCACGAAGAGTGACAAAACCCCAAGCTCATCCTGTTTAAACTATATACTGGGGGGATGATCGCTGAGGCCATAGGCAATTTCAAAATGGGCACTGACACGAAGAAAGCGAACCTATTTGGAGCTGTATGAGAACCTCACACAGGGTTTTGCTTGCTCTCAGACAAATTAAGCTGATGCTCCTACCAGACTGGGTTACAGAAGCAGAAAGGGGTGGAAGCAGATGGAGTATCTCCCTCACTGTTATGAACCCAGAGAGTAAAAGGAGTGAGGAAATCCTCTTTTGTCCACAGATTTACAAACAAATACAAAAAATAAATAATATTCTAAGACAATACAAATGCAAATACTGTTCCCTTGTGTCAATTACATATAGCATGCCTACATATAAAGAATGGTAATTCTTCATTCACAGACGAGATATGGCAGTGCACTATTCAAAAATGCTTTGATAATCCTAATTTTTGTTTCTGGTGCTGAGATATGAAAGGAACTGCATTTGCAACTTATTAAATACTTCCAGGAACAAACAGTTCATTTTGTTCGGGACTTGCAGTTTTGAGTAATTAATCATCCATGGAACAAGGGCCGGTGAGGAGATACCCATTGGTACCACTGGTTCCATTGGTGGCAGTTGCAGTGTGGGCGTTCTTCCCTGGGTGTTCCGAGTCCTCCTCATCTGAGCTAGACTCAATATCACTTCGATCATCCTTGGACACCTGTGGCATACAAGAAGGTGAGTGTAACCAGCTCCTAAGGAATCATTAAGGTATGGCATGCTCAGAATCACATGCAATCACACGAGGGAAACATTCAAACATTAAACAAATCAAAGAGGACAGGAACTTTGCCATAGTAATACGTTCCCCTTTACTGGAGAGATACAATTTGGGTGACAAAGTCAGTTATCAAGAAAGGTAAGTGGATTTAGGTCTCACAAGGGGCTAGACTTGCTGAACTCTATCAGGTGCCTTTCTATATTGAGGATGTACTAGACCAGGAAAACGGCTTCTGCTGGCAAAGTGGCATACTGTACTACTAGAAATGGCATTATAAGAATTTGGTACAAATGAATCAATTTACACTCTGGTGATCACGTTCTCCTTGAGAACCAAAGTCAGCTCTCAATTAACGAAACTAATAGAGATATTCACTTACTCAGATTATCACAACGTCATTTTTATTTGGCTTTGTAATGCATTGTTTGATTTAATTTGGTTTTCTTTTCTGTCCACTAGAATTAAGTAGAAAACATTTCATTTTATATACTATATAATAACTAATGGCAGTAGAAGGCTTTTTGAGAACCCACTGGGTGAGGTTTAGTTTAAAATATTTCCCAAGGAAAATCTACTGACTGGATCATCATGAAAACTGGCTCCCATCATTCCAGGGTTCTTCAGTCTTCCGTTAAGTTTCATTAAATAATGAGGATGGTACAATAAGGTATCAGGATATAAATCTATATATTACCATAAAATGAAAAAAAATCATATTATTTAGCAAGGTAGTGGTAACTTAGGGAGAAATTAAGAAATACTCTACTGCTTTTAATATTAAAATTTGATAAAAGTTTGATCTAAGACTTACTATCTCAGTCTAAATTATAGCAAGCGTTTTTATCCAACATGCCTTAAGACCTTTGAGTAACTGAGCACAATTAATGTACTTTCTGAGTGGAATGGCAAAAGGGACCTGGTGGAATGGTTTCATAGAAATTTTTCCAATATAGTCACCTGTGAGTGACCAGAGGTGGGCTGGGGAGGTTGGCAAAGTTTTCTGGGAGGTGTATCCGAATCAGCTGGGAGATTTTTCCACATCACACCCTCTCTGTGCCACCACTATTCCTCAGCTTGGGAATCCTGGAATTCACTGCCCTTCCTGAGGAATTACTACGAGAATGTCATCTTTGTCAGGTGAGTGGGTACAGGAGAACGTAAGAGCTGAGAATTACAGCTCTATTCCAACCAGAGATGATGGGAAATATTATAAAAATGGACCTCACTCCAATGCCCCTTGAAATGAGGCTGAATTTATAAGAACCATCTTCAAGAAGGTTTACATACTGAAACATCAAAATGACTAGATTATAAGAATATTTCAAATCACACAGGTCACAAAGATAGTGTTGGAGTTAGGTTCCACCACATTGAGAGATTCATTAGTTATAAATAAAGCTGCTAATAGGAAAGAAAACTCCAGTTTCAGACAGTGATTAATGTACATCTGAATGCTTAGTAAGATTATTTTTAATTGCATTTGGGAAAAATATATAGTTATGTTACCTTCAAAGAAAGGAATAATTTAGAATATTTCAAAATCACCTACAGGAAAATAGAATCTATGACCCATGGCCAAGATGAGCCTTACTATCCTGGGTAAGCAGCAATGTCAGTCAAAATATTCTGAAGCCTGATGTCTGAAATAAAATTAATAATCATCTATCCCTTATAAAGTTGAAGGAATAAATTGGTGAGAAGATCATACCCCTAGTGGAAATAACAATGTAGCAAGTTCACAAGTAATGTAATCCATAGTGGCCTTGTATCTTCAGTTATTGTTATCCTACTGACAGTATTATGTATGCTGATTTAGTTTGTATCCAAATGAAAACAGAAACATTTAAAAAAAATTGAAATACTTTAAAGAGTAAGAAGTCACAGAGGAAAAAAAATAAACTTTTGCTTCTAAACAATGAATTGATCAAAATAGTTTGGATTTATATTAGAGAGGACACTGAGAACTGGCTTCATAGAACGTGACTATGTGTCCAGAGCCCCTCTGTGGAAGGGAGCAGCTCTGTTTACCTCACTGAGGACAGAGTGGTGAGATGCTACTTGGTGGCTCCAGGGCAGATCAAGCAAAGGAGCGGATGCTCAGGTCTCCATTCTCGATTGCATTCATCCTGTCCCCGACTTAGTTCTCTTTCTCCTACTTGACTTTGGAATATTTCTTTGCTTCTTTTTTTTTCCCCTCCAGCCAACATGTTAAATCCCAATGAAAAAAATTCTTCATTTCTCTGTTGGATCATGCAAAGCTCACACAAAAAGGCATTAATTGAGCTGTTCCTAGTACCCCTTTGCAGCTGGTGGGGGCTACACCTCAGTCAGGGTCAGTGGCAACAGATTAGACAGAACAATATGCATGGAAATAAGCATCTGAGTGCCCCACCAATAGGTGGGCAAATAATGCGGCACCCAGGACAAAAATAGAGAGAGTTGTAAGAAACTTACATGTAAAGGGTTCCACTTCCCAGCCTTCCAGGGTGGCAGAAGGAAGAGAACAAACAATGAAAGTAAGAAAATATTACAGAGTATGTTCTAGAAAAGTCACTGCTCTACACAGAAGGGTTGTGGCTCAAGAAGCTTTATTCAAATTAGTCTCATGAGTCATTTTTTTTTTAACCAAAGAGATTCAACTAAATTTTATTGGAAAGGCATACATGGGCATACTATATCAAGCAACCCTTCTCATAAAGAGAAAGAAGTTATTAAATTTCTGTTCAATAAGTATAACTAGAGAAGGACCAAGGGAGACAGAGAGAAGGAGAGAAAGAACACAACAAATAAAGTATTACCGTAAATCTAAAATTGTAAGTGCTGATAATTGTGAATAACTATCAGCAAAGCAATGCTACAACTTAAAAAATAAACTAAATAGAGAAAAATAAAATTTGGTTTGTTGTTTCCAGGAGTTTATGCTAAATTATGAAAAAACAGCATCAGTTTTGATGAAATGTAAAATAATCAATAATGTTCTTATTGATTCAGAAGAACCATCAAAAACAATTTTCTGAAGCACATAGGGAAGGGTGAATTTTATCTTACCTTGCCTTTTGAAATAGCTTTGCAAGCTATTTTTATGATCAAGTAAGACCAGAAGCAGTTCAAGCCTTGTATTAGCAACAGCAGTAGATTAAAAACCCACCAAGAAGGGTAAGGTCCAACAATTTCCCAACTTTCAAATAACGTGGTATTTAATACCCTAAGGAAAAGGAGAAAGGCATCATCAAACACAACTTTCACTTTGCCTTCAAAGAAACTCCAGTAAAGGCACAGAATCCAACAATATCCACTAATCACTCCCGGCCCTGCAAAGCTGACCGGGTCTTTTGAAGTCATCACCTGACCTACTCCTACTCCCCTGGGCAAACATTCAGTTTGAGTCTAGCTTGAAGAGCTTACTTATGCTCTCTCTTTACTTTTACCATCATTTCTTCCATTAATTTCCAGTAAGTTTTAAGTTGTGATTCTACCTCTACTTGCTAAAAGGTTTTGAAATTGGTCTTTAAATAAGTGTGGAATACCTACCTCACTCAATAACATTACATCGGAAAAAAAAAAAAAAAAGATTAATACCAGAAACACTAGCATAGTGGGAGCTAGAACATACTTAAAACCTATTTCCTGTCCTCAAGTCGTTTATAGTCTAGTAGGCGAGTCCTTTGAGGATCCTTAAATTCATAAGCCTTCCCCAGGGAAATAATTGACAATTAAAAGATATCATATTGAAGTAATGTTATGAGATGAGTATTGGAAGGGTTTTTAAAAATATTAGAATAGAATGTACTTAGTTTTAAGAGTGTGTAGTTAAGGTGAGCAAAAGCATTTGAAGTAACTGGTTTTCTCTGTAGTCCACCATCAGAACTAGAATGGAGCAGCTATCTGGGCAGGTATATGAGGGCTGGTTTCAGTGCTTGGCTCTCATACCTGTTATGTCTTCTCCTAAACCTTTGAAAGTGACATATCTTCTGGGCTCATTTTGGTGCCACTGAGAAACATGATACCCACAGAATTTTGGAATCACTATTACTTCCTTGCTTTCCTCCTTAGTTTACTGCAGGGCTGGTTTGGAAACCTAAGGGTATTGACAAAACTCATCTAAGTGTAAAAACAAAAAACAAAAGTCATCTAAGTAAATCTCCACCATTGCCACTGTAGCAATTTACTGGGACCCTACAGGAGAGGTTAGGTGAACGACATTTGGTAGCTAAGGAGAAGGGATGGAAAACTCTTGAATTTAAGACACAAATCACCCACACAAAAAAAGAAGGCAGAAATTTTCACAAGTAGAACGAGCACTTTTGAGAAAGGCTAAGAAAAACACTTTATAAATTCATAAAAGGAAAACAAAAAACACTTCTTACAGTTGGGAAAAGAGATCAGGAAAAAGGAGAGTGAATAATAGACATCAACAGGTTCCCCGACCCCAAATTCTGCAACCCAAATTTATAGACCAGAATGAGACGAACAGAGTGTATCTCTAACCCTGCCACATTAGCTGTCTGTCAAGAAAAATGCACAATAAACATGATATTAAAATCCTAAAATCAAGAATATGGGATTGAATTTGACAATTAATTATAAGTATATTACTTTAGTGATAGTAGTAGTCATTCCAAGGGAGGGGGACCAATATTAGGAAATCTAGTAATATAATGTATCACACATCCATAGGCCAAATTGGTACAAACTTAATTATTTCAATAGCATTGAAAGACATTGGTAATGTTCAATTTTACACTGCTGATTTTTAAAAATTAGGACCCAAAAGACTAATTTAATATGATTTTTAGGTAACTCAAATCAGCAGTTGTCCTATTCAACAAACTTCAGATTTTTACCTTTATAATCAGGAACAAACCACAGACAGTCACCATCACCATTATTATTTAATACTATTCTGGAAGTTCTGGTCATTGAATATGATAGAAAGTCAAAGACCTCATTTCAAATACATGAACAATAAACACCTGTAACTATTTTAAAAACAACAATCAAAATTTCCAATAGTAGGGAATAGTAATAAAAATTAGTTTTCTTTCTTATTTCAGAAATTATAAAGTCATTCTAAGTATTAAACATGTTTCAAGAGTTTCTTATGATAGAGAAAAACATGTATCATCTCAACTCCATAAAATAAACATATGCATGTACACACAGAAATAAAAGGACTAACAGTTCCTTGAACAGAATTAATCAGTCATTAAAGACTTTCTTTGATGGATTAGAAATGTGTATATTTTCCTCTTTACATTCTTCTATTTTCCAAATCCATGCCAAATAATTAGAAAAAAAATAAAGTTATTTGTAAAACAAAATAAATTAGGATGATGTTTATAATCTGGCCCTTTTTATTAACCCAAGAGGCAGCCATCTCTTTAAATACCAGTTTGCAGGTCAGGGAAAAACAGGCCTAAACAAGGTTCAAGTAAGGAAAGACTCAGACACCCCTTTCTACTTTTCTATCTCTAGCATTTGGAAAACATCTAGAAGTAACATACTCACTCGATATGCTGGTTGATTGATTGTGTGTTTGTTTGTTCAGTAATTAAATTAATAGGTATATACAAGGAAGCTCAGGAATAACTACAATAATTTTATTTCAGAACTACCTCTGCTTCTTGACATACTATTCATTTTGACATCGAGAGAATTTAGTTTAATTTGAACAGAAAGAGGTCCTGTAGAAATAGCAACAGTGACTGCATTATGCTATTCATTATAAATCAGACTTTGCTGGATTATAGGGTGAGAACCTTTCTCACCATTATGATTCGCTTGGCTTAATTTAAACAGGGTGTCACACAATCACTGGTGACATGGCATTCACATTAATTTCTGCAATACTGCAACAGAATTCATAGGCTTTGCCACGACAGTCACTGGCACCTCTGAGATGCCGCTCAAAAGTAATGGGATTTCTTTTAAAATTGACTTGGCTGCCTGCAGAGACACTTGGGGAAAAATAATCAGTGCACTGAATGAATATACCTCTTTGTGAGAAGCTTGGTAAGAAAAGCAATATATTAGGATTTTAGACTGGGGAAAGAGAGATCATTATATCACCTGGACTCTGAAATAAACCTAGGAAACAGGGCTTTTATTTTTATTTTATTTATTTATTTTTTAAAGCCACAGCATGTTTTGGATGAGGAAACTATCCCCTTTTAAGGCAAACTATGAAAATGGTGATTAAAGGATCTTTTCTTGGAGGTTAGTTAGGAGTACGTGTTTTAATGATGCCACTGTGAATCTCTGGGGACAGAGTTTAAATTGTTATTCTGAGGAAGGATTGCTGGGAGGCACCATGAGAGAGGCCACAGGGATGCTGGAAACAGCCTATATAGCTTGATCCAGGTGGTGATTATATGGAGTATACGAATATACACATTTACAAATGTAAAAATGTATCAAGCCATACACTGAAGACTTGTATACTAAATATGTGAATTATGCCTTAATAAAATAAAATGGAAGAAGGTATTCTGTGGGCCAAACATTGCCAATTTGTAACCTCTGGCTTGTGTAATTACTGAAATATCAGTGCTCCCCCACCCCCAGTGCTTTTGTTCGACACGTGGCTTCTAAGAAGTTTCCTATCCTTCAGACCACTACACAAAAAAGAAAAACAGCCTATAGCATCAAACCTCCTGCACAGCTGCTTAAATCAAGTGGTGGAGAATTTGGAGGTATCGGACACCAAAAAGAACTGTTTTTCTTTTCATTAATGTTGGGCCCACTTAACCACTAGATGGCACATCATGCACGTACAAAGTTTGCTCAAAAAGGTCTATTCTGCCAGAATCTTCTGCCAAAGTGTGGGTCCCACCATGGAAAGCACCTGATGGTCAGGTTGCACCCTCCCTTTTAAGAAGTCTATCAAACAATGAGTCTGCACTTCTTGCCTGATTCTCGATAGAAATGGATGCCTGCAGGGCAAAGCTGTGCTCCATGCAATTCACTGGTGATGTGACGATGCATCAGTTACCAACCCAACAGTTTAGCATTAATGGGTTATTTTAATGGATGTTTAATGAATCACAAAAATTTAATTTGACTATGCTTTATAGCTATTTTTTCTCATGCTTACCTTTTATGGATGCTTCATCTTAAATTTGATTATCACATAATTATTATACGGGGTATGTGGGGATGCATCCATTTATGCAGTAACGTTTACGACCTTTTCTTTAAGCAAAGAAAACAGAATAGTTTCATTTTATATGATATTTAAGGCCTTATTCATATTCTAAACATTAATGTGACATCTGTTTTCCCCTTAAGCCTCAGAATTCAGGACATCTCATAATGTCACCTAGAACAGTGTAAAAGAATCTTCAATAGCATTTCATTAAGAAAAGCTACAACCAATGCTTAACTTCTTCATTCTTGTCATGACTGTCAACTCAAAGTTTAAATTATCTTGAATATGTAAAGTTAGGTGAACATTCTCACTTTCAGGGGATGCTTATGATGAGAACACAGCCCAGGGCTAGCACAAACTTTGCCTGCGCCTCTTCTCCCCTCTCTTTCCACCAAGGAGCTTCCTTTGAGCCTTGGTTTGTCTGTTTCCAGAATGATCTATGTAAAAACCATAATAATTAGACTCATATAAAAAATCCAAAGAGAGCCAAGATTGCCTGTCTAGGAGAGTCAGGGTAAGGTCTCACTTTGAGGAGCACTGCCGTGATGCCAGTGAGGCTACATTAAAAAAAAAAAAATGTTTTGCAGTCAAAGTTAGAGTGTTCAAAGCTTTTGGATGTTCTTGAATTTGCTTTCCCAGACAGGCCTCTGTATATTTCATGATGGCTGTTTCTCTGGCATATATCATCATTTGACCTATACGAAACATAAATGAAAGTAGATTCTACCTAAAGATTATCAATAATTGACTGGCATGTTTTAAAAGCAAATGCTGATAGAAATGCATTTAAAATTTACTCTAATCAGAAACCATAGGCACTTAATACCTAAAAAAGAAGAGTCAGGTTATTAATTCGCTGTTATAAACTACCCTCTTTGTCCTCGTTTTTCTAAGGTAATAAAAACTCCAGGACTAAGTAACATCTTGTCAAGGGCTTGATAGTCAAGGCTGTTACAAGGCTGAAAACTGCATTTGGAATGTGTTTTATTTGTTTGTTTTTTAACAAGACAGCCTCACCCACAGATCAGATTTCTCTACAATACTGGTATTTGTCAGCAAGTTTTCTCATAGGAAGATGGCTTCTAGATAGCTTGTAGCATGGTTACCGACTGTCTTGAATAATAGATTCACAAAGTCTGTATGGACTTAGAAGCAATTTCTTTCCCAACAGCAAGGAAAACTTGAACACGGATGAGCCATCTATCTTTCATTTGGCAAAGGGCACATCAGTTCTGTTGTATTCTTATCTGAATAAGACATGGGGTCAATTCACTTATTTTTACTTTTAGATTATAGCCTTGCCAGTCTTAAGACACTGGTCCCTTATATCACAGGAAGTTTGTAACTGGTGACTTCCTGGGTAGGGCAGATGTTTTTCTGAAAATTAGTCATTGTCCTCTTGGTGGCCCATCTGCTATCTGTCTGCCAGAATTCCCAACCCCTCAACTGCCTGGTTTGCCTTTCTATATTCCTGATCTGCACCCAGAGTCCCTTTAGCCAAGGCCATGTCTTTCAGGGTATATCTGATCCCAACATGTTTGTTTTCAACCATCCACCTAGCTCTTTGTTGCTTTGCCTGCATGCCCCTAAAATAGATTTTACCTGGTTCTCTGTTTTACAGATGAAGAAGCTAAAGCATAGAGTATAAATAAACTCCCCTAGGTTGGATCTAGCAGGTAGGAGTGAGCTGGGATTTTAACCCGCTTGTCTACTGATCTGGGTCCTCAGGCCCTACTATTCCTAAGTTCTTCTAGATCTTTCTTAGTCTTTTACCTTTGGCCTATGCACACAGTTGACCCATACCATGTGATGACAAAGAAAATAATTTGTTGCATTAACTTTTGTGTTCCCCTCAGCTTGTCATTCCCTGACCCGGCCCCTCCCCGCCACCTTCCCCTTATTTTTCCTGTGATTTTTATCTCTTGGGCCTCTGATCTGGTCTCTAGCAGTCATACGAGGCTCTTCCTGCTTAAATGACCCATTTGGGCTTATTTACCTGGTTTTCCTATTTTGGCCCACCCCATTCAACCCTTAAATCCCAATAGAATGATCCCCTAATATTATTGAACATCATGTGCCTTTCACTACTGCCTTGTCATGTATGTGAGCTATTTAAATATAAAATCAAAGAGCTCTTTCTAAATCCCGTTCAGATTATGGGAGAGCCAACTCTGTGCCCTGTGGGGCACAGACTATCATGTGGGGCATATAACTATCTCCAAATATTCTTTGCTTCAAGAAAAGGTTCAATAAGGCTGAAGCCTGATGGGCAGGTAGGAATATGAGACACTGAGACTCCAGAAACGCATTCTTCCAGTTTCTAAGAGAGTATAAGCCCATCTTCCCATCTTCAGAGAAGCAGGATGGAAGACCAAGCTCTGAACCCTCTCCAGACCTGCACATTCTTCCCCGAAGGACTGCTTTTGGCTCACATCCTTTGTAGGGGCCATTCTTAGCAAGGCCAATGATGAGCTAAATATTCCTAGGCCGCGGTGGAGCAGAATGCTTACATTGCCCTTGATTTCCTTGCCTTTTCTCCCTTTTCTGTTCCCTAGGGGATTTGAAAAGTAATTTTTGTAGCAGTGAGATAAAACTAAGGCCAAACACATACCTTGTTTGGAATTCTGGTTGTGAGATTCTCTGTTTTACCTTTGAAGTTTCTGAGTCTAATCAATTAACTCAGTTTAAAGTAGAAAACCTTGGCCATTCATGGTGTTCACTGAACTTGTCCCTGGGGGATCCCAGTGGACTCTGACAAGGAAGTAGGGAGGAAAGGTCTAGTGGCTTGGTGAGAAGACCTCATCTACAGTTTGGCTATGTACAACAGGAACATAGAGGGACTGGTCTAGCTACTTGCTTTTAGGGAGTAAGTATCTTCGATTTTGGCTCTTCATACAGGTAGTTGCTGGGGCCTGGGGCCATTTGCATTTTCTCACTAGCTATTTAAATAGAACTTCTGTGTGGAAAAGGCTTTAGGTCAGAAGAGCCTGCAGTGTAGTGGATACAAGGTTATCTACTTGACTGTAGCCCATGGGAGTGATGGGGTCTATACATTGCCTAGATAAGGCAATGGGGCATGCAGCATCTGTCTTCATGCCTATGTGCAGGATTGCTATGTGGAAATTTAAAATGAGCATTTCTAGAGATGAATGGTAAGAAAGCATTAGCAAAATATGTCACTATCTAGTCTACTGGAAGATTTAAGAAAGTTGAGTAATACTTCCTTCCATTCGAAAGATGTTCAAAGACTTTTCATGCTTATTAGACTGAATCTCATTACTAACCTTAAAGTTGGTAGGGTAGATATAATACCAACATTTTGGTCAGGAGATCAACATCCAAAAATAGTATTTAATTATCCAAGTTCACAGTATGGAGGTTTTTTGTTTTGAATCTAAACACATTACCTTCTGGTCTCCTCTCCTCTTTTTAAAAAAATTATATCAAAACAGAGGATGTATACTCTTGATAGAACTTTTAGCAAATAAGAGCTAAAAGAGGTTCAGAAGCCATTTTGTTCAGGCTGGTAGCAGGAAGAATGCTATCCCTCTGTTTTCTAAAATTCCTTAAGAAGGTTCCAGTAGAGTCTTGGCTCAGAGAATCTCAGTATTCCATTACTCAAGTGCCAAACTCTACACGTTTTGCTTAGGAGCTTGAAAAGAGTCAGTGTCATCTTAGACATTGTGTGTGTACTGTAGGTGTCAGAACTTCAGGTTAGCCCTACCGTTGTCTGCCCAGAAAGCTGGTTGTCAGATTTCTCTGCCATACCAAGGAGGCAATGGAATTTTCCCAGAGTAATATGAAATAACTAGTTAATCTAAAATCACTAAAAAACCCCTGAACAAATATTAATTATACATTTTCGAAGGAAAAAATATATATCCCCCTAGTGTATGTATATTCTTTGGCCCTTTAAGAATGCAGGCCCATTCACCTAGCATGTACCAACTGGCCGGTAAGTCCAAAAGATAAGCTAAAGAGAATCTGTTATTTCTTGTAAGCAGCCCCTCTTTCCCCTCCTTCCTGACTGACTTCCTTATTCTTATATCTCATGTCTTCTTAGCTCTGAGACTTTGATCATCACTTCTGGCTCTCTGTGTTACATATTTTCATATGGTCTCCCCAGTGTGTGATGCCCACTTCCCGCCTCTCTGGAAAACTCTGACTTGCATGATGGCCCCTACTCTGAATCTCTCCCTACGCCATTCCTCCCCACACCAACTCCTTACCCCTTTTGCTGAAGATGGAGAGAGAGAGTGGAAGCAGGGGTGAGCAGAGAGAAGAAAGAAGGAAACAGTGTCTTATTCCTATGCAGGTTGTATTAAATCTCTCCTCTAGTTAGTTCTCTGTGTGTGGAGATATGATTTGGTGTGTGGAATTTCTGAACATGTAATAATGAGCCACAACGCATTAGACTCTCCCAGCCTTATCTCTGGGAAATGTTACCAGTACTTTTTAAACATTTAAATAAATGTTTTATTTAAATATTTCCAGAATTAAATCTTTAAGAAATGTCCCTGCAAATTTTGGAAGTGTTTCAAATAGAAAAAGCATTGCAGGCCTGCAGTCTTGAGGGGCACTGCATCACATTATCTTTATTAGCTTCCAATTGGCAAGAGAGTTGCAGTAAATGTGTCTTTAACAAAGAACTGCCTCCCTAGAGCAAGTCCAAGTTGATAAAACTGATTTGTAAGATGTTAAAAAGCAAGGGAAACAAATACATTAAAAAGGGGGTGGGGAACTCTAGGAGAGCAAATACAGGTATTTAGAAAAGACTTTACTTTGGCAGGCTTCAATAGTATGAAAGAAAAATACTGAATATGAAACTATATATATTGAAGAGTAACAAGGCAACAGAGCGACAAAAACTTAATAATCACAGGATTCTGGTTAAAGAAGAATGAAAACAATGTTAACTACTGGAATAATTTTGCAGAATGGACATGTTTGGGAGTGCTGGTGGGAGGTGAGCTCGCTCGGAAAAGAAGAGACACTACTGAATATTACGTTTGAACTAAAAGTCAGAATACCTGTATTCTAGCCTCAGTTCCTACCTTTACTGGCACTTTGGTGCTGTCTTTTCTTTTTTCCCCAAGGCTAAGTTTCCTCATCTACAAAATAAAGGCCTAAGACAAGATGATTACTAAAAGTTCTTTAAATACTAACGCAGCTTTATGAATTCTTATGTTTTCAGATTTACTTTTTCTGTTTATTTTCTCCACTTATAAGATATTCTATGTGTATCGATACATTCTTCTCAAATGAGTCGTATTTGTTTCTCTGAATTTTATAATTGGACAACTAAGGCCAAGAAAATAAGAAGAAAGGTTTCACTTTGTTTAGTTTTACTTCTGGAAATATGGGGGGAAATGGTGGGAGTAGTATAAAACCCCATATTTAGGAAGAAACCAGTAAACAGTATACAACCTTGAACAAGTGTTATATTTATGACAACAAACCTCTGCAAAACTCTGCCTCCACTGCACACTGAAATAGCATGGAAAACCTTAGCTGTCAGCACCAGGACATTTTAATTAGACTATAATGGCTACAGGGATTCCTTAGTAAGACCGAGCTTAGGTTTGTTGCAGCTGCCAGCGAAGTGCCAAACTCCTTGCTCTCACCCCATCGGTAGTTTCTGTACATAACCAGGCAGTCAGGAACTCAGGTGGCTGGATGTGACTTGTCAGTGTGAGTCTCCAGCCCTTGGCTCTCATTCTTATTCAGTCCGGTAAAGCTGGAACCACCAGAGACCATTTTTACTATGTTACTCTTTCTTAATTTTCAATCTGTGCACAAGGCTTGAGGCACAGACTACATATATAACTCGATGCCAGCGGACACATACCAGTGTCAAATACAGTCAATATTCTTAAGATTCCACCCCTCCCCGCCACGACCAGTACACAACTCTAGCTTACATCGAATACAAAAATGACAGCTCCTAAAATTAACAAGGCATCTGGGCGCCCTTCACAAACCAATGCAACTGTATCACTGAGAGGGATGCAGATACATTTGTCTGAAGAATCAGACAAATACATTGTTAGGGTAGAATATTTTAAAAATAATAGGTGCTCCGGACAAAGCCAGCATTTTGAGCAAAGGCAAAAGCAAAGAGTACACGCAAGGAATCGTGAATAGTTAAGCTGGGTAACTGGCAGGCAGCAGTGAAAGAAGGGATGTTAGCTGCCATCATTTTGTGGAAGGTCTTTCTTACTGTAAGGGAAATTTGAACGTACACTGGAAAACAAGAGGAAGTCCTGGACAATTTTGAGATGCCTTGTTGGGTTGGATTGGATTGGATTAGGAAGAATCTTACAGAAACTGTTTGGGATAGTTTTCATCGGGAGCGAGAAGGAACGTGGGGATGCTGGGTAGGAGGCGACTGCGGAGATCTTAGCAACAGGACATAAGCGTCTCAGACACAAGGACAAGGGAGAGAATAGCATCTTTGAGGAATACAGCTCTTTAAAAATAGATAACAATTCATGGAAGCCAGTACCTCAGAATGGTGTAGAGCAGAGGACAAGAAGGATGAATAGGAAAAATGAGATTTCTCATGTGGGAACTAAGCTCTGATTTTTTTATGAAAGTGGCATTTGGTAACATAAGAGAGTTTACACCCTCCTCCCTCTTCATCATCCAACAGTACTCTGGGTTCTAGTAGAGTTGTAACTGGATGATGGCAGCCCACATCCTAAACTACATTCTCAATCCTTTCCTCTTTTGGAAAGGTGATTGAGTCATTTGTAAGAATGAGTCAGTCTTACAGTAAATAAAAAATTTTGGTCCATATTCTAGCCCCTAGAATCTTTTAATCTGACACTCACTGCCATAACCTCACACTTGTCTTAGCCATTAGTATCAGTTCTGAGGTAATAAGGTTTTTGATAAGGGTCACGGCTGTCATGGATATTTAACCCAGTGACACAAACCTATCTTTTTCATAAATAACATGGAAATGAACAAAGGCAGCAAGGGGAGCTTGATGAATTCTATGATGACCGAGAAAGGAGAATTAACTTTATTTTTATTAAGTTTGTGCTATGTGCCCAATGCCGCCAGGAACTGTGTGGGATATATACTAGCGGGCCTCAAAAAAACTCATAATCTAATCTAGTTGGGGAGATAGGGTTGGAATATGAATTGATATATTCTATTTAGTGAGTAATGTGGCAATATTTATGCAAATGTGCACATTCACTGAGCCTATGACTCTCTTTCCAAACATCTGTCCTAAGGAAGTAATCAGGAATTTATAAAAAAATTTAGCCACAAGGATATTCATTTAAATATTATTTATAATAGCAAACCACTGGAAACATCCTAAATGATATACAAAAATAGGGCACTGATAAAAATATACAATGACCTTTTCAATGACCTACAGCCAATATAATTATGTTATAGATGACTGTTTGATGAAATGGGAAAAGGCTTACAGTACAATGTTAAATGAGAAAAGCAAAGCTATAAAACAGTATGTGCAGAAGGATCTCACTTTTGTAAAGAAAAATATGTAATTTTAAGCATATAGAATGTTATAAACAAAGACCTTAAACTATGAACACAGGTTATCTCAGAGAACTATAGGATTGAGATATACTTTTTCCTTCATTTTTCCATGTTCTATAAAGTATTTATAATGAATATTTATCTGTAACATGTATAAGGTCACATAAATAAATATTAATTTCAGTTAAAATTTGAGAAGACCATATGAGAACAAATACCTAGCTAAGTGTTAACAAATGCCAATGAAGATCTTAATTGGGGCAAAGGGCACAACAGATGTTTGCAGTGCCAGATGGGTTTTCCAAAAGCAACTGCCACTGAGTCTCAGGGTCGCAGAACGGGCAGTCTGACTTGGCCAGGTGTGGTTCTCCTCAAAATCCCGGCTTCCAGTTCCATATGCAGAGACAGTAACTGGCAGCACTTTGTAGTCATACGAGCTGCTGTCCTCTGTCCCCTCAGCCTGGCATGGGGGGAAGTGAGTGGGAGAAGGTGTGGGAGTGCTGAGTGCCCAGGGAAAAGCCAGGGGCACCAGTCATGGTGAAGTCCCTGCCTGTCTGGGCCTGGCTTGTTCATCAAGTTTCGTAAGCTATATCACTAGGCTTATTATATTTAAAGCACCAGAGGAGATTGTATTCAGGGAGACTTTCATGTTGATTTTTGAAAAGCAGCTCTTAAAAAGCTCCAGCTAGTAATGCACTGTCTCTTCACCTTATCTTGATGTAATGCTCCAATCAGGGTAGCAAATACAAATATGGACACTGAGTGGCCGTCTTCATTAGCCTGCTTCTCTGAGATGGTTAGGACTGGTCCTAAGTAGTGTGAAGCCCTGGGGCAAACTATCCCTTCTTCACCCAAGATATTGATTCAAGTGAAAATCAGTCCACCTGGAAATGCAACCAAAGTCCCAAAAAAGCAACCACCCCAAGGAGATCAGTGCTGAGGGCAGCAGGGAGTCATCCTACCGCTCTGTAGCAGGGATGTTGAAAGGTTTCAGGGATAATCATAACTGTTAGAATCATTCTCCTTCTTTCAACCTTCTAATCATCACCCACCCAAATCAGAAAGAAATCTGAAACACCTTCCAAGGCCCACACAACTCCCTAATTTGGACTAATTCCTACCTTCTCTCTTTTGTTCATCAAGCTTCTTTCTGTTCCAGCAATAGTCCAACACTTTTCCCACCTCAGGGCACTGGCACTAGTGATTTCCTGTGCCTTGGCTTCTTCCTATACTTTGTCCTTTGATGTATGTCTATTTCACTGTAGATATTTTTTTCCATGATCTCATTGCCTCCCCCACCTTAAAGCATAAGCTCTAAGAGTGCAATGACTGTGTGCATTTGACCTGTTTTGGATCTGCCCAGGCACTTACCAAGTCTATAGTACACTGGATGCTGATAATGGGGGCTACTGACCAATCCTCTTTCAAGAAAACTGATTTTAGGCATGGCCCTCACTTCAGCAGCCTACAGAGTACCCCTGTTGGATATACTGATTTATCAGTACAGACAGAGCAGGGCTGCTCTTCACACTTGACTTGGAATATTTATACCCATAGGCATAATTTTTCAGTGCACTGTGCCATGATAATTGTTTTTGGGCTGCTTACTGCCAAGACTTTAGTTTTAGCAAAAGCATTAGGCACGCAACAGAAAAAAGAATGAGAACATTAGGCCCCTGAAAATAAAGTTATTAGAATGGAAGGCATAAAGGGAATGAAACCTCTTATTGAGGCTAACACAAAGTGACTCTGGAAGCTATTTCAAGTGAACATCATCACAGGAACAACTGTAGCAAATTGCAATACCAACAAAACGCTAACGCTAGGTATTTTTACCATTATCCACTGTGAAAAATTTTTTCTCTCTGCAGAATAAGGCAAATGATAGACAAGTCAAAGCTCAAATATTTTTCCTGAAGTTGGGCTCTTGACAACTATGTAGCTGCCAAGAATGAGATTATCCTTTGAAATAGATACTATTCTGAAATTGATACTTTCAGATGCCAACTGTATAATCCTGGGACTTCTGTGTTATTTACACGCCCCTGGCACCAAGGAATCGATACTTAGAATACTATTGTTGTTGCTCCTGAATAAGGCATAGTCACATTTATGGTCTTTGGATGTGGATAGTGACGGACTTTTAAAATATGCCTGCCTGAGCTAGGGGCTATGGTCTTGAAATAATCATTTCCTTCATTTCTATGTGAACTTTGGTCTCATTACCAACATGATCTAATCAAACAAATGCGCATACATAGTCAAAACCAGGCTTAAGATTCTCCAGTTTGGTTTTCTAAACTAAACTTGTCTTGTTTTATTTTGTTTTAAAATGTGTGTGTGTGTGTGTGTGTGTGTGTGTGTGTGTGTGTATGCGTATATGCATTAAGGCTGAAGTTTTCAAATATTTGTAGGATAAATAAAATTTATCCTACAAATACATATATGAGTCCCAATTATATATATATTATATATAAGTAACATATATGTATATATGCACATATATACATATATATGTATAATAATTGCCTAGTTGGCAAGTCCTCTTGTGTATTTATGAGGCACCTCCAAAGTCAAATTCATATTCCCCCATACACATTCTATTGCAAATAACACCATTACCACCACTGCTACTCCCATTATTGACCATCATAACTCCAGAGATATACTATTGTTTCCATCCCTGAGTAGGTAATTTGCCCAGAGTCATACAGACATTGATAGAGCCAGGATGTGGACACACACAGAGTTATTCAGGGCCCATCTCCTTCCTCAGTTAATGGCTTTAGCACTCGTTGAATTACTTAAATCAAAATTGTGATGTCATCCTTTATACTGCCATCGACTTTGCACATCCCCTCCAAAACCAATGTGGCTACATGCCTTATCAATCTCTTAAATTCCTCTGGAATCCATTAACTTCTTTCTACCACCGCTATTAAATCTCTCCCCTTAACTACCATCAACTCCGACCTAGGCAATTACTGTAAAAGTCTTTAACTAGTCCCTCAGATGGACCTTGTTTCAAGGTATCAGCAACAAAAAGATCATGTGAACAATGAAATCATGTGGCAGTATTTGGTCAGGAGGTGGTCATCCAGATAATCTAAAATACGTGTATTTTTTAAAATTAGACTATCACTGTGAACAATTTCAAAACACTTTCTCAAGTCCCAAGGAGATCGGTGAGCCCCCAGTGGCCAACCCAACCCAAACTCATTCTTAGAATGGCAGCTTCCAAGTCATTCTCAGGGAATCATTCTCTGACCCTCAGAAAACACTGTATCCTCAAGTAGCCAATAAATACATTTTCTTAGTACTCACTATTGTAACTGCGTGATTGATGTCTGCCTCCTGAGACTGAAAGCTTCATAAGGGCAACATCTGAAATGTTTGCCTTTTCATTAATGGTCTCATAAGTTTTCAAATATTTGTAGGATAGAATTCTTCTGTAATTAAAATGGCTTCAATATTTTCTCATTCTGAAGATAATATATAGCATGAAGAAATTTCAGGCTATTCAAAAAAAGTTAGTAAGGTAAAATCAATTCCTTTCCATTTTTCTTTAAATAATGCTTGATCCAAATTTATTTTCACCTGCTAAAAACCAATTCTGTATGAAATGCTGTTTAAATAATGTGTATATAATTGAAAATCCATGGGACTTTCCCCTCATTAGGCACCAAATATGCTTAAATTCTGGAAAAGGACACAACATGGATCTTTCCTTCACTCTTTTATGCCATATTGGACTTTTAAAAATCAGGTCTTAATTTGACCTGGAGAGTTTACAGCACATTCCTCTAAATTATGGCTCTTCCAGACTCATCTCTTCTCCCATATTCCTTCCCATCCTCTTCATTCCTTGCTAGACAGAGGAATCAGTTGCATTATATAATACAAAGTTGAGGATTCAACTGTTTGTGCTTAGCAAAAATAAAAAAGCATGGAATAATAAGAACAAAAGAAAAAATAACGTGGGGGAGTCCGACAGCTATTTTCTTAACTTGCTTGGAGAGCCTCAGTTTTAACCTTACTTGACTTTCATAGTGAAACCGTCTTGTTACATGCATGGTTAATTTAGGGATATATATATATACTCAATATATATACTCAATTTTTTACCGTATGACCTAACCTTATAATCTATCCTTTAAGTAACATTCTATTCCATTTCATATTTTGCTTTTCCCTCTTTGCTTTTTCTCATGGTGTTACCTTAGGATGGCCTGTCCTTCCTCTCATTTACTACCTATTCATTCCTCAAGGCCCAGCTCAATTATTACTTCCCCAGTGAAACCATCCTTGTGTCCCTGATCAAAATTAGTTAAAACTTCTACTGTATCCTCACTGCAAAACTGTGTACCTCTGTCGACTACTTCTGGCTACCCTACTAGTCTGTGGGTAGACTAGTTGTCCATTGTCAGAAATGAATTGCAAGCTCCTTGGGGGAAGAGAGAGCACATGTATTTTTGTATCTCTGGTGGTTAACCCTGAGCCTGAGTAAGCTTTTGATAATTTATACCTAGTAAAACAAATACAAAAACAAAAACAAAACAAAAAAACAAAAAACAAAAAAATAGACCCTCATGAAATTTTCTTTAATCTATAGCCTATTAAAACATCTGTGATGCAAATTCTAAATTATAATGTTCTGTTCTATTCTTACTTCAAAGTCTATCCCTCAATGGATTCATTTTAATATATTCAAGTTGCGTTCTGAGGAACAATAGTGAACCTTAAGCTAGAATTTAAAACTTTCTGAAGTTCTAAACTTCCATAGTCTTAGCAAAGCACAGCTATCACAATGTTAAAATGACAATGATATAAAAAAGGACAATTTTGATGCATCACAAGAAACAAAAAGTAGCTATTTTCTGTTTGGTTCCTGATAAATTGTCTTTGTTTATTGTCTAAAATCACTACCACCTGTCACTTAAATTTTTCATACCATCTGTCGCCATTCCATGGCAGAGCAAAACTGATTCACACTTCTTGTTGGTCAGCTATCATGAACTCTGTGCAAATAAATGTGAGCAGAAAGCAAAGCTTTGACGTTCATACCCAACTTTATCTTTCATAGAAAGAATCCTATCTTAAGTCAAACAATTCGTAATATGAGTCTCCCATCCTGTCTGTAAAATAGGACTAAATTTCACAATTTGGTTTTTAACTTCTACTACTGAAAATTTCAAATGCTCACATGAGAGGAAAGAAAATAGTTTAATGACCCCTCTACCTCAATACACACTCATCTACACCTTCAACAGTGATAGGCTCATGGTCAGTGTGTTTTAATCTACTTCTCCCTCCCCCGCCTATCTTATTTTGAAACTAACAAACTAACCCATGACACCATACGACTTAATCTACAAATATTTCAAACTGTTTTTAAAAACCTAACCACAATGCTATATCATACATGTTAATAATAATTCACATTACACGTTGAGCTCATTTTGTTCCTGTTGTAGAAATGGGTCTTACTAAATATTTCCCTGTTAACAGCTCAAAAGCTTGATATAAACTGTACACAGGTTGGCCAATTATTATATGCTACTTCTAAGGCAAAGAAAAACAATTCATTCCCTGAATGCTATTTAATATTTAATTCAATTTTTGGAAACAGGTTGCACAGTATATTCCTTTGTGTACGTATAAGGTAAAGAACAAAGTCATTGGTACTCACACCACCATATCAAGCTCAACAGCTGTGTTCTTTCCAATCTTGCCTAGTGTCATAAACAGATAATTTCATGCTGGATTTCAACTGTACGTATGAAAAATTGATTTAGACACTGTAACCATTCATTGTATAATCTCATATCTCCTCTAATAAATTGCCTATGAATATTGGTATTAAAGAATCTAAAGAGGTAGGTAGTTCTTTTTAAAACATCTAAATGCCATATCTTTCAAATGGTCGCTGCAGAATTTTTTCCTTACACAGTAGAGAAAAAGGACATTGATGAGATGAAATGTCTTTCTGTGAGCCTAATGTTGAGTTTTTCATTGTTGGTAGTCAGTCTCTCCTGGGAGGCTCTTAATTGAATCAATCTTGAAAGGTTTTCATTGTGCTTTTCCTCAGACCCGCTTATGGATTGCTGACGCATTCATAGTGAGTACAACTCTAATGGAAGATGCTGTCATCCCATTATTCAGTCTGGTCTCTGTCACAATTGCTCTTGCCTCTTAAGAGGCTGGCATTCTGTCAGGTCGAGAAGAGGTCAAGGTAGACAGATGCAGGAAGCAATTGCTCTTCAAAGGGTACAGAGAAACAGTGGTAGAAAGACATGGTACAGTCACCAATTAATCCTTTCAACACAAATTCTAGACTAATTCCCCCAAGCTGAGAGTCAGATCCCCATATTTACCCAACAAGGACCAGAAGTAAGGTAAGCATGAGAGAATTCTGTGACAGTTCCTGAGGACAAGATAGGATGAAAGTAAAGGAACTTATGGGTGGGTTATGCACTAGTGACATGGCCTTCTTGTTGCCACCTGCTTGCCAGAGTTGTCTTTACACGTATACCATCCAAATCTGAATACCTAAAAGGAAAATGCTAGCTATCAAGAGATAATTCTTGTATCTAACTCAGGGGTCGCTGACCCCTGAGCCGCTACCAGTCCGTGGCCTGTTAGGAACGGGGTTGCACAGCAGGAGGTGAGCGACTGGGGAGTGAGTAAAGCTTCATCTGTATTTGCAGTCACTTCCCAGGCTAGCATCACCACCTCAGTTCCACCTCAGATCATCATCAGGCAGTAGATTCTCGGAAGAGCACCGGTCCCTGCTGCCAGAAAGGTTGGAGACTGCTGCTCTGACTAAATGCTGCAGCTGAATTACTTGTCAATTTCCCTGTTCTTTTTCAAATAGACTTTTTCTTGACTTAAGACTTATTCCCTCGAAGAGTCCTCTTTGCCTCAGTACCTTCATCTAAAGCCTGCCTGTGTCTGATAATGTCTTCTTCTACACATTTTCAAATGAGCTAGAAACAGTGCTACATAATGCTTTAAATCTCTCAAGGCACTTTTATGTGCATTCTCATTTGATATACACAGACTCTGCCAAGGAAGGCTTTATTACACTTGCATACAGTGAAGGTAGAAAAGTAGGGAGAAGAGTGGTGATTTGATCAAGTTCACTAAAAATAAATTAGTATTAAAATGAAAATTTGAACAGGATTCTTAATTCCTAGTCCACCATGATTTCCACATTACTTCATTTAAAAGGCTATTTTGAAGAACAATCAGCCTATGACTGTTGGGAAATAGCTTTCCAGTATCTTTGAATGATGTGAGTTCAATGACTATATATACATTCTATATATTTGGTATTATTCTATGATATTTGGCATTATACTATGACATTCTATACATACATTCTACATGTTTGTCATTATCTGCATTCAGTTGGGAGTAATAGTTTTAGTAACTGACAAAGTAGTTTAAGAGAACAATAATTAACACACACACACACACAACTTTTATTTATCAATTTTTTGTTTGTTTGTTTTTGATGCAGGGCCAAAGGTTTTCCTTTTAAATATAGGTTCTCTGGTTGACCTTTCTTACATATATCATTCTCAAAATGCAGTCTACAAATTCCACTTTGGGCTTTTTAAAGAGGAGCAAAAATTTAAAGCCACTTGGAAGCAATCTGAGTATAGATGGTATCTGTAATTTTATAATTTTTGTCCCAGTGTTTTACAGTTGTTCTCATCTACACTTAATTCAACAGTATATTTTTTAGGGACATTTTAGTTTTTACTTAATTTGTATAGTTTCAGAATAAGCCATTTTGATTTTACACTTATATGTTAATGTGTTAATATTTTATTATATTGAACAATAAACCGCACATATGACTAGTATAAAGGGTTTGCAGACAATTATTTGACTCTTGGGAGGCATGCAACTCCACCACTGGGAGAAGTTCTCAGGCATCCTACAGAGTGGCGGGTACATCATGAGCTGTTGAATGCCACGGGTATGCTCTACTGGGGAAAAGGAGAGTGAGTGTCTATTCACTGACGGGAGAAGGACAGGTAAGCAGAACAGAAGATGGCTAGGTGTTTCTGTTTTGTCTTTTCCTGAGAAGCAGGTTAGCTTGGCAGAGAGAACATTTAACAAGAAGACTGTCAGAGCTCTGGCTCTGAATCTGAGAGACTTTGGGAAGTCAGTTAACTTTATGTGGGACTCAGTTTTCTCCTTAGAAAGTTATGAAAATGGACCAGGTAAGTGGTTTCCTAGACCACGGGAATGGAAAGGATTCTTCGGCCTGGGCTTGGCCCAGCGGAAAACCACGCTTGGACTGATTGTCAACTTCTGCTGAAACTAATAACTAGCTAAATGGAAAGCATATAGCTAAACTGAAGTCTGCCTTTCCTCAGTTGTAGGGAGAAAAATTCTCATGCTTTCTATAAACCTTTGCTATTTACTAAAATTAAAATTAGGAAAATACAAGGAAATTGTTATTCATGCTTCATTTGAGAGCTTGTTTTTATCCTAGGTAAATGTATTGAAGGTTGTGATTATCTGTAGTCTATGGATTATAAAGCCACTCTGTACTAGGAAAATCATTCAAAATTGGAATGACAGCATTTAAAAAACAATATCTCACAGTATTCTACAAAGAACATCAATATTCCTAGGTCTTCATCCTCAAACAATTTTGAGAACCACTGGTTGAGAACAGTGGTTCTCAACTGGGGCCAATTTTTTCCTAGAAAACATCTGCTAATGAGTGGAGACATTTTTGGTTTTTATAATTAGTGTGTATGTGTGTTACTGGTATCTGGTGGATAGATGTCAAGAATGCTGCAAAATATCACATAATAAACAGGACAGTTCCATGACAAAGAATTATCTGGCTTACATACTAAGAGTAGTAAAGGTAGAAACTCTGCTTCAGAGTTATGTTTATGAATTATGTGAATACCCTGATCGAACACCCATAAGTGAATGCGTTAAAATAATTCTGATGAATTTTAATACCTACTTCCAGATTTATTTTCAGAAAGCATAGGGAAAAAAAGGACCTCGCAGAATTTAAACATACATCTACCTCTCCATTTGTTTTTATTACTTCTCCATTCAGTTTTTTGAGCATAAGCTGAATGAAAAAGCACCTGAATTACTACAGTACAATGCCTACTTTCAGTTTATAGAACAGCTCAAGTCATCAGCTAAGGTGCTCCAAGTATCATCTATTTTCCATGGCAAACAACCTCTATGCTTTTCTCATCTCTGATTATGTTGTCATCCATGTGGGTGGGAGTATGAGCCATGCCTGTCACCTTGGTCTATATTCCCAACAGTCACCTATGATTGCCCAAATTGATGTATCTGCCCTGGCACCATGGCCAGCATATAGTAGGAGGGTGACACATGCTTATGATGTTCTTTGATATATGGGGTGATAGTAAGTGATCAGTAGAAAATCAATACATTTAGCCTTCCTATACCTCCTTTCCTTTTATTCTGAGCTATGTCAGCTTAGAAAATTACTCAAGTGCTATTGGTGAGAAGGTCCCACTAGCATTTCACATTCTGCACTCAGAAACCCTTTTAGTCTAAGGATCATGCTCTTAAGAGGCCTGAAGCAGACTGATTATAAATGTTTCACATTCAATCTAAATAGAAGAAACAGATTAGGGCATCACCCCCATCCCAACACAACTCAGGAGCAAACTGTTCTTATATAAACTTTTAGAAAACAAAATGACTATGGTGAATACAATAATTCATAGGCTAAATCTACCATAACTTCAATAGAATTAGTTACTGACTTTATATACTTTTTTGGGAGGTGGTGGAGAGGGAATGGAGGAGAAGTCTGTTATAAGCGTTAGATGAAATGAAGTTGCAGTAACACTGATAGCTGTGAATGAGCCAGGCACAGAGCTAAACAGTCCCATATTGACTGAACAAGCAAAGGGCTGTACTGTTCAATTGAGGAGGGGCGAACCATATAGATCAGTCTTGTCAACGTAAAGAACATATGCTCAGTAAAGAACTGGTCTGAATACAATGAAAGTGTTTAAATGTTTTGATTTATGGCTGACTGATTTTTAATTTTTAACTCATGAGCCTAATTTTTATTTTTAAAGATTGTTCCACTTGAAGCTTAAGGAGCTGAAACTCTCCAGCATCGTTTGCCAGGATACTGATTATGTATAAGTGGGAGAATTTTTTTTATCAACAATAAATGTCTTGCACTGTGAAAAGAGCAGCCTGACTCCCACATTCATTTAGCAGCAGGAGGCACGAAGTGAATTTGGACCTTTTGAATTATTCCTGAAATGTGGTGCAGATGCATATAGATAGATCACTAAATATAAAGCTAATTGCTTCTTTTGTTTCTGTTCCACCACTAAGCAACTTTTAAAACCAAACTATATAGGATGAGTTCTTTATCTTTACTGTTCTTCAGAATAAAATTAAGTTGAAAGCAAAGAGCAATGGATGTTCTCAAAATACAATAGGATGAACCCTGTTGATTACTGAAATTTGAGATGCTGCCATTTTATGTGTGTGGGTCCTTTGCTCCTGAAGGATTTGTTCATTTGAATGGTGCAGTATTAGCTTCCTATTTATAGTGGCATAAGTTATACCAAGGAGGTATGCTGCTCAGATCTCCCTTCAAGAAAGTACTCACCATTCAGCTGTGATGAGAGCAGGTAGGTGGCAGTCTCCAGAGGCTAAGCCTTCAGAATCTGCCACAGTGTTTGAGCTGAGGCTTGGGCAACTCTCAGCCGTGACTGAACACGCCAGAATAATAGGGGCTGCCCATTTCTGCCCGACCCAGGATTCCTCTAACAAGTAATCATTGCTCTACAGATCCCTTTTGGGCTGACCAAGACATTCAGGTCTACATCACTATCTGAAACTCCACCTGCCCAACTCCTGCTTCCTCCCCTTTATCTTTGAACAGACTCACCACCTAACTCAGCATCTGCTTCTCAGGGGACCAGACTGATACACATCATTTAGATGTTGCTACCAAAATGGGAAGAGTAAAATATTCTATTTGAGGCAAGGGCCTGTGAGCTGTAACATTTCCTGGAGACCCTGACCATTAATAGTAACATATACTGGGTTGTGATTGCCCAAATTTGGTATATTCACCCTGGATGGGCTGTTGCAAAACACTCCTGCTGTCCCTGGGACCCAAACCATTAACCAACACCATTTCCTGGAACTCTTAGGGTTAGTAAAGCACATGTCTAGTGAGAATTCCAAAAATGGATTAGCTTTATTCTCTTTCAGGCAATGTAGACATTGGTTAGAAAAAGACTTTCATCTGAACAGCAGGATAGACTGCCTTGAAAGATATTAAGTGCTGCTTTCCCATGAGATTTTGGGGATTAAGCTGATTAAAAGAAAATCACTAATATGAAAGTGAATCTATGTAAACTCACTAATTTAAACCTCTTGGTTATTTTTAAATTATGCTTTCCAGTTGTTCTGCTTCCACAGACAGACAAAGTAAGCATCTCTTAAATTTGAGTAAAAGTATTTCCCCACTCCAAGCACTTCTATGCCTGCTGAAAAAAAGATAAGAATCTATTAATCTCTTCAAAATAGGAGGAGAATGGAAGAAACTTCGTTTTCTTCTGAGATAAGACTGAAAACACAAGGTAAACTCAGAAAGATAAAAAAAAAAAAAATAAACCATGAAGAAAATATAAAAGCTCCAAATACTGGATTCCTGGCCCATCCTGGGAATCTCTAAACTTCCTCCATGGGTTGAATCCATGGCCAATTATGTTAGCAGAGTCCCTGATCACACACAGGCTCCCTTTACTCCCTTGGGTGGAGGTTGGCCTTTAATGCCACAGCAATCCCTTCTGGCTCAAGCCCTACTCATTTGCTTTTTTCTTCTATTCCCAGGTTATACTGACTGGATTTAGAAGGTGAAAAATATACTATAACCACTTTAAATTCTGAATACAAGAAGTTCTCTTAATCAAAGGAAAGTTGCCACCAAGAAAAAGCCATTTTAAGTGAATCCATGTAAAATGGATATAAATTTCATAGAAAATAGTGAATAAAAGGGTCAATCAAGACTTTTATTTTGAAAATGAGATAAAATTCAGAAAAATAAACTTATTTTATCTTCCATTTAACCAAATTTAGGTTATAATTGCACTATATTCTAATCCTTAGAGCTAAAAATAAATAAAGTATTGATTGGGAGGGTTATGCAGTTATCTTCAAAATTGAGTGCTATAGTATATGACAATTTTAAGAAAGATGCAAGAACACATGAGGGCTTCAACATTTTCCCAAGGTCCCTCATAATTCTTTGAAATTCATATCTTTCTTTTTTGTAGTAACTATCATGTCACCATCATTGTTGATTTTTCTCTTTTTGATTGTTAAATACTCTGCCAATTCTTCCTTTGGCAGTGTCTGGTATGTTTTGAGCAAAGCTCCAACATCACATTCATTGACCCTTATAAAATCACGTATATTGTGCATCATGTACAATTTCCTTTGTAACTGACTTGCATTGCTTTGGCCCTCTTCTTTCATCTCACTAGACTGGTGAGGAAGGCACTAATGGCAGGAAAGAGGAATATTTGAGAGGTCATTAATCTTTTAAGTAGTTAATTCATTACTAATACTTTCTTAGAATGATGAATGTCTCTTTCTTGTATAACCTTCTAATTGCTGGAAACCAGCTAATGAAATCCCAGGTAGGCAGGACCTTTGGTATTAAACTTCAGTTGGTCCTTGAAGCTGTTGCACATTCTTTCAGACCTAAGGTATTAAACTAGAAAATTTTAAATCTGAGCCCTTAAGAGATAATGAGTGATCCTAAAGAGCCAAGACTAAGGCCAAAGTTAGTCTCATCCATGGCTTTATTCTCCAGACTACACTGTCTTATCGATCGATCCTCTGTGCACGATGTATTAAAGCGGAGAACACCAGGAAAGAAATGACTATGATTAAAACTGTGGCTTTGGACAAGTCCCTTAACTCTTTTGGGTTTCAGTTTTCTCTGTGGTCTTATATAGCATGAAATAGTTAAGACTACTGGTTTGGGGCCTCAGGGCCTCAGGAGAATTTTGCTTTTACTCATTCAGAGAGCAGATATATCATTTTGGGTGGTCACAACACATGAACTGCATCTTTGGTATTGAATGGTTAAGGTCACCAGGAAGTGACTGCAGTTCACTGACCATTAGTTCAAATTGCAATGAGGTCCTGTCATAGCTCTGTTCTCATTCCTCAGAATCCCTCACCCAAATCCCAATGTAGTTCCCACATCTTGTCAGGTATGCAGTTGTCTTGTTCAGACAATTATATACCATCAGTTATACCTTTCTATCATGTGCACACCCCTTTCCATTGCAGTCTTTCATTCTCTCTTTTTCCTTGTCTCACGCTTCAAAATGACAAGTTTTCTACTTTTAGAAGGCTGTCCTTCCATCTGGCCATTAATCCTCCAGGATTCTGCTTGTTCATTTTCTCTTCTCTATTCTTTTTCTTTCTTTCTTTCTTTCTTTCTTTCTTTCTTTCTTTCTTTCTTTCTTTCTTTCTTTCTTTCTTTCTTTCTTTCTTTTCCTTCCTTCCTTCCTTCCTTCCTTCCTTCCTTCCTTCCTTCCTTCCTTCCTTCCTTCCTTCCTTCCTTCCTTCCTTCCTTCTTTCCTTCCTTCCTTCCTTCCTTCTTTCCTTCCTTTTTCTTTTCTTTTCTTTTCTTTTTCCTTTCCTTTCCTTTCCTTTCCTTTCCTTTCCTTTCCTTTCCTTTCCTTTCCTTTCCTTTCCTTTCCTTTCCTTTTTCTTTTCTTACCATGATGTATCATCAATCTCTTCCTTTACACAGACTCAAAGAATCATGGGTACCTGAGAGGTCATCTAACTGGAACCAACACTTGACTCCTTCCTTCACTTCCCTGAAAAGAAGGAGTCCCTTACTTAATTTATGGGTACCTCACTAACTCCTGGCAAGTACTTTTTCCTCTGTTTCTAAAGATAGATGCAGATGTCCAGTATCACATAAAAATATTCATTTGATACTGTAACCAATCTGATAATTATTTTATTTCTCTTTCCATACACTGCAAACTTAAAAAAAAAAAGTTGTCTATGTCCATTACCTTTTCTTGTCCCGCTACCCACTTGTTCCCTACTCAGAATCCCTTGTGGGGATCACTCTACAAAAATTTCTCATTCACCTACTTACTTGTAACTGTAAAATCGTGGAATCAAGAAATTTTAGAGCCAGAAGATACCTTTGATATTTCTTCCAATTTTCTCATTTTACAGATGAAAAAGGGCATACATACAATTTCACATGACTAGTGGTCTCATTTGTCTCAATCTGCCTTGTAGTATTTGATATTGTAGCCTCCTTTCTTTTTATATCAATTAAAATACATAAACTACTGTCAATGATTTTTTTTTCTGATTAGTTCAAAGACAAGGCCTGAGAAACCTTCCTGAGGACAAACCACATTAGTCATGACACAAGACTATCACATGTATTTGTTTCCATTCAAATGCATTATCGAGAACTCTATTACCCTTTACCTCCCCCTCCACCATTACCATGTTTCAATTTATTTTAAAGCTGTTTTCATAATCATTAAAGGCTTTTGTTATTGCTGGAAAGATTCAATACAAATGTACTTAGCCTTCCTGTGCTGGAGTTGAGCGGCTTATACCCTAGAAAATATAACATTATATATTGCCATTCGACTATTAGATATTCATTTGGTTGAATGACTACTCCAGTATCTAACATACCTTATTGTCAAACAATTTCTCCCTTCTCCAAAAGCAAAAGTGCATCATTTTTACTGCCAAGGAGTTCTCAGATGTAGAAACAATAAAGAGCAGCATGTGTTACTGCACACTAGATCGGGGACAGGGTGTTAATATGATGAATAAAAACTAGCCTCTCCTCCTCTTTGCACAGAGGAAAACAGTCTGGATTTGTTCTCAAGTGGTTTGGAAATCTACTGGCTATTTTTCAAGGTTCTCAAGATACTGGCCAGAAAAGCATATCTTAAGCACTGTTAGAAATGATAGTGTGTATGTTTTAGACCTGTTTGTAGCATCAAGACTTTCCAGGTACAAAGTGTCAGCAAAATACAATTTTAATGAAACTGTCAGGTTTTCATGTAAATGCAATGGAATTGCCTTACCAGAAATCTCAAAGCCGTTAAGGCCAATTCATGTGGAAAATATACCATTCAATCTGATTCCTTTTATTCCTTCTGCAGCAGGCAGAAATCAATAGTCTCACCACTTTTTAATTACTAAAAAGAAAAGCCCCAGGAACTCATGGAAGCAGCTGTGTGATATTTATTTGATGTTGATAAGAGTGAGCAAAAGTTTCACTATGTGAAATATATAATCATCTATAAAATCTGTACATTTACTTAAGATATATTTATATCTATAAATATATTCATATATGATAAATATATGTATATATAAATAAGATATATATGTATATCTAAATAAGTGAATCTAAATATCTGTAAGATATGTTTATATATAAAACTATATATAAAGTACATATTTGAAAATATCTATCACATATGTGTATATATATGTACATATATATGTGTGTATGTATGTACACACACACACACACACATATGTATACACATACAATGGAGCACCACTTTTTTTCACCTCTCTTTTTGCAAGAAAAATAGGCCAGAGGTAAAAATAAACAATTATCCTGGGCACATACGCAGTTATTTTCAGAGTAAAGCAATCTTTTATCATCTTCCCCAAACCTTTGAGGAATGGGTAGAAACCAAGCTTTAAAAAAAGGGACAGTAACAAAGTCATAAGTCAATATGTCCAGTGTGGGTCACCCAAAATTCAGTCCCCTAAACTCTATGCCTGAAAGAGAGCTTGTCCTAAACACTAGCTGTGAGGGCTAGCATACTGAGATAGGCAAATTAGGAGAGAGGAATCAGAATATTTGGCTCAAGAAAAGAGAGAATTTAAATAAGCTTTACTCTGGCATTCAAAATATTTCCCTCTGATTTAGGGAGAAAGAAAATAAAAAGGATGATATTCTATTATATCGAAATAAGTAAATAAACAACATAGTTGGGAAAAAATAGCTTTGTAAAATTGAATTCTGAATTAAGACCTAAAATAAATCATAGAGATCTACTGTAAGATATAAATCAGCAAACTTACAGCATACTAGGTATTGTCACAACACAGGGAACTCAAAGGGAGAGTGAGACATGGTCCCAGATCTGTTACAACTCACTTTTGAGTGGAGACGGGAGATAAGGAAATGAATGTCAAACAATAGCATCAGAACAGAGCTCTTCAGGAAAATGCCATGAGATTGCTACTGAGAATTGAGGACTCAAATATCTAATTAAATTTTCAAATGAGGTGAAGAGAAACAATTAGAAATAAATGCAATCATATGGCTAGGAAAAGAAAAGGGGCACAAGCTCTATGAATAATTCACTACTGAGAAAAATATTCAAGCTATGTTTCTTCTGTAGTTCATCTTGACAGCTTTAATCTATTTTGTGAAGCACCTGTCTTATTTCTGGAAGATATTGAAAACTTAATACGTAGGAATAAAGTGCTGACTTTGAAGATTGTGCTCCTAACATAATTGTCTGGGAAATGGGGGTAATTTAAGAGACTTACACACAAAGAAAAATTCCTTCAGTGCTTCTCATTAGCTCCTTAATTGACCGAATGGGATGTGTTCACATGGTACTTTAATCAACTTAAAGCATTCATTGCTTTATCAAGGTCTTTGTCCTTCAGTAGCAGACAAGAGATAAAATATTCTTATCTAAGAACAAGGACAATTGTTGGACTAAATTTTGTTTAATGGAAGTACCCTAGTTAACATAATGATAACCAGAAAATTTTCCTTTTGTTTTGTTCATTTATTATTAATTGGAAAACATAATAAAAAGTCACTAAATTTTTATACACCAATGATGAACTTTTGGAAAGAGAAATTAAGAAAACAATTCTATTTACATTGCATTGAAAACTATAAAATACCTGAGAATCAAGTTAACGAAGGAGGTAAAAGGCCTGTTCTTAGAAAATTATGTCATTGAAAAAAGAAATAGAAGAAAATACAAATAAATGGAAGCATATACTGTACTCATGGGTAGGAACAAACAATATTGTTAAAATGGCCATACTACCGAAAGTAATCTATATATTCAGTGCAATCCCTATCAAAATACCAATGGTATTTTTCAGACAGCCAGAACAACTAATCCTAAAATTTACATGGGCACATAAAAGACTCCAAATAGCTATGACAATCTTAAGAAAGAAGAGCAAAGTTGCAGATATCACACTTCCTGATATCAAACCATACTACAAAGCTACAGTAATCAAAACTGCACAGTACTGGCATTAATACAGGTACATTGATCAATGGAACAGAATAGAGAGCCCAGAAAGAAATCCACACCCATATGCTTACTTAATATATGACAAATAAGGTAAGAATATATAATGGGGTAAAGACAGTCTGTTCAATAAACAGTGCTGGGAAAATTGGACAGATACATGAAAAAAAAAAAAAGAAAGAAAGAAAAAGAAAAACCTAAACCACCTTCTTACACCATATACAAGAATAAATTCAAAATAGATTAAAGACTTAAATGTAAGACTCGAAACCATAAAACTTCTAGAAGAAAAAATAGGCAATAATCTCTTTGATATTGCACTGGTAATTTACTTTTGGATATATCTCTTTGGGCAAGAGAAAAAAATCAAAAACTAAACAAATCGGGCTATATCAAACTGAAATGTTTTTGCGCAGCAAAGGAAACCATCAACAAAACAAAAAAACAGCCAATTGACTGGAAGAAGATATTCGCATATGATACATTATGATTAGAAGTTAATATCCAAAATATATAACGAACTCATACAATTCAACAACAACAAAAAACACAAACAATCCAATTAGAAAATGGGCAGAAGACCTGTACAGATACTTTTCCAAAGAGGAAATACAGATGGCCGATAGACATATGAAAAGATGCTCAATGTCACTAATCATTAGGGATATGCAAATTAAAATCACAATGAGATGTCACCTCACACCTGTCAGAATGGCTATCATCAATAAATCAAAGAACAAGTGTTGGCGAAGATATGGAAAAAAGAGAACTCTCATACACTGTTTGTGAGATTGCAAATTGGTACAGCCATTATGGAAAACAATCTGGAGGTTTCTCAAAAAATTAAAAATGGATATACCTTTTTGACCCAGCAATTGCACTTGTATTTATCCAAAAAAAGAAAAACCCAAAATAATAATTTGTAAAGATCTATGCACCCCATTGTTCACTGCAGCTCTATTCACAATAGCCAAGATATGAAAGCAACCTAAATGCCCATCAACAGATGATTAGATAAAAATGTTATGTTTCATATATACAATGGAATATTGTATATATGAAATCCTACCATTCGCAATGACATGGATGAACCTAGGAGTTATTATGCTGAGTGAAATAAATCAAACATAGAAAGATAAATACCATATGATTTCACTTATATGCAGAATCTAAAGAACAAAAAGAACAAACTAATCAAAAACAGAATCTCAAATATAGAGGACAATCTGGTGATGGCCAGAGGAGAGGGAGGTTGGGGGGCTGGGAGAAAGGTTAAAAAAGTACAAATCAGTAGTTGATAGATGGTCACGGGGATGGGAGCATGGCACAGGGAATGTAGGCAGCAGTAACACAATGGCTATATGTAGAGCCAGAGGAGAGAAAGAGCAACCAGGGAGATCATTTCATAAACTACATAAATGTCTAACCAATGTACTGTATACTTGAAATTAATAATAAAATAAAATAAAAGTCACTAAAAAGATCTTTCTATTATATGATGGTTCACGATCTTGTTATTGCTTCAAGTTAATATCCTTGCATAGGTTAAAAGACAGGAGACTAGGTTGGAACACAGGGGACCCAGGGCACTCTCTGGAGGCTATTTTTGGAAATAATCCCAAATATGTCTTTATTTGACTTACATACACTACTAGACAGTAAAATTATAGCTAATAGACTATTCTGTTTCATTAAATACATTTTTAGTATATTTAAATTTCAATTAAAAAGATAATCTAAAAATGTTAATTATAATAGTACTCTTTTATCTCTCGAAATTTAAAAACATTTAGAATTGTTTCAGTCTAGCCATTCTTATACATCACACACACAAAAATAGGATGTATTCAGAACCATTTCTTCAAACATTTTAATAAATATTTCAATGAATGCTTCATACTACCTTTCTTCATAACCACTAAATACATAACTCATAGATCATAATATAACATATTAACAACCAACAAATCAAATTAAATATTATTATCTGACAACTCTATATTTAAAGCATGGGTTGGGATTATATAGAACACAAAGTAGACGTCAGTGTCCATGAAAAATAGGTGTGGGTTTATATGCTGTCCATTGAAGAAAAAGGAGTTAAGACAGATAAATGGGGTTTGTGCATGCTGCTACAAATTTGAGGTTAGGCCTTTAGCCTGACACTGAGGGAAGCCAAATGAGAAGTCCCCAATGGTGGTTGGAAACAACCGTCCAGCACCCTTGGGCAGCATTAGAAATCACTGCATTGAGATGGTGTTCTGTTTGCTCTTATTCACTTTCTTTGATCATCCATAGATGGAGGAAAGATGCTTTATTTCTTTTTGTTTTGTTTTGTTTTCTACTTCTTCTCTCAGACAGGCATTCCTTCCTTACTCTATCCTGGAACTTCCTCTCTTTGTGCCTTACTAATCAGGAGCCACTGTCCGATACAGTCACCATGTGCATAATCAGGCTCTTAGAGTTTCTATTTTCAGTATATCTATTTGTTTAAGACTTTATTTAACTCCTGAATTTCTAAGTCTTTGACATTTAACATTTTAAATTAAACATTTGTTTTATTATCTGCTTTGCACAAAGGCAATATTGATGAAACAATTGCATAGTCTTATTTCTACAAATGCTGTCTGAGCAAAATGATTCATTGGCTAAAATGCCCCTGCTTTTGATAGCTACTGAATCACTCTCAACTTTGTCTCGTTTGACTGGCCTATGCAGTCTGTATCCTAAAGAAAGATGCACTTTGGCTGCAAAGTCCCAGTCATGACTGTGCCAAACTGCATGGGAAATTCTAAAATTTCATTTATTAATTTAACAAATATTTATGTATTTATTGGTTTTGCAGTGCTGGATGTTGCTAGGCCCATGACCTAATCAATATCTATGTCCTTAACTTCCACACTATGCCTGACACACAGCAAGCTGACAATGAAATGTATCGAAAAGATCTATAAAGAATTAGTGGCTCCTTGCCTATGAGGAATTTACGAAGTTTTTGTTCCCTTGTCCTAAAGACATAACAAGTTAAATAATAATACATGATAAGATATATCTCCACAGCGAATAGGATGACTCTAGAAATATGATTCTGTCTCCCTGGCTGCACTGCCATCCCAGAAGTGACAGTCAGAGGCATGGATGAAGTTCTGAGAATAAAAGAACACAGCCAGGGTGTTCTCTACTGACAGTACCACGGAGCCCTCACACTGGGATTCTGCAGGCAGGGTTTCTGTGATAGCTCAGATACTGGTCCAGGCTGGAAAGCAGGTAACCTCTAGGCACAAGCTGGTTCCTTTTCAGGACTGTTGAAAAGGGCCTTAGCATGGACAGAGAGGCAATTTGGCAGGAGAAACCTGAGGACCACAGTCAGCGAGTTGGTGCTAAGTGCTGAGGACTAGCCTGATATACAACTGCACTTTATAACATAAGCAAATAGTAAAGAGTTGATGTGAGTTCTTCATCTGTTACAGTATTTTCCATACAGCATCACTTTTGAATAAGTAAGACCTGATCAAATATATAATTTTCAAATCTCTGGCCCTGGCATTAGACTTTATCACAATATACATATATTTTTAAAACAGATGAAATGGCCTTACTGAATTTTTTCCATAGATGATATATAAACACATTTTATGATACTTTGAGAAAATATCTTTAAAATTTTTTTTCCTCTTTCCCTAGCAAAGGATTCTCTGTAATGGTTAGAAGAGAGGGAAAGAACACTTAAGATATTAATTCTGTGTAAAGAGTGTTACTAGGATACTATATTTTTTTGTTGACTCAAGTCACAAAAGGAAAAAGCTTACCTGAGAGCATAGTCTGCCCCCTTCCACCCCCACACACAATGTTAAAAATAGCTACATGCTTTTTGCCTAAGGTAGACAATACTTCCAGAGAACATCCAACGACTGAATACATCTAATACGTCACTCCCCACTCTGATTACTCATCAGACTAATTTTTAATGGCCTAGCCCAGGAACTGGCAAACATTTTCTGTAAAGAACCAACTGGTAAAGATTTTAGGATTAGCGGGCCATACACTCTATCACAACTACTCCAGCCATTGTAGCAGAAAGTAGTCAAAGATGATATGTAACGGACGGGCAAGGTTGTGTTCCAATAAAACTTTATTTATAACAACAAGTGATGGGCTGATTTCTCCTACCGGTCATAGTTTGTTGATAACTGGCCTAACCCCTCAATATTGAAATTATGTTATAATTATTATGTTCACACGAAAAGAGACAATATATCTCAATACACATTATTTCCACCCAATTCTACCCCACCTTGCAAAGGTATTAACTGATAGTAATACATGTAAGTATTATTAAAAACATGCCAAAGTACCTAACAGCCAAATATTTCAGGTTTCATCTTTTATCTTTCAAATATATTTAACAGAGATGAGTACCAAAGAGAATTTCTGAGGAAATCTGTCAGGGGATTTTAAAGAAGAAAATAAAAACCAACCTAGCTTCTCCAAAATTGTGAACACTGAGACTAATCTTCTCAGATAGTCAGAAAAACATAAGCCAAAAATAAATCAAAGAGGATGCTATTCCCATATGCATCTGAATGAATTTCAAACTTTATTATAGAAAACAGTAAAAGAATAATCTAGGCTCCTCTGTAATGTATTTTCTTTTTAATTACAAAGACCTTTAGAAAGTACATTTTGAGAAGTCACATGCTTCTGTCTGAATAGCAGCAGACCACTGAAGGTACATATTTGACTCTCAGCTTTCTGTAGCCCAGGAGCTGGTGTTTGGTGGGACATGAATGGGGCTATGGAAAGTCATCGTTAGGCCATAGGAAGAGGTTCTGGCAACTATGGTATACTCATTTGTGGGTAGATAACGGCTTGTGAATCTGTGACTTGTAGGAAAGGACATATACTTACATTTTATCAAATTCTATGAGATTCTGTAAATAGTAATGGTTACTTGTAGTTGTTTAAGACAGGTAGAGTCACTTAGGATTTGAAGGAATAAGGTAACTTGGCACACACCCTATGTTACATGCTCACTGAGAACTGAGAACAGTGACTAAAACAAGATATTTTGAGATACATAATTAGAGAGAGCACTTAAAAATTTTACTTCAAGAGAATCTACGGTTATGGTTCCTTATCTAGACTAATTGGCAGTTATAAAACAAAAATTTCTGATCAATTGGCCATAATGGAAATTTTCATTTATAACACTTATTTTTTAAATGTTTACTATTTACAAACTACTTTATAGGATACTGCTTACAAACAATATTTCATTTGATCCTTAACATTTCCTGGTAAGGTAGGTGAACAATTGCTATTATTCTAATTTTTCTGATGAGGATATAGATACAAAGAAGTTATACACTTGGTCTTCAGACACATACCGAGGGGGAGAACCGCGACGTAAAGCAGTCTTTTTATTGACTGCATCAAACTATCTCCCTTTCAAGATCTTTGTAGATTTGTCTTTTTTGTTACCAGATTTCAATGTCTGTGGAAAGATAATAATGCTTACAATATAGAATCTTGGCTGGGAGAATGGTAAGGACAATCCATTTCAAAATGATTCTTTTTATGGAACAACTACTGAAAATGTATCTCATCAATAGCTTTATGGCCTCCTCCTTAAAGAAGATAGTATTATGTTACAGGAAGAACTGGAACTAAGTTAAGTACTTGCTGAAATGGACCAATGACAGGAGACCAGGGTCAAGAGAAACTGAGTAAATCATTGGCTAAATGAAGTTTTTCCTGTTTAATGAAGGAGAAATTGTGCCTATTCACTTCACAAAGATTTAAGGAGCCCAAGTAAGAAAACAGATGTGAGACGAGTTAGAAAAAAAGCATCTAATTACTCAACAAATATTATTGAGTAGTGTTGCGGTAGATGCTACAACGAGATCAGTGACAACAGAAAACCACAGCTTCAAAAAATGAGAGAAACTGTTAGGAACTTCAGGGATTACACACAAATGGAGTTGACGGAAGACAGATGCAGATTAATTAAAATGGTAACTCTCAAAAGGATCTAATCATTGACTGTCCAACTAGTATATAAAAGCTAAAACAGACTTTTGAGTAGATGCGGTAACATGAAACATCATATTTTGAAGATTTTTAGTATATAATAAAAGAATGCAAGTATCTTAATGGTTTACATTATGAATTTCATGTTAAAATGATATTATTTTGTACACACAGAGTTAAATAAAACATTTAAATGGATGCCATCTTTTTGCTTTTTTAATGTGGCTACTAGAAAATTTAAAATTACTATGAAGCCTGAATTATATTTCTATTGGACAGTGCTGTTCTAGAAAGATGTATTGTAACCAAATGAGAAGTCTGGGCAGAGCACATGATTCTGAAAAGGCTACTCACACGTATGTTGTCTTTGTGAGGCAAAGACACAAATGAACCAAAGACTCAGCAGATAATAAACCAAGTGTTATCCAACCCATGAATTACAAAAATTCTGATGGCTAACATGGGAACACAAAGGTAGTCAGGAGAAACTTGGAAGGTATTTCTGGTGATTCCAAAGTAAATGGATTGAAAACCAAATGAAATAGCGGGAAAATAGAATAGTTTTGTTTCTTCTTCCAGCTGAAGCAGAAATATTTGAAGGAGAAATGTCTCCAAAATGCTTGCTAGATAGAAGTCCAATCTACCTCCAGACCTTACCCCTGGTTGCCAGTGACTACACACACACACACACACCCTATCTAGTATAATGCTTTATTAGTTGACAGAACTCCTTAGTACATCTCAACCGAATTATTTAATATTTATAATACATAATATTATTTATCTCCAGTAAATGGTCATAAAATAACCACTAGGCCCCCAAAATTATAAACCAGATTACAGAAGGGATGTTTAGGGATTCAACTGTAAGTGCCCCAGGGAGCCCTATGTCTAAATGAATTTTCAGCACCCAACCTTGTACTGGTTACACAGTTAAGTGCCCAGTAAATTCACTAAATATATTATAGTATGTTGGAACACTTAAACAATATGAAAAAGGAAAAGGCTGGAAGTTTTCGACTGGTATCACTGATGCAGATGGATAATTAAACACACGAGACTGAGTACCTAGAAATAAGAAGCCAACAAAGGTCCCCTAAAATCAAGTCACGCCAGATGGGTCTCCTATTTTTTTCACTGTGCCTCTACATTTGCAGAGGACATCTTAAATACAGAGTAAATCTTGACTTTCATAAGACCTTTGACAAAGTCTTTTATTACATCTTTTAAAAATGTGGAGAAATAGCAGGCATGATGACAGAGCAGTTATAAGACAGTAACAAGTAGAAAAACCATAAAGAAAGACTTGGTGGTTGAGACATTGAGGTCAACCTAAAGAAATCCTTCAGTAGTGTATCAGGAGTTCCTATTTTCTTCAATGACTTGGAGGAAAGCATGAAAGGCACACATGCAAGAAACATAAAGGTGGAAGGAATAAATATTGCATTGGATATAGTTCAGAAAACCCTAACATTGGGGGTTATATGAACAGAATATTTGAAAACAGTATGAAGCAGTCTAAAAGAAATAAAAGTAGTTGTATAAATAGGTATGTAAATAAATTACAATTAGAAATAAAAAAATATAAAAATAAAATAAATAATTTAGGATGAGGAACATCTTGTCTGGTGGCAGCTCAGCTGTTTATCAGATCATCACCAGTACAATGTGAAAGCTGCCTAAAGCTGATGTGATGGCAAGCTGCATTAGAAGAAATGCAGTTCTAATTAAGGCTTGTTTTTAGTTCTCTTAGATTCTGTACCAGCCAGTCCACATTTTGAACATCATGACAAGAGGAATTCTGAGAAACAGACGAAGCAGAACAACAAACAGGAATAATTGAAGGGATTAAAGATGCTTTCTGATGAAGAGAAAGCTTACAGATGGTATGTTAAAAACCTTCATGTTCTTAAGAGTTTTCAGTTAGAATGTCAGAGTATAGTCTGTTCTCCAGAGGCCATTTTTTTGAGGAGAGGAAGGAGTCACAGATTTCTTTGAGAATCTGATAAAGCCATGGGCTCTCCCCACAGGGGAAAAAATACACACACATACATGTTTTTCATACAATTTCAGGGGTTTTTAAAATAGATTAAGGACCTATAGCTTCGCAGTTATAAGGACCCAGGTTTCTGTTTCATATAAACAACTATTTCTCCCTTGACCTCTAAAGCAATACTCCTGATCAGGGAAAACGATAGAATTTCTATCCTGGGCAGAGGAGGTGGGAATAGATTCGGGAGCTGGTAACTCGTAGATTCCCTCTCAATCCTAGGATTTCCTAATCTAAAAGGAGTTTTTGAATAATTTCACAGTGTTAAAAAAATATTTAAAATGCTACTTGCTATTGTCATTCACATTAGTTTTAAATACTGAAAAGATCCACTACACCCTAGTAATTGAAACAGGTCAAAACAAAGGTCATCCAGGCACTAACATGGCTTATCAGACACATCTGAAAAGGATTTTATTGCCTACATGCACAACTAAACTGGAAGCAGGTATATAAATTATTTCTTGGATTACAAACAATAAAATACTTCTCTCTTTAAGATGCATTTTTAAAAATGTGGCTGCATTCAGGGTTATAGTAGCAGAAGCCCTATGGCATTTGCTATATGAACTCTTTCGCTTTTGGTCACAAAGATTTTTCTAAGCAACTAGTTAATGCTATCATGACAGGATATATCCATAAATTATCTTATTAGTAGCAATGCATAATTTCTATATTCCGGGGTCTGTGTTCTTTCTAAGTAACTCATTGTTGTCTGAACCTGAAGAACTTTTTTTTACACATTAGCTAGAGGGGGGGAGAAGACCTGCATCTCTGTTTTAATCTATCTTTAAAAAGAAATAAGTAAATCAAAGTACTTGAGAGTGATGCTTACTTCTTTAAAACTAAGGTTCTCAGAAATCCTAAGTAGGAAAAGCTTTCTATATTTCTTTAGAGAAACAGTTCCTGGATTTTGGTCAAATATCTTCTATTTAAATTCTTACCACTAGTTCTGCTAGTAATTTTGAAAGATCCCCCAATCCTGAAAAACTTACAAACTCATTTCATTCAAAATTACTTCACTGTTTCCTACCTACAACCATATAAAACTATAATGAGGTTTTATAAATGCCTGTTGCCAACACACAGTGCTGCTGCTTAGGAATAATTTTCATAAGTGACGAAAAAAGGGCTGTGGGCCGCAGGGAGAAGCTGTGTGCGTGCATGTGTGCGTACGTGCATGCGTGAGTGTGTGTATATGTGTGTTTGTGTGTGGTTAATTTGTGTATGGAAACGCTGTGATTGATGTTACTCACCTAAAAGTCCCAAGTTCATTATTGTTGTTTTTTATTTGGGCCAAAAAGCAAGATATTATTGCATCCTTTCACTGCTCAGTTTTCTCTCATTTCCATTGCTTTAATTTCCCATTCAAATCAACTTCTCAAAACGGAAAAAAAAAAAAAAAACATCTGCCATCAATGGTAGACTTTAAGTGATATGGAGGACTCCTTTTTTTTTTTTTCTAGTTCAACAAATGATTAATGACAGTGGACCTATTTTCAAAAGAACGGATTGTCAAAGTCCATCAAAATCTGTCATTCTGTTTTCTTAGCTATCAACAAAACACACCCAGACATTCAGAGGCTATACAAAATTGTAGGGATTAGTTTTAGGTTATACCTTCCAACTGCTTTAGCTATAAATAATGCTGATCAGGAGAATTACATAGGACAGTGTTTCTCAAACTTTAATGTGGAGCAGAATCATCAGGAAGGCTTACCAAAACATAAGTTGCCAGGCCCCATCTCCAGAGTTTGTGATTTAGTCAGTCTGGGGTGGGGCCCAATAGGTTGCATTTCTAACAAGTTCCCTGGTGATGCTGCTGCTGCCAGTTCCAGTACAGGAGGGACCTCTGGTAGATAACTACTTGCAGCACCATATTTCCTTTATTCATTCCAATTTTCATGGTAACGTTTTTGACTCATACTCTAGATTGGACCTAAAATGGCAGGTGACTTTCTGTGGCTTCAGAACCTTCCGAAGCCACATCCTTCTCTGACTATCCTATGGAAAATATTAGTAAAGAGTGCAACCCTCATTTTATAAACTATATAAATGTCTAACCAATGTACTTATTATTGAAACTAATAAATTTTTTTTAAAAAAAAGAGTGCAACCTTTTCTAGAAAAGATCAAGCTGTTTCTTGAGTCCTCTCACTTTCTTTAAACCCCTTCCTAAGTATTTGAAGCAAAAAAAGGAAAATGGTTCATAAAGCCTATCTAGCAGGGGTAGCTCTATTTGGAAGAAGATTGGCATACTCACCAGAGAGGAAATATACCCAGTCGTGTGGTGATGAAAACCACGGCAAACATAACAAACAGGAGATCACAAATTTTCTGAAACTTGGCGTAATTTGCCATTTTGGCAGCCTATGAAAGAAAGGAATATGACAAATTAATTTAAATTAACTTGATAAATGAAAAGCTTCTTTCAATATGCATGAGTTTTCTATAAGTTATAACTTACCAGATGCATAAAATTGCCTACTACTTTGAACTGTCATGCATCATGCATCAGTATTTATAAATTACCCATAAGTCGAGTGAAATGCAGCATTAGCCATAAGGAGAACTACTGACTGTCAGAGATTTAATAAAATATTCAGCAACCTGAAAAATTCAATTATATGGCTGATTTCAGAAAAATAAAAAAATAAGAAAATTCTTGCATTATAGATGATATTAGCAAGCCAGATACCAAAACAGAAATTTGGCATAAAAGGTCAGAATAGAAAGTGTTATATAATCCTTTAAAACTTTAATGAGCCTATACACTAAGGCCACCAACTTTATACAGACTATATGAAGCATTTCTGTATTTTTTCTACCTTCTACTTAGAATTATAGGTTTTCTAATTTTTGTTCTTGTTTTTGTTTTTTTTAAACAGGTATAAGGAGTATTCTGGGGAGATAGTTTCTTGGCTTATTTTCATAAATTTAGAATGTGTTACACTCATGTTTTTTCAATAAATTCATTTAGGTATAATTTTCAAAGTGACATTATTGGGTCATCTTCTAGATGAAAGTCACCAATGTTAAAGTGTCTGTGAGAAGTATTCTAATATTTATGATAGTGATTTAAGTGACCGTTTTTTATATTATAAATTAGTGTAGGGAAGAAATCACATCCCCTTCTCTACCATCTATCTACTTTATATGGATGAGTTAAAGTAAAAACAGGTGATACTGAAAACATAATTTTGCTTGATCACCTCTTTTTTACATTTTCACCTAGAATTGACAAGCACCTATACACAGGGTTACAAATTAAAGATGTCTTCTGAATTCATAACATTATTTCTCACTGCTTGGAAAGTTAAATTAGCTGAGCCAAACTTGAAAAGATTGTTGACAGTATCCACACAATCTATAATATAATAGCTTTAAGTAAAACACAAAGCTCTCAGAGAACTATATTCCTAAGGCGACATATCTATTAACTGAACTGAAGACAAGATGAACTTTTAATTTCATGAATATTTTGGGTGTGACACCACAAATTACATTAAGAAAGAAAAGAAGCATCTTCTGACTCCTCCTGACTAGGAAACCATGCAGATGTTCTTCTTTTACATTCATTCACCAGTATTCAATAAAAAAGTATTAAACATAATTTTTTTGGAAATGTCTAGGCCATAGATCCTTCTTTCAAGAGTTGACAATCAACATAATTCATTATTTGCACATTCTCAAGCAATATTTTATAATATCAAAGAGAATCCAGGTGACAAGAACATCTGCTTTTAAGCGACATGACTAGGATTTCTGGATTATTTTTTCTTTTCTAGATTAAAGTGGTAGATGATGATTCAACTAACATTTCTGACTCATGGCTCTGTCAAACACCATGCCAGCTATTTCCAGAGATTAAAGTTGGCAGATTGTACAGGGTTGATTTCAAAACTGTAAAATGCTACATTATAAATTTCTACTTTCAAGTACACTTACAATTTAACCAAGTGGTAACTGATTTTCTAGGAATTGCCCCTATATTAATTATAGTTCTTTAAAACATATGTGGAATAGAGCCTAGCTTGACACACTTAAAATCAAAGTGCCAAACTATCATCTGACATATCCTAGCCCATTAGGACTATATATACTTCAAACCTTCACTAACTGCCTTCATAGTAGGTTCAATTTTATGGCGTGGGATTCTGCTTAAATTGCAATAATAGGTCATTATTTGAAGGCACCTCTATTCTATATTCACAGTGACAGTGAACGCTTCAAAGGGGCAGAAAGAACTATAAGCCAAAGGAATAAAAAATCAGAATACAGATACTCAGACCTATTTCTACATGGAGTTTATATTCTGGTTTATTTTTGACCAGTTACATAAATTTCTTAGATTAAGTGGAAAAACTTTAATTATATAACATTACTGAGTGTGTCTCTTTACAGGGGCTATAATTAAAAGTATAAATTCCACATCTAAATTTTTCTTGGGATTTTATCTTTTGAAATATGCTAGAAACATTTTTATTTTTCTTTTTTTTGCTACTTTGATAATTCTAAATGATAGCAATTTAGAAAGCTAGTCAAAGTGCAACCAATATATTCCTCAGATGTTTTTTATACTTACATGCATAGAAAACAATTTTTATATATAATTTGCAATTTGTATATAATTTTTACTGTAAAAACGCTAGGATAATATGTATATTGGCAATAAGAACTATGACTACTAACTGACTCTATCAGGATGTACAACTCCCATTAATAACTAAACTGAGTTATATACACTTTCTGGATAAATCAGTGTGAAACTTAAAATACCAGAAATCAAATCTATTCAAGTAATATTTTTCCTAATATAAAACATTTATTTCTTAAGTGTGGAATAATAAAAGTTTTAATTATTCTATTTATAAAGAATGCTAACATGATAAACATTTTTTTTTGTACAAAATTATATTTACTGATTTAAAATCTCACTTACACCAATTTCACCTACAAAGTAACTCTGCAGTTTCAAAGTAGTCATATATTATCATCCCCAGCATCATCTAGAATAATATAGAAGTGATGATCATGGAGGATTTTCTGAATTCTACATTTTATACTTTTAAGGATGAAAAAGACTTTTACCTCCAGAAGAGCATCAGCTGAATCATGAAGACAGAGAACGAGGGTTCCTACTCGGGCCATATTGTTGACATATGAAAAGGTAATCAAGAAAATAGACACAAGGTGATGCAGGAACATAATGCCAAAGTCCTTGGAAAAGGAACAAACACAGCCACGTTACGATTTCACACTATTGCAAAAGTTCTACTCACTCACTCAAACCATTCAACCAATACTTGCTGAGGCTCTCTATGCACCTAGCACTGGGAATACAAAAATGAGTAAAATATAGTTCCGACCTTGTGCGAGTTCACCACATAATGGGAGAGACACACCAGAGACGTGGTTGTGGAGAAGGTACTAGACACTGGGACTAAGGCCATAATATAAAGGGTGTCTCGTATGAACCCAAGGAATTTGAAGCTATGGGAGAAATTACTGCAGGATTTCAAGCAAAGAAAGACACTACTTGGATTCGTGCTTTAGGAAAATATTCTGGGCAACAGCCAGGTCCAAATGGACTGCTTCTCTGACTGCTTCTGCATCCTTCTCCTGGAATATGCCCATTGGGATATTTAAATAAGAATCCTTCTATATTGACTTTTCTGATTGGTCATACACAAACAAGCTTTCAATCTTAACTATTATCTGTCCATAGTTATTAGGAAAAAACTGGCAAAAATAATGAAAAATTGGCCATCTTTTTTTGGTCAGCTTCAAGGGCATGTCTTCCTGGCCCATGTGAAGAGATCATCTTTTTCTGATACTGATTTATCTCCCGACCATTTGGACATGATTTCTTGTAATATGTAATTTCTGTTTTTTAGACATGTAGTCTCTCTTTTACTGGTATTTTTACTCTTATTTAGTCTGTATTTCTCCTAGAATAAACTTGAATTTCTCAGGGACTTAAATGTCAGGATTGGTTCTCACGGTGATCCACTTGAAGCCTTTAGAGAAAGAAGACTGCTCCCTCACAGGCCATTTATGTAGTGACCAAAAACTTAGACAAAATGGAAAGCTTATCATGACAGAGAGAAAGAGAGCAAGTACACATGCACACACACACACATGTGCCCTCTTTATTTAGTATGTACTGATGTCATACAGTTTTAGAGTTTGAAAGGTTAATTTCAATGACTTTTAAAATGTGTTAAAACATTTAAAGCATGGTCATTGTTTAGATCCTGAAAGTAATTAATGATAATCCATAAGTAATAAAATTGTTCTTATTAAGTCCTTTTGCCATTTTTTCACTGAATAGTTTCCATATTGATAACTTGAACCTATGAAGCTATAGATATTTCTGTTTAAATTCTGTAATACATAACTCTTAAAAATGTCTTTTAATGATTTATAATGTCAAGCTTTAAATAATAATGATGAAATAAAGTTAAATGTGTATGTTAAAAAAGAAAAAAACCACAATGTTTAAAATGGTTCTGTACACACTTTGGTGAATATATGTAGAAGTTACTTTCCTGTCTTGGAAAGTGCCAAACATTTATTCATAACTATGCATATTGATTTATTATTAGGATAAACAATGTGCAGTAAGTGCTCACTTAAGGTCATCGAAAAGTTCTGAGACTTTAAGAAAACAATGTATAATGAAACTGATTTTACCATAGGCTAACTGATATAAATAAGAGTTAAATTCCATTGCATTATAACGAAACAACTTCGAATAACAAAAAGACATCATTCAAGAACCATTTAGATCCGTTTCTTAAATCAGGTCAGATCATTTTTAAAATGAAATGCAACTATTTTATTTTCAATTAACCTAGTCTCCAACTTAGCTGTGTCACACTGATGGTGGATACCATCACCACCATCATCTAGGAAGAATCATCTGCCTTCCATCAGTTAATTCTATCTTCCCACAGAAGAACTGCAGAACTGAGTCTTGAAAACTTCTGCCACCTGTTGACCTACCACTATGCTCCTTTCTCTAAAATCACATTCACATCTAGTTCTCAGCTCATTGGCGGAAATGATGACCATGCTCTGTGAGTCTAATAAGTGATTATGTACAGACTCAATTTACCAGTTCTACCTAGTTCTCCTGATTTTCTCTGATATTTTGGCAGTATCAAGGATTTTCCTAAATCATTAAAGTCTGACAATACTAAAATGCTTAGGCATACAATAATAATTGCTCTGATAATAATTCCCAGAGGAAGATGAAATCTATTCTCTCCAGGTTGGTATCCAAATTTTATTAGGTTCCAGCACCTACCAGAATATAAAAGGTGTTTTGCACCAATCCAAGGAATTTGAAATAGCTATTTCAAAACACTGAATCAATTACAGTGGAGCTACCCTAGCAACTGATATTTAAACCTGTTTTTCTAAGCATCATTAAATAAAAACATACCGTGCTTAATTCAACAATTCAATGAGTTCATATCTGCTCATGCTTAAAGTCTAACCAGTTGAGTACCTAATCAGAACAACACTTTTCACAGTTCCCATTGTCCAGCCCTAAATGATTGCTCTTGACTCACTGAAAGAGAACAAGTTTTTCTCTATTTAATTTTAAAATGAATATATAGTTATACAAATGAATAAATATAAAATTTATATTTTTAATCAATCCACTTAAGAGGATTAGGAGCATTTTATTTTATGTTTCCTGATTTGTATCTGATATAAATGTCAAAAAACAACACACAGCTCTTGGCAATAGAGCAAAGTTCCCCTAAAAAAAAAGGCTTATTTTGCAGACAAAGTTTGTTTTCTGAAGAAGATTTCAGCATATAAATCCCCTGGTCCTAGAAAACATTTATTACTGAGGAACTCAGAGTTATGGCCATGGGAGAAGACTAATTTTCATTATACAGTCATATCTGTATGAATATGAAAAAAGCATGGAAAATGAATTTTGTCTGTTACATTTCTGCTTCAGAAAGCATTATACGGGATGAAATACCTTTAGTAAAAGCCATATAATCATTATTTTGTGTGCTACATCTCTTTACTCTGACACATTTTTTTGAGAAGACACTGAATCTGATTCAAACTGAGTTTTTAAACAAACTATCAATTTAGACTTTATCAAAGCAGGGACAATCCCATCCTCATGTTTTTTACTGCTTGAAAGTGACTGGTGTGTATGTAGACACATGCATGGCTGCAGGAATCTTAGCATTTTAGGTTGAGAATGTTTTACTGCATTTTTAGTAGCAACAATTAGGTAGAGAGATTGCAAATTTTTGTTGGACCTCAGAATGAAGACTGATTCCAAAAGCCCTTATTCAAAATAGAATGGTTTGGCCACCTGCTTCTGTGGTGTCCCCAACCTCTTTCCATTCTGTTATATTGTTTCTGGATACATTCACAGCAATCATAAAGCGCTCCTTCTATGTTTTCTGCCTAATGTTTACCCTCATTCCAGTGGCTTATCCTATGTTAATTATCAGAGACAGATAAAAAATTAGGTGTGGGCTTGACTCAAAATCCATTAGAATGTCTGAAATGAAAGAATTCAAAGAGTCATCCATTTTATTACCAGAGGCTGGTAAGATAATGCTGCTTCCCTTCCCCCAACCCCCTTATTACATTCAAAATGGCATTTAGAGAACCAAGGACAGAGTCTCTTAATCTGTTCTGTGTAGCTTCCACATCGGAAAGGTAAAATTTTAGCTATCTGCACTCCATTTTCAAATATCAGAATGAGAATTGGCATCCTTAACTCAGTTCTCAAGGGGGAAACGTGCACAATAAAATATTAACACTGAAAAGCAAGAGGGATCACCCTCTCATGTTCTACATAATGAACCTCCCTTTGCAATGATCAGGCTGTACAGAGTCTTCAAATTGACACTGTCTTCAGGAGGCATCAGAAGTACATCTTGATGCACACATTCTTGTGAATGTAAAATTAACTCATTTCTCAAAAAATGAAACAGAAACATCACAACAAGAAATTTAATTCTTAAGTTCTCATTTGTTAGATAAAGTACTGATAATTTTACGCAGGTTTTTTGGGGGGAATAATCTTCGCAATAAAATAAAAACACTGGTGAATTTTCTCAAAAAAGGAATAAGATCAAGATTTTCAGTAATGGTTGGTTTGATGTGCATGAGTGGTAAAGACTATGAAATACTTCTAAAGTGAAAGGCAAAGAAAAAGACTCTTCTCTCAGATACAAACAACATGTATTAGTGTGCTCCTGAATTTCATTTAATAAAATTAATAAATACAATTAATAAATGTGTAATCTAACTCTTATGAATAGAAGTCAGATAATTAGCACCACATTACTCACTTAACAGATTTTCAAACTCCCCAGGAAACAGAACGACAGCAGCATAATTTAAAGTCGATTTCATTTTATGGCAACTACGATAATAATAGAAATTCTCTATTTTTTTCTAAATAGTTTTATTACTTGAACCTTCAAGGCACATAGAAATGTATATGACTTTTAACAGAGTAAAATGTTCTTTTTTTTTTTTTCCTAGAAATGACAACAGTCTTCCTATCCCTTTACTGGGGATTTTACAACTGGAGGTAAAATTCCCAGAATGTTGGGGAGCGGCACAGCTATGCAGAAGGTAGACTTCCAGCATGTACCCTGGCCAAATGCAGAGGAGAGTGGCTCCATCGCCACACCAGATTGCATACAGAGATGGAGACAGAAAGGATTCAGACAAAGCTTATTTATGCCAAGAATAATTGTATTTTGATATTTTTCCCATTGGGGAATATGAAAATGTAATAAATTCTCAACCTTTGGCTATGGATAGCTAAAGTCTAAATTAACAGCATTAAAAAAAAATCTCTTAGAAAGAAAAAAGAAAGACTAAAATACTGTTTAGGTCTTGAAACAATGGCTGAAATGAAAGTATATTCAAGGTGATTTATACAAATTAGTTGATTCTGATTTGTCCCATAATTAATAATTTGAGAAAAATTATACTTTTCTCTTTTCTCATGTGAAATGTTCTCATAATGTATGTAAATGTAAACCTTTGGATATCTGAAACCTCCCACAATTTATTTGGTTATTATACTTTTACCCAACCTGAAATTTTGGCTCACTATACAGAGAATTGGTTAAATGTGCCATGTAAAGATATTTCAAACAACAGGCCCTTTGAAAACTAAAATTCACTTTCATTCTCATGCATAGCCTATACATTCCAGAATAAATATTTATGAGAAAACTTGAAAAGATATGAAAAATGTGATTTATTTGGAAAATGTTTGTTCAATTATAAAATGGAGGAGTATCCTGGCAGGAATGATTCAATTATCCTTCCCCAAAATTCAGTCCATAAATAAAACCCCATTCACACTAAATATATACAAATTTAGGTACTTGATGGAGATAACTGTCACATACCAACATTCCAAAAACAGTAAGTACCAAAAAGTTGCTTAATTAAGGACTTTGTTTATTATTGTTACTACCAAAATGTTTTAAAAATATGTACTGATGTGATTTAAAGATCTCTACTAGCCATTCTCAAATCTGACATCCTGACCCTTCACCAAAATATGCATATCCAGGTTGCTCTACTTTAGAGCAGAGAAAGGCACACTATGGTCTTCCAGGCCAATCTGGACCTTCATTTGTTTTTGTAAAGAAAGATTCATTGAAACGCTGCCACATCCATTTGTTTAATTATTATCGATGACAGTGTTCTTGCTACAGTGGCAGAGTAGAGTGGTTGTAAAGAGATTATGTGGCCAGAAGTTTAAAATATTTACTGTTTGGCCCTTTACAGAAATGTTGGATGATCTCTGACTTAGAGCCACATTGAAGGCATATTATGGGAACCTCAGTCATGTTATCTGAGATATGGCGATTGCATATTTACATGATCAGCTTCATCACATTTTCTTCAGGTAAAGAATATGAAAGAAATTTAATTTTCCCAGCTATTCTGAAGTAACCCATAAAATATGTCACTCAAAATTCAGATACACTATTAAAAAAGAGTTTGGGCAGCTATTTCCATCAAATTTCTCATGATAATTTATAACTATAACTTCAAGATAATTTGAAAATCAAGGAGTTTCTTCACCAGCTTTTAAAACAAGTACTATCTGGATTCAATAATACTTTCTCTACTGGTAGATGTCCCATAGCTTTATAGCTGCTTGTAAAGAACTGCTGTATAAGCAGTGTTTACCTAGTCTTTCTCCTGTGTAACATTTATGGTACCATTTCAAGATCAAGAACTCATAGTTTCGTCTCCTATGAATTATTTCGTTAATATTTAATCTTTAATTGACTTTATTACTGCGGAATAGGACACAATAAAATTTTATTTGTACAATAGAAAACAGTATGATAGTGCCACCAATTCCCTTCCAGTGTGCCTGGCCAGAGCACAGAACCAAATTAGTAACTCCCCTGAGTCCTCCCCTTCATGTTTTCCTTTCCTCACCTCAACAAAAGCATCCTCTCCAAATGCATTCTGCTGTCAAATGATGTAGATATTTTTCTTAATTACATATGCAAGTCTTTTTTCTCATTGAACTTTAGGTTTTCAGAAGTTCTCCATCATTACAAATCTTGCCAAATTACAAGCTCTAGGAGTTGGAGGCCTTTATACACATGCTTTCTAGGCTCTGTTTAAATTACTCTTGGCCCAGCCACACTAATTTGTTCAGCTTTTAATGATAGAGGGTCACTTCTGAGACATTTTAAACAAACTCAACATAATGGTCTTCAGTGATGGATAGGTTAACAGACTTTATTCTCCATTTTAAAGTTTTCTTTTTTGTATATCCCTGTGGACCAAGGCAATAGCAACATTTGATAGCAAGTAAACCCCACTCAGATTGAAAAATATACAGAATGATCAGTAGGGGGCAGATTGTGCTCAACTAAAATCAGAACTATCCCAGGACTCAAAAGCCATCGTCCTCACATCTACTCTAAAGCCTTTTGAAACCTAAATAGGCAATGACAACAGGCAATCAAGGACTCAAGTTTGTGTTTTAGATAGAAGACGGAAAGTCTCCTCAGGTCAACCAGGTTGGAATGATGCTGTAAGTTTTCAGGAGGGGTTCAGAGAAATTATCATCATCAACCTTATCTTCTCCCTTTTAATTCTTCTTCCTTCAACTGCCTGAGCTCTCCATCCCCATTTATAAACAGAAAGAACTCTACCTGCACAATTCACTCCTTAAGCTTCTTCTTGCCCCTATGCAGACCTCTGGCCATGCAAGCTTTTCTTCTGGCTGAAATGCTTGTGTTTGTTTCTCCAAGCGCCACTCTACGTTGACTACCTGATGAACTACCCTGTGATTTGCCTGCTAATACTCAAGCTCCAAAGATTCTGTCTGATGCTGTGGTTTATTCTTAACAACAACCTCATAAGGCAAGTCTTAGTTGAACCCTATTTTATAAAGAAACTGAAGCACAGGGATGCTAGGTAATTTTTCCAAAGCCACATAATGACGACAAGCTAGAGCCAGATCTGAATCCAGTTCCGTGTGATTCCAGAGCTCAGGCTGCTTCTCAGAGACAAATGCAGGAGGAAAGCAACTATGGAGAAGGAGGCGGTAGAGAGAGGACATATCTGAGAACACACAAAAGTGAGAGACCAACAAATAAAACAAGATCCACTTTTAGAAAAGGGAAGAGAAGGAGAATCAAGAGCAAAGGTGCAGGGTTACCCACGAGTGGAAAAGATGCCTCTTGTGAGGAGGCCTAGGGAAGGATGTGAGATAGGTCTGCTTATATTTATGGAGGTAGAAATGAAGGGAATTCATGGCGTCAGGGAGATAGTTAGAGCCATAATAAGCCAAAGCGGGTATTTTCCCAAGACCACTAGGATGACCTACAGGAAACGTCCCAGAAGAAGCTGAGTGACTGAACCTCCCAAATGGAAGTGGAACCTTCCAAGTTCCAGTGGCACCCCCTGAGAGAGGGAGGGACTCCTGAGGCTCTAGATTTAAGGACTCTAGACCAGCAGCACTGTGTGGGTCTTGGGTGTAGGTCTCTCTGTACTGTAGCAAGGCTGTAGTTTTTTGCACTTCACTGAAAGAAGAGGTTCCTGCCTGTCACCCTCTTACAACCTGGACAGAACTATGTGGCATCTAAAGATGCTTAAGAGCAGATCTCTCCCCCGAAAAGGCACTCACAAGTTTGATTGCTGGAGTAAGTTAAGAAAGCCTTTGAATAAAACCCACAAAAGTGTCCTGTAAAACATGTTTCTTTTACAGACAACACTGTTCTGCTATTATCCCACGAGCTTGCACACAGCACTGGACTGAGATGATTTGATCACAGGTATTGGCTTACTAAAATGGGCTGCCTCTTCTTCACTTTTATATTCTTAAGAAGCTGAGTGTGGGGGGGAAAAGAAAAAAACAAACAAAAAACCAAAAAAAAAAAAAAAAAAAACAGGAAAGAGGCCTAAGAGGTAGGAATATATTTCTTGCATGGAAGAAACCTAAGCTTCAAGGACAGGATATCACTATCCCAATCAGAAGCGGACACACAAAAGAGCAATTTTGCACCTCTGTAAAAGAGAGGTTAAGAGGCCTACCTGAGTCTACAAGTAGTAGCATTGAGGTTACAGAGAGAGAATTCTACAACATCCTCCATTCCTCTCAGGATGATCAGGTGTCATCTGGCATGATTTTAGCTTTCAAATACAGAAAGGCCCCACTGATACAATCTGAGGCACTTACTTGGGGGTCATATTCTTAAGAAAGACTTAAACATAATCTAGACAAGCAGTTCTCAAATGTTTTAGTATCAGGACCTTTTTTAATATTCTTAAAAATTACTGAGGATACCAAAAAGTGTTTGTGGAGGTTATATCTATCAGTATTTACCACATTAGATATTAAAACTGAGAAATTTTAAAAACGTGTAAAACACACTTATTAATTTTTTAAAGTCTTGTATATATTAACATAAATATTTTTGCTAAAAATACCTACATTTTCCAAAACTTTTAAAAATGGTAAGGAAAGTGGCATTGCTTTATGTGATCGCAGATCTCTTTGATGCCTGGCTTCAAACAAGAGAGTTGGAGTCTCATAGCTATACATACATTCAATCTAGCAATGCTCTTTTGTTTGAAGCATGTAAAGAAAATTCAGTATCACACAACTGGAAAAGGAAGAAGTATTACAAAATATCTTATTAGTCTTTTCAGATGGTTATGAATATTCTTCTTTGATATTGTACCAAAACTCGAGAAGTGGAATATTGTTAAAAGTTGGTTGTAGTGTGCAGTTTAAGACCAGACCAATAAACTCTTCATGTTTTGTTAGATAAAATCCTTCGGTCTGTCTTGGCCTTTGAATGGCTCTTTCACTCATGCATGATTTTGTACTATCATGTATTAGTCCCTTGGAAAATATTGGTTCACTGAGTTAATGAAATATTTTATCATACGATATTTTAAAAATCACATTTATTAATATCACTACCAACACCTCATGAGAAAAGTTTTAAAGTAATGAGATGCTATCAAGCTCTCACTGATGGACACGAGTTTTCCAAAAACCGAATTTTTGCTTGAAAGCTTGAGTTTTATCACTGATAACAAATAATGTAAATTGTTTTCTTAAAACAACTTAACAAGCTCACAGTATGTATTTTCAAGAAAATACACAATTTGGGACAACCATAGTTCGTCATTTTTATATTTCAAGTAAAAATGAGATTCTAGGGGGGAAGAAGCAGCTAGGTTCAGTTCACAATGCAAAACACTAACTGTACGTGATTTTTCTTGAGACACTCATATACGTTGCTATGTAGCAGAGATTCTTCATGCCTACTTCCCATCTGATCACACAAAATATTTTTTTTAATGTATACTTAAGAATACAGATTTAATGAAATTAACACTTTTTACTGCTTCATCAAGAGCATCCTCAGGTTAAACTGACGTTTTACTCTTTCTGCAAGCATGTGGCAGTAAAAAATACAATAATTGCTACTACGGTTTGGTGCCCGTGCCAGCAATTCTGCCTACTGTAACTTTTGCACCAGCAGTGCAAAGTTCAATGCAGTGAGAAAGGCAAATGACATCTTAGTATTATTATGAAGGTAGTTTTGACCTTACAAGTCTCCTGAAAGTTTTGGGGATCTCCATGTATCTGTGGACCACACTTTGAGAACTGATCTAGACAAATTATTTCCAAATATTGTTCTAGGAAATAATAATAAGTCAAATTATTAATAACAGCTGCACTACTTAAGATAAGATAGATTATGTGGCAATAAAAAGCCCTTAAAATCTCAGTGGCTTAAAATGAAGGCTTATTTCTTACTCATCATATGTTTCCATTTGGCTAGGATTTCGGGAAGGGCACTCGGTTCAACACAGTCACTCAGGGGTGCAGACTGATAGAGCAGCCTCTGTCTCAAATGTTATTAATCACTGTGCCACAGGGGAAAATAGAGTCTAGAGGGTCTCACATCAGCAATTAAATCCTCCAGTCCAAAAGTGATTCAAGTAAGTTCTGCTCACAGCCTACCAGTCACATGGCCCCATCCAACCTTATAAGAAGGAACATGGCTGAGAAGAACAATCAATCATACATGTGCCTGAGGATAGAGAGTTGGCAATATCTGGTAACCACATTAAAAACTACAGGAACAGCTAACATTTATTGCTACTTACTATGTGGCAGGCACTGTTCTAAAAGCATGTATTACTTTGTGCTAACATCACTCCCATGAGGTATGAACTCCATTTTTTGGATCAGAAAACTAAGGCATTGAAAGGAAAAGTAACTTGCTTAAGGTGTCCTTTCTCCTTATAAATGTTAAAATGTCCCTTCCTTTATGAACTGATGGTAATAAAGTAGGAAGTACCAATAACGTAAAAGTTTGGCAATCTTAAATTAGGTCCTGTTCCTAATTATTTCTGTTAATTTTAATTGACCAAAACTACGATAACTTGTGACCACTAATTTTGTAGTTTTTAAATTTGTTTTCGATTTTAGCACTTCGTTTTGATTCAACCAAATTTTGATCATTATTTACTGTTTTACGCTCTATTTGTCAAGCATTGTACTAGATGGTTTCATAGATGTTATTTCATTTAATTCTATGCCATACTATTTGCTCTCTTATACAAAGTTGAAAGCATGAATTTTCTTTTACTCTAAATCTAAAAGAAGTAGGAAAAATCTGGAGCGTGACAGGGCCCCAAAAGTGGCTAAAACAGTCATTGCAATGGATACTAGCTATTCTCTGCAAAAGTTATCAGAGAGAGTAAACAAAAGTTCATCGATACGTTTCTTGCTAAATTTAATCATTATACCTCTCTCTCTCTATCAGGAATATTTTATAAGATATAGTTTTTCTTAGGTGAAATACCAGAGCAACAAGCTGATTTCAATAGCTGGGCCTTGGAACTCGGCCATGGATGATTTCCTGCAAAGGACTCTGAACATGAGCCCAGCTCACTGGCCAAGGGCCCAAGCCTTCAAATCAAACAGCATTTTGGCTAAAAGAGACATAGGGTTTAGACACAAGCAAGCTGTTCTGACCTTGCTTGTTCTGATAATCATATTTACTAGTTTCCCTTAGAAAATTCAGATGTGTAGGAGAACAGGTGCTTAAAAAAAAAAAAAACAGAATTTTAACAAAAATTAAGCCTTGGGAAATAGATGTTTCAAACATTGTTGAATACCCATAACATACTTGTTGTTTTAATAAGACACTACAACAATTTCTTTTTACAAAAGAGGGAAGAAAGACAGGAAGAGAGGAAGGGAGGGAAGTAGAAAGGAATGAAGGAAAGAAACAATAAAAAAGTAAGAAAAAAATCCTTAAAAAGGTTTACATATCTTGGTAGCACATAATAGAACATTTAAATTATAAGTCCATTATAATAAATGACTACATCTTGGCTAGTCCTTTCCCTCTGAGAATATTAATATCTTTTCACTAACCAAATGAGTACCAACCCTGGAAATGATCAAGAGAGAGGCAATGTGCTCTGTCACCAGAGAAATGAAAGGTTCTCTTCTAATTTTTAAACTCTAGATTCCATTTGGAAACAGAACAATTTAAACAAAAAGGCAATATTAGGACTCTTTTAGAAGTGAAGAGTTTGTGAATATAAAAGCCATTTTAGAAAGACTCATGAACCCATTAAGTCACAAAAAGTGATTTCTAAACCTCATTTAAGGTACTGATTCTAAAAGTTTATAAACCGTGGTCCACATTTGAAAATGACCATTCAAGCTCACTGTCACTTAATTGGGAAACTAAAGACATATTTTTATAACCTATGTGTTAACAACCCTATGAATAGCCTTCAGAAGTTGATTTCCATACTGTGCTGTCGATAGGTGTCTTCAAATATTTCTATTCCATAATTAGGCTGTTTTTAGAGAGTTTAGTTAATAGCTGCAATATAGAAGGTGGCGAGTGTATTTTGAAGCCAGAACATTCCAGCTGACGGCTGGAATGGCAGATCCTCCAAGTAGTAGAGCAACAAGAAGGAAACCACCAAGGACCTGTAGTGACAGCAAGATGCAAAGAAGAAAAGGAAGGACTACGACTCACTGATGAGAGATGGAAACAGAGAAAAAGGCCTTCCTTACTAAAACCTGTGTTGCGTAACACACAAGGTCTGGCAATGGCCAGATTCTCATTCTGCACAATAAATAAGTCAGCTGCACCACCAGCTGAAAAAGGAGAGGTGCCAGATATCTAAAATAAACTACTGGTGTTGATTTAAAATATATATATATATATATTTTTTTAAAAAAATATATTTATATATATATGTATATATATACATATATGTATGTATATATATATGTGTGTGTGTGTGTATGTATGTGTGTGTGTGTGTATATATATATATGTATATATTTAATTTCAAAAATTTGACAATATGTACAGGGCTGAGATCAATTCTGTGTACCTCACTGCAAAACTGCCCTTTTTACAGATGCTTTCTACACTGATGTTAGATATATTAAACCCATACAAAATGATACACTCCAACCCTTAGAAATAATCTGCATACGATAACTATTAAGACAGTGGTTATTTGGCCTGAAATAATGAAGACTCTGAGTCCTCTTGGCTCATTGAAAAGGCAAGGTGATGAGAAAATTCAAGTAAGTGGAGGGGGCTTGGTAACTTTTGGTATAGCCATGTCTCACTAAGATTAGACTCCTAGGCACCAAGGACAGCTGGTCTTGGTTTTATTTATCTCTTTGACTCTAGATGGCACCCTTAATTCCCACTAAGCAAAAGAGGAACCAATAAAATGGTAAAAAGCTACAAAAAGCTCACTACTACCTCTAATGTCAGGGGCACGGCAAGACAATGCAACAACTACGTATCTGTAGAACCTGAGTGAATCGCAGGTTTTTGCTTTGTACTGTGCTGTAATTCATCCCCACACAGCACAACCTTGGAAAATTTATATTAACTTACTGTACATCAATTTTCTCAATTGCAAAATTGGAAGAGTACTCAAACCTCCTTCTTTGTTATACATGTGTTTTGTGTGACTACCTGGAATAAAGTGCATACCATTCAGCCTTAAAAAGGAAGAACATTTTGACATATGTTACAACGTGGATGAACCTGAGGACATGGACGAACAAAAGGACAAACACGATATAATTCCACTTCTTGAGGTACCCAAGAGCAGTTAAATTCATTGAGACGGAAAGTAAAATTGTGGTTGCCAAGGGCTGGGGGGAGGATAGAATGGGGAGTTGTTTAATGAGTGTTGAGTTTCAGTTTTGCAAGATGAAAAGAGTTCTGGGAACCGGTTGCACAACTGTGTGAATGTGTGTAACGGTACTAAAGTGTACACTTAAAAACAGTTAAATGATAAATTTTCTGTTTTGCATTTTTACAGTAATTAAAAATTTAAAAAATAAATAAGTAAACTACACAATGAGCCTGACTCACAGGAGATAATCAGACTTCAAGTACTGACAACATAAATGAACAAGTCTCCTCATGTAAGGCACAGGAGATCTAATTGGCACACTGTCATCGAAGGATCTTTAAATGTTTCCAGAAACTGACTCAGAGTGTTTGGTACAATGAGTTAGGGAACCACAAATTATGGATGTCAATGAGCTATTAGCTATGCCTAAGACCTTGCCCTTACAAGGACTGCCCACTTCTGAGAATCAGATGACTTATACCATATTACCGCTACTCAGCCCTACAGATCAGGATAGTTTTTGCCAAACAAGTCAACCACTGCTATGGGATGGTGGAAGGAGTGTACCTGGGAAAAGGAGACACAGGTACTAGGGCCACAGACTTCCGAATGTTTTCCAGCTGCCACTTGAATATCACTTTGCAGTTTAGCAGATTATTGGTCTAACCAAGAAATGTTACAGTATTGTGCTTCATCATAAAGCACAGTTCTGTTTGCAAAGGAGCTTGGAAGGTCTTCCTTAGTAAGTCAGTACACATTCTGATGAGTTCATTTATTTATTCAGTCTAAATTTACTAAGTCCCATCTTAAGCAATTGCACTGACAGTCATGAGAGGTATAAAGATGAACATATCCTGACATGGGGATGTAAAGTACAGCTTGGGAATATAGTTAACGATACTGTAATAATTATTCATGATGTCAGAGGGATACTAGACTTATCAGGGTGATCACTTCCTAAGTTATATAAATATCTACTCACTATGGTGTATACGTGTAATTAATATAATATTGTATGTCAACTGTAATTAAAAAAAGACTTAAAAATAAGTAAACATATAGTAAAAAAAAAATATGTGAGCAAAAATATCAAAATATAAATAAGGATGAACATATCCTATTCTTTGCCCTCCAAGTCTAGTGAAGGGAGAGAGGCAGGTAACAATTCTGTTAAAATACAGCATGCTAAGTTTGGGCACTTGTAAACTAAATACAGAGAAAAGAGTGGTCAAAAACACAGAGGAAGGAGTGTGTTATTGAATAAGGCTTCAAAGAGGAAGTTACTTCTGGAATAGGTCTGCTCTGGAAGGAGGGTGGAATAGGGTATATTCTAACTACAGGCAGAGTCTTATAAAAAAATAATAAGATGCATGAAAAAAATGTGTTTAGAAAAAAGGTAGTTGAAGCCAAGACACATGCCAGAAGGGGAAGAGATGGGTGCGGGTGATAAGGCTGGAGAAGTGGGTTTGAATCATGTTCTTTACAACCCTGAATATCACTCCAAATAGTTTGGCTTTGTCTTAAAGGTTTTAGAAGCATAACTCTTAGGTAGCAGGTAGACAAGAACGATTATTTAGATAGGAAGACAATTTAAAGGCTATTGTAATACAGTAGGCAAAAGTAGAGAGGACTCAAACTAAATATGTCAGCGATACTTAGGAAGAAGGTGCAAAGAGTGGCAAAGAGGCAAGAAAAGGAAAACTACTAGCTTTTATGACTGTTGATTACAAGGATGATTGGAGGAAGAACAAGAATAAGGGAGAATGATGTCTTCGGTTGGGAATACTTTGTATAGGAGGCTCAGTTTCCTCTTTCATAAAGTGAGGATAAATAATAAGTGATCTTAGGGTGTGGTGAGCATTAAATGATAAAATAAGTAAGAGGAATGTAAGTGTAATATTTATGACTAGATTTGTGAAAGTATGGATCAGAGAGGATCTTGGGCAGAAGAGAAACATTTGAGAGTAATCAGCACACCAGTTATGTTTGGAAGTGCTGGAAGGTATAAACTCGATCATCCAGGGAGATGGCAATCTCTAATTCAGGACCAGACGCTGGAGTACACAAATATGCAGAACGTGGGGCCCTGAGATGAAGGCCAGCAAACATGACTTTGAAGGAACTATCTAAATATGGAAAGCTGGAGAAAATAGCATCATGGAAAGAAATAAGCAGTAAATAGCTAAAAGTGCCAACTCTGCCCAGAAGCTGGTTGGATAGGAACTAGAATGAGTGGGTTTAGCACTTAGGAGGTCAAGGTGCCTTCTGCAAAACTACTCTAGCGGAGGGGAAGCATGACAACCAGATCACAGTTCGTTTAGGAATGTTGTATTTTCGTGACATGTTTTAATGCTAGACAGCCCTTACATTGAGGGGAAATTCATTCTGGAGGGCTAGAATGCTGAGATTTTACTCTCTCCCAGGAGCTACAAATAAAATCTTTCTTTTTTATTTAATTTAGAGAATGAAGGGACTTGTGGATCAGACTGAGAAGAAATTACTGCTTTGGGATTCGCTGCTATATATTTTCATGGAGATAAGAACACTAGGGAAGAGTTAAGAGACAATGGAAACATAATACAAAATAATGCAAACAAAAATACAGAACTTTATGTACTAAAGCAGAATGCAGTACTAACCTAGTACTATCGGGAGAAAAAAGGCAAGCGCCTTTGAGACATCTTCCAGGAGCCATTAAAGATGCATGTCTGCAAGCACTTTATGATAATAACCACACTTACCTTTCTTTTGATATCAGTGAACTGGGAAAACATTAAAGACCAATAAAACGACAGCTCCAGAATATAATAGTAGTGAAGGTCAGCTGTGAGTGGCTGAGGATCAAAGGAAAAAAGGAAATATTAATAGTTAATAGGAAACCCAATTGGTGCCCCAAATATCTCAAGCTCAGTGCTAAAAAGTGGCATGACCTCATGCCTCCACAAATTCCGGCCCAATTTTCTGTGTGTAAGGGGGCTTTGAAGGATGCCTCTAATCCTCAGCTTGATGGCATTAGTTTGTTTCATCTCCAGCCAAAAGAGAGTCAGTCAGTATGAACAGCTGGTACCAAATGCACTATTCATTTTAACAATAGCATTTATGGTTCTCTGACACAGGATCTGCAAGATTCCTTAGGCAACCAGAAAAAAAATTCTAACACACACAAAAAGAATAACCCTAGATAACTGCTGTGAGATTCCACAGTGCAGGGACAAGGGAGGTAGGTGACAGAAACCGGAGTATAACATGAATCACTGAGGAATAGTTTCACATTCTCCATTAATCAGAGCTTTCTTTCAGTACAATGCAAATATCAAAAAAACAGAAAAGGTGATTCAAAAATATTTTTAAAAGATCAGAGGGTACAAGGAAGCTGCCAAGAGATACCGGGCTAGGGCTAGGCAACCAGCCAGGAAATCTGAGATCAAGTCCCCCCTTCACAGCTTAGCAGGCCTTAGTTTATTTATTTGTAAAGTGGAGGTGATACCTGCTCTATCTGCCTCCAAGGTCCAGGAATGGGGAGAAGTTCAGTAAAACAGAAGTCAGGAATATTTATTCCGCACATAAATCCATCAAAACAAAACAAAATAGTGTTTTCCAAAACCATTTCCAATGAGTTGTTTTTAATTTTTTTTAATTGAATTGCAATGAGATGTCTCGCTTTACCAGAATAAATGAAAGATCATTGAAGTTCTTCACACAAACATATCCACAATGCTACACACAATGTAACAGTATATGTGGTAAATATAATAAAAATTTAAATGCTTTGTAAACCAATAGGAGCATAACAGATGACTTTCATGAGAAGCTGGTACTCACTTAACAATCAATCCTACCAACTTTATGCATGGGCATCAAGGAAAAATCTTGTCCCACTCTCTGATCTTTGGTAACAGAACACATAAGGGGACAGGATACTCCCCCATCATCAACCCTAAGCTCTGAGCATCAATGTGTTTATCAAGCTCAGCACCACCCTGGACAGAATGTATTTCCTACTGGGCTGTCCTTTTAAATCTGAGAGATGGGAACTCAGGTCGGACATATGTTAGCAGTGAAGTCTAGAAAACGGAGCTGGCTTCAGGACCCTTGGAGCTAAGATTAAATTTCAGTTTTAATAAGCTGTACTTACTTCTTGCATCATCACCTGGGAAAATGTCACAGTGGACTGTGAGGACAAGTGAAAGCACACGTAAAAACAGTAGAGTTCATAAGAGAGTGTCACATTAGAATAACTACCATATTCGTGGAGTGCTTTGCAGTTGACAAAGCTTACACATGTGTTAACCTCTTTAACTCTCATAAAAATCCTTTAAATTCAGTACTATCATTTTCTAGATCAGTTAATTACAGGAAATTGCTGTCAGTTAATTCAGGTTGAGAGGCTGATCCCAGCCAGGACCCACAGAGAGTGAGGCCCTGTGATGGCCACGCTAGGCCTTCTCACTCTCCACTTGTGCTCTTTAGGACAAGCTGTACAAAGGCCAACTGAAGGCAATTTTACATTATTTTAAACTTAAAATATAAACACATATACATATAAATCATTAGTTATGCAGTAAGTGATATAATATCCACCCTCATACACAGGAGCAGTGTATCTTTAACAAAATTGAACTAGACCACTACTCTTTCATCTAAAAATCATTCAATGATTTAATATATATACTAAAGACATACTTCTGTTTCATGCCCCATTTTTAAAAGTGCTCTTAAGGCTTGAGACTGACTCTGAACTGCATCCTATGTATTTATGTAGGTATAGTCACTCACAAAGCACTGTAATTACATGCATGATTACATTTTCCACACACACACACACACACACACACACACACACACAGTAGCTAATTATTTATTTTACTTTTTTTAGTGTGTGAAGTGTATCGAGAATGACCATTGTTCCCATGAGAGATCAGGAGCTGGTCCTCAATTTGAAGAGTTATATGCCAGTTATTCGTTAATAAGCAATGATGTCTTATCAGTAGAAGATAATCTTGATCTGAGTCTTTACATATGGTATCTTTAGTTCTATACTAATGATGCCTCCTATTTTTAAACATAACTGTATCTACCAGATCCTCAGATTTTGATGTTGAATCTATAGTTCTGTCTGTAAAACAGTCTACCTACATTTTGAGACTCGGCTCCTGGCAAATAATTTTCTCAGATATAAGCAATTTCTCAGCCATAAATGTGAAAGTTATTTCAGACTCCATTATAGTTATGAAGAGTAGAAATTTCACTGCATACAGTATTCGTCTCAGTCATTCACATGACAGAACTTACCTCACAAATGCAGTGTATGAGAGAAGCTGCCACACCAACGTTTGAGTTAAGATTTCTAGAAGACTTTGATGTATTTTTAGAAATAGAATTCTAGATTTTTATGAATTTTTTCCACTTCGTAATTTTTCTACTTGTAATTTTACCATGACGAGACACAAAGAGAGCTATAAATGGCAATATTCCAAGTATTTAAGGTAGTAAAACAGCAGTTGGGTCTGAGCATTACAATGGTGTTCAGTAGTGACTGGCTTTCAGTGTTGCTTCAGTAGCTGCCAAACAGCTCCGAATACTCAGCTCTCTCTAACCATGTCATGTTGCTGACTTATGTTATTTTATAATCTGAATAAATTACATGAAAGAGATGGAAACGCACACTGGAATTCCATTTCTACATGTCTTGAACTTGCCCAAGAATCAGTCAATGCTAGTCCTGACCCCCGTCGCCCATCCTCACCCTTGGTGCCATGCTGAGTGTAACAGAGAAGACAGAGAGCATGCCTGCTCCCCATTAACCTTATGCATACCAAAAAGACCAAATGCCTCCAAAAATACAACTGAAAAGAATCCCAAACAAACTCAAAAATCCAAGTTGCTTATCACAATGTATGTCTCTTTATTTTATCACCAAAATACCTAGTTGTATATATTTCTCTTAAAGAATATATCCCAACTGAACTAGAAATTCTAGGAAAATTTCAGCAAGGTAATTTTAGAAAAGTCTCAGCTTTGATATTCAAATAGTAACTGACCTAGGGACCGCAGCACATGCTAATATTACTGAATTGATGGACAGAAGCAAAGGAATGCCAGTGGGCAGAAATCTGAAACGTTCCCTTTCTGGGATATGATTTTAATCTCATTGATTTATTTATTTTTAGTCTATGTGTAATGGTACAAAGCACATTTTTCTGTTCTCAAGGAAATGGTTTGATTTGCATATCTAGAGGCTGCTCCTAAGCCACAGAGTGAACCGAACTCAGCATGCCTGCTCCAGCTCCACACTTGAACTCTCCCCACTTGCTATTGAGACAGGCCTGTGCTGTTACCAGGTCTTTAGAAATAGGAATCATTCTCTTGTTGAATTGACTGTATCCTACTCTCCAGCAAATGCACCTTCCATACTTGTCCACCTGCTACAGCACTTGAGTTCTGATTCTGAACTTCACTGAGAACACAAACTGCTTTCCTTACAAGGCTACGTCCATCACCCAGCAGCAGGGGCAGGGGGCCAAAAAGACAGGTGGCTGCCCAACCTGCTGAGACTTGACTGAAACCACAAAACTGACCTAAGGAAGATACTCTACGCGTGTAAAAACCCAAAGAGTAATGTTTCCTTACCTGATAGGGGTAGTTATACCAGCAGTGCTTTGTATTCCACAACCAGGGGGTCTGGAAAAAAATGACAAAGAAATATATTTTACATGTTTTGGAAAAGAAGTAGAATAAGAGATGTTTATGACAGGTTCTTGCCTTCAATATCATTTTTTAATTCATTTTTTCCCCATTTTTCTAGGTATCAGTTTTAGATTTCTCTGTTCATGTCAAGTCTGTATATTCATCACGCAAAGGATAATAACATAATTAAGAAGATAGAAAGCTGAAATATTTAGATGTCAGAAAAAAACAATGGTGATGAAAAAAATTTAGAAGAGTGGGCCTAGCAACTTCCTATAAATTAACAGTAAAGCTCTATAACTAGGACAGTGCATGGCGATTTAAGCTCATTTTCTGGAAACAGATGAGCCTTTTTTCACACGACATTACAAAATCAAGGAATATTATCAAGGTTGGATAATCTGAAAACCTAATGATTCTCAAATCTTTTCATTCCCATAACTTAGGAGTTGTTTTACTCCCCCTTATACATGTACACTTAAATAATGTAATGAAGTACTTTACAGATTTTTATGTGTTTTATACATATTATCTCACTTAATTCTCACAACATTGGAAGTGCTCAAAGCTAACATATCTCAGCAGATCCCCTAAAAAATAAAGAACATGCTGGCACAGAACTTCCCAAACTATTAAAATGTAGGTTCTGATTCAGTGGCTTGGGGCTGAGATTCTATGTTTTTAACAAGCTTTGATGTGATGCTGATGCTGTTGGACCTTGGACCATGCTGAGTAGTGAGGTGCCAGGTATTTACCATGTATAAGGCACCTTGCTAGGCACTTTGCTATAATATCCATTTGATAAATATTAATGAATAAATTAATCAACAATAACTAATGATTTCTAACATTTACAATAACCATTTGAGGCAGAAATTGCTAGTAAAATAGTATTTAGCTAGAGACAATGCTTCTGAATCAATCTTCCTATTTGAAAGAGCCACACATTCAAGTGCTAGTGGAAGGCATATGGATGGCATTTACCTGTTCCACTTTGGGGTGCTACCCCCAAAAGTTGCAGAGAATGTGTTCTCCTCACCCTTTCTCCAGTCCCATCAGAAGGAGATAATGAGAACTAGAGCAGAAACCTTTGACCCTAAGCAAAATTTCTGCCAAGGGAGTTATCAGAAGTCTCCTGCTAGCCCTGGTCTCTACTCCCTGGATTATATGTATGTGATAAATTCCTATCATTTCTCTCATATCTAAGCTACTGTATTGTTGTTTTTAAAAATATACATACGGTACCACAGTCAGTATCCTCACTAATATATGCACCAAGGTAATTATCATTAATTATTTTGCAGACAAATAGCAATCTCAATGAGGTACATTAATTAATTGAAGACTCCTGAGATGGTAAGGACAAAAGCTGGAATTCAAACCCAGGCCAGCCAGATTCTTCTACTAAACCTTCCCTGAGGTACCCTGGGTATACAAAGAATAGGTAATGAAAGAAAAACATTAAGGGCATTTGGAATTGGTTATGTAAAAATAGGTATTACATTAAAAAATTTAATTTTAGGGTTAGAAAGGACCTCTGAATCTTTAGTATGTAAAAGAACTCACATGTCCAGATGGATAACAGTGTCTCTCACTGTTAAAGAGCTCCACGGTCATCAATCAGTGACAGATCTCTTAGGCTTACTCCCCGCATTATTGTTGGTCAATAGAAATATCAACATTCTTTTGTTTTGGCATCTGCTATGAATTGTGTCCCCCTAAATTTTCATATATTGGAGCCCTAAATACATGACGTGACTGTTTTTGGAAATAAGGCCTATAGGATTTAAGGTTAAATGAGGTCATAAGGCTGTGGCCCTACATTGACAGGACTGACAGGTGGCCTTATAAGAGGAGGCAGTGAGAGAGTTCTCTTTCTCTTGACAGTCTCTGAGGGAAGGCCACGTGAGGACTGTGGTGAGAAAGTGGTCTATCCAGAAGAGAGGCAATGCAGGAAGAGAGCTCTCGTCAGATACTGAACACTGCGGGACCTTGATCTAGAATTTCTAACCTCCAGAATTGAGAGAAATAAATTTCTGTCATTTAAGCCCCCCAGTCTATGATAGTTTGTTACGGCAGCCCAAGCTGGCTTACACAGCATCATAAGGCAATGCTTCATAAATGGTACTTAACAGCTATTCAACTATACATCAAAGAATTTCAACTTAAGAAGACATAAAATATCTGAACAAGACTAAGACAGACAGTGAAATAGCGTATGGTTATCCAGGGATTAGAAACGACTTCTAATACACTCCATCTAAACCACCACACATAATGGGATATTTCATTATATCATGCACATCTGCTCCCAGACACCTCACTTGAGACACAACTAGGCAACAAGCACATCCATCCATAACAAAGTCCCGTGGGAGGCTTCTGTGGCTCTTACTCTGAGCAAACCCAACCCAGCAGCCGGATGGAGGTCACACATACTGGGGGATGACCCTGTGCCTTCATTTACATTTTGACCATATGCAGAAGATTTGAGTGCTATTTATTCTATAAATTTTTAAAGGAGAAAACTGGAGAAGACTTTTAAGTGTCAGTAAATCAGCTCTTTAATCAAGGTTTCTTCTTTTATCAGCTGTTCTGTGAAGGTTTCACCATGAACAGAATTAACAAAAATAGACTAGTTCTGATCATTTCACTTTACCATCTGGAGTAAGATAGGTTTGGTCTTATTTTATTAAATGTTCTACTTGACATACTTTTAAAAAAATCTACCTTTCAGTTTCCATGCCACCTATCACGATGATGGATCAATCACCAAAAATCAAGGAGGCTTTGTCCAAGCCCATTGGATGTATGATACTAAGAGTGAACCTTAATGTAAACTATAGACTCTGTAATAATGTAAATGATACATTGATGTAGGTCATCTGTTATAACAAATGCACCACCTGGTGGGGGATTCGATAGTGGGGAGACTGTATGCATGTCTGGAGGTGGGTAATATGTGGAAAATCTCTGTATTTTCCCCTCATTTTGCTGTGAATGTAAAACTGCTTTTAAAAGTCTTTTTAAAAAATCAAGGCAACTGGGCTACCTCAGAACACTGATGCTTACTGCATTACTGTGAGTTAAAGAAATAATAGCATTTGGAGCAAAAGACCAGAGAGAAGAATGCTCAGTTAACCAGGAAAGTGTTAAATGATTAAACAGAAATAGAAATACATATGAACACCTACATATTTTTTTTTCAAGAGTCAGTAGATTCCTACAGTTGAATAAATAGTAGTTTTTTTGAATAACCATTTTAATTTAACAAAAGAATATGGACCATATAAAGAATTAAAGACATTTTGTTGCCTCATCAAAGACATGAAAGTCGTGTAGGTCTTTACCTGATGGAAGTCAGCATCTTAGAGGCAAAATTTCATCTTTCATTATTTCCATTCAAGCTCCAATATGGCTTTCAGAAAGCCTACCTGAGACAATAACAGTCCAGGAATTATGCTTTAAAATGCTAGAAAGCTAGATCCCTGAACTACTCTGAAACTAATTTCACTGAAACTATACTTCCACTGAGTTATACTTAAACCTTATACTTCTGGCTTATATTAAAGATATATTTTAAGAAATAAACATAAGAAAAATGCGTCCATGTCTGCAATAAATACATGCTGGAAAGCTTACCACTAGGTTACCTTAAGTTGCATGTATAAATTCCACATGATATGTTTTTTAAATGAACTCCAATGAGAAAAATACTTCCTTTCTGTGAATTCTTAGTATGTTGCCTCTTACCATAGGGGAATTATTACCCCACTATCTTTTTACCTTGGTCTTGGGAAGCTGAGATTTAAATCTAAAGCTCACTCACAACAACTGTGACTGTCTCTTTACATCTTTGCTTATTTTTCCATAATTTATATGTAATTTTTGAATGTTAATACCTATATTAATAACATTACGTAAACATTGCAAATTCTTTTTAGAGACATTCAATGTATTATTTAAATAAATTAATAGAAATTAAATCTATTCAAAATGATAACCTACATTTTTTAATTTAATATACATTGCAAAATAGCTCAGAATGCAAAGAAATATTTCATGCTTTGCCAGTTTAAAAACTGATAAATACATTGAGTTTGGGGTGAAAAGAACGAAGCCAGAAGTCCCTTAGCCTAAAGATGCTGCTGGTCAGTAGTAAGCACTCTAGAAAGCTCCCCAGAATGTAAGTGGTATCCTTTCCTCCTTTCCTGGGTCAGTAGACATGTGACTATAAATCTACAAAGCAGAGTGATCACCCTTCCCTAGAGGCCACTGGCATCTCTATGAGCTTGGAAAGCTCTCAGGATGTGCAAATGTAATTTGGACTTTACCCCATGGCATTATATAAAGATAGCCCAGCCTTTCTTATTGATCAAGCTTTAAAAAAAGACGCTAGTCCTCTTGACCTGGTCAAGAATGTGCCTTAAGCATATTCGACAATGAATTTAGAAAGCAATTTGCAGAGCTGCCAAGCATACATAAATAGAAAGAGTTCTGTGGAGACAGGCCATGGGGTCAAAGATCTCTATGAGGGTTTAATCATAGAAACAAAGAGAAGAGAATGTGAGTGCCATTTCCATGCTTCTAAAACCTTCCAGTCAGTGGTTCTCAAGTTTTGTTTGTTTATTTGTTTGTTTTTTACCTCTGCTTAGCTGAGGGACTCCACACACACTGCACAGTAACTGTGGCTGTGATTCTCAAGGGTCTGAGTATCAGGAAGCTTAAAAAGCCATCTCTCACATTGATTCAGATGTGGATTTTCCTGCATGCCCAGTGAGAACCATTGCACAGCAAAATGGACTGATCAATTAATTCCATGTTTAGAGCAGAAATTATGGATAAAGGAACCAGATGAAGGAAACAAGATGACAGAAAGTGAAGTGAAAAGACCTAGAAGGAGGGGGAAATGGTGAGAATGTTAACACAGAGAGAGAGAGAGACCTACACACTTAGAGAGGCCTGTGTAAAATTTGGGAATGGGGCCAATGAGAGTACCTATTTAGAAGTACACAATTAGTCAAAAGATAATTTAAAGAAATGATTTATAACTTATTATCAAGAATACATATTTCTAATATATAAAGAGCTCACAAAATTCATTAAAATATTTAAATGCCCAATAAGAAAAATGGGGAGAAGATACAAATAGGAAACATACTAAACAAAATTACATGACTGAAACATATGTAAAAATTCCAGGTTAAAATTAGACAGAATTTTTTTTACCCACATCTGGAAAGAGATTTAAAGAGATTAGTACATAGAGGTCAGCAGTGTATAGGGAAATCAACACTCTGCAAATTTAAATAAACTCTCTAACAAGTAATTTGGTCTCAATCCGCTTATCCTCTGACCAAGTATTTATTGTAAAAAAAAAATAATCATATCCATATGTAAAGGCATTTGTGTATGGCTTTCCATTACATGTTTTTTTCTAGTAATGAAAATTCAAATAAATATAATTATTTTTAATGTGAGGTTGGCACGTGCTTAGTCAGGATTCTGTGGGAGCAGACCCTGATCTGAGAACATGGGTACAGGCTGTTTTTTTGAGAGGTGATTCAATGAAACAGAACATGAGAAATGGAGAAAGTGAGACAGATGAGGGAGAAAGTCTAATATGGCTTTTGGGAACGAGCTGGTTTCTGATACAGGCAACTGCATCTCATTTTTACTGGGGACCTCTGCAGACTTCTGTAGCTCATAGCTCTAAATGTCCCAACACAGGACAGGGGGACTTGGGCATTTATTCAACTCCCATACTCTACTGGTTGAGGTTTCAGCATTAACTGTACCGTATTCCTAGATTATACCTTCCCATGTTTAGGTGGTCTTTGCAGATCTGGAAAAACATGAATTACTTCAAGGAGTTGGGCTGTGTACTGTTATTCCAACTGGCGACTAACACAAACAGTCTGTCTAAAGCATTTTCTGTGTTCCTCACAAGAATTCACATGGCTACTGGAGCCACACAACCTCCTAGAGGCTAGCAGCCCCACCAGGAATGTAAAACGAGGAATAAGAGGGTCATTGCCATGTGTAGAAAGGTCGTCTCATTCCTATCTTTAACATTTATTTAGGACAGAGAGGAGCAATAATAGGAAAAATAGGAAAAAACTAAATAATGAATTTATAAGAATGAAATATGAGAGAAAACTTGGCCTTTTTTTTTAATCACAAAGGCTTGTTATTCTAAATTGCATATTTGTAGGCATTTTCTTGAAAATGAACAAAGTGAGCCTGTCACTTAAGGAAAATCAAATGATAATATTTGTTACCAACAGTATAATTCAAACTTTTAAGCAAATATTAGTATTTTGGAAACTACACATAGGCTACTTATGCACCTAATGGCTTCCCATTAGTTAAAATTTTTCTTAGGATATCAGTGAAAATATTGAAACATGTGTTTTTGATTTTTATAATGATGTGTCAACATTAGGAAGATTTGTATAACTCAGTGAACCAATAGTTTCCAAATGACCGATTCTTAGTATTAAATAATCATGCATGGGCGAAGGGGAAAGATAGCTCAATGGATGCTGATGTAACCCAGTACAAAAAGCTCATCAGCATTAAAAAAAAGATTTCTTATCAAACTTTGGTGTAGTATTAAAGAAGAGGATCTACAGGTTTTTTAGAAAGCTGTAATAAGACATTTCTGCCTTTTTCAACAGCATATCTTTGTGAGGCACAAACTTTCTTCATATACTTCAACCAAAAATACCCACATTGAAACAGACTGAACACAGAAAGAGGAATGATAATCATCTCTCTTCTACTAACCCATATATTACAGAGGACTGTGAAAATCTCTAATTTTAGTTTCAAAAAATATATTTTTCTTAAAATGTTATGTTACCATGTAATGATTGATTCTTGTTGTTTTTAAATAAATTAATAAATGTTTTTCAATTTGTTTTAATTTCTAACACTATAAATACTGATAGATATGACTAACCCACCCCCCCAAATAAAACCACAGCTCTTTAAAAGCCTGTATGTTTGTTACAAGTGTAAAGGGGTCTTGAAATCAAAGAGTTTGAGAACCACTGCACCAAGGATAGCAAATCAACGAAATGAAATATAAGTCCCTGAAGACCGTGTAAAGTAAAACTGCCCTGCTGGCCTAGACCACTTATATAGGGGCTTTTACATGAAGCAGAAATAAACTTGTTTTTTAAGCCACTGAGCTGCTGGGTCTCCTTGCTATATAACTGCTTCAGCTTAATCTTCGTCCTGACCAATTTCAGACACAAATGGCAACAGATGCTCATTTTGGAAAGAGCTCTGGTTCTCAAGAAATTATTCCTTTAAATCTATTCACTGAATAAATAGTGTGAGCAATGCCATATCGACTGTGTCTGATACTCAATTTGACACATCACCTCCTCCACCCTTCCCAGCCCTAACACACACCAAAATTAGTCCCAAGGATCCAAAAGTCATAGAATTGAATTAGGCTAAGTGAGGGAAGACTCTACTCATCAAGGTGGTGATATGCAATGTTTAATCAGATAGTCGACAGCAGTGGGAATAGAGTAAGGGTTGACCTATAAGACCACACTGCCTAAAAGACCTTCAGGATTTTCACAAGTCATTAATTTTTTTGAAATGAACTTACCTTGAGTTAGGGTCTAGCTACTTAAAAATCATCTTCCTGAGAACACTTTAAAGGGTTATGTAAGAAAAGAGTGAGAAGCCATAGCTCACTCTTTTAAAAATATTGGGCAATTTAAGCTTGATTTTTCTTATGTATGAAATTTGACTTGACTTGCGTTGTAATGTTATCTTGCTACCTGTGTATTAAATCTGAAAACCTACAAGTAGTAGGCCATATTATATGAATCATGAATCCAAACATTATTAAGTATAAACAGTTTTACATTTCCTAAACTCCTACACAGCCTGTAATCTTCCATCATGATATAACCATATATTGACATGGAGGATGCCTATTTTACATGAGTGAATGTTAGAAGAAAAACATTGTATCATGCTATTATTATCTGAGAATGCTGAAATATAAAATTCAAATACTTGCAAAACAGCCAAATACCTGTAATGTTCAATTATATTAATAGAGGATGTGACTATTATGAAGTGCAGGAGAGTCTAGAAAGAAACTCTAGAGAGTCTAGGGAAGAAAGAATCAGGAAGAACACAAAAACCCCACTGTAAGGCCTCGGTCCTCCATTAACCAGCTGGGTGACACTGGGTAAGTCAATTCACCGATCTGTTTGCTTATGTGTGAAATTAGGAGTTGGACTGCATAATTCTATGATCCTTTCAAGCCCTAAATTTCACTACCCCTTTTGCCACTTTTTTCTCAAAAGATAAAATCCTGGTTTGCCATGCTCTGATCATGTTATAGGCTACCTATCACACCCCACAAATGGAAACCCAACATCAGAAGGAGACCCCCTTTTTGTTCTTTTTGAAAGGCCACCAGTTATCCATTGCAATTTAGATTTTTCGAATCACTAATGAAATTAAGTTATTCTTCTTAAATCCAATTAGAGCATTATTAGTAATCAGTATAATAAAAGCTCATTTTACTCAATTTTATGGTGTCTGAGTAAAAGTCATGAAGTAATAGCTTCCCATTTTATCTTCTATCTATGAGGCTCAAGTTTTATATTATGTTTGGTAATAAAGATTTAAATTTTCTAAATTAAACACTGATGAAAATTCGATGATGTTATTTTACTTTAGGAAAATAATTACCCCTTTTCCCTTACAGCTATTTTCAGATATTAAAATTCAGAATAGAACTCGTAATTTGGTTTACCATTACTCAATACTAATAGGACAAATGAACAAACTATATCCTTTAAATGAGTGGTACATCCTTATATATTATTTATCTCCTAATTAGGAGAGAGAAATTATCCTTTGAGTTGCTAAGTTAATTGTAAAAAAGTAACTGATCTTCACGTGTAGTTAAGTTTTGATCATCAGTTTTTGATTTTAATCAAGCTTGCCTTCCTGTTTTCCCAGCTTCTCGTCTTCCAAAAATGTCTAATCGTTGTGTGTGTGTGTGTGGTTGTGTGTGTGTGTGTGTGTGTGTGTGTGTGTGTGTGTGTGTTTGTGGGGGGGGGCTGTAAGATACAAGTAGGATAGATTAATGCAACTGCATTATATCAAGGGGCTGAACCAGAAATACAGAAGTGGTTTGCTGAATATAATAAGATAAGGCTTTCCTCTCCACGAATAAAAAAAAGTTCTTAAAATCGATGAGACAGAAAGACTGGATGAGTAATGATAATGGCATGATTTGAAAACAATCTAAAATTCTCTATTTACCTGGAAGTGAGTGCAGGATAGCCAAGCAGCCATAGTATATCAATGACCCACCTTTCCATGCAAGTAGAACCAGGGCCTTTTTTATCCTCTGTTATATTTTTGAAATGCATCTCTGTCTTGTTTACTTTAACATCTAATGAATTCCTGAGTTCACTGATGTCTACAATATTAACTCATCAATGTTTACTTTCTTATAATTTTGTTCATGCTCTCATGAGCTTGTACTTATTACTTGCCAAATATCTGATTCTTGGGTATATATACGATCAAGTACAGAACTTGCCTGTGCAAACAAGTGAAAAACAAAGTTATTTACTGTACTGGAAACTGGCAATGCTGAAAAAGCCATGAAGTTGAACTAAGCTGGAGCCATCAATTTCTAGACTAAGGTATACAAATGACTTCACAATTTCAGTTTATAGTTTCAGGGCCCCCAACTCAGAAAGCATGTATGAAGTAACCTTTAACTAGTAAACAGCCACAGAATGACATTTAGTTGCTCCAAGACAATGTTAGCATCTGAGCCAAGATACACTATTCTGTTATCATTGAAAAGTATTATCTAAATAACTCACTGAGGTGTAATTACCTTTAATAGATGCATCATTAAGTTAAACGACAATGGTATTTTCATTCTTTAATTAAAATTTCTAAGATGCTCTAATTGAAGGGGCCTTGCCACTGTAGATATATTTTCAACTCTATAGGAATACCTCCATCGAGAGTACTTAAATATCACCAGTAACCAATTCTATAAATACATGTTTCATAATATAAAATGAGTGATAACCATCAATTTGCCTTCTGATTCGAGAACATATATATGGAAAGAAATTCCCCATTTTCATACACCATTAGTTTCAAATAGAAATAACGTACACTCTTACCTAACGGCATTATAACAGAATTGTATTATATGTAGTTACTGTTCCACTGAACAAAATTTAACTGAAGATTGAATGTGTAGCATCAAACTCTTTTATAATGGGACTGATTGTAATTTTATTCCTGGAAAAAACTAAGAGGACACCCAAGGAGAGGTAAATTTAGTTCAAATGAGGAGGATTCAAAAACTACCTAAATACAGGAAAAACTGGCATCTGTAATAAGCTCCTATAGTAACAACATGGGACTAGAAGGCCAACCAAACCATGGACTTCCTTAGTTTAAGATTATACTTAAATGATACCACTTAAGCAAGTGGTATAAAAATAACCTTAATGCCGAGGCAATTAAGTTCCTCATATATTCTTCTTATTAATAATGCCATAAATTTATTTATCCAGCACCAGCTCTGTGGTAGGCTGTGTTCTAGGGGCTAGGGATTTAGGAATGAACGAAACAAACAGGAAAATCATGGCTCCCACATAACTTATTTTCTGGTGGAGGAGACTGCCCATAAACAAGATAAATAAGCAAAATTACACAGTATTTTGTATATAATGAAGGTTAAGGAGAGAAAATCCTGCAGGAAAAGGAATATGAAATATCAGAGGCTGTGATGGAAGATGACATTAATAGAGGGGACGGAGAAAGTATCACTCAAGTGGTAATTTCAGAGTAAAACCCTGAAGGCAATCAAGTCATTAGAAGTATTATTTTTTTGTCTTCACTACATCATCTTTTAGTTTCTACTTTTATTTATATGTAAATAAAGCCAGCCACACAGAAGGGAAGAAGGGAAGAACAAGGGGAGAAGAGAGGGACATTTAGCTTTTAACTGGCAGCAACTTCACTTCTGCCCTCTTAAATTGGTCATTTCATGTGTCATTTTGTGAGTAATACATTGTATCTTTAGGTATGGTCCTTGCTAATTCCATTTGTGACTTTCCTGGAAAGAGTACTGATATACGATGGATAATAAGATGGGAGGAGGGGGAGGGGCACTGGCAAGTTGGAGAATGAAAGGGAAAAATAATACTGCAGATAAATTTGCTGTTTTTAATGCACAGACCTGCTTCCTCCTTTAAATTGATATACTGTCAGCTGCAAAAAATCATTTGATTTTCTGTTCCAATTCTCTGCTCTATAAAATGGCCATAATAATCATTATACCAGGTTTTGTGAAACTGAAGCTACATAGAGGCAACAATTTTAAAAGGAAAAACACGGAAATGGAAGTCACTGCTTTTATTCCTTAGATTACCCAAATCACAATATATTGTGATAACGGAAGACAACAACAAAGTGAGTAGTACAGAAATAAATTAACTAGAGACATTACACTGGTAATATAATCAGGATTCTGAAACTGTTTTTGTATTGAAGATGCCATATGATGAATACTTAATTCTTCAATATGCTTGACCAGCACATCTAATCATTCTGGTCTTTAAAAAATCTGCTGTTCTACATTACACCTTCTTTTCATACAATCACATATGTTGGTCCAGACCTCTTATGACAACTTCCAACTTTATATCTCAGAATAACGTCATGCACATACTTCATACACATACTTCATGCAGTCACTGTCTTCCTGGGAAATAGATAAGGGGGATAAGTTTTGTTTATCAAATGTCAATTCATGAGGGCAATGATCAGGATCACTTTTATTTTTTAATTTTAGATTACTGGGATCGACTCCAGACTTATTAAAATAGAACCTTTGGGGGGTTAGTGTCCAGTTTTGTGTGCTGTTCACAAATCTACAGGTGACTCTGATCTGCTGCAGGGTTGAGAACCACTGCAACGAGGTAAGCTGCTGAAAGCTACAATATATGTGACAAGTGAGCAATTCTATGGGAAAGTAGTTTGTCCCCACCTTTTCCACATGTTCCTACCTTTCTATGAAAAAGTGTTCAGGTTCTAAGTATCTGACACTTCACCTGACTTCACAAGTAGGGGAGCAGAAAGTAAAACTTCGAAGGTGATTTTACTGTTTATTTTTAATAAGATACTTTCCAGAATGGCAGCTACATAAGTATTCAAGACTTGAAAGAGACACCTAAAAGTACCTAATAATAGGCTAATTCTGCTCCATATAAAGAGCGTTTATCTGGCCTGAGCAGAGCCACTTGTCCTCCTCCACAAGTTGCCTATACCAATACCATTCTCCCATTTCTTCCTTAGTGAGAGAACCAAATTTTAAGTGGAGTACGTTGTGTTATGAAAAAAACAAAAATACTTTTCAGCCTTTTTGTAGCTAGGTAGGGCTTTGTATCTCAGTTCCGACCTATCAAGTGACAATGATATGGGGGATGTCCATAAGGCCACTTAATGAGAGACGACTCAGCTGGAAAGCAACTTTTTATCTATTTGGTTTTCTTTCTTTTGGGGGATTGTTTCATTGATGTGATGGCTGGAGTTCCAGCAGCCATTCTGTACCAGTAAATAATCCTGAAGCTGTGCATTAACGTAGTGGAGCAGAAAGACAGAATATCCCTGTATCCTTAATGACATAATGGAGCTATCATATCAGACACTAACTGTCTGCCTCCAGACTTATTTTACACAAAAAATAAACTTTTAAAAAGTTTAAGCAACTCTTGCTGTTATTGTTGTTGTTATTGTTACATACTCCAAACCTAGTCCTAACTAATATAACAGAGAGGAACAGCAAAGGACATATAAAGCCAGGGAAAGATTTCAATGTGTACAGCATGCATCCTATGAATTCTGAATCCACTAATATTGTTTCCAGCATCCCTAGAAAGCATGTTGAATTTCACAACTCTAAACTTATAAAAAGATTTAATAGCATTTCGACTTCACATGCTGAAGCATAAAGTAAAATAATTTACCTTATCTCTGTATACTAAAGAATAATTAGTATAGTTCAATGGCACTAAGTCTTATAAAGATTAGAGTTGAAAATGGAGAGGAACTAGAGTACTATGTCATAGAAAGAGTCAATGGCATATGGGGTAGGGGATAAAAAGGAAGTACTTTCCCCAAGATTTATGGCTTAGTTAGCTGCTGCAGATGGTAATGTTCATAAATGAGATGGGGGATACCAGAGGAGGAGTAAAGGAGAAGGGAAGATAATGAATTTGGTTTTAACCTTGAAGAGCTTTTGAGATACCTATGGGATACAAATGTAAAGTCCAAGAGAAAGTTAGAAAACAATCTGGGAATCTGGGTTCACTTACTGTTCTGCTTTTAAACAACATTTGATGATTCCACAATGATTACTCAATTAAGCCTGGGCTCCTTATGATTTCAAGGCAATTTACAAACCTGGTTTCAACGTACCTTTTCAAATATGTCTTTTAACATCTCCGTCTCTTTGCCCACAAGTCCCAACCAAATACAAACACAAACCTTATGCTCAAGTCGTGCATAACTGCTTACAGTGTTCCCCAAGTAGGCTCATAGAAACCCATGCATATCTCTCTCATTACATGTATACACTTTGCTGCAAATATAACAGTGCCTCCCACATTAAACAGAACTATTTGAGGGCTTAGCCTATTCTCTTGGCTAAACCATAACAAAACAGGTAAGCACTCCAAAACCTATTTAATTAACAGAGACCCACATACCAAGCCTCTGTGTTTTTGCTTCTTCTGTTTTCCTTATCCAGAACCCAGAAAGGTATCAGTGATGACCCCAAGTTGTCAGAGCTGGGTGAATAATACAGTGGTGACTTTTATCTGCAGAAACCAGATCAGAAAAGGATAGAGAAAAAATTGCCAAAGAACTAGCAGAAATAGGGGAGTTTTATACAAAGAAAAGAGGTAACAAATACACTTAAGTCTCTGATACTTCTATTTCATGCAGCAAAATACATTAGGAGAGTGGAATTGATAGCTCACATTCAGAAAAAGAGGCCGGAGTATTATGAGGAAGAAAGCATTAGGATATATCAAGAAGCAGGGCTGGCTGGGTTGGATAAAGAGCCGGGTAAAGTAAACCTCTCCAAGCCACCAGAACACACCAGCCACTTTACTTATAAAACAGAACTGTTTGCAGAGCTGAGATGTGCTGTGCTACTTGTTCATCCTCAGTTGTGCTTCAGAACTTGACAGAGTACAGTCTGGAGTTTCCCTATGTAAAGCCTTCCTAAATGCCACTAAGACAGTGTGGACTGTACCTTTTGTCAAACACAGCAAATTCAGAAATACATTGCTTAGCTTCTCCAATTTGTGATAAAAAGAAATAAAACAATGACATGCTGTAGTATAGAAACAGAGGCACCTTATCCTTGTCACATGTGAAAATTTTTGCCAGCGTTCTGTGACACATACTCTTATTTTTGCTTAGAATTAGCAAAGATCACTGAATGTGTGTAAATTTCCTTTTAATTTGTGTAACATCGGTACAATATTAACACAAGATGTGTCTTGGTAGTATTATGAAGTACTAATATCATGAGAACTGAGTCGAGCCCTTGTGAAAGTTTATTCATACTTTACATACACGTTTCACATCTTTTATGCATGTCAACGAAACATGGTTTTAGGAGACTTTTAAGAGGGGAGAGCCCGAAAAAATAAACCTCACAGAATCATTCATTCTTCATTCAAATTTAAACTGCTTCTCGGTGCTGGTTCTCAATGCAGGTTCATTTTATTTTCTTTATTTTCTTTTTAATTTTCCCCCTCTTTAATTGTCCCCTCCCCCCCTCCGCACCAATTCCACCCCTGACCTATGGATATTGCTATTTCCCCTTAAGAACTGGATCTCTGAAGGTGAGGCATCATCTCTCACATGCTCTTGGTGTGCACCCAGGCCTGGCACCCCTGGGGGGCCTGGTGTCCCTGGGGCCTGGCGCCCCCCGGGAGTATGGTCCGTGGCTCCACCTGGGCCACAAACCCAGGACCTTCTGCGTGTAAAACAGACATGCTAACCATTACACTATGGAGCCACCCCCTGCAGGCCCATTTTAAAGACACAAAATTAATATTATATGATACAACAATCACCCTCCTTGGTATTCACTCAAATGAACTGAAAACTTAACTTCACTTAAAAGACCCATACACAAAACTTTATAGCAGCTTCATCTATAATTGCCAAAATGTGGAAGCAACAAAGATATCAATAGGTGAATGGATAAATGGTGGTTTATCCATACAATGGAATATCATTCGGTGATAAAAAAGAAATAAGCTATCCAGCCACAAAAAGGTATGGGAGGAAGCTTAAATACATACTGCTAAATGAAAGTACCAATCTGGGAAGGCTACATACTGTACGTTTCCTACTATGCAACATTCTGGCAAAGGCAAAACTATGGACACAGTAAAAAGATCGGTGGTTGCCAGGAGTTAAGGGAAAGAGAGAGGAATCAGGGATGAATAGGAAGAGCACAACGGATTTTTAGGGCAGAGAAACTAATATCTGTATGATTTTATAATGGTGACTACATGTCATTGTATGTTCGACAAACCCAAACAATGTATAACACCAAGAATGAACCCTAATGTGGTCAATAGAAAAAGCAAGCAGTCTACAAGATAATACAGCTTAATAAGACAGGGTACAACTTCTTGACAAGTAACTCAATCTGTTTTATTTCAATGGGAATCTGCTGAGCGACTATTGCATGTCAGGGCTTACTGGTATAGGTGGATGGCATACTGCAGTGAACATACAAAGAGAGAAGATAAGAGGTTTACCAGGGTGGGGACTGAGAAGTAACTTTCTCATTTGCTAAAGGGGACATAACAGTTCCCACCATCTGTGAGAGCTGTGGCTTCCGTGAGATCTCCCACGTAAGAAGTTAAAGTAGTGCTAGGCACACAGAAAGTCAGTAGAGATGATCTTTTATCAAATTATTGCTAAGCAAGAATAAATGGCAGTAGATTTTTAAATAACTTTTATCATACCCACAACATTTTCATTCCTTTTATTTTTGTTTTTGAATTGCTGAACGAGAAGCAATTATTATAGGAAGTCTAAAATTTAAATATCCTAAGAATAGACTCATACACATCAAGAGATATAAGCACTTATAGAATTTGTGGTTGTATACTAGCAAAAGCCATTTTTTCATTAACCATTTTAATTGCCTCTACCAAGAAATTTCTTATATAATCATATGGACAGATCCTAGAAAGGATAGTAACAGATGTATTTGTACAGATTAGGTTTGGCTGCATAGGACAGAAAAATTCAAAAGCAACAGGGACCTAAGAAATTGTGGGCATTCACTTGTTATATAAACCGTGTGGAGATAGGTGATCCAGGACCAGGATTATGGTTCCACAAAGTCATCGGGGCCCTGGGTTGCGCGTAGCTCATTGCTTGGCCACTCTTACGGTGTGGTGGACTTAGTCCCTAAGGTCAAAGAAAGCTGCTAAAGCCATCACATCCCTGTGGTAGGCAGCAGAAACTGATAAGGAAGGGCCTCACATTTTTCTTTGAAGAGAATTCCCAGAAGGCACTTTCCACAGCCCTTCTCATCTTGTTATTAAGCAAAAACGTCTTTGCTCTCACCTGCAAGAGAGGCAGGGGTTATTTAGCTGGCAACACTGTGTCCAGCTAAAAAGCAGGGGAAATGGGCTCTGGTAACAGCAGCAGGTTTCAAATGGATGAAACGCAAGGGCCATCCCACTTCTCCAGCAGGCTGAATGGAGCGCCCACAATTCTCATGCAAAGAGAGAGGATCCTTCCTCTCTGCAGATTATGTGTAGTTGCAGGGAGAGAAGGGAATTTGGTGGTAGTTACTGGAAAGCAGCCTTCTTTGCATGATGATTTAAAATATATAAACTTCCCTCAACTCTATCAAAGACAAAAATATTCCAATAAATTTTAAGAGTGGAGAAAGATTTAGAGAGATTTTTCAAAAAGTTTGCATTACATATAAAACACTATAAGAATTTAAGTAAATTATGGTGACTCCAGATAATGGTTTATTATGTAGCTGTTGAAATAATATTTTCAAATATTACTTAAACATCTGGGGAAATACTTTCATGTAATAAGTGAAAAGGCAAGATACAATACAATGTGAAGTATGTGACATATATATATGAACGATAGCAAATAAGTCAACGTAAATTAATTTTATATAGCTTCCAAAATTTCTACATAGACAATACGTTCAATTTAAAATTATAAGTATTTTAAAGTCTGCATTCCAGTAGCAGTTCTGAACTGCTAGACTGGCTTTACATTTTCCTATGATTTTTGCTTTATTTTAAAACTATAACACTTAATTATATAGTTTCAAAAGTCCAAAAGCCATGAACCACCAACAGAACTAATTACACATTTAACTTTGAGGGGAAAAAAATTCTCAGGTTTTTATCTTGATGCTAGTGTGTAATTTTTTTTGTAAAAGAAAACCATACCGTGATAGATAAATGTGAAACAATATCAACTCTAACGATATGACTAAAGCATGTCCTATCTACACCAAGAAACTAACATCCTAACGATATACTCCATTCTCATCCAATGTCAGTGTTTCATCTATCTCTGTGATATTGATTTTAAAAATCCCCAGCCTTATTTCAACATTTTGGCTATTCTTGACTACTACATTTGGCATATTTCAATCTTCATTTCAATAGTTATTATCTAGCACGTGTCGTGAAAATTAATAAATGGAAACCTCATTTAAATGGAGTCACATGGCTGGAAGAGCTTTCAAGCACATGTCACTCAAGGCACACTACTGAGGCCAAGAGAAGAGATGTAACCTTGCATTTCAGACAGGAAGTGATGCTTTGTGACCTTAGCAGGAGGAAGAGGATTCCTCCTTGCCCAGTATCAGCTCAGACAATGGGACGCTGCCATGACTCAGCCAATGAAAAGTCACTATGCTTCAAATTTTTAGTTTCCTCCAATGGCCTCTTCATTTACAACAGCTTCTTCCAAGCCCATGAAAGAGTATTCCCATCTGTTGTTTCTTGGGACTTGCACGAGTTTTGCCAATAGATCACATGTCCTGAATTGCAATTCCCTGTTGTTCCCAGGTAAACCCATTTTGCTGGAGAAATATCTGGCTATCTGCCTGTTGAAGGTGAACAGTGTCCACAACACGTTTTCCAGGAGACTCTAAAGACTTTATAACATGGTCTCTGCCCTATGGGAGCCTGATATGGTGGACCCCAGCTCTCTGAGTCTAGCCTTTTTACAGGGTTTTTGTTAGTTCACCTGATCTCCTCAAAACACAGCCTTCCACCAGTGCTACTTCTCCTTTTGCAACATTCCCTGCTCTGCCACCGTTTCATCTATTATTATTTTATTATACCACCAAAGAAATCATTTAATATAAAAGAAAAAAAGTATGTGAAATATATCGGCTTCAAAATGATTTTTTAAAGTTGGTTAAAAAAGAAATATTCTAATTAGCATAATAAAAACCAAAACCAGGTTTACAGGAATATGAGAAATTACATATCATTTTTAAAAATAGAGATAACATTGAATGATACACCAGGGTTCAAGGATCTCAGTTGAAAATAGTTATTACCGAGAATTCATTATTTTAATAGTCTGTCCTGATGGTTTGCCAACTGTTTTATTACAGAACAGAACACATACTCTTATTTAAAAGAAACCGTAATATATCTGCAAATCAATCAGTTTACATAAACCATTTGATAAAAATAGTCCAGAAGCTATTCTTTGATCCTTAGCAATATAATACTAAAAGGCAGTCAGCAAAAAGGAGCCAAATGCACGGCCAATGTAACATTTTCCATCAAGTACAGCTGTATGTACTATTCTATGCAGGCATTTGTACTGCATCCCAGTGGGAAGCCCGCAGTATTAATGCTTCTGTATCTTGTTACTTTGGGTATTTGGCTCTCCGCAGGGATTTTGGTTTTCAAAGATGCTACTGATTCCTAGCTAACTACCCTGATAACTTTACATTGCCTGCCTTTAATGTATGCAAGACAGACAAAATCTCATTCTAAATCTGAGGAGTAAAAATGTCAGGATTAAATTTGCTCTAGGGAAACAATCCTCTGAACTACTAAAGAAAAACTGGAGGAAATTTAAGCAGGAGATATGAAATGTGACATGCCTTCCCAAAACCTCAAATAGGGAGAAAGGATTTGGCAGAGATTAAAAATGTGGACTACTGTGCTCCTTTCCACTCATTGCCTATAACTTGTAAATTATAGCCTGTCTACAAATTGTACATTTGGTACTTTGGAAATTATTTATAATTAATAGACATCATAATTCTCCAGCTGGTAGTCTGGCAGGTAATCTTAATTGAAATGATTTCTTAATCTTCATTGCATTTGAATATATAATTAAGAATACCAATGACAACAAATCTAAAAAAGCATTTTTCTAGCATGTGTATTGTCACGTACAACTATTTTGGGTTTTAACTTGGCTTCTTTTCTCTCCTTTCTTTGAGGCACACCTGCATCCTCCCAGGACACAGGTACCCCAGAACTGCTGCTGCTAAGAAGCAACCCAGATAGCCCTGACTGCATATGATCTTCAACTCCAATCCCCACTCCAAAGAGGAACCTGCTACAGATTTATTGTATGCACTTAAAATATACCCTTCTTTGTTCTGTCACATGAAAATCAGTAGACATTTCTAATTATCATAACTCTATGTTTAAGCATCAAATTTCAAGGGATCCAAGCATGTATTCTAGGAGAGAGGCAGTCAATTTTGTAATTTCTCTAGGTCAAATAGTTTTTTTCCATAACGCAACCTATTTTGAAAAGAGACAAAAATAAATTTTCCTTTCAGAAAGATTCAGAACCAAGCTAAAGCAACAAGAAAATAATTTAAAAAGATAATGTGATAGTGATAGACTATGTGAAATCTTTAGAGAAAATGGATATACCAAGACAATGACAGCATTGCCATTGTTTTTCTCAGAGAAGACATGCTATTTAAAGATTTCCAATTCCTATGAATAAGAAGTCAGAGATATATAGTGGTCAAAATATATTATGAACAAATGTTTTCTTACCATGTTTGTTTTATATTTCTTATAGAGGTTGGAACAGTTTAAAAACATGTAGACAAATGTTTTTAGATTGTGTCCTTAATCCCATCCCGCAGAAGAAAAAAAAAAAGCTTCGCTATGACAAAGCATTACGAGCTATAAGTGAAAACACTGACAGAGACCTTAAGAGACCTTAAGGAAAGGAAAAGTTGTTAGAAAGTAAGGGGAAAAAAATCTCATTAGATGATTATTTCCCAGGCTTGGTGTGGTAATATAAAGTTAGAGGAGTCTCTCAAGTCTTTATTTCGAGCGGAGTATGAGGGAGGGTTAAGCTAGGTTCTAGATTCTATGTGGAGATGCCATAAGAGCAGAAACTATGACTTAATTATAGGGTTCTCAGAACCCAACCCAGCACCCCATACATAGAGGCTGTTCAATAGATGTGTGTGAAATGTTCAGCTGAGAGAATTTCTCAGCCAGTCACGTAAACCTGCAGAATTTTCATTTATATTCCAGTCATTGAAGCACCTATGTGCTGTTTTATTGATAACAGTAAGCATATGCTCACTCCAGGTTGACCGTTTCTGCATTCTTATTCCCACTGAATTTTCTCTTCTATTAAGCAGGAAATAATCTGTTTTCTTGACTTTGTGTCATAATGCAATACCCAGGCTCCATTTTGGCTCTTTAATAGAATGATATACATGCAGAAAATGTCATTCACTTCTTCATCTACATATTTTCTCACTTGGGTGACCTCCTTAATTATATGTTGAATGCTTACTTTGTGTTAGTCATTATGCCAGGCACTAGGGACATCACCAAGCCACAATCTATGTTTGCAAAGAGTTCACAGTTCAGGTGATTTTAAAAAACAGCAACAACAGATAATATGGTAAGACAGCATTATCATTAAGATAAGGTACCATGAGGAGTGTTAACATTGCACACTTTGAGGAGATGGGGAATAGTGACTGGGGCTTATGATAATTTCACACCTTATGATAATTTCTCTAGTTAAAATAGAAATTTTGAAAGAATGTGTCAAACTATATTAGCATAATTTTATTATTTTAAATAATGCACGTATATGCTCTTTATGCATAAAACATCTTCTACATATTCAAGAAGTACTTTAAACCCTAACGGCAGGAATCAATGTGGGGAGAGGAAAGGAGATATTTCATTGTTATACTCTTCTATACCATTTGAACTTTTTTTCCATGTGCATGTGTAATTTGAATTTAAAAAATTACTTTTTCAACATGAAAGAAATAAAAAGAAAAGGAAGAGACAGATGAAGGCCAGGTTGACAAAACCATAATGACAAACTAGAGGTGGCCTACAAATACAAGCAGTAGATTTCTAGTGATCAATCCAAAAGGGAACATTTACAACATCCAGGAAAGTAAAAGCAGACTAATCTGCTCAGGGAGTTTACTGATTCTCGTGACTAAGAACTGAGAAATTTCTCCTAAGTATCCTCGCAAAGAAGGTATTGTGTGACACAGAACATCCTCATATTAATCTCATCATTTGTGCAATGACAGGCTTCACATGATTTCTCATAATGACCCCCAACAGAAGCTGGTGGCAACACATCAAAGGTAATTCCCAAAAGCATTTGCCAGTTCAATCCAAAGGCCCGGGACTCCCTGAACTCATCCGGGACCAGACGGCCTGAGTTCAAATAATGGCCCACCCCATAATTTACTATAAGAACTTGGTCAAATTACTTGACTTTTCTGTGCCTTTGTTCCCTTGCCTGCCCCGTAGGGTTCTGTGAGATATAAATAGATACATGTAAAAATTTTAGCACAGTGCCAGGCAAAGAGGTAAACACTCAATCCATGAAGCTATTTACACAATCACCCTTGAATTTCTCTCACCTAAGCTTTTAATAGAGCACGGAGTATGCCCCAAACTGGGGACTTGCTAGCAGTGCAGACTCCTATGCCCCAGAGAAAAGTTCCCTCTTCTGCAGAGAATCAGGAGCCTAGCACAGAGCAGAGGCCAGAGAGGACCACCTACACCTGATTAAAGGAGTAATGGAAAATAATACCAGGTCATTTCTTAGAAAATGTGATGAATATGTTCCATCACATCAAAAGGAAGGCAACAGAAGCCTCTCAGTTCTACTACATAGGGCAGCTCAAACCTACTTCCCTGGAATTCATTTTAGGACCCTAAAAGAGATGATTTGTATCACAGTTACTTATATTTTGTTTATATTATTATTTATATTGAATATAAACTATGGACCAGGCTATGCTCACTTAATCCTTATAATAAGGCTGTTAGGCAGGTCCCATTATTATCTAATTCTACAGGTAATGAAACAGCAACAGAGAAGTTAAGTAACTTGTAACACATGTCATACATCTAATAAATGGGAGAACCAGGACTCCAGTCTAGCAGACTGGCTCTTAATTGCAGTACTGTGCCACTCCACATACTATACCCATCAGTTTAAAGTTATAAAACATGTACCATGAAATTATAAAGGCTTACTATAAAATAGCTTTGCTTTCTTGCAAGATTTAGGTAATAAAACATTAATGTCACGTAAAGAAATGCTTGTCCCATATCTTTGGGTTGCAGGGCTGGTAGTGTTGGGGTGTCAGAAGAGCTTATATCTAGCTCCTAATCACATCATGTTAAGGTAAAGAGGCATCAGAAAATGGCCCCTAGAAATGTTTAACTGATCCAAAAGGAGACCATTTCTACTGGCTCTGCCTCTTATGACATACTGTGATGCAAAGTCTACATAAGAGCAAACGACGAGGTCTGTGCTCTGTTTATGCACCTGGGTCCACAGCAGACCCTGTGGTCAGCCTCCCCACATCTTTTCTGATGGACTTGGTCTGAGTAATCCACATTTGTAATTTGTCAGATGGTGTAACATTGAATGTGGTGTACAATATGCTAAAAGGGAAAAGCTTACAATGTGAAGGAAATAGAAATGCTCTTACAAGCACATGCCAGATGTGCTGATCTATCCTATCAGACTTCAAGTAAATTCCTTGGGAACAGAGAGATACCTAACACCAGCACAGTGTATGGCACATAGCAAGTCATCAATAAATATTTATTAAGCAAGATGGATTGAAGGCACCTGATGTTTCTCTAGATTGAGGAGTGGAGATGGGGAAATCATGTGCTCACCCCAATACTCCCTATGTCCTAACTTGAAGAGGAATAATCTTTACTTCCCAAGCTAATTTTAAAGTGGCGACAATAGCATTTTTAAAGACAAAAAGGCATTGTTATTTAAAAACATAGTCTTTACCAAAGGCAAGTTCCACACACATTATTTGGTTACTTCTCCAACATAATAATGACCATTTATTTTGAAATTCTCCCTGAGGTTAAAAAAACAACAGGAAAACAAACAAACAAACAAAGAAGGTTGCTTTTAATTGTGATAATTTATGTCATAGGCTTTTGCAGCATATAAAGAAATCCTAGCTACAGCTGCATGATTTTTTTTTATCAAAACTTGAACACCTCATCCAACAGATGGTCCTCCCAAAGATATCAGTCATTTGATGAGTCGCTGCCTGAGAAGCACCCCACACAGCTACTTTCAAAAGCCAACAACATGCATGGTATCTCCCATATGCTCACTGACCAAGTTGGAAAATCCCATTATTAAGGATAAATTCCTTAAGGATAACACCATCTACTTAGTTGGGGTGGGGATGGGGGTGGGGGAAGAGAGAGAGAAGAAACAAACAAGTAAATATTGGTGAGGATGTGAGAAAATGGAAACCCCTGTTCACTATTGGTGGAAGTGAAAACTATTGCATTCTAGAAGATTTCGGTGCCTAGTTGCAGAGATTGTATACCTAGGATTTTCTTAATACATTTTAAGGGATCAAAAATTCTGCCCTAGTATTTTGTAAACTACCATATCTTCAAAATTTCAACATACTGATATCCAAATTCTATCTTCCAGAATAAAATGCCTTTGCTCTTAGAAAAAGCATTTTTGAGGGGTCAATTCATGTGTCTCTATTTTGGGTTAGAAAACCAAAAATGTCTTCAGTGTCCCCAGGAAGCTAGGTATGGGGCCAACACCAGGGGTGTGGGGAAGGGTAAAGGAAAAGGGAGGTCAGATGATACACAAATATTTGTTTATTTAATTATTTTCCTCCAGTCACCCCTGCTAATCATTCATGAAAACATTCATAAAGCAACCCCCCTCTTCTCTAACTGTTTTTCCCTTTGTCCTCTATTTCACATTTACCGATTTACTCTTCGTGAATACGTCAGACAAACCATATATACTTTGGGTAATTACTATGAGGTACTGAAGTAATAGAATGAGAAGGCATTTACTTATCAAAATTTCCATCTCCATTAAACGTAAACACTGGTTTATGATACAGCTTCCCCACCATGGATAAGTTCCCTAGGAAAATTAGCAACCTGTTCAAGCCTCTGCCAACGAACTAATATTTTCATTTTGAAAATACATTCAATTACTACAAAGAACCATGCATTATCTTGGAAGTAGTAAAAATAGTATAATGAGGATAATTCCAAATTCTCCTTCAATTATCTTAATGTATGAAATATAATTTAGTATACTAATTTTTTTTTAAAAAAATCACAATACTGTGATAAGCCCTATAAACATTTACAAGTAAGTACTGCCATCTATCCAGCAACAGGTAAATGGGAGAACAGGTGAAACAGTTGTCACTGTATAGCTAGAAGGAACACTTAGAACTCCAGAAGTCTTTGCATCTTCAGTATTACTTTCTGATCTCTGACTCTATGTATTTTTTATTTTTTCTTTTGACTCTACATTTTATCAATTTTGAAAACATTTTGTTCAAGTCAAGATAAGTTCTTTTTTTAAAAAAAATGTATATATAATCATAGGTCCATTCCAAAGTCAGACACTTGCGAATGTTCTTTGTTGGCAAGTCCAAAATTGTGCATTTATCCCTTCAGAGCTTTCACATATTTCTCGCTTCACACGAAGTCGTCAATTCAGGATGAGTGCTATCATCATTTTTGGGTCAATGACTGCTTTGGAATAAGTAGCTACTACTATCAAGGCAGACCCTCTCTTCCTAACCCTTTGGGATCTATTTGTGAAGAAAGGTCCATCAACCTTGAGAAAACTAAAACTCAATAAGAAGCCCATAAGTGAAGACAGTACTTTCCTCTTGGAGGTCAAAATGCACACTGTCATTTATTAAGGGTTATGTGCATGACTGCAGCCTAGCAGCATCACCCAACTCAGGATAAATAGACTCAGGTTAGTCCCGGTCATGTCCTGGATGTGTGAAGAAGGAACCATGGTCACAGCAACCTCCCTGGTCTTCATATACTGCATCTGTCAGAGAGTTCTTGAGATTATCAATCAGAAAGTATTATCTATACTTTATAAAAGTAAATGTGTTCTAAAAAAGTATGAGCTAAGACTGGGCTCATTAATTATCTTCAAGTCAACAGACTTTTGCTCAAAAGTCCATCACTACCTGATGGCCAGAACAGACTTAAGAGTTGATTTTGCACTGGTGTGGCCACCACAATACATCCATACGCTTCTATATATGTATATATGTCTTGCCTTGTGAGTTATGGCATACATTTAACAAACGTATAGCCAGCTCACAGACCTTCACAACAGATGGTACCTAGAACCTTGACCTTATTCCCATAACTACAAACAATCCGGTTAAATCATTTTACTTAACACTTTATATGATACTGCTATATTGACTTCTAATTTCATTCCCTAGGCTCTGATGACATTTGATTCCTGAGATGCATGAAGAATCTAAGTTTATCAGTTTAAGTCTTTAGCAATTTAAAACCAAAAGTTTCCAACTTTAAAATTCATTAGGAAAATATACTGAGAGGGACACATTACAGAATAGCTGATAACGAGAATCATCTCATCCCTATATTCTTTCTTTCCAAATGGGGCCATTTGACAACCACTTCCAAGCAGAAAATTTTCTAACTATTTATTAAAGAGAAATATTTTCCATGCCCCAGGACAAACTGTTAAGACAGGGACTTGTAAAATCCAATTGGTTTACTGGTTTGTGCAGAATTTTACTGTCACAGTTGTTAGCTTTGCTGGCATCAGATACCATTTCTCTGCTGCAGTAGTCTACAGAAGTTCTAGACTAGTGATAAAAATTAAAGGAGCCAAATAACAGTGACGACTATTTAAAAACAGTAATGTGTAGTTGATAAGCTTAAGGACTTATGAGATAATCAAAAACAATAACTCAGATTATTTAAGATATAAACTAGTGTTACACACCACAAAAGGTCCTCAGGACACATACTTTTAAGTCAGTTTTTAAATATAATCTTTCAAAGGAGAACTTTAATTCTTCTTCTTTTGTTGTGAGAAAAAAAAAATCCACCTGTATATGAATGTGCTTATTTTATGAATAGTTCCCTGGTCAACCAAGATGGCCATTATTTGTGTCAGATCCATGTAGTAGAAAGATTCACCCCAACAATAAAAGTGGAGCAGCCATGGAAAATGGTAGCTGTGGTGAGCCCACTGGGGTACATCCTAGGGTTCAAATCTCTTCCCTTCAGAGTTTCATTTGAAAAAAAAGTCATTTACAAACAGAACACTTAATATATTCCATTATTTTTCTAAGGGACTTGAAAACCTTTAAAAGATTTTCTTTAACTCTGATGACAAAACTGTTAAAAACATTCTTTCATATCTACTTCACTTCCAATGACCTGATTATGCTATTGCCCAGTTGGGTTTAGAGAAGCCAGACTTCATGCCCATGTTATTCACTCCATGTATCTAAATATAACGGCTGCTTCTTGGACAAAGATGTCTAGGAATATCATAAATATCAACTGGAAAAAGAGAACACAGTCACCTGGCCACAGAATTGAAACACAGTTCTTAGGTATCTTTCCAAAATAACTTTTCATTTACTCTTACAGGGAACAAATGGAATGAATGTAAAAGAGTGTGTGTTTGTGAGACAAAGCAGGAGGGAGAGTACAATTCCTTTAAGACAAATGCAAGAGACTCCGTATGTGCTTAACATTGGAGGGGTGAGGGAAAACCCAGATTTCCCAGGATATTTTTGTTGTTGCTTATGTAACAATAATTTCAATTTTTTTGTTACTTTATTTATGTTTTGGTATTCTCACCCATCATTTTTACCTATTAGTAAATGTTCAGATCATTTAAACTTGAAATACAACCAATATAAGGATGGTTAAAATAACAATTAGCAACTTGTTATTTTTTTCCCTTTTTTAGTACTTCAATCTGTTTATTTACTAGGTAAAGATTTAAGATTTAGAAACTGTTAATGAATTATGCAGTTTATCAAATATGGTTGCATTTCCTTTGAAAAGGACCCGATCTCAGATAATGGCCACATGACCTAGTCTCTATGCTCAAGCAATAAATTAGTAACTAATATTTAGCTCTTGAAATTAAATTAGTTATTCATAAACTTGTTCTTAAATTAGTTATTCATAAACTTGTTCCATTTTTAAAGGGAATATTTTGATTATCAACCTGAGTGGAAGCAAAAATCTAGAGGTCAAACTGGAGGCAGAGAGTGAACATTTTCAAATTCATGAAGCTTTTGGCCATGGATCCACTGATGTCCCTAACGACTGGTTTTCTTAAATCATGTTCTCTTATTTGATTAGCATCATCATTGTCTGTCAGCAAACACAACTGCAATTTACAGTCATTCACATCCATTTTTTTTTACAAGGCTAATTATATGAGGGTTGTTGTGAAGCTGCAGAAAAACAAAGTGAGATAATATATGAGAATGAGAATTGTAGACAACAATATACCACACAGAAATGCTTTACAAGCTAATAAATCATCAATCCCTATAGTAGCATGCGTGTTTTATGAGCTGCCTGACAACTAAGATATTAGCCTTTCTTTCAAAAGACACATATTTGGAAATAGGACTAGGGCTTAGACATGTTAGACCTGAATCAGATTAAAGTCACTTTAAAAAACCTAAGTAAGTTATTTCCTTCTTTCGCCTCCTCTTTAAGTCATAGACCTAATTTATTATTGTTCCAAAGGCTATGAAGGAGATAGGAGGAGGCAGCTAACATGAGTACAATGGCCACTTTGGAAGAGAAAAGTATTGTTTGGTTTTAACAAATTATCCTTGAGAGGAGGAAGAGAAAGTGCTACTTTCATAAGATATGAAAACCTAGGTAAAAATAGAGCTGGGACTGCTATATAAAACTAAACCACTGTAACATGCTTCACTGTAAAATACCACACAAGTCAAACTCCTCTTTAGTCTTCTCAGTATTGCTATATATAAGGTAGTTAGCAAGTCTAATTCTCATCATTTAAGAAAAATCACAATGCAGATTAACTATCTGCCTCCCAAGAAGACCTCTTTATTCCTTTACAAAGAGAAACTTTCTATTCCAGGCATCCTCGCTTTACTTTCTCTTACCATCCAATCTCCTCAAGCTACTCCTCACTGCATGCCCACTCACCCTCTCCACCCAATCCACAGGATTTCCACAATCTCAAAAACAGAAGAAAAAATTTTTACCCTATATTGTTCAGTAAGAGTAATAATGATAAAAATGGGATATGAGGCAATAAATAATTGCTGATTTTTAACAAAGATGACTATTTGGTAGCAGGAAAACAAAAATGCATGTTCAAAACTGTACAGAAATCTCATGAAGAAGATTTTAATGACAATTAAAGGGCCACACTCATGCACCATATAGCTGCCATCAGCACAGACCTAATAAGTAGACTCTGGCAGCCCCTCATTCCAAAATCACAGAAAGTCAGATGAAGTAGATAAAAGCAAGCAGATACTGCCTCTGGAATGTAATAAATAGATAAAAGAGAAAAAGATTCTGTAGATTGCGCCATGATTATTCTATGAATTAATCTGATAGTGATTTAAGTGCTTCAGGAACTGAGCTATTTCATTTAAGGGTGGCACTGATATTTGTTGGCAGGGCCAAAGAAATGCAAAGAAATTAACAACTCTTGAGCCATTCTCAGTGTTCAGAGCAGTAGGGAAGGCTATAGGAAAAAAATAATCAGTCTGTCAATGATTTGGCGGTGAACAGACAGACAGGACAATAGAGTAGAGGGCATTTTTTCTTCTGGCTCTCTACTGGAACTACTGGACACGCCATGGCATTTGTGACTCCTGTCCCTTCCCCCTCTCATGAGACACCCACTCAAATGCCTGCAGGAAAGAAAATAGAAAATCAGGATACACCTTATCCTACCCAAATGGACAGATAGATGTTTCTTTGGCTCTTAACATCTGTTCCCCTAACGTCAAAATTAAACCTGGAGTAAGTAAGCAACTACAAGCAAAATATTAATAGGTGGAACAGCACCCCCTTTTTTAAAATTTAAGGAATGTTCACTTTCCTGTTGCCCTTTTTCCCTTCCTTATTTTGAAATCTGTCTCACTTATTTTTTTAATTAAAAAAAATTTAAATTTAAGTATAGTTGGTTTACAATATTATATTAGTTATATTAGTTTCAGGTGTATGATATTGTCATTTGACAGTCTATACCTTACAATGTGATCACCCCACTAATTCTAGTAATCATCTGTCACTGTGTAAACCTATCCAAATATTATGGACTATATTCTCTTTCACCTTCTTCACCAAATCCCCCACCCCCTCCCTTTTGGGAACCATTCCTTTGGTTTCTGTTTCCATGAGTCTATTTTTGTTTTGTTTGTTTGTCTTGTTTTGTTTTAGATTCTACAAATAAGTCAAACCATACAATATTTGTTTTTCTCTGCCTGACTCATTTCACTCAGTATAATACCATCTAGTTCTATCCATATTGTCTCAAATGGCAAGATTTCATTATTTTTTATTGCTGTGTAATGTTCCATCGATATATACACACAACATGTCTTCTTTATCTATTCATCTATCAAACTTAATACACCTTATTTAATATGACATAACCATTAGTGTAATCTTATCTACCTCATGGACAAATAGCAGATCTGGTTCAACAACTATTTATTATTAATTTTCTGGAACTGACCTAACAGTGCTTAAAGTAAGGTTGGGGAAGCACATGGATAACCACATGACATGTACTTTGGAGTCTATTATGGGGACACAAGTGTTAGGGGTTGGAGAAGGCAGAGACTGGATAGACAGCCCAGAAAGAAGAGAGGAATAGGGAGAGGAAGGGAGAGAGAAAGGGAAAGAAAAGGGAGTTGAAGCTGGAACAAAGACAGGTAATTGGTAGGCGTTACCCAGGTCAGGAAGGGGTGATATCATTCTTGTCTACCACTGGCAAACAGTTGTTATCAGGGAGAAAAACAGATCTTTCTCATTACAAAGTGAAATGTTCCACTCTCTAGTACAGTAAGTCAAAAGCTTTTTTCTTTGTTGAAAAATATAAAAATAGAATTTCTGGAAACCCAATGCTTATATAATTTTAGCAGAAATTAAACACTTTAAAAATATTCTTGCATTTTATCATTTCTCTTCCATCTTTCCTGCCACAAGATATACACATTAGACATAATGTAATATCAATGAATAGACTTGCTTTTTAGGATTTGACCGATCATGGAGACGGAGTATTTCTACTGAGAGGCCATTTGACAGTGATGCATGTAGGCAAAGAATCGCACCACCTGGGGCCGAATGCCAGCTCTGTTACTTAAAGTTACTTAACTTCTGTGAGACTGTTTCCTTTTGCTTTTTAAACACAGTAATAACACAAACCTCAGAGAGCTAGGAAGAAGATTAAATACCACAATTCAGGATTTAGCACAGAAAAAGCACAGGGCAGGCGGCTGAGAAAGCACAGAGCCGCCACAGCTGGATACACTTCTTTCTCATTCCCCAAAAGTCAGCTGCCTTCTTTTCTCTAAAATCACAGAACTAAAGTATATTTTAAAGTTATTTGTATTATGTAGTAAGCAATGTTAAAAGATAATCATAAAGAGCAGTTTTTATCTCCCTCCAAAAAAGTATTCACTGGCTTCACTGAAATGTGGATATCCTGTGATTTTTCTTCCTTTTGCTTAGTGATTCTAAACGGGGGTGGGGGGTGGGGGGCGGGGGATGGTTCTACCTCTGCGGAAAAAGATCACAATGGAAATAGCTGTATTTTTTTTTTGCCAGGCAATGAAAAATCACTTTTCTGGAAAAGAAACAAGAAATCTTAAAGGTTTCATTTTTTCTTTTCCCTCCTTTTTTAGAAGTCACTATTAAATATACTGAGGACATTCTGCTTTGTTTCTTTCTCTTTAAAAACCCAACACTCACTCTTCAGTATTTGAAAAGCCTAAAGGAGTTAACAAGAAAGAAATGCTTTCACCTGCCTGAAACTGAACGTCTGCCAACTTTTTTGGGCATACCTGACTCAAAAATCCACACTGATATGCAAGAGCCAGTTTCCACCAGCATGTGGGCCAGTGCCAGGGATAACAGATATCATGACTGTTGCACTGGCCAACACAGATCTACCTGCCTCCAGTTCATTCCTCACACTGCAGATAGTTTGCCTTTCTCTAGCTCTAGTTTAATCATCTGTTACCTCTTTATTCTTTTTTTCCTAAATAGAAATAAAATTCTCGACCTGGGAATCATAGCCTTTTTCTGTCTGCTCCATTTGTCTCTCATCATACTTGCTGTCTCCCCTCTTCTACCTCTAACCAGGTACCTCCCCTCAAATTCCAGTCCTATCACTGTCTATTCTTTCCCAACACTCTTCTTCCCTTCATCTCCTTTGCTCATTGTCATCAGCTGAAGTGCCTTCAGCTTTCATCTTCAACAGCACATCTTTAGTTCAGTTACACTGAGCCCCCCTCCTGCTTCTCTAATCTTAGAGGTCTGTTTGTACCACAATTACAGTATTTCTATCATGCGCTGCCTGATGTCAAAGGTACTTGTGAGCAAGACATACCTTCTATTAGCCTGTAAGCTCTTTAAAGAGGAATATGTGACATTTCTATAGAAAAACTTCAGATTTTGTGCTATATCAATTCTTAATCAAAATCAAAATTTTGTAATTAAATTATTTTTTCTATGATTTTAAGCATAATGGAATGATGTGAACATTATGTATATTAGAAGCAGATATGACAAATCATCTCTAGCTTCATGAGAAGCAACAACAAAAAAATGACTCCAATTTTAAATGTGCCAAGTGGCGTTTCTCTCAGATATCCTAGTCAATACCTTCTGAGAGATCAGGAGAGATGAGCAGAAGATTTTCACAATATAATAGGCTGAAAAATAGCCTTCAAAGATATCAAAGTCCTAATCCTTGACATTTGTGAATGTTACCTTCCTTAAATGACAAAAGCAACCTGCAGATGTGATTAAGATAAAGACAGGAAAATTATCCTGGTTTATACAGATAGGTCCTAAGTATAATTACAAATGTCCCTATAAGAGGGAGAGAGAGGAAGATTTAACTACAGAAAAGAAGAAGACAATAAGATGACAGAAGCAGAGACTGGAGTGATGAGCTCTCAAGATGGACGAAGGGGCCACAGCCATGGAATACAGGCAGCCACTGGGAGCTAAAAAGGCAAGGAAATTAACTTTCCCCTGGAGCCTTCTGAATGAACCAGCCCTGCTGGTACCTTGACTTTAGGTCGGTGAAACTGATTTTAGACTTCTGACCTCCAGAACTGCAAGAAAAGAAATTTGTATTGTTTTAAGCCACTACTTTTGTGGTAATTTGTTACAGCAGCTGTAGGAAACTAATACACATGAGTATTTAGCCTCTCCAGACACCACACCATAACACAATAGTCCTCATAGTGAGGTCTCTGGATCAGCCTGGCCACCATCACTACCGGGTACTCACAGGAAATGCAAATTTCAGGCCTCATCTAGACCTACTGAATCAGAGGCTCTGGGGGAGGGCGCAGCCATCTATGATTTAACAAGCCCTCTAGGTGATTCTGAGGCATGTTGAAGTTTGAGAACCACTCCTGGAACATTTTTCTCTTTGAACTTGGTAATAAACAGGATATCATGCATTTTTAAAAGGATGAAATAACCTAATAGAATATCACTTCTTTGAAATAAATGCCATGAGAACACAACGTGAAAAGCAGCAAGGACATTCCAAATATACTGCAGCACAGAAACAAAACAAGACAATAAGTCTCAAAATAACAACAATAGAAACTATCACCAATCTAAAGTCTGTTTTATTGTGCTTAAAAGTTTGAACCAGCAACAATCAAGTATAAATACATTCACTGCAGTTAATTACCAAATAAAATACTCTTTCAGAGCAGGCAAAATAGGTTTGAAGCTAATAGAACCAAAAGTTAGTACTTTTTCTCACAATACCAATTTCTCTATCATGCAGAGGAAGTCTATTCTGTACTTTTATCAAATTCTAGAATTGGGTACATGAGGATAAAACCTCCAATGTTATATTAAGTTTAAATTAAAAAAACTTGAAATCTGTGCCAGAAGGAACTTATAACAAGATAAGAATAGTATTTCAACGTGATACCTAAAAATGGCCACTATTTTTGCATAATCTTACCACACGATACCTAGTTTTTAGAATTTTTTTTTTAGAAAGCCAGTTTTCACACTACAAACACCTACTGAATGAATATCAATCACATCTTGGTAATAGATGATCATAATAATCAACCAGTATTAAAATTTAAACTCTGTTTTTAATTTCTATGCTCCTACCTAAACGGCTACATACACTACCTAAGTGTTTTTCTTTGTGGTATTATTTGGTAATCAGAATCTTGCCAAAGTTTGTGGACTGCACTCCATACCTATCAACACTTTCTGCACTACATATGAATCAACTAGAGGAGTCTGTTCTCTGAGGTTAAAGGCCTGGCTAACTGGAAAAGGAAAGTGAGAAATTATTTCCCTACCTAGGAAATAATTTGGTCAAAAGGACCCAAATCAAATCATACCCACAGTAACTGGTTTTAGAAGGCTCTGATTTCATAATCCGCATTAAATCGAGACAATTAGCAAAGCACCAATTTTATCAATTTCTTTACATCTTCGGCCACTAGTTTAAGAGTAAAACTAAGGCGAGAGTGAGAGGAGATACAATTAGAAAAAAAGTGAGATAAGATCTTGATTCATGCTTCTTAGACCAATGATGTACACGCACATGTACACACGCGCACTCATACACACATGCAGCATTGCAATCTAATTATTACCATCCATTTGAATTAAATAGCTGGTGCCAAATATAATTTTTCTGCTTATGCTGATCACCATGCACCCTATTAAGAAACTCTGTGTTATGATCTTTTCTCATTTACTATTAGCCTTGTAATAATGGATCTGCTATGGAGAGGAACACACATGCACACAGAAAAAGCTGGCAACTCACAACAGGGCTATTGCTTGGAAGAACAGACTACGTTTACTTAAGCTGTGGTTACTAAATTCCCCCTAGTATGCAGTCACTATAGAGACAATTCGTAGAATATTACTTATTAATGCCCTTGAGCAATATGGGCCCTGACCCTATTCTGGACAGAAAAGGAGAATGAAACACAAATGGTTATATTTCACTCTGTAATTTTCATCATACCACAAGGATACTATGTACTGTAATGAAGAGGGGAGAATACCTGATCTTTGCATTTTGGGACCTGAGAATTGGTTTGACGTTCCCTGAATACACTGTTAACACTGTGGTAAGGGAATCCCTTATAGGCATCCTGAAGCATCCAAGCTTTACTAACCAGACTGTGCTCACGTGTGCCCTCACATACACATGTTCTTTTTAGACATAAGACAAAAAACATGGAAACGCCCAACCAACTACTCATAACTAATACTCTAAAAATAGATCTGGTTGGATATACTAATAATGAGAGAGGAAGAGCTTGGCCAGAATTTAAAATACCTATCAGTTCAGAAAAAGAAAGTACTTTAAAAAATATTTACTGCCAACCTTATGTGCAATACTAATGGGGAATGGGGTAATCACAAATAATGAAAATTCTCAGCTAATCTTAATACTTGATTATCATTACTGATTTTTAAGTTCTCCCCCTCAAACTTTTAGACAAAATTGTTACAAAATACCTAAGTGGAAAATTTTTCATTTCATTACTCAAGTTTTTGTAAACTATCTGTATTGTGAACTATCTACTGTATTCTTAGCTGTATTATCAAGCACTATGGGGAAATGCACCTGAGACACTGTTTTGAGCAGCTTATAAAATTGGATAGAAATAAATTTGAGATGAAAGTACACAAATGAGACACTTTTTACTTACGTACTGAATGACACAGTATAATTATAATAATAATTTTAACTCCTACTTATTGAACAGCTTTCATGACTCAGACCAAGCTAGGTGCCTTACATATGTGCAACACAACTTCGCAATATATGCACTAGATTTAAAGAGCTTTAAGTTATAGGTTTTCCATGGTGAGGGGGATCTATAAAAAATCAAGGCTGATAAGATAAAGTAAAAGATGAGTAAGGTTATTCTTTGAGTAAAGAATGAGTAGGGACATTCTAAAGTAAGTGATGCTCTATAAGTAAACCTAGTGGTAGCAATGTACTAAGCTTGCCTAGGACAAAAGTGTTTGGAGCAGTGCAAAAGCATAGAGGCTGGGCAACAGTTTTTTTCTTACATCTGCCTTTGTCAGAGGTGCTGATGACCAGGGAGAAAACTGGGGCTTTTGTCTGGTGAAGTTTCTGTGAGAAGCTAAGCAGAAGTCTCAAGAATAAATTAAGGGAGTTAAGAACACACAATGAAGAAAGAATAATCTCTTCAATAAATTGTGCTGGGAAAACTGGATATCCATATACAAAGAATGAAACTGAACCCTTGTCTTACACCATCCACAAAAAATCAACTCAAAACTAACTAAAACTATAAACATAAAATCTGAAAATTTAAAACTCCTAGAAGAAAACTGAGGGAAAACCTTCTTGATATGGGCCTGAGCAATGATTTCTTGGTTATGATACCAAAAGCACAGTCAACCAAAGTAAGAATAGACAAATGGGACTACATCAAACTAAAAAGCTTCTGCATAGTAAAGAAAACAATTAGTAAAGTAAAAAATTAACCTACAAAATATTTGTAAATCACACAGCTGATAAAGGGTTAAATTCCAAAATGTATAAGAAATTCCTACAACTCAATAGCAAAACAAGAGACCTGAATAGATATTTTTCCAAAGAAAACATCAGATGGCTAATAGGTACATGAAACGTGCTTAGTGTCATTAATCATCAGGGAAATGCAAATCAAAACTTCAATAAGATATCATCATCTCAGACCTGTTAGGATGGTTCTTATTTTTAAAAAATATAGGTATTGGTGAAGTTGTGGAGAAAAGGGAACTTGTGTGTACTGTTGATGGGAATGTAAATTGGTGCAGCCACTATGGACAAAAGTATAAAGGTTCCTCAAAAAATTACATGGTTTAGCAGTCCCACTTATAGGTATGTGTTCAAAAGAATTGAAATCAGGCTTTGAAGAGGTGTCTGCACATTCATGCTCACTGCAGCATTATTCACAATAGCAAAGTAAACAGCGAACAGGGAGCAATTTAAATATCTATCAACAGATAAATGGATAAAGAAAATGTGGTATATGCATACCACATGTAATGGATATTATTCAGCCTTTAAAATAGTCCTTTATTACAATGTGGATGTACTTGAAGACGTCATGCTAAGTGAAGCAAGGCAGACAAAGAAGAACACACACTACATGATTCCATTTCTATCAGGAATTTAAAACAGTTCAACTCACAGACGCAGAAGCAGAATGACGTTTACCAGGGGCTGCGGGGGGAGGAGGAACTGGGGAGGTGTACGTAGTTTTACTCACGCAAAATGAATAAGTCTTAGTGATCTACTGAATAGCACAGTGCATATAGTTAACAATACTGTTTTGTGTACCTACAATATGAGGAGGTAGATTTCATTTTTATCAAAGAAAAAATAAAGGAAAGGAGGAAACTTCTAGAGGTGGTGGATAAGTTCAGGGCATTATACATGGTGATGGTTTCATCACCATACACTTATTTTCAAACTCATCAAGGTGTATACATCAAATATGTAAAGTTCTTTTGCACGTCAACCATATTGCAATGAAAATAATTACATGATATAATAATAAATAAATAATCAGTTAAACTGATTAAAATCAGTTTAATTGAAAGAAAGGTCTAAAGGAGATGACACTCGGATAGGTATGATACCTCTCTGAAATGTGAAAGTGAGAAGTGGGGGCAGAGAAGAGTGAAGTAGAACTAGCAGGGAAGACCAGTGGTTTGAGCAATTATGTTTCTTGCAGAATTACAACAGGAATGGAGGAATAGCAATGCCAGTGTCTGGTAGCGAGGCTGCGCCAGCAAGGATTAAGGATGTAATTTCACAGCAATTCATAGACAGGTGAGGCCGGGAGGGTGGAGGTAACCGAAATGACTCTCCATCCTTAGTTCCAAAACCCCATTCATTTACCACTTTGGGTATGTGGAACAAGAAGAGGAGGAAACATACAGAGAAGACCTGGGGGAAGAGGTAGAGCCATGAGTTAATAATATAAAAGACTGGATTGGGGTCATGGAGGAGGAAGGATGCCCCTTTCATACTAGTACCAAGCATCTTTTCTAGTTGTATTTTCCATTTTCCCTTTCATGTAATCTCAAATATACCTTGTACTTTCCCATTTTATGCTCTCCGCCTAAGAATCTCCATCAACATCAACCCATTCATTAGGGCTCAAACCAAATACTACTTCTAACTACCCCCACCCCCACCTCAGACACACACACACAGACAAGACTGAGTCTTCCCTGAAGAGACAGAACACCAATTTCAAAAGTAGAAGTACAATATCTCATTAATTTTCCCAGAAAACTGTTCTTTTAAAGCAAAAAATCACCTGGTTTCATTATTGCTGATGAGGAAAATGTTTATTATGATGACCATTGTATGTGAAAGTCATTAGCTCTCAGACTTTATTAAAACAAACCTCAAGAAAAATAATGCTTTCTTTGTCAAATTTAGAAAAGAATTTTTCTTTAAGTGTCAGGTGATGATTCAGCTAATGCAGAGAAAATGTGCTGGTACAGATTTTGATACATGGATCAATATTTCATCTCAAATTCCCTTACCTCTTCTGAGGTGACTAGTTTTCTATTCCCCACGGGAACAGAGAGGAATACTAATGCGATTCAGTTCCCAGGCTTTGCCTTTGGCCAAAGGAAGCCTGTAGCATATAAATATAGCATATAAATGAGGAGCAAAGTTTTCACAGTCAAGTTCATCTCTCAACTTTTGAGACTTACAAGTCCATGCCTTTAGGAGACTGACTAATAATGTAATAAGTCATATTTAAATGAGTGTTATTTTAGTAGCCTAGGAAATTTATTTATTTATTTTTATTTCTAGAGTTTCTATAAAGGTGATATTTTATGAAGTGAACTAAAGATACGATTCATGGTTTGATCAAGCATCAAATCCACAGAGCAAGTATCACTCAGTAAGGCAAGTGATACTTGCTCAGCAAATGATACTTGCTCTATGTAAGGTTCCCATACTTGGAAACCAACACAAGTACCTTCTCCTCCCATAAAAATCTATTTCAGCTTTATAAAACTCCTGCAAGACCTAAAATATTTCTCCCTCACTGCCTGGAGAAAGCTGTTGGGGTAAATGTCATTCTCTCCACACAAAGCAAAGATAACCTGGGTAAGAGGCTTCCCAATGCTCTTTAGAGAAAAATTTTACACAACCAAAATTAAACTATTGCATCTCATTAAACAGAAAAGCTATAAGCTATAACCTCAGTGTGGATGAAATGGTTTTATTTGAACAACTTTTAATCTATTCCAAGCAGTGAATAATTCCACCTAAAAACTCATTCCCAGAACAGTAGAAAATACTGAATTGTCCCAACTAGTTTCTTATTGTGAAGAGTATATTAAATGGTCTGCCAGTCACATTGTAGAAAGTAAATATGTATCATAAAAGGAGAGACAAAAATTGAGTTGCTTAATTACATTGGTTTGTGTAAAAAAGAAATATCTATACTAAGTCTGAAAATTAGCAGACATTTCTGATGAGATCCAAAAATATTAGATAATATTTAAGAATAGTTAAGAATGCAGCGAGCTACAGATTCTTGGCTTTGCCAACACGACTTCCTTTGAAGTAGATAAATAATCGAGTAAGTATGCTGTTTAATTTGGGCCTTTTGAATATCATCACTAAATTTAACTCTGTTGTCTTAATATACAGTTATATGAGCCAGTCTTTGCATTTTCTTGTGAACTGGTCAATCCTGACCAGCCCAGTAGGGCTACTGAGTTTCTGAGTGCTCAGTATCATATAGCTGTTATCATTATGATTACGATGACAATCAGTGATTCAAACTTTCATCCTGGCTATGCACTAAGCCAACTGTGTTTCCAGGTCATCTCCGAGAATGATGGGACTTCCATGGTAAGAAAAGTTGTTTAAAGTGATATACAGAATGAGAAATTTTAAGTTATTATCTAATACAGGCCATGTAAACCTGCTATGGAAATACAGTTTCTATCTTAACAGAGTCTTACTGGAAACTAAAAAAGTTCCTTAAAAAGTCTATGCAAGGGCTATTCCAGGTCATTGAGTGTAACACAATAATGTAAAGGGAAACCCTGAGAGGAAATTCAGGGACTGGAACAGTGAGGACGAGGCAAACATGAACAGTAGGATTTTTTTTGACGAAACTTCTGCATCTCTTTGCCTTTTAAATGGAATTCAACTTTTTTTCTCCTTTTTAGAAGTTATGCTGCAAGCTCTTTTATAACTTAAGTATACCTAAATTTATGCACAGTCATTTGCATTCTTTCCTACATCTTAGGGTTATTTTTTTTAATAGGAAAAAAAGTAGTAAAGACATTTTAAGAAAATTAACCGTCCACAGGTCTGCCTCTCTAAAAAGAATCTTTTTATATTTGCATATTACTTTCCACTTATCTATAGATGTGATTATCATAGCAAAAAGTACATATGACGTTGTTACTTATATTCAGGTAAAGTTCTACTAAACATTCTATTAGAATTATACCTTATATAGTTACTTTAGTTATTTTTAAATGGTTGCATGTTTTTTGTAATTTCGATAACAAAAACTTAAACAATTCTATTAATATTAGACATTGTTTAAAGCTCTGTTTTGGATTTGCATTTGTGTGCATGTCTGTGTGTGCGTGTCTGTGTGTGTGTGTGCATATGCACACATATATTTTTAAGATGTAATGAATAACTTCACACATGCATATTTTTTGCTCTGTATAATTCTTTCCTCAGGATAAATTCATAGGAGTTGAACTGCTGAGTCAGTAAATGAACATTCTTATGGTTATTATTCTAAATAACCATGTTGCCTTCTAAGCAGGTTGTATCAGCTTGCCATATTCATCAGCTATTTCAAATTCTTCACTGAATGATGGAGTATGAGTTTACAAAATGTTATTTTAGTCCACATTACTGATTTTGGAGATGTAGCAATTAAAACTCTGAGAGATTAAGTGACTTGCTTAAGGTGCCAAACTGATTAATGTCCTGGTCTTCTGACTCCTTTAAGGGCTCTCACTATCACATCACCTTTAGTTTTTCACTGGCCTCAGAAAGTTCTGAGGTAGAATACCAGCTATTCACAAAGAAGGACAAATGACAGATATGAAGGAAATCAGAAAGTATTCAAGGAGGTAGATGTGGGTAAAAGGGAAAAGGGAAGATGTAGTAATAAGAAGAAGCACTGAAGGTCAGCTTCCTAAGGCCGTTCCACGTTGTTTCTGTTTCAGAAAGTGCATTTACCTATTTGTAAGCATCAAAGCATGGCCACAACAAGGGATCTTACTTGACTAGGAGGCAGCAGCACAATATTTAAATGTATCATATCAAGGGATTGTAGGAGACTTAGGCATTCATCCCAAGAGAGCCCACTTCTTAATCAGTAGTAATGAGTGTTACGTCTTACATTTTAAAAGTACTTTATAGCTTCCACAGCACTCCTACACACATGCTGAGGAAGCCAGAGCAAGCATCTTCTTCTCATTTTACAGATAAGAAAAATGCATCAGAGAGCAAAGGTCCCATGTGAAGAAGCCTCCAACTTGACTTCTAACAATGTTCTCCCATAGTGATATTACTTTTATTTCTTAATAAATAAGGTGAATTTACTAATGACTTGTTTTCTAAACTTTTCTTTTTTAAAATTGACCTAGAAACTGTAAAGACCTCAAGACTGGCTTCTATTTTTGCCTCAGGCAAGTCAATTCTTCCTCTTAAAACTGTTTCTTCTTTTCTGAGATGACAAATTTGCGATGGTTCATTTTTAGGGTCCCTTCTTACAAAACTATTTGAAGGGGGACATTTTCTGTGGTAAAATTCTAAACGTCAAAACTTCTTAAACAAGTGACAAACTCCATGCAATTTCAAAAGTTGTATGGCTGGACAAAGTTTATTTTTGATATCCAGATAGAAAATAGAATGGCAATGCTGTTTCCATTTCATAAAGAGTCCAAGTTAACCAGGGAAACACTTTGTGGCTTTGCTTGTTGAACTTTGAAAAGCACACCAAATAAATAAATAAATAAATGATAAACAATAAACAAAAATAAATAAATAAATAAATAAATAAATAAATAGGGGAAAAGGGGGGGAGGGGAAGCACACCAAATGAATAAGGAAGGCTATTCCATAGTTCAGGTCAGATTCAGACAGCCTAAGACCATGGGCAGAGTGCTCATTTGGCCAGGATGTTTTTCAACGGTGGCTTTTCACCTGTAGTCAATACAATAGGTGGCAACTTACATATTTTAAAAATGTAATACAATAAATTACAATAAGTTGTCCAAGTATGTCACGGAATGTGGCACAACGGGAAGGCTGAGTTAGTTATTAAGATACTGCTTGCCAGCTCCAGAGCTGGGACTCTTCAAACCATACTTCGGCTGGTTCTAAGGAGCTGGTGCCTTGCTGAGCTCTGCCTCTAGGAAGGTACTAGAAAGAGGCTGGAATGCTGCAAAAGGAAGATAGGATGTGCTCCTTTCTGTTTTGCTTCCTGTTCTGGTTATCTTCCCCCCTCCCCCAGCAATGAATCTTCACCCCGGCAGTGGCAGTTCAGTCCAGTGGCAGCAGCTACATGCAGTCTGCAGCTTTCCTCATTCCCAGAACCAGCCTCATCATAGTCCCTCAGAGACTCAGCTAGTCAGTGTTCCCTCCTCAGCAGTCTTATCTGGCTCCATGGCTCCTCCTTCAAGCTTCTAGGTTCTGACGATTCCAACCTCTTCCTAATAGGCCCCGATCCTCAGAGAGATAGCTTCCTCCTGCCATTACTATCTCCATGATATTTCAGTGCAATGCTAATCCATGTACAGACAATGCTGACCCTTCAAACGTTTGCTACTTCTTCACCAGAATGTAAATTAACCACATCGCCAATACACTGTGTAGTTCAGCTGACTTTTCCTCACAGCAGACTTTCTCAGAAAAGAAGCAGTGAGTTGATTTATATTCAGGTCAAGCTCCTTATCTCATCACAGATTGGTAGCAAACTGTCAGCAGATCGATTACTTTTGAGTAATACAGTCTTAGTGATTCCCATTTGATTAACGATTCTTTTATATTACAGTCACTCCTAAAATAACTCCTGTGGTTTCTGTTTCCTAATGAGACCCCTTACTGATATAGAGGTTAGGGATAGGGATATTCTGAGTCAATTCTATTTTAATTATATACATGCATATGTACAAAGTGGACTGTAATATAAAATATACCCTACAGTCAAAAAGTTGGAAATACAGTAGCCAACATGCAGATTATAAGAAAAAAATATTTACCTAGATTCCAGTTGCACATGTATCTATATTGCCTTCCTATGACACAATTATCTTTTAAAAATCAGTAAATAAATGAAAGAAAAATGTTCTAAGAACTCCATCCAATACGAACTTCCATCTACAAATGAGAAAGAGGTAACAGTAAATGAGAGATAGCTTACTCTATTTTTTTAAGGCTTGATACGTGGTTTCTTTTTAGGATCTAGAAAAATGTATTGATTTGTATGAGTACATTGTGTAAGTAAGACTTCAGAGCACTTGACATAATTCTGGGTCTTCTTTTCTAAAAGTACTTGTCTCTGCCGATCACATTTATAAGCAAAGAGTCACTTTTGTCCAGCAACTTACAGAAATAGGCTATTAAGATAGGCTTATCTTTCAACTATTTAAACATTTCCTACTAACCTACCAATAACTTTACTTAGTTCACTAACATATCTGTAAGGTCAATGCCTTCTAGAGTCTACTTCAATGATCAAAGTTAGTGCTATCAGTAAAGGGAGCTCTAAGTTGGGAAAGCAAACACAATGTATCATGTATGTACACCTGAGCATTATTACATCACTCACTCTAAAGGAGGGAGGCTCATTCCCTATCTGTAATCATGAAACTACAGAAAACATTTTGCTGATTTCATATAAACAAACACATGAATACCTCACAGGATGTCTGAAAATTGTGAAAATACAGGGCAAATGATTTTATCATTTGTTACAGAACTATTCATAGGGTGATCATATAATTTATTACCCAAACTGGGCCATTTGAGTATAAGAGGAAATTAACCCTAAGTCAGCTTGTATCGTCACCCAACTCATGTGGGAAGTCAGCCTGTTTATGGCTCCATATGGCTCCAAAGATACATTTACACATCAACTATAAGAACTATGATATAACAGAGATTAAGTCAATGCATGATAAGTAAAATGGAAAAAAATTATGACAGACAGTTCTGTATGCTTCTAAGCATCTTGCATATGAAAACATAATTTCTATGTCACATAGTGTCATAGTCCATGATGTATCCTTTGGCTTTGCTCAGAAGGGTTGGAATTTAAAAAAATAAATAAATAAAGCACACATGACAACCATGAGAATGTGCCCCTTAGATCTTGGACTGCTGGGAGTGTAACTGACCCAGGGCCCATGTGCTATGCTCTAAAATCCACAGCTACAATTGCATGAAGGCCACACCAGGCTACTCCCAAAGACTGACCACACTAGGAATCCTAAAGGCAAGCCCATTTCTGGGAGACAAAGGTCTCCTCTGATGGTCAACTGTGTCTCCAGGACTCCCCAGTAGCCTTACCGAACTTTCCTTAGAAAGGCACAGCAGTCTTAGAGCTTCATCCAACTTTCTTTCCTTCTTCTCTCTCTCAGGGTCAAAATTACATTGTGGTCTGAAGGCTCTTCCAATATCCCTATGACTCCCTTCCCATTTCCCCTAATCAATTTCTTGCAAATTTAATCTCTTCTTGTCTCCTTCTCTGAGGACCCAGACTAAGCACAAACGTTTATTGATACAGACTTGGTTTACATATATTTAAAAACTCTTAACTTCCTAATTTCTAAATACGAAAAATATTTTTAAACTGAGGGCACTTAAATCAGCTATATTCACATACTGAAACTCGAGTATACCTCAAAGAAATATGTATATACTTCCTATAGGATTATGCCAATTCAAATTGGAAAAGTTAACAGGATTTAATAAACCTTCAGTATTTGGCTTGAATGTACTTCAATACAGCAAAGAAAACTAACACTATTCTTATCCTGGAGATTCACACCTCATAGACTCATCTATAAAATAAGATGTTTATATGATATGCATAACTTTTAAATTTAAAATTCTATGGTTTTAAGAAATTATATATTAATTTATTTGCTTTTATTTTTTAAAGATTCTCTATCCACTATAGTGGGTGCACAATGTTTTATAGTTTGTAAATATTTCTTTTCACTAAATCACAGAATTTCAGGGTAGAATGGGTTTTTAAAGTTACTTAATACACCCTAGGTGAGAAATATCAGGTTTACCTGACCTAAAGGCAGAAGAAAATTGGGTGGTGCAAGCTGCCCAGTCATATTTCTAACAGCCCATGTAATAATCCACATTTTTTGATATCACAAATAAGAAGCACCTGTGGCCTCTCACTCTTAAAATTGGCCCACTACCTTAATATTTTATTTTAAAACATTTAGGGTATTATGAAAATCTGAATTACCTTGTTTTGATTATTTCTGATCTGCCTCCATAAACATTTTTTTCCCCTCTCTGATCAGATGGGCAAATAGATTGTCCATTGCAAGAAAGTTAATAGAAATATATTTTAAATATCCATTAACGTGTTTAAAGTTCTACAAATAGAAAAACGATGACTATATTAGGTCAAGTCAGCTAACTTAACCAAAGAAGGAAGTCATTTGGAAATCATGCTGAGGTTATAGAAGGCTGGTGAAGCAGAGAAAGTACTAGAATAAGAGACAGCAATGTATGTTTCATTTTGAATTCAGCCTTTAAGAAACTGTGTGACCTTTGGAATGCCACCTACCCTCTCAGTGTTTCTGCTTCCTCAGCTGTGAAATAAGAGGGTTGCACAAGATGGCTTATGAAGTCCCCACAGCTAGTTTAATTACATGAATTCTATGTGTATTTTTTATCACACATTATGACTAACACATAACTATACAGCTCATTTAATACTGTCTAAGAGATACTCAAAACTGAGTGCTTCTCAGATAGTATTAAAGGAAGAAATCCCAAATACAAATCATTCAACAACATCTAGTTCTCTTTTCATTGTTAAGCATTTGTTAAAATTAGAGACAATTTGAAAGGAAACTGGTATAGTTTAAGAAAAACCAATTCCCAAGCAAATGTTCTATTGACAGGTCCTTTTATAGCCTTCTACAGAGCCAATGAGGACTGGAGTGTGAAAACAATTCTTGTTTCATTCAGTTACTTTAGGGACAGATGAAGCAGATCGGAGTGTCAAAGTGTTTCCTGTTCTAATGACAGATGGCCAGGCTAGTTGTATGAGAGCTAAAAGAGACAATATCCTGAAGGTATAGGGGAAAGGGCAAAAAAGTGCTCCTGGCTTACATTATCTATCCTCACTCACCATTAAAGTCATTCGCCAACAGAACCCAACATGAATTCCAAACCTTGCCTTCAGTTAGCAAGTTGACATTCCCGTGAAGCACAACTCTCCCGTGTCAGCCAAAATTCTATCCAAAGCTCTCCTGAGGTTGTGAGCATAAAAGCTCTACAGCCATTTTTTTTCCATCTTTCCCCTAGAGAAAGTAAGTTTGAAAACTAGAACAGTAGGGTTCCAAAATAAATAGTTTCCACCACATTTATTTACCCCAGTTGAGAATTTCTTCATACTTAGACAGCCTAGAGAATGGAGTTCATCCTTTTAAATCTATTCACATGGCCTCTGGGGCATGTGAACATATTAAATGAAAAATAAGTGTAAGTTACTAAAGGAAAAGACAACAAGTAAAAAAGAATATATCCTTTAGGAAAACATAACAATGGGAAACAGGCACTATTTATAATAGAATTTGCCACAGGCAGAAAATATCTTATAACTCAGACTTTAAAAATAAAAATGTATTTGCAATTTTCACATCAATATTTACATAAAAATTGACAAGTAAGGCATGCCACTTGGCAAAATGACCTATTTTGGAAAAAGTTTTGAACTAAATAAAGATAACATTGCTATAACTTTAAAGGTTAATAACAATATTTAAAAAATAATTTCCCATTTTCTGCAAAAAAATTCACTATTTTTAACATGTGCGTGACTATGAGAAGTCTTCATAAGTCTTGAATTTAAGCAGCCTAATTGTTAGTAGTGCCGTTAAGCATCAGAATAACCAGGAAGAGGACTACAGCAGGCTCAGAGAATTGCTTTCATAGATAAAGGTGTCTCACTGTGTTAATGCAACAGCAAAAACTCAGCATGAGAAACACGATCTATGAAAGGAATTAAATTTTCCACCAGCAGTTGGTGCTACCCTGTTAACAAACTATAAAGACGCTAAAATGTAATTTCTATTGATGAAGACTACAATGATAACACATATTACAACTAAATTTTTTAAGTTGTGGGATCTGTGATTTGGAAACTAACTTCTTTCAAAGCCTCAGATGGATTTTATGAGGTTCCTAATGCCCACAGGTAATAAGCAATCAACTAGAGTGGTCAGAGGACTTAGCGACATCTTTCACCAGAAAAAAATTATTTTCAAGAGCATTTTAGGTATATGCCCCCAAATTATTTACTATAAAGAATAATTTGCAAAGAAAAATGCACAGACAATTCTTAGGAAGCCTGATATGATTGTTTAAAATTTTACTATTGTCACACATAAAAAATGAGATCTAGGCTTACAGTTACATAAAAATTATATAAAGCAACTTGACAGATCATACCTTTTTCAGGAACCGGACTCCATAGGTAAATACATAAAGGTAAAATGAAAATCTCCACCTGTAGAAGGTTAAAAAAAATTCCATGACATTCAGTTTATATAGTCCACAGCATATTTTGAAATAGGTGCATGAAAAAGTCCATTATATTTGCCCCACTAACTCCTACCCCCGCCCTTGCCCCAACCAGGCATTAAATTTAATGAGCAATTTCAGTGCTAGCTGAACACATGCACAACACTCATGTGTATGGGTTACTGCAAATATTTTAAATATTAATAATTATACTCACAACTTTCACTTAGTTAATTTACCTATTTGCTCATCTTTCCCCATGTGAATTTCCTCTTGTTAATTACTCATGAAGAGATATATCTCAATAATATGGAGATATGTAAGATAGTGTTGAATTCTGTCTGATTCAGATAGTAACTCGACTTAACTGAGGTTCATATTTGCTTTAAAAATAAAAACCTTAATATTTTTCAATCACGTAAGATGTTCGTCTTCATCTTTTAACAAATCTATATCAACATCTTTGTGGATGTCACTAAAGGAACACATTTGGGATCTAAATCATCCAACTGACGCAGGACTGTTAATGACAACTTTATACAATTCCAAATGAGCTGTTAAGACTTCCACTTTTTTAAATGAGCAAACAATTTTAAGTTCTTTTTCTATTTTAAATTAATGTGTTTTTCAAAATATGACTTTACTTATACAGATTTTATAAAAATCAGTTAGATAGATACCATAATGATAACCTTACTATATTACTCAATTCTCAATTTTATTTCTTATATCTTGTGACTGTGAATAGCTATGCCTTTCAAACCTGGTTAGATTTCACTAAATAGCATTCCTCAGATTATGGTGTTCACGGTACTATGGGTGATAAGTTATGGATGACCTCAAAGGAGAAAGTGACTAGTCAACTTCAAGCTAGGAGAGAAACTACTTTTTATGTTTGCAACCCATGTAAAAATTTCAAATAAGGTGGAAAAACAAGGGTTATTTTAGGAAATAATTCAAGTTATAGATAAAATTTCCTGGAAGGAATTACAGCTACATTTAGGTAGAGGGAGAGCTGAGATTCTGCTGCAGACGTAAGTGTCCCTCAGAGTTGTATTCCTGGGCTGAGTGACTCTTCCAACATTCTGAAATTCAAGCCAGAACTAATATTTAGAGAAGAGCTTAGAACTTCAGGGCTGAAAATCTTTAACTAATAATTAATTACGCCAGAATTCAGGAAGAGACAATAAAAACTGATGGAAGCAGTAATGATTCAACAAAAGCTTCCAAACCACGTAAAAATGCAATGATTCTAAAACCTCAAACAAAAACTCTTGTAAGTAAAGGCACTTCACTAACTGCAGAATTAAAGTCAAGGACTTAAGTTTAATCCCAACTCATTATCAGTTTTGGGGTAGCTGTGGGTGAGAGTGTCTGTGTTTCTTTCTGTTTGGACATACAAAACCTAGATCAGAAGCTAAGGCCAGGTATGGCTTCAAGGGCATGTAACTTGTATAGTCGCATAGGGTCCTCTGCTTGGCTTAATGGTTTGCTATCACCATCTTGAAATTTTTAATAATTATTGAACAAAGGGCCCCATAGTTTATTTTACATTGGGCCCTGCAAATTATGTAGCTTGTTCTGGTTAAGACACATGGATTCTCCAAACTTTGGAGAAATCTATTAATATCCCTTGACTTCAGTTCCATCTCTGTGATTGGGGAATAGGTTTATATTACACTGTTTTTGACATTATACTGTTTTGATATTATACTGGTGACTCAAGGATTTGACAACACAAGTAATCTCCACTTCTACCTAGTCCCTCTCACTATCTATTATATTAATCCAACCTACTTCATGAATTTGCAGTTACTTTTCTGGCCCCTGTAGACAACTGAGTCTGTAACTCCTATATTTAGTAATTTGTAACAGCTGTTTCAGCTTTAAGATTCTTTTATTAATAGGCAGTGATCATGCAGTTTTTATGTAAAACAAAAACTTTATGGAGGTGATTGGAATTCCTACAATAACTTATGTATCTACATTTTATTTTATCACTAAAATGACCCAGTTTTCATAAGACATAGGTTCTATTACAGAAACACAGATGTCTCCATCATTTGAATAACAACTTGTGATGAATATTTACAAGGAAGAATTTATTTCCATAAAATATCTGCAAGAAGCAAAATTTTCAAGCATTTTGCCACATGCAGAAAGTACTTTTTTTTTATTATGTGTAGATTCATGTAAGTTACAGTTTTTAAATGGTGTACAGCTGCCAGCCCCTGATAGGGCCTCCCCCAACCTCCCACAAAAATATCTATAAAAAAGGGAGATAAATAAAGGTGTATGCAACCACAAAAAGTAACCTTCAACCTATTATGAGGATTGGAGAAAAAATTTTACAGCAGAAAAAAGAAAATTTGATTTTAAAAATGTAATCAGAGGCAACGAGAAACAAGGTATGCGTCTTGAAGGAAATATGAAAGTCTCTGTATATCTTCCTTACTCCACTTTCTGCCATCTTGCATAGAAATGCAAAACCGTGTTTCAGTCAGAACCCTAGACAGATCTCTGTCATGAATCATGCTTTCTGAGGCAGCAGGAGAATCCCGTACCCCATCAATTAGTGACTGCTATTTTCAAATGATGTAGTACTTAGCATCCTGTGAGTTTTAGTTGCAGAAATGCAGATTTATGGACAAGAAGATATGATGATGGTGTTGCCTTCTGGGGATTGGATTCTTATACAATCAGTAACAGAGTAACAGAGAACAGAGAACAAGGCATTGGAGATAGCTGCATTAGACAAAACTCTTTTAATTCACTGAGAATGCACCAGGGCCTACAAACATCAATCTGTTACAAGATCAGAGATCTGAAAAAGAAGCTTTACTGGCAAATAGAGGACAGAGAGTGAGGCCAAGAGCAACTTATGCACCTTCTCTGTGAGCAAATCTAGGTGGATATTTTCAAACTCAAGAAAAATGAGAATAACAGCTAAATGTCAACATAGGTCTACTAAGAAGTACTGAATAAGTATTTAAAGAAAAGAGCATGGCAAAGATTGAACAGAAGAACAATTCCCTTAAAATGGCTTCCTAATGGAATTTAATATAAATTTTAGAAAAGTATTTGGCATTGTTAATATGATACAAGAAGACATGTCCCTTAAAAATAAAAGGAGAAAGCCATCAATCAGTAAAAGACTACTGGGTAAGATAGAAAGAGATTACAGGTGAAATAAAGAAGCTAAAAATGAAGTGTCAGACTTATTATCCATACAGTTGAGGAGGGGATAAATCCATACCAAGTAAAGTTAAATCATCAAGGTAGAAGATAAACATGTACATCAAGCCAGAGAAAAGAACCAATGGATGAAAAAAGACCCTAGATATGGAGGACCAGAAAAAACAAGTCTAATTATAGTTGTTTTTGAGAAAACACAAATGAAGAACTGAAACAGAATAATCAGAGAGAGACACAATTGAAGGAAAAAAACTGCACCGAAAAGAGGACTAAATCGTATTCTAAACAATACACAATTCAAAGCCACACTCTGACAAACAATTATGAGTCCCAGAGTTAAAATAAAATTTAAAAAAATTTATCAGTATTCAGATGTGAAAACAAAACAACACATCAATCAAATGAAAATTAGTCATCATTAAAGGAACAAATGTCCAGTTGGTCTTAAATTTCTCCTGTGTATTACTAAATTATAGAAGAAAGAGAAGACGCAATCAAAGAAAGCTATTGCCTACTAAACTGCCTTTCATTTGTAAGGGAATATGAAAAATAGCCTCCCATATTCAAAGGCTCTGAAAATACATTATTCATTAATCTTTACTAAAAAATTACTTGGGTCATTCCAATCCACTGAGATATAAATAAAAATTAAGAATTCAAAAAGTATAATTTTAGAATAAAAGGCCTATGGTTAGCAACATAAATAACTGCATTTAAATTTCAATTAAATACTGTTACACTTAAAGGATAATTTAATATAAAATATTTAAAAAGAATAATAAAAAATGAATCCTCAGATTATATTAATGAAAACAGGGAATGAAGAAGGAAACCATTACATTTATTCTCATAGGAAAATTTCTAAAGACACTGTTGTTATAATAAATAATGTTCCTTTAAAAACAAATATGGCTCCCGGTTAAAGATGGCAAATTGAATGCATGAATTTACCTCTGTGCCTTTATGAATGTAACACTACCAAGGCAGAAGAGGGATTTTGTTAGGGTAAGCATAAACTCACAAGGACACAGAAAACAGAGGTGGGGACACTCACCCCATTTTGGGGCCAGGGAAGCAGAAGGTGAATGGCAGTCTAGGTAGCAGAAGCAGGAGCTGGATCCTGAGCTATCGACAGAGGATGCTAAGAAGCACCACAGAATCCCAGAAAGACTCCAGATGAGGAAGTCACTCTACCAGGTGGGAACTTCTTTTGGTAAAAGAGGCCTAGGGATTAGCTTGCCCAAGGCCACAACACTGTTGCTAAGTGCCAAAACCAGGACACAAACCTAACCAATGCAGCACTGAATCTAAAGCCCACTCTCAAATTCCACAGAATTGGAGTGCACTTCCTTTGCCTAGAGAAGGTGATGTGTTCCACTGCATTTGTTTGCATGTGGAAACCTTCTACATCCAGCAAACTTGAAAATTAGAATGAAAAGGTAGTAAAGAGTACCATCCAGAGAATCTAGCTTATTGTTCTTTTACAGCAAAATTTAAAGGGCTCTTTTTAAAATTCTAGACTAATAAAATGTGCCATAAATGCAGGGAATCAGAGAGTTGGGGTCTTGCGCCTTGCTGCCAGGTGCTATCCAAATGGCACAGGGATCCTAATTTCTAGAAGAGGCAGAAGCAGGGGTAAACAACCAGCATAGCTCCCTGAACCCAACTCGGCACACCACTCAACAAAGAGCAGGGCTGGCATATGGAGCCGTTTTATTCCCATTTCTAGTGTGCTTCCTCTGCCCCAGGAGCTATTCTAAGCACTCCACAAAGAGAAAGTCATTGTTGAAACTAACCCACACAAGGTCGGTACTATTATCATTCATTCTCTCCCTCCCTCTCTCTTTCTCAAAGAAACATGCACCGAGTGGTTTGTCAACTTGGCAAAGGTCAGCCAGGACATCAGACTAGGCAGTTTGGTTCCAGTATCCCAGCTCTTAACCTTTAGGCTACATAAACTGATTCTTCCTGATTTTATACATCTGAAAATTGGTGTTTCTAATGGAGGAAATATTGATGGACAGCACATAATAATAGTCCCCATCCTGGTTAACAGAAACTGGCTGCTTGCAAAACTGGAGACAGATAAGGACTGCTCTGGTGCTTCCCTCCGCTCACCTCCACCCCAATACTAGGGCAGTTAAAACAATTTTAAGCTTGTCAGCAAAAGTACACAGTAATTATCCGAGGGGCCCTTCTCCATCTTACCTACTCATCCGCTCTACCTGCTGAAACAATGGCTCTCCTTCAGGATTCATGTCAAATGCTAGTTACTCCATGAAGCCCCCTTTTTTGAATGTTGAAACATTAAAACCATTGTGATTCTCTAATGATGTGTTCCTTAACTCTGTCTCATCTTTGATTACAGCCACAAGCCCCTGACTTGCTTGTGAGTTCCAAGTGGGTAAGACTCAGTCTTATTTATCCTCACATTCCTGATAGCAAACATGATGCTTTTATGAGAAATAGCTCCTAAATTGACAAATGAATTTTTACTAAAGGTATGAGTGCTCCTTTCACTTATTTACTTTTAAGTTTATTTTAACCAAAATAGCCCATCAAATAATTTTATCAATTATTTTCAGGAACTGTGCAAAACATTAAGAAAAGGAAAAGATGACAAATAAATCTAATGCAATTTGTTAAATAATATAAAATTTGGAATCAGAGACTCAACTCTGGAATGGTCTAAATAGTAAAAAACACTGTTGTTGAGTGCAAAACTAGGACACATTATTAGAGCACAAAAAATTAGTAGTATGTAGTTCCTTTGATACTGAAATGAAATTTATTAATTTTGAGGCAATTCTCATTTTAGCTGGTCCACCATCTAAACAAAGATTAACTCAATTCTTATCAAATAACATGAAGAGTAGTAGGGGTTTTTATCTTTTCTTTCATAAAATTTATCATTTAATATAAATCATGCCACTAAATCTTGCAAATTGTTACAAACGAAGTAAAACTGTAAAGTTAGATGAATAAACAGAATATAATTCGAAATAAATTAGTATAGGCTTTATTACATTGATATTTTAAAATATATAAATCCATCCTTTTACCTCTAAGCACAAATTGGATGAAATTTCTATTTTTCTACTAAAAACTCAGAGCTGATGACTTTAATAAGATATGAACAAAGCTACAATATACATATATTATATATTATACTCATATTTTGTTACTTCTCCAGCCAAGTACAATTGGACTTATAAAAACCCTTCAATGTAACTTTTCTACATTCTCAGGTAATTCGGTGAAAGAAAACAGGTCCCTCCATTTTTCATACCAGGTCTTCTTCACCTATATCCTGTGGCTTTGTGGTCTTAAAATAAAAAATGGAAAATACTCAGCAGATATCTGATATACCACCTAGTCTTTGAGGAGGCAGTACAATGTATATTAGTGTATAGACATGCAATTTTGCAAATTAAACTAACACCTGCATTTTTTACAAAGTCACAGGTTTTGAACTCTTTGCTTAATCGGTTGCTTAGGTGGCTGGATTTTTGGTTTGTAAATCAAAACAAGAACCTTTGCTTGTTTTGCATTTAGTAAGTAACAAAACCATCAGGCATCACTGAATCATGCAAATGATACAGACATACACTTCTTTTTTGTTTCACAGGCTTTTAGCCAAAATGCCTCTCTCCAAAGGTTAGTTTTCTTACTTTTAGAATGCAATATTTTGAAGTGATGGATAAAAAGACCTGAAGTCTTGTTAACTAATAGGTTTATCTGAGAAAAAAATTTTAAAGCTATATATAACACTATTTTTTACAGGTCAGTATTTTTTTCAAGCTGTTAGTAGGACACTAACTTTACTACATGAGTACAATAGTACCTGTTCATCATCTAGGGAGAAAAGTAAATTAATTCTATATCTTAAAAACGATATAAAGGTAAAATGAAAAATGCTTTTGGGAACTCTAATATCCAATCTACATTTCTGGGATGGCTTTCAAACTTGCATTAGATTAGGAGTCCAAAGAATACTTTAGTGAGAGTAAAAGATGCTACTCCTCCCATGGACAAATTATGCAGTCTTGAGCTTTAGCCTCAAAGCAAACATTTCCTGAATTATTTCTGCCTCCATCAATAATTAACTCTGTGACTCCAAATAGTTTTCCACATTTGCTGAAGGCTCAGCTGTTTCTCTGTTTGAGAAGCAACAGACTTAACAATGCAAAGTCACTGAGGTTGGAGGGAGGTCAAACCTGTTCACTTTTCACTTTCAGGTCAAATGTGAACTTAATTTGATCAGAACAGTCTTCACTAAATCATTGATTCAAAAAATAGACTAAACATGTAAAATTTGGTAATATGCAAAACAATACTATGTATCTCATAAACATATATCTTAATATAAATACATGCACATACACATATATTATAAGTACCATAGCAACAAAGAAGGCAATATAAACCCCAAATTCAGGATAGAGATTAGCTCTCGGAGTTAAAGGAGACAGAGAAGGTGTATACAGGGAGCTTCAAGTGCATCCGTAATATTTTAGTCCTTTAAAACAGGATTAGAGTTGATTGTTGCCTTTGTTATATTGTCTTTGTTATTTAAAATTTTTTATTATAAAAATGATAATGTGAATAAGAATTATGTTCACTGAAATCATGACTATGTCTTTTCCTTCTCTCACACCTGGAAACCATGAATGACTTGTTTTGTTTTTTTTTTTTTTATGCCATCGCCCAAGCATCCTTTCCTAAGCATAATTAATTTTACTCTTTTCCTGTCATTATATTCATGCTTTTAAGACTAAATTGCTATTGGAAGTGTTTCAGATATTGAATGCGTTTTATACCTAGTTCTAAATCTACTGTGCTCAGTTTCTTAAATTTAACGACTTTGATTTGGATATGGGTTTTTTAAATGCTTTGTTGATGGGTTCTACTAGTAGTTAAATTATATTTTTCATTGGGATTCAACCTTTTCCCTCCTTGTCTAGCACCCAGCAAGGTTGAATTCAGCATTACTGATATTTGTTCCTTCTCATCAGTCTATCCAACACCAGTCCCAGTTTCCTACAATCTACTCAAAATACATCTGCCAAAAAACAATATCAAATAACACTTCTGTTAGGTCATTCTGCCTATAACTATCTCTCATTACTTTGAAAATTTCCTTGAATATAGACTAAACCTGTAATTGGGACCTTAAAGTCCACTTATATTTAAGTGCGAATGGCCATGATTTGTGGAAATCAGAAAAAAAGTAAACGAATATTTTTCGACTAACACTTATCTAGGGTAAGGATAAAAAAACAAAAAAGGAATAAAACCAAGATTGCTTCTCTGTTGCCAAAACTAAATTTAGTCAATATGACTTCGGAGTATACACTTGTAAATTTCACAATTCTTGAGTGTGTGGTTCAAACAAAAGCAGTCAAATATTTACTATTATCTAGCTCAAACTAATGTTATATGTCCTTTGAGCATCAAGTGCTTTCACAATAATTTTTTTCCTTATCTGAAAGCAGACTGAAGACAAAGAGTCATTTGTTCAGCACTGATGCTGTGATTGCCTGGGAAAGAAGAAAAACAGGAAATCATACTTAAGTTTTCAAAATGTACATACTTTTGAGTTTAAGAAAGAAATTAATTTGCCCACTCAACTGCCCTGTTTGATGTCAGTTTTCTGCCACAAGCTCCACTGCACATCACATAACTGGCCATGAGACTGAGCAGACTTTTCACAGAGATATGGGTGGAGACCTTCACTTATCCCTAAATCCTGCCTACAACTCCAGCATAAAATTTCTTTAGTTTTTCCTCATCTGAAAACAGGGACTAGAATACCTACTTTTCAGAATTAGAATTCAATGAGAAGTGGGGAAAAAATAGTTTAAAACACAGAGAGATGGACAAAAATGGATTCTAGGTTGACTAGAATCATGAATTTACTTGCCCCGACATACGAATCTCACCATACAAACATTTAAAATCATGTTGTCGCACATCCTGAGGTTTTTTTATTTTTTATCTTTTTTTCCTTGCCCACACCCACCCACCTCTCATCACATCTCAGTTCCTTCATACCTTTCACCACCACACTCTCATTCTGGACTTTTCAGCTGTCTATAAAGAATATTTATGTGAACATGTAGATGTAGAAGTTTATGTTTGTGTATGTATGTATATATGTATGTACACACACATACACATACACAAATTTATTTTATACAAATATATGTATGTGCATACACAAATATCTACGTATGTGTATGTAAGTTAAATCCATGAATATCAAGGATCTTCCAGTTGGAAATAAATATAAGTACACAAGTTTCTGACCCAATAGCTACTGCTTGAGAGGATGATGTTCTTGCTCCTTCCACTTACAGAGAAAGGGAAAAAGGGACATAATCAGACTAACAATCTGTCACCACTGAGGTTTTCCCTCTTTAAAAAGTCAGTCAACCTACACTTTTTTCATAAGGGAATAAGGCATTTCAAAAAACTGAATCCAGTTAAAACAAGCAGAATGAAATTCTGGGCGAACTGGTTAACATCATGAGTGGCACACCGAATGAAAGAATTGTGAGTTGCCCATACACCTGCTATGTTTACACTGCAGCACCTCATGCTCATGTTTTAAACAGCAAGGAACCCCATGAGACTGAGCTATCCACTTCAAAGTAGCATCACGATGTCTCATACCAGCTCATATTACATACCGACTGTTATGATATACAGTAAGTCCTCATTTAATGTCATCAGTAAATTCTGCAACTTTAAACAAAATGATGTATAATGAAACCCACGTTACCAGAGGCTAATTGACAGACGCAAGAGTTAAGTTTCTTGTTATTGTTATAATGAAACAATATTAAGCAAAACGATGTTTTTTGAGGGCCTACTATACTTAGAAAATAATAAACAGCATCAAAAAATGGAATAAGCGTGAGATTGCCAAACAGGAGACATTAAAATCATCCTCGGATGTTCTCAGGGTGATCTTGGACAAGTCCAGTCTCTCTTCTAGCGAAGCAATCAGACCTTTAAAATCTCTTTCAACTTTTAGACTTCGAGTCTAAGTCATACTTTGATCCTACAATAGTTGACAAAACTAGCCATTTTTGTTTTGCTTAAATCACTGTTGCTTTGCTCTTTCCCTCCACTGTCCCAGGACAGAGGCCCTTGCTCTTCTCTGATATCAGTGATACCCAGTCTTCCATCCTTAGCCTCCCTCTCACTCTGTAGGGGAACTCATCCACCCCTTGTATGCTGTCTCTGCCTCTAACCAGCTTCATAACCGTGGATACACAATCCCAGGCTCTCCACTAACATAGTCACCTCGGACTGAAAGTTCAAAACCAAACATTCATTATCTTTCCCCCAGAAATCCACTCTATTTCTGCCTTCCATCTCTGTCAGCGTCATTATTATTCACTCAGCTGCCTATCCTCGCTTCCTCCTCCTCCTTCAAACCCCGATCTCCCATTAGTCATCAAAATCTCAAGCTCTTCCTTGGAAATACCCCTTTCATTTGTTCCTTTGCTCCTTCCCCTCAGCCTCTGCTCTAGTCCAGCACATCTAGTTTTCATCTTTCTCTTACAAGCTAGGCTAGCCTTCACTGGGCTCCACAAACAGACATTTAAGCCAGGATGTCAACTGATAAACTTAATCATGAGAAAGAGAAAAGTCATATATACTGCAGAATATTTGCTTTGGCATGAATGAGAATTTCTTTTCCTATAGGCAAATCTACACAAAAGTCCAGAGTACAATCAAGATATTGCCTAAAAAACACAGAACAAGAAGAGTTGGTGATCTTAAGATGGCCTAAGGCCCTTTTACTAAAAAAGTAAGTCTACCATTCCGGAAGCCAACACTGCTTTTCCCCAGAGCTTTAACAGACTCAGCCAACTCGTAGCTCAGAAGATCCTCTACAATGGGGAAATTATAACATCTCTGTGCCCCCACCCTTTCTTTAGCTGGGTGAAGCTAATTAAATGTTGCCCTAGCCAAGCCTGGAATCACTTCTTGAAGGTGACTTGACAAAACTTATTTCTGATCCATTACATGTTCTTTTTTTTTTTTTTAACCTTAAACTTAACTCTAAGTTTGGAAATAATGAATACCTAGTTGTCTCCATGTATTGCCTACAAAGATTATTTCCCAAGTGTCAGGGCTGCCTTCTATCTCTGGAGCAGCCCATTCACATTTAGACCTCAAGAACTTTGCTCATACCTTCTTTCCTCTCAAGACTTCTTTTCTACTTTATGCAACAACTTATTCTGAAGTCTTCTCTGATCTCTACCTTTCAAAGTAGAACTGTTTGCCCCATAATATGCCATTCTAATATGAAGATAATTTTTATTACAGTTATCTTTTAAGTGACCAAAAACCAGTTGGATTTTTGGCTCTGCATGAAATCCATGTCTCAGATCTACCTAGAGCTAACACTGGGAGACTGGGCTGGAATACTCTATCTACAGTTTCACTCAGTCTCTGTGATCTTGGGCACTCCCTGTGCCTCTATCAAGTCATCTACAAAATGAAGATAATAACATCTGCTTCAAAGGAATGGAGTGAGGATTAAATAAAATGACACTTGTAACCTACACAGAGTAGTATTTCAAGAACTCTTAACTATTATGACTATTTTTATGTAGCAGGTATATGACAGGTACCCAATAAATGCATCCTAAATTAAGTTTTATGATTAACTGTATAGATCAGTGCCCATGGCTGGACAGACTACTAAACTACAATATCTAGGACAGATATTTTGTATTAAATTTGAAGATACAAGAGGATGTCTTCATTCTAGCAAAGTGGTTAAGCAGTAGGTCACGCAAATGAAAGACTCTGTCACTTCTTTATTAAATTTATGTGTCAGGATTTGGCTGACTTCTTATTTTTCCTTTGTTTGCAGTTTAAAAGTTATTGAATATTTAATGTTATAAAACTATTTCAGGCCGCTACTACACTAAATCAGCACATTGAACAAGCAGCTTCAAAAATGTTAAGAGTAAAATTTAGTGGAGCTTGGAAGTAAAAAGTACAGCAGTGAATTTTCATGGCAACGTGGGGTTAAGATACGATATGTGAAGAAATTGACAACTGAGGCTGTACAGATGAACAACATGAGTTTATGTTTTTTATGGGTTCTTAAACTCCTTTGTATTTAGATATTTTGTAACTGCAAAATTAAATATCTAAACTTCAAGGTTATCATCTAAAAGCTTTAAACCCAAAGCCTCTAAACAAGGAGCTAAAAACTTAAATTCTATGGGGAAAAAGCAGGTCAGGCAAATGGGAAATGGTCAGGCTTAGCTCTGAGGCCTGGAATCAATGGCAACTGGAACTCAGTTGCCAGTTGGCAATGAGATGGGTGCTGGGTGGTGTGGAAATTTTGAGACTACATTGAAATAAGGGCCAGTCAAATGTGAAGAAGGTATGCAAACTCAAGTGTTGCCAGGATTTTCTCATTTTTCAGAGAAAGATGGAAATCTAATATTTTAGATATTTTATATGAAATCTGGCTTTTTATAAATGCTTTCAATTAATTTGATTAAAAATAAAACACCATACAGACCAAACAAAATACTTTGTGTTTGGATTCAACTTGGAGTCTTCCATTCACAACCTTTGATCTAAGCTTTTTAATTCTGTATATGGCAGAGATGGGTGGAATGTTTTATTCCTAATCTTACTCTCTAAACTATACAAATAAAGCAGAATGTAATTCTCTGTTCTCCTGAGGCACAGAATTCTCATGGGTACAATTTCACCCTCATTTTCTAATAACCTAATGGACTCTCTTGCTCAGTTCTTGGAAGCTGTCCACCCAACAAAAATGGAGAGAAGTCAAATCAAAGAAATTCTATTTGCAATTCTACTAATAGATGGCCACTCATTAAGGAAGATATATTGAGGATTTCTTAAATGCCAAGACATATTACTAGATGCTGGGAAAATAAACATGAGTAAGTCATGGTCCCTTCCTCTGGGAGCTGACAATCTACAAAACTGTTTCTTGATGTGCTACAGCTGCAAACCTAAGGAAGCCTTACCTGTTCTAAGAAGTTATTCACATTTTCTGTTCACACTCACAGCTGATGACAATATCCGAACAATAACCTCTTCCCCAAGGTCACATGCCTGAGGGTCACTGGAGAAATGTGTCTGGAGAAAACAGTCTATCTGAGTTAGATCTAAAATTTTTGCTAAGATACAGATAGTGTTACACTCTGTCCCTTCTCTGTGTGAGCTGGGGTGAGGATGTGGTGAAGCAGAGTTTCAGCAGAGGACCAGGCAATACAAACCAAACCTAAGAGAATGCTCCTTTGGTTCCTTTGGGCTTCCCCAATGTCCAAATCCTCTGAAGACTTCTGCTGTAACGTAAGGGCAGGAGCAATGGACAGGCATCACTGTTGCCAACAGAAGGGGAAAGGGACTATCAATAGAGTCTGGAGGTCCCTGCACCATGTTGGTGGAACAGTAGAGAAAGACCTCATGAGCATGGGAGCTGACAGTGGCAGGGCCCATTCTGCTACCTTTCTAAACCTAAAAAGGACTTGGGAATAAAAGATTTTTGACACAATCAAACGTTTATCAGAATGAATTATGTTCTTATGTTTCCCTTTTTCTTTCAAATAAAAAAGTAAAGGTGTATCAATGTTCACACTATGAGAAACAATATGAAATAATTATTAAGAAATATTTATCACATTGTCAAAGTCTTAATCATAAACTTTTTTAAAAAATTTGAAACAGTATAAAGGAGAAAGGGCATGGGAGTGGGAGGTGGGTATGTGAGGAGGTAAACAGTAAGACATTTAGAACTAGAGTCACTATAGCAAATCAGACACTCAAAGCACCTCAAATAATGGCATGTGTTAATGGTAAAACAATTCAAATTACAAAAATAGAATGTATTTACAATTTTTCTGGAACACTGATACTATGTAGCAGTGTTGATAGCAAATGATTCTCAGGTGGTTCCTTATAATCACTTGTACTTGTTTGAGATGTAATGGCTAATCAAACAAATACAAATTCTTTCTTTGCTCCACTGCATGCTTTTCAGTGACATTACTTCCTGGAGCTGTAAAAGCACTTCCATATAGGACTTCAGGTTAACTGGGGTAGCACTACCAAGAAAGACAGAGATGCACGCATGTCTTTAGTGAAAGAATGGCATGCTGATTTTCTCAGAACCAAGCCTGAAGAGTAGAACTTCTTTCTAAAGGCGTTATTAAAGCCTGCAATCCTCCTGGAAATGGTCTCCACCTCCGCTATCTTGCCCATTTGTTGCCAGACTGAGGTTCCTAAAAGAACAACTCTGAAGATACTGTTATGAATTGAGTCTGGCTTTCAAGGCTTTCAGTAACCCCACCTTTAAACTCCTAACTTGGTCCCCACCAATTCCAATGTGAAACATCAGATATGGGCCTGCTGCTACCTAGATTACCCTTTGTCACCTGTTCAAAACCAATTTCCCCTACAAGATCCCACTTACCACTTCTCTGCAGACTTTCCCCCTTTCTCCAACTTGTGCCATGCTCTCTCCTGCCCCAGATGATCTGCAGGGTTTGTTGTTGTTGTTGTTGTTGTTGTTGTTGTTTTTTGCTGTTAATCATTGCCTCCTTCACATCAAAAAAAATCAAACAACAACAAAAATCTATTGACCACCTACTATTTTACAGCCACTTGCATAAGTGCATTTGCATGTGTAATTCCATTTCATCCATCACAGCAACAATTCTGTTGTTGTTGTTATTTCCTTAAACAAGTGAGACTGTGACACAGAATGCAAATTCAGCTTGTCTGAGGTTATTACCTAGTAAACACAGGAGAAGGGAACCAAACTCAAGATGTCACTGAAGATGACTGATGCTAAAGCCTGTGATGTTTGTATAAGAACACTCTGCATATCAGTAAACAATGACAAAAACAATCACTAATACTTATTGAGTAATTACCAATACATACACTTTCAAAGACTTTACATGTTCTAATTCATTCATCCTCAAAACAAGTAAATACTATGATGACTCTCATTTTAGAGATGTGGAAAGACAGATATGGTAAGATTAAGCAACTTTCCTGAGCTTGCCATGTCTTGTAAGAGTCCATGCTCTTAACCAATGCTCAATACCATGCCTCTGTAGGCTAACAGTGCCACCTGTTTCCTGAGACTCCTATAGCTAGTTATTATGTTCAACTTTCCCCCCATACTCCCTATCATTGTTTTTACATCATAAAGGAAAGTCTTGAGAGGAAAACACATTTTTTTTAAGGGAATGAGTGCTAGAGGAGGTAGGGAGAGGAAAGGAGAGGAATGGAAAAAGAGCAGTCCCATTCCTTGGCCTGAAAGGATGAAACCAACCATTCAAGATAACTTCCTCTCCTTTACTGATCACTTTGAAGTTACCTTTGATAGCCACCCCCTAAATGAAAAATGAGAAGTAAACAGATACAGGTATCTGGTATCCCATCAGGTATCTGTTGGGAGCTGGCTAGAGCTCTAGAACTATGTGAGTATCCAAAATATTAAAAACCTCAAAAGGTGCAACACTATCCTCAACGCAAATACCAATTCTTTGCAGGAGTTCCATAAGCCCCCAAAAACCCTCAGTTTGAGTACAAAATCTCTTTGAAAATTATATAAATGTCCTATCACTATGCTGTACACCTGAAGCTAATATAATATTGAATATTGACTGTAACTGAAAAATAATTTTTTAAAACTTATAAATTTTTAAATGAGAAAAAATATTGGAAACTACATCCATGTCATGAATTCACAATTCATGCTCCAAGATACATTGCTCTTCAAAAGACACCATGAAGAAAAGACACAAGGCACAGACTTGAAGAAAATATTTATAAGTCATAGATCTGATTTAAAAAAAAGTTGGTATCTATAATATGTAAAGAGTACATAAAACTCAATAATAAAGAGACAAACCTAACTTAAAAATAGGCGAAAGCTCTGAACAGATGTTTTATTAAAGAATATACGTGAATGGCCAATAATCATGTGAAAATATACTCAACATCATTTATTTGTGAGGGAAATAAAAATTAAAACTACAATGAGGTACCACCTCATACCTACTAGAATGGCTCTAATCAAAAAAAAAATAATATCAAGTGTTTTGTAGAATGTAGAGAAACAGATTCTCATACACTGCTGGTGGAAATATAAAATGGTGCAGCCACTTTGGAAAACAGTTCGATAGTTTCTTAGAAATTTAAACATTCTTTACTATACGATGCAGCCGTTCCTCATTTAGGTATCTACCCATGAGAAGTGAAAACACATGTCCACACAAAGACTTGCATGTGAATGTTCACAGTAGCACTATTCATAATAGCCAAAACCACAAACAATCCAAATATCTACCAGCTGGTGAACGGATAAATAAAATGATGTACATCTGTTCAAATGAAGTACTGACGATGCATGCTCCAAGATAGATGAAACTTAAAAGCACTAAGTCAAGTGAAAAAAGTCAGCTGCAAAAGAAGACACACCAGGTGATTCCATTTATACAAACCGTCCAGAAAAAGGCAAATCTATTGTGATAGAAAATAGAATAGTGGTTGCCTGGGGCTGGGGTAAAAGAGAATAGGGAGTGACAGCAAATGGGCACAAGCGATCTTTCTGAGGTAACAGAAATGTTATAAAATTGGACGGTAATGCTTATATATCTCTGTAAATTTACTAAAAATCATTGAGTGGCATCCTTAAAATGGATGGATTTTATGGTATATAAATTATACCTCAATACCGCTGTCAAAACAAACAACACTGTCTCTGCTCCCTGGTTCCACTCCAACAGCTCTTGCTGGAAACTGGAGAACTGCCGACCATGGCTGTCTATCATCATTCTGTCGGCTCCACAGGAGAATCAGCTCACAACTGAGGTTCTTTTTCTAATGCATTCAAAAGTACAGAACACTGAAGAAGACAGAACTGGTGCCCAAAGTATTTCATGATGGAAGCAAACATTTAAGGAATGTTCCATTCAGTGTGAGTCCTAGAGCCAACTCCTTAATATAGGAGGGCATTCTGCAACTCTCTTCTCCCGAACTCTTCCAAAATATGCTGTGAGGACTACTGGTGGAATTTTTAACATCTTGCACCAAACGTTTTGTGTCTACTTTGTTGACCCCTGGGATGACTGCAGAAAGATGAAACATTTTTATGAGGAGATAATAGTTTTGGTAGCTTGGAAGAGTAATATAAAAAAGTGGAACAAATGGTATAAATATTTCTTACAAGCAAAATCAAAAGATTTGCCTGTGACATTATTTTCTAGACTAGGGGTTTGGCAAACTTTTCCTGGAAGGGCCAGATAGTAAATATTTTAAGATTTGTGGGCCAAGAGGCAAAATCAAAGATATTATGTAAGTACTTATATAACCATTAAAATGTAACCATTCAAGAATGGAAAAACCATTCTTATCTCAAAGGTCATCCAAAAACTGGCAGTAGGCCAGATTTCATAGGACGCAGTTTGCCGACCCCTGCCCTAGACACACCCCAAATACATACATATATATCACACCATATCATACCATACCACACCACACCACACTTTTCAAACATACTTTTCTGTAGCAATGTGGAAAAAGACCTTTTCGAAGTTGTGTTTTTGAAAGACATAACTTTTTAAATAGGTAAAACCTACCATAAGCATAAATTGCTTATTACTTTTAAGTTGGAGGGGAAAAAAAACATTAAGGGAAAAGACTAAAATCAAAGGTACCTTAATTAAGAACAGCCCCAAGTAATGTAGAACGTCTTAAATTGTTATTTTGGCTTCTCTGAGAGACTGAGAATGACTTCCTTAAACACATTTGACTTCCTCCTAACAAGATTTTTTTCATTTTCATTTCAAACCATAATAGTTCTCCATAATTCTACTGCGCAAATAAACCAAAAAGGTTTATTGTTTCACTACTTATCTCACGCCCTAGGTCAATAAAATGCTGAGAATTAAAACCAAGAGACTGACTTGGATATAGGCCATGGACTAGAGAGAACATAACCAACCCATAGACAAGGCTCACCTGCCCAAATCCATTTCTTAAGCTTAACCGGCTCTAGGGATAAGGGCTTTCTGAGGAGGTTCTTGCTCCTGGGCCTCTACTGCATTAGTCTCCCAAAGCCCACGGTTCTTTGGGAATTATCCCAACAACTGCAGCCTAGCCTTGTTTCTGAAGACATCACACCCTAGAAGTCATAAATACAGTCAGGTCCCCCACCGACATCTGTGAGAGAACAGGGCCTTATGAGACACCGAGTTAACCTCTGGCCCAGGTCACAGGTGAAAAATGTTAAAAGTGTACTGCGTGGCTGTTGGAAGGGTGGCTGCCCAGTGCATGATAATGGAGAAAATTAAATGGAATAAGCATTGATAAGAGAGTCACTTAAAATATAGTTGGGAAGCTATTAAGGAAGTGGGGCCTAGCCACATCTTGTGCCTCAGTTCCCAGAGCTGCTGCTAAGTTGCTAACCTGTTGCTAAACTCAGCTCATGCTGAGTCATAAACATCCTGGAACAACTGCTGCATGGACACATATGGATTTTACTTCCTCCTTGTAGGCTCTGCCGACCTCATTCACATATTGGAACTAACTAATCCCTGTTTACCTAGCCAGCAATCCTTCATTTGCAAGAATTACCTTTTGTAGTTTTTGCCTTTATAAATCCTGCCTTTCTTTGTTCTTTCAAGAGCATAGTTTGGGCTGCTACTTGAATCTGCCTTTCTCTGATTGCAATCCTTTGTTCAAATAAATGCATTTTTGTTCTTTACTACAGCCTGAACCTCTTCTTTGGTTAACAACAGAGATTAGACTTCAGTGACATCTGGCATATCCAAAAATATTAAAACCTCTTGTAAAATCAAGGCAATATTTAGCTAAATCGCCTAGATGCTGATCTACTTACATGCCTATTGATAATAATTCCTGTGCTTACTTTCCACAAATGTTACAAATATTCATTGGCGTATCCAGTAGCTCTTTTGAATCCCTCACTTACCAAGAGAATATAAACAACCATGTAAATCAGGGTGATTCGGTGGGGCTGATGGAAAGGGTAAAATTCAAATAGAGAGGGAGAGTTCACACTCTCCCTCCTACCTCGCTACCGCCGTCCCCTCCCCCTGGCCATATTTTACTTTTTTTTCCTCAAAATAAGATACTCCACAAAAACATCACAGTATGACATCACCTGGACATCCAAAGAGAAATGAACCCAGCAAGTGGCAGCTGAGTAGTAAAGAAGTCAGGAACTCTGAGTTTCTGTTTATCCTTCAATAGAATGGAAGATCACTGTTATCAGTTCACAATATGGGAATGTTGACGTGGAAGAATGGGATTTTTCCAGTCCCTCTGAACTATACATAATATTCTGTACATTTCACAAAATATCAATTCAAAGAATAAATTAGCTGTAATGTGTTTCATGCCGGTTTGGAGACTGTCACTGTCCCAAAGAGTTTCCCTGAAATTACAATGTTATAGGAAACTCTTTTTCTGAAATGTTGACCTGTTAAGGTCTGAGAAGCTGAAGCTCGGAGTCAAATATTGTCCAAGTCCCAAGAAATTACAACCAAGGTCAAATCCCAAATTCCATTACTTGATGCACACACAAATAACCACAAACCTGAATTTCACAAGATCAGATTTTTCCCTGTCATTGATGTTAACTCATGATACTCATGTTAACTTATTCCTTATTCTTCTTTGCTCTCTGGTGGCAAATGACATATCTGAAATCTTAATTTAAATTCTCTGAATACTAGAACTGCATAACTCTGGGTGGTTAAAATGTTATTTGACTATGTTCCTCTGTAAAAAAAAGTCTATCCACGTAGGTAGGCTGACCTGGGTAATTTTTTATTTATTATAAGCTCTTAAGACTTGGATTAAACTAAAGCTATTGCTTCTAACAATGAACCAGTATCAATTTAGCACTTATACATTTTGTGAAGGTATCAAAATTATAGGGAATAAAGTACTATTATAGCGGGCAAGTTATTCATTATCTTTTCTCTTAGTTGCACTCAGAGATATATTTATTAAATACTTCTATGTTCTTTAATTTCTGCTAAACTGTTTTTGAATACGTCACTTGATCTGAAATAGGTTGTGAAAATCAATTTCCTTATATTTTTTAAATGAAAGAAAAAAAGAATCAGCTAATGCTCACATTATGCAATACCTTTGGTATTTGTGACCATCACCTTTACTCTCGCTATTACTATCAGAGTACGTACACAGCATACTGACTGCCTCCCAAACCCTGTCTAAATCAAGCCCACTGGCTTGGCATTTCATTTAAGGGATTTATGACTTTGTGGTTTAGAAGGGCAGTAAATTTAACTTCATCTGTGCTGCCTTTTCTGGAAGCCATTTAAAATATTCTATGTCTGTATTTTCAAGCTCAAACTTGCATGCAAACATAAGGCCTATAAATTAAATTATTTTTTAAAAGGTATCAAATTAAGGCCAAGAAATGGGTGTCTACCTAGGAAGTCCCAATTTCCTACCCTATAAAATAGGAGAGCTGGACTATGTGAACACCAGTGTTAGAAACTGTTTAATCAGAATTCACCATTGGTCTTTGCCTTCAGAAAGCAGAGGTCAACAAGCAACCAGCAAATGAGCATGCAATAGTGCCAATAAATACAAATTAACTTTAATTTAAATCATGACTTACCATCAAGGAAAGAAATAAATCAGATGTATTGAGAGTCACAGTTGTACTGGGGCTGGCTCAAAACTGTTTCCCAGATTAGGCCATGACCTTATGTGGGAGACTGTGTCAACATTTTTTTACGGGATTCTAGATGGTTAAGAGAAAGCCACCTGTTATGTCAGCTGACAATGAATATTTTTATCTACCTTTGTGAAGGGGAGTACGTCTCACCAATCTGCCTGGTTGAATCATAGGGCGTAGGCTGAAGTGTAACAAGTACTGGGTGGTAGGGAGTGTGCAGAAACTGATAGGGAAGCCTCCAATTCCATGGTAGGAATTCCACATTTGCTCTGGAAAGTATGGAAAATCAATCCATGAGGTCTGTTCGGGGGTGATGTTTCTAGACACGTAGAAGATGTTTTGTAGTATATTGGTAAACAGATTGGGTGGTAGTTAACTTTGCCTTGTGCCACAGAAAAGCAGGAACTAGTCTTGGCTACTGTTTATATGTGAGTACTGCAAAGGCATTAGATCAATTTAAATCTACCCCAAGAATTCTACACAAGGCACTGTAGTAAGCGCCATGGGCAATGGAAAGATGCCTCTAAGGAATGTACAATCTAGAACCTCCGGTCAAGAAGTGGATGAAATAAATATAGAAATAACCACAATTTGGAAAGACACATGAGATAATACTATCATGGTGCCTTTGGTTTTCAAGGGGGTGAGGTGCCAAGTGGCTGGGCAACAGAAACCCTTCAAAGTTGAAAGGACACATGAAAAGGGTCTGGAGCAACAACAGGGACTTGGAAGGTTTCCTGCTTAAGGAGAAGAACAGTTGTTTCCTAATTTCAGAGTGAAAAGTTGGTTAAGTTTACCCACGACTGAGCAGACACAACTGTCATTTCTAGTGTTTATGGTGAGAAGAGAAAGGAGGAAGGAGAAGGGAAGCTAGGATGTATTAAAACTTTCCATGTGCAAGTTATAAACACTGTAACAACCCAATGAGGTAAGTAAGCATCACTGTCTCACCAATCAAGTGGGTCTCAGAAAAGCTCACATGAGGGGAAGTCAGATTTTTATCCCATTCTGGTCCCAAATCCCCACAACTATGTTGCCAGTATTTGAAATTCTACTAGAGACAAAAATACCTTAAGTAAGGAATGACTGGCTATAGAAATGCACAGATCCCTAGGTCAAACAACACATTAAAGCATTATCAAGTATTAAAACTCTTGTTAAATTAATTTGTAAGAAATTTGGAAGTATATCTTTGAAGGATAACGGGAGACTGGCCTGAGGAAGGAGGGCAAGAGCCGGACAGAGGAGATTTCTGTGTCCCTCCTTAGTAGCAAGAAGGTTCTAGATAAAAGGGACGAGGTCAAGACTCATCACTTGGTCAAGTTGAGTTTGACACAGTAGAAACAATGTGTCAGTAATCGACATAGGTATTAAGTATTTTGTTCACAAAGTTAAAATATTTCTAAGTTCTTCCTTCAGGAGTCTTTTCAGGAAAAAGAATTTTTCCCCTAATTTCCCAAGAAAGTCAGAATTGACCTAATAGTCCCAAATACGTTCATTACTCTTTGGAAAGTGCCACATCTACAATCACCTCCTCTATTTTCTTGCTGCCATTCTGAACTCAGGTCTGGTTTCCCAAATATACCCTCTAAGTTCCTGCTTCCATGCCTTTGTTTATGCTGATTCCAGTGTCCACCCAAACTTTGAGGCTCCTCATCCTGATATTCCCAGCCTGGTGTGCATAGTCCCTCTGAACTCCTGAAGGGCTCCCTTTATATTTCTCCTTTTGCATTTATTCATTCTCCTTTGCCCTTGAGTTAGTTTTATTCTTATGCCTACTACCAGTGTATTAATCACCTTGAAGGGAAAGAGCTCATCTCTATATCACCAGCTCCACTTCATGCTTATATTCAGAATTCAATAAGTATTTGCAACACTTAATTAAATTCATCCAAGGTTGTCAACCAGTTTGCACGTGTGAAGCTTGAGACAATGTCTTAATAAAATGGGTGTTTTATGGTCTAGGAGGTTTCATATGGTCCTCAACTATATCTAAAAATTTGAACATATATATCACCACATATGAAGGTCTCAAACAAATGTTATACAGGTCTGAAATGAATGTTAGCCAATTATTTATTTCCTGATATTATTTCTAGAGAACAATGTTTTTTTTTTTTTCATCTAAAAGATGGCAGGGGTGGGGAGGGCAGTTACTAAACTACTTAAATTCAGAAGTCTTTCAGAAAGAGATAATAAACCCTGGCAGTTCACAATGGAATTTACTCTGACAATGTCCATTATAAAATATATTGATGTCTCCTTTGTTCTTAAGTGCACTTGCATTCTCATTATTGGCAAGAGTAAAAAGGTAGAAAGGAAAATATAGAAATGAATTTACTGCCTTTCTTCAAAAAGTAATGACTCGTGGGAAGCATTTCTAAGATAATCACCTCCAAAACACATTCACAACTATGTTTTACATGTCCCTAAGAAGGGATGAGTGAGAAATAGGTTTAGGAAGACAGGATAAAAAAGACACAGCACAACCATACCAGTATTTTTCCTCTACCTATAGAGATAGCCACCTGGTTACTGTTTTCTCGTCTTTTATATGGCAACCTGGGTCAACAGGCTTCACTACTCAGAGCTTCAGTTTCCTTAAGTGTTAAAAAGAGAACAGAGGACAAGAAAGAGGTGGAAATCCCTCTAACTCCTTAGACTATATCTGAAGTTGTTGTGATGATAGAATTAACTAACACAAATTTTCTTAAAAATTACAGAGCTATCCAACTGTCAAGTTACCTGCTATCACAACCTGCCCGTTGACTTTTCTTGGCCTCCTCTGACACGTGCTTTTCTTGCTAGAGAACCAGAAAAAGATCTCAAGCGAGAAGAATTAGTTGTGGTCATTTCCAATAAGATTCTTCTCTTGTACAAACCTCCTCTTCCCAAATTTATCAGATTATCCCAAGGAAATGCTCAGATTTTGAATTACTTTTCCTATGTCACATTGCTATAATTTATGACACCATTTTAATAGAAATTAAGATACAAAAAAAAAAAAAAAAACAAGAGCTAGATCTATAGTGGAGAAATAAAGATTAATGAAAATCCTGTAAGCAAAGTCAATTTTTCTTTCGGTACTAATTGGAGAATTGAGGCTCATTTTTTTTTTTCATTAATTCTATAGTTATATTTTCTATGATGGCATTGTATTCTTGGATGGCCATATGTTAACTGTTAAGGTTATATAAGCACCACATCATAATCATTAGACTACTTAAATTCTCTATTATTCCAGTAAACAACTTTACAACTTTAAAAAATGTATATGAATGTATAAGAAGAAAATAAGCAATTCTGCCAGTACATGTGCAAAAAAGAAGAAACTCTTTGGTTAATTATTATGCCACATATACTAAAGATTTCTTTTTTCCTCCTCCCAAAAGAGAGAATTGCCATATATTCAAGTCTTTATGCAATGTCTTATTTATAGAATATTCTCTTAAGTACTTTATGTTGAACAAAGAAGCATTCTTTGAATGAAGACAGTCAGATCTGAAACAATCTCATGATAGTTTGGGATGCTTTAAAAGGTCAGCTGATGGAATCAGCTATTTTAAGGAAGCAAAGAAATTTAATAAAGCCTTAGTCATTATTTATAGGGTTATGACCTTACCATTGTTCATATTAGCTGTCATTATAAACAAACTTCTTTAAGGTCTCTTTTAAAAATTGTACAGAAAATGACTATCTTTTTGAGGTCTCCAATATATACTTACAGATAGATAGAAGGCCTAAAAAACAGTCTGAGTTGTGAGCTAGGACCTGGGATAAAATTTGAAATAACTTCATAATGCCGATGCCAAAAACATAAAAGTCCATGCAAGTTAGATGCCTTTGAAGTAGCTCCAGTGACATTAAAGAGATGATGCCAAAGATGCAAGGTAGACTTTGAATAAATTATTTCATGGAAGTGAATAGGAAAAACATTATTTCTAAATAAGCATACCAGTTACTAATGCATATGTGATATTACTTCACCTCCAAAAGTTTATATATTCAAGTTGGCTCCAAAATATTTATCTTACTGTTGAGATCTGGAGGACCTGCCTTCTACCTTCACCTATCTATGATATCTGGCAAATGAAAAAAAAAAGTAGAACTTAATTCCCCAGTAGTGTGAAAGTGAGTCAATAATTAGTTAGAATGTTGAATTCAATGCTCAGATACTAGAGTTCACGAAATAGCAAAGACCAAGGAAAGAGAGCACTATATTTCAAACAGACCAGGTAGGCTGTATATTACTTTTGCTGTGATGAAAGAATTCTCACACTCAAATTATTTGTATTTGAGCAAAACAAACAAACAAAAAGTTGCACTCACTCTAAAACATGTGTTAACCACAAATTTTGTGTACAAACAGGGACAGGGCCTTGAAACAGTTCAATGGATTGAAGCAAGAAAAATAGGCATTGGATTGAACTGTGAGTTTTTTCTTTAACCTCACATTTTCCCATTCTCATTGTGTGTAGCTGAAGCCATCTGTCTACATTTCCCTGAACAAAGCATTCTGAAGGAAAGCTGGACAGTCAGTTGAAAACTGGCCCAAGAGCCCAAATTTCCCCCACACCATCTAGCCTCCAGCCTATTAAGGTCTCAGTTTGCATAACCCTGTGATCAACAATGAATACCCTCAATGAAATCCAAAACCAGAGCCACTCATTTTACAGTGAACTGAGTTTCTTCTCTTTGGGACTATGACTAGAATCCAGGTCTATTAACCAGATGTGTGAAAACACTTATCAACAAATATCGAGTTTTTTGGCACTCTTATAATAATAATTTTAAAAGTCTTGCTATTTTAGACACTCTTCCCTTAAAACTGGAAGAAAATATCAAGCCTACTTAAATCTACTTACAGTAAAGTCTGGCCAAAACAGAAAACATAAAATTCTCTTTAATCTCCAGAAATCTTAATAACTATGTAAACAGCAGCATAACTGTTCTGTCAATTATAAGGTAACATTTATATGACTCAAACATTAGATGTAATTTAATGTCTGTATAAAGAAAAGGTGAAGATGATATCAATTCAAACTATTAAAATTCATTTACTGCAATATATCTGAACATTAGTAATAATGATAAATGAGAGATACTCTTCATTACTCATAAGTATCATGAGCCTCATATTAAAATAACATTTTAATGCTCTGTCACTCAAATCAGTCAGTCAAAGTTGGTATCATAAATAATCCAATGTCAGGAGATAGAAGATTTAGGAAAAAAAAAAAGAGTAACGGGAAAAATGAATGAAAGCAATTAAGGCTGGCATTTATACCTTTGTCTTTCATTCACTGATTTGTATAGTTCCCAAAGTGCCTCAACATGTAATTTAACCTTGGTCTAAGAACTCTCAAGCAGAAACCACATGAAAGGAAAGTGCAGGCTAAAATCTCAGACTAAACAATAATTCCTCTCTTCAGACTAAAAACGTTCTCTCGAGCATCTTACCACCTGATAGGAGTTGGGAGTAAAATTATTCTGAAGTGCTGCATGTAAATACATCTATCTGCTCCTTTTCCTTTTTTATAATGCTTCCCCTGGCGAGAGCCATAGAACTGGATCCAGCAAACTTTCCTAACCATGAAATGACTTTAAAGTACGAACACTCATACACGGGTGACCTGCCCTCTCCTCGGTGTCTTGATTTGTAGCATCCACCAATCCTCACTACACCCTCTGGATGGCAGGGGCAACATTGGTCGTTTTGGGTCCTGACCCAGAAGCCTCCTGAGAAAATGTTGCCTTAGCAAGGCAGGGGCACCCTCTGCCAACCGGAAAATGTCAACCAGACAGCCCCCCTAAAAAACAGACTGGGTGGCCCCCATCTCTGTAAGACTGACTGTTAAACTCCAAGGACAACAGTCACTTCATTGGTGATATCTCGTTGAACTTGAAAGTCAGCTACAAGATGTAGCCACACTCCCATTCTAACTCCAAAACAGCACTAGGCAACTCTGTTCACCTCAAAGGAAGGAAATGTACTTCTTAGGCCCACCCTAAGTCAATCAACAAACCACTACATATTCACTAAGCATACCCTGCATACATGGGTAGTCCACCTGGGGAGAAAACAATTAAGATATAGGAAACAAGTAGGGAATAATTCTAAATAGTAGTTAATGGCTAAAATAGGCAAGGCTAAGTATTAGTATCACAGGGATTCAGAAAAGAAAATCTTTGGAAATATTCATGTGAGAAAGAATAGTAGAGAGGCTTCAAGGTAAAAAAAAGGATTTGGGTTTGGTCTTGAAGGACAAGCAGGGCTTACATAGGGGGAGAAACAGAACAGCAGAGCTAAGAAGGGGAAACAGAAACAAAGCAGGGATGTGCAGTAAAGGGTGAGGGAACTGTTTGTCTAGAAGATGAGAGGGTTGAAATGTGTGAGATGAGAGAGAGCACACAGAGCTAGATCTAGATGGTTGTAAGAAGTGTGGAAATGGACAGGCAGGTAAGAGAAGATTAAGAAGGAGAGGTGATATAGGGAAGGATTAAATAGAAAATGATAAATAGAATGTTAGAAAAGGAGATAAATGTGATTATAATATCTCAACCTTCCCCTTTCAAATGTGAGTACTGTTCACTTATATTCCCAGGACATGGCACAGGGCTTGTCACAAAATAATAGTATAACCAAAAAGTACTGAAAGCCTACTTTAGCCCTATTCCGTAGTACATGACTTATATGTAGGAGTTATTTAATTGCGAGTTTGTATTATCTTCATTTGATGAACAAGGACACTGAGGATCATTGATGTGAAATGCTTTGCTGGGGGTCATATCAGAACTGAGTACAAAGACCTGAATTCATGCCCATGTTTCTGGAGTGAGATCTAGAATGGAAGACCCACTGGGGCAGGACGTGTCCTCTGTCCATGGCTGTGGCCCCAGGGACTAGAACGCTTGGTGCAGAGCAGGCACGCAGTATTTTCGAATGAATGAATCTGAAATACCATTCATCTTGTATTGCTACATAATAAGTATTCCTATTATGAATGAGTCACTAAATGAAACAAGGAAGCACCAAGTGATTTACATAAGATACTAACAATAGGGGATTCAGGAATTTTATAAACAGTGCCTTAGAAATAACGCTTGTCAATACAATAATATTTGCACAAAGCACACTTCTTTCTCTATTAAGGGGAGAATATTCAAGAAAGTTATTTGTATATACAATGAAAAATTCATGAACATTATTATGAGCCTAAAGTCACAAGATCTAAAACTACTTTTAGAGTTTTAAAACAAAACAAAAATATCAGATGGCTTGAATTAAAATATGTACATGAATGCATACATATACACACACACATATGTATGTATATCGGTTTGATAGCTTAACTCAAATATTTTTATTTAGCAGTAATTTTTCTCTGATAACATTATTCATATGAGAGTCTATTTAAATTACTGAACTTAAGTTAGAAATGGCCAAAGGATCAAATTAAGCCACATACTTCCAACAAAACGATAGGCTTCATTCTTACTTTTCTTTTAACTATGACCATGACCTCTTCCAGCCACCCATGAAAAAGAAATTTCGCAGCAAGAAAGCTCTTGGTAATTTGGACGAATCCACCAGGTCACATATTTAGCTGATTTGCTGGAGTCCCTGAAGTTGGCCTTGCCCAGCTGAGACCTCTCCCAGTCTGGGTTCCAGTTATTTTCTCAGTTCTGGAGTCTTCTCCCAGGGACTGTACTTGTTTAACAAATTTGAGGCAGCCAAGGTCTTTCATCTGGCTAGGTCTCCTCTTACCCTCATGTCTGTGTGAGTCAGCTTTTAACTCTAGCACCAAAACATAAAATGTATATACCTTTAACCCAGAAGTTTTGTTTTTAGGAGTTTATTCAAAAGAAGAAAGAAAGGAAGGAAGGAAGGAAGGAAGGAAGGAAGGAAGGAAGGAAGGAAGGAAGGAAGGAAGGAAGGAAGGAAGGAGAGAGAGAGAGAGAGAGAGAGAGAGAGAGAGAGAAAGAAACCATTATATGAAATGTGCACATAACAATGTTCCTTGAAGCCCACTTTCCCATGGTTATGCCAATAAAGAAATGACTAACAAATTAAATTTCTACCAAATGCAGTCATTAGTCAGAATGAAGTACATATGTACTAACCTGGAAAGATGTCTTTAGTAAATAAGTGGGGCAGGAGTAACAGAACAAAGTATAAAGCAAGAACCCATTGAAAAATTAAATTCGTATATATATAAAACATAGATATGTACCCATGTTGGGAAGAAAACACACCAAACTTTAATTAGAGATTAATTCTAAGGCAAGCATGATACTGGAGCTCAGGAAAAAGCTCAGTTGTTATCATAAACGCTTCCCTATTACCTTAATTTGCTGCAATGACTATATAATGAGAGAGGCTGTGATAGCAGGTTAGTAGGAACTCAGGCTCCAAACCGCATTGTCTGGGCTCAAGTCCCAGATCCACTACTGACCAGCCAACACCTTTATTCCCATATTTCCTCCTCTTTCATACTGAGATAAAAATATGATCTCCCTCTAAAGCAGTAACAAACTAAATAAGTTAGTACATTTAAAATAAAAGCCCTCACCCTCATTCACATTAGGATGTCTACTATCAAAGGGGGAGAGAGAGAGAGAGAGAGAGAGAGAGAGAGAGAGAGAGAGAGAGAGAGAGAGAGAGAGAGAGAAAGAGAAGGGGGGGAAACAGTGAATAAGTATTGGTGAGGATGTGAAGAAACTGGAACCCTTGTTCACTATCGGAAATGAAAAATATTGTACCCCCTGTGGAAAACAGTATGGTAGTTCAACAAAAAATTAAAAATAAAATTACCATATGATCCAGCAATTCTACTTCTGGCTATAAACCCCAAAGAATTGAAAGCTGGCTCTCAAACAGATATTTATACACCCAGGCACAGAGCAGCACTATCCAAAATAGCCAAAAGACAGAAGAAATCAAGTGTCCATCCGAGGTAGATAAACAAAATGTGGTATACACATAAAATGAAATATGATTCAGCCTTAAAAAGGAAATGTTTACACATGCGATAACATGGACATTATACTCAGTGAAAAAGGCCAGTCACAAAAGGACATACTTTATGATTCTGTGGTGGTTTCCAGGGGCTAGGGGAGGAGAGCATGGGGGGTTGGTGTTGAATTGGTACTGAGTTTCAATTTTATAAGATAAAAAGAGTTCTGGGAATGGATGGTGTGATGGCTCTACAACATGCATGTACTTAATACTATTGAACAGTACACTTAAAAATGGTTAAGATGGTAAGTTTTATGTTATGTGTATTTTACCACAATTAAAAAAAAATAAAATAAAAATAAAGCCCTTAAAGCAGTAGTACCTCGCCCAAAGCAAGTGCTCAATAAATTTTCGCAGTAATAATAATACAGTATGTATCTTTTACATTTTAAAAGTAAGATTTATAAAAAAGGGGGTTAAATGAAGACCTTCACCTACCCACAATTCAAGTCCTTTTAACAATTTTATATTATCACACTAATTTTGCACGTATATTGATGCCTTCTCAAACTGCACTCCTTCCAGTAAGGCAAGGAAGGCATGGCCAGGAGCTGACACTAACTACTTCTGAGCAAAAGGAAACAGAGTAGAAAAAGCATCCAGCATAATGATTAGTTAGCATCAAGGCAGAGGTCAAGAAAACGCTCATTGCGCACAGGCCCTTGGCAAGGAACAGCACTGTCTGCTCTTATACTCAGCCTTACCTCCATCACCTAAATTGGTGTATCCCAGCTACCACGAAAATAATATTGTCATACTACACAGTATGCTATCATACTTAATAGCTATCAGAGAATATGATCTCCCTGGTAATTTTTAACACAACATTATGAGATCCACAGAAAGAGGCAACTTAAAGTATAGTCTGTTTACATCACCGTTCGGAGAAAGCACAGTGAGCTAAATGGAGAAACCAGAACTGAAGGACATATTGACTCAGATTTCAACTAACATTTCTTAAGCACCCCTAGTAGACCAAGAAGTTTGACATATTGTATTATTTAAAGGTCACAACGGCTCTCTGAAACATAGAACGTTATTCCCATTTTCTAAGTCAGAGAATATGCACAGAAAATTAACTGATTTCTTCAGGAGCATGTACTAATTAGAAGGACAGCCAGAATTCAAATCTAGATTTCACAAATCTAAGACAGATGATCAATGTGTGAAACTGTATAGAACAAACAGTGAGAAATGGAACAGTTCCTAAATAATCATTTGTATACATGTTTACTGTTGGCCAGCTCCACAGGTAAACATTTCTAAAAAACATAAACTTTCCAATTCTGAAGACAAGGCAACCTTCTAAAAGTTCTGTCAAGGTACATAAGAAAGAAAAACAATACATGGGCACCTCTTTTATATACTTAGGTGAAATCTGACTTGCAATTATCCTAATCTTTCAATTTCCACTGAAATAAAATGGCTTTTAAAACACTTTTAAAACAAATAAATCAGGGATGCTTTACACAAATGTTTTTAAAAGTATTTTATAATGGGGAAGGGAATGTTGTTTTTCTTGATTTTCTTGAATTGTCAGTCAAAGTGTTATCTTTGAATATCTGAAAGACAACAGTATACTTCATAAGCTTCTCTCTCTCTCCTCTCTCTCTCTCTCTCTCTCTCTCTCTCTCTATATATATATATATATATATATATATATATATATATATATATATATATGTATGTATGTGTATGTATGTATGTATGTATGTGTATGTATGTGTGTGTGTGTGTATATATATATATATATGTATATATATTTCTTAAGCTGCCACTAGCAAGCTGTACCACTCAAGATATATTGAAAGATCTAAATGCCATTCTGCAACTTTTTCTTTAGGCTAAATATTTAAGGGAATCACCCAATACACATATATTTTCTACAAGGAGCTACTTCTGTTTCTCTCCGTTTAGGTTCCCTGGCCCTGCGCAGTTGTGTTTAACATAGTGGAAAATCCAGGGTAACTCACATTGTGTATATTCCTTTCTAATTACCCAACATTCAAACCTACAAAGGTCAAATTAAAATAATGCCAGAAAGGGGGAAGAAGTTATATAAGGAGACATACAGTCCCACCTTTTCAAAGGATCTGCCATACACCTTCTTCCCTGGTGAGCTGTAACTGTATCTTTATAAGCCTCTGGTCCTTCCTTCTAGCATACCAGTAGCTATTTTTGTCCAATTTATTTCAAATACTTCTCCTCAAACCCCAAAGCCAGAGCATAATCATAACAATCACCGCCACGATAACAGAGGCGGTTCGCATCCATGGAGCCTTGCTATGCCACAGGCACTGTGAAAACCTTTTACCGCACGTTCTGCCTTAGACCCACATCACAGATGGAGAAAGGGAGTTCCACTGAGGCAAAAATGGATTGGCCAGGGTCATGCACCTGAGGCCAGGTCTGTGTGACTACATAGTCTCAGTACTTAACCATTACACCATACTTTTCAGTCGAGAGACGGTGATAGAAGAATGTAGAACGTGAGTTCCTTGGGGCTAACACGGTGTGTTGTTCATCATTGTCTGTCCTGCTGTCCTGCACTTATTGCCCAGCACACAATAGGTACTTAGGAATATTTATTAAATGAATGAAATAATACCATAATAAGGAGAGTACCCAAGAACCTAGTCTTAACCTCACCATCCGGGCTCAAACAGGTGCTGTTTGCTCAGCATCCTGTGAGCATGTGTCTCACTGTTATTAATGGCTTGGCCCCAGAGAAGCAGTGAATCATGTATTTCCTGAAATGAATCAAAGAACACAGACTACTTACGCACGCTCTACCATTTTAACTAAGAGAATTAACTACCTCTGGTGGCACAGTGAAGATGGATTTGACCTTTGTTTTTGTTAAATTCTTGAGACAGGAACTGAAATACTGGTAACTCTTTCTGCCAGTCTCTGCTATTTAGAGCATTCCAAAGACTGGCAATGAATGCAGCCATTAATCTAGAGATACTTACATTTTTCTACTTCCTCCAAACATTTCAAAGGGAAATAATCTAAGTCTTGCTCATAACCACTTTATTTTATGCTATAAAACACACACACACACACACACACGGCATGAATTCTTATACCTGCTTAGTTTATTAATGTCTAGGGTAGAAAAAAAGAGAGACCTAGCCCCAAATTCTCCCTAGCAAATTGTCAACCAGCACCTCTCAACTTCAATAAAATGATGCCTTGAAATATATGAAAAGACTTTAATTAAAATAACTCTGAGGGATGGGCATCACACCATTGTCCATTTTGACAGTCATTGGAATAAACTGAAGACCTCATAGGACCCTATGTTAGGGGAGTGGTCCCCAATGAATTGGGGGACTTGTGTAAAAAGAAACTAAGAAATGTGGCTGAATTAAGTCTTGGTGAGACCCACAGACCCTTGCTCCTACAATTTGGTCATAGATGTTAATATGCTGTCACTATGTCTGTCCCTCTCCCACATGCCACATGTGCAGATTCTACTGTGAAATTTTTGTATGTACATGTTACTAAAAAACCACTGCAAAGGGTCTGGTATTTTTCTGTACCACAAACACCAAAAACATGGGAGTGAAGAGACTTTGAAACATTTTTCTTTTAAAGAAATAGTCTCATTGCAATTCACTGGGAGTACTTATTATGTCTGTGACTCCACAATGAAAGAAAAATCAGAAATCCCCATATCTTTCGAGAAAGTCAACTGTAAAAGCAGAGTTGATAGAAATTACTTAGTAATTCTACTCCATTAACATTTAATTTTAAAGTTAACAATCTTGGTGGTTGTGTGGAAGAAGAAACATCGGTCATCATACACAGATTCTGACTCCATTATCTATTTCACCATATATATAGTAAGTCCTCACTTAATGCAGTCAATAGGTTCTGTGACTTTAAGCGAAACAGAGTAAAACAAAACCAACTTTACCATAGGCTAATTGATATAAACAAGAGTTAAGTTCCTACAACATGTCATTGGAATTGTAATGAAACAATGTTATTCAAGAACCTGCTGTATATGCAAAGTACTTACCGGTTCTGAATTGAGGTAAAGTCATTTACCCAGTGGGAGTGTTGTGAGAATTAAAAAAGATGGCAAAAGCAGAGGTCCTGGAACATAATAGGTATTCAGTAAATGTTATATGCTATCATAACAAAAAAAAAAAAGGCCAGATCATGACAGCAAAGCCTGTTGAAGTAAGTACCAAAGAGGGAATGTTTACAGTGCCTTGGAAAGCTGAGCAGAGGCAAGCACTCACTTTGTTGAAGGAGAGCATGCATTCTATATCCACGGATGACAAATGATGGCACATCAGAGTGGGAGGGCAAATAAAATTACCTGAATAAACTGATCAACTAACTACAAATTCTAGGCAATCCATTCCTCTGAAGGTCTTGGTTCATGCTCATTATCCTCTTCCCAAAGTTCAAACAACCCTGACAATACTGAGTGGGTATTTTTTAAACTATTTTCTGAAAGTCTAATGACTGATTTGGTCTAAGACCAAGGGAGGCCACCCACGAGATTCTACTTCATTGTACTTAGTTAAAGTGCAGCCCTTTCTTCAATGTCAAAAGACAGTTAACAGGAAAGAAGCAAGGAAGGGTAAACAGATTCTGTGGTTGGCTGAAAAACATTGTCCCCTTCTAAATAGAACTGGGGATATTTCTTAAATGTCAGAACGAAAGTGTTTTCTTCTCTCACACCTTCTTAGAGAATTCATTTCACAATCACTTTCCTGCTGGACTCTCTATCCCAGTCAAAAGGTCATGCTTGTCTGGCCCTATACACTACTTGTTCATGCCTGTCTTAATTTCTCACCCCTTCTCTCCCAACACATATGCCATACTGTCACCAGTGTATATTCCTAAGGTTCAAAGTTTTACTCAAGATTCTTATCCTCTAAGAGAGATTTTTCATTTAACACTACCAACTTGATCAATCTGGGATGCATATAACCAGTATTCACCAAATCAGCTAAATTTTATTAAATTAACATTTGTCTGTGTATTACTTCATGAGAGCAAGTCTTGCCTACGTTGTATCCTGGTGCATATTCAACAAAAATCTTTTTGTCAAGTATTGCCTTATATACAATAGACAACAATGTAGGCAAACCTATATCTTTCAAGCCATGTTCTTCTCTACTACCATAACTGTACTCTGTGGGTGCTTAGCAAAGATGGTTATTTCACTGGGTCATTGCGAAAGCTGTATGCAATTTTAGGAGACTGCTGCAGTTAAAATCAGGAGTCGCACTGGATCCAAGGCCAGACCTACCTTGCATAACTTCACAGCAATATTAAAATGATGTATCACATAAAAGTATATAAAAATTCTAGTTTTCAAAATCCTTCATTTACCACATTCAAAACATTTGTTGTTGTTGTTGTTGTTGTTGTTTTCAATAGGTGATACCATTTAGATTTAAGGTCTTATTAACATTTTCTTCCCCAGAAATAGCAGATCTGGCTATTCAGACCGATCTCTTGCTACCCTGACCTATTCAAAACAACTAGACTTTTCAAATTAAAAAAAAAAAAAAAACTTAATAGCATTAGACCTGACAAGATAGTAAAAAGCTATTAAGATAAAAATCTGAAAGAAAGTGGGAACCCAGAGACCTAAGTATAGCACCAAGTTCCTTTTACCCTGAAGGCATCTGCCACAGCCAGTAAATGTGAATTTCCATTTTAGCAGTCTTGTGGAAGCAAAAGGGGGTGGGAGGAATTAAAGCCTAAGAGTCCACCCAAAGTGGAGGATGTTATAAGAACACTGTCCAAGTTAAGCTGGTACCCCAAAGGATTACATTCTTAGGATGAATGTGAACCGTACAGAAACCCTACTCCTTCTCCTAACTCTAAGGAACTTCAGGGATGGTTGACTTGGTCCTAAGAGGAACCAGAGAAGTAAAAGTAAAGGGAGAACAGTTCCATGAGAAGTTGTGATCAAAGACCCATAGCCATGGCTGTAACCTAAGTTCACCAGGCCTTGGTGATCGCAGTAATCTTAAACAATGGACTTGGTTTAAGGTGATTCTGGACTAGTAGTATCTGAAAATATTTGACAGAAAGCACATATGCATAAACCCCCTGGAGAAAGGCATCTTCTTCCTCCGCCTCAAGAATCACCCCCACCCCAAATTTTAACAACAAAGAGTAGCACACAAGTGAAAAAGGTGTCATGAATCAGAATCAGTAACAGACCCATAAATATTGAAACCATCAGATACAGATCACAGAACAGCTATGTTTACTCTATGTAAAGAAATGAAGACCAGGTAAAACTTAACTGCGAAGAATAAAAAACTATAAAAAAGTGACCAAACAGGTTTCAAAAAGACAAACTGAACTTCTACAAGTAAAAAAATATAACCCAATTTGAAACTAGAAGAAAAAAATAATAATAAAATAGAAAGAGAATTAGAGATTAGTGATATGAAAAATAGGTCAGATGATATCTAGCATACAACCAGAGAAATAAACAAAAGAAATGGAAAACATGAAAGAGAAGAAAACACTGAAGATAGAGTGAGATGATCTAAAATGCATTTAATTGTAGTTACAGAAAATAAAATAGAATAAGGAAGAGACAATATTTGAAAATGTGATGGCTAGGAATTTTCCAGAACCAATGAAAGATAGAAATCCATATAGATTTAAGAAGCCCAGAGAATCTCGAGAAGAGTAAGTTTAAAAAAGCTAAACTTACGCACAGTATACTGAAAATGCAAAAAGACAAAGACTAAATGAAAATCTTGAAGCACACAGAGGGGAAGAAAAGGCATTATTTTCACAGGAATGATAAACTTACCATCAAGTTCTCCATAGCAACAATGCAAGCAAGAAGACAGTGCTATATCATCAATGTGCTGGAAGAAACTAATTGCCTATCTGGTATTCTCTACTCAGAAAAAAGTTTCAGGAATACATTTATTTTCAGACAATAAAAACTAAGAGATTTATCTCTATAGCAAGCTTCAAGGATCAGAAAAAAAATTAAGTGATTTCAGATGGAATGTTTAAGTATAGAAAGAATAAAGAACAAAGAAAATGGTTGATATGTATGTGAATCTAAAGAAAAAACAATGACTGTTTTCTTAGGTTAATAAAATGTTTAAGGTTAAAAACACAGATGGAATAAAGAGCAGGAGAATAACATAAATCTGGAGTGAGTATATGGAGATAAAACATTCTAAACATAACAGATTTTCTGAGAGAAGAGTAAAAGATGGATTAACATTCAATTTTGAAAACTTAGGCACTCCCATTGCAATTTCTAGGACAACTACCAAATAATTGAAAATTGAGCCTGTAAATGCAAAACCAGATAAGAAAATGGGATTATAAAAATAAATCTAAAGTCAAGAGAGGAAAGAAAATGAGACATAAAATAGACAAAACAATAGAATGCACAAACAAAGGGAAATTTAAAAGCATTTAAAAGTGATATTAAATAGATATGGGCTAAGCTCCAATGGAAAGAGAACAAATATTTTCAGACCGAATTAAAACAATATCCTACCATATATTATCAACAGGAAAAATTTCTAAAACACAAGACTACAAAAGGGTTAAATAAAAATATGGAAAACGATACACTATGCAAATAACCAAGAAAACTGGCATAGCTATATTAATATGAAACACAACTAACTTTAAGGTAAAAAGCATTATTAGATATAATAAGAATCAGTTTATACTAATAAATAACTCAGTTTACCAGGAAGTCAATAGTTTTAAATGCATGTATACCTAACTCCTCGCCTGAAATATTTAGTTTATTAATGGACAGAATTTAAAAAAATAAAATAGAAAAACCCATAATCATAGTGAGAGATTTTAAACATTTTTATCAGTACCTGATAAAATAAGATTTTAAAAAATCAGTTAGAATATAGATTTCACGATCATGATTAAAGTCTTCACGAAACGGAAATATATGGAATACTGTAGTCAACAATTGCATAATTCACATTCTTTTAAGTATACAAAAAACCTTTATAAACATTGACCGTATACTGGACTTTAAAGTAATCTCAAGACATTTTTAAGTAGAAAAATCATATAGAGGATAATCTTAAACCATGAGTTAAAAATCATTTTAAAATAACCTGAAAATCCCCATATACTTGGAAATCAAAAGTCATTTCTCATAATTATTGAGTCAAAGAAAAAAATATACCAGAAAAGAGAAAATATTTTTTATAAAATAGTAAGAAAAAATATTAAAAGTTGTGGGACATAGCTAAAAATCAGCTTATATATTCAAATTCATTTATTAGAAGATTTAAACAGATAATTCACAACTCAAATCTTATTATCAATAAGAGAAATATAAATTAAAACTACAATAAAACTGGTAAACAATATGAAACCTAAAAACACTAAGTGTTGGTGTGAATATGGAACAACAGAAATTCTCTGTTTCTAGTGGGGGTATACATTTGTACAATCCTTTTAGAAAGGAGATTAACATAAGTTTGAAGATAAGAATATATTGATAATCCAGTTTACAATTATTTTCCTGGTGTCCTGTGAAGGTTAGCATTTATCTAGCACAAAAATGTCCTTGTTGGAACATTAATCTATGGTTACCCTATCTGTGCCCAAATTCTCCACCTAGTTATGCAGTAGAGAAGCTCATGACAATGTGTCCAGATACAAGAATATTGTAGCTTATTTCTAACTAAGTAAGAAACAACCCAAACTGGAAACAACCCAAATATCTAATAATGGCAGAAGAGATAAATGAATGTGTATATTTATACAGTGAAATACCATACAGTGGTGAAAATGAATGCACTCCTGTCAAATACACATACACAGATCAGCATGGATATACCTGAGAAGCACACTGGTGATCAAAGAGGCAAAGCACAAAAGAAATGTATAGTAGGAGTTTATTCATACTAAGGTTAAAAAAAGGCAAAACTAAGCTGTATTGTTTTGGAATACGGGTATAAATGGTAAGGCTGAAAGTAAAAGTAAGAAAATGATTAACACAAAAGTGATATGGTATTTATTTCTTGGAAAGAAAGGCAGTGTTGTGATAAGGAAGAGGTTCTTGGGGAGGCCTCTGGGGAGCAGCAGTCAGACAATCAAAGATGTGGGGCAGAACATTCCAGAAGAGGAGACAGCAAGTGAGAAGACCTGTAGGCAGGAACGAACTTGGCACGCAGAGAGCGTATCGATGTCACTAGAATGTAGTGAGAGGAATGAAGTCAGACAGATAGTCAAGATTCAGGCATTGCAGAGCCCTGCAGACCAGGGAGACCCATTTAGATTTTACTCCAGGGCAGAGACAGGGAGAGAGGCAGGGTTCTTATGGGTACACCTGTGCCAGGCAAGGGATGGGGTTATGAGAGGAAACCTCAGGGGAAAGGGAACCTGAGCTGAGTTTTGAAGACAGGACTAAGAGTCAGAAGCAGTGAAAAAAGCAGTGTGGAGGGTCCCGGGGAAGAACATGCAGAGCCTCTAAGCCGTTACCTATTGCTTAGAGCATGACATGCAAGGAAGGGACTGAATGAGAAGTACTAGTGAGCCCTATGAACTTTAGGCTGTGAGAGGTAAAGGTCAAGGCCATGTAAAAACCTTTGCAGGCCTTACTCTCTAATTTGGAGGCTTCACCCTAAAGCATCTTAAGCATGTTATCTTGTATCCATGTCCTATATTAATGTTTTACCTGTTTTAAAGTTTTAAATGATTTTTATAACTCTTAGTTTAAGAATTATCATAAGGAGATGGCAGAATGTATATCCTTATTGAAGCAGTATGATGGATTCATGGAATTTCATTACACTGTTCTTTCTTCCTTTGTGCGTATACTAAAATTTCCTTAATAAAAAGTTAATATTAACTGAAAGAGTTACTACTTTGTTGCTATAAGATTAAAACTTTATTGCATTTATATATCATTCTTTGTTTTGAATCAAGCCATTAAATCATATCTTGCAGACATTTAATTAAACATTCAATAATTTTAGAGGTAAAAGGATTTTATTTGAGATAATTATCAGAGGCATAGGATTCCTTTTTAAATATCAAAAAGTTACATTCATAGGATTTTACAAAAACACATCCCTTACATTTTTTAATTTTTTATTTGGTTGTCTGCTTAATGAATTCCTTATTTTTGAAGAGAGAAATCTGGACCTAAAACACTTAATGAAGAGGCAATGTACAAAGTATAAAGAGAAAAAACCAGCAAAAAAAAATGCTGCTTGCTTTTTCCCCCCTTTTTTCTCTTCTGTCTTATGCATATGCAGATTTAGAAAACTGGCTGGCTGGCTGGCTGCCGGCATATCTGAATGTGTTTCTTAAAATTAAAAGCATAAATTAAATAAAAATACCTAATGCATCAAATCATCCAAAGCTCAAGAGAAATCCGTATGCAGCTCAAGAATCTTCAGCATGCAGAAGGGAGTATGGAATGGAACATATCACCCAATTTAACAAGAATTTACTACCTCAGCAGCTCACAGTAAAATGAACTAAAAGACACAATAGTGCTTTATTAAATGGGGACATTTTCCTTAAAGGTAACCACATGCAAAATAGGTTCCATGAGTCAGTTTTGTCCCTCACTATCTCCAAAGTTATAGACTGACTGAAAGACAGCCCCCCCCCCCCCACCTAGCACATAGCTCCTGGAAACAATGAATGTGGAATTAAAGAAATGATAAAGACGAACACATGCTTATTGGTTGTCTTAGCTCAGGCTGCTATAACAAAAATACCAGAGAGTGGGTGGCTTAAACAACAGACATTTATTTCTCACAGTTGTAGAGGCTGGGAAGTCCAAAATCAAAGCGTCAGCAGATTCAGTTTTGTTGAGGCCCTTTTCCTGGCTTGCAGATGCACCATCTAACTGTGTGTTCACATGACTTCTCTCTGAGAGCAGAGATAGTGCACTCTGGTGTCTCTTCCTCTTCTCATAAGGGCACTGATCCTATCATAAAGGATCTACCCCCATGGCCACATCTAAACCTAACTATCTCCTAAATACCAACATACTGAGGGTCAGGACTTCAACACAGGAACTTTGGAAGGACACAAACACTGGGTCCATACCATTGGTTAATATCAGTTCCACAGTCTGGTCTAATAAATGTCTGCACTAAAGCTGTACCAAATGCCTGAGCCAGGGCTCTAAACCTCCCAATCCTGCTTTCAACCTAGTTTTCCGTTAAGTATCCACTCACTGCCCTAAGGCCCATCCCAACCCAGCAGCTTTCTGGATTGTAAGAAGGGCACCTATGAGGAAACCACACCCTACTCACGCTGACACCCCTCATTCCTAGAAAAGGCAACCTGCTTATGTCCCTTGCCCTCACTGCCTGCCACCCCACACAAATAAACTCACTCCGTCCGTAGAAATTAATACACTTCCAGACAATCATTTCATACTTTCTCCTCTTTCCTCAAAACTCCAATACTTCTTCCCCTCTTATTCTCAGCTGATGACCCTGTTTCCCATTTCACTGAGATGACAGAAGCAGTCTTTAGACTTGCCATGAGCTCTCAACATGACTCTACCTGCTTGCATCCTTGCCCAGATACTCTGGCTTCCCTCCTGTGACCACAAATGGGCTGCCCATGCTCCTTTCTATCAAAACTGGTAGTTGTGCACCACATCCCAGCTCCTCCTGACTAGGCAAGGATACAGCTCTTGTCCTTTCTTCCTCATCTCACATCATCAGTTTCTCCCTCTCTGCTGAAATACTCCCATCAGCAAATTTTTCTCCCCTTAAAAACAAAATATTTAATCCCATACTACCCTCTAAGTATCACCCTCTTCCTCCAAACCACCCTTTACAAAAAAACTTAAGAGTTCCCCATATTCTAATTCTGTTCCTTTCATTTTCCCTTGAGCTTCTTAGATTGAGGTATCATGCCCCACACCCCACTCCATCCAAACTGTTCTTGTCAAGACATCAATGATTTTTGTCACACCAATGGCCAAATCCAGGGGTCACTTCTTGGTCTTCAACTTACATGGCCCATCAGCAGTGTTTGACGTGGTGGACTGTTCACACCCTCTCTTGGCTTCCTCCAACTCACTCACTCATCCCTCCTGCACAGTTTCCTTTATCAGTTCTTTCTCAAGTCCACCATCTCTAACATGAGCACACCTCAAGACTCAGTCCTCAGACATCTTCTCTACTTATTCCGATCTCACAGTCTCTGGGCTTTAAATGCCATTATTCACTTACAATCACCACATTTAAATCTGCAGCCTTGTTCCCGAACTCCCTACAACACTCCTCCAACAAACAGGGATATCTAAGAGGTATCTCAAACTTAATATGACCAAACTTGAGACCACAAACTGGTTCCCAGAGAGGCTCTTCTCTTACCTTCCTCGGCTTAGTAAGTAGCAACTGCCTGCTAACTGCTCAGGCCAAAAACCTGAGGGCCATCCCAGAAGCCTCATTTTCTCTCACACGACACAACCAATCCCTCAGCAAATTCTGTGTACTCTACCTTCAAAATAAATCTTGATTTGAAACTAACACAGAAAGGAGATTAAAGCAAGTATGGCATAATGGTAACAATTGGTTAATTGTATAAAATATATGCAAAAAAAAAGTTAAAATGAAAGAGAAAGATTTAATAGTTGTAACCATCAAATATAATGAATAAATCTTGATTAGACTCTATCTGGAATGAAATACAGATAGAAAAGTTATCTCTGGAAGGAAAACTGTAGAAATACGAATATGAACTATGTTTTAGTTTAGTATGAAAATGATATTTTGTTTACATAGGAAAATATCTTTATTTTTTGGAGATCTGTGCTGAAACACACAGTCTCATGATATACATAATTTACTTTGAAACGGTTCAGCAGAAAAAGGTTTAGGGAAAGCAACTATGTCAAAATGTTGATAAATATAGGTATTCAGTAAACTACTGTGTTCCTTTTATATACATTTGACATTTTTCAACATTTATTTTTTTTTTCAGTCCTGAACCTGAACTCTTCTCATTACTCCCACTACTATCACCTTAGTTCAAGCCAAACTCTCTCTTGGATTACTGCAGTAGCTTTCTTCTTGGTCTCCAGGGCCTGCTCTTACCTTCCACAAAGTCCATTCTGAACACACCAGCAGTCCTGAACCTGTCAGAATGTCAATGAGACCACAATGCTCCTCCAATGGGCTCCCTTCTCAGAGTAAAACACCAATGTCTTTCAGTGGTCTTTGGGGCTTCACACAATCTGGCCACCTCTTACCTTCTTCTCTCCTCACTCCCCTCAACCCCAGACACACCTGACCTCACACAGGGTATTTCCTCCTCCTCTGCTGAATGGATGTTCCTCACCTCCATCAGGTCTGAGCTCAAATGCCGACTTCTCAGAAATGACCTCCCAACAACCTCTAAATGCGCATACCCATGCACACTTCTGATCTTTCTTTCAGCTTAATTTTCCTACATAGTACTTCGTGCCAACTAATATCCTATGTATTCTAATGATTTGTCTATTATCTCCTCCCCAGTGAAATATAAACTATGTTCCAAGCACTTACAGACTGCTTGGCATACAGTAGGCACTCAAAATATGTTTGGGCAATACATGAAATGAAGACATGGCAATCTCTAGAAAATCAGGAATCCTAAAATACGTGTTCACTCATTCTAAAGAAGGTATCAGGCACCTTCTATGTGCCTACGGTCATTGGTGCTAGGTATTCAAAGGCAGGTAAGATGAACTTTTTGCCCTAAAAGAGTTTATGGGCTGGCTGATAAAAAAAATATATGAGCAATGTACTCTTATTACTAAACAGGTACACAAAAGTGGAAATCGTCAGTTCTATTTGGGAAAAAGAGAATGGAAGTATGATGCCTCCTTCGTGGAGTAGGTGAGGCTACATAGGTTGTAATGATCTGTTTCCAGGTCTGCTCTCAACTAGACATTAAGCACAGTGCCTGGCATAGATGAGTCACTCAATAAATGCTCACAGATTGCTAAATGAAGGTGAACTGGATCTTGACAGATGATCAGATATTTATCAAGTGGATATGGCAGGAGGAAGAGCATCCTACATAGGGGTGGAAGGCTGGGGGTGGGGAGGTGGTATTTTTACAAATCTTCATGAACTTCATTGAAAAAGCTAAAATTTACTCAAGAAGTGTGTCCACACAGAGGAGGTCCTGCTTTGCTTCAGCGATAATTATAGTGTTACTACTACTGATCATTAGTATGATAACAGCAAACATTTATTAAGGTGTTTGCAAAGCATGAGCACCTTACATGTTCACACAACTCTATGACCCTATTTTAAATCTGAAGTACTATTTTAACTCATGTTAAGTTTCAAGAAACTGAGTCTGAGTGAATCAGTAAGTGACAGAGACAGACAGACTGAGCTGGTACCCTAGACCCCCAAGCCCACTGAGACCAGTGCCCTCACTTCTTTGCCTAAGATATAAACCTCCTACCTCTACACAAGAGCCTTATCTTCTATTCTGGATAGGTAAAGATTTGTGGTATCAAATTACATGCCACTCTAAGTCAAAAAGCCTGAATCTTCTCTGATCTCCGAGAAGCTTTTCACTAGAGAAAGGAAAGAAGAAAAAATTTACATTATGAGTTTTAGTTCATGTCATCCTTACCAAATAATTATTTCTTTAGGCATTTGGGAATTGAACTGAAATAAACCTATATAAAATGCATGATGGTAATGTAGTCCCCGAGAGTATTAAACAAACTGGGAATGGTAATATTTGACTAGGGAGGGAAAATCAATTCATTTTGCCACTCCAGTACACAGAAATTCAAACTGATCAAAATTAATTACTTTTCTTGAGTTAAGACATGTCCTAGGTGCTTTATAAGAATTACTTTATTTAATTGTTCTAACAAGCCCTGTTTTACAGGTAAGGAAACAAAGGTTAGGGGTGAAGTAAAGAGATAGTGCCATTTTTCCATCAAGAGAATAGGTCCTCTTTGTCCATCTAGCATCTGATATAGAACCCTGCATGTAGCAAATGCTCAAAAAAAGTTTACTGAACACACCAGTCTAGGGAACAAATGGATATAACTTTTAAAGTCATGAAGCAAGAGAAGCTTTTAAGTTTTAGTACCAAAGAGGTTTAGCCAGGATTCATGTCAACATGTCATAATTCAAGATAAAACAAAATTTTATTTTGAATCAATCAAATTGACATGATGCACACAGGTTCAAGCCCTATTTCAGAATTAGAATCAATAAAAAGTGTAATCAGTTCAAACTGAACACGTTTCCACAACCAAAATTAATAATGGCAGAGAAAATAGTAGATGAGGACTACAATCTCAGTGAGTGATGGAAGAAAATCAAGAGTTTCCATTGAAAAGTACACGTAAGAAACAACTTTGGAGAAAATTCTCTATTTTGCTACTTCTCGAGATCTGCATGGGCCTATCAACTAGTACTACAAGTGCAGGTTTAAGCCCCTCATACTTTAACTCACAAAACATGACATGAACAACATTCCTCATACACTGAGAATTTACTTCGTTTCCATTTTTCTGTGGACAGTATCCAATCTTCAGATCACTGGGTTGGACCTGAGGTAAGCTGAGAAGCACTTCCATTATTCCTATCCGCTCCAGCCCCTCACTTAGGGTGAGTGAAAAGAATGATCAGTGATGGCGGCAGATGACAGCTGGTTTTCACGGACACGGAGGGACAGATAAGGGCCAGCATAAGCAATTTGCATGTGTTGTGACTCTCTCGGCACCATGAACAATAAATACAGTGAGGCTTAATAGTATATGCTTCCTCATGGGAGATTTGGATAAAATCCCTTTAGAAACATGGTCACTTGTTATTCCATGGATATCACGAGGCAATGTTCCTTTGAAAGAAAAATTCCATAAACAAAATTCAATATTTTATATACTTCAACATTAATTCTGTCCCCCAAATCCATCACAAAATGCATTCACAAAAAGCTTTCCACATTGACCAATTCTTAAATTTGTTTATCTGAAATTTGGTTTGCTAACCCACAGTACTCATTACAATACAATGACTCAGCCTTGTCCCCAAGGACAGCTAGATGTGCCTGTAGCTCTTTTCTAAATTGTTGTGCCTTTTCCCCTTCCTAATATCTGAGCACCGGAGAACAGTAATTTGGTCCATTTTTACCTTTAAATCTCCCAGCCCCTGCCACATAAAGGCCCTCTGTAACTGTTTGGAAAATTGAAGTGAATTAAGTCCTATGGGCACATGATTTTTTTCTGGATTATCTGGGACAATCTTGATTTCAAATATTCACTTGTCCCTAAAAGCACACAAGTATGCTCATGCTTTCCTGACTACATGTCCTGTATTATTTTTTTTTTAGGTTGGACCTTGATTGCAGTGTGCTGAGCTAATGGCATACTACCAGTTTTGATGGGTGCCATTACCTGATTTTTTTTCCCTGTAAAATACAACGAAGTTGGAATAGCCAATAGTGAGGTGATAATTTAACTTGATTTTCCTTCTTCTTCCTTTGAATGTTTAATTTTTGCATGTTTGTGTAGAGGATGGGAAAGAAAAGAAGAGAGGTCATCAAGTCAATTCAATGCACTATATTATCCCCTTCAGAAGACGAGATAAAGATTGAAAGGCAGACCACACAAGGAAGGAAGGTACCTGCTCAAAATCATCTAATACATATCTACTGATGAGAGATCTATGTTTAATGAGCAAATGTTTTTCCAACAACAAAAAAAGGGTTCAAACTTTATCATTCACTGGTGTGAGGCACTGATAATAAAAGGCAATTCTATTCTTAAATGAGCCAAGCACTTCGTAAACATTGGACTTGTGAAAGCAGGCAAATGAGGACATTTTAGAGCAGAAGGTCAGATGGTCCTCAATATGTAGAGAAAACAGAGTGGGAAGAAATGCCCGGGCCTTAGCTTGGAAACAGGGTGACATTTGCTTCCTGGCTTTCCTTCTCCCATTCTCCTTTCACGCTGACTGGAGTTCCCCATCCCCACCATCCTCCTCAATTTCCACACCCTGGAGCAGCCTTTGGCACCTGTATTCTCTTTCTCTACCTGACCAATGTCATCATCCTTAAAAATCTAGCAGTGACACCTCCTCCAGATAGCCTTTCCTGTCTCCTCCCTTCCAAACTCAATCTTCCGTAGAATGATTTGAAAGACAATAAATGAGCATCTTCTAATTAAATTCAGTCCTCTAGTCTCTAGAGGTTCAATCCAGTCTCTAATCCAAATAATTCATCTATTCAGTAGACATTTATTGGGATCGCACAAAGCACCAGGCATTGTGCTGAGCATGGAAAGTTGAAAAAGAGAGTCCTAGCAGTCAAGGTGTTGGACACTTTAATAGCAGAGAGAGATGCAAATAGTGAAAACAAGTCTCCAAATGAACTACTAGAGAAGGACTTAAAAAAAAGTACAGTGTGCCAAGGAGAAAGCATTGAAAGTGAATCCTAGTCCCTCATAAACTGCAGGAGCCAAGGAAAGACACCAAATAAAACACCAAATAAATAAAACACCAAAGTGCCCCATTTCCCTATTTGCTCTGAATGTGGGAACATATAACTTTCCCGTGCTTTCTCTAACATTGCGCAGTTGAAATACCACAAGCCCCCGGATTTAGGCAAACCTGAATACAAATCCCAACTATGTCACTTACTAGCTGTACGGCACTGGGTCAGTTACCTCTCTTTGCTTCAGTTTCTTCATGAGTAAGAAAATCTGTTAATACCTAACACATTACGGAGAGTGGTTGTAAGAATTAACTCTAAAGGCCCCATTACATATCCAGAATAGAACTTAATCTTGATAAACATCTCTTTCCCCTCCCTGCTCAGGATCTAAGTCTCCTATCAACATTAGGTGTTCAGTACATCTGCAAAAAAACCTTACTGCTATAGAATCATATACAAAATGAAAATATGCAATTATGTTACATCTGTGGCTAAAACAGGGAGTACAGATGTCATCAGAATTAAGTGAGATGACCAAGACTTGAGCACTAGCCTTTAATGCCAGTTCTGCTGCTAACCTTGACCTGTGTGTCATGGTGCATCATTGCCCCATTGGCAGTATACCCTCTGCAGGACAGTATCAATAACTTTTTACATAGTCGAGCCCTAAGAGCAGTATACAGACTCCCAACAGTCAGCAACTGCTACAAGATGGTATACAAGCAAAATAAGACATATTTGTCCAAATTTAAACTAACTTTTCTAAAATATTTTAATTCTCTCAAACCAAGACAGCCCTATAGACAATGCCAGGAGCTCAACTTGCATTTAAAATGCAAATAATTGCCTTAATTGCTTTTAGTTATGTTTCCAGTCTCATAGAGGGCTCGTTGTGAATTCAGATTTGGTGAGGACAACAAATAAACTGAAAGACCTGCTTCCCCAATTGTCACTTGAATTTTGCTCAAATCTTCCCAAAGGCGAGATGGCTGGGCCTCCTACTGCTCTGTCCAAATGCCTGCCCTTTACTGCCACCATCTTACACATAAACACGTTCACGTCTTCTATTTCTAGGTGCTATATTCCAACATTGGGAGTCATGTGCAATGCATCAAGTTTTAGAACAATTACAGTCAAATTAGTAATGGCTGAGGATTCTTTCAAGCCTCTGGCCAAGTGATGTGTACCATGAGATAATCACAGAAGGGCAGAAAGGCAAATAGCCAGAAGGAAGCAGAAGGTACCTGCCCGTAACAGCAGGAGGTGGGGAGGAAGGAAGGTAGGATGGAGAAAAGAGAAAGACAGAAAGAAAGGACAAGCCAAACTGGATTCCCAAGAGGAAGCAATAAAGCGCTTCCTTCTCAACAATCTAAAATTAGTTCTCCTGATGGCACAATAAGATACAAGATCCAGAAAAACCTAATGGCTGGGGCAATAAAGAAGCCCCAGAAAGGAGCCACATCACCTAATAATCACAGGTTATATAGCTCCCTATCCGAGGTATTGAATAACTTTACTAATAAGGAGAATCAATTGCCCCTGTGAGTCCCACAGGTCAGAAATTGTGGATTATTCAACTTTGCAACCCCATTTGAAAAGGAACCAGGAGGGCAGAGATGCATATTATGCATAACCCTCTCATTTAACTCCCAGAATGGAGTTATTTCTCCTTTACAGAAAAGGCACCTGGGACCTACCAAAGTTCAACTACTCGCTAAGGGTAACAGCTTGAGTCAGGACATAAACCTGGTACATTTCATTTCCATCCTCAAATTTGTTCACGATCACCAGCCTCCTTAAACCATACGTCTGCATCTAGGAGGTAACCAATAAATATTACATTAAAGCAAGCTCCTAGACCCAGAAGCTATGCTGATTTGTCCTAAGGTCAATCGGACCGTCCTGGCTCTAGCAGAGGTGGCTTTACTAAAGCCAGTGCTGCTGGGCTCCAGGCTCCGTCCTTCTCTTCCTACTGGCAGAGGCAAGCTGTGTCCTCCTCAGAATCGCCTGGGCAAATTTTAAATCTCTGTGGTTCAAAGACATTCACCATGTGTTCTGACATTTCTCATGTGGTGCTTCAAAAGCCTTGGCCTCTAGAGGCACAGTGGGCACCGCTCCCTGCTGAAGCAGGACACCTTTTCTCGTCCACTTCTGTCATGTATACACAACAGCAAGAGAAAGGCTTTGGCACTCTGAATGTAGACGGGTCTGGCATCTTTCTCTTGTGTGTAAGTAAAGCCCAAACTGACAGCCCTGCAAACTCACATGGATTCTGTCTTTTAAGGGTTCCATAGAATAAAAGAGCTTTGTTCCAAATAGAGAACCTGCTGTGCTTGCACCTCCTTGAATCTCTCCTCCCAAGATGACCACACCAGAGCTGCCTCTGCTAGATAATGTGCCCATAGCTCTGAAGGGGGCCACACTGCCAGTGCGTGGTCCTGACAGAATACTAGCTTTCTGCTGCTGCTGCTGCTGCTGCTGCCCTTGTTATATCAACTTGAGTAACAACAGTGTGTTGTTGACAGTAGCTAATATTTGCTACCTCTTTATGTGCAAGACACCTTTTTAAACATTTTACATATATTAACTCAATTAATCTTCACAACGATACCATGAGGTAGGCACTATCAATATGCCCATTCGACAACGAAAAAAAACTGAAGCTTCGGGTGGCCAAACACCTGTCCCAAATACCCCCCAGGTTTTTATAAGAGAAAAGACTACCTGAACTCAGACGGCTTGTATTTCAGAGCTCACCCACTACACCACTACCCTGTGCCATCAGTCTTGCTGTAAGGCTTGTTGTAAAACTATGAATATTTTCCAATGTCATGTGCGCATAACACAAATTTCATATTTGCTTCTGTGTAATTTCATCTGCCAGGAGCACTACATGAATGCAGAAAACTGCACTGAGTTGACCTAAGCAATACAGGAATATACCCCTCCCCCAAACACACACACACATATCCCTCACAGATCACTAGGCTACCTCCAACCACATGTGCTGCAAGACACACCCTCTGGTGTCACAACTTTCTTTCCAATTTGGGATCACTCTCCTTCTACCACTTCATAGAAACTTATAAGCTATAACCCTTCCAGCACTGTTACAGACTGAGTTGTGCCCTGTTAGTGTTCATACGTTGAAGCCATGAACTCTGAAGTGATTGTATTTGAAAATAGGGCCTCTAAAGGAGATTAAAGCTAAATGAAGATAAGTGTAGGGTCTTAGTCCAATATGACTTGTGTCCTTATAGGAAGAGGAAGGGGCATCATGGGTAAGTGTGCATGGAGGAAAGACCACGTGGGATAACAGGGAAACGGTGGCCACGTGCATGCCTAGGAGAAAGGCCTCGGAAGAAACCAACATGCTGTGACATGATGATCTTGAACTTCCAGCTTCCAGAAGTATACAAAATAAATTTCTATTGTTTAAGCCCTCCAGTCTGTGGCATTTTGTTATGACAGCCCTAGCAAACTAATAAACCAACACCAACTTATAAACAAACTTCAGGTCTTTTTCAAGGTAAAGTGGCATATTTATGATAGTCTATGAATCTCTTAACCACTTAACATTTATAAAACTGTGTTACTGTTTTTATTAGGTTCCTATCTTTTTTTTTTTGATGCCACTGATGAAGATTTTCAGTGTTGTACCCCTGACTCATTTTTCTCATAAACCCTGTGTTGTTTTATTTTGGTTGGTTGTGCAATTTTGCATAGTGTGTAAATTTTTAGAAATGTATATGTTATGTTATAGCATAACAGTGTCTTTTCCCAAAATTTTATGAACATTATATGTACTTGTATACATCCTTAATAATCAAAGTTGACTGATATGGTAGTCATGATTTTGTTCTAAATCAGAATAACTTTTAAAATAGATTAGACAACAAAAAAATGGTATATAGATTCAACACTGGCAGACAAGAATGAAATAAGAATATTAGGCTTTAATAAATTCACTTATTCCTCTATATAGTCTGTCCTTTTCATCACTATCTAATTCCATGTTGAATAAAATTATTAGAAAAATTATCGTCAAGGCCTTGAGAAATTAAGAATTTAAATAAAACTGAGCAGCAATACTGAATATATAGCCAGCTTGACCAAAGTATGGCCTCTCTGATATTTTTAGCAAAAAATTGTTTTCCTTAATTAGCCAGTACACATGAATTGGAGGCCTGGCCATATACCATTAAGGAATATGAGAGGCTTGATCTAATTAGAAAACCTCAGTTCACTTGCCTCAGATGGTAGGTCCGGAGTAGAAAGAGGGGGAAAGATTTCAAAATCAAGGGCAAAGAAAGTAGACTGTCTATGGTCTAGTTCACTGATCTTCATAATTTCTGTAATTAAAGTGATACTGTCTTAAGAATACTAATAACTCCAAAATGGGCTTAACTGAGCTAAATGAAACTATATAGCATAGCATCAAGGCACTGTGTCCCAGGAATATTAGAGATGGGCATACTAATTACAGAACTGTCCTAATGTTTCTATTTCATGGCGACACTTTGAGCAATAGTGACTATGCTGGGTGCTGTAAGAACACATTTTCTTTCTTGAAACTGAAAAAAACTGTTAATAGTACGATAATCCTAAAGCATCTGGCAAACCATGGCTTGCCAGCCAAATCCAGCAGGCCATCTGTTTTTGTGCAGACCATGAGTTAAGAATAGTTTTAAATTTTTTAAATGGTTGAAAAAAAAAAATCTTAAGAATGATGCCTCATGACACAGGAAATGATGAATTCAAATTTCAGTATTTATAAATAAAATTTTATTAAAACCTGGCCATGTGTATTTGCATTGTCTATCACTGTTTTTTGTTACTACAGGAAAGATATAATTGTGACAAAGTTTGTGTGGCCTAAAATATTGACTTTCTGGCTATTTACAATAAAGGTTTGCTTACTTCTGCTTTAAAGTTAAAACTGACCTGAATACAAGCCACCAACTATTTTAAAACTATTTAAAATAGTCAAGAAGTCTCAAATACCAAGACATTCACTGACTTAACTGAATTTAAATAACTAGGCCTGTACCAATGTCCTTTGGATGACAGAAGTTGTTCATCGATTCAGGAATTATTTTATATTAATGGAAAATAATCACCACCACCACAATAACAATAAAACAACTCAACTCCATACTATTTGAAAACTAAGAGGTCATCTTCCAATTTTATGATTAATTTTTTCCAAATTAATGGTCGGCATCAACACAGTGTTGAGCATGTATTTCAATACTGAAAAAATGAAGATGCCATTTTTCTAGATGACAATACTTTCTTATTATCCCCTTCTAAAACTGCATCAATCTTCTAGAGAACTTTAGTAGCAAACTTTGTAAATGATGTTCGTGTCATGGTCTAATGGAAAAATAATCACAACTGAATTTTCTCTTTGGCAAAATTTTGTCCATCACCAGAGTGTGGCATACATATATGGAAGAGTCTAAAACAGCTTACAAATATTCAGCTTTTTTTTTTCCCCAGACAGGTAGCTGGGTTATGAAAACTTCTTGCATAAAGTCACCACACAATTTCCTCAGATCCAAGACTGATCTTAAATAAAGGGATATGAAACCAAATTTGTTGTTTCCTGTACAACCGTGTTGCCTTTTGCCCCTCAATTATTAGGCTCCACTTTCTTATTGAGGTCACAAGATAGCATTGCTAATTTGTCCGAGTAAAACAGCTACCAAACAAAAACAGTGACCAAGTTTGTGGCATGAAGGCTATTGGTTAAGCCACTCATTTCTCACTGCCGTTATCCTTAGTTCACAGAAATCACAAATTAAGATTACAGTGCTTCTCTGCATAAATAAACTCATAATTTCAAAAAGTTCCCAGATTTTGGTCAGTGCACTGCCATTGAACAGATACATCCAAGCATGGCAATACTTGGGGGTAGTTTAAATCAACATCAACTTGAAAATGGGATTCCTAAAGAAAAGACAGTTTGGGGTTCTCATTTTACAACAAGCTTCCATGTGAAGCAAACTTCAATATAAATTAATCACTACAATTCTATGAGGTCTGACTGCTCCTTGCTCTATGTTTTCAGGTTATCATATGAGAGAATTATCTGTCCAGTCGATTGGAGACTACTTAAATAAAAGACATTTATAATATTCACTCCCAGATGTTTGCTATTAAACATACTGTACAATATTCAAAATTAATGAGTACATGTAGGGCACAAAGAAATGGGAAGCCATTTATTCTGAAATTTTTCTCTGCCCCTTCCTGTTTCATCCTGCAGATTTTTTTTTTTTTGCAGATATTTATTTTTACATTATTCTGATGCAACTGGTAGAGGAAGAAGGCAAAGCTTCATTAGCTTCAAAGCCTGATTCTGCAGCTAAATGGCTCCCATTCAGAACCAGTTTCTCCTCAAACAACTCATATGACTTCTCATTTTTATAAATTCTTCACTCACTCATGAAAATCTCTATTTCAGTTGCCAATAAGGATTTAAATGCCTCTGGAAGAAACAGTCATCAAAAAAAATAAATAAATAAATACCAGCTGTAAATGACTGACACTAGCATGAAATAAAAAAAAAATACCACGTCAATGTTTCAACACATTAGTTGCTGAACCACTTCTTCTACTCAGTCTTTCTGCATTAAATGGATGTGCCCCAAATTGGACACACCAGCAGATGGGAACAAACTGGCATGCGTGTCGGTGCTATCGTACACTGCCGAAAGATAAAATATAATTCTCGTGAAGGTATTCTATATTTTCCAAAATAGTAACTTATGTAACAGAAAAATTATAGAATCTTTACATTTGGTCCTTAAATCTACAAGCACCAAATTTGCGTTGTCTTGCTTTCTAATTTGATTTTCAGTATTTCTGATAAGCAGTCACCTCTTTTCAGAGATTAATGCTTTTTAACCAGGGATGAAGGTTGTAAGTATTCAGTGGGTTTCTTCCAAGATTGACATGTCCAGACCCCATTGGGGTGACAACACCGAATCAGACATCCTAGAGTGGAACCTGGGAAGTATATTTTCCAAAGCTTACCAGGTGATAATGAAGTGCATCTCTGGTTAGGAACAGCTTTCCCAGATCATTTTTTAAATTGATGAGCAAATTACCATGACATCCATGCATGCATACATAGACCATTATAATTTTCTTTATTCTTCATGGTGTTATCTAAATGTATTCTTTTGCCAGCCCATTATTTCCCCCTGAATTTCTGCCTTTCAGATTGTCTTGGAGTCTTCCATAGCTCAGTAATTTTCCCAGATGAATTTTAGGCTAACTCAATGTATGTCACACTCTTCATTTTGGGGGGCAGGATGCCAGCTTAGATCAGCAAATCCTTCCAAAGCAATGCCATCTTACCATATAGTCATAGAACAAATATTTATTCAGCAGAGTCTATATGTTGTGGTAAAGGCTGAAAAGGATGCAAGAAAAACAAGATGCTCTCAAGAAGCACATGATATAATTAGGGTGAAACTATATAGACAAGCTAAGGAAAGATAAATAACTATATAAGGATGCATGTGATTCAGTATTAAATCACTTGCATTTATAAAAAGGACCCTAAGAATTCAGAAGAAATACAGACATGCCACATTTCCAAGAGGGCCTGGGGTTTGAAGAATGGATAAGAGATAAAGGCAGGGCAGAGGGATGTGGGTATTTCACTTTAGGAACACAGCGCAAATCAAGACAAGAATGAACAAAGAATAGACAGCATAAAGACAGACCTCTGGAAGGAAGGGGTCATTTGGGTGACTGATATTAAACAGATAAAGGTCAGACTATAGCTATCAGACTAAGGAACCTAATGTTTACCCTACAGCTGTAGAAAAATCAGTAAGGTTTTAAAGAAATAGACCATGGAGATAATATTATTTTAGGAGAATGTAATTTTTTGGTAATAAACAAAATTTCTATGAGTATGAGATAAATGACGAGACCTATGAGAGCAATGAGGATCAGAGCCATAGCAGTGGCTTTACAAAGAACTAATGGATCTCAGAGACTAACTGGTTCAAGTTTCCAGCCTGTAATAGAATGGGGGCATACAACAGTAGGAGAAAACGGAAAGTCAGAAGTGTGAGCAAACTGGAGTTGTCAGCTGGAGACAGCACAACAATGCCTCAGAAGAAACATCTCTACTGGACACATGGCATTGGCAGAAGTTGGTGAAAGAACTTCTACACAGAGGATGGAAGGTAGAATGAGGGAAATAAGAGCTTGAAGACTGAATCTATAGAGGCAGCCTCTTAAAGACTATAGGGAAAATACAGAATACATGACGCAAACAAAAGCTCTGGCAAAGGCAGGGGACAATCTGGAGGCAACCTAGGGGCCAAGGAAGAACAGAAATTCAAAACAAAGTTCATCTACACAGTCTTCTGCAACAGAGAGGTCCTAGGCACTGGTATTGGCTCAGCTCTAATCCCAGCAACCCCCGTGTGTGCACTCACCCACAGTTGATCTTTAGTTACTGACTGTGCGTACCGATTAACTCGCACACATATCTGGTCATTTTTTTAATAACTGTCATTGACCCACAGATACTCAGATACTACATCTTATCTCCCTGACACTCTTATAAGTTTCTCAAGGGAAGAGATCATAATTGGTATCTTTGTGCACTACTTGGACCCCCACTGTGCCTTCCTATTATCGTGCCTTTAGCAATCACTGAGATATATTTTTAACTAATTGTAACTATGACCATTCTGGTGATTGTGGTATGCAGATGAAGGTCTGCTGAATCCAGGGAGACGACACAGACACTGGGTAGTGTGAGCTTTGCCATTCAGAGTGTGGTCCACGGACCAGCAGCATCACCCAGGAACTTGTTAAAAATGTAATTTCAGCTACCTTCCCAGACCGATTGAATCAGAATCTGCATTTTAACTAGATCCAGGTGGCTGATTCCTACACAAGCTGGTATAGACTCAGTATAGTATAGAAAGGGCTAGCACTGAGTTACCAAGGAAATTAGTTGGAGGAGGGAAAGATGGGATATGAGTTTCAGTATGTGGACATGTGCTGACAACCAGCTTCATCCCACTCAGACCCGCCGTTCAACGATGGAACCCAGGCCCTTTGGGTTTGTGACTGGGCCAGCCCAAGAAGCAATTCCAGCTTCTGAGCAGAAGCCCAGATACATAAATCCTTCTTCCATAAACAGCCACTAACTTCAATTATGGGAAGGGCTTTGCAAATTGTATCTACTAGATTGTTTTTCTACATTTTATACATATTCTGACCTCCTGAAGACCCTATTTATGCTCCTCATATTTATCCAGCCCTGGGATTTATAACATTATTTCTGCCTCTCACCTCATTTCTCCTATAAGATTAGGTTTCCCTCTAACCTTGAGATTACAATTGCTAAAATAATTTTTTGGCATAAGTGAAAGTTAAACCTGAAAATGTAACTTTAACCCTAAATAGAAAGAGCCTGCAATAGAGGGAGCTACATTCACAGCGCTATTGTTAAATGTCCAGGTGTCAGGAAAAAGTTCCCAAAGGAAAGAACTGTTAGACAAAAGCACAGTCGTATCCCAGAGAATGAAAAACCAGAGCAATGAAGCAGAATCTTTCCTTTGTGCTCAATGCTTTAATATTTCTTTCTCCAGTTTCCTATAGATAAATGTATGGAGTGTTACTGCTTCAAAATATCACTGTGCTGGAAAGGTTCTCTGTGGGTCTTTTGTTATTGTTAACAGCTTTACTGATATATAATTTACACACCATAAAGTTCACATTTTAGACATGGAGGAGATTTTCATTCCAACCTATACTTTCAAGCAATACTTCATAAAACTCATCAAGGAATATAATACAGCCATTTCTTAAATCTCCAGGAACACAGGACACTGCCATGACCCTATGATAATATATGCTAGTATCTCAGCTTTTATCAGTGGAAAGAATATCGTGACAAAGTTCGCTCTATTAAAATTCCAACTATAAATGTAATGTCTTTTAGTGCTATATTTCAAAGGAGACTGAAAAGACCACCTTAGGCCCTGTAATCCACCTACTTTGTAGAAACTCCATGTGGAAGCAAACTTCACTTACCGCATCCAAAGTGGAAATTACAAATTTTTACAAACTACTTTTCTCATAGTTTTTGTGGACTATTTTTTCCACTAGATGACATGCTTTTTAGGGGCTGCTGGAGCCCGTACCAAACCTTTATTTTTCATTTCAGGGATGCAGTGAGAACTTACACAGGTTTTTCTTTCAAAAAGAAAAAGAGCAACTTACATGCTCTCACAGAACCTTGTCAGTGTGCTTGGCTTCTCCTGGTTGCGTCTTTGTCGAAACCAGCGTTGAATGCTGCGCACATCCCAGTCCAACTGCTTGGAAAGCCCTTCCAATCTCTTTTCGTCAGGATGCTACGAAACAAGGTACCAGGAAAATCATTTTCACCTTCTCTATAAACAGACCTGCCCTTCTCTATATATGAGATTTTTTTTTTTCTGTATTTACTATCTGCTACTGAGATTTCTACATTTACCACTGAGGACCTGGGCTTCTATTAGCAGCATGAACAGAAATAACCAGTTATGACAAGAAAAGTTATTCATTGTGAAACAACACTGAAAAAATATAAATTTTGCTCTAATGTTTGCACTTCTTATCAGCAACAAAGATTCAATGGAATAACCAACAGGCTGAGTCATTCCATTAGGCTTTGAGGAAAGCAGTTTCAGAACAAAGTTGATCAACAAAGTCTGTAGCCAAGAGGTCAAAGGCCACCTTAGGTAAATTTGCAAAGAGGTATTATCATTCAAATATTTCACTTTCCCAGGGTGGACAAAAAAAGCTATTCCCAATTACCACATATCAGGATAATAAAAAGCACCAAACAATCCCCAAATACCTCATTTTAGCCTAGGGTACCAATCCTATTACAAAATATGTTTCTCTTTTTTTCTTTTCTCTCTTCTCTCTCCATTCTTCACACATTTCATCTATTCCTTTTTCTGGTCATTCCTTTCAGCAGATCCCCATGAAATCTTCTACAATGACTAAGCATTACTTGAAGATGCAAACTTGGTTAAGTGGAAAGAGACACTAATTATGTCTGCCAAGTGATAGTACCATTCTGTTTCTCTCTCATTTCTATATCATTAGGAGTCAACAGGCATAGGTTCAGTTCCTCACTCCAATGACCTCTGAGTCTCAGTGTCCTCACCTTTTAAAGAAAGGGTTATGTAGCCACCTAAATGGAATGATGGTGAAGACCAAATGTAAAAATGTATGTAAAGCTCAGTAAGTATTAGTTCTCCCTTTTCCTGTCCTTCCCTTCTTTTCAGCATCTTAGACAACATTCTGCCTCCACAATTTTGTGAAGGTGACCTGCCACACGACAAAAGAAAGCTATGTTAGTTCTATTCTTTATTCTATCGTTGTTTTAATATTAAGATTTTACTGATCATAGAAAATAACCAAAAATGGTGTACACAGACAGGCTGACCAGCTTTCAAGTTTCAAGTTAAGGTAGATGGTTCACATGACACCTTTTTTAAAGTATCTCTCTCAATTCAAGGTGTCACACACAGGAAACACAGCCAATGGCCTTAGTGTTATGACTGAGGTTACAAAATGTGCTGAGCTTGTGTCGGTAAAGGTTGTTTGCCAACTTTAAGTGAGGCGTGTACTTGGAGGTGTTTGTGTTTTTGTTTTTGTTTTTTTTTAGTTTCATGACACTATTTACACTCTCTTTTCGTGTCTCTCTTAATTAAAAAATATAGGAAAGAGAAAATCCACAGCCTACAATATACCTTGGCTATACCATTTGCCTAGAAGAATTCCTTTTTCATTTTCATTTGTTCTCTAAGTTTACTAAATAGGTAAAACATTCACATGGTTCACAAATTAAAAATTATCCAAAGTTTCACCTTTCTACTTTGTTCCTACTCTCTTAGTTCCTACTCTCCCCTTCCTCCCAGGTAACCAATCATTAAATCAGATTCTTTCCAAGTATTCTATGAAAATATAAGCAAATTTGGATATATATTTCTATATTTCTCCTTGTCATATAAATGTTCGCATACTAAATATATCTTTCTGAGCTTTGGGTTTTTCACTTTATAATGTATCTTAGAATATTTTCATATCGAAATACACAGAATACCCTTCTTCATTGGTAGAACTGTAAGGGTATGCCATAATTCACTTATCCACTCCCTTATTAATGGACATTTAGGTAGCTCTCCCACTTCTACTACTATAAACAATGCTGCAATAACCAACCTTGCCATGGGTCATTTTATACAGGCCATTTAATAAACAGGGATAAATTCCTGGAAATGAACGTTGAAGGGCAAACTGTTTATGCATTTGCAATTTATTTAGATATTGAAAAATTACTCTCAGTAATGATTTTACCAACTTATCCTCTCAGAATCAAGAATGCCCATCTCTCAAATCCTTATCAACAGAGTATGCTATCAGACTTCTCAATTTTTTTCCAGTCTAATATGTAAAAAGTTGCATCTCAGTATAGTTTTAATTTGATTTCCTTTTTAATGAGAGAAGGATCTTTTCATGTGTTTTAAAAACCACCTGTATTTCCTTTTTATAAAAAGTCCTTTCACATCTATTGCCCATTTTTTTCTTAATTTATAGGTATTTTCTATACTGACTTGTAGAATTTCTTCACTTATTACAGTAATTAGAACTGTTTGTACCACAGATTGCATACTTTGCACCAATGCATCATTTGTATTTAAAATTGGCTTATGGTGTTTTTACCTTGTTTTTTACTCGCGTGAGTTTTTAAAAACATATTTGAATTTATCAGTCTTTTCTGTTATAGTTTATGAATCTGGGGTCAGAATTAGAAAAGCCCTATTTCAAATTGTCAAGAAATTCTCCCACATTTACAGTTTTGATTTTTACATTCAATCATAAGTGCATTTGGAATATATCCTGGTATACAGCAGGAGGTATGAATCTAACTTTCTTTCCAAATGGCTACCCAGATAGCCCAATACCATCATTAATCTTTTCCCCTTGAGAAGTTAAATCTAGCCTTCCATTGTTCTATTATACTCATGCCAGTTCGATTACTCAGAAATCCTTATTTCTTTATGAACCTCCGAATTAGCTTGTCTAGTTTCAAAATAAACCAATGATTGAACAAGAATACCTATTGGTATTCTTAATGAAATTATTCTAAATTCTTAAATTAACAGAGTAAATTGATATCTTTATTCAATTTGCCTTCTATGTCTTTCAACAGTGTTTGAAATTCTCCTCACATAACTTGTACATCCTTGCTACATTTATTCCTAAAGCTATTATATCCTGTTTCTATTATAAATAAGTAATTTTCTTATATCTTCTAACTGCTTATTGTTTGCATATATATGTGGTTACTAATTTTGTGCTAACTTTTCATATTGTTTGTTATAGTTTTCACTTGATTCTCTTATTTTTCCAGGTGTACAGTCATATAATAGCAATGTTACTATAATGTAAACTCTATAAACAAAGGACATTTTTAGTATCTTTTTTCACAGTACCTAGAATTTAGTAGGGACTCAATACTTCTTCAATGAATGAATGAACCTTAACATAAAATAGCTTTACCTCCTCCTTTCTAATTCTTATGTCTTTATTTTCCTTCTCTTAATGTATTCGCTAATTCATTGAAACACTCAGTACAATGTAGAACAGTGGTGATAAACATTCTTATCTGTTTTATATTTGGAACACCCCTTTGTTTCCCATTAAGCAAGAGGCCAGGGCTTGGGGCTGATATACAAATGTACTTATCACCTGAAGAAAATCACTTGTCCCTAGTTAATTCTACTTTAGTCAAAATGATGCTAGATTTCAATATTCATGGAGATGATACTGTACTTTTTCTTAGATCAATTAATGTCACGAATTATAAAAAATTTTAAATATTGAATATAGGGAAGCCTTTGCATTTCTAAAATAAACCCTATTGGTGAGGATGAGTAATTCTTTCAATGTGCTGCTAAGTTCTGGCTGCAAATTTTTTATTTGAGATATTTCATCAAGTATACAGTAAGTCTCTAGTCTTATTTTTGGGTGAAATCTTTGTCAGGCTTTGATACTAATGTTTGACAGCTGCATAAAAAGAGAATTTGGATGGTTTTCTTCATTTTCTATGCTTTGGTGTAGTTTAAAACGGCACTGAAATTATTTGCTCTTGAAGAGGGTGTTAGAATTTTCTTGTGAGAGCCTTGTACTTTTTTGCAGTTTAGCTCTTTTATACACACACACACACACACACACACACACACATTTGTGTATATATGTATATGTGTATATATATATGAATGAAACCATTATAGAAAAATATAATTTACCAACTACAATTTACTTGATATTTTATTTGACATGTTAATAGAAATATATCCGTTTTATTCTACTCTGTTTCTATGATTATTGATTATTATGTTGTTAATTGTTATGTTGTAAATTTGTGCTTTGTGTTTTTCTTGATTAGGCTAGCTAAATTTTGTAAAAATAATAAATATTAAGGTACTTTTTAATTATAAATTCTATAATTTTCTAACTCATTTTCTGCACTTATCCTTATTAATTGCTTCCTTCTGCTTGGTGTCATTTATTTTGTTCTTTGTCTAATGTTTAAATAAGCAGGTTAACTTTTTTTTATATACCCATGAGTTTTCATCTGAGCACAGCTTTGGCATAGTACATATAAGTACTACTTTCATCAACACTGTTTTCTAAATATTCTGAAATTCTATCTTTCCTGAAGTGTTGAATGAGAAAGCAAGATGCTTTCTATTTTCTGATTTCTAGTATTATTAAATTGTGCCTATTTTGAAATTCATTATAGTTTTGTATATAATTAAAGTTCATTTTTGTACATATTTAACAGGCACCTGAAAAAAAGTATGGTCTCTATGTTCAGAATAGAAGATTCTAAATGTACCCTACATCTTCCTCATTAATTATGTTTCTTAGAATTTCTATATCTCATTTTATATTTTATTTACTCGATCTGTCATGACTGAGAGGTAAATTAAAATTTCTTACTTTTGTTTCTTCATTCATTCTTTTTTATGAGTATATGGATACAGTGATAATCAATGCATATATATTCATAACTATTTTATCTTCACTGTGAATCATATCCTTTGGCAATAAGAAGCCAATTTTACCTTTCATTTTACTCTTTCTGTCCTTAATTCCACTTTTATATAAAAATAGAAACTTTAATTTCTGTTATTTATATTTACCTGTAAACCTTGTATGCTTACTTTCAATATTTGTAATTATTTTATCTTCAGCTATCTCTTATAAGCATGTGACCCAAACCTGAATTATTTTTCATCAGATGAGTCAAACTCCTTTATAAGCATTTATATAACTGATCAATTTGTTTATAGTTATTTCAATTATAGTATGCTTTCTGTTTTGATTGTTTAAAAAAATTTAACTTTAACAAACCAGATATCCTGTGTTTTATTTTCCTTCTTTTTTGTAGGTAATTTTTGTTTTAGTGATTATCCATATGTTAATACTCTCCTATTGTTATCAGTTAAAAATAATTTTATATGAGCAATATTTAAAACTAGTATATTTCCTCTTCCTCCTCAGCCCAACATTAATCAATAATTTTATCTCTCTTAGAGTTTACTCTTGTATTGTTAAATAGGTTTGTATGTCTATGACTTGATTTGGCTGCTTAAATTAATATTATTTGTCTTCTAGCTACTAGAGATTATGTAATCAGTAAATTTATTCTGCCTCTCATCTTTCTCCTTCCCCTCTCAATTATTGTTAGTTGTTATCATTTCTACACTGAGAGAGCATATAATGTTTGTATTCTGTTCTGCTATCCTAATCCTTACATTTCTTTCTTAGTTCTATAGTTTAAACGTATTCAAAACCCACTAACATTCCCAGTAATCTCTTGGAATTAATGATTATAATGACTTTTTCAGAAATGACTCATAAGAACAATTCCCCCAAATTTTTGCACGTTCAAATGTTTGTCTTTAGCCTTTACACAGCACAATTTGTTTAAGTATAAAATTCTTAGTTCACACTTTCCTTGAAAATATTGAAAATGCTGTTCTTTTGAATGTTGCTATAGAGATGATTAAAGTCAGGCTGATATTTTTCCCTAAATAAGTGACTTGAGTTTTTGCTTGACTGCTCAAACATTATTCTTTAAAATTTCAGCTCTAACAATTTTAATAATGTAAGCTTTGCTATTGACCTTCTTAGCTAAATTTTTTTATGACATTTCTATTAACACAGTAAAATAAATCTTCATTTGTTTTATGAAAATTTTCTTTAATTATATCTTTTAATATTTTACTTTGCTTTTCTTTAAGGATTTCAGTTATGCAAATGTTGTATCTACTTGGTCTATATATCTATTTGTATCTTTTTTTGTTTATTTAATTCAGTTTTATTATTTCTATCTCCCATGTTTCTCATTGAGTTTTCTGCAGTGTCTAGTGTGTTCCATGTTCTTCTCAGTTTTGTCTTCATTTCTGTAATTATTTTAGCACTTTTTTCCTGAACCTACCAGCACACATTTTATCTCTTCCTATTGACAAACTATTTTTTCTATAGATGTTATATTTCTTTTTTGTGTTCTTCCTTCAGAGAGTTCTTGTAATTGTTTTTACTCATGGTAAAATATTTAATAACAATTTTGATTCACTATGTGGACTCATTTTTCTGGGATAATTTTTGTTAATAAATGTTACTCATACTTTCCTTTCCTTGTCCTTGATTCTGTGTGTGTTCCTTCTTTATCACTCAATGGGTAAGCTGGATTTTCTTGACTAGCTCCTGGTAGTATAGGGAGCAACGAGGAGGCTTTTACAGTTTAGCTGCTACCAAGGTAGACCAACTCCTGAAAATGTGCCATCTATGTGATTTTCTATGTGCTTCTTCCACCTCTCTGAATTAAACTGAGTCCAGAAGACATCTACCAGCCTTGCTCACCAGTTCCTGTACTTAGTGATGTAAGCAGTGGATAGAGCTTTTGTCTTCCCTTCAGGAGCTGTCTTTTTTGTTGGCTTTCTGAAATCTACCTCCACTGGGCCCTCAAACATTCATGCTGTTCACTTCCTGCTACTTGGCTTCTGACCAACCCCAAGTGTTTTTTGTCAGTCTTTACATATATTTTGAAATATAGAGATATGTATCTCCTAGTTTGCCAAAAATAAAGTTTGTGAGCTTTTCCTTTGTTTGTGTGTGTAAGCATAATTTTAGTGTTTTTTTTTTTTTAATTGTACTCCATAGGGATTTTGGGTTTTTTTTTGTCCTTTTAAAATGTTTCCATGGAAAGAAATGGATAATGCTGACTTATTGAGACATTTTTATACCAGAAATACTTAGGTTAATTTTAATAATCACAACCAGTACTAAGAGGGAAAAGGGGAGTAAAAAGGAAAGAATGGGGATAGGCATGAGAGGAAAATGAGGGAAAACAAATTATACAAAGTTTGCATATAAATTTTAAAATACAGTGAAACATACCAAAAGTGGATTATGATATGATTTCTCTGGATCATAAAACCCATTTTCATAGTGTGTGTGTGTATATTCTTTTTTCAACAGCTCAAAAATTGATTTGATCAGAAAAGTGAAGCTATTAGAATATGGCAGAGAATCCCAAAAAGATAATATATATCCTTGACCTGGAACCATGGTCAAGGGCAGGACTCTGGATGATCACTCAAACACATACAGACACTGTTCAAACTCTCTGAGTGTTGCTATTTCTATTCTGGTCAACCAGCCTGTTACTTTTCTTATATCACAAATAACACTGGAGAACAACAAAGAATTCAAGAAAAAACAGTTACAACCTTTGCTGCATTTATATTTAAAACATGAAGCCTCTGCTTTAATGATGTAAAAACTTCCAAAAGAATCACCTTGGAAACTAAGAGAATATGATCATTAAAATTAGCTAGAAGCAAATATTCTCCAGAGCAGTTGACCTGGCTGTAAAATCCTTTTATTATTTTCATAGAGGAAATTTCTCCAGCACCATAATAAACATAAGGCAAAGGAGATAAAATATCCACTGCAGCATTGCTAAAAGGAGGCATTAACATTTGGGTAGAAAATGCATTTTATAATGTGTTTAGAGTAGTTCCCAAGGTAAAAAAAAAAAAATGCTGTAATCACATTAAGAAATGATTCTTATAACTCCCTACACATCTGCTTTTATGAAGGGCTGGGGGGAAGTTCAATGCAATAAATTGATGTGTTAAGTGAAGATGCGGTACAAGTTTTTCCTTAATATTTTTTTTCCTTTAAATACATAAGATATGTGTCCTTTCAGGTTAGAACCTGACAATCTAAAACTACCTAAAGAGATTTTCCTAAAATTCCATTCATTCTTCTCTTCTTTCCAGCAAATATAAAAAACACTTGGTGCTTTCTTCCACTTTTTAAGGAAAAGTACTATTTTTAAAAGGATAGAGTGGAAAACCCTAGAGAATCTTGGCAGAAATGAAAACATTGAATAAACAAAAATATTTGAATATTTGAATTAATAGATCTAAGACAAGAGACAAGTTATGCAAATGACTGGCAACACAAATACCAAAAAAAGGAATAAAATTTTCTTAACATTGTCAAATCACATCTTAGAAGCCTTAGTAATTTTCCCAGGAAAATAAAAGAGGGAGTCATTTATTATACACACAAACTAACCATTTATTATACAAACAAATAAAAATTCTCATAGAATGACACACTTCTTTTCTACCCCATGCTAGAGTAAGATAAGAGAGATATATGAGTGAGCATGAGATATCTGGATGCTGTGATTTGCTCTAACTTCTAATGGCTTTAGATGAAAAATGTCTGACTTCTGACTTTCTCCTCTCCTTTTTGTTCTTAGAAAGATATCAGCTGGGGGAGGGGGAGGAAATCTTTCCCTATCTCTTCTCCCTCCCCTGCTCTCCTCTTCCCACTCCTAGTTGAGACTTTAAATCTCACTAGGGTGATTGTCTCCTCTCCTTCCTTCATAGCGAATCTATAACATAATTTTCCTAGCCCCTGTTCTTCATTCCTTTTTGTTACAACTCTTCTTTCTTCCAGTTATTCCCTTTCTGTTCATACTTGCCTAAGTATCACAATTGCTAGAACACAAACAGGGCTCTACGCAAACAGGAACTTTTATTCACATACATATACATTAGTTATATTACTCAGCTCTACTCAGTCACCTCCACAAAGTTCCATCCAACTGTTACATGTACTGCTCATTTCATGTTAGATTTAAAAAGGCACAGAGTTAGACTAATCACTAATCGAATTTACACTGCTCTTCACAAACAAGCTTCTGAAATCAACCTGAGAGTAAATAAACAGGTCTCCAACATGCCCACACTTATTCAGCTTCTACCCATTTTGATCTAGTCACAGTATTTGTGTGTTTTCCAAAAGCACACTGTCTCTAGCATGTAGCTGGGCAAAAGTTAGTTCTCAAACCCAGGAGAGAAGGGATTGAAAGATTTCAGATTGAGAATGGTACTCATGACAACTCCTATCTCAGAAAAGGAGAATCATACCTTTGTAATTGCAGTGAAGACCTTTTCCAGAATGGCATTTGGCTGTGCAATCTGTGGTCCACTGGCCTGAATGTTGAGGGCTATGGCACATGGTTTGGCCACAAACCTAAAAAAAAAAAATCATAAGTTATTTTTTCTATAGCTGTTCTTACTGCCACCAGTTACATATTATTCAATTATCCCAAAAGAGTGCTGATACGATTTTATGGGTGAACATTGCCAACATTCATATGTTGGGAGCTATAAAACAGATTTAACTTTTTTTTTCCTCTCCTTTATTTCCCCAGCAGTAACAATAAAAAAAAAAAAAAAAATCTTTTAAAACATTTAAACCTCTTGATCCTCAAGTTCAAAACAGAACAGATAGAAAGACTGTGGAATGCCAAACATGAGTGTATAAGTGAAATACATAAACAAAATGAACCATGATTTTGAAATGGCATTATTTATAGTCATTTTACTAACACCTGACTAGCAATAATCATGTTATATTTTTACAATGAGAAAATGTTTACTAAGCATCTGATTACACATGCAAGAGATTGTGTTTCTGATCACCCCAGTCATAAAATTGTCCATTTTTGTCTCTATAATCAAAGCATGCTATATTCAGCTCCAATTTTTTATGGCTTCTTAAAATTTTCTGCTTTGTAGTCGTTTGCCTCTTTCTCAGAAGGAGTTATGAAGGATGTCAAGCTGTATGATGTCCCAGACAAGCTGAAAAGTCTGAAGTGATTTTGAGTATCAGCTGCACTGTTTTCAGCCTAAGCACATGACTGTATCTAGAAGAATGGGAAGACTGAGCTCCATTTCTGGTCACGTCTGATGTGAGGATGAGGTATTAAAGGCGTGTAAGCAGAGGATATGAGGCTCAAAGGTATGGAAACATGTCTAAAACTTTTTCAAAAAATAAAGTATTTACAACTTTGAGAGTTGTTTTAGACCAAATATTAAAGAAAAAGGGTTCTGTCAATGTTCCTTTTCAGTAGTGACATGTGTAACATTTTCTATTAATACAAAATAATATATGAAAGCATCACTCAAAGGCACAAATGTACAAAACAGATCATAAGTAAATCTTAGATGAAATGTTTTTAACAACTGTTGCCAAGATTAGAGTAAAAAAGTAAACAAAGAAAAAAAATTTTTAAATGGGACTATTGAAGTTTATATTTACAGTACCACATAATATCCTCTGGGTCCTATTTCAAGTAAAAGAGAAGAAGAAATTTATTCAAACAGGAAAATAAAACACTGCAGTCTATGGCCATGCCACCCTGAACAATCCCGATGCTGCCAATCTCAGAAGCTAAGCAGGGTCGGGCCTGGTTAGTACTTGGATGGAAGACCACCTAGGAAGACCAGGTGCTGTAGGCACAAAAAATAAAAAAATAAGGAATTGTAAGCTGTCATGGTTCTTGCAATCTATAAGGTCATCCAAGGGTTGTCTTGCTGAAAAATAAATTAAAGAATAAAAAATAAAATAAAATAAATAAAATAAGTAAAATTAAATAAAATAATTAAAATAAAATAAAATAATAAAATTAAATTAAATTAAATACTGCACATACAAGCCTAACCCAGAAAAATGTACACAGAAAATGCAATATAATACTTGTTCACTGGGCTCTCTGGAACAAAGTTAGGAAGAAAGAATAACTACTCTTTTCCTAATATACATATCTTCTAGAAACTAGAGTTTTCTCAAACTTTTGCATTCAACCTTTTTGAATGTAAAATTTTCCCAGACATATTACCTACATCCCTACCTTCTTAAAGAGAAGTATGACTTTTTCCTAATGACTCTGAGTCTTTACCATGAACAGTAATCATAGTGTTATGGCTTTAATTAGCTGGTGAAAGAGATGGAGTTTGACGGGGAATGACAGGAGGAGAGTCCAGGACTTGTTTCCTTGACCATGTTTTCTGCTTTGTAGTTATTTGCCTCTTCATCATAAGTTATAGTGAGGGGTCTGAAGAAACATGTCTGGCAAAAGTGAAAAGGGAGGGGTAACATAACAAAATTAATTAGGTGTGAAAAGCAAAGTCAACTGTTCCAGTGGTTTTCTTCTACTCTTCCCTGTTAGATTTTTCCCCAGCCTTCATTCATCTTCCCCATTCCCACAACTTTTGAAACACTGTGTTCAAATTCTTTTTCAGACTTTATCATCATCTTTGTAACATCCTCCTGATTTTATACATGGTCTTCTTTCTTCTTCTAAAGAGAGAAATGTCTAAGTGCATATGCCATGACAATACCTGGGCAAACATAAGAGGGAGTCAAGAAATGCGATCAACTGGCTATGTTCAGTAAACATGTTTTCACTGTTGCTATCGTTGTTTTGATTGCTGCTGACAAGCTAACAGACCTTCTCTGAGGTGCCACAACAACGCAGCAGGAAAGTCAAGGAATTCACTCTACAGAATCTCTTCTAAAGCAACTTTCTCACCTTGGCTATCATCCTCCAGCAACTTACAAAAGCATTCAAAAAGGTTTTTAGTATCTACTACATAATACCATGTTTTTTACACCTCTCTCTTATCTCTCTTTCTAAGCTTCAAATCCCCTTTTAAAAACTTCTCTAAAGAACTAACAAAACATCTCTTTTCAAGAACTAATGAAATAGCATCTTGAAGAAGCCCATATCCTTCAATCACCAAACTTATCATATTTGAATAACCAAAATTAACAAATTAATATCATGCTCAGTGAACAGATTTTTAAGGCACTGTACAAAAGCTAGTGTGGGAATCACCTCTGCTACTATATGGCTGTGGAGCCCTAGCTGCAGAAGTTAATCTCTCTCTGCCTCAATATCCTCATATGGAAAAATTTATAACAATAATAATTATTTCGTGTGTATATAAATTGTGTGTATACAAATACATGTCTTTAACCATGTTAAACATTTAATGTATGTTAAAACAATGTCACATGGTCTCTTTGCCTAAAATCTTTGACGTGAGCCGTGTGTATGGTTTTGTACCATAGCATTTACACATCATCAGTGCTTCTCTGGGCCCAGGAACCTACTCAGCTCCAGCTACATTGTGCCAAGATATGTGCATCCAACAAGTTCTAAAAATCCCAAGCAAAAAAGAGACCAGAAACCAAGGCATGCAACCGAAAAAGATAACAGAATCATGCAGAGTAAGCACCTGCTTTAGTTCGCTCGTCCCTGCATCACGATGAATGGCCCACTTTTCTAACAGAAGTGTCCCTATTTGATATTTTGCCACAGTAATTTTTTAAGTGTCCCATTTAAATAAATTGTGGTGACCCTCATCATTGAGCTGCAGGCCTGTTGTGGGTCCACACTGAGTCCACACCAGCAATGCCATCAGCATCCAAGCTCACTCATACCTGGCCTCCTCTCAGGACCCAAACATTTCCAGTTCCTCTAGCCATCTTCATGGCCCTCTAGGTTGCTGTGTCCACCTTCTCAACAAGGTAGTTGGTATGAACATGTGTGTCCCTATTCATGTGTGCAACCTCCAAGAAGGCAGGAATGGCCTTCATGAAAGTCCGCATCTCCAGAGCCTAAAATACAAACTCATTTAATCCTCCATCAGCCAGATGAGGCAAGATTATCATCACCCTTACTTCACAGAGAGAGTCAGAGAGGTCAGTAGCCTCTGCCTCCAGGGGAAGGGAAGGGAAGCAAAAGATGACATATTTCTTTCTCAGGAAGGTCAATGCTATGATCAGCTTCCCATCTTGATTTACTGGCTGGGCTAAGTCCTAAATTCTGAGGATTTGCGGAAAGGAGTGTGGTATAAGGAATGACAGACAAATTTAACAGAATTTAACTCAGTTTAAAGATTGAAGCTCTTTACAGTTTACATGGCTCATGGTGGGGATACACAATAACCTACATCAATCCTTTGAAGCAAGCTATCATGTTATAGAATTTTTTATGTACATGCCTGGCATACTTGGACACTCAATGAATATTTGATGAATGAATGAATGAACAAATCAGCCAAAATTCAATGTTGGTACCCTTCCTAACTTTTCCATAGAGGCTGTGCATTTTAACTCCCTTGAATATCAATATCTACTGAGGGTGTTCATATGGAACTCATAAAGTAGGAGATTGACCACTACAATACTAGAAGCCATTTCTAAAATTCCCATTGTCCCTATGAAGTCAAGGCTGCCCCATAGAGCACTTGTGTGGGCTCCACCAACCTCTCACCAGGCATTTTCTTTTCAATTTATCTAGTACAGGCAGCCAAACACCTAATTTCCAAGATTTAAAAAATTTCACAAGATAAGAAGAAAACATTAATTTCAAATATCACCTGAGAGAAGGAAAAGAAAGTATAATTTTTATCTCTCCAATATTACTTCTGATTATACGAAAACACAAAAATTTTATTCATGTTTGTTCTCCAAAGAATTTTTGAATCACTACTGACATTTTCTTTTTTCTGAGAATATATTAGACACCAAATAAAGCCTATGACACAACCACCTACAATCATGGTCCATTAGAGAAAAGATGAATTTTTTTTGTTCTTTAAGGCTGGCTCTCACAGAAATTCAGAAAAACTGTCTTTCACAAGGCTTGTCTTAAAAGAGAGAGAGAGAGAGAGAGAGAAATGTAGAATGGGGTAGAGTACCTACAAATATAACAGTTGAAAGGAAATGTGTTTTTCAAGCTTGAAAACTACCTCTACCTGGAAATGCTCATCTAATTACTTTTTTATCAAAGGCAGCAACACCAACTTCAAAAGATCAAACATTCATAAAGTACTTTTATGTAGTAAAACATACCATTTGAAAGTAAATGCAATAAGGATATAAGATTTGGAAATACTAGTTTCAATTTAAAAGCAAAGAAAATGCTTAAAACATTCCTACTTTTTAATTCTGATTAACAAAATGTATTTGTAGTTTTAGAATGAATTGAACATCTCTGCATAGAGCAGTGAGATAAGCTCTGGGCTGTAATGTGGCTAAAAGTATACACAAAAAAAGGAAGTGATTCTTGTACTAAAACATGTTTATAGTATAGGAAAGGAGATTAATAAAAAAATAAATGTTTACAGGGCACATGTCAGTTCTAATTATTTAATACTATGTAATCATCTTTAATGAGAAGCATGGTCAGAGACTTAGTCCCTTCTAACTCCAGCATTTCCTACACTTTTCAAAATAATTAGAAGGCTGTGATGGTGGATACACAAACCTATACATGTGATAAAATTGTATAGACTTTTCTCTCTCTCTCTCTCTCTCTCTCTCTCTCTCTCTCTCTCTCTCTCCCCCACACACACACACACACACACACACAAGTATAAGTGGGGATACAACAGATTATCAGTGTCAATATTCTGGTTGTGATATACTACAATTTTACAAAATTTTACCATTGGGGAAAACTGGGTAAAGGGTCCCTTAGCTCTAATGTATTACTTCTTATAACTGTATGTTGAGTCTACAACTATCTCAATAAAGATATCAATTAAAAAATAATTAGAAGAGACATTCTGCTTTTGATATGGAGAAATGAACTCCTAATAAATTTTTCATCTTAAAAAATTCTGCACAACAAACCAACCACCCAAAAACAAAACAGAACTACCTGGGGGCTCTGGAGACGGAAACAAGCAAGCAGACTTTGAAAGTGAGTCAAAAGCTGAAGCAGGAAACCAGCAGAGAATGAGCTCCCTGTCTGTTTATTTATTTATATATTTACTTTGCAGCTCTGCTGTGAAGATAAATTCACAGGAGCAGATAAATTTATTGCAGGAGCAGATAAATTTTATAGGAAAACAAACTCTCTTTCTAGCTTCTTGAAACCAGGGAAGGGATCTGACATATCGGAGAATGACTAAAGACCAAAGATACAATCTAACATGTTGATGAAGAGAGAGAAAAATATGACCCCGTTTTAGGGGAAAAGACATGCAAAGACATCCAGTGAACTTAAAGATTAGTCAATGTAAACTGTGCAATCTGAAAAAAAAAAAAGAAAAAAACGAGATATGAGGACTTGTGGAACAATTTCAAAAAGGCTTACATATGGGTAATTGGAGTTCCAGGAAAACAGACAGGGGAAGACAAAGAAAATATTAGAAGAAGCTCACGAATTCCAAAAAAAGAGAAGTCCACAAAGAGAAAAACATAGATAAATCGTAGTCAAACTGATGAAAACCAAAGATAAAAAGAAAATATTAAAAGCCGCCAGACAAAAATGGCACATTATTTACAGAGAACAATAATTTGAAAAACAAGGAACTTCCTATCAGACATTACGGAGGCTCAATGAACTTAAACAATCTTTAAAGTGCTGAAAGCAAAACAAAAACAGAAACAAGAGAATTCGTCACACCAAAACTCTATGTCCAGCAGAATTTTCCTTCAAAGAATGAAGGTATAAAGGAAACTAAGGAATTTGTCACTTCAAGAAAACTAAAAGAAGTTCTTTAAGCTGAAAGGAAGCAAAACCAAAGGGAACTTACATCTTCAAGTACAAATATATTGGTAAATACAAAACTACCTGGAAAGTCTTTGTAATAAATCACAATCATTTAATAACAGATGAAATACTTAAATCTGATTATGAGAAATAACATGCGTCTCATGCCAGATGTGCAGGAAACCTAAGTATGGACAAACGAACACTAGAGAAAGAAGGAATGGGGAGAAGCGACTGAATTAGTGCATTGCCTGACTATCAGAACTTCAACTACCAGACTCCAGCATTCATCAGTAATGGGGATGCTATGGCCAGGGTCACAGTAAGTATTATAAATTGTAAACTTAACCAAATTTCAAAGAAGTTAAAGAATCTGTCCATGGTCTTAAAGTTTAAAGTAATAGCTTAGACAAGATTTAGACCCAGTCGATCCTAACATAACCTATTTATAAAAACAAAATTTTTCCCTTTCTCTAAAATAATAAAAGATAAGTTGATTAAAAAGGCATTGTTAAAATATTTGTGGTATGGTCATGCACTTTCATTCAGTAAACCTATTTTTCAGTATTTATCTAAGGAAATTTGTCAAAGGAAATAAAAAGCCATAAATGTAAAGATTTTCATGCGCCATTATTTATAATACAGAAAAATGGTAAATAGCTTAATGATTCACTAACCAATGACTCACTGAGCACTATGACGTGCCAGCCCTGATCTAAGTGTTGGTGATGCAGCAGTGAGAAAAATCCCTGCCTTTATGGAACTGACATTCTAGCAGAGGGCGATAAAAAAAATAACAATAATAAAATGGTATATGTTATGCCAGATAGTTAAAAGTAGCACAGAGAAAAACAAAGCCTGCTAAGAAGGATGGGGTAATGCTGCAATTTTTAATACTCTGGTCAGGGAAGCCTACTGAGAAAATGAGAACATGCCTAAAGGAGATAAGAAAATACACTAGGAAGAAAAGTAGGGAAAGAAGATTCTGGAAGAAATAGCAGCCAAGGGCAAAGGCCCTGAGGAAGAAGGCCAATGAGGCTAGAGTAGAGTTAGTGAAAGTGAAAAGAGAAAGGTGTTTGGGGTTAGAGAGTAGCAGGCAACCATACCATTGTGCCTTGTGGACGATTTGAAAAACTTTGGTTTTTATCCTGAATGAGGCAGGAAGTTGCTGCAGGACTCAGAAGATAACCTAACTGGGAGGTGACTCCAGTTATCCAAGGCAAGAGATGATGGTGGCTCAAAAAGAGTGATGGCAAAAGAGGTGGCGAACAGTGTTCAAATCGGCAAACTGTTTGGAAGTTTGGGCCCATGGGATTCTCTGGACTGAACATGGAATGAGAGGAATAGCGTTATGTTGAGGGGTGGGGGATCCAGGTGAGGGTGAAGTTAGGCTTATTAGGCTACTAGGCTTGTAAGTGGTGATGTCAAGTCAGCAATTAAATGTAGTATTCTGGAGTTCAGGAGCAGTCTGGGCTAGACACAGATTTGAAGTCATCAGTATACAGATGACGCATAAAGCCAATGAAATCACTCGGGCAGTGAGTGTAAATAAATAAGAGGAGATTCAAGAAATAAATCCTAGGGTGACTCCCATGTTTAATGTTTAAAAAAATTAAAGTACCAAAACTCCCATGAAATGTTATATAGCTATTAAAAAGGATTCTTACATAAACTGTGGAGCATGAAAATGTGTAACACAGCGGCAATTTAAAAAGCTTGCTATACATACTAAAATAATAACTATAAAATAAAGCATGTGACAGGAAAAAATCTGAAGAGTAACAGTTGATATATCGTATCAGAGCAATCTTAGCATTCACTTCTTTTGTGTTTCCTTTGTTGTTGGGCAACAATAAAACCTTTGTGGAAAAAAGGTGGTGTAGTTCATAAAACTCTAATGAACCTAGAAGTAAAAGAGAATTATGGACAGTGTCAAGACAATTACAAATTGTACAACAGTCTATGCTCTCCAAAAGGTCAAGAAATGCTTAATTAGCCATCAAAATTCTACTGAGCCTACGTTTTTGTAATTTTTGTGAATTTTAAAAGTGTTGTACAATATGGAGTATATAAAAGTAACAGAAAGCACTTTTAATAATATCAGAATCACCAGAATATCATCACTCAAAGATAAACATTAACATTTGAGCATTTTTCTGCAAACTTACCCCTCACATACTCTACCACGTTTTTATACTTTATTTACCATATTTTTAGTAAACATAATTGCATTACACTATGTGTACTTAGAAATCTGCTTTAATTTCCTATTTTGAATATTTCTCCCAAGAAATTACAGACCCTTGTAAAACACAGTATTGAATAGTTACATGACCTATGTTCTTATTTTTCCTGTTTTGGAGACTTTCAAGAGACAGCTATTGGACCTTTTCTGACAATATAAAACTCTGGTCAAAGTTGCAAAATGTAACCATAATAAAGATCAAACAAGGGTTAATCTGAAGAATTAACTTCTTCAGATTGAACATTGAAATAACTCATCACCACAGGGTGACCATCCATTCTTCCATGTGCTTGATCTCTACTATTTGAATTTTAGATCACCTTTGTTAGCTAATATTTCCAAAGTTTCAAAGAAATTGAACATAAATTTTGAGGTAGAAAATCTCTAGATTCTTCTTCTACATCCTAAATTTTTTATTTTTAAAGATTTTTTGATCAGTAGAAAAATGGGCAAAAAATGCAAAGTAGGCAATTGGCAGAAGACAAAACAGAAATGTCAGTAAACACACAAAAAGATACTCGACCTCATCAGGAAAATTTAATTATACCATTTCACACCCCTCAGGCTTGGCCTGATAATGTGAAATATAGCCTAAGATTTGGAGAAACAAGAATACCTATAAACTGTTCATGGAAGTTTAGTAAAGAAAACACATAAGATGTAAATGGTAGTTCACAGACATAAGCAACAATGACCAATAATGTCTGAAAAGATGATCATCCTCAATTTAAAAAACTGATATAAAAACACTAAATCATTTTTACCTATAATATCTGCAAAATATTTTAAACCTTGATAAATTCCAACACTGACAAGAGTAAAGAGAAACAACTTCTCCAGTAAACTGTTGATGGCTGTCTAAACTGGTACAATCAATCTTTGAAATGTAATTTACCAGTATTTAGCAAATTGTTAAATTTCCTAAGCCCTATGGGTGTTGCCACTTTAATATCCTATTAGAAATTTAACCTACAGATATACTGGCATTTTTTAAAAGAAAGTTTACTCAGCATTAAACTTAACAACAACAAAAAAAAAAAAAAAACAGGGAACAAACATGTGTCAGAAGGAAACATGAAGGCACATCCATACAATGGAATTCCTTAAGGTTGTTATAATGAGATAGATTTGTTGTGCTTCAAGACTTAATAATAAATGTAAAATGAAAGATACAGAACAAGTACCATAGCCCATTTGTGTACTTAAAAACACTTTTATCAGGAAGAGTAGAAGAAATTGTTAACAGTGATAATCTTTTGGGATTGAGAGCGCTAATTTATATTTTATACCTTTCTGTACTGTTTTAAGTTTGTATGAATGTCTGCTTTATATTTATTTTAAATGTAAGTAACATCTAAATACTACTTTCAATGCATATTTAATAACATGGGAAAATGCTCAGAAGCAAGAGGTGAAGCAATGTTTATTATAAATTTCTGACATATGAAGAATAAAGAATTAAGGTGGAGTCACTACAATCAAGCTGATAAATTACTAAAATCAAGTATTTGAGGCATGAGGAAATGACACGATTCTTGTTTTAACCAGTTGGGAACTTAAGTTTCTGAACTTTCTAGTCCTGTGTCAATGTCTAGATATACATCGAACCCCTAGACATCTTCTGGTTACCTCCTGAAGGACTAAGGACAGAATGTCCATGTCTCCAGGCCACCTGACATCCAGTACCCAGGCCACCTGACATCCAATATCCAGACCATCAATCAGCGAGAGGTTACCATCTCAAACCAATCCAGAGACTAAGAATGCAGGATCGATCCTTCTCAAGATTTTACTCTAAGAACTCAGCTTTTCTTTCTTCTTTGGAACACTCTGGCTATTGCCTAGTTATGTTTCTGGTTTGCAAACCCTAAATCATTTGAATAAATCTTTATTGCTTATTTCTAGCCAAAGCCTCCTGATTTCATTAATGCTCATCAGACATCTATAAAAGAAGCTAAGAGATATTCAAAGGTTAACCATGCCTATCACTAGATAATAGGATTGTGGCTTACTTTAACATTCTTTTTTATGCTTTTCCATATTTTTAAATATCTTAAATTGAGAGTGCAAACTTTTAATACCAAAAACAAAAATAACTATCTTAAAAAACGGAGATGAACAGATGGTCTCTATACCAGGTAAAATGACATGAAATTGAACATGGAAAGCCCTAAGACAGCTGCATTTCATTTAATTCCATGGAGCTCTTCAAGCAAAGGATTTCATTGTGACTGAAACAAAGGAGAGATTAGTAAGTGAAATAAAAATAAAATGCCATTTTGGGACCTTGTCAAGTAAAGCAAAAGATTATGGGAGCACCAAAAGATATGAAACCATGAAATTACATCAAATGTTACCAACATTAAATAAATATACTGAGAATTCTGAAAGGCCACCAGAAAAAAAATAATACTTCTGCCTGTGCCTGGAGATGCTACAGAATTTCTCTATTTCCTTATTTATATAATAAAAATCATAATTACACTCTGCCTCATGTTGGAAATATTTTTAAATCATTGATCTCTTGAGACCAATTGGAAAGGGATAGAAGCAGGGGAAGGTGGTATGCAGAGTGATGTGCAAGCAGAAGATAATTTTCTTCTTAGAACGAAATATGAATTTTTTTTCTAGATAGTATCATATAGTAGAAAGCAATATTTCTTTAGAGCAAACTTGTATCCCAAGTGAATCCTTTTTGAGATTGTATTCAACATTTGAGAGAGATTCAGGAAGTGCTGACTAGTCTGAAATTCTTATTACAAGAATCATACTTTTCACATATTAGGAGGATCTCTAGTCTGTGCTAGTCAGTAACTCATAGGAGGAAGAAAGTTTGTTATGGGAAAAACGCAGGATAGCAAAAGCTCATGAAAAAGCCAGACAACTTGAGAGCTTACTCTGTCACTTGGTCCAGCCTCCCTCCTCCAAGTCAGATTTTTCCCATAGAGAAATTATTCAAAACCTTCCTTCAGGCATGAAATCTCTCTATACATTTCTGTGCAATTTCCTGTTAAACTGTAATTATTTCAAAAATAAAAAGTAAAAAAAAAAAAAAGAATCTTCCCCTGGTGTCCTATTTCCTATTTTAGTTTTTCTTATCACTTTTGACTCAAAATGTTCTTCCTGCATCATTCTTCCTTGATGAAACGTAAACCCATTTCCTCTATTCTCAGCCTTTTGGAGAAATGGTACAGTCAATAACCTTCTCAGATATTTGAAAACACTGACTGAGTCACCCTGTGTTCTTCTCTCTTCAAGAATAAACAACCTGGATCCTATAAACTTTTCTATATTCATCTTTTTCTTTTCTAACTTTAAATTTTTATTTTTTAGTATGTTAAGAATTATTTATTTAAATCTAAGTTAAGTCTCTTCCTTAAGGGAGTGGAAGATACCCTTAGACAATAGTGGCTTTTATTAATAAATAGTCATTGGCACAGGCCTTGTTGTTGTTTTTTGTTATGCTTAAAATAATTCACAAACAGCTTTCTAAAAATTACAACTAAATCATAAAAAGCTGTGGTAAAGGGGCCTGTCAGTCTAGTCCATAACAACCTCATCAGAGGTGTAGATCAGAGACTGGAAGGCTATCAAGAGCCATAAACTGAGAGAAACATTCTCGGAAACACCAAATTCACCTGAGAAATGTCAAAACTGCCTCTCCCTGTTATGCATTTCCAGAATTCTGAAAATAAAACAAAAACTCTGTTCATTTCAACTATTTAAAAACAGACTCTAGCTCATAAAATTCTAAGAAACTGTGCCTTTATGAAAATTTAACAATGAAAAATATGCCCCCTGCATTTTGCATAAAATAAGATATAAAAGGCATTAAATATTTTTATAAGAAAACTCAGATAGTGTGCCTTTACATACGGAAGTACCCTTGTAGTTAGGAAAGTCTTTAATATATTACCACTAGGAGAAAACTGATATCCTCATAGCATTATGATGCTTATAAAATCACCATAATGGCCAAAGAATCTTTGGGGAATATTGCACATGTATGAGTAAGGCTCTATTTTTAATCTGCTCTTCTTTGCACAGTAAGAATGCTACTATCTGGAACTCTCATTGAGGAATATAACTGCACCCTCACAGAATTTGTCACTGTCAGCTATGCCTCTTTACCTCATTGACTACAATTTCGGTAACTCCATCTCTAACTTGCTTCCAGCACAATATGTCAGCTTTTGACATATCGCACAAATCAAGAACTCTTCCAAAGTGCCTCAGAATTCCTCTAGCTGTACCCATCAGCATGCTTACAGATACATTCCCTGTCGCTGTCCTCATGCTCACTCTGTGACAAGGTCTGGGCATCCCTTATCATTCATCTTCCTCAGATGACCAGCTGAGGAAAAAGGCCTTCAAGGCCTTCAAGGCCGGTCTCAGAGGATCTTGTTAGTGGTAGATTTGTCTCAAAATTGGCCCTAAAGCTAAATGCCAAGTCTGGGAGAGTTCCAAGTCTTCCTGTAATGCATTAATCCTTTAGTTCCGTTACATTTGCCAGGTACCTTATAATTCAAAGAGCACTTTTAAACTTTATCTCAATCAATCTTCAAAACGTCCCCAAGGGATAAGCAAACAGATTATTATCACTGTTTTACAAAAGAGAAGAGTTCATCCAATGTTGCATCCAATGTTGCAGTTCTACTCCAAGAACTGCAGTCTCCAGATATTTTTGACTGCTTTTAGTTGGTTACGGATGCTCACGAGTCTGTGAACATCTCTTTGGCCTAGCTATCAGTACCACATGGATTGTCCACTGGTGCCTCAAAACCACAAAATTTGGCCTTCAATGAACAAGGCCCACTTTTACTCCTGGTCTACCACTGAAGATTTCTGGGTGTGTGCAGAGGTAAACAAGAATAGTGCCCTGTAATTTGATGGTGGATTACTAACAACACAATGACTTTCTAGAATTTCAAAACAAGGGTCAGCAACTGGTGAAGGACAGAATCATAAAGGTTTTCACTTAAGCTCAAGATCTACCAATATGCTAAAATCCCCACAGAAGAATCTGACGGTCTGACACCCATTTCAACACCAACTACCTATCACGTGCCAGTTTCACAAGCAAAGATGACTGTGAAAAGCAGACAGAATGAAACAAAATGAAGGTAGCATCCTTAACACTGACAGGAAGAGAGAATAATTAAGTATGTTGACGCTCGACATCAGCAGAATCAGTTTTGTCTACCATAAAATGGTAAAAGTTGAATAATAGCATATGCAAAGCATTGAGCACAATGTCAAGACAGAACAAGTCCTCAGTGACTGGTCTAGGTCACCCCTCACAGTCCCACCCCATTATCACTTAAAGACTCCTAAGGTCTCTGCAAACTGCTTTACATAGATAGAGATTAAGTCTAATGACAGCATTACAATATTTATTTGGTCACCATAATAGTTTACTTTAATTCAGCCCTTATTCTGTTTATAAGTACTCAATCTCTTAACTTCACTTGACTTCATAATTAATGTTATCTAAGATTTAGATAGTGAGAAAATTGAGACCCAGACAGCTGACCATTCCCAAACCTAAAGACAAAGCTGATGCCAGAACACACAGTTTCTCTCAGTTGGTTGCTGTTCCTATTCTTTTCTCCTATGTGATATGCTATCCCAGGATTGAACCGTGCTGTAAAAAGGATTTGTTTGCAAACCCTTCGAATTCTCCTATGACTTCTGCCCAACTCCGTTATGTCAGCAATGGGCAGTGTGTTTCACGCAGTGTGCATTCACACCATACCTCAGCATAGCTTAGAAGCTGTCTCTAAGGGAGCATGTATCCATGAAGACTAGTTAGGAAAACAGAAACTACAGGTTATATTAAAAGAGAATTTCACATAAAGACCTTGTTAAATTAGTATAGGAGTACTAAAAGGTACAAAGTCAACCCTGAGATGTCACAGAGGAAGCCCCAGGGGTGAGGGAACAGAAGTAGAGGTTGAGAATGGATACTCAAAGAGCTGGACTGCTAAGGAGGGGATAGTTCGCAGCTGAAGATGATGCCTCTGAAGGGGCATGCTAAGGGAAAGTCAGAAACCAGAATCAATTGCTGAAAACAAACCAACTCAACTGGGTGAAGAATCACTCCTGAGATGACACTTTCAGGAAAGGAGGGAAACAGGAAAAGCATGTCTGGTGTCCCTCCTCCATCCTCTCTCCTCCAGCTACACAGCTGCCCTATGGTACCCCATATTGGCAGAAACTATAGAGAAAGAGCTGGCATAGGAGAAATGTGATTTTAAGGGCCTCCATCCCAATACCACAAACAAAATTAGAAGCACGGGTTTGTAGCTCAGAGATGATGGCTCAGTAATCAGCACAGAGTGTTCCTCACATGTTCAAAATCTTCAGTCTGGGGGTGCTCCTGCCAACTGGGCATCCATCTTCATTCAATTGTTGCAGCACAGTTTGTTAGTGGCTGCTGGATAAGAAACTAAAGAGATAATGATTAGCCAGGACATATATTTTCTCCCTCTCCCATTCCAAACCTTCTGCTGTCATGCCACTGATACCAAGATATGGGAATATCTGCATTCCAAAAAATTTGTTACTCATTTTAGAAAGTCTAAGATAGATGTTCTAGAAAGATGTTACGTGGCTTTGGAGGTAAGCTGTACTGGGTTCAAATCCTGATTTGAGCCCCTTACTTGCTAGCTGCGAGATATTATTTTAATGGTTTCATCAGCCTGAGTCAGTTTCCCTGTGATTCAATTATACCACCAAAACCATACATGGCTTTCTTAAGAATTTAACGTAACCTTATGTAAAGCATCTGGCAGTAGGCAGGCGAGTGCCTGTTTCCTTCCCTTTGTATGAGAAAAATAACATATGAGAAAGTTAAAAGAGCTATTAATAATCAGCCTCACTTTTTTGAGATCTTCATCTTGTACTCCTAGTTGGTCTAAGAACTGCTTGTGATTCTATGAGAATATATCCCCTTAATGTCAGAAAACCTAAACCAAAAAGTGATATAAACTCACAAGATTAGAATCAAAGTTCAAACCAGAGAGACTCAGAAGGCAGCAAAGGCAAAGTGCAGCTTACTCACACAAATAGGAGAGAACAGAATAAAATATGCACTTGGCTCTTAATAGGAAACATGCATTTCCCCATGAGAGACATTTTGTTGTCTTAATCCAATCTTGCATTATCCAAGTGATGGATATAGATCCATGTTCTTTTTTAAAAGATTAGTAATCGTTTGATGTACTGTAATCCTTCCATAGCCACAACCTCAGTGGCATCACTGGAAAGCTCGGTGAGTGGACATAATGGTATGAAACCCTCAAAATTCTTCGATGAGAGCATTTACAAGCAATAACCAAATCTGCAAGTAAACATCACTGCTCAATTAAAGAAAAGAACATGAAGGTCATTTCGATTTAAAGCTCTAAAGTGGATTCGGTGAGGCACTCTCCTGAGGGGCAAAGGCTTATAGAGTTAAACGAGGTCTTATTTAAAGACCTGCAGAGAAGGATCATAAAAATGTTAGCAATTACAGTGTGATAATTGTAAGAAAAAGGGTTTTTACCATTAAAAAAATAGATAAGCAAAGGCAATTTTTCCTTTGCCATCTTTGGGGATTTACAAAGTAAAATTATTTCACAGGAGCTCACAGTGTATCCTGGTCTAACCACCACCACCCACTAGATGTTTAAATTTCCTTAGGCCTCATCATCCCTTTTGGGTTCTTAGCTCTGTTCTTCAGGCACCATGTACCATTGGCATCGCCTGGGAGATGTTAAAAATGAAGAATCTCAGGTCCAAACCAACAATCAGATTCTGTGTTTTAACAAAAACCACCAAAGGATTTCAATGCACAAACACTTTCTAGTTTGATAAGCATGTTTCAGCCCAGGGCTTCTGAAACTGTGGTCCCCAACCAGTAGCATCAGTATCACCTGAAAAGTTGTTAGACATGCAATTCCTCAGCCTGCTCTCTCCCCCTCCAACAGCCCTACCTACTATCAACAAGTCTGGGGGTGGGGTCTAGCAACCTGGGTCTGAGCAAGCCCTCCAGGTGATTCTGATGCCCTTGGAGCTTGAGAGCCACTGCATTAGCCTAGATTTGAACAGACTGGTCTTAAAGGAATAAGAAAGAGATTCTCTTCCACCCAAAGCAGTCTACTTCACCTCTGGGCGGCACTTTCAGAAAATTCTTCCTTAAAAATGAGCCCAAATGTCTCCCCATGATTCTGCTAACTAGGCCTTTCCTAGCAAGAGGAGAAAGACAACATGTCTCAAACTTTCTTCCACATAACAATCCTACAAAAGTCAAAAACAGCTATGAAGTTGTGAACCTTCTTTACTATAGGTAAAGTGTCTACAGAGATAGAGACATACACATGGATACAGATATAGATATAGTTTAGATAGATAATATACATATAAATAATACAGTGAAATATGTTAATACATAAAAACATTACAATTAAATGTTGGGTGCAACAAAGGCATTTTAACTAGGTGAAATCCTTTTTACAGAGAAATGCATAAAGAACATATTACATATACATTAAACACATAAAATGTTGTACAAAAAAGAAGAGTAAAATTATCATCTTCCTCATTTTAGAATCAAATGTCAATAATCAGGAGCTGTATTACCTCTAGGCTTTTGCAGCCCCGTCATTCATTAGGCTATGGTCAATCCAATTCCTTAAAGGCTGTATTAATAATAGTATTATCTTTATCTTTTTATTACATGGGTTTTTCTTCCTTCTGCAAATACCATTATTTGAAAGTCTGCCTGGGTCCCTCAATTTTTCCTCCACCTGAGTCTCCAGTCTTGCTTCAGTTTGACCACAGTATGGAGTAGTCTTGGGCAATTTGGATGGAGACATTAGAGAAGACAAAGACAGTTTTATTTCGCAAACACCACCTCTTTTCATTAATTTCTTTCTACACAGAAAAATTAGTTCAATGATTGCTCTAACTGTACCAAAAATAACTTGGCATGGTTTATGAAACATCATTCAAAATGAAGCTAATGTGAACCACCAGCACTACAAGCCTACTACAGTTCATTAAACCGCATGATATTATCACATCACATTAAGAAAGTTGAACCAACGACTTGAGATCCTTTGCATTTCCTTTTACTTAAAAAATACTACCTGCACCTGCAGATTATAAACAGCAGGCCTCAGAAACACACATGAGTTCAAAGTGCAATTTTAAATGCAGTCCAGGGAGCCTTTGAATGAGTGGCACACAGAGTAGAGAAACATGACCACATCCACCGACAAATGTCATCTATTTGTAGAAACACCCAGCACTGCACCTGGCACAGAACAGGCAGGCATTCAGAACACATTAAGTTACACTTTCATTCATTTGCTGCTGTCTCATGTACCAAAGCAGCAAACACTATGGCATATTGGGGCTTCAAATGCTTTCCACTATTTCCACTGATTACTACCTTGGGACACGTGCTATATAAACCCAAGGCTTTGACTCTGCAGATGTCTAAAGGCCATTGGCTGCACATCTACACCTATTGAAAGTTTCAGTGCCCATCTCAAAAATGTTCTCTCCCCCAAGATTTTTTTGACCACCTCTCACCTCTCTCCAAATAGTGCTGTAATGGCATAGTATTTGTACCTCTTTGACAACGTCCTTATTCCACAGATCATTATGGTCATTTGATCACTTGTCTTCTCCCCACCATCAGGTAGTGAGATCTTTGATGATCACGGCTCACTCACTCTCTCTGAAAGCCTCGCACATGCCATCACGGTATACCATGCTGGTCTCCTACTAACCCCTCCTTTCTTACAAACAAAACATTTCTTTTATTTGGAAAGGCTACTTATCAATTATAATTAATTTCAGATAATCATAAAAATCAGATTCTTATTCTCCAAATATCTGCATTCTCTGTTTCCCTAACAGCTACTAGGGGTATAGAGGTGACTGAGAAAAAGATGTCCTCCCTGATAAAAAAACTTTATTTTTATGCTCAGTCTCTTTCTCCCTCTTCCTTCCTTGTTGTAAAAGGTCGTGTTTGGAACAGTGGCAGACACAATGGAATCAAGAGGTGACAAGCTCAAACGCAAAACCAAGAATGGCAGAGCAGAAAGGAGAAAGAGCCTGGGTCTCACCTGGCTTTGAAAAGCTACTGGATCCAAACTAGAACCTCCAACCGAGGTTCTTTTTGGTTATGGAAGGGAAGTAAATGGCTTTTTCATTTAGCCAGTGTCAATCAGGTATTGTTCCTTATAGTCAAAAGTATTATTAACACAGCTACTATTGTTCCTGGCATAAAATAAATACTTGAATATTTATTAAGATGTATTTAATTGAATTTAATTTGTTCTTTCAGGTGGTTAGAAAACAGACAAAGGTTCTTGGCATCTCACTCTTATCATTTTCTCCCACTTTATTCAAAATTTCACCTACATTACAAGGGAAAACCACATCCTAACTGCCACTGAATGCTGACATGTTCAGCATACTAATAAAACATTTGCTCAGAAAAGACTGGACTCACAGTAACAAAGAGGAAAATTTTTAATCTGCAGTCCTTAGTGATACCTGCTTTGAAAGATAATTTATACATTTCAAAATAACCACTACCTTGCCCTAAATGAACCAGCTGGGCTATATCAGAAATCTCACAAAAACCTGCTCATGCATCCAGCCCTTTGCTACCTGTGCTTGTTACCTCAGAACCTGGAACTATACTTGCCATAGGTTCATGGCTACTTTGTGGTACTCAAGATCAATGCTACACAACCATGTCAGAATACAGGGTTGCAAAATTTTGAAATTAACGACAAGAACCAAAACCAGGGAAAGTTGCCAAAAAAATCATTGTCATAATAAATTCTCCAACTGTGTTCTCAAGTTAATCATTGCCCAGCACAGGGCCCTTAGAGATAACAGACTTAGACTGGCTTTTGTAGAAGCAGCTAGAAAGGTAGAAACAACCACTACATACTTCATTTTTCACTTCTGAAAAATTGCTCCTAACAAATTATAAACTTCTGTTTCCACGCACAAAAAAAATAAATAAATAAATATGCTCAGTGAAGCCCCTTAGGGCCTAATAGTTTCTGAAGGCAATTCCATTTTTAACAGATGTTTCCATTGTTTCTGTCACAGATGAGTGATATCTTGGTTCCCAGGGCTTAGAAACCTTCAATGGGGTTGCTCCCAAGCTGCAGGCAGAATTCTTCTCAACTTCTGGTCTTACCAATGTCATTTATTAGTTTAACATGACAACATCTCATCTTTCACCTCTGACTCAATAAGAAGAACCTAAGATCTGCTGACTGGAAGCGCCTCATTTCAAACACATCCGAGAAGCCCATTAGTAATTTGCTGGAACTGTCTCTCGAAGCTGCTACTATCGTCATCATCTCCTTCTCTTCCAGCTGGTATTTGCCAGTTCTTCAAAGCCACTACTACGCTCCTTATCTCTCAGGACCTTATGACAAATCTCTTAGGCCTATGGGGTAGAAATTTTCTCTCTTTGTTAAAGAAGGGAAAATTGTGGCCCGATTTTGGACCAAATCAATGAGGAAAAAGTAAGGGCTTCAGTTTCCCCACTGCCCCACACTGACTGTTTATTCGCTTATAAACTGCCACTGTCTCCGGCTGTATTAGAATCAAGGCAGTCTCTGATCCCAGCTTTGGAACCATCTGGATCTCCTCAGCTGCCTGCCAATGTTATGACTGTATAGCCTTGCCATTCTTAAATTTTGCTTACCAGATTGAATTTATTTTCCTGAAGAGTTAAGCTTGAACCAGTTCTGTCAACCTTGATTTAGCAATCATAGGAAATAGAAATCTATATATCTATAGATAATAGAAAATAGCACTTTAATGCTTTCATAAACGTGAGCTAACAATAGTATTCATGTAGCAGGGAGATAGAGGTTTTGAATATCTTTCCAAAATGTATCTCAAGTATGTAAATGGAAGTGTACCATAAATGGCTATTTCTTATTTTAAAAATTTTAAGACAATATCCCTTTGAAAAGAAATCTTCTTCCCACCTCCCAATATATTTTTCTCTATATGGCAGAGTATTGCCAAGATTCTGTGATTTATGATGTGTGGTCACAAAGACTATTTGAAAAATGCTACAAGGCCATCATTCCAATAAGTATCAACCAGCACCAAAACATTAACCCATATTTATGATAAATACACATAATTACTGTTTAATTAGTTAATAATTATTGAATATCTTCTGCAGTGATCCCAACACTGCTTCACATAACAACCTCCTGTAGCATTTTAAAACATACCGATGTCTCAGATGGCAGAGAGGCTGGGGCATCAGCTTTGCTGAGAGCCCCCAGGGAATTCTGATATGCTGCCAGAGCTGGCGACCCAACTGTATGCATGCATTAAGGCCACAGGGTGGGGAACAACAGCATTTGGGAGGGAAGTCAGTTTTAGAAGAGAATACCAACGGTCAGGCTCAGAAACTATTCCCTCCCTCTGACCAAAAAAAGAAACTCAGAAAAACCTCAGTTCTGCAGAGAGGAACAGACCACTTTTCAACATGTCAGTGCTTAGTCACAGAGGGAACTGTGGGGGTGCAAAGAGTCTAAATGGTCAAAGGCCCTAGTGATGTGACTGCAGAAATGTCAAGCAGAGGAGTATTGGTCGAAACCTGGGGATTACATCACATAGCTTGGAGAGCTCTGGTACCCAGATTTGAGCCCTGAAGATGAGTCAAAAAAGGGCAAGAGAGCATCAGGAGTGGGAGGAAGTGGAGGGAAGAGGTAGAAAGACAAAGAGACAAATACGAACATACAGGTTTTCAACAAAGTATGTAGTCAGTCATACTTCTGAGTGTTCACTATGAAATGTTCAGAATCCCACAGATTTCAAGAATTATTTCTCACATATAGGCAGAACCGTTTTTATATCCTTGGAAGAAGTGTTTAATAATGATCTTACTCTATAATTAATTCAACCACAATTTCAAAAGACACTGAGCCCTATGCTCTTATTAAGAAAGAAAACCAAAGAAGTATTCCTCATCCTCCAGGAATTTATTGCATTGCAGCTCCAAATAACCAAAGATGAGACAATTAGATTATGTGACAGAGGCAGCTCTGCTTTACAGCATAGAGAAGGAAAAATAAAGCTGAATGTTCCACTAAAGTAGATTCCCAGTGGAGAGTAAGTGAAATATGACGACATGAACAACAATGACTAAATTGTGACACATACCTTAATGTCTTTTAAAGTGGCTATATGTTTTTAAAGCACAAAAAAATCATTCACTGAAAGATCATTCATAAGAATCATCTCTGTATTACCACTGTATGCTATCATGCTACTTTATTATACATTAAGGACATGCATCTTAATTTTCTCTTTACTCTGAAAGAAATTTATGGCTACACTATTTGGTATATACCCAGCAAATAAAAAGTGGAAAGAATACTTTCCCCAAAAAATTTTAGAGGCTATCTTCCAACAGATAAGCAACGAGGGAGTAATCTTTTATTCTCTCATAATCTCTGTGGTTTATTAGTATAGGTTTTTGAAATTAATCCCAGCTCCAAGGAAAATTTTCGCAGGATCTTTAACAGCCAAAAAAGAAAATACCTATGTCTCTTCCCTTCTATAGAAGTTGAGGCTATTTTTGTTCCAACATCCAAAAACAAGAAGTATTAATGGGCTCAGTCAACATGCTCCTTAAAACAACAGCTACAGCTTTACCTCCATGAGCACCACTCCCATTGCTCTGTATCTACAAGCATGCTCCTGACCTTGGCAAGCATCCTCCAGAGCTTGACCTTTACTAGGAAAAGAAAGTGACTGAACAAGGGACCAAGTTCTGGTTCATTTGGTCTAATATAAGAAAGTTCTAAACTGGGTGTTTCTCCCTGTTCTCCAAATCATAAGATTTCCAGGGTCCAAACAACATCATCAAAGACTAAAGCTCATTAGCCAACATAATGAGGGACAGAAAAAGCCCAAATTAGCACTTTTTCTTTGCCTCTTCTTGTAGGAAAAATTATATTTTGATAGACCTAAGATCAAGACTCAAAGCTAAAAGAAGCCAGAATTCAATTAAATATGAGATTTCTACAAGATTTGCTCAGAAATGAAATGGGCTGGCATGACACAGGAGAAGCAGTATATTTAAAGGTGAAACACAGTTACGAGCTTCGTAGATGGGCAGAGGTGGCTTTGAGTCCTAGCTCTTTCCAGTATAATGTCACATATCCAACAGTATCTTAAATCTTTATTTCTAAAAGGGAACAGTTATGCCAGGCACTCCTAAGCTCTTTATACATACCAACTCATTTAATCCTCAAAACAACCCTAAAAGGTAGCTATTCATTTTAGGAAACTGAGGCACAAAAAAGATTAAATAACTTATATGCCAAGTTCACATAGCAAACAAAAATTGAGATGAGATTCATTTAGATGGTTTTGCTCCAGAATCTGCGTCTTTAACTGCTACACAATGGCTGTATCATAAGGCTATTAGAAGACGAAATGAAATAATCTATAAACAGCCATGAATTGCCACATAGTCACTTGAAAAAGATAGCTGCTATTACAGTTAATTACTGACATAAAAATATTTTATCATGTTATAATATCATATAATATACATTATAATATCATTATGAAGTTGCCTGATGTTAAGCATATTCATGCAGAAGCTGGATGTCTCTCTTGACTGACCTCTAAAATTCTTTTCCATTCTATGACTTTATTCCATGGTGGGTCTGTCCGGTTCTTTGAACTTTATGAAATCTTAAATCTCCAGTCTTCCCTTGGGTCAGGCCCCACAACCCCTTTGCCAGCGGCAAATCTCTAGCCAAAGAAAATATAAGTGGTTTTAAATATTCTGAAAGTTACACCTGCAAGAAGGAGACTGAACTATTGAAAATGTAAGACTTGGCCTATTATTTAACATTTCAAGAAGCAGTTTAAGTTGTCAATACAAACATTTGCAGGATTCTGAAGTTCTAGCTCCATTTGGAAACTGCCCAAGAAGAGTCTGAGTTCTTTATTTTCTTTCTGTAATTTTATACTGCAAGAGACAGACGTCTCTATGAGCCAGTATTCTCCAAAAAAGTCACCAGAGATAGGATCTCTGAAAGGTAGAGAATAATGTCAGCTATGTTAAAATTTCTCCAATAAAATTACCTCATTATAGATTCTCTTCTTGGCACAACTTGTACTTTTAAAAATAGTAGCCCAATTTCACAAGCAAGTTGGAAACTACTGATCCTGACTTCTAAAATACTGCATTCCTTCTGCTGCTAGTAATGTTCAAAGTATGTCCCATAAAATTACTTGTCAAGCTGTCCTTTGAACAGGGCCAATTAGTACTCTTCTCCTGAGACAAAAGCATGAGAACCAGAAGCCCTGGAAAACCATTATTTTACTGACATATCTAGCAATGAACTTACAGTGGTTCTCACTTTTGTCATCAATTCCCTGCCCCTTGGTAATCAGAATTCTAATGCTTTGAAAGGTGTTAAAACAGGTCGACCTTTTAAAAGAATTTTCATATGATGTTTTTCTCCACAGTGACTGCATGGTTCAATTATCAAAAATTACACTAAGAAGAATATCAAAAGTGACTTTATTAATTTATACTGGGCTCAGACAGACATTATTAATGTAAGCAATACAATTATATTTTTTGTATTAAAAATATAAATGTCAAAAAAATATATAATTGTCAATTCCACAGTTATTAAATTGTGGAATTATGCTCCTGCAATGCTTAAATATAGACAACTGAACTATTCAGTAAAATAATTAAATGAATTCATGTTTATGGCAATAATAATTTTATTCAAGGTTATTCAAGGAAGTCTAGAAGGTTCTCATTCTTCTCTTCTCATTAATAAAAAAAATTAATTTCTACTTAAAACAGACTTATTTTCACTTTCCACCATATATTGTCCTTTTAACTGAGGAGTTATTTCCTAAAAAAAAAAAAAGTATGACTAACACAAGAGGCAGATCTATCATAGAACATCTGTTTCAGTGGCTTTGAAGAGCACATTTAGCAAGCAATCGACTCTTGCCTATAAATAAATAAATCTTTCCCAAAGCTACTTCAGTTTGTAACTGTACCGCATGTTTTCAGGCAAAAAAAAAGATTATGTACTGTGTGTATGTGTGTGTGTGCGTGTGTGGTCCCCCAGGACAGAAGGATGTGTATCTGACCTATGCCCTTTTTTCCTTTGCCCAATATGAATCTTATATAATCAATACATGTGACAGTTATTATAAATGGTTTGATACAATTAAAGCTAGGGAAAACAAGCCCTATCAGAGGTAAAGAATACCTCAGAACAGTTTCAGCAATGGAAAAAGGAAAGAAGACACCCCAAAGAAGGAAGGTGATACAAGGGACCAGTTCTATCTTTCCAGGACTACTTGGATGGCCACATTTCTCTAGGAAGTTTTTAAGGCCAGAAGGAGCAACTATTGGTTCTAAAAACGGGCCTGATACACTATTACTGTTAGCTACTAAAATGCCAAAAGCTTTAAGCAAAACATTTTAATTTTTTCCAGACGTCTCAAAGGACATGGTCAAACTGAAAATGACAAATGACAACACTAGACGTTGCTATCTTTTTCCATTATTCTTAGAAATGTGCTTGAAAAGAACAACACAGTACCAAGCACAGAGTATTTTCTACTTTGTGTTTTAGGCCTACCACTTCATAGGGGGCAGTGGGATAGGAGGCAAGAGAAGGGAAAGCTAGATATTGGTAGCAAGTTGCTCTCTGATTAAACTATTTCTACTGCTTCTCTCTCCTCCCCAACTGCTGGTCCAACTCCACCTCACACCCCTGAGAAAAAGAGCAAAGAGAAAATGGTAAACAGAGGCAGGGAGTAGGAAACGGAGAAAGATGAAAAGAGAGAAAAGAGGACTAATGAAGAAAATTTTCTGCTCAGGAAGGAAGATGGTTTGTGGATAAGTTACTATAGTTACCAAGGATAGATGATCCTTTCATTATCTCACAAAAGCCTCTTAGCATCATTGAAAGGTATGTATATTTACCTCTATTTTACAGATTGGAAAACTGCAGCTCAGGGACATTAATGAACTGGCCAAAGTTCACACAGTTGGCTCAGGTGGGATTTCATCCAAATTGTGTCTAAAGTCCGAGCTCATCTCCAGAAGAAGGGAAGGAATTAATGACTGCAGAAGGGAACTACTCACTGCCTGTCATCCAGTACATCACACTCTTCCCTTCTGTACAACAATCACGTGCTAAGGTATTAAGTACTATTAACCTCATGTGTCAAATGAGAAAAGGCGGGCCAGGAGATGCTAATTTGCTCACGATGGCAACAACTGGTAAGTGCCAGAGCCAAGATTTAAACCCAGATCATTCCAACTCCAAAGCGAGTTTCATGCTGCATCTCTTGAGGAAAAAAAAAAAAAATCACAATATTCCAGTATAGAAAGCCCCTGCCTACACAGAAGTCATAAAAGTATTACTTCCGAATCCCTCACAGCTGTTTCTTCCTACCCTTACACTGGAGAAGGCTGACAGCAGCAGCTACATTTCTTCCAGAGCCGCCATCAGTAGTCGTGAAACGAAAAGTACACAAAGTGATTTCCGCATACAATGTTATCAGGATTCTGCTCTCACGAAGTCTTTGGGGCAGCAAAGCCTTTAAATAAGGATGGCCTGATCAGCTTCTCATGGAGCCCACATGCCAAGAAAATGTCTCAACCTGACACTTTTACAAGTAACAGGTGTTATTATTAAGCCACAAAAAGAGTAAGCACAGAAATGTGGGGGGAAAAAATATATATCTCACTAGAAAGAATGGAAACAAATTCTTACCTATTCTAATGCAAAGTTGTTTCAGGAAGAACGGCTAAATTACGGCTTCTTATCATTACTCTAAAGGACGAGACTATTAAACCCAAAGTTCTTTCTGTTGATGCAGCAACAGGAAGCAAAGTCTGTCCAGAGAGCTATAAAAACTTGGCACGCTGCCCCCAATGAATATTTTCCCTGCTTAGAAATATGGTTTCCACCTTTTGCCATGAAATTTTTTTCTGTCAACGTAAAAGAATGTTCTGAAGTCCCTCGTCTTTTAATTACTGAAGGAGAAAAGTATATTAATTTTAAGTGACTCTAAAAACCTGAAACAATTTTCCAGACATCAATAAGAAAAGCAACAATAAGAGATAAGAGTTGTTGTTCCAGGGAAGAAATATCCATAAAATGAAAATGTACATTTAGAGGTTATAGAAAGAAAAGAGATGGAAATATTCAAACTTATACATAACATTTTGGATATCAATGGTCTAAAAGTTTATAACTGAGGAGAAACGAAGACAGGAATATATAAATATGTTTAAGTTCCACTGCTTCCCAGTGGTATCCCACAGTCATTTATTTTCAAAAGAAAGAAGAGAATTGGGAAGCCATGTCTACAGAAGGGAAGGAAACAGCAACAAATGTTGTAGACACTGTTTGAAAAGATCAAATTCTCAACCATCCAAGAAAGGGAGGAAGTGATCTCATGCTGGGTAAGTGCAAAGAGCAGATATGCAAGTACCTCCAGTGAAATATTCTGCTCAACAGCACCAGTATCAGAAACAACAGGCAGGACCATGGAAACTGGTCCAGACACAATGAACCAAGCGAACCAGGCCCCTCACTAGTGACTCGCCCTTGTTGACTGTTTCAGTGTCTCAGCTTCCTGCAGCCCCTTTCTATGGACCCTCTGCCACCCGGGGAAATCCCCCCAGCAGCAGAATTTACCTTCTGTGAAAATTTCTAGATCGGAGAGTTCAAACACAAAGACTCCAGTAATTGGCTCTTAGTAGCTTTCCAGCTTTGGCCCCACACTCTGACTCACCAGACTTTTATACCTAACTGTCCCCAGTGCCACCCCAGTTGGGGAAACAGGCTGTCACCCATTTGCCCTTTGGATGGCCCAGCTATGGGATTCCCTCTGGACCAAACTTGAGTATGGCAGTCTGGCCAAAACTTGGAACCCTTACCACGAAGGGCAGCTAGGAATTTCAGGAGCCCTAAGATAAGACTGACTCTCAACTTGAATGATTGTGTTTCTGAAAACATGGAGTGATTATGTACTGAAACTGCATACTGTTCCTTGAAGGCACGAGGAGAAAATGTATGAAAACTATATGTGTTTTTATACATCCACGTGTTGTGTACAAGAGTAAATTCCTTTTTGTTGGTATATAGGATTCCATTATATAAATAACCCCCAAAATATAATCATTCTATTATTGATAGAAAAAAAAAAAGGCAGTAATGAGCACATGTGGTTGTGCACATGAAACTGTGAGAATATGATGAGTGCATGCACAAGTAAATGTGTTTACTGTTGATAAATGCAAATAGATTTCAAATACTCAGGTGTAATAAAGATAACAAATCTCATCATTAACCTTTCACACCCAGTGTTGCCTCTTCATAATACTTGGTGACATTGTAATTTTTCCTTCTTTTGTATAATGATTAGATGGTTTAGAATGTGTTTTCTGTTCTTCCTCATATTCAGAGTGCCCAGGGCTAGAACATAGTAAGCATACAATGATGACATGTTCAATGGAAGAAACTAAGGGAAAAGGAAGAGAGAGAGGAAAAAACTAATCAACAAAAGATGGAACCTTCAGAAATATCTCATAAAAGAAAAAGGCCTTAAACAGGGCCTTAAGAAAAGGAGTATAAAAAAGAGTGAAAGCAGCTGGTTAGGTAGGAAGCTGGACACTGGGAGACCAGGCAGCTAGAAGCAGTCTCTGGAGTCTTCCCAGTGCACCCCAGCTGTTCAAAAGTTAACCCTTTGCTGCAGAGTGCACCATCCCTTCTGCTACTTTCTTTGGCCTTAATTGCCTGGGATTGAATCCTTGTCACTTACCAGCTGTGTGGCCTTAAGGAAGTGACTTACCCTCTCAGTTCCTCGGTTTTCTCTACTGTGAAGTGAGGATAATATATTGCTCGCTTCACAGGGTCATGGTCAGCATCAAATGAATTAATATACGTAAAGTTCTTAGAATGGTGTTGGCACATAATGCTCAAAAAATATTGTATACTATTACTATTATTATTATTATTGTTATCATTTTCATTTAAAACAGGCTGAAAGCTTCACTTCTCTCTGGAACTTTTCCTAGCTCCTTGCCTAGCAATGCTGCTCCCCCATCCTATGTGCCCCACTATACTGATCACAGAACTTACATAACACTTGAATTCACTTCATTTTACATTTGACTTTAGTTATTTAAGGACAAGGGCTATACTTTACCTAGGTTTAAATCCTCAGAGCTGTAACCTAAGGAATCAACAGAGTCACCAAGGCAACTTACTTGAAGTCTGTGTATACTTCGGGGGAGAAAGAAAGAAGAGAAGATGGTAGAATCTGGGGGAAAAAAGCTCCTAGAGAAAAGTATACATACTTGGTCCCTTTGGGTCTAGACATAGCCTCTGTGTGTGTGTGTGTGTGTGTGTGTGTGTGTGTGCGCGCGCGCTCACGTGCACCTGAAAATGAACAAAACTTGGTATCTCCCACCAGAAAAAAAATCAAAGTATACTCTAAAGAGCTGTAGCATTTTGGGAGTCCTATGTCAATAGATCCTCTTCCTACCTTAAAAACTGTCAAGGTCATAAAACAAGAAAAGCCTAAGAAACTGTCATAGCCAAGAGGAGCCGAAGGAGACATAACAGCTAAAGATAATATAAAATATTGGATGGGATCCTGGAAAAGAAAAATGACATGAAATAAAAGCTAATAAATTATAGACTTTAGTTAATAATAGCGTATCAATATTAGTTCATTAATTGTAACAAATATATCATACTAATGAAAGATGTTAATAACAGAGGAAACAATAGGTTATATGGGGACTGATGGGGCATATGAGAACTCTCTGTACTATCTTTGTAATTTTTCTGTCAATCTAAAACTATTCTGAAATAAAAAGTTCATTTTTAAAAAGGTCAACAGACCTCATTCTTGTACACACAGCTGCCAATTAACCATTTTTTGTGTGCCAATCTAAAATATGTGGGCCAACCAAGAAGAACTGCACAGTTGAGGAAAGGCTGCAAAATAAAGGTGAGAGAAAAATATAAACCAACAATAAGAAAATGACCTCCTAGAATAAGGAGAAAATTAAAGAGAACTGTAAAAATAAATTTAAGCAGTACTCTCATAGTGAAAATTCAAAAGATGCTGTATCATGATATATGAGCAGGGTTCTTTGAAATTTAAAACATGTTGATTGCTGAACTTTTACAAGAAACCAATAGGCTTGGAAAAAAAAAAAGTCAAAGAAATATTTCAGAATGTAGAGCAAAAAGATAAAATTAATTTTTAAATATGAGAAAGAATTGAGGGAGGAGTAATGAGACTAAGATTGCCCTACTTTTTTAAATTTTGGCAAAATACAAATAAAAAATTTTATCATTTTAACCATTTTTAAGTGTACAGTTCTGCGGCATTAAATCCATTTACACTGTCAAGCAACCATCACTATCATCCAGTTCCAAAACTCTTTTCATCTTATAAAACTGAAACTCTGTATCCATTAAACAATAACTCCCCAATCCCTCTTCCTCCTTGATAACCACCATTCTAATTTTCTGTTTCTGTGAAATCGACTATGCTAGGTAACTCAAATAAATGGAATCATATAATATTTGTCTTTTTGTGATTGGCTTATTTCACTTTGCCAAGTGTTCTCAAGTTTCATCTATATTATAGCATGAGTTAGAAGTTCTCTCCTTTTTTAAAGCTGAATAATATTCTATTGTTATGACAGATAGATGATAGATGGATGGATGGATGGATAGATAGATAGATAGACAGACAGACAGACAGACAGATCGATACCACATTTTGTTTTACCTATTCATGCATCAAGGAACACATGGGTTGCTTTCATCTTTTAGCTAATGTGGACTCTGTATCTTAATTGTGACAGTAGTTACAATACTGTATGCATTTGTTAAAGCTTACACAACTGTACAATAAAAGGAGTGACTTTATTGCATATAAACTTTAATAAAAAACTTTAAATATGAAAAAATAAGAAAAACAGTTATTAATTGAGAAGCTCCAAAAAACTAGAAAATGTTTCATTTCCATAAAAAAGAACAAGGACGATCAAAGAATGACACCAGATGTTGCCCAGCAGTAAAATTTCTAAGTCCTCAGACTGACAGAGCCCATAAATGATCGGCATAATAGAAAACAAAACCAACTCCTGTCTACACTATGAAACTTAAGAAGAGCAATAAGACGTACAAAGGAACAAGAATCAGACTGACAGAAGAATTCTCATCAGCCACATCAGAGGCAAAAGGAAACAGAGCAATGCCTTCATAATTTCAAAGGACAAAGATTTTCAGCCTAGAATCTTCCAAGTAGCCAAACTATCAATTTAATGGGAAATGATAGAAAGATAAGAAAAGCAAATAAAAGAAACACAGAAACCCAAAACATTTACTTTTTAAACATCCTTTTGTAGGAAGTTATTTACTGATATACTTTAGCAAAATGGAGAAGTAAATCATGAAAGAGGAAAGTATAGTATAGAAATGAAGACTCAGCAATTAATGTCTTAAAATACATCTAAAAGAGTGTATGTGGCAGACTCTAGAAATCAATCCATCTAGTTTGGGACAAGAGGATAGAGAGAGGCAGGAAGAATAAAGGAGATTTGAAAAATTTAGTACTCTGAATCTGTGGAAAGAACAGCGAAGTGATTACGACCATGGCCTCTATATCTATGTGGCCTACATTCAAATCTCTGCTCCACCACTTAGCACTTTTATGAACTTGGACAATTTACTTATCTCTATTCCTCAGTCTCAACTGTAATAATTCCCATATCATAGGTTGTTGTGAGAATTAAATTCACTGATGCATATAAAACACTTAGAAATTACTTGGCACTTTAAGTCCTTAAATAAAGGTTGACTATGCTCATAGTAGAAAAAGCAAGCAATATAAATTTAAAAACCATTAACTCCAGGAGAGAAGAAAAGCTAAAACAGAAAGTAGTCATAGATCTTGATTTTCTAGAACAATACTTACATAATAATAATATAAACACTGATTATTGCCTTAACTATAGTGATAAAAACCACATAGGATAGGGGGAGTATTGAGAATCAAAACAAAGTTAAATATTCAGCCATCAAAACAGAATGTCAATATATTAGGCATCAACTGGTTATTTAAGAAGTACCTCTACAAGCATATTTAATGATTTGGAGGTAATTTGCAGAAAAAAATTGTTTCCTGAAAGAATTTGAAGTGGCAGCTTCTATAACCAAAAGCATTTTGGGAATTTTGATGGGATCTAAGTTTAATAAAAACAAAAGGCTTAAAGGTTTTTTAGAGACAATTTGGGAAATTCTGATATGAACTGGTTACTAGATGATATAGAGTTATTACTTCTGTATGTGATCTGGTGTTATGACTAAGATGGAAATGTTTTTACTCTTACGTGATACACACTAGGAGTGAAATGTAATATCTGCATGTTATCTTCAGTTTAGAAAAACTTAAAAATTTAAGAAAAAGTTATATACAGCACTTATGTGTGCATGCACACACATGTATTTTATGTTAACTTGTTAATTAGATATTAATAATTGAATACATGTGAAGAGAATAGGTGTTTGTTATGCTGTTTTCAATTTTTCTGTATATTTAAAAACTAAAGAAAACTAAAAATTGTGCTTTTTATTATAAGTAAGTTCCTTTGTAAGTACAATGTTTTAGGCATGCATCAGTATTACTTTAAAAAAAATTCCCCCAAAACTCTCAAGCTAGCTAAGAGACATGCATTATTTATCACTCCTTTCAATTTTAAAAATTTTACATAATAGCTTAAGTTTTAATTTTCACATTTTCTTTAACGTTTTGTTAGCAAATTATCCTCTAAAGAGCTTATGTGTTCTGTTAATTGAAGTACATGGCACTTAAGAATTCAGAAGGAGGACTAAAAAAATACTTCTTTCGGCATATAGTATCAGACTCTAGGCTTTGTCTCTAGTAATTCCACTGGGCATTAGTCCTATATATTTGAATAGACGAAAGTTGTCTATTTGTATTTGTAAACACTAAAATAAGAGGAAATTCACATAAATTACTTGAATCTGTTGAGGGATAAGTCTGCTGATGAAATGAAAGTCTTTTTTTTTTCTATCTACCAATATACATAAAGAATAAATCATCTCTCAAACTTTTTACTTACAGAAAGAATTACTGTTTTTACCAATTATTATAAAATATCAAGCACTGTAATGTTGTTAAGTTAAATATAACATCCTTTTCTTAATTTTTCAAGTAATTGTATTTTGGGGGCATATCATTATTGTTACTCTTTTTTTTTAAATATGAGGAATAAAGAGATTAACAGTATGGAAACTAAAACGCTACAAATTTCTAACCACAGCTGTCTTTTGAAGGAAAGACTCTGGTGTGGCCTCAAGTGTATCAGTACAGTTGCATACAAACCCAGAGATTATTCATCTGTGATCACAGTCTCCTCCACCATTTACAATATAATTAGGCCACAAAGCTCTAAAGATTACTTCATCCAACATTCCCACTTAAAGACAAAGACCCTGAGGCCCAGAACATGAACTTCTCCCCGCACCAGTGCTACCTAATGATGGAAGCAAGACCAGAAAAGGGCTTGGCCATCACTGTTCTAAATGTCGCCTGGTTCATAGATGCGTTATTTTCCAATATGGAGACTGAAATAAATGTGGGAAAACATTAAGTGAAAAATAAGTGCTATAAATATACGAATGTGTTTAAAAATGAAACTAGTCTTAATAGAACAGAATTAAAGGTGATTTTTAGCTTAGGAGATTTCACAATAAGAAGAGAAAAAAATGTTGTTACTCTCTGGTTTTGTTGTTGTTTTATAGAAAGTAATTTAAGAAATATCATTTACGGTTACTCTATTTTAAAATGTTTGCATGTATGTTCAATAAAAGGGAGCATTAGGTCAAGTCAGCTCAAGAGCCTTCAGAAGCCAATGGAGGGTACAGAATCAGTCCTTAAGGAAGAAAGACTTGACCTAGAGTGAGTTAGTCTGAACCCTTTTGTAGCCAGTATTGTCTGCACAGCAATAACAACAAAAATATAAGATTACTATTTAAATTACCATCTAAAGAATAAATTTCAAAATCAAACTAAGATAGATAAAAGACATCTAGTCACCTAAAGGACTAAAATGGCCCCTATTCTGAAAACACTTGACAGCCAATGTGATTGAGACACTAAAGTATCTAAAGAAAAAGTACATGGATAGAGTTTAAGGCAGGATGGAAGCTTAAAAGGAAAAGAGGTGGCTCAGAGGCAGAGTTGGAAGTGTCCTTTCAAGACTTGTCCAGGGAGAAAGTTAACTTGAGAGAATGTGCTGGCCTGAGGGTGCAAGAAACCTGACCCTTTTGCATAACATTTGTTAGTTTTAAATTAGCACAACCCAATCGGTTCAACTCAACAGGCTTTTCTTTTATCCAGATTTTGGTGATTTTCTACGATGCCCATACTATGTTCCCTGAACTTATGCATTTATTCTAACATTGATATCACAATCCTACTGTAAATCAGTGTTTTCCAAACTATGGCCCTCATTTACTGAGAAAGAATTATCGACTCCTATGTTTTCCTAGGCATGAGGTATCTTCCTTTCCTATCGTACACCTGGAACATAGTAGATCAGAGTCAATCATGAAAGATGAATGAAAGCAAATAAGAAAAATAAGATCTACGTACCTTCAGGCTTAGTGATACAGTTTTAAATAGGCAACTGTCTAAGAATAGTTGGCACAACCTCTATGCCAGCCTGTTTGTTGCATGTGTATTAAACTTACATAGTACCTATTCTCAATAGCGTTTAAGACACAGTTATCAAGAACATCAAATGTGAAATATCTAATGGTTATGAATCTGAAAGGAATCTCCTATAGAAGAATGGAAGATAAGAAACAGAGAAGAAAAAGACCTTTCTTATAGCAGAAAGCCAACTAAAAAATGTATAAAGACGAATGGTAATAAGAAGCACCATTTGGCAACTATCATAAAGGTGGTTAATTCAGGCAGGGGTTGTCAGTGAATGTTGACAGAATTCTGGGAAAACCTTCCAAAAAATATTAATCAATTTCAAAGAAGAAACAGTAATTTAATATAAATAAACCTGGCATATTCCAACATGACCAGGTGGTCAAGGTTAACATCACCAGTGGTAGGACAGGTTGGTATCTTGTACATCCAGTGTGATGTCCTGGGAGAACACAGCATCATTTTTGTAGTATTCCACCCAGGATGCATTCACTGAGCCTAGTAAAGAAGAAATATCCAAAATCCCTGTAACCTTTATTATTAAAGGCTTGTACTCTCTAAAACTGTCAAGGATACAAAAGATATGGAAAGTTGGAAGAAATTTTCCAGACTGAAGGAACCTACAGTGACATGAAAATTGAGTGTCATACATATTCCAGGACAAGATCTTAGACCAGAAAGGAAAAAGAGCCATTGTTGAGTTTATGATGTTGACGAAGTGAAATGACTGGTAGTGTGGTACCAATGCTTGTTCCCTGACTTGGAGTATGATGTCCTGGTTATGCAGAACACTAAACACTGAAGTGCTTAGAGGGATGGGACATCATGTCAGCAGCTTGCTCTCATAAAGTTAAGAAAAAGACTATTGCAAGTCAGATGGGTACTAGACTTAGCAGGTGATCACTTTATAAGTTACATAAATGTCTAATTATGGAATTGTACACCTAGAACTAATATAATATTGTATACCAACTGCAACGGAAAAAAAAAGACTAGTGATCACACTCATACACACAAAAAGCACACACAATGGAGCAAATACAATAAAATGTTAACAATTGGGGGATCTGGAGGTACAAAAGTTCCTTATTCTGTTTGGCAACTTTTCTGTAAGTTTGATATCATTTAAAAATTAATTATTTAAAAATTAATCCATTGGGGAAACATGTTATTTTAACTCAGGCAACATAGTTAAGTGAAGAGAAGGATGTCAATATGAAAATGAGCCCAAAGCCACTAAACTTTTACCATAAGAAAAGCTGGCATTCTAATTGGCTCACATTTGCTTTAAATGAAACAAGTACTTTACTGTACTTTATTCCTTTCAAAGGTTACTATATTTATGGCCTGCCAATCAGATCCTCTTTTTTGAGGAGCTGGAACCAAGTAAAAAAAAAAAAAAAAAAAAACAGTTGGTTAATACCACTAGAAGCAACAAAAGTGAGAACAAATGATCCTGGAGTCCCTATGACGTCTATTTCATGAATCCAATGAGTCAGAATTTTTCAAAGGCAGCAAGTGGACCTTCGATGACTGGAACACTTGCTCCCTCTCTTACAGCCTGATGTGTCTCACTCAGATGGGAAGTACTCTGTAAATAATGTACCACCAACAGCCAATTGCCAAAGGAGACTATCCCTTATAGAGAGTCTTTCCTACATGGTCAAAGAGATGTACAAAAACACTCACTCATCAATAAGTAAATACATAAAACACAATTTCATAAAACAATTACCATATGGCAGTTAAAACAAATAATTTAGACCTATATCAAAGGATGCCTTTGGACTCAAACTCAGACTGGAACTTGTACCACTGTGTCTCCTGGGTCTCCAGCTTGCCAACTGCAGATCTTGGGACTTCTCTGTCTCCATAATCATGTGAGCCAATTCCTTATAATAAATTTATGTACCTTCCTACATACCTACCAACTTACATCTCCTATTTGTTCTATTTCTCTGGAGATAACTATAATAACATTTAGCTAAATGTTTAAAATACTAATAAAATAATACTGTATTTAATTCAAGAATGCATACCTAAATATGGAAAAGTGTAAGAAATAGACTAGAAAGAGAAGCAGTAAATTCATGACGGTGGGAGAGGGGAATGAGACTGGAGATGAAGAACCAAGGGAATTTTATCTATGATGTTCTATTTCCTTTATGAAAAAAAGATGACCTGATTATACTGATACAGAAGGACCTGCTCAGGATAACAACCAACCGAATCATTTCCAAGTCATACCTGTAACTCAAACTAATGGCATCCACCAAGAGTCTGAAGTTAGTCCAGGCTGTGTAGTTAGAAAGTATAAACTGACATAAGCTAATAAACCTCCCACTGAATAGAATCCAGTTACTAGTGTTTGATGTGAGACTTGTAATGTACTTGTCTTAAATGCTTTAAAACTTCGCAAATTGTTAATTTTTTCAAAGTAACTCATAAAATTAAAATGAATTCCTAATCCACTTCTTTTCTCTGAAGCTCTAATAATTGGATAAGTGCTTAATTGGCATGCTTAGTTTCCACGATGGCAAACTAATTTAAAAAAATTATACAGCAAATATAAAGACAGCCCTTTAGATTTCAGCTTTAAAAACACTAATTAGGCACTCTAGTGAAACGGGATGATTGGCTCCTATTTAATCTTATCACCTATGTTAATTAACACACTATGCTCACCAACAAATATAGAATTAACCTATCCACAAGCACTTATTGTCCAAGTATTATGTAGCCATACCAGCTTCATTTTTTGGAGAGTGGAGGGTTTACGTATATAAATAATAATTTATCACTAGCCTAATAATACAGGAGACTAGAAGCACTATAATAAATGAGCCTTGCTCTCATGACCTAATTGTAGAGGTAAAAACACAAAACAAAACAAAATAAGTTTGTTCTAAATGACAACAGTAACTATAAGGGAAACCAGTAACTGAGTGAGGAAGAGCTCATAGTGGAAACGTGGATGAGATGGGCCTGGAAAAGATGATAATGAGAGAATTCCACACTGAAGGAAGCATGTGAGCCATAAAGAGGCAGAAATTAATATAACTAGTAGAAGGAGTTGAACTTGAGTGTACACATGAATGAGTACTCAGAGGGTATATGTTGCTGGACAGGTAGAATTACAGCAATTGGGGAAGCCTTATTAATTTTTAAGATGGAGCCTGACCTGATGATAGTAAGACTTAAGACGTAATACAATTTCTGAGGGCTCTCTGTATCAATGAGGGTAAAATCAAAGTCCTTATAGTGGCCTGAGGCCCTATATGATGTGGACAGCTGCTCCCCTCTGACCTCATTATCTTCTTATTTCACCTTCTCTCTATTTCAGTTATACTGGCCTCCTTACTAAAACTCACTTGTGACAGCCATGCGCCCACCTTGGGGTCTTTGTATGTAGATTTCTCTTGACTTAAGATGCCCTCCCCTAGATATCCTCCTGGCTCACTCCCTCACTTCCTATAGGTCTTCATTCAAAAGTTACCTTCTTAGGAATGCAAAACAGTATAGGCACTGAGGATGATAATATAGCAGTTCCTCAGAAAGTTAAATATGCAATTACCACATGATCCAGCAATTCCACTAAATATATACTCAAAAGAACTGAAAGAAAGAACTCAAAGAGATATCTGTACATCCAGGTTAATAGCAGCATTATTCACAAAGAGCCAAAAGGTAGAATCTAAATGTCCTTCAACAGATAAATAAACAAAATGTTGTGTGAATACACAGTGAAATATTATTTAGCTTTAAAAAGTAATAAAATTCTGATATACACTACAGTGTGAATGAAACTTGAAGACATCATGTTAAGTAAAATAAGGAACCTAAAAGAGTCAATTTATATAAAAGAAAGTAGAATGGTGGTTGCCACAGGATGTGGGGAGGAGTGAATAAAGAGTTATTGTTTAATGGGTGAAGAGTTTTCATTTAGAAATATGAGAAAGATCTGGAGATAAACAGTGGGTGACAGCTGCATGACAATATGAATATACTTAATGCCACTGAATTGTACACTCTAAAGTGGTTAAAATAGTAAAATGTTATGATATAAATATATAATCTCAATAAAAATAAGCTTTAAAAAGTCACTCTCTCTATGATCCCTTCCTGACCACCTCATTTTAACCTGCAAACCTCCTCCCAATCAGACACCCCTTACTTCTACCCGCCTCCCTTAGTACTTCTTAGTATCAACACCACCGAACATACACATTTCTCTACTTATTTAGTTCACTCTCTGCTTCGTACTCTACAATGTAAGCTCCTGAGGGCAGGAACATTGCCTGGTTGACATCCCCAGGGCCTACAGTTGTGCCGGGCACAGAATAAGCATTCAGTAAATATTCATTGAGTAAATTTTCACTGTTATGCGTGAAGGTGCTAGAGCTGAGGGAGGATGGAAGCAAAATTAGCCACTCATTGGCTGTGCTTGTAATTCAATAATAAGATGGTAAGGTTGGGGCCGTGACATGTCTGTTATGAGAAAAGAAAGTATAAACCTGAAAGACTCCAAAAAAAGAATCTGTAAGATTTGAAAACAGATTGGAAAAGAAATGAAGCAGAAAAATGTTTCAGGATGGGCTCTATTTTGACATGAGAGGAATGGAAGCACCAGTAAGAGAAACAGAGTCAGGAAGCCGGTTTTAACAAAACATAGACCAACACAAAGCCGGTATGTCAGAACTGGAAATGGGGACGTGTGACCCCTGCCTAAGGATGGTTTAAACTAAAAAAGGGATGAAATCACCAAGAGAGTACTTACAAATAAAGGAGAGCCAAAGGGGGCAGGCATAACTGGTAGGCACACTTGTGAAGCATAAGAAGAAAAGAAAGAATGAAAATGGCATAGAATGGCATGAAAAGCTGCCGAATCATGAAAGCCAGAAGAGAAGTTTTGAGGAGGGGAGGGGAAAAGGATTAGAAAGGAAAAATAGCCACAAAATTTGACAAGGAGATTACCAATAACCTTAGAAAATAGCTTCGAGTGCTGGCAAGTCCGTTAGCAATATGACTATTTTCAAAATGTGATGCTCCTAAAACTGAAGCCCTGAAATAAAATTTAAATGTTTTATTTTGAGGTTTTCTTTGGCAGGGAAGAAATGGGGAGGCAATGGCACTGGCCAGAAAATAGCTTACTGAGAAGTACAGAGGAGGCGTGGCACCAGGCCCTTTCCAATTAAAATTAGTTGCACTTTTCTGTTATTATTTGTAAGGGCCTCTCCAACTGGTCTCCACTTACCCAAGCATCCTCAGATTCTGACATCTGAAAGTCACCATCATCTCTCCTCTAGATGCCACCTGAGTCTCCTAACTGGTTTCCCTGCATCTAAACTCCATCATAACAGCCAGTCAGTGAGCTCTTGTCACTATTGCTCAAAACGACCGCTCGAAATGTAATAATGGCTTTTCATGTGACTCAGACCAAAGCCAATAGCCTCCCAGGGACTTCCAAGGCCCTACACGGTAGCCCCACTGCCACACACACCTCCTGCTCTCCCATGTCTAGCCCTGATGCAGCCACACTGATCCTCCGCATTTTCGCCAATCAGGTCTTGCATGTATCACCTGAGCGCCACTGCACTTGCTTTTAGCTCACCCATGTCCTTCAGGTCCCTGTTTAAAGGTCACCTTATTAGGTAGTTCTTCCCTGACCACCTATATAAAAGCTCACCTATAGATTCCCATTCCTTTTATATATATATATATTTATGTACCTATCTTCCTTTATTTTCCTCCTCTTTCCTTCTTTTGTTCTTTACTTCCTTATTTATTTTTTTATGGTACTTAGCAGCACCTGACACACTTTATTTGCACTATTTACTGTCTTATGGCACATAAAAGTCACTCAGTCAATATTTGTTCAATTTTTAAATCCAAGTCAATGACTTCTACCTCAACTAGATAAAACTGTAATATACAACTCAGTTGCCATCTTCATATTTAGATTATCCTCTGTCTACCATGCTTTTTCTCCAAAAGACTCTTCTAACTGGCTCTCTTCAGAGTGTGCTTTCCCATGCTACCCATGCACTCCTTCAGATTGTGATTCATAGCAGTTTACTTATACTTTAGACACAATTATTAAATATCCAGGTCTGATTTTTCTCCTTACACTATATTAGAAATGACAGATTGTATGTAAGACCTTCAGAGGCAGGTGTATTGCTGGCAAAATTTAACAGCTCTCAAACTTGGAGGCAATAAGAAAACTACAAACAACAGTAATAAGGTCAAACACACATGCATGCACACACACAAGGATTTTTAACATAGAAAAAAAGCCTGAGTTTAAAAACTTCGCTATTTTATTTGCATTATAATGATGGTTATACACTGTCAGAAAAAGATTAGAGTTGGCCCATCGAACTCCTCTTAGTTACCATAAAGCTGAAAATAAAATTTTCCTGTCAGAACATAAGTGAAAACCTCAATCTAATCTAGAAAATTCCTACATGAAACATGTTTTCTAATCATGTTAGATTCCTCTAAAATCTAGGGCTGCTACTAGAAACAAGTAAGAAATTATATAACTATATACTATACAAATAATATCTTACATTCAGTACTTTCAAGTTTACAAAGGCTTCATATATAAAAAACGGGACTCATAGCAACCTTGTGAACAGGCAGGAAAAACTCAGAAACAAAGTGATTGATGGGCCCACTATCAAGTCAACACACAATGTGGTGTCTTAGGTATTGGCAATAGGGTAAGGACTCAACAGACAAGTACCCCTCTCATGAAGTCAAGAGGCTTTCTTATTATTTTTTAAATTTCATGTTATTAGTTTCAAGTATACAGTACATTGGTTAGACATTTATATAGTTTATAAAATGATCCCCCTAATTGCTCCTTCTCTCCTCTGGCTCTCCACCCAGCTAATACATTTTATCTTAAATCCAGAGCACATGCTACCATTTCACTATACTTAAGAATTTAGAATAAGACAATCTCTACGCTAGCCCAAATCTTTCATTATTTTATATAATATCTTACTATTTCATAGTAATGTTCTGCAAAGAACATTATTACCTCAAAGTCCTCTTAAATAATCTTTAAACAATTTTACTAATATCACCGCAAATGTGTCAAACGATGTATGTACAAGATTATCCATGGCGGCAATTTTTGTATAGCAAGGAAAGGGTAAAAGGATCACATGTATGGTGACAGAAGGGGAGATTTGACTTCGGGTGGTAAACACACAATGCAATGTACAGATGATATATTATTGATTGTACACTTAAAACCTATATAATTTTGTTAATCAAAGTCACCCCAATAAATTTAATAAAAATTTTAAAATAAATAAATAAAAAGTAAAAAACAGAATGGAAACAACCCTTAGTGGGAGATTTATTGAATAAGCGGAATACTAAGCAACTGGTGTAAAGAATGTCGCAGGTCTGTGTGCACCAACATGGGACAATCTCTACAATACACAATAAGTGAAAAGAGCACAGTTTAAACAGCGAATATGGTGTTAGCTTCTATGGGGGACATTGGGAACAGGAGGAAAAATATCTCTTTGTGTTTGTAAAGAGCAAAGGACTCTAGTGGAAGGATACACCTAACAAGTAATGGCCTCAGAGAGACAAATGGATGATTAGGAAACAGGGCAGAAATGGAGACTTACATTTTGCCAAATATCCTTTTGTACCTGTCGAATTTTTGTAGCAGGTGAATATAAATAAATAAAATGAAGTTAAAATGGAAACAATAAAGCTCCTTTCAATGGGTTTTGAGACAGATTAAGATACTGTTTATAAAAACACACTAGGGACAACAGAGCAATGGTTTCTTACACATGATTTTTAAAATTTTAAATAGGATTACATTTATAAAGAGTTTTTAAACAATGTTTAAAATAGTGAAAATGCTTTTATGCTATACAAAGTCATCTTAAATGACAGGACAAAAGTTTTTTATACAGAATAATTTTTATGTTCTCCTCCCAATAAAAGAAACTAGAAATTTTCTGAAACATTATTAACAATACTTACCCCTAACGGGTCAGTTTTCACTCTTTTACTTTGTAAATTTTCTTACCATTTAAAATATTCGCAATAAGCATTTATCACTTTCCTTATTTTTTAAAAAGGATTAAGAATAATAAACAAAATAAAATATACCAATACAAATAATAGGATTATAAGAGTTGTTTTTGCCACATTCTGAAGTCAAATATAAACAAGCCAAGATTGTCACTCTAAAACAAATAAACCCAAAAGAAACACTAATAGACTGTCTTCTTGCTGAAATACAGCCAAATATGAGCTCAATGTCCTATTTCAAGGAAGGTAGAATCACACCTTAATTTTAAATACTTTTGGCCTAATTTGCTTTTCATCCTCTAATCTTCTTTGCTACAGATATTAATCCTATTTTCTTTCAAACAGCTATTTGAGAAAAAGTGATAGTGGCAATTAGCTGGAGTCAGGTCAGAGACTCCAACCTCCGTGTGATTAGCAACTACCTGCACTAAAAGCCTCTTCCCTCACCTTTTTGGCACTGTTTGCTTCTACAGCTCCCACTTCCTTCTGAACTTTAGTTTTCCCTCTCAGAAAATATCACCTGCCTCCACAAAGTATTAATATAACTGCATCTTACAAAAAAGTGAAAGAAAGAAACTACTGCTTTAAGTTACCTGATGCCAAAGTGTCATTTGTTAGCAAAACATGGATCTTCTTTGCAAGCTCTTTTGGAAAATATACTGGCATCCTGTTCACTATCATTATGCATTCAACCCTTTGAGGAGCAAGATCTTTTGTGAAGTAGAAACGAAGAAAAATAGGGTGCTCCAGTTCCCCTACGACTGAGGAAACACACTACAGACTCTCACTTTTTAAAACTCAAAGCTCTGGACACAATACAAAAAGCAACAACCTGAACATTCTGAAAAGTGAACAAAAAAGACGAATTATGAAGGAGAGTCAAAACAAGAGAAGTGACCTAAAAGCGGGTGAATTTTCCAGGTTCTTAAATTTAATTTTATTTTATTCTAGCAGCAGGACATGATCACAGAGTTCCACAGAGAGCAATAGAGCAGTAATGCAGCAGTGTGAGCAGCTAAATCTCCAAATAACACCCTGTCTTTCTGGACAGAGGAACCTGGAAGAGGACACTTGCAGGCCAGAGTGTGGAAGAATCATGGAGAGAAGAAAGATGGAGAAAGTAATCCTCAAATCTGTACATAAACTTGCACAATGCCCAGCCATACTCTGAGTGGTGCATTCATGGGACAGAACCAAAGCAGCATAACCAAAGCTTTGAGAACTGAACTAAGATTGAAAGTAGCACCCAAGACTCAGATTAACCCCTGAGAGGCACATGCATGGGACAGACCCCAAGTAGCAGAGCATAGGCTTTGAAAACTGAACTTAGATCAGAACCACTACCCACAGCAGATGAGACAGAAATGCAGTCTGAATCTAACCAGGTTCTTTGCCGACAAAAACAAACAAATGAACAACAAAAAAAGACATTGTTTAGAAGATTATAATACAATCCAAAACCAACATAATAAAACATACATAACATAACATCATAACATAACATACATAATGGCCAGGACACAACCCAAAAGCATTTCATATAAAAGGACTAGAGGAAAATGACCAGTTCTCAAGAAAAGAAACAATCAGACTCCAACCCTGAGATAACAGAGAAAACAGATATGGAATGAATGAAAAGATAAAATTTCTCATCAGAGAATAGACACTAGAAAAATAACTAAGTAGAAATTATAAAAATAAAAATATATATGAAATTAAAAATTAACTGAATGGCTCAATAGGAGAACACAGATGACAGTTTCCAGAAAGTGAGTGAGCTAGAAGAGCCAATAAAATTATCTAGTCTGAAGAACACAGAAAAAAATTTTTCAGAAAAATAAGCAGAGCCTCCAGGACCTGTAAAGAATATTAAAACTTCTAGTATTCATGTCAATGTTGTTCTAGAAAAAGAGGAGAAAAAGACTGGTGGAGAAACTATTTAAAGCAATAATGGCAAAAAATATAAATTTAGAAATGCAAGAGGCTCATAAACTCTAAATAGAATCAGCTCAAAAATAGCTACCCTTAGACACATCATAATCAACTACTTGAAAACACAGATAAAGGAAACATACAGCAAATAGAGAAAAGCTACACATAATAAACAGGAGAATAATGATTTGAATAACTAAAGATTTCTTATCAGAAGCAAGAGAGGCCAGAAGACAGTGAGACAACATCTTCAAAGTGTTGGGGAAAAGGAAAGAAAAGGAAAGAAAGGGAGTGGAGGGGAGGAGAGGGCAGGGGAGGGGAAGGAAGGAAGGAAGGAAGGAAGGAAGGAAGGAAGGAAGGAAGGAAGGAAAGAAAGGCTGCTAACCAAAAATTCTATACCCGCTGATAGTATCTTTCAGGAAAGAAAGCTAAATAATATTTTCAGAAAAAAAAATAAGAGAATTTATTTTTCGTAGACCTCCTCTAAAAGAAATGCTAAAGAAAGTGCTTCAGGCTGAAGAAAAATGACACTAGAAAGAAATGTGTATTTTCACCAATTAAAGAACAGGAAAGGTAAATATCAGGGTAAATATAGAAGGCTATTTTCCCCCAAGTTCTTTAAAATACATATAATTGTTGGAAGCAGAAATTATGCCATTGTTCAGTGGGGTTTTCAACATATATAGATGTAATACATATTATCATTTTAACATAAAGGTGAGTGGAAGAGGATAATGTAACCTATATGGTTGTAAGGTTTCTACATTTTTAGTACAATATTAACGCTAAGTAGACTGTGAAAGTTGAGGTATGTATACTGTCACCCTTGAACATCCACAAAAAAATTTCTTCTCAAAGAGACAGAGCCAAAAAGCCAATAGAGAAATAAAAATCAGATAATAAAAAGATAGATTTGAATTATCAAAAGAAGACAGGAACAATAGCAAAAACACATTAATAAAATGGATTTCTAAATCCAATCATATCAATAATTATACTAAGTGTAAATGACTTAATACACCCATGTAAAGTCAGAGATTGTCAGAATTTTTCAAAATAACAAGAACCAACTATGTATTGCCCACAAGAAACCAATTTTAAACATAGAAACCTAGATAAAGTAAAAGGATGAAAAAGTAAATCCTGTATACAATAACTGAAAGAAAGCCAGAATGGCTATGTTAATTTCAACCCATCTCCTATTCTTGCCTCTCCTAATCTTTAATCCCTCTATATCGACACATTTATTTAAAGAGGCTATTTTCTCATTTCTCGTAAGATCATTTCCAAACTATTAATCTATGTTCGTCAGTGATTTACAAAATATATCAACATACTCCTTACGACTTTACCATCTAAGGCAGACATTAATGCAACATTTTTTTACTACACATTATACACAATGTACTAATATACCATATGTATATATGTATATGTATCAGATCTAAAGTACATGTTTAGAAAATGTGTCAAGTTCCCTGAGTACACAGAAGATTTCACAGGCTTTAATAATGGCATCTATTCTCTCTAAAGCTACTATATAGGTGATTTAGAGAATAATGCTGGAGAAGACAGAATTCATACAAGAAGTTTGAGAAAGAAGTATATTTTCAGAAGCAACTAAATGTAAATTTTGAGTAAGCATGCCTAAAGCAAGCCTAAAGCTGAATAGTACATAAATAAGCCTCTTAAAATTTTATAAGACTTATAAAGATTAGCAAAAGTATTAAGCAGATCATGCCTCGCACTGCATCTTACATTGTAAAGATGAAATAATGTTTGGGGGCTTATACCTGATTGATGTCCTTCTAATCATTATTTTATATCTAAACACTCTCACTATGAAATTACAGCCTAACAGGCACCCCACTGCTTCTCTACTAGTCAATTTTCTAGGGTTCTAGGGAAAGGAGAAAGAAACAGAGACAGAGAAAAAGAAGGGAGGGAAGAAGGGCAAAGGAGAGAAGGAAGAGGAAGAGATGATTACACAAAGGGATGGAAACTTCTGCAATGGAAATTCATCAGTTGTCCAGAACTTACCGAATCAGGGTTTTCAATAGTTTCCCTTTATAATTAAAAGAACAGATTGATTGCGTTAGGAGAAAATATAAAATGAAGACAGAAAAAAGTGAAGAACTGAACCCTGTAGTATATGTGGATGATCATTTCCCTCCCCTACCTGATGTATTTTCATGTATATTTTGTTTTGATTTAAAACATACACACACACACGCGTGTGCACACACACATACATTCTGCTCCATGTAAGAGGAATACTATTTCTATTGTACAAATGAGGCAACAGACAAAAAACATTTCATCCATATAGGCATCCCTCGCTTTTGTGATGCGGTTCATTTCTGGAAACCACGTTGAAATAAAATCATTAAATGGACTGTATAGGTTTTATTAAATTCATTTATTAGAATAAGTTTGACTTGGCAATGAAATTTAGTGACAAATGAGATAAAAACATGAAGCGAAATACTAGTCCCTCCTTTCATTAATCACAAGGAATGTTTGGAGGAGTGAAATGCCAACTACACAAACAATTGTTGCAGGAACTGTCAGCGATCATGGGTATAAATACTGACCTGTGCAATAAGGAGGATTCATAGGAGGAGACACCCAAAGTAACTACTACAAATCTGCTGTTAAAGGCAAGGCAATAGAGTGACCAGAAATAGATTCACACAAATATACTTAACTGATCTTTGACAGAGCACCAAAGGCAATACAATGGAGAAAGGACAACTTTTTCAACAAATGGTCCTAGAACAACTAGAGATTCACGTGCAAGAAAATAAAAGAATGTAGACACAGACATTACACTTTTAACAAAAATTAACTCACAATTGATCACAGACCTAAATGTAAAATTCAAAAACTATGAAACTTCTAGAAGAGAAAATAGAAAAAAGATCTAGATGACCTTTAATTTTTAGATACAAGATCAGAAGCACAATACATGAAAGAAAATATCAATAACATGGACATAAAATTAAAAACCTCTGTTCTGCAAAGAAAAAAAAAGAACACTGCTAAGAGAATGAAATGACAAGCCACAGAGAGAAAATCTTTGCAAAACACATATCTTATAAAGGACTGGTGTTCAAGATATTCAATAAACTCCTAAAAATCAACAATAAGAAAATAACCCAATTAAAGAATAAGAAAAAGATGTGAACAGACACTTCACCAAAAAAGGTATATAGATGGCAAATAAACATATGAAAAGATGCTCAACATCATGTCATTAAAATATTACAAATAAAAACAATAAGACACCATTACACATCTATTAGATTGCCTAAGATTCAAAATACCAAAAACATTGGTCCTGCTCATGCTGGTGAGGGTGTGGAACGGAAATATGCATTGGTTGCTAGTGAGAATACAAAATGATGCAGCTACTTGGAAAGACAGTTGGACAGTTCCTTATAAAACTAAACACATTATTATCATATAATCCAGCAATCATACCCCTTGGTATTTATTTACCCGAAGGAGTTTAAAACTTACCAACACCTACACACAAATGCTTATGGCAGCTTTTTTCACATCGCCAAAACTTGGAAGTAATCAAGATGTCCTTCAGTAGGTGAATGGATAAGCAAACTGTGGCACATCGAGACGATGGAATATTATTCGAAGATAAAAAGAAATGAACTATCAAGCCACAAAAAAAAGCATGCAGGTGGATGTGTTAAATAATCTTATTGTGGTCACTTCACAATCTGTACATACATCAAATCATCATGTTGTATATCTTAAATTTACACAATGGCATATGTCAATTAGATCTCCAAAAAGCTAGAAAAATAAAAATAAATAAAATCATTACATCATTCGAGACTGGATTCTGTACTAGAGAGAAAAATGTTATGAATATTAAATACAATGTCAGATCAATTCATAGACTGAATACAGTAAGTGGACTGGATAAAAATGAGGGTTTTTGAGGGGTTTTGTATGATTTTTTAAAATTTGATAATGCTATTCTGAATGTATAGAAGAGTGCCATTATTATTAGGAGGTGATTGGGTTAGAAAAATATAAATAATATGCCTATATATAAAGAAAGAGTGAGAGATGAAGCAAATGAAATAAAATGTAGGTGAACCTGGGTGAGGAGCATAAAAGTATTCTGTGCTGTTCTCACAACCCATCCTGAAATTATTTCCAAGTAAAAAGTTTTTAAAAGTTTACCAAAAATAAAAAATACAAAGTTTTTTTTAAAAGTTTACCAAAAATAAAAAATAAAAAATAAATGCATGCTGCTAAATGAACAATGGCTGTATACTCTATGATTCCAACTACATAACATTATGAAAAAGGCAAAACTATGAAGACAGAGAAAACATCAGTGGTTCCAGGGATTTAGGGAGGTTGGGCGTGGGGGCGGGGGCAGGGGCAGTGAGGAGGGATGAATGGGTGGAGGGAGCACAGGGATTTTTTTCAGGCAGTGAAACTATGGTAATGGTGGGTGCATGTCATCATAGACTACACACACTAAATAATAATAATGTATTGAGATTGGCTCATTGATGGTAACAAAAGTACCACACTACTATAAGATGTTAGTTAGATTAGGGTAAATGACAAGGGTCAAGGGGAGATCAGAGGAAATAAGGGAACTCTGTACTTTCCATTTATTTTTCTCTGTAAATGTAAAACTGCTCAAAAAAGTTAAATCTATTAATTTTTTTAAAGTAAAGCGTAATGCCACTTTTTGTGTTTCTCTTTCTTGCTTATAGGCCACAATTTTTAAATGGCACCAAAGAATATTTTAATTTTCTCCAATTTCATAAGCAAGAACTATACTATAAGACAGCTGAAAAAGAGGACCACCTAATGAGAGCCTGCTCATCATTTTCTACACCTTTTCTCATTAACTTCTAATATGCTTAATTGTTCATTTGTGTGTTTTCATAAGATGCATTCTATTCCACTGTGAGCAATCCTGAACTACTGGTTCGGCCCCCAAAGATGTATCTGTGGAAAATAACCCTCTTTCCACATCCCCTAAAAGCTGGGGCCAGGGCATCTTCCAATGACTCTCCACATAGTTAGAAATGCCAACATAGGAGGCCTTCAAAGTTAAATGCCTCCAAAGAGAAAAATTTTGGATGAAAAGATACTAAAGCCCCTGTTCTCATCTGAAAAAATAAACCCACATATAATAGGTGAGTATAAATTCTCCCCCAAAACACCATCGACTGGTTAAGAATTTCTGCTGTTACAAGGGAGTGCTCAGCTCAGGAAAATGTAAGCTTATGTGTCTACAAAGGAACCCTTACTGGTATGGTTAAAGCAGAGAGTTTTCTTCCCTGCTTCTTAAGATTTGTAAAAAGCCTGGTAAAAATAACAGCACTTCTGTGTGTTAAACGATAGAATTTCTTCCTGATTGGGCTTTTCATAAGCATTAGCTTTGAACAGAGTAGTACAATATTTTGAATACATACAGATAGCCTAGACCAATGGTTCTCCAAGGGTGGTCACTGGACCAGCAACATCAGCATAAGTCGGGAACTTGTTAGAAATACAATTCTAATCCAGATCTACTGAATCAGAAATTCTGAGCGTAGGACCCAATCTTTTCTCACAAGCCCTACAGGTGACTGTGATGCCCAACTGAAGTTTGAAAGTATGATTCTAGGAGTCCAGAAATCTAGAAACCAATCTTGCCTTTCTTTCTATAAGCTGCCTGGGAGAAATTATTTAGTTAAGCCTGGCTCAGGGTGCTCCTCACACTCGTAACACCAGAATGTCTGCTTAAGCATCTCAACTTTTGATCCCTGCCTCTCTACCATGCAAGGATGGAACCTTCATGTGTCCCCTGAGGCAGGAGGAAGACTCACAAACAATGCCAACTCTCAACCAACATATTAAAAGCCTATTTTCTCAGTGGAAGAAAAAAATCAAAGTCTCTCTCTCTTCAGAGGGCTGGCCTTTCTTGATAATCCCAATACCTCCAACTTATACTGGATAACAATGTTCAGTTAACAAAGCACCTCCAGGCATCGTAATTTTGCTGCCACAATAATCCATGAGGCAGATTCTCCACTCAACATCACACTTTGCAGAAGAGGCAGCTGAAGCTTTGAGAACTCTGAATAACCAGAACTAGTCCACAATGGACCAACTGGTAAATGTAGAGCCTCCACCATTCACATGAAGCACAATGTTCTAAACAGACTTCATAAAAGAAACATTAGCTAAGTGATCATGGATGAATTACCGAACTTGCGGAAGCCTCATTTCCACATCAACAAAACAGAAATAAGAGGAGTCCCTACCTTATAGAATTTGTGTGAGGATTAAATGAGATGATCCATGTAGGACTCAAAACAACTGTGCCTGGAATGTCACACATCTATCTGCAATGGTATGCTAGCCATTAATGACTGGTCTGACACCACTACCACTCCAGCTATTACAATGCTCCAGGGAACTGGTCATTTTTTAACCTATTATTGTTTTCCTTTACTCATGCTTTTAGACTTTTGTTGAGTGTTCATGCAGTAGACATAATCTCATCATCCACTGGGTTATGACAGAATTTACAACAGATTAAACAATCAAAAACTTCATAATAAATCGATATTTCATTAGCAGCTATTCCAATCAGACACTTTAATTTTTACTTCAATTTAAAGATTACCTCTTACAAAAATTAATCAGCTAATTATATCAAATGTACATAGCCTTCATCCTGGAGAGCTCCTTGAGATGCAAAGAATTCAAAAGGTTTAAGTAAGGCTGGCAAGTTGAAAAGCTGGCTTCAGTTCCTTGCCACTAAATTGATCAAAGATAGTCTGAGTTTCCAGTTGTAGAAATGAAAAACAGAAACTCTTCTCTGAGCAAATCCTTCCAGAAATATATGCCTGATTGCAATCCTTTGAAGTTGAGACAGCTGAAATCAGATTTTTTGCATGAATTATGCACTACAGCAGAACAGAAAGACCACTCAGAATATGACTCATCATACAAAAAAAAGAAGAAGAAGAAGCAAAAAGCACAACTTGTTCTGTGCATTTTCTGGGAAGCTAACATTCCTGAATTAGGTGAGAAGCAGGCACATGGTAAGGAGTTACTTCACCTACAAGAGGTATGGCAGCAAAGCCCACTAAGGTAATGAGTTCAACTACACAGACTACTCATTTCTCTTTTTGTGGCTTCTGTCCCACAGACTTCCAAGTTCACTGATCTAATCCACCATAACTCTAAATCCTGTGAGCAAATGAGAAACTAACATGCATTTCAATTTATTTCAATCAAATCAACATAAACCCAACAAAAGATTCTCTAAGTCTAAACATAAAACCTTGCTTAATTTTTTCCTAAAACATAGTGATTCAAGTTTAAATGCCATAATTGATTTCAGCATTTACATACTCCAACTATCAATTGCACAAATCAAAATTGTTCACACGTTTATTAGAATTTTCAGGCCTCAATAACAGAATTTGAAAGTGCCTTTGAAAAATGTTTTTAATGATTCCTCTAAGCTTATTCAAAAACTCTACCTTAACTTAAATTGTTTTCCATTGGGAAATAGCTTCAAAACTGAAATTACTTCTGTATCAAATATATTCATCTGGTACTATTTCAAACTCATCAAGACCCAAGATAATAGATGTTCACATTTACATGTGAATGGCTTATTAGCTCAATAAATAAATCCATAGTTGAGAGAAACAACTGGTCTTCCAGCTTGGCCATGATTCCAGTGTTAACTTACATAACTTATATAACAGATTAACTTATATAACAGATTAAGCATTTATTTCTCAACTGTAAAGTCGAAAGCAAAATTTGTGTGTAGGATGATGAACCAAAGCTACTGACACTGGAAAGCTGCATGATATTACAGAGGCCAGCTTTGGACTTAGAGCTAAAGATGATGGGTCAGGAATTACCCAGAAATTACTTTATTTACTCCGCTCAACATTTACATCTAGAAACCACAACCAGCTACAGTTTATCCCACCTGACAAGGAAATTAAAAAACTAAGCAAAGCCAAAAATAATTGGTCAGTTACAAATTTAGCTTACTACTAATGGCTTGTAACTGTCCCTCTTTCAAACCACAAGGTCTCAAGGACATGATCCCCATTGCAGGCACCCAGGTTGGTATTCAGCTTCTGTTGAAGCGATGTTTCATTCCTACATGCTTTTTGCTACATACCACCTATAAGCCTGGCCTTCTAACCACTTGCTTTTGGCTCATGATACGTGCATGGTCCTTACTCTTGCCTGTCTTTTGATGTGGAGTGAACACCCTACCTAGGAATTCTATGCAGGATCTATGTCTCCAACCAACTCTGGCTTATCTGAGGGTTTCCATGCTCCCTTTTATACTGACTAAGATGTACATCAACTCTGTTAAGAATGCCTTTCCCCATTCCTAGCTTCTCACCCTAACTTTAGCAGTCCACACCTCAACATCAAACAGCTAAAGCTGAGCATTTGAATCAGAGGCGAGTATCTGGCTCTGAAAAAGCTCAGAGAGAGAGCAAAAGTTCAAAAGTGTTTCCTTTCCTCCAAACTCATGTGTTCTGTACCCTATCCTTGGCTGAGGTCCCAGGAAGTTCTCAAGGCACATCAGTGGCTGTGGATATGTACCTAAGCAAATACAATCTTAAAAGGTAAATTAAAAACACGGAACTGGGAGTTAACATATCTGTGACTCTGCCACAAAGACCACACCAATGCATGATCTTGGGTGAGTCATTATCCCTCTAGGTCTGTTTTCTCGTCTATAAAATTAAAGGGTTTTGTAATCTCAAAGTTCTCTTCCAGCTATGAAATTCTATTATTGTGTTTTGCAAGAATAACTGTCAAATGAATTCTCAGCCATGTTTAAAGGCTTAAGGTATTACCTACTGTTATTTACTCATGTCATTTCTCCCCTCCATCAGTATGAACAACTGAAACTCAATTATGTACCCTAAGGCAACGACACTGGGGAAGATTTCCGTATACACTTTTACTCTACTAGCATGTCTGAATGAGTAATTCAATGTTCCTGTTGATTAAAGCCCCCTGAAAGACTCATCCATATCAACTTCTCTCACCAGTTCAAAGAAGCAGAACCCATTGGCTGAGTACCTAATATGGTCTAGGGATTTAGCTAAGCACTTTACTACAATTAACTCCAACCCTCACTATCTAAAAAATCATTATGTACTCTATCTCTCAGAATCAAGGAGATTTTAAAACTTATTTGGTATCACAGCTCCAATAAATGGTTGTAGAATTCCAATGCAAGAGCTGTGTTTTGAGCTGTCCCACTTGTGAGGAGCTGAGTGACCATTTAATATCTCAGTCTTGGGTAGAGATAATCACAACATACTAGCTTCCTGTCACACCATATTCAGGCAGTAAAACTTTCTATTGCATTTAACAGCCTTTACACTGTACCATTTTCAAAGATGGGAAGAAACAGTTTTCTTAGGAATGGCTTCAAATCTGTCATATGTGAGAAAAGAAAATCTATAAGAAAAAAAATTTATATATACATATGTATATATGAAAAAGTATATCTACTTCATATATTTAACAAAGCTAGTTAGAAATAAAAAACATATTGATGACTTTATTTTAAATAACTAAACATAAAAATAGAATGAATAAAAATGAAACTCAAAATAAATGTAAACTAACTCAGAATTTTAAAATTGTCTTCTAAACTTGGAGAGGAATTAGCACTACTAAATCAAAAAAGATATTAAAAATCACAATCATTAAAACAGCCAAATGCAATGGAAATTCAGTATATGATAGAGGTAGCATTTCAAATCAGAAAGGAAAATGTGGATCATTTAATAAATCATGTTAGGACAACTGGCTAGCCAACTGGAGGAGGAGGGAAGCTAAATCTGGAGTTCTCATTCCTGACACCAAAATTAATTCAAGATGGATCAAAAATTTAAACATTAAAAAAATAAAATAAAATAAAATAGTGGAGGAGGGAATTTTCATTAAACTTAGTAGATAATGTAAATATTTTTTATCTCTAAAGCCCTATTAAAATGCCAATAAAATCACTACAAAAAATAAACGAGGTAAACTTCCAAAGGAACAAAAGACAATGATAGCAAATAAGAGATACCTCCCAAAATTTTAGAAGATGGAAAGCAGGAGAGTGGTAACTGATCCAGCCAAGTGGAGACAGCTGAAGCCAAACTGCTTGCCAATGCTGAAAGTCAAAGGCAGACATCCCAATCTTTTTCGTGCACAGGAACCACCTGGTGATCTTGGGTGACTATAGGTTCTGATTCAGCGGGTCTAAAGTGAAGCCTGAAGTGCTGCATTTCTAACAAGCTCTCTGGTGATGCGAACCAAGGCTGCTGGTCTGGGGTCCACACCTAGAGTATGAAGGCTTCCAAGTGGAAAATGCCAGAAAAGTTTGCAAACCGTAGGCATCGGAGGCTGGGGAGAAGAAGTGCTGGTCTAAAGTCTGCATGAGGAACAGAAATACCTCCTGATTTGGTTCTCCAAGTCAGGTGACTACTGCTTTCCCTAAGCCTGGCAGAGGAGGGGAGGTTTATTCCTGGATAGATGGAGTTCACAGCAGCTGACCTTTGGGACTTGAGGCATAGTGACCAAAACAATGGGCTAAGTGAAAATCTACATACCAAACAGGACGTTTATCTCCATTTCCCTGCTCAGCTCTCAGAATGTGGGCGGCGGACACATAACCTTCAGGCAGTTAAGAAGAGGGTTGTTACTTGAGGAACTCACTAGCTCAAGAGAAAGTACTCTACAGCAGGGGTCCCCAGTCCCCAGGATGCAGACCAGTACTGGATGTGGTCTGTTAGGAACTGGGCAGCATGGCAGAAGGTGAGAGGCGGGCCATCGAGCAAAGTCTCATCTGTATTTGCAGCCGCTCCCCAGCACTAGCATCACTGCCTCAGCTCCACCTCAGATCATCAGGCATTAGATTCTCATAGGAGCACCCGTCCCTGGAGTCAAAAATTTAAGGACCACTACTCTAAAGGGAAAACAATGATTACTCAAATCGCATATAAACTTAAATTTTCTTCTTAGGGTAAAAAATCATAATTAAAGTCAAGAGACAAAAAAGCATAAGAAAATATTTATAATCTACATAAAAATAGCTAATTTACTTTTGCATAGAGCCTTTATAAATTAACACACTCCCCAAAATGACAAAAACATCAAGTACATGGCTATAAAACACATGAAAACATGCTTAATTTCACTTAAAGATTAAGGCAAAAAAAGATAATGAAAATTTGTTGTTTCATTTAAAAATAAAGGTAAATAAAGATAACATTTTTCATAGTCAATTGGCAAAAATTTGAAAGTTAAGTTACATGTCATGTTAAGAGACTTTCTTTAGTGAGACTACATGTTAAAATTCTACATAACCATTTAAGTGGAAAAGTATAAAACACAGTATATAGTATTAAATGACATTAATAAAGAGTTTTATGGATGTCTGGATTTATGCATTTAAAAAGTTCCAGAAAACAATTGCAAATGGTCATCCCTGAGGGAATTTTTTTCCTTATTACCATATTTCACTATTTGACAGTCTTCCACAGTAAGCATCTATTGATCTTTATCAGTTTTATTCCCAAGAATTACAAAGGGTAAGGTGATGATAATAGGATAAGAAAATGAAGATTCTATAGGGGAGCACATAGTTAATACAGTGGCTGGAAGCTAAGATTATTTTATCTGTTCAAGAATTGGTTTGGGGAAGATGAGCTCACTTCTTTTGCTACTCTTTCTGTTTTTGAGAAATGGGAATAATGATAATAAAATATAAGTTTATTTTAGTTTATAATGTTAACCCTGCCACGATGACTGCAACCATTCATTTAACATATATCTCGTTTATTCAAACCATTTCCAACTCATTGTCTTAGGCTTACTTAGCCAACAGGAATGATGGGTCTGGACTTGCATTCTGAGAAGCTACATATATTCCAAATGTCTGATTTGGAACATGGAAGCCACCATGCTGCAAGACCGAACATGACTCAGGAGAGTAAACTCTACCATGTCATTGGCAGGAGCCAGAAATCTTAATAAATGTTTTCCTCATGTAAATGAGTCTAACAATTTGGTTTATAAGCCAATGTGCTTTACCCTGATTTTCTAAAGCTGAGAAATATTATTAATAAACAACTACTTAGCTATTTCTTGTAAACATCATTTCCCAGCTCAAACCCTTGGACACAACTTCCATGAACAACCAAGCAAAATACTGCATATAATCACCGACACATTTTTTAATTAAAGTAAAACTTCTAGCTTTATTTTTATATATCCATTAAATTTAGTCACTAAATCTAAAGTTATAGTCTTCCTTTACCCTTATAATTTTACAAAATCTATAAACAATAAGTATTCTACAGCTTTGAAGCTACACATTTCAAAAAGGTAAAAGACAAAAACAAAAACCAAACCTAAATTCCACAATATAAAATTCATTTTCAGAAAGTTACCCTGGAATCTCTCAATTCTTAGACAACAGATGCATGCTCAAGTACTTAAGGGTGAAGTGTCATAATATTTGCAATTTCCTTTGCACGATACAGAAGAAAAAAGAAAACGATGATAAAATGTTAACAGTCATTGAATTTCAGGTGCTGAGAATGAGAATGCTGATGGCATTTTTTTTTTCTAGCTTTTCTGTACATTTACACATTTTCAAAAAAGTAAAACAAAAAATGTAATGGCTGTCATTCTACAGTTATAAGAACATACCCTTTCCCTAAACAGAAAAGCATAATGAGAAAATATGGCTGGGAGATAGGAAAAAGTTGGCAGTCAGCTCTACTGAGAATAAAACCTAGTTCTAGATTCAAAATCGTCTTCTCTTGGGTTCTAGTTCCTAAGTACTTATTGAATCTTGGTTACTTGTCACTTGGTGACTTGTTGATTGGAAATTTTTCTTCTGTCAGAATAGCTGAATCATAAGGTAAGTACTCAGATAATAAATTATTAGAAATTTTTATATGAGAGAGTTCCCTCCTTCATGATTTCTTCCACATGTTAATAACATTTAATATATGTTAATGATTTTTATTTGTTGTAAAAGAATGGAACAAAACACCCACCATTCATGTTGGTTAAGAAAGCCTTAGGCAATGAGTTGGAAAGTATAAATATAAGAGACATACATTTGTTAAATAAATCGCTACAGTAGTTTTCACAAAGTTCAAAATTATAAACGAGTGAATTCTCATTGTATTTTATGATTATTATCCCCATTTTTCAGGTAAAGAAAAAATGGGTAGCAAAACATTTTTTCAGGGCTGATATAAAATTTCCTTTCTAGCCAAAGCCTCAATCTGCAGTTTTTTGTATATGCCATCTTGTTAATAATACAGCTGTTTTCTTTACATTTTAGGACAGTTTGTCAAAATTACATCAAATTTGCAGCAGGTTAAGTCAGGGCGGGAAGCTTTTCTTATACAGTGTTAGAAGGATGGTGATAAACTGGTATAGTTTTTCTTAAAAGGCTTCAACAGCATTTACTAAATTTTAAATTGGTACGACCTCTGACCCAAAAATTCTACTTCTGTATGTTAGTTTAGAGAAATACACCTGAGTACAAAGGTGTGTGTGCAGGAATGATGTTAGGGCATTATTTCTAATAGCATTCATAGAGAAATAGTTGAATAAAATATGAAGCATCCAAACAATGGGATGCTGTGCCATCATATTAAAAAGAATAAAGTGGCTCTATATTCACCCACCTTGGAAAATCTTCAAGACATAATGTTAAGTGAAAAAAAAAAGTTTTAGAACAGAATATAGTGTATATCATTCACGTGGCAAACTATATTTCTGTGTGTGTGTGTGAGAGAGAGAGAGAGAGAGAGAGAGAGAGAGAGAGAGAAAGTAGGTGTATGTAAAGGTATTTAAAAAGTTCTGGAAGAATATTCATATCAACTGCTAATACAGATCATATCTAGGGGAGAAATTGGGATTGAAGAATACAGTGAAAACGTAATTTTTTTTAATTCAAAGACAATTTTCATATAAGATTACAGACATAACACTCGGTAGCTTTTCAAAATGATTTTAAAAATAGAAGAGATTTTATAATTTTAAATGTTCAAATGTTTCAAAAACTGGTTGTTTTGTAGCATTATTAATCATGTTAGACAGTGAAATATTTAAAAATCCACAAGTTAAAATTAATACATTATAAATTAACAAATGGCTACCGCTGAGACAATACTATACCAAGAAATTCATTGTATGTTGTATTATTATACTTCTAAGAAAACTGAGGTAAAAAATTTAGAAGTTCCATTTAAAGCTATTGTGAAAACCCCATTATTTCTAGCATGCATAGAGTGGAAGAATATTGTTATACCTCATGCCCACAACTATCAAAAAAGCTCTGGAAAATTTGTATCTCAACTTCCGTGTCATTGCTACTTAAATATTTAAGACTCATAAGAAACTGTAGTCACAGAATACTAAAGGTTTTATCAATGAAATAATATTTTTAAAGAAAACCATTCTATTATGCTGTGAATTCAAAAACAATAGGAGATTTTAACAAGCTGATTTTAAGGTAACCTCTTTATAAAAATAATCAGAGAATGATCCAGCAGTTTTTGTGTGTTTGGGCTAAAAGGCATGGGTAATAACTAGCAGAAACTATGTACAAAAACTGCAAAATAGTAAGAAGCAGAAAGCAAATGAAAAAGAATTACCCATAGAAATATAGGAATATTTCAAACAAAAATTTTAAAGAAATTACATATCTCATGACTTCTTTTCAAAAAAAAAGTTAAAGAAGAAATACTCAGGTTCAGAAAGGTGATTAAAAAACTGAAATAAAAAAGCAAGCAGAGATAGCAGTCAGAACTGATAGGAATGATTTTTATAAAGATTAAATCAATTTTAAGAGCAACAGAATAAATATGAGTGAAAAAGATACCTGGTAGGTAGACCTGAAGAAAATTAATAAAACCACACTGAAAAATATATTTAAATGATTATAGAGAAGATGATGGTTATGAAAGGCATACTAAAGAAATAACTGGTACTCCTGAAAAACAGAAGAAAACAAATGAAATAGAAAGTATATCCTGCCCAAAAAAGAAAACTTTCATTAAATGAGAAAAATTTAATTGAAAGTGTGGGCTTTTAAGGTGGGTATAATTTTAAAAATAAATGTACAGCCAATTTTAAAGATATTTTCAAAACAAATACAGTATTTCTGTATCACAATTACTTAATATTCAAAATACATTGCTTTTTCAAAACCAAAATATATGATAGCTGATTCCTTTGTCCCAAATTACAAATCTTCTCAGACATTCTACATTCAAACAAGATACAGAAGCATTTCAACAAACTTATATACCTATCCCCTGCTTAACATCCTTGTTTTTTTAAAAAAAAGTGAGGACACTGTATTTTGACCCTTTATTAATGTCTATCTTTATAAAACATTCTCACTAAACAAAGCAGAAAATGAGTGTTTTGACTATGGTTCATTCTCTCTCTCTCTCACTTTCTCAAACACTCTCTTCCCATTCCTTTCTAAACAATTTCTTAAATTTGTTAAATTTTATAGCCAAATGCTAATCAGATTTCGTACATAAATACACACACCCTTATCCAAGCACATGTACAAATTAACACAAAGAGCAGCGAGTTGGTTCTGTATATGATGACAAGCATGAGAGCTTGTGTTTTCCTCCATAAGGAACCAACAACCTTAAGTGGAATAATCAGTTTTGCTTCACAGATTAGGAGTTAAAGTTGCTTTTCATCGTCACATTTCTAACAACTTTTTCTTAATTTATAAAAATAGTTTAAAACTAATAAGAAGGAAGCTTCTGGGCTGCTAGTAATGTTCTGTTTCTTGATTTGGGTTCTGATTAGTGAATACATAGGTATTCATCTTGTTGTGATAATTCAATGAGCTGCAGGTATGTTTCAGTGTATGTTTTGTGCATGTTCCTTATGTATGCTATACATACAGAATTAAAGGTTTCCATCAGAAAAAGAAAGCATTTTTCTAACAACACTATATGAATGTCTGTTAAGCAAGTGATGACTGCACACTGAGTTCTGGGTTTCCAGCAAAGACCCACTAGGTATTAGCTGAACTAGGGTTTCACCAAGATGGAATTTTAAGCCAAGTCAGGATCCTATGCACTTTTTTGCTGAACACATGTGGCATGGAGTAGGTCTTCTCTCACTCACTCTTTCTCTCTCACCCTCACTCTTACTCTTTCCACAAACCTAAACTCAGCCTCAGGACTGAAAAGATTGTGTTTAGTTTCACCTGAAAAGATAAGTATAACCTGTGTCACAATGTATAATCACATGCTATTTACATTAGCAGTCATCATTCAGGCAGCTTCCTGATTCTTTTAGGTTGACTTTCTAAATAGGGCACTAAGAAGATTCTAGCAGCTAAGTGCAACCAATTCAGAAAAGCCTTGGACAACTAAAAGGACTAAAATCCTTAGATTTGACCCCTGAGTAAAGAATTAAACATTGGCTGGGGAAATGGAAGCAGAATTGATGGAGAGGAAGGCTAACCAGGTTTGGTTCTGCTTTTAGTGCAATATTTTTATCTCATATTCAACTCTGAACTTCTCTGAAAATGCTTGCCAAACAATAAACCATTGTTGTACAATTGTGAATTTGAAAACCATTTCTTTTTTCTTATTTTTTCCTATCAGAAAAAATTCTAAAACCATAATTATTTTTGAAGACAGATTTATTCCATACTATTCATTACAAATTTTTAAATACTAAAAAATTAAAGTTAGCAGTGTGAGGTGATAGGTTTTATTAACTATTCTGCTAAGTGGATTTGGCATAAACTCACTATTGCCCTGGGAAGAGTGAGGAATAACAGAACAGCTGGTTACTGGAACTCAGGACCAAAAGGTCAGCGTGTCAACCAAGCAGGAGATTCAGTTTGCCCAAGCTCTTTTTCGAAGACAGAGTAGGGTCTGAGCAAAAAGGAGAAGAAAACAGAAGATGTTGAAGCACTAAGTGAAAAGAAGCCGGTGGTTATAAGGAGTGATACATATCACTGGTGACGAGCTGCCCTGATCTTATATGGCCTGACTTTGTGCCAAGGTGTGGACAGACGGGGTGCAGAGGGCACAGCACAGGTCCTGACACCAGCAAGCCTATCTGCCTTAGAGACACACAGCTCAAAAGCCTTCCTCTTGAGGGAGGCAATGTCAGAGCACTGGAATTTCCTAACATTTGTTCACCTCTAAGATACAGTTCACTACAATGCTTACTTCAGGAGCCCAGTACTTTCAAATAAGCCACGGAACCTAACACTAGCAAAAGTAAGCTTTAGACATGGTAAAATTCAACAAAACCACGAACATAAAATAACAAACACAGAAAAACACCTGACTGCCTGAACATACTGTAGAAACAACTGCTGGTTAACAATCACCACCTGTATTACACCTATTGGCGTTTTCTTCCCCAGTCCCTTTACAGTTCTGCAAGCAGGCACTTAAACGTGTCTGACACATGCTAGGGTGAAAGTGAGAAGACGACAAAACCAAGCGTATGGTCTCAGTAAGGCCGGATAAACATGCCCAGGAGGAATTACCACTCTAAGATCTGGCCCTGGATATCTGCAGAACAAGTCCGGCTCTCAAGAGCTCTAACCCACACCTAATGGGGAGCCCTTTTTTGAAAAAGCCATGAAATATATGGTACACTGACATTGGGGCAGGCCATACATCTCAATCACCAGGGAAGCTTCTCTGACCTCATTCATACCTCGGGAGAGGCAGAGTAGTCATTTTTATTGTGAAAACACTGTTGCCTGGTGACCAGACCAACATGTGTTTAACAAAGTAAACAATCAGGTGGGGTGACCAACTGTTTTTCCTAGACAGAGGCGTCTCCTGGGACAGCTTCAGATGAACCAAGACAAGCTGACCATTCTACAATGGTGCCACAGGGATCCACGCCTGCCAGGTTCTGCCAGGACCTGGGTGGGTGGCACAGGGCAAATCACTTCATTTCTATAGGCTTCCATGTCCTAATCTCCGAAAGGGAGGTGGGGACTTTTAGCTCTGCCAGTATTTCTCAAAGTGCCAGAATTTCAGAACATCTGTGCCCTCAACAGTTTGACAGTGGTGTTCCAAGAGGTGAGGGCAGGGAGTGCTGGCAGGGGTAGTGAAAAGAGGTATTTTTTCACTCTGTCAAGTCTGTGTAGGTTTGGCTTCACATGGTAATACACCCCCTTATTGCATGCACAAAGTGGACCTCTCCTACCAGCACACCCCACTTTAATACACCGCTAGTGTCTGACACATGATAGACTCATATATCTTTGAATCAATGAGTTTTCAATTCCCTAAACAGAAAGTCCATCACTCTGTTGAACTATTATTAAATTAAGTAAAGGCAATTTTTGGTAACTTCATTCAACAGCCTTGTGGTTTCATCTTTGCCTTACTTCCTCATTTAAAAGACAACTCGCCACAAATGTTTTATCTGATTATCCTAACATGCCCTCTATCAATGACTAAAAAAATTAACAGGCTCGTTAAATTATTTACACAGCAAGCTGCTTATGAATTATATCCAAGCTGGGCAGAGCTAGAAAAGTGCCCCTAGTGGAAAGCAGGTTCAAATCTTCTGAACTAATCTGGTCAGGCTAGGTTAGCCACATTCATACCAATGGAAGTTCAAATTTAGAGGTTTGGGTTTGTTTCACTTAAGGAAAAATGTACATATCTTTATTTTCAGCTAATTTTGAATGTCTGCATATTCATAAATATGATCTCAAAGTCACCATACTGAACTTCCTTTTTCTTAAGGATCAAATTAAAACAGTCCACAAGGTCTAATGTTCTGAAAGAAATTAATGTCAGTCCTTAGGTTTTCATTTTCCTGGGAGGTTTTGATTAAGAAAAAAAGTATTTCTGAGCTGCCTTAATATTAACATACAATCTCTGCGAAGTGCATTACGTACATGAGTGCAAGGTGAATAAAGCCCAGTCTTCACTAACTCAGTCACCCACCATTTGTCTAAAAACCCACCATTATCAATACAAACAAGTCTCTAGCCTAGAATCCACATCACTATTAACAGTTGAGAAAAAAAGGCTAGGAAGCATTTTCCTCCCTGAATAGGCATACTGCTAAAGAGATTGAAACTTTGATCTAAAAGAAATAACTCCAAATATTTACTCTTCAACAGAACAAGTAAATCCTCTAATTCCAGGATCAAATATATAAACAGGTTCTACTGCCTCCACAAGCTGCAGCCTCTCCCCATCCCTCTACACCCCCACACAGTAAAACACCTCACAGAACATTATTTCTCAGGTGGGTACTAAATAGTGTACCATGGGACCAATCTTTTTTATTTTTACGCAATTTGTATTTTTCAGAACCAGTTTTATTGAGTCTCCTTTAAAAATTTTTTTGCAGATAGTCCTCCAATATCACAAAGTAGGCATATTCCCCATTTTACAAGTGAGGACACCAAATTTCAGAGTATGCTCTCCACTATGACAGAACTGATAAAGGACAGTATTTGGATTTAAACCCAAGTTCCATAGTCTTTCTAATATCCCATCCACTTTCCTTTAAACTCTAGTTAGGAATATACATTTTAGTTAATTGTAACAAATGTACAAAGCAGTAACATAATTTAAATGCACTCATAATTTAACATAATTTAAATCCACCCACACACTCAAAGATACACACTCATCCACTGAGGCACAAAACACTTATACTCTCTTAATCTCCATAATGCTTAAATGACTGATCTCTTCTCAATTCTCCTTTACTTAAGCCACTGTGCTCAAACCACCAAGTCGCTTTATTCTGCTTTGAAATGACAATCTATTAACCTACAGAACCACTCAGACAAGCTGGACGCCTTCACTCTGATATTTGCCAAACTGTCCCTGGACAAAATTTTAGATGGTTTTCTCTATTCCCACTAACTCTGTACTGCTCCTTTGCTACTCAAATGTCCCTGTGTTTTCAAAGGATCTGTACCAATGATAATAAGAAGAGAGAAAAAGAGGAAGAGAGAATGAGAGGGAAAGTGGGAAAGAGAAAAAGAGAGAGAAGAAAAGAAAAAAAGGGAGAGAGGGAGAGAGGGAGGAACGAAAGAAAGAGAGGGAGGGAAGGAAGGAAGGAAAGCGGGAGGGAGGGAGGAAAGAAAGGAGGGAAAGAAGGAAAACAATCACAGCTTCAGGAAAGCAACAACACCTCTGTAACTTGAAAACCTTGAAGATAAGATGCGACATTTATGAAGACAATGGCAAGTCACCAACAAATGTTATTTGTAGGTAGCTGTGTGAAAAAGGCTCTCTAGTAAAGGAACACAGCCTTCCTACAATGAAAAACCATTTGTGTATCTCCAATTCCACCCTTGCCAAAAACAACACCCACAATCCAATTCTGAGGTGATAAAAGCAAAAATAAGAATAGGAAGCAGGAGTGGTATAAGTCCATTCTGAAGGGAAAAAGAAAGCTCTCCTTAAAAAATGCACAAAATAGTCTCATAGATGAATTATAGAAAGTAGTGTTTTGTACAATGATCATATATTAGTATCAACTTTGAAAGCTACATTTCAATATGTACCTGCCAGTGCTTGCAATCAATTACCTTATTAATAAGCGGCATTAAGTAAAATTATGGTCAAATTTTTAAGAGTTTAAATCATTTATATACAAAATTGGTGTTAAATTAAAATGAAAGATAGGGAGGAGGGTCAGATCTGATCTTCCACAGCAAAGGCTTCCCTAGGAAATATCTGTGGCGGAGGCAACTTGCCTTACTAGAATTTTATCCTATCATCCCGGCTTGCTTTAAATGGATTGTGAACTCACTGGGGGGGGGAGGGCCTTTACTTTAACTTTAGGAATTCCCTAAAACTGTACAGTTTGCTTTTTATTATTATTATTATTATTATTATTATTATTATTATTATTATTATTAAATATACTGGAATAACATTAGTTAATAAAATTGTGAAGGTTTTAAATGTATAATTCTATAATACATCATCTGTATACTGCACTGTGTTCACCACCCAAAGCCAAATCTCTACAGTGTGCTTCTCCACAGACACTTTGCATACCTTTTCTGTAAATGCCAATTTACTATTATTAAACTGCCATATTAACAAATGGACTGAAAGATGGTGTTTCACTGAAGTGCCTTCCAAAAAGCCATAGAGAACTTAAGTGCTCTCAGACTTCGACCTTCCTTCCATCCCCGCTTTTCCCCGACTCCCTGACCCACTCATGCCGGGTGATTCTGGAGAGAAGAGGAGCTCTTCTAGATCATAAGACGATTATGTATTTAAAAAAATAAACCAGTGCTTGATGGAACTGAAATCATGAGGACTGGGATGTGGGTTCCTGACAAGAAACCTGTCAAGCCTAGAAACTGAAACTATAGTTATCTCTAGTAAGTGACTTTTTTTAGTCAGTGAATCTACTTTTTTATTATCACTTTTAGTTATGGTAAAATACACATAACATAAAATTTACCATCTGAAATATTTTTAAGTGTACAGGTCAGGGCATTAAGTATATTCGCATTGTGCAATCATCACCATCTATCTCCAGAACTCTTTTCATCTTTCAAAACTGAAACTCTACACCCATGAAACAGAAACTCCCCATTTCTTTCTCCAGTTCCTGGCAACCACCATTCTACTTTCTGTCTCTATGAATTTGACTATTCTAGGTCCCTCATATAAGTCCAATCACAGAGTATTTGTCTTTTTGTGACTGGTTTATTTCACTTAGCATGATGTTTTTAAAGGTCATCTATGGTGTAACGTGTGTCAGTTTTTTCCTTTTTAAGACTGAATAATATTGTATTACATGTATGTACCACATTTTATTTTGGGTTGCTTCCACCTTTTGGTTCTTGTGAATAATAGTGCTATGAACATAAATGTACAAATACAGATGACACCTGAACAATGGGGGCTAGGGACACTGACCCCCCACCCTGCAGTTGAAAATCCACGTATAACTTTTGACTCTCCAAAAATTCAACTCCTCTACAGTTGTTCCTCTGTATCTGTGCAGGATTGGTTTCAGGACTCTCCCCAACCCCCACGTACACCTAAATCCATGGATGATCAAATCCCCTTTATAAAATGGCACAGATCAATGCCTACAGTCAGCCCTCTGTACCCTCAAATCACCAACCATGGACGGAAAACAGTACAGGTATTTATTGAAAAAAAAATCTGCACATAATTGGATCCATGTAGTTCAAATCCAATTATATCTCTTTGAGACCATTTCTTTGGGGCATATACCAGAATGTGATCACATGTTAATTTGATTTTTAATTTTTTAAGGAACCACCATACTGTTTCCACAGTGGCTGTACCATTATACATTCTCACCAACCAATAATACACGAGGTTCCAATTTCTCCACATCCTTGTCAACACATGTAATTTTCTTTTACTTTTTTTTGTTTTTCTTTTCTGTTTTTTTCTTTTTTCTTTCTTTTTTTTTTTCTCTTTTTTGGATAGAAGCCATTCTAATGGGTATGAGGTGATGTTACGGGTCTTGAAAAATATTTAAAAATTTTTTTCAATTACAGCTGACATTCAACATTATATTAGTGTCAGGAGTACAGCCTAAGTGGTTAGACATGTACATAATGTAGGAGATGATTCCCCAATAAATTTAATACCCATGCAACACTATACATAGTTTTAACAATGTTATTGACTATATTCCCTATGGTGCATTTTACATTCCCATGACAATTTTGTAACTGGCCATTTGTACTTCTTAATCCCTTCATCTTTTTCACCCAGCCCCCCAAACCCTTCCCATCTGGCAACCATCAGTTTGTTCTCTGTATCTGTGAGTTTGTTTTTGTTTTATTTTTCACTTATTTTATTTATTTATATTCCACATATAAGTGAAATCATATAGTATTTGTCTTTCTCTTCACTTAGCTTAATGCCCTCTAGGTCCACTCATGTTATTACAAATGGTAAGACATCATTCTTTTTATGACCAAGTAATATTCCATTGCATACACATACTACAACTCCATTATCCATCCATCTAATAATGGACACTTAGGCTGCTTCCATGTCTTGGCTATTGAGAATAATGCTGCAATGAACACAGGGGTGCATATATCTTTTCAAATTAGTGTTTTGGATTTCTTTGGATAAATACCCAGAAGTGGAAATGCTGGGTCATAGGGGTAGTTCTATTTTTAATTTTTGGAGGAAACTCCATACTCTTTTCCATAGCAGCTGCACCAATTTGCAATCCCACCAACAGTGCATGAGAGCTCCCTTTTCTCTACATCCTTGCCAACACTTGTTGTTTGTTCATTTAGTGATGACAGCCATTTCAACAGATGTGAGGTGATATCTCATTATAGTTTTAAGTTGCATTTCAGATGATTAGTGACATTAAGCATCTTCTTATATGTCTACTGGACATTTCACTTTGGAAAAATGTCTATTTAGGTCTCTAACCATTTTTTAAACAGATTATATTTGCTATTAAGTTGTATGAGTCATATTAACCTCTTATATAGGATGTGTGATTGGTGAATACCTTTTCTCATTCAGCAGGCTGTCTTTTCATTTTGTTGATGGTTTCCTTTGCTGTACAAAAATGTTTAGTTTGATATAGTTCCATTTGTTTATTTTTTTCTTTTGTTTCACTTACCCAAGGAGACACACCCAAAAAATATTACTAAGAGTGACTTCAGGAGTTTACTGCTTATGTTTTCTTCTAGAAGTTTTATGGTTTCAGGTCTCACATTTAGGTCTTTAATCCATTTTGAGTTTATTCTTATATGTGTTGTGAAAAAAAAAAGTGGTCTAGTTTGTTTACAGTTATCTGCCCAGTTTTTTCCAGCAACATTTATTGAAGAGATTGTCTTTACTCCACTCTATTTTCTTACTTCCTTTGTCACAGATTAATGACCATATAGCCATGGGGTTAATTCTGAGCTATCTATTGTGTTCCATTGATCTAGGTGCCTGCTTTCATGCCCATACCATGCTGTCTTGATTACTACAGCTCTGTAGTATAGTTTAATATTGGGTAGTATGATATCTCTAACTCAAGATTGTTTTGCCTATGTGTTTCCATATACAATATTTTAACCAAATATTTAGAGAGAGAATATAAAAGACTTTAGGCTCTAAGTTTTCCTTCAAAAAAAAATTCATTCTTAATTGTTTGAACTTCTTCCAAGCCTTTTTCCCTGCTTCATCTTCTATAATAAAGTCAGGATAATATCTACTCTATCTTTTTGAATGTGTATCCCTTCTACTATGTAGAATCTAAGAAGCTTCCTCACTGATGATAATGACTTAGATTGTGGGGTAGAGGCAGGAAACAGAAAGATATAGAAGAGTATAAACATGTGAAGAGAGAAATAGATCAAGATCAAGAACAGAGCAAGACTATTCTGCATTAAAAAAAAGAAATTCAAAGGCCACCACTTTCTTACCCAAAATGTTGGGAAGCACATTCCAATAAAAAAAATATACATGAACTCACAGAAAGTGAAATAAAAATTATTAATAAATATTTGAAATAAGTTTATCATGAATATAAAAACACTCACATTATAACAGAAATATTTTTTCAACTTTCAAAGCAAAAATTTCCTCAAATAGTAATAGCTTGCATGCTGATAAGAAAATGCAAATGAACATAATCTTTCTGGACACATATTCTGCAATTTGTATCTATCAAGAACACTATAATATTTATCCTTTGGGGCTTAGAAATGCTAATTCTAGGGCACATTCTTTAGTAAGTACTCAGAAATGGAAAGATTTACATACACAAACTGGAAACAGACCTAAACGTCCAATAACAACATGAGAATTGGTAAAATAAATTATAGTATATCCATAGTGTAGAAAAATGTACAGTCATTGAAAACATTTGTTAATAAATTATTACATGGAGAATGTTAAGATTATACCATTAAATAGCAAAGGTTGCTTATAAAACCATATATACAGAGAAACACAGATATATAGATATACAGTATGCTGTCATGATATTTGATTGAAAATAGATTACCAAAATTATTAAGACATCAAGAAACCTCATTCCAAATGCCTACTTAGCTGTTTTAAGCTGTGTAAAGTTGGGTGTATTTCCTAAATCCTCAATCCTTAGTGCCATTTGTAAAATATTGGGAAAATCAATACCTACTTCAAAAGGCTTAGGAGAGGATTAAATGAAGTAAACCACGTAAAGTAATAAACTCATGTTAGGAAATAAATATTAGTTGTTACTATTACTTTCAAAATTAAAATTAAAACATTTTCATTAAAACATAAAACAAATGGTGAGCAACAGGTCACAGCTTCAAACCATGTGCCCTGGCCATTCAATCATCCATAGCAGTACTAATGAACCACCCCATAAAAGACGTTGTGAGAATTACCATCTTGTATTCAATCTTGCCACAGCATAGGTATTTGCAGAAATCAATGAAGATTATGCTGGAAGGAAAGAGTGACAAAAAAAGAGCTTATGAAATGATTTTTATAAAAAGGGAAATGGGGTTGGAAGAGACCAAAGAATAAAATCTTAGGAGTCAAGATTTTCAGGACATCAATAATATAGGAGGATCCTTGTCCTACAAGAGGCAATCGTGTTTACCTCCTATTTTGGCAAATAAAAAGAAAAAAATGGCTCCCTAAAAACATTAAGTGACACAATTACTTAATAGCAAACAAAATCTGGCACCTCAGTATACTGACTCAAATGTGTTTAAGAAATGAATTGGTCAAATGTAGCTGGGAGAGGGAAATATAAAATGTTGAGAGTTACAGCTTTTAAGAAATAGATGATCAATGGCTTTATAAAATCTGGCTGTGACTGGTAACAGAAGAAGGAATGTAAGTGCATGTAATAATGCATTTATAGTCTTCCATGTACAACATGGACCTAGATTGTAGTGATCACCAATAAAGTGTTATCAGGTAAGTAAGCAGGTGAAGAAAGTCTGAGGTAGGTGCAATATCTCTTGTGAGGCCATGGGACTGATCTGATGATGGAAGAAATTCAACTGAAACTCCATTTTCCTTCCACTATCACTTCCCCTTCCCTAGAGAATAGAAACCACTTCTGAAATATCTCATACACTGGAATACAGGAGAGAGAAAAAATCTAACCCTGTCCATAGAGAATTCAGATACTTTCAATAGAAAAGCCAGAGATGAACTCAGGATATTAATTTCCTCATGCTTTGATGACATTAAATCATTTGTGATAATTTAACATTATTTTACTGCCTTCCTATTCTATGGCACTGCCCATTGAGAGTAATAGTATGCCATTTAGCCATAAATCAACCTATTACAAATAACAAAACTATTGTACCTGTAAAGGTAAACCTTTTATTTTGCAAGATGAGAAAGCTGTACTGAAGTTCTGCAAAGAATATCATTCCCTTTGATTTTAGGTTGTTTTCCAACAAAATATCCATTGTGATCCAATTTTCCTATCCCAATCAGAAATTGTAGGAGACAACCTATTTGTGTCAGACCACCATTCTTGCCTTATACACCAGTCTGAAGCAGGTATCCAAACTTTTAATCTGAATCACACCATCATTTAACAAGAGAAACAGCAGGTTTATAGAGTTAAATATCCAGGACTGAATGCATGAGAAAAACCATGTTTGTATGCAAGTGATTCTCAAATACTCGATCTTGGTCCATTCAGACTACCATAACAAAATACCATAGACTGGTGGCTTATAAATAATGAAAGTTTATTTTTCACAGTTCTGTAGACTGGGAAGACCAAGGTCAAGGCACCAGCAGATTTGGTGTCGGCTAGGGGCAATCTTCCTGGTTCACAGACATCTTTTCACTGTGTCCTTACATAGTGGAAGGGGTGAAGGAGCCTTTTGGGGGCCTTTTTTTATAAGGGCACTTATCCCATTCACAAAGGCTCCATCCTCATGACCTAGTCACCTCCTAAAGTCCCCACCTCCTAATACTATCACCTTGTCTGTTAGGATTACAATTTATGAATTGTGAGGGGACATAAACATTCACTCCATTGTACACTCTTTTAAAATATATCTAATCACAATCAGTCTCTTCATTACAAAGTATATCATAGGAAGATCCTTCAGCAATGGAACTCACCTGACACCCCACTTTTTCCCAGTAGTCATTCGCTCATACCTCAAGTAATTTCTCTAACCATGAAGAAAACATTCTAATTCATGTTTAATCTCTCTCCTTCCTTCTCCTCTCCTCAAGGGCCTCACCCAAGGCTGCTGGCAAGGCAAATATATTAAGTATGCCCATAAAAAAGCCCACTGGTCAGACAGTCCCTGACATAACTGAGATACTGTTGTTCCTTGAAGGTTTTGGGGTAGTAGGTCATGGTCTACTCTGTGTCCATCTAAAAAAGGTCTGAGGAAAGAGAACAACTAACTGCTTTCTCTGTAGAACCTTCTTTGTTAGTTATTCCAAAATACTGTGGCTTTTGAAGCACAAGTGATAATAGCCCAAATGATTCTTTTAACTCAAATCATAATTGAAAAATACAAGAAACAAAACCATAGCTAAAATGTTTGTATGAAAAAAAAAATCTCCTTATTCTTAGATGACTTATTTCTACCTGGGAAAAAAATATGACGTGTAGCTTGCTTCAAAGTTTAATGATATAAAAGTCAGTAAGCTACAGGAGTCAGATATTTGGGATGGTAAAAGCAACCTTAGATTACAAAAGGCCTGCTACTTCACTGCACAGATGAGATAATAAGGGAGAGAGAAATTGGGTAGCCCCGGTTTGAGGTAAGTATGACTAGAACTTGAATGTACTGATTCTCAATACTTTCTGCATCTCTCTCCTAAACCCACAAGGAAGAAAATGTATTAATGTTACCTTTTATAATAATAACTCAAAGAATTTTTATTCCCAAACAGAAATTTAGCAGAAGTTTAATCCCACATTTTTGAATACTATAGAAACACAGATTTGAAAAAATTGAAATTGGAAGAAGCATTTATTATAATTTATTATAATTCCAGATAATGGCTTACTACTGAACCTAAACAAGCAATAAATCAAAAGAATTCATCAAATAGATGATAATGCCACATTATTAAATAATATTTTGTTAATTGTCATCAAGCCAACAACATAACAGTAAACACTACAATTTTCATTCCAGGAGGAAAATCCAATTATTGTTGTTGTTGCTGTTGTTATTTTCACAGCAGATATGTTACCCTGTCAACCAAGTAATACCTACAGTGGCCCTTTCTGTCCCTACCCAGAGCTAAGAGTAGTATAAAGACTATGCTTAAAACCACCAAGATTTGGGTTATTCACAAACTCAGCCAAAAGTCATTGAGTTGAGGCTGTTCTGTTTTAACCAACCATGCTGGGCATCCACATTGTTGTCCATATGGTATATAACATGGCATTGTTCTTGGCCACCAATGCCTCACTGTCAATACCCTTAAAATGAGGGAGAAAAGGAAAAATCAGATCTGTTCAAATGGGCAAAAGCCAATTCAGTCCATTCTTTATCTTTATAGAGAGAAATATATAAGACTGAGGAGAAGGTATTCAAATTCACAATTTTAGCCTAAACAAGGGCTTTATAGATCCCATTTAATGAGAAAAAAAAAATCTCGGACAATCAGGTATTTCATAGGTATGTTCTCAGCTTTGAAAAAAAAATTACCATAGAAAAAGAAAAAGGAATAGAATCCTGAGGGAATTATTCCTATAATAAAAGCATTTCATTGTACAAAAGGATACACAACAGGTTCTTTTAAATCATGTTATACACTATTGAATTCCACAGAAGAAAAACATGTATGTACCACATGTTAGAAGGGTACTGAACCTGAGTCTTACCAGTGAGAACAGTATTGATTCATTCAAGTTATGCTGATTCAGGTCCTTGATGGATGCTGAGATGAAAGGCCACAGGTTGGATGTCAGTATGTGTCATTTAGGTTTAACGAGAAAAACATGCAGAGCTTATAATTCTGGATACAAATATACACTTGAATTTTCAGAGACTCAAGAGAATCTGAATGGTTAAAGACAGAGCCATCACTACTTTAGCAAGAAACAAAGTGGACACCCTTCAAAAAGTCAGTAGCACCCTGTGGTATAGGGTCCCTATTGAATTATATTATTCAGAACATTAATGATAAACTCAATTTCCACATAAGCCATTAGATCACCTCTACGTGAATCAATGGTCTGAAAGAAACTGACCAACTCTTTACATATCAGTAGGAGGACATTTGTTGTAACTGATAGATATAAGTAGCTGACCCCTTTGTATAACCTCTAAGTCATGGGATTGTGCAAAAAAAGAAAAAAAAATGCTCAGGAAGAGGAAAAATGAACTTCTAGTTTTCAATTATTACATCAGTTTTAATTTTTTTTAAAGCAGAGAAAGTCTAAATACAAAGCTGTCTCCATTCTCTAATTTTATTTTTCTCCCATCTGTTGAACAGCCTGGAATCAGCTTTCTGCATACAGGTTATTACTTGACATGCTTTTGTTTTCCAAAACATAAGATTACACATCTCTTTCAAATGCATTAGCTAGCTAAAAGTGATCCCAGCCAGAATTTATCAGTCAGAAATGATCAGATTCCATTTGGCAACTGTGTGGAGGCCCTACTATGTATGTGTCAATACAGAGCAAGCTGCTGTTCCTGAGAGGCTGTTTATTGGAGAGCTTGAAAGGTTAGATACGAGCTCCTATTTTCTGTAAGTAAACATCTGCTCTAGACACAACTCTAAACCAGCAAACACACCCACTTTTTCACAGTAAGTCTCGGTGCTAGATAGGACGAATGACGTATCTATGCTAGATTCAAATTATTTTAAAATAGGTCTTTAAATCCATTCCCCTGTCACATCAATCTGCATGTGAATAGCTCACTTAGTTTTAAGCAACAATATTGCCTTTGAAAAATGCACCTTCCTTGAACAAAAGATACTTTTTGTTCCTATGAAGCTTTGTCTATTGCCATTTCCAGCAACACATGACACAAAAGACAAATTCTGCCTTCCTCAATAGTGGTTTTAGACAAACAGAAACAGCAAACAAAACAACAGCAAAAGCTTAAACAAAACCAAGGTAAGTTGGGGGCAGGGAAAGAGAGATGGAGTGGAAGTGAGAAATGAAGTCTAAACTCTACTCTGTGATCTAAGAAATCCAGCCTTAACTGATGAAGAGGGGTGGGGGTGGAGAGGAGCAAAAGATGGCAATGTTTTCAATTGAGAAGAAGTGTGTGGTGCTGTCCCGGTTTTGTTTCAACACCACCGGGAGAATGATGGCAGGCAAAATCTAGTTGAGTGACTAAAACCGATTCGGTGAGAGTAGCACAAGTTTGTTGGAGACAGTGGAGCTACCAACCGAATCCGGGATATTCACAAACAGTATGCCAATTCTCTAAATTTTTTTAAATGCGTCCTGGTACCAAAATTAAAAGTGGATAGTTATTTACAGGAACCATCTATCAACTTAGTATCACCATTCTGCAGGCTGTGCACCCGTCTTGCCATATCCTCTTTTTAAAGAAATAGCTATGGGTCTGGAGTGTTGGAAACCTACAAACTATTGTCATCTATTTCCCAGGACAGTGGTCCTGGTACTCAGAGTCACTTATGGAACCCAAATAGCAGCCAGGAGCTAAGGAGTCCCTGACGCATTCGTGAAGTACGGTGCGGACAGTCCGTGTGCCGGGGTAGCAGGACTGGCGACGTGCGCGGCTCCTCTGCTCTGCCGGCCGCGCGTCCGGAACGTCCCCGGCTGTCAGGTGGGTGGCCGCGGGCCTTGGAGGGGAAGCCCTGCCCGGCAGCGGAGTGGAGAGGGACAAGCCCCCGCGGCCCGCGGCCCGCCGCCGCTCACCTTTGTTCGCCTGCCCTCCCTCCCGGGAGGGGAGAGCCGGCCGAGGAAGGGTGCGGGGGCAACCCCGAGGCCCCGCGGCCCCTCCCGGGCGCCCGGAGGAAATCCGCAGGCAAAGCTAGACCCTGTCGGGCGCGGAGAACCGCTGCGGGTCGGAGGGGTCGGCGACCCCTTCCCAAACACAAAGGTCGAGCGAGAGGCGTGAGCGCGAGCGCTGGGGCGCGGGTGCGTGCGCCGGAGAGCACGCGAGGGTGCGTGTGCGCGCGAGGGTGCGTGTGCGCGTGTGTGTGTGTGTGCGCGCGTGTGTGTGTGAGTGTGAGTGTGTGTGTGTGTGCGCGCGCGCGTGTGAGTTTAGGGGGAGGGGAGGAGCGCTCCAGCCCTTCCTACCTCTCGAAGAGGAGCCGCACCATGAAGATGCAGAAGGCCAGCGGGAAGGCGAGATAGAGGTCCTCCGCCTGCGGGAAGGTGGCTTCCTCCGTGTTCTTCAGGTCCGCCCAGGTGACATTGTGCGGAAGCCAAAACCGCTCGTTCCAGAACCAGGCTAGGATCCCTGCCATCTTGCTTTGTCCGCCGCTGTCCTGGCCCCCGCGGCCCGCCGGGCTCTCCGCCGCGCAGGGCGCCCCGAGATGCGCGCGCGCCTGGCCCGAGCCTGTGCCGGCGCCGCCGCCGCCGCCGCCTCCGCGCCCGCTGCTCTCGAAGGCTCGCGGCGAGCCCCGGTCTCTCCTCCCTCTGGCCGCGCTGGGGAAAGGAGCCGCCTCGCCCGTCACATGGCAGCCCGGACCGCACGCCCTGATTGGCTGGTCCCCGCGTCAAGCAGGATGGCACACGCGGCCAGCTCGCCCACGCCCGCAGGGCAGGGCGCCGCCGCTGCGCCCGGGGCGCGGGGCCCCGCTCCGGAGAGCCTGCCCGGCCCTGGACGCGCCGCGCTCCGGCTCTGTCCCGGGGAAGCGACGCGGGGCCGGCCCCCTACATCCGCCGCAGCCCGCGGCTCGGCCGCACATGCTCAGAAGCCGGCCTCGGCCCCACCGGAGTTTCAGGGGTCTCCGTCCGCCTCCCGTCCGCCGGTAGACGGTAAAGAGGCAGGTAGGGGCCCGGCTATCATCAGAAGCACCCCTGCCCTGACGGAAAACGGCCAAAGGAGAAGTAGGGGGCGCACAGCGCAAAGAAGGAAGAAGTAGAGGGGACAGAGTTATTCACTCCAGCGCTGGGAGAGACGGACTGAGAATCAGGAACTGGGGGCAGGATGGTTTGGCAAAAAGCCATCTGCCTCTAACCCACGCACATATTTCCCCCATCTCTGACCTTCCGGCCTCCTTATACTGCTGCTGCTCGTCACCAAAACCAGATCCCCCGGGGAACAAAGCCCTTTCATTTATGAAGTGGCAGGAGAAATTAGGCGTTCAATTGCGATTCAATGTTGATGATGACGATGATCGATGAGGAGGAGGAGGAGGAGGATGGTAGCAACTGCAGCATTCTGTAAAACTTCCCCTAGAAACGAACCTCTCGGGAAATGCCACCAGACTGCACTTTGGCTTCACAGATCAGTAGAGAACCTCCACTTCGCTATTTGACAGGTTCATTTATTTCTGCTCTTTGAATCTGAAACCTTTAAGGCATTAGGCCTGGAAGGCCTAAGGCAGGCACCTTCACTCCCCCAACGCATTTCCTCATTGTTACTGGAACCATGTGTTGATCAGTTCAGTGGCCCATGAAGGCCTGGTTCCTGGCGATGTTTTATTTTTCTCATTCATTTTGTGCCTGGTTCTGTCAGTAAGTTTGACTGGTCTTTCCAAGAGGCATATAAACAGGCCCTTAACACACACTTCTTTATTCTTTCTCCACTCCTTACCTTTAAAGCAAAACTCTAAAGAATTGCCTATGTTTGTTGCTTCCAGTTTCTCTTCTCTCCATGATCTTTTGAACTTCCATTTGGACATTTGCCGCTCTCTATTGCACTGAATTACTCAAGGTCACGAATGGTGTCTGTGCCGCTAAACCCAAAGGTCAACACTTCTATCAGTAGCGTTTGGCCAAGTAGTTCAGTCCCTGCCTCTTAAAACACTTTCTTATCTTGCCTTCCAGAAACCACATTCTTCTGGCTTTTCTCCTACCTCATGGCCACTTTCACTTAGTCTCCTTTCTGATTAGTCCTAACCTTCCTAACCCTTAAAGCTGGAGTGTCTTAGGAGTCAGTCTTTTGTCAAATCACTTCTGTGCTCTAAAGCCCTACTGCCTCTCCATCCCTCCACAAGTGGAAGCCAAAGTCATTTCAATGTTCTGATATGTGGTTCCATATTAACTCTCTGACCCCATCTACTCTCTTCTCTCTCATCTCCCTATCCCTTTTCTTTGGTCACATTGTCTTCTCTGCTCATTTTGGACAATACCCAGCATGCCTTAGGGCCTTTGCACTTGCTTTTCTCTATCTCTGGAACTTTCCCCCACTAACTATTCATGTCTGCTCTTTCTAGAATGTCACTCATTCAGTGAAGCTTTCCCTGGCCATCCTAGTTCATCCATAACCCTCACTCCCTACCCCCACTCTTCCTACCCAACTAGCCTGTTTTGTTTTCCTCCAAAGCATTTGTCACCAACACAATATACTTTTCATGTATTTCTTTATTGGTCTCTACACACACACACACACACACACACACACACACACACACACTCACACACACACACACACACACACACACAGTATAACCTTCAAAAGTTAGATTTGTGTCTATCACCATTTTATCCCTAGCACTTAAAATAGTGCCCAACACATAGTAGATACTCAATAAGCTATTGAATTAATGAATGGCCATAACTCCAACTTCACAAAAATCTTCTCTAGGAGAAGAAAAGAAATCTGAATAAATAATTGTGTTAAATGTTTGTACACTCATGTGAAGAATACTGTGGGTATAAAAAAGGGATTGATCAATTCTCAGGTGAAATAGGAGAGATGTCCTTAAAATGAGCCTTCATCAGGGAGCAGGTGTCACCATTCCCATGTCACCATGTAGACAGCTGCTCAGTTTACTGATGACCTTCTGGACCAGCCAGACTCCCTTCATGGCTACCTCTGGTCCCTCATGTAACAATCATGTCTGACCTAGCAATATCTTGCATTCTCCTTCTAGGACTTCTCTGCTGTTCAGCAAGTCCTGCTGTGTCTCCAAGTAAGTCGTACAACAGGAAGTGTTGGTAAGTTATGTTAGGGCCCGAACTTTGACCAAGGACAATGGAAGCCAGTGGATAAATGTTTGTTCCTTTCCCTGCCATGCCCATTGAGCCACACGTGGTATCATCAAACAACCTCTCTAAAAATATCCTGTGATTCAAAACAGTCAGATTATTTCAAAATTGTGGCCAGCTCAATAACTCACTCCTATATGTTTCTCTCTTTCTTTCTCTGCCTCACTCTCCTTTTCCCTCATTCCTGCTTCCTTAAAATTACACTTTGCTGAAACCGCTCTTTTTTTTCCTCGAGAAGACAAGCTTGTATTCCTCTCCTGTTCATCAACTTCAGGTAGGTGGTGGATTTCAGGAACATTTTGAAAGAAAGGTTTTATTGGACATTGGGATGATAATTTACTAATTGCCTCCAGTTTCTTGCACAAGTCACTTAACTTCTAAAAACATTTTAATGCCCTCCATTGTAGGCTGTGTACCAATAGTTCCTGTCTTGCCTATGTCACTCAACTGTCATGGGACTCACATAACATAATGTATGGGAAGGTGTGTATAAACTCTTCAACTCTGTACATATGTACAGTTTAGCAAACCTCTTTAATCTGTTCAACATATCTTCTCCAGACAAGAGCTCTTTCCTTCCACCCTCCATCCAAATGATTACCCCGGAAATGCAGTAGAATAAAATATCCTTCCATGTCTGACCACTTTTTTGGGGTTCAGGGATGGACCCTGGGCCCAAGATAGCAATTAAAGTTCTTTTCAAGTACTGGGGCAAAGGTCAAGGCAATGTTTCTCTGTATATTTGGACTCTAGGATTTCAACCTCAATAGCTGTTAGCCCATGCTTCATCATATGGATATAAAAAGTAGAAGCTAGTCTGCAACAAGAGAGAAAAATAAAACAGACCTGTAGGATTAAGTAAAGAGACACATTTCCACATGGTACCTGTGAGGCAGTTGCTTTCTCTTCCATGAAACAGTCTCATATCTTCATGAAAAATTTCCCTTTTTGGTTGAATAGCTGTTATTTTAATCAAAAGAACTCTACTATAAAGATATTAGCAGTACTTGTATTTAAAACTATGCTGATCTCAGCTTGGGCCCTAGGGAAGATTAGTCACAGGAAAGACATACACAGCATCCTGCCCAAGGAGGCCACTTTATACCTGTGCAGAAAAGACTTCTAATTGTTGCCTCGGGAAACTAAAACACAATTTATTTATCATACATGTTTGTAGATCAGTGAAAAAGCCCAAAGTTGGCCTATCACTTTAGAAGTGATAGGGAGAGAAAAAAGGTGAAAAAGGGTTTTATTGGGGTGGAGGGTGACATTGCCTACACTGCATATTAGGAAACCATGTCCACAGAGTGGGTCCTGAATATGAAACATCATATAAGAATATGCCCTCTTTTTTCCAGGCAACAAAGCTGAGCATTTCTTAGGCACACATACCCAGTCTTAATTCTTATACATATATTTGAATCCATTTCTTAGATGCAAGGGAACAGCCAGAAGTTTAGTTGAATTTCCACTGTGAGTTACATAACACAAACTTATAGTACTTGCTCTACAAAAAGAATACAAAATCTATTTTGGGAGCAGGATGTGCTCATGTGAAAAGCCAAGTAGCCATACACAGCAGCAGCATTCAGGACAGCACTAGACAACATATGAGAAGTGCCTGAGTGAGTACTGCAGGTATCAAGGGTTTTCTACTCAAAGGAGAAAGGAGACATTCTGTGTTGAAGAGGTTAAGGAAATCTTCGAAGAAGAGGCATAAATGAAATCAGACTCTGAAGAACGAGTAGGTTTTGGAAAGGCATGAGCAAAGGAAAAAAGTAAGGAAGATTTGCTGAGAGATGATAAACAAACTGTATCTGAGAAGCCAGATTACAAATGGCCTTTAGTGTGTGGCAAAGGAATACACCTACTTCTTTTTGTGAGAATAGTGTTTTATCAGTGATAATAGGATATAAGTAATTTTATAGTATTTATCCTTGGTACATAACACACTCAATTATTTTAGGTTTTTAAAAATATACAAATAAATTTATTTATTGCTTGAAACACAGGATACTGCTAAATGTAAGCATTCAATTCACTGGAAATAATGCAGAAATATTGTCAAATGTTATTTCTGCAGTCATTTCTCATGAATATATAACCTACTTGCTGTAGCTAACAAAACTGTCTTAAATCTAAGCTTTTTTTTTTCCTAGTCTTTTTGGTTTTCAATTATACAGTATTTAGGAAGAGGAATGGGCATGAAATAGGCAGGATTTGTTAGCACAATATGCAGATCACCCATAGAAGTACAGAAAAAAATCAGTATCTCCTGCCATCTGAAGAAAAGGATATGAATGTTTAACTCACAGCGATGAAGTTAAACTAAGTGAAGGTGTGTAACCTGGTTGAGAATTAAATAGTATCTGTTGGAAGTTCTCTAACAGAACTGCTCCCTTGCATGCTCTACGTGCAGTCTTTCTCACAACCATGTCATATACTAGAGATCTGAAGATCTTTCTCCGCCCTCCTTCACCTTGACAATTCCTCATTCTGGAAAATCTTTTTTAATCTTGACAACCATCAATTACTCTTGTATCCCTAGCTAAACTAAATCACTGGCTGGATTTTCTGTCTTCTCTCTAATAATTGAAATCTATTTAAATGTTAATTTTTCCCCTTGCAATTTTCTTTAACATACTAATGTTATGGCAGTATCCACTAAAATTTTAAGCATGACAAATGTGTGGCAAAGGAAAGTGAGAAACAACAGATAGTTGAGTTAAGGATTATGTTCACTTTTGTTATACGTCTATACCTTCATAGATATTTACAATTAGATATAGTCAACCATGATGCATTTTCTATGTATACATATAGCTGAGTAGCCTTTAAGAGGCAGGGCTTCTGAATTATTAGCTAGAAATTCCTGAGTTCTACTTTCTACTGTAGAAAGGTTTTTATAACCAAAGAGGAACAGAGAACTCAATCATATGGCTAATTTGTGGGAAGAATAAGTAACTTAAAATATTGCTTGAAATTATTGGCTATGGATAGAAACAGAATTTCAGGGCTGGAAATGATCTTATATGCTGATGAGTACAATTCACTCTCTGTGCCTATCCAAACTATTATTAAATATCTCTGATGACAGGGAGCTCACTATCTAACCAAGTGGTTCCTTCCATTTTGACATACCTAGGACTATTAGAAAATTCTTTACTGAAGACATTATCCTGAAGAGCCTTGCAAAAATCTCTTTAGGTTTCACATTTGTAAAATAGGGGCAATATTTTATGTTGGCTAGATAGACCTAGAACTCAAGGACAAGATTCATGTCTAGTCATATCACTTTGAATAAAACATAGCACTGTGTATTTGACTAATCACTTCTACAGGAAGGCATTAGGAATACATCTGAGTGAAATTCTACATCATCCTTCCATTCCTTGCCTCTCTGAACAACAATAAAAAAGCTTAACTTGCCTACAGAATGATCGACCACTTGCCTAGTGATTTATGGAGAATTCAGTGCTTCTTTCAATTTGAACATAAAAAGTGACCAGAAATCTCTGAAATTGTTTTTAACAAGTAGACATCATAGGAATTATTTATCAGCTGTGTAGATACAGAAAAAATTAAAATTCTTGAAGTTTAAATCCTACGATATTCATGAATTCCACTGAACACAAGTGACCTTATAGTATATAGTTACCTAAATAAAATCTAAAATGTGAAGACAAGTAGAGAGCAGAAAGGTCATATTAGATGTAGAAGCTGAATGGTTAGCTAGGTACACTCATTGGCTAAATTACTTCATACCAACCAGTAGTTTTAAAAGACAACAATTTTATTAATTCCACAGAAGGGTTAGGAGTTACCATGGACCATAGGTCTACTGAGTTGCTTTGAGAAGAATTACAACTATAATTATCAAATCCAAGATGGATGGAAAGAATATGCTGTTATAAAAAAGTAGCAAATGTAAACTCAAAGTCTTTAGGGACCAGACAGGTAACAAATTGAATGGAACAGGCCAGGTAAAAGAAAAAAAGGGTGGACTGGAGATTATACAGGCATTCAGAGTCTCCTTTTCCTTCTCCTTCCCCTTTTATTATAATTATTATTTTATTATTAAAACCATGGATGGACAAGTCAAACACATCTCTTTACAGTGTTTGCAATCTTTGATTATTCCTTGTCTTCACACCTATTGGGCTATATTCAATTAGAAGCTCATATTTTAAAGAGAATACTTTTTTGTGTGTAAAAAAAGGAATTTATCCAGAGAAGAATAACAATCAGTATGTTATTCTGTATGGTAAAGGATCTGGAAATCTTGTGGGGACTTTTAGTATGCAGGTTAAGTGTACTAACTTTAGAGTTGTTTTTTTTTTTTTAATGTAGATTTTAAGTACTAGCTTTGTCAATAATAGCCTATTTTTCCTTAGAAAAGTTACTTGACCTCTTGAAACCCTAGTTTATTCACATGTACAAAAGGAATAATATTAATACTATCTACCTAATGGGGTTAAAGTAAGATTTAAATGAAATCATGTAAAGTGTTTAACATTTAAATGGAATAGTTAATATTATTATTATGTATTATAACATTGTGTATAAAATTTCATTGTTCTAGAGAAGAAAGACTTAGACTCTGTTGAGATAATCTACCTTCTAAGCATGTTAAGTTTTTCACACCTGATAATGAGTAGACCTTTATTTCTGAGATTAGTAGAATTAGTTTTCACTGAGCAGAGAAAGTGAGGATAATGTAAGGAGGGGAGAGAGGGGGATGGAGAGAAGTGCCCGAAGCTCATGGACTTTGCTGTGTGATTCCTCATGATGTGTTTTGCTGCCAAGTTGCCATAAACATATTAGACACAAACACTGCTTAAAACTAGTGACATATTGTAGAAACTCATAAAGAGACTAGATTTTGATACAAGCAGCTTATAGAAACAAGGAAGTTGGAGGATTGAAACTGAAGAGATTTTGAGAAAATGTGGAGATGGATTTTAAATCTCAGAGATCAAGAAACTAAAAGTTGAGTCAAGTGTAGGAGCAGGTATAGTCCTCAAGGACAGATATATTCCCATTGCCATGGGAACAATGCAGAAACTAGAGAGAAAAGATCTTTGGGAGACCTGATATGTGTGTTCCAATATTGGAAAGGTTGTAAATTGGAGGTGATTTGACTTCATCTGTGTGGATCCAAAGGGCAAGATTTGGGACAGTGACTGAAATACCTATAAGACTAATTTTATCTCCATAGAAGAATGTGCAAAGCCAGCCGAAAATGAACCAGCAGCTTCGTCAAGCAGTGAACATGGTATCAGGGGAAGTGTTCAGGCAGAGGTCTACCTGTCAGAAATGTTGGAAAAGGCATTCCAACATTGGAAATTGATGTCTTCTAAGTTCCCTTTAACATTTTGGAGTTAACACAAAACACTGTGAAGAGAAGGGCAAAGATAGAAACAGAATCTGCCTTGCCCCAGGTAGCTGCTCCAGTTGGAAGAAGTTACTAGCCAATACACTCATATTTTAGGACTTCTTCAGTCCTAAATTTCTACTTTCTTAGAGGGTAAAGGGAAAAAGGAATAAAGAGAAAAAATGGAGACAGAATGGAAAAAAAAAACAAAACAGGTTATACTGTCAGACAGAAGCACACTCGAAAGTTAGAAAGAGAAATTTAAAGTCCTAAGAAATAAATCATTTCTTACTTCACCCTGTAACAAATCCTGAAATGTTCATAGGGACATATTGAAATATATTGCTCACTATCTGCAGAATCCCATCAAAAAGCAGAATCAAAGGACTTAGGCCACATGGTTATACTGGCAGTGCTTGTTAGTTACCAGCTTTCCTCCCTAGCACTTTGAACATTTTTATGTACTGTTTTTAGTAGTGGGAAATTAAATATCAGAAATCACTGTTATATGCTATTTGAGAACCCGTGTTCCCTCAAATGACTGTGTTCTTCCTTTCCCTCATTAGTTGTTCGAGTTTAAGTTTATTCGTGTATGTGTATCCAAGGAGGGTAGAATTTCAAAGGTAATTTTCCCTTGCAATAATTGTTCATCGTTTAGTTTTGCCTTCAGAAGCACATCTAAGGCAAAATGTTCATGCCCAAGTCTAAAATAACCATCATCTGGCAATCATTAACATATATTAAATTAAACTCTATATGCTCATATTTGGAAAGTACACATAATTTTAAAAGACTTACCCCTAGAATTAAAAAATACATAAATCTATATAATAACCAAACAAATCAATCCTCTTTCATTGTTAAATTAAATTCAGTAAAGCATAGACACCTAGATAGGAGAATCATATCATAAATATTCCAAGGAATTAATTGATCTCATTTAATTGAATCTGAAACCAATAAACTATAATATATTCTGCCACCCTAATTGCATGTGATATTGTAAGCAGTCAACTGCATATGATAGATGTGTTTAAGCTGAGATGTTTCTATTTTTCTCACATTTTTCTTACCTCTAAGTTCAATTAAGCTCTAAAATGCAATTAAAATACATCATTATCAGGATTTAGAAGAAAAGAAAGTTTCAAAAATCTGTATGGATGTGGATTATGAGAAGATATAATTACTCTGAAATTATTGGCTATGTATTTTTTAGGAGGCCTCTCCAGTGGTTGTCACAGAATTATTAACAAAATCCAGAAGCCCTGAAGCTTCCTAAATGGTTATGAATGATTTGGTTTAAAAGATTTAGTAGTCTTCATTTGCATTGTAAAATGAACTTCAGCTGTAAGTTTAGGGAGAAGTTTTACAAGCTTTGACATGGCAAGTTGCCATGAGAATATTTTTTCCCTGTGGAGAAACAAAACTCAAATGTGCTAATTAAGGGTGCTTAATATCCCTCAAAATTAATTCTTTGTTACCTGCAGTGTTTTAATTATTCCCCTATGGAAAGCACAGAAAGCCTTGCATCTTTAAATAGCAGTAGGCCATTCATTGATAGAATCAACATTCACTTGGAAGGTATTTCTCTTACTCATTGGCTACAGCAGTGGGCAAAGAAAGGAGGATTTTAGATGTCAACTTAGAGCTATAAGACAAATTTTCACGGGTGATTTGCGAAATCAGTTTCATTGATGTCATCATCCCTTGCATAAAAGGAACCTTTCAGGCAAAAATTATTATAGCAACGAAATGAAGGGTGGGATAGGGTTGTAATTAACACAAGGTAATTCTAGCTCAGCTCTGACCACCAAAAGTAGTCATCAGCCTGACACTTTCCCCACTAGTAGCTCACCCTGTCCAGAAAAGTAATAATCAAATATCCTTAGGGGATATTGGTTGAACTGAGAGATGACTGACCATAGAAAACTGTTTATCGTAAGCAGTAGACTTGAGTCCTAACCAGGTAACTATTATTTCTCCTGGAATTCTTCTTAAATCAGGTAGCTGGGACACAATAAAAAGCTCTAAATGCAGGTATATATCTTGAGCTCAAATGTGACTTCTCTAGTAACTAACTCTGATGACATGATCTAAAGTTGTTGCATAATCACTCTTTAACATCCCCCGTTTTTATTATCTTCACATTACTCAGGGCCATCTGCAATCTTCTAGTGGGTTTACTTCTAGTGGGTTTGTTCCTGTCTTTCTACCTGGAGCATGTGGGCTGTGGGAGGACAGGGCCCTGGCCGTCTTAGCCACTGCTCTATCCCATAACTTAGGCAGCACTTGGCACTTACTGGCTGTTCGGTAAATCATTGTTGAAGAAGCAAAGTGCAGGGTTTTTTTAATGTCAAACTTCTTTCTAACAATCAATAAAAGATTTATTCTAGAGCCCAAGCTACAAAAGGAGCTAGATATCCTATGTAGGCAACTGGAATTCATGTCTTTAATCAAGATAATTGTGTGTAGACCCACAGTCATCTGCACACAGAAACCTTCTCACTGTCTACTCAGGAGAGTTTGACCATAATCAGACAAAACTAGGTCCAAGCTAAGCACTTGACAGGACTTATGATGTTACTCACTCGCCTGGGCTGGAATGTTCTCAGCTCAATCCTCATCTGTGCTGTCTCTACCACGTAGATTCTCATTTTTCATATACTTAACAAGTGCTCATAGATCAACCTTTAAATGCTGTGGAAATGAGAAAATGCTATGGAGCACTTCAGGGAAGATGGGCAGCTCAATGCTGACAAGAAGACTTAAAACAGGCAGGCTGAAGTGCTGATACATAATTCATGTTAATGTGTACCAGTCATCCAAGCCCTGCAGGTGTTTTTTTCTATGACTGGGACTGTGGATACAAGTTGGAGAAAGTCCTTAGCTTCCTTCCCCATAGCCAGGGCCTGAGAGCAGGGAGAGGGTGCCAAGTGAGGCTCTGCTTGCTTCAATTCTTTGAGGCTCCCACTGTTTTAAAATACGTAACAATAATAAAATGGCTCTGCAGAATTACAAAATTGACATTTTAGAAACTTTTCAATTTAAGGTTAACAGACATATGCAATGCAATGTAATTGTGCCGTTATAAGATAATTATAAAATCCACTTAAAAAACAGATTCCTGGAGCACAATAGGTGGCAGTCTGGCACATACACTGCAGGCTGATATAGAATGTCTCCTCCCTCTAGAGCTGTCAGTGACCTATATTTGATAAGGTCAAATGACTACATTTGAGGAATTTTATACATTTAGGAAGTCTAGGCCAGCTGCCCGGCCTAGGCCCCTACCCATTAGCCCTCGGGCTCACACGTGTCCTGATGTACACCTGTCCTGCTGCCGCTTCTCCTCTCCTCTTATCTTTGCTTGAGCCACAAAAGCAAGGAGTTTATCCTGCCGGCTTGGTGAACAGTTTACATAGGTGTGCATATGTGTACTATATCCTCAATTAATCTTAACTTACTTAAACATACAAATATGGTTTTCTGTGCCTTCTATAATACCACCTTAATTTTGTTTCCAACCAATAAATCTTTTGACGAATGGGCTAACTCAAAGCAGCTTATTGGGAATTACACCATTTTTAAATTATAATCAGTTTGAAAAAAAATTTCATTGAGGCTAAAAGCCTGTTTTATCTCCTTGCGATATCTGACTTCACCTGTTGGAACCTAACAGGAAGCGCAGATAGAATGATTTGCTCAGGCTGTTCAAGGGTATAGCCAGGGTGAAGAGAAAATATGGTCATTGTAGACATCAATTTTCCCGACTCTGGACCATTCTCAGAAATGCTAATTAACTAGAACTCGACTCTTCATAGATCTCAGCGAAGAAGACCTCTTCTCCTCAGTATCAAAAAGGAATAATAATCATTTAGGAAAATTTCATGTCCTAGCCTTCAAGTAATGGGAATTGATTGTAATTCGTAATGGCTAAAAATAAAAAGATGAACAAATACTATTAAAAAGGCCCAGGTAAAAGGTTGTAACTATGAAGTAACCGTTCTCTCATCCCCCACCCCTCATTCTTCCTTAGGTCACCTTCAGCCAAAGGGCAGATTTGCTCTCCTCCCACACACATTCTTTCCCACTGCAAACCTTTGCCCCCTCTGGCAATGACTGCCACTGGTCTACATTTGGCCTCTGGTTGAGAATCTATACACAAATCTCAGCCTTTTGTTTGCTGCACCATTGGAAAGCATTTAAGTAACGTGAGAGCCCTCTGAAAGATAAAACCACAAAAATACAACTCAAGGAAACAAAACAGAACTCTGGGAATGATAGACAAGGCTTCCATGAATTTCCACCCAATGTACATGGCCTTCCTTTTGGGCTGCCCTAACCAGCTTGACAGTGTGCAAGGTGGACCCAGAAGACTCATCCACTAGCAGATGAGCTCCTGTAGGAGCTGCCCTGTGTCTGAAACACCTACATAATTCTGCCACTCGCTGTACAAAAGGCTCTGCTTGGCTTTCTCTGTCCATAGGACAAATCCAGACTCCTTTGTAATCAAGCAGAGCCCATCACAACTGGCTTCAAACCTCTCTTTTTTAATCCGTCTTTGAGGCTTTCACCCAAACCATCTAAATTTGCATCCATCACCTGACAACTCAACCTTCCTTTCTCACCATGTATTTAATAGGACTTTCTTCTTTAAATTATTGCCCCTGTTTAGAATGGCCTTCTCTTTCTTCTCTACTCATCAAAATTGGATTTATAAACTAATTCCCATCTCAGAAATTACCTTCTGGAATTTGTACTAGATCCCATCAGAGTTCAAATAAATCCCTCTCTACTTATGTTACCATAGGACCCTGAGAGCTCTCCCACCAAGCATGTTTTCTTCTCTATTAGGCTCCCTCAGTGAAGGGACTAGTTCTTATTTCATCTGATATCCCAGGGCCTAGCACGGATTTCTGAACATAGTGAGTATTTAATAAAATTTGGTCTAATTGGCTTTTAGGAAAACAACAGCTAATTTGGGGTGGGAGATAGTTGATAAGAATAACGTTTTAAGAGTTCACGTGTAAGAATGCTCGGGTGTAAATCCCAGCTTCACGAGTTATATGGCCTTCTTAGAAGCTATATGGCCTTGGACAGCTCACTTAATAAGATTGCAGTACATGCTATTCCTCCCCCTCCAGTCCTTTCTCCTCCTCCCCCTGTTCATTATTACTGCTGCTCCCACTAACTGCCACAACTACTGTGATCTTAATTCCATGAGGAGAAGGTCCATTGTGGAATGTAATGGACCTATCCCAAAACTGGGCTCCCATCTCTAGACTATGTTTTAGGACAAATGTCCCTTCTTGCAAAGAGAACTGTAGCTGTGACCAAAGGTGGCCTTTTTATAATGATGGAGTGGAAAGAAGCCTGGGAAAACTTCTTTCCCAGCTTTGAACAGAAATTTGTCTTTGGGTTAATTCCTCTTTTGTTTTGGGAAACTGTATCCAGGAGTTCTTTGAGATATGCAGATGAAAAGTAAATGTTTACCCATTGTTTTGCCAGAAACCATGAAGTCACCAATAATTGGAAGACCCATATTTATCCCACAAAATTAGAGTTCATATATGGTATGTAAGTTCTTGTATTATTAAGTTGAGCTTCTTTCTGTAGATTTGGTGTGGTTTTTTTCATGGAAAGGAAAAAGGTAAATATTTCAAACCCTTGCAGGAGTGAGGTTGGAGATCCAGGCTGAATTATTGCTTCTTCTGGGATTAGATTAACGCTAGGGTTGAGAGTGAGGTAAGGGAACTTGTTTTGTTTGGTTTTATTAGCATCAATAATAGGAAAATCAGAACAATGTGAAGACAACATTGAAGGAATGGCTCTCATGGGATCCTGCCACTCTCTGGGAAAGGAACTGCTGCTTCTCCAACCACATGACAACGTGTGAGCCAGAGTTAGGACAGGGTCACTGTTTCTAACTCTGTACAAAATCAGCAGCTACTGGAGCTAGAAGACTCAGCACCCTTGTCGGTGATGGTCTCAGAAGTCTCACTATTGGCAGAGGAAACAAAGAAACAAACCAAAAAACATGGTAGCCATTCCATAGTGGCCTGGAGGGCAGATGGGTTGATGAGCATCTTTAAGCCATAGAAATATGGGAAAGAAAGGGGAACATTTTCAGGAAAAGAGTGAGGTCAAAGACTTGCATTATTAGAGGCTCAAGTTATTGTAACTTGGACTTTAACGGTATCGTAACCTCATATTACCATCCTCTGCTCCAAGATTAAGAAATCTCTGCTGCACTATTTAAATAAATAAATATATAAATATATATATATATATATATATATATATATATATATATATATATTTTAAGTAGACTATTTAAAAAAAATTTTTTTAATTTAAAACTGGAAAGAATTTGGGGTGGGAAACAGAAAAAGCGTAGGGACTTTTTAAAAAGAATGGATCCTGGAAACCAGCAGATTTCTGTCTTGGCATTTTTTCTAGTTAGCAATTTATTTACCTTCTTTAAGCCTCTGTTTTTACATCTATAAAATACAGGCATGTGGCAGATTGTATTTTCCAACAGCCTTCCAAAGGTGGCTGCACCAATACATATCCCATCCCACATGCTGTTCTCATGAAACAACATTGACATCCCTTCATCAAGAGACGGGATCTTTGCATGGAGGGAGTGAGCAAATAAGAAAGCTAAGCTGATCTTCCCTTCGGTCTCTCACCCCGAAGAGCCCTGGACTTAGAGATAGCATCTATAACAGAGACCAGTGTGAAAAGTGGGATGAAAGGAGAGGCACCAACTGAAGATTACTATGAAGACTTAGGCTGCCCCTCCCTCCAATCTTAACAGCTTATAACTGTTAGGGATACATTTACTCACAGGAGGAAAATGGACATTTCTTCACAAAATAAAGTGAAGAAAATATCTGGGCACATCTATCTATATGGATACTTATGCTCAATAATGAAAACCTTTTCATTTCAGCTTTGGGAGTGAAGTAGAGGAAGGAGTTGATAAAGGTTGGCTCTATGTCTGCTTATGTAGAAGTACACAGAGCTCCAAGTCAGCCTTCCTAGTCACTCTTCCTATTTACTCTTAAACAGATAATCTAAGAACATAAAGTATTTGAGGGCAGACTGCCAAATGAAAGGTTAAACAAAAGAAAAAACTAAACTCAAAGGGAACAGATATATTGGATAACAAAAAAAATTTTTTTAAAACAAAACCCAAACAAAATTCCCTTTAATTAATATTGTCAGAGCTATTTGAGAACATATGACATCTATAAGGAAAGAACAGTTAGAATAAAAATTTATACTCTAAAAATAAGCAAGAACTCAAAATTATGATTGCTTAAATTCAATTCAGAAAAAAAAATGAAAATAATGAAATAAATTCTAACATTTTGGAAAATTATATCAAAGAAATATTTTCAAAGAGCATAGAGATAGGAAATATAAGAATAAAGGTATATCTCATTTTTTTAAAGTTGCAAAAATAAGAATAAAAGTAAGAGACATAGAGAATCAATTCAGGACATCAAACATCTTTCAAATTCTAAAAACTTCTAAGAGAAAGTTATTTAAAAAATAAAACAAGAACATTTCCCGGAATTAAAGAGGGATGTAAATATTTAAGTGAAAAGACTCATTGAATATTAAAAAGGTTGACATAAGAAAGATCAATATGTAAGAAACAATGAGGACATTTTATAAATACCTGGGGCAAGAAATTATCCTAAGAGCTTTCAAAGAAGGAAAAAAGCAAACAAAGAAAATACTAGGTTGCCAACCAAGGAGCAAAATCAAAATAGCATCAGACTTTTCATTGCTGAAACAAATGCTAGAAGATACAGTGAGCATGACCTTTAAAAGTTCTGAAGGAAAATTTGATCAAGAATTCTACATTTAATCAATCATCTATCTCATCTATGGGATTTGGGGAGAAAACAGAATAATTTCTACTTGTATAAGTACTTTTTATTTTTACTTCCAGTGAACCATTTCTTGGAGATAAACTCCAGCAGGAAGACATGAGACATAAGAAATCATAATAATAATCCCAAATCCAAATGACAGGAAACATCAACTATATACAATAGAAAAGAAAATCGGTGGTGGTTAAGAAGTATATCTTCAGAATGAATACCAGACAATAGGCTAAAAGATATAGATGGCTCATATTTCTCCTCACCCAAAGAAATAAAAAAGGAAATATGGGTAATTTCAAGAAATATCAAATAAAATATATGAGAAAATAATTGTCCCAATATAGAACAAATTCAAGCATGATATGATTTTAAGCAGTCGACAAAGTATATTTAAGATTTCATTTAATATTTTTGTTTGAGTGACAATGAAGTTAAAACATTAAACAATATTGAAAAAGCAATTATCAGTTATCATAGATCTCTACTTGACCCTGCAATAAACAATATTCACATGATCATAATAATATAAATATTGTTTATGGTCTTTCAACTTTTACGATTAATGTTTAGATAACCCTCAGGTGATTTTATTGATGTTGCAGAACAGAATGTACATGTTACTATCAGATGGCTAAACAAAAATTGCTTTTTCTAGTTAAAAGAGAAAGATAGAAAGGGAAAGAGAGAGACACAGAGAGAGATAGATGGGATCTATATTCCCTTCCCTTGAATCTGGGCTGAACTTTGAAACTGCCTCAATCAAAAAAATGTAGCAGAAACTATGCGACTTTCAGCTAAGTCACAATAGGCAATAAGGTTCTGCCTGGCATGCTCCCTTGCAAGTGTGCTCTCTCTCTCCCTCTCTCCCTCCCTCCCATTCTTCCTCTCTCTCTCTGTCCCTCCCTTTCTCCCTCTCTCTTTCATGTGTGTGTGTGCATGTGTGTGTGTGCGTTTGTGTGTGTCGGGGAACTCCCTTTGGAACTCAGTCACCATTTTGTAAGGAAGCACAAGCCACATGTGGTTGTCCCAGTCAACACCCCCTTCTAGGCCCCAGCTGACAGCCAGCATTAATTGCTAGACATACTAGTAAATGAGCCTTCAGATAGTTCCAGGGTCCAGTCTTCAAGTCCTTCAGCTGACTCCAGACCTCATGGTGTGGAAATAAATCAAACTCACTATATTCTATCTGAATTCCTGACCCATACAAACCATAAGAGATAATAAATCAGGTTGTTTTAAACTCCTAAGCTTTGTGGTTAATTTATTATGCAATAATAGATAACTAAAATAATGGGTAATGGTATGTAACCCATAGTGGTGTTATGAGGATTAAAGAAGTAGTAACATGCTTAACACAGCAGTTAGTGCTCAATGTGAGATGTATTTATTATGACAAAAAAGGCAATTACCAAAAAATACTTTGAGGTGAATGAGAGTTCTCAATAAGTATCCCTTTCTGGATCCCTTAACAGATATCCAGGGGAAAAAGAAATAGAAATGTACAAGGAACCCAATTTAGAAGCAAGAGGTCTCTGGGGTTTGACTCAAATCATGTGTAGATTTTGTCTTTACTCCCCTAGAGAGGTCCTCTTAAAATTCCCGGAGCCAGAACCTCAGGATGGGAGAGAGAGTACATTTGTCTGGGTCTCTGTCACATCTGGCACCCTCACAATTGTTCACCCACCACCCTATGGTAAGCAGCAGTCTTTAAGAGGAGCTAGCTTCTGTATCTAATTGAAATGAGTTCTCCTGTCAATCACACTCAGAGTAAACTGTCATCTGGTGGACTAATATTAGTTTCTCAGAATATTTCAGTAAGGTATCAGACTGTCAGAAAACCCTTCTGTAAGGACTGCTTTAATCGGAACTTGGGGAGATGCCAAGTTTCTCCTGCCTCCCTAAGGTAATTGTGACTCCATCATTCTCAGAATTCACTCTATTTTTCATCCATCATTTTGATGAAGATAGATGTGGGCCATTGAATAGTTTCCCAAGGCTTCCAGTGACCAAGGATATCAACAAGGAAATGCAATAGTCGTTTTATATTTCTAAACAGCTCCCCCTTGCAAAAAAAAGAGAGGTTATAATGTATTTTAAAGTCAATAATGGAATAAGAACAGTGAAAATCAACTGGAAAATGTGTTTTTTTTCCCTCTGTTCCTGAATATGTATTGTGAGAATTAAGGATTTACTCAGATTATAAGCAATTATTTTATATGCAATGATTTGAGAAGAGGCAAGACTTTAATGGTGATGTCTCTGCCATAGTAGCTGAGGAAATGGCTTTTAGGTTTAATGTCATTTTCACTTTCTTTACATCATCCTTTAACCCTCCTGACTGTCCACATACTAGTAAATTTTGATACCATTTATAGACTGCTTTTGCTTGTTCTAAGCACTATGTAAATCAGTATGCATTACTTCTTTATAACTCTCATCACAATCAAATCTTATGTGACAGGCATCGTTAGCCTCTCACACGGAAGGAGAGTTAGAGAGGTCAAACAGCTTTGAAGAATAGGCACTAAGATGTGATCCAAAGACCATACTTTGCCCAATGCCAGGCATTGCCTCTACTGTTGATTGAGGTCCCTTCTCTACTCAGCCTGTGCAAAGGCTACTTCAAGATTCAGCACATTGTCCTCTCCTCTCAGTTTTCTGCTTACCATCTACTCTTCTGACACCCCCAACACACAGGAATTACTTTCTTGATCCTCTCAAAACTTCTCTAGCAATACTGTCCAATAGAAATAATGCAAGCCACATATATAATTTTAAATTTTATAGTAGCCACATAAAAAAATGCAAACAGGTAAATTGAATTATAGACTTTATTTAACCTAATATATCTAAAATATCACATCAATATGTAATAAATATTTAAAATGTTGAGATGCTTTGTGTTTTTGTACTGAATCTTCTAAATCTGATGTGTATTTTATATTTTCAGTAAATTTTAGTTTGAACTAGCCACATTTCAGATGCCAATAATTAATAAAGAGTGGCTATTCTATGGGGCTGTATGGTTCTATAGCATCTTATTTTGTGTAATGTAAGATTCATGAGATCAGGAAATGAGGCAGACTCATTTATGTATTTCCCAACGTCCCCAGAATATTATGCATAATAAATGTTAGAGTCAATGTGTGAGTCAAGTGCCTCACTGAATTCCTAGAAGTATCTGTACTATATCAAAGCATAAGTAGTTCTCACAAAAAGAACGTAAACTTGGCACAGCAGGGTCTTAGGAACTGCAAGTTGCTCTGAGAGTTGAAAAACAGCCTTGAGGTCAAAGTCAAGAAACTGACAAGGAAAAAAAGAGAGAGAGATTATTGGGGGGTGGGGGGTGGGGGTTGCATTTAGTGGGAGGGAAGCACGAAAACAGGGAGATAGAGACAAAACACCAGATCACTTTCTGGTTAGCATCTCAAAAAAAAAAAAGAGAGAGAGAGAGAGATAAGTAGATGATGATGACAGGGTACCGAGTGACTCAAACATCTGAAAATAATAGAGCAATAATTGACACTTGAGTATAAAAATATTCTTTAAAGTTCTCCAGTGTGGTTTGCATACTGAAGACACATCTTGAGCAAATATTTCCAGCATATAAATGTGCCATATTTGAAAAAAATAAGGTGGGCTTTTTTTTTTTTTGACCACTCAGGTTATATCTGATTGACTCAAAATCAAGCAGGTAAAATTCATTTAAAAATTAGTAATTAGTGTGCTAAGAAAGTGTCTGGTTTGTTCAGATTTTTCTTTTTACAATGAGTAGCTAGTTGTTACAGTATGAGAATGTAGCTTTACAGTATATTTATTGTATTATGTATTTGTATTATTTTCTATTTTCTAGAGGATTGTAACAATTAGTATCATATCCTTTTTTTTCATTTTTATAGGACTTTTAGAATTCACTTTCATATATATTATCTCCTCTTGATTTAAAAATCTCTAGGACATTTTGTGTCACTCCCATGAACCTTCTGTCAAGGATTTCGTGATTGATAAAATCAAAGTCTCAGGCTGTTGATTTTGGACATCAAGTTAATTCTACAGTTTCCAAGTAATTAAAGCTCAGTTTTCTTTAAAATCATAGCTCCCCTTTTAAGGACATATAGGTTTTGCAGTACATACAGGTTATTCATGGCAGAAAATGCTCAAATGCTGCCTCTGTATGCTGAGATGATAAGGTTTTTATTTTTATTTTATTTTATTGATAGGGTTTTTAAAAGGCATTTTACTGATACCCTTTGGTTTCCAGCAAAAACTTGTGGGACTGAGATTATCATCAGCCAAGAAGCCCCTAATAATATAGGAAGAGGCTCAGATGTCTGATTTTTTTTTCTTTTTAATGTCCAGAAACATTCTCCCTGGAATATCATCCTCAGAGATATTATCATTCAAGAGGATAACTAAAACATGTAAGAAGCCTCTGGGCACTGTTGGCTGAAGCAGGGCTTCTTTTGAAATCTGGCTGAAGACACCTTGTCCTAAGGAGTCTCTCTGTGGCCTCACTATGAAGTGACTGCTAAGTAGCTAATTCTGCTCAAAAGTTCACTAACTGGAATTTGGTAGTAGGTAACAAAAAAAATAGGATAAAATGCAAGTTATTTTCTCCTTTTCATTATTGTGCTAATTTTTATTGAACTTTTTTAAGCATCCAGTGTTGAAGTGAAGGTTTGTTTTCTCACGTGGTCATTAAGAGTAGAGTGTGGGTTGGGTCTCTACATGTCCTTTACACCCAATAAAGTTTCCACAGAATTGAGTTCCCAGGTGCCTGTTAGTTTTACAGCCTGTCCCACCCACTTTATCAGCATTTGAAATGGACCATTAGACCTTCAGTCAATACCAACCCAAGATGTTATGGTTGTAGCTTAGCAAGAATAGAGCCATTTTCTAAAGGTGTTTATGTATTTGACAGGAAGAAAAATATTATTTAAAAAATTGAATAACATTCTAAATTCTATACCAATGAATCTTTGGTGACAAACAGGTGGGAGGGGGTAGACTAAAAGATTTGGGGAAAATGAAAGAGGGCTTTAGGGTCATGGCTTGCAACTCAATTACATCAAACACTTCATTTTAAATAATAAGCAAGTTAGACTGCCACCATGACTATACTGAAATTTTATAATCTTTTATAAAAATTAATATACTTCCCTAACTTTAAGATAAAAAAAAAGAAATTTATGACATACATAAAAATATGTATTCCATATGCAAATGATTTCCCTTGAGGACACCAAAGAATCCATAACAAAGGAGTCAGGTATTTATGCAAATCACAGGATTCAACAAATCCAGTGACAATTGCACTCTGAACCTTTATTGCATTGAGCAACATTGTCATCCCTGAGTGATGTTCCTAAAGAGTGAACAACTTCTGGGGAACTTCCAAACTAAATGCAATTTTCCCTTGAAAAGTCCCAAGTAGTTTGTTTTCATGTATAAAACAGAGTCAGATTCTAGGTTCAGATAATTGTAAACAAAATTTATTTTCATCTACATGAATTTCAGAGGAAAATGGTATGAGATGCTAGACATTTCTTCATTGGATGAGACTATTTTAGCACCTCTGCCCCCCTCCCAAATGTCTCTAAATATTGCAACATCCAAAAATGTCACCAAAAATCCCTCTTTGGGCAGAGATCTAAGGAAAAAGAAGGCCTATGAACATGGCTGGTGGCAAGATTTCTGAGAAAGACAAGCAGTGAGCAATTCTTAGAGAGGCCCCGCATGCCATTTTAAGCTGTTTCCCGCTTTATACTATGCTGAAATCTCCTATTCTTAGATCCAAACTCCAACAAAGCTGGAGAATCAGGGTTGGAGATGATTAGCCAGGAGCAATGCCCCAAATCATGCCATGGAGCCAGGTTGGCGAAGACCACACTGTTGCCACCACAAGGCACAGATAAATCAGTGCATGCAGCTGTCACCACTGCTAGAATTACTCATTACTAGCCTGGGAAATGCAATGCAGTTGGATCCACAGGCATCGTCCTCCACTGCTTGAGGACTGCATAATAACTGCTTCTCCACACCACTGGCTTCCACTTGAAGTGTAATGAGTACATCTGATTGGCTCAACCTCTGTCACATGTCCTTGTCTTAACTGAAAAGGAAGCTTAGAAAGAGTATGAGCATCTTCAGCTTCTATACTAGGAGACAGATTCTGTTTCCTCTAAACATAGGAAAAGAGTCCAGAGGCTGAGCAGCCTACGAGAGTGACAAATACCCACTTTAGCTTCCAAATTGGTTCTCCAGAAGACAAATACCATGGGATGTGGGAGCTGCGTGTGATTACTCTGAGGAAATATGGACAAGGAAGGCTTTACACAGGAGATGAAATCTGATCAAGTCTGAAGGCTAAGACAATTGGTAGGGCTGAACATAGGGATGGGAAAAAGAATTCTAGAAAATTGGAATGGCATAAAAGATTATGCAGAACTGGAGAAACAAGGACAAAGCCAGGAACCCATGTTCCCTGGAGCTGAATTTCATGGGACTTCATTAGTGAAAGAAGAGTGGAAAGGACAGGAATGGCATCGAAGAGTTATGAAGGCTTGTTAACAGTGGTTTGATATAATCAAAGTGGTGCTTGATGGGGACGTTTGCATTTTCTTTTTTCATATTTATTCCTTCATCAAAAGATATTGTCCTTGTCAATCTGAATTTAATTCTTAGTCTTTTAGAAAACAGACCTGTTTTTATGAATTGCCAGAAGCCTGTAGATTTTTGTTGTTGGATATACTCAAAAGGTGTCTGGAGGCTTTGCTAGAAATAAATGACACAGATTTATTCAAGGGTCTTAGCTTTTGCAGAGTGGAAACACAGCTAGACAAGCTCCAGAAATGTTACAAAGAAGAAAGAAAAGTTAAGAGTTCTTGTAGTGAAAGTTATGACCTTGAGAATAATCAGTTCTGCATTCTTAGCCCTAGGATTGATATAGGATGATATCAGTCAGGTGGCAGGAGGTCTGGATAATTCCATTTTAATCTGTTCCCTATTTTATACTATATTTTATGCTATTACATCCATGTAGATAATGGATGTCAGGTAGATGTTAGGTGGTCTGGATATGTGAGTTTTTCAGGGGATAATCAGAGAGTTATTTGAATGTCTGATATATGTCCAGATATTAACATAGGACTAGAAAGTTCAAAAGTTTGTTCCCTCTATTTCTTCTTTCAAAGCTGGTTAAAACATCATTCCTCATGCCTCGACTTACTTGATTTTAGTAAGTTAGCAACTTGGCTATAATGACTCTATTTCACTTCTTCACTCTGTTCCTCAGCTTATTTGTCATTTGTTATTTTTGTCATTGCTGGTTTTTATTTTTTCTGATAAAGAGGCTAACTTTTTTACACTTCGAACTTGTATTACATGGTATTCACAGAGGAATTCACAAGTATCTTTTAGATAATTCTAAGAGTGGCCCCATCTGCAGCTTTTAATCAGACTAGGTATCATAATTTGTTTTTCCAAAACTTGTTGCACACTGAAAATGTGCCAAGCTCACTATTTAATACTTTCATCCACATATTTAACTTAATCTTCAAGCTTCTCTTTTATTCATGAAGTTATAGGATCTGAGAGAGTACCCAATTTCCTCAATGGACAGCCTAGTACATCTTGTGTGATACAGTTACACTTGAGTGTATGTGCCACACTCTTGTCTTATCCTCTGAACAAGGGGCTTCAAGTCCTGGAGAGTGGTAAGACAAACCTGATTCCATGGACTAGGGATTATGATGGAGAAACATGGATGACAGAAATCCAATGATGACCTAACGACTTATTTTTGTCCCCACCCCATCCTCCACATCCACCAAAAGCTTGAGCAGAAATCTTAATGTATGACCTGCAACATTTCTTTTTCTAGGTTTCTTTTCTTTCCTTGTTCACCCTTTGAGAGACAAAGAAGCATTAAAATGTCAAAAAGCAGGAAATGGGAGGAAAATAGAAAAATAAGCAATCTGTGGTTTCAGGCTTGACTAGATGTTTTCCTTGCTCTGCTATCCTTAGTGAACTGGACCCTGTAGCACGTCACAGACATTCACCACCCACTCAAAGTCCTCACTCCCTAGACCACTCAGTCTGCAGATCACGTTATGTCATATTTCACTGAGGAATAGAGGCCACTGATTTGAACATTTTTCCTTTTCCCTCACCCTGCAAACCTCCCTCTATTTAGACAAGTGTGCCTTCTACTTTCAAAGCTACATTTCCCTCCTGTTCTCCTAACACCAGTCCCGCCTACATTTTTCTGTGACTTGCTCAACTAATTACCTTTATTTTCGTCTCCCAAGTCTCTCAGCCCACAAACATGTTCAAGGGCACCATATCTTAAAGACAAGCAAACACACAAAGGCCTATTCTACCCCTGCCCCACACACTCCCAGTTTACTTCTCGTTCCCTTCTCTCTGACTTGTTGAAGGGGTAAGACTTCCTCTGCTGTCTGTACTTTTTCACCTCTCATTTACTCCTTGCCACAGTATAGCATCTTTGCTGAAACTGCTTCCTCCAGACCAATAAAATTTTGTTGTTGGTTTTTAATTAAAGTGTAGTTGACATACAATATTTTATTAGTTTCAGATGTACAACATAGTAATTCAACATTTATATACCTTACTATGTGATCACCATGGTAGGTCTAGTAACCATCTGTTACATACAAGTTAGTTGTTTCGTTTTTTGTTCATTTTGTTTATTCCTGATTAGCATTTCCGACCAGAGGTCCCCTGGTGGTCACAGTTAGAGGGGATATAGACAGAAGCCAATCAAGACCATTTTGATTTTCCTTCTCTAGAATTTGATACCTGGGCAGAGACAACAGGAAAGAAGATGTGAATGCTGAGCATCAGTTGGCAGCATGGTAAAGGAAAAAGTTCATTTGTTTCTTCTACTCAGACTCCCAAGGCTCCTGTATTTCCTGTTCTTCTTCAGGCCTCGTAATTTGGTCATCATGAGACTCTATGAGACGTACTCTCCCCATAGCTTCTCTTTTCTTTTTTATGTTACTCAAGGGAAATGGGAAGCAACAGCTAATGGGCAGGCATAGGGTTTCTTTCTTTCATGAAGTGTCTTTCTCACCACATCCTAAGATTATGGGAATATGGAAGATAAATTCTTGACATCAAAACTCACTAAAAGACCAGCATTATATATAGCAAATCATTAATATCATCTTATTAGATTTTAATTCCTCTGAGTTGTCTTAAACAAATTTTCCTTGCTCTAAAGTAGCATTCAAAGGTGGAGTGGTGATGGTTGAAAAACAAAAGGAATGTGATAGAGATACTTATTATTTAGAAGAAAAAGAATAAGGTTGGCTTATCCTCAAGTCTCAGAAGCCTAAAGATGCACACATAGAGTCAGGTGGACCTAGGCCTGTGTTCTGTCATATCCAGGTCTAAATCTCAGTTCCATTTCTTACTGTAATATTAGGCTCCTTAATATCTCAAGACTTTAATTCCTTTACCTAGAAAATGTAGATAATAAAGGTATCTACTAGATAGCATTCTTGTGAAAGTAAAATGAGCTGTGAGAAGTTTAAAATGGTTAGCAGAATATCTGTTAACAGTGTGTACTCAATAAGCATAAATTGCTATGACAATTATTTTTGTTTTCTTTTAAGTACACTTATAATCTCATTGGCTTGTCATGGGTTACTCCATGAGTATATGGTCATAAGGAAAGAGATGTTAACTACTTTTAAAAATTATTTTTAAATTATTCTTAAATTGCCCATGAGGAAAGAATGGTGTATATCCTTTTTTTTCTTTTTTCTTTTCTTTTTTTTTTTTTTTAAAGAAGAAAAGATAGATTTGAACATTCAGTGACAATAGCTAAGCTTCCTAAGAGAACATAGCAACTTGGTTACTAGGGATTTTTTTTTTTTACTGAGGAAGAAACAATTAGTGTTAACGTATCATTTTAGATGTGTGCAAGTTTAAGGATCTTTATTTTACGAAATAAAATAATGGGAGTGGTCTCTCATTGTACAAAATAAGACAGAAAAAGAGTATTAAACTCAGAGAGAAACTGAAGGTTACAATGGCAATTAACACTTCATATAAAACTGGTGAATATTATGTGGGTCTCAGCCATATAATAAATGAAATATGAATGTTACATCCAGAACGGGATAATGATAAAGCAGTAAGAGGGATCATAATTGAGTAGAGAAGTATAATACTTGGGCTTTAGTTCAGTGTTTAGAGGACCTGTACCTGGTGTTTTTCTCTATTCATGTCATCATAGCACAGCGTTAAAACTGCTGTATCTGAGTTGCTCAGATATAAAATCAGAGGACCAGGACTTACCTTACATCCATATTCTACTGCTTAGTACCTGTGTGACGTTGGCCAAAAATTGGTAAAGTGTGGCAAATAAAACACCTGCCATACCGACCTCAACGATTTATTGGAAACATCTAAAAAAGTTATTAACGTGAACACACTTTGAAAATTATAAAGCGGAATACAAATATTTGTTTATTATGTAAAATCTAGCGGTTAATGAACGGTTAACACTTTACATTCTATTTTAATGGCACGTTTTTTATAGTGTAAGCATAATTGACTTCACCATAAATTTATTTAAAATAAATGGTATATATGAACTGAGATCCAGCGTTAGACACCACCCAGTGGCAGTTAAGAGTAATGCAAGTACATTGCTGAGCTACTGCTCTCATGACACTTAAGTTAGGTGGAAAGGTTACTGAGAACCTCAAAGAAGGGCTTAGGCTAAAATGAGCTGAAAGGGACTTGGAATATCTAGCACTGAAGCTAGAAAATGGCTTTAGGGTTTAATGTACTGTGAGCTGTAGAGACAAGCTACTGCTTGTCTCGACTGTAGCCAAGTATGGGAAGAAATTCAAGCTTCCTATTTTATCCTTCACTTCCCACTGACCAGCACAGTAGTACTCAACAAGTTTATTAAATGAGAAAATAAAGAGGAAAAAAACTAAGAGAAGAAAAGGAGAAAGGAAAGTAAGGATGGAGGAAAATCTTAAAAGAAACTATAAGCTAGCTCATTCCGGATGTTTATTATTTAGGTTTTTTTTCTTCTTTTTTTCTTCTAGTTGCCAATTTCTTTTGAGAAATTCTAACCCTATGCTAACTGAATTAACTTTAGAGGGGATGACTTGGGAGATGTGAAAAGGAACAGCATATTTTTACAGGCTCTTCGTGATGAAACAAACGTGCCTGGACCAGAATGCTCAGAAGAACCCAGTAAGGCAAATAAGGCTTAAAAATTGAGGTCGTCTGTAAAGACAGCTATGTTCACAGTGCAGCAGTACTTTGTGCCTGAAAGATTGTCAAAACACCAGCCTCCAAATACACAGGTAGCTGCTACAGCTTTTATTGGCTGTTCTCTGCTTTTTGATACTAGTATCCCTTGGGAAAAACAAGGAAATGTCTCCTCTTAAAGCCACAAAACCTTTATGCTTTAGTCTTTCTTGATTTTTTCTTCTCCAGAAGTTCTTCACCATGCTCCCAACTATACCACATGCTCAGAATGTGACTTGTCCATGGTTAGTTTTCACAGCAAGGAAATGTGCGAAACAGGTTTTTAGCTGCATTATGCCAGCCACACAATCAAGAACTTAGGCTTCAAATACAAAGCAGTGGTAGAAATCTTCCAACCAGCTAGTCAAGTCCAGCCTTTCACTTAGAAATTCATTTATTTTACATAGTACTATGAAGTAGGTACTCTGACCTTCACTTTGCAGCCTATGACAATAGGGATTCTTCCTTCATGAAGACTCAGAAGGTATGCATACCTCCAAAAGTGATGTAACACAGAACTAGAAAAAGAATCATAAAACATTTATTGGAATTCTAATATTATACTCAAAGTTGTGGCTATTATGATGAGGAGCAGAAATTCCTAAAGAGAAGGTAGAAATGCAAATTGAGATGACTGATTTTTTTTGTTTGTGTAATGAACTCTAGGTTTTAGAAATGAATGTATATAAATCTTCTGATACACATTGTCTAATTGTATTTTAATGTGTGGTGATAATCTACAATCCTACATAAAATCCTGAGTGCTCTTATATCATAAGGCTTTATACCTTTAAGAGTCTTTGTTACTTTGATAAACAATAATATTTAAATAATTTTGTATTTCTGTAAACATTTCTTATATGTACATTAAGTATATTTCCTCATCTGTGTTACCTTTTATGTATTTTTATATTTATCAAATTTTAATATTTTAAAGCATTTTATAATAAATATATTAAACTTTAAAAAAAACAAATATAAAACAAATGCAGGTTGTTATTAATTACATTCTGCACTAGAAGTAATAAATACTATAGCGTTCAAATACATGAAGTAGAGTCTTGAAAACTCTGTAGTTGATATGAAAAGACAAGGAGATTAGAGAGAGATTGATCCCAAACAGAATAGAGAATGAAAATCAATCCTAAGAAGTATAGTTATTCCCATGGCTGAATTTGTCAATGGTAGCAGGGTGAGAGAGGCAGATGAAATAGAAGAAATAGTCCAAGATGTATTTTGAGAAAGCTGAATTAAAATTAATGGCTGGAATAACATGAAATAAGTGATTCCACTGTGCAATCATATATGAGAACCACTGATCTAATTGATTTCTGTAGTCTCTTCTAGCTGGAATCCTCCTTAAATTTAAATTCCAGCAATGCATTTATATTATATCTCATCCACTTGCTTTCTGTCCATAGACACTTTGAAGAAAGACTGGAGAAGAGTTTTCACAAGGATTTTTGGAATTTAGGATTTGAGAATAAAAAGCATGTGGTCTCAATGGCTTCATAGAAACAAAAGTGTGACTTGATAAAAGATCAGCTGATCTCATGGATTTTTTAAAAATAAAGCTATTTGAGGTACTTTTTCTATTAAAAGAAACCATTGTCTTAGAAAAAAGTTTTAAATCTTTTACTTGGACTTTACTTGCTTTAATTTTTTCTTTATGAGGTTTTGTAAAAATTAAGGATGAATAAATTAATGGATAGAAATAGCCACAAATCCTCTCATACTGATTATTCTGAATGGGATTAGGGACAGGTGATAGCAATAAAATAGACGCACAGGGAAAAATTTCAACTTTCAGGGAATTTTCTGTAAAACTCTAACTAGTAACTAACTCTTCTATGATGGTACAGCAATCCTCCCTGCAAAAATAGCCTTGCTCTTTGGGCTGCCTGTTTTCTAGAAAACTTTTTAGCCAAAGGTTGTGGGAGACCACCTTCCTATAAGAGACTAAATTAAAACAGTTTGCTTCTATATTTTGCTATGTTTTTATCAGAGTTCCTCTATTATCTTGTTAAGATGATATTAAATGATAATCATATATAATCCACATTGGTTTTCCCTTTTCAGGGGAACTTTCTTTTACATCCCTCCAGAGTCTTCCCCCTATTCTCACTCTCTTACTTTCCTCTTCTGTCCCACCTCCCCAGGTTAGAAGGGGCTGACAAAAAGAGGTTCATCAAATTTAAATCTTGGTGACATAACTTGGTCTCTTTTCCTCAATATTTTGGGCCTCCCAGCAAAGCGGTGACATATAGTTGGAACATTCCCTTTTGCATTTGGGGGCGTTGGGAGGAGAGCGTTCTCTCCTTTCTAACAACAAAGTAGCAAGCATGCAACAATTCTCTTGACCTTGCAAAAGACCAAGACTGAAGAACATCTTATGCTTTCGTTTTCTTTCTCTGTGTTATAACTTATATAAATTATCTCTTGGGAATGGAATGCCTGAGTCTTTCTCTTCTATTCTCTCTTAGTCATAGTATACCACTCTGGGTCTACAGATGGAGAAAAAAAACTATCAAATGACAAATGGCCGTGAAAACCTTTTGGCCAGATTATCTAACAGTCTACTCGTACACAGTTGTTGTAGGCTCTGACATTTTAGAGCTCTATTGTCATTCAACAATATTTTTTAATGGAGCACTTATAATAGTCTTGGTTTATATTTTCTGCTTTGGATGAATTCATAGAGATATGGACAGTATAGAAATCCACGGGCACATGAGGTCTGCCATATTCCGACCACTTATGGACTTGAGCTACAGAAATATAGGGAAACCTTGCTGAGTGTCAACTCTATTCTCAGTTGTGGGTGCCTTACACTTAGATCCTCATTCCATAGTTCACAGACTCTTTGGCTTGGGATCTTGTCTCTTTTTGTACAAAACTCACACTTCCTTCATTCTTCTCTCTTCCTAGGTCCTCTTCTATGCGGCTGCGTACCCAATTCCTGCTGCCACCATCCACAAACTTTAACACAGAAGCTTAGTTTGACGACAGGGCAAGTATTTTCAGGGTGGAAGGGTCACAGAGGAAACCAACTTTATCTTTGACAAAATTCCTCCAAGTAAATGTGAACATGACTGTAGTTAAGACTTAGAAGAAAAGCCTTGAGAGAAGTGAAATGTGAAAATAAAGCATGGTGTCAGACCATAAGTTGCACAGAGAAGATCGTTTAAAGTTCAGCCCACCCATCCATTTTGTACCCCTCCATTGTTACACAAACCACCAGCCTCTACGCAGCTACTGTTAGACCTGGCACAAATCTCTGCTTTGAGCATCTTACCTATCTAGACTTAAAGCATCTTCCTACCTTCCTTGTTTTGTCATCCTTTCTGAACTTGACCTTCCCATTCAGTTGACTATAGTATGTGCTATTCTTCCACTCATCTAACCAAAGTCCTTTTGTTCCCTTCATCCTCTTGACTTATACAACATTCATTTCTCTCAAATGATATGCAGTCCAGTTGGTGATCCCGATGAGCAGAACCTAAAAGAAGAGAAGAGGAGAAGGATGGCAAAAGAATGCTACTCGGGCCTGGCTTCTTATTCACAAAGGAACTCAACTGTAGATTTTCTCCTTATCTTCTATTTGGGATATTACATACAGCCATGAAAAAACTAAAAGAATTAAAAAACAAGACTTTCATTATAGAACTTTGCATTTTTGTCCAATTATTGAAACAGATTTCCAAAGCACACTATGAATAGATTTTTTTTCATGATTTGTGGTTTGACGACTAGCATACTTGCATTTTATTATTATATATTAAAAGTATTATTAATTATAAACAATATATAATATAGTTATTATAGGTTGGTTTGTTTAATCAATTTTCTAATATGTTAGAGCTTCAAAAAATAGAAATGGCCTAAATATCTTTTATTCTCTTAGAGCCTCTATAATCCTATAATAAAATACGATGGATGCTAGGAGGAATGGTCTACTATTTCCATCAAGAGTTTGAAGCTAGCATGGATGGCATAGCACAAGAAGAGTTTCTGAAGTGGTAGATTTCAGTCTTTCCCTCTTCTACCATATCATACCTTACTAGAGCATTTTACCTTTTTTGGCATCTTACACAGAAAGAGTGGAATATTCCTTATCAATGATGTCTTGCCTAAACTTCTAGGGAGCTGGCACCTCCTCCTTTATTTAGTATTGACTCTCTCTCCTTACTAATGCATCATGTATACGCGTTTACAAATGGAGGCATGTGGGGAATGGGGGTAGATAGGGAGAAATTTGGGGGAATAACCTTTCTCCCACCTCTCTTCCACCCCACCCCCTACCATGAGAACTATCTAAAAGAACTCAGGGAATTCCCACAATGAACTTAACTTTAAAACTTTCTCTTCTATTTTCTTTTCCAAACCTAACCAGAAAAAAGACCCAATTAGTCTAACCAGAGACCTTTAGATAAGAAAATTCCAAAGATACTTTGGGCATTGGATCTGCATGTTTGCATTGCATGAGAAATAATTCATAAGTACATTTTTTAAATTTGTGCTTAATTTTAAAAGAGTCAAAAGAGAAAAAATTACAAAGAGTAATATAGCAAGTATCTTATTCAGTCATTCTGAATTAAACATAGTTAATATTTTTTCTCATTGGTTCTGTTTTTTTGTTGGTTTAAGAAATAATATACTAGAGATATAAATTAGCCTTCTTTATACCCTATCCCCCTGGGTATTCCCTCCCCATCCCCAGGCCTCTCTCTTCTAGTGTGTTTGAAGTGTTGTCTCTTGTCTCTTTTCTTTTAACTTGTTATCAAATAGATGTACATGTAGCTTTATATATCTCTACATGTAAAAATATATGTACATACATTTGTGTACACATATAATATGCAAATGCATTTAAATGCTATGCATATGTAAAATATAAACATAAAAATATATGTAGGCTTATTTTCTTTTGTATATGGTTAATATACATAAATAACATCATATTATATGTTTCAACATCCATCTTGTTCTTTTTCAGCATTGCTTTTGGCATTTATATTGGTATTTATAGATTTAAAGATCTTAACTTCCACTGGGTATTGAATTGCATGGATAGAATACATTCCTAGTATGTAATGGATACTTAAAAATTATTTGTGAAGTGAATGAATGAGTAAATGAATAGCAGTTTGAAAGCTGATGATGTAGCAGGGTCTTTCTTTGTTTAAAACTTGCCTAATACTCACATAACTCAATGTTCATTACTGGCTGCTTTTCTAAAAATATCTTCACCTGCTTATACTGACATACCAAAGTATTTCTTTGAGATCTTTAAGACCGGAAAATTCCATGTGACCTCTGTTCCTCCTCATTCAGTGCATTGGTACATCATAAAAAATTAGGATAGTTTTCTAAAATTAGAAACTAAATGTTACTAAAATAAACACACCACTTAGTAGGTATGTTCTTCAGCTTTCATCTGTAGGAAATTGGACAGTCAGAAGCTTCAACGTGTCCTATAAACCAAAGCACAATTAATCAACAGATTACTACCCAAGAGTTGTCAAAGACTGACTTTTCAAAACTAAAGATAAGGTGTGAAGAAGGCCAGCTCTGGGTGGGAACCTCCAGATCCATGGGAACTTTGATAGTCAAATAGAGAGTGGCTGTTGGCAGTTTCTGTTTCTCCAATCCCCTTTTCTACCAATGGTTTCTAATTTTCAACACAATTGTTGAAATTTAGGCTAATTCCAAGCAGTATGTAATAGCTGGCTAAGGTCATCTCATTACTTGCTATCAATTACATCTTGAGAAAGTTCTAGGGAATTATCAAAGCATTTTTTTTTCTGATTTCTTAATACTATATGTGTAGTGACATTTAAAATTAATTAATTTGACTTTACTATATTTATATCCAAAAATAATTTGACAGTAGTTGCAACTTTGCCTCAATTATTAGGCTACCTCCAGTGGTTAAATACATTAAATGCACTGGTAAAAATAGCATCATAATCAGTTAGTTAATTTCATAATCATGATTTACAATTAAATTCTGACTAAGTTGTAATCCAAAGGATAATTGTTTTTAGTAGATGAATTCATTTAGTTCATAGGCAAAAATAGAATATGTTCATTAAAATATTCGTCTTTTGAATTCCAACTTATTCAGGTCTCATTCTGTGTTGAAAAATGGTCTAGGTGCTAGACACAAGTGAATATGTTCCCTGCAATCAAGGAACTTGTAGACTGGTAAGGGAATGGGTGATTTTGGACTGTGTCAACTCAGCTAAGCTGGAACATGTTTCTCACAATCTCCTTTTGTGTATGGTTCTGGTTTAGTGTTGGCCACAAGAAACATCATCTCATGATATTTGGAAAGTTCTCTCATCGTTTTCACCATGTAAGGTTATAGAGGGAAGTTAAAAGTTAGTGTAAGGTACTACTGGGCTCATACACACTGTTACTGGTTTGCTGGCTGGCTCACCTTGCTGGCATCAGGCAGCAGCCTGCCTACAACTCTTGCCTCTCCTACTGGATCTCTTCCTTCAGCTTCCCTGAGTTTTATGCCAAATATATGTGATCTCCACAGTGAGGGAAGGGCACCAGCTTCTTCTGCACATTTTTCATATCATCAAGCTTAGAGATTGCTATAAACTCGGTGTGTCTACCCCAAATTCATATGTTGAAACCCAATCCCCAATGTGATGGTATTTAGAGGCGAAGGCCTTTGGGAGGTGATAAGAGAGACCCCAGAAAGTTATCTCATCCTTTTCAACATGTAAGGTTACAGAAGGAAGACAGCAGGTTTTCATGAGACACTGACTCTGCCAGCACCTTGATCTTGGACTTCCCAGCTTCCAGAACTGTGAGAAATAAATTTCTGTTGCTTATAAACCACTCAGTCCTACTTTGTTATAGCAGCCTAAAAAGACTAAGACAGAAGTCGTATGAGATGGATATGGATTCCAATTTATCCTCATAGGTTTTTCTTTGTCCTTGCATTCCCCATTTTTTGCTGAGAATTTCTTCATGCTAGTCCTGCTGACATGAGGCTTCAGGCCCACCACTAGAGGCAAGGTAAGTTTTTTATGGACTTCATGAGCACCCACTATTGCATGAGGTCTATTCCCTATTAGATATCTCGCTTTTGATATTACTCAGGGTGGTTCTATTTCTCTGATCAAATCTGACTGACTAAAAGAGGTAGATATTGATCATACAATCATATAATGTACTCTGCAACAACCAATTGTGTTAAGGATTTGAAGGAAGACTACGAGCTACAGTGAGAGTACAAATATAGGGACTTAATTTAGATTGGGGAAGGGGATGTCAGGGAAGACTCCTTTGAAAAAGTAATATTTTAACCGAGACCTGGAGTTCGAGTAGATATTAGTCAGGTCGAGAATTAGACAAGAGGAAGAGCAGTGTGGGGGATCTCTGAGGTCTGCCACGTTTGAGAAACTGAAAGAAGACCAGAGTAGTTGGAGCAGAGGGAAAGAGGTAGCAAGTGGTAGAGATGGGTCAGGCTGTCAGGGCCTGTGTTACAGTTCAGGCTCTTGAGGCTTACTCAATGGGATGTGACACTAGCAGAGTTCTGTTTTCTAAAAGATTACTCTGGCTGCTATATAACGAAAGTGATTATCTGTACATTTGAAAATGATTATCTGATTGTTGAGAATTTGAAGTTCAGCACTTGCTGCCTCTTGAAATAAAAATTACCTATCAAAAAATTCACAGCATGCAGGGAAATAAAGACCCGGCCACAGAGTACTCAAAGCCTTACCATTGTGTATGTCAAAGGTGGCTGAATTGTTATTCTTGAAGAATCATAGTATAGAATTATATATGACTTTTGCTTTAACACTGTTGACAAAGTCTTCAAGACTTTGAAATAGGCAAGGAGAACTCTACAGTGTAAAGGCCATGACAAACGCATGAATTAGAAAGAGATTATTTGAACCAAGTTTAAAAACATGCTGTCCTTATTCTAACACACAGGTCTCAAATATCTACTGAATCTGTCTCTTTCCATTAACTCTTGAGTTAGCTACATGCTGATAATTTTGCCTATAAAAAACATCTTGTTTCAGCAATGTAGATGCCTCCACCACCTCTATTTCACCCTCTATTTCTTTTTTATTCCTTCTCAGGAAAGAGATTTGGAGTCATAATTCATCAGTAAAAACATGAAAAGTAGATTTTCATATTGACTCCTTGGTAGCTTAAATGGCCAAAATAACAGTATTGATGATGATTATGATGATGGAATGTGGGGAGGTAGGAGAAGACTGAATTGAGAACAAGTTTTAAAAATGGAAAGGCTTAAAGAAGATATAATTATGGGTTTGGATTGATTGTTTTTCCTAAAGAAAGAAAACTCTAAACATGAAGTCTGATAAATATTGAAAAATAAAGAGATGAGAAACAGGAGGTTATTATAATGGGTCTGATGTGTGAAAGGGTAGTAGCAGTGGCAACAAAAAGGAGAGCAGATCCAAGAATCTTTGAAGAAGTAAAGACCCATTTTTTAATTGGGTAGTACAAGTTCTTTTGCACAGAGTAACTCTAATTTATGCAAATCTTTCTCCATAGAGTTCTATGTATCTTCATTAAATTAGTTCTCTATAACTTCTGTTACTAATAGAAATTATATTTTCTTCTTTACTATATCATTGTCCAGCAACTGTGGTGAACTCTCTTTTTAGTTAAATAATTTGTCTTTTGAGTTTCTTTGTTTTGTTTTGTTTTGTTTTGTTTTGTTTTGTGTTGTTTTGTTTTGTTTTTATAGAAAGCTTATGGCATGTACAAATAAAGAGTTTCATCTCTTTTTAATCATTAAAAAGAGAAGTAAACATAACAAGACTTGGAGTCTGATGGGATGTGAGCAGTATAGAAGAAATGGTGATTCGGTAATGATAAGGAATTTGAAATACTTGGAGAATGGTAGAGACATCTTTTAATTAAAAAGAAAAAAAAACTTTGAGACTTAATTGTGCTAATGAAGATGGTAGACAGGCCTTTTCTGTAGGTCCACAGAAGAATTGAAACTCCCACTTCATAAGTTATATAAATTTTTAATCACTATGTTTACACCTGAAATTAATATAATATTGTATGTTAACTGTAATTGAAAAAAATTTTAAACAAATAAAAAAATTGAAACTTCTTTTAAAATATCACAAAATTTTCATTTTCTTCAGGCATTCAAATACAGCCAAATTACTTCAGCCTAGAAAAGGGACTGCTTTATCTTTCAGGATAGCACAATGCATGGACACAATTTCTCAAGTCAGAATGGGTGTGACCTTAAATGACTTTGGCCTTAAACGTTTTTTGTTGTTTATAGCCTTAGTTTAATGAATACAGGGGGATGATATTTCAGAACAGAGTTGTCATGGTAATGACATGATTGGTATCTTGATTCTTTGTATTCATGTGATCAAATCTACAATTATATCTGAGACAAATAGTATTATAAGAATATGATCATGCACTTGGCTATTCTCCTGTTCGGATGACAGGCTGCCTTTGGTACTCCCCATAATGGGTTTCCACTAAAAGTACTGCTCTGGGAGGAAAGGGTGTGGTAGGATGATGGTATTTGCTACCAGCATCTACCTCCCACCTCCAGTGCCAGCTTGAGTGACCCTTTCTCCTGTACGTCTTAGATTTCTCACTAACCCCTTCTCTGTCTTTGCCTTTCTTTGATCCTGAACTTAATAAGTAAGAGAAAAGATTCTATTGTTTATGGCAAAAGAAAAACAGCAATTCTTATCTGGGGTGAAAAACTATTCAGATGGGGGAGTTGGGAACATTCCATTACTTTGCTCAGAGTCATAAAAAGTTGAGAAGCTGAGGCTAGGAGTTCTGTTTTTAAATTGTAAAGCATAATGTGTTGCAGTTTGTTCGGAGTCAATTACTAAGGGATTGTGATTCCAGCCCAAAGGGGAAGAAGCCTTACGAGCCAGTAGAGTGTGTTGTGTAGCATAAGATCTAATTCTAGACAACTCCTGAAAAGGGACTTTATTGACACTTCTCAATGCTAGGCATTTCAGTTCTTTTATTTTCCCCCTCCAACGTAAAAGCAGTATGTTTCAGCCTTAATGCTCTTTCAAGCCTCTGATGAATGTTCAAAATCCTCTAAATATTAAAACAGCCTCAGATAGCTTCAAATTTTCTACTTCTACCTTTTCCCCTTCAAATGACACAGAATCATCAGGTTGCACATGTTACAATGTTGCTTTAAAACCTTTATTTTTTCTTTGAATTACTTGAGCTCTGGAAAATCTGAAAAATTAAAAAATCACAAGAGTTACTGTTCTTAGGTGAAAAGTTTCAGTTTGATATAATGAAAAATCTCTGGAAATGGATAGCAGTGATGATTGCACAACAATGTGAATATACTTAATGCCACTGAATTATACACTTAAAAATGGTTAAAATGCTAAATTTTATTTTATGTATATTTTACAACAGTTAAAAAAAATATAAGGCTAGAGGTTGCCTGAAGAAGGAGGTATGGAAGTGTATTTGGGAAGGGCCTGGCACTGTTCTATTTTTGCTTTAGCGATTATTTGTCTGTTCAGTAATTATTATACTTACCTTTGTTTTATATTCATTGTGTAATAGTGTTATAGTTCCCAATAAAATGATTTATTAAAAAGTTAAAAAGAAAAACTATCTCAAGTGGTAAGAATTACAAGGCCTTGGAAAGTCCATTTTGTTTTGGACCTCATTTTTATTTTTCATGTAAAATGAATGAGTTAGACTAACAGGAAGCCTTTCCATTGCCAACATCCTGTAATTGTACAAAATAGTTGCTTGTAAATGAAATAACTACAAAAGGCAAACATCCTAGGAGTATTATTTATTTTGTCTGTGTTTTCCTTCACAAAAATTGAAAAATCAAAGGAAAAACCCATGAAACAACAAAATCCACTATCTAATATGAAGAAACATAGATCGTCTAAAATATAACCAAGGTAAAGTTGGCTGCCCAAAGATACAAACATGAAGAGAAAGGAATGTTTGTCACTTAATCTGAGACAGCAGGGAAAAGAAAGCTCCACAAGAGATCAGGTGGGGTGGAGAAGAGAATCAGGCACACCTGAGATAGAAAGGTAAGGCCATTTACTATTTCAAAGGAGGAAGGGACTGGCATGCGTATTTGCCCTCATCACTATCAAATGCAGGCTCTATAGTGCCACCTTTGCTTCCACATGAAACTGTGTTCTTCCCCACAAATCTTTGTTTTTCAAAAAGGTTCAATGAACAATTATACCTAATTGATGCTTTCCTTACAACGTTCCCATTTCCAAAAATCCTCCTCATCCTTTGAGGCCACCTGAAGTCTTCACCCTCCTTGAGGCCTTAGTGAATCACACTATCCCTTCCCTTGATTTTCTATCACTTACTGTCTCCTGAGGCTCCTCCTCCTTCTCTGTTCTCTCCTCTTTACTTCTTCCTTAACTCTACCTTTTCTCCCATCTCTGAACTTCCTAGAGCATCTTATATTCCCAAAGCTCATCCAGAAATGTACCATATATTGTCCCAGATTTTCACTAACAAAGAGGTTGGCAAACCATGGCCTGCAACCCATCAATTGTTTTTGTAAATAAACTTTTATTGGAACACAGCTACACTCATTCATTTACACATTCTCTATGGTTGCTTTTGTACTCCCACGGCAGAGAAGAGTAGTTGCCACACAGACCATATGACCCACAAAGCTTGAAATATTTACTCTCTGGCCCTTAACATAAAAGGTTTACCATCCCTTGCTCTAATGAATTAAGCTGTTAATATTTTTTTTGCATAATTACCTTTCCTAAGTCTGTGCTTTATTGCCCCAAATTGAGGACCAGGAGTTTCTAATATGCTTTCATGTTCATTCCGAGCCCATCTTACTGCCTTGTATCTTATTAGAGTCTCAGTAAATAATAATTAATTAATGTTTAATGAGTGAATTATTGGAATTGTATTTTTATTGTTATTGAAATAAAATTGTCTGAGATAGAACAATACCTTCTAGCCCTCAACTTGAGGCATCTCTGACTCTCATCAGGATAGTGCAATGGTTAGGCACAAATTCAAAGGTCAGAGAGCTCGGGGTTTGCACTTTGGCTCTATCTCTTGTTAGCTATGTGACCTTAAGCAAGTTCTTGAAGTTCTCTAGAATTCGCCTCCTCATCTGTAAGATTGTGATAACAATAGTGATTAATCAAAAGAATTGTTGTGAGGATTTTTAAATAAAATAATGTATTTCTAGTACTAAGTATAGATTCTAGAAGATAGTTAGCAACCTAAAAATAGATGGCAATTATTACAGCCCTATTGTAACTGTATCTCATTCTCTTCCATCCCCCTTTCTATACATAATTCATATTCTTTTCAAATAGATGTTTTTTCTCTATACTTTTTGTGTTTTTAATTTTAAGGATATAAAGTTAGAATGGATAGATGGGTTCCTGTTGACTTGTCTTAACTCTCTTGCCACAGAAAATCAATCACCTTTTTACCTAGTTATTAATTCAGATGTTCAATAAATCCAATGAATAGTTTTTGAAAAACAGTAGCCTACTAGAGGAGTGAATGAGTCATGGTTGCTTAGAGGATGAATAGCATATTGTATGCTCAATTTCTGGTGAAAAATATAGGTGCAACAAAGCTAAAATAAACGTTAAGGGCAAACCTGAAGGAAAATCAAATCCCCAAAGCCAATGAAATGAGAAAAAAAAGTGGTATAATATTTTACTTTGATGATAGCATTATTTAACAAAGTCAGTCACTCCCACCCTTTATAGTAATAGGCCAGGTTTTGTTTTGGGTGCTAGGCATTCATCAATAAAAATAATCAGATAAAAATCCCTGTCCTTATAGCAAATTGGTACAGCCACTATGGAAAACAGTATGGAGGTTTCTCAAAAACTAAGAATTGATCTACCGTATGATTCAGCAATCCCTCTACTTTGTATTCACCCCAAAGATTTGAAAACTCATATCCAAAAAGATATTTGCACACCAATGTTCATAGCAGTATTATTCACAGTGGCCAGGACATGGAAGCAACCAAAGTGTAGTACAATAGATAATTGGCTAAAAAAGCTGTGGTGCATATATGCAGTGGAATATTACTCAGTCATAAGAAGAGATGAAAAACTGCCATTTGCGACAACATGAATGGACTTCGAGATAATCATGCTAAGCGAAATAAGCCAGACAGAAAAAGTTGAAAATTACATGATATCACTTATATGTAGGATGCAAACAAACAGAGACTCATGGACATGGACTATAGACTAGTTAGTGGTTACCAGAGAGTAGGGAGTGGAGGGAGCGGGGAGGTAGACGGGGTAAAGGGAGTCAAATATGTGGTGACAGAAAGAAATCCAATTATGGGAGGTGAACATGCAGTGTAAATATATATATGCCTATTTATATGCCTTATTGTTAAAGTGTAAAGATGAAACTTAACTGGATTTCATTAACCAATGTCACCATTAAAAAATTAATTAATTAAAAAAAAAATCCCTGCCCTTGTGGACTTACATTCTAGCGAGAAATATATGTATAGATAGAATAGATAGGTTGGAAGGTAGGTAGGTAGGTAGGTAAGTAGATGATAGATAGATAAATAGATAGATACATACATACATACATACATACATACATTTTATAGTATTAGAAGGTAATAACTTCTAATGGAGAAAAAAATAGAGTAGAAGAAGTAGGATCAAAATGAAAAAAGAGGATGTTGTTTGCATTTTTAAGTGATCAGATGACATTTGAACAAAACTGTGAAAGATCTAAGAGAGTGAACTAGAGGTAATCTAGAGGAAAAAAATTACAAGCAGAGGGAACATACTGTGTAAATGCCCCCTGGCAGAAGTATGTCCAGCTCGAGCAAGGAACTATGAAGAGGCCAAGATAGAGGCAAGAAATAAAAATAATAGGAATACGGTAGTTAACTTCTATTGAGCCCTTTCTATTCTCTGAGCACTATTCCTAGCATTATTATATATAATCTTCAAACCAGTTACTTACTGTAGGCTAAGTTATTCCCTTCATTTTATAGGTAGGTAAACTGACTTATTTAAAAAGTTGAGTAATTTGCAAAAGATTACACAATCAGCAACTGCTAGAGTCAGATGTGTCTGATTCCAATGCTCATGCTCTTGGCCACTACAGTTTTTTCTATGCCACCTTTGTCTGCCCTGGAGGTCAAGACTGAATTAGCTCTAACTGTTCCCAGCCTGTCTAAACTGCATAATTCTTTGTTGCGACTTTTTTTTACTGGCTATCTTGTCTTTTAGATGCATTTTTATATCAAATTCAGAGTTTAAAATGTCAACAGGGGTTTTCCATGGCCCCTTTACCATATTTTTGACATTTCTGAATTCTCGCCTCTTCTTTCTCATTCTGATCTTTCATAAATTTATCAGCTCTGCATTTGTGCGTACAAACCAATTCAGTCTCAAAGGGAAATCTACATACCAGAGGGTAACCACATTCTTTCTGACCTTCTTCCTCCAGAGATCAACTTATGTATAGTGGAGCCTCTTTAAAATAACTTTTACTCTGTTTAATATAAAATTTGGGAAAACCAAGCATACATGGAAACATTATTTTTGCAAGTTATTTTGGTATATTCTTTTTCTTTCCTGCTTTTTAAATATACTATTTGGAAGATTAACCTCAGCCTTTACTTTAAGAATTCCTGAATTCTCAACCTTGCCTACTCACTTCTTAATCAAATACAAAATATATTATAACAAAACCAAGAAATAGTACTGAAATTTAAAAAGTCTGTTCCCTTTTCTATTCATAGATGAGTTATTTATCAGAATTTTTATGCGCATCATCCCTGTCCAAATTAAATCATTTCCTTCTCTCTTCAAAGAACACAGAGGACTGAGCTACTTCTTTTCTTTCTTCAATGTATAGAAAATATTTTCTCCCGGTAAAAGGCTGTGTCAAATTTAATACAGGATCAGAAAGACAGAAGGTTCATTTCTCCAACAGGTTATAAAATCTCTGAGCTAGAAAGACAATGATCATGACAAGGAAGAAATTGATCTTTTTCCAGTAGTATCTAAACTGAAATGGAGAAAAGAGTAGAACACTTGTATATTTTCCCCATAAAGTATATTAAAATTAATAGTTTGAGTATTAGTATTGTTGATGGGCATTGACATAAATATGGGTGGAGGAAACTATGAGTTTTTTGAATAATGTTTTTGAAGGAAGTTCTAATTAAAAAAAAAACGTCAAGCATGTTGAACAACTGTTTGAGATTGATGGCATAAATTTGAATGGCAGAAAGCCAGTCTGTGGTAATTGCTTCATTCAGAACCAAAGGTACTTACTTTTAAAATTATATGACATCATCAGGTGTAGGGAATAACCAAGCCCATCTTATCATATTTCAAGTGGAAACCAAATGGTTTTTAGATCATGACAAATAAGATGCTTATGGAAATAATCTGGCTGAACTCTTCATTGGACAACCACTCAAGGTTTCTTTGCCTTCCCAAAGCAATTAAAATTAATACATCCCTGAATAAATATAGCTTTATACAACTTCTTCTTCTTTACATTTTATGGAAATTTTTAAATAGATACAAAGTTAGAACATCTTAATGAATCCCCAGGTGCAATTCCAGCTTTAATCACTGTAAACATATGGCCATCTTATTTCATTTATATGTCATCTTCTTCACACCCTTCCATATAATTTGGAGCATATTTAATACAATATATTTCACCCATAAATACACAATTTCTTCTTAAATTTAAATAATTGGCATCTGAAACATGCAATAATTCAACATTTTTAAAAAAGTGCTGGGAGTCTCTCCTGTGTTTAAATGTGCTTCCTGGTTCCCTTGGCCCACCATAGCTTCTAATTTTAGCCAAAAAAAGATAAGGGCACAGTTTCAAACAAACCCAGTAGTCAGTCTATTGGAACAAAAGGTGAAATAGGTGAAATAAATAGGTGAAGGGGATTAAGGGGTACAAACTTGCAGTTACAAAATAATTAAGTCATGGGGATGTAACAAACAACATAGAGAATACAGTTAATAATACTCAAAATTTTTCTATAGCAACAGAAGGTAGCTAGATTTATCAGGGGGTCATTTCATAATATATATAAATACTGAATTACTATGTTGTACACCTGGAACTAATATAATATTGTAAGTCAATTATACTTAAGTTTAAAAAGAATTTATCTTTTCTCTAGAAGCTCTTTCCCGTTCGCAATAGTTTAATAGTTTATTTATAGTGTAAAATTCCTACAAAGCAATAACTAGAGTGCAATACTTAAGTCAACTAGATTAAATGATTAGTTTTTGTTTTGTCACTTTTTTTTTTTACAAAAGTATGTTTATTTCAAACCTAAGATAATTCTGGGAATTAGTGAATTTATAGTTCTCCATCTTTTCTTTTTTTTCACTGTCTATGGCTTTTTCTCTACCATAATTACATTTTTTATTTGATAAAATGTCTTGACAGTATTATTCAGTATAGTTATTGTTGACATTAATTGTTTTGCTTTTTAAAGATAGTTATTGTGCTATCAATGAATATAAGCCAACAAAGACCATTAACAACAAAATAAATCACAGATATTAACTTTTAAATGATAATTCATCAAACTTTAATACTTACATTAAAGATATATAGCTCTTTTTGCCTTTAATACTTGGCCCAAGTGGTAGATAATAATAGAATAATTTTTAGTTCAAGAGTATTTTGTGTTTGAAATATGTGATCAGTGTATTTTTATTTAACTACCTGTGAATGTTATCAGGAAAGAAATATTTCTTACACTGTCAGGTGCTGGTGTTGGTATTGTTGTTATAGCAAATAACTTCAAAGCTACATCTCCTGATTTATAGAATACATGATGAAAAAATACTCACTGATGGTCCTGTATAGTCAGGGAGGTTCTCTCTAAGGATGAATGTGATTAACAGGCCTGGGGAAATAACCTAGCCAGAAAAAGAAAAAAGACAACATGGCATTCACTTGTCAGCCCACCTTAAAAGCAAATGACAGGGGCAATTACTCTTATTCTTTTACTAGCCCAACATGAATTCATGCTTATTAGAGGGCTGAGCGTGCCTTGCCTTGCAGGTGCTCTTTTGTAACCTGGGAATATTAATTAAGTCTTTGCACAATATCCAGTCACTAATTACTATTTAGCTGTACCAGTTCACGTCTCAGAGTCTTTATGTGTTGCTGTTTTCCCTGCTCAGCCAGCCTCCTTTGCTTGGCAGTGTTTTGCATTTGCCTTCGCCTTCTGTGTTTGCAACCTTTTCTCTGGTGTGGGTTATTCTCCAGCCTTCAGAAAGCTTCAGCAGCACAGTGGGTATTATTTTGACTCTATTGAAATGGTGTTGCAAAATTTTCTCTTCATCGCCTCCCACAGCCCACTATTTTCATGTTGTTCCCAATGGTATCTTGCCAACATTCTAGTTTCCTGGGAAACTTTGCAGACATTTTTTTAAATGATATAATCTTGGCAGAAATAATCGTTGTGTTAATAGGTGGGAAAAATGTAAGGAATGGTTGAAGGACTAGAGTCACTCCATTTTGTTATGTAGACTCCAGATTAAATGAAGAAAAATTCACCGAAAAACAAGTAGGGACAACACCCTGCAGTTTGGTCAAGCAGACCAAAGCCATTAATCAGTCAGCCCTTAAGGCACCCACACCCTGTTTCCATTTTGCGCACAGCCCTCTCTGCACCAGGCCCTTTTTTGCACACGTCCCTGCTGCACACGGCACTCTGTGCACACAACCCTCTTGCGCGTGGTTTTACCCTTTAAATTCGGTCCCAAACCCCCCCCCCCCCCCCGGTCAAGACTCCTCTCACCCACTGCTGCGTCAGTGAACAAGTGGGGTCCAAACTCGAGTTTGTCAATAAACTCCCTTTTGTGCTTGCATCGGTGTCAGTTTCCTTCTTGGCTCGTGGAGTTCCAAACCAGAGCATTACCATGGTTAATCCGCAGGAAAGAATGTAAACATGCAAAAGTTTTCTAATTAGAACACTTTATTCACAGTGGTAGAGTGGCTTTAGGTCAGGTGCATAGAGACGTATAATTCCTCTAAGATTATTCCTTGATAGTTTAGTCTATCTCTGTATGCTCTGGGCAACTAAGCAACTAGAATGATTTCAGGGCTCTGAAAACCTACTTGGCTCCAAATATTTCTCTGACCCTCAGAAAAACCACTCTTTAAGGGGTTCCTGATAAAAATGTTTTAGGATTAGTTAGCTCATCTGTTGGGACAAGTTAAACCTATTACCATTCACAGTTACCTAATAGAGAGCAGACAGTAAAGAACTGGGAACTCACAAGTTACTTTTGGATGAAAAAACTGGAAGGAGTGGTAGAGAAAAGTCCAGAAAATGCCTGGAAGGCAGCACAGTGCAAACAGACATTTGATGATTCAAAGTTCATCAAAGGAAAGGAGAAATATGAAAGTTTTAGAGAATATTGCAGTTTTTCATATAGATATATTTATTCATCATTATTTTATATATTTTTTTATTGTCAATTTGCTTGTAGTCCAGTTAAATCATTTGGTGTCAGCTGTTTAAAACAATAGTTTTTCACATTTTTATTGAGTGGCCACAATCTTTTCAAATAAAAGTTACACATATTCCCAAAAAACTAAATGAAAAGAGATTTCTGATTGAAGAGGGTTGGAGTATCTGAGCATTGCTGTTCCCCGCAAGTGTCTTCATAACGCTGCCCTCGCTGCCGAATGTGCTTCCCCAGGTCTTCTCCTGGTTACCTGGTTTCCATTTCTCAGATCTCATTCAGGTACCATCCCCTTGGAGAGGCCTCTTCTGAGTACTCTTATAACCTACCCTGAATTTCTGTCCTGTGATCATATTTTGTTTTCCTCACACTATTTACACTCTCTGAAATTAGCTTGTCACTTTTTAAAAATTGTGCTAAAATAGATATAACATGAAATTTATCATCTTAAACATTTTTAAGAGGGCGGCTCAATAACATTAAGTATATTCACATTGATGTGCAACCATCACCACTGACCATCCCCACAACTCTTTTCATATTATGAAAAATTGAAACTCTGTATCTATTAAATAACAACTTCCCATTCTCACCTTCCTCCAGCCCCTGGCAACCAATAGTCTATTTTCTGTCTCTATAAATCTGACCACTTTAGTTACCTCATGTAAGTATAATTATACAACGTTTGTCTTTTCGTGACTGGCTATTTCATTTAATACAATGTCCTCAGGTTCGTCTGTTTTGTAGCACATTTCAGTATTTCCTTCCTTTTTAAGGCTAAATAATCTTCCATTGTATGTATAGAACATATTTTGTTAACACATTCATTCATCAATAAACACTTGGGATGCGTCCACCTTTTGGCTATTGTGAATAATGCTTCTGTGAATATGAGTGTATAAATCTCTCTCTGAGTCCCTGCTTTCAATTCTTTTGGGTATGTACTCAAAGGTAGACTTGCTGGATCATATGGTAATTCTATTTTTACTTATTCAACAGTGTCTGGCAGACAGTAGGCACTTGATTATTTATTTGAGCAAAGGATGACCATTTGACCAGAGGGCACATACTTTTTCATTTAATTTTTAAATTACATAATACATGTAAATCATTTTTTTTAAAAACCCTCAAAATATACAATAGGGTTTAATTGACAAGTAAGTCTCTCCTTGGCCCAATGACCTAATTTCTCTCCTTAGATACAACATTTACTAATTCTGTGTATCCTTCAGGAAATAGTCTGTGAATATGCAAACATATTTAGTATGTTCTTTTTCTTCATTTAATGATAGCACACTGACTTATGAGCAAAGTGAGGCATTAGCAGTCAGGGCCAGACTAATGGGCTGGTTCTGGGGAGCGTTAGATCCTCAGAATAAAAAGGGCAACTCACCAGGTCAGATTCAGGTGGGAGAAACAGCAGCAAGACTCAGGAACAAAGTCTAGAACAGGTAGTCCTCAAGCAGCAAGGAACCTTTTTACATGTGTCATTTAAATCCCTACCTACACTTGGCAATATCTTCTATCTGCCCCTCAGTTAATTTCTAGGTGTCTTCCCACCTATCAAAGAGAAAGCTCACATGGTAGGATGAAGAGATGTGATGTGAGTGTGAGGGGTTTGAGGTCACAGCACAACGAGGAAGTGAGAAATATCCAATAGCTGTCACAGTTATGGGGATGGAAGAAGTGGATGTGAGTCTGAACTAGAGACAATGTCTTGGGTTTCTATAGAAAGGAGGCTGCTGAAGTTTATGGGCAGCAAAGAGAATTCAAAGGAAGTAAGTCAAGAAGGAAGAGCAGTAGGTCAAGGACAGACTCTGCCAATGCCTGTGGACATCAGGACAGGAAAGAGAAATTGTTGGAGAGAGGAATAATCACACAGTATCATCATTAACAGAGTAAACTTATGCATGGGCACAATGGTGACAGTTTTTTATTTAAGAACTTGAAAGTTCACTCTGAATCACATAAGTTTTTGTTTTCAGTAATTTCAGTAATTTATCTGCTGTGAGACCAAATGCTTTCCTAGAAAACTGGTCTATGAAAAAATGTCACTCTAAAAGACACTGCCAGTGAGAAATGAGAGAAACTATCCCAACCACAAACAGTATTCTTAACTTGTTCCTCTGACTGATTACTTCTCATATTTCTGCTATTCCTTTCAGTTCTTTTTTCTTCTTTAATCTGTTATAAAACATCATGTTTCCTTCCTGAATTATCTATTCATTTCTAAACCTCAAACCATAGTTGTTTTAGCCTCTGTATTGCAATGTCATTTTTTTTTCTATCTAGGTGGAAACATTCAACTCTTCCTAAATCTTCAATTGGGTTTTAGTTGATTTATCTATAAAGCTATTTATAGCTTACTCTTAAGAACACTGGCCACAGTGACTTGTTTATATCTTAGAATAAAACCTCTAAGTCTTCAAACTTCTTATTCCCCTGCTCTGTCCTGCTTCTTTCAGGACTAATATTCAAGACAGCCTTCTGAAAAGCAAATGATCTCTCAGGTAAAGCTAGAAATCAGGTGCTTTGCCTGTTTTGTAATGAAATTTTACCATTGACTTTCTCTTCACACTCTCAGAATCTCAATACTATATTGTTCTTTGAGAGAGAGCAAGAAGGGAACTCTGAATCCTAGTAAGCCCAGAAGCACTGATTAGGGCTGCAAACTCAAGTCCCAGAATCTGAAAACTCAGCAAATGTAAGTCTTACAGAGAAAAGAATAGTACTAAAGAAAGAGCCCAATAATTCTCAAGAAAATACAGCTAGAGAGAAGAGACTAAAAATATTATTTAAGACTTCATATTATGTCTGTATCTACTTATTTCTATTCAACTCACACTTTTGACTATCATGTTTCAGGCACTTTGGTTAATGCTTGTAATGTAAAGATAAATAAGTTTCAGAGAATGTAGCCAGTAAATAAAATGAACATGACCTTTTTCACGGAGAAAAGTAAATATGACACAGTGCTGTTACAAAATTTCAAAGGAATAGGATTGTCAACTGGAATGAAACACTGGAAGAATTATTATTTATTTTTTTTGTAGTCCAAAAAAGCATCTAATGGAAGAGATATGTTCAGAAGATAAATAAAATACTGTATGGAATTAAGAAGGACACAGTGGCAAGGCTATGTCTAGTAATGGAGGGCTGGAAAGTAGCATATTTCTAGGTGTGCCATTCTACCCACAGAGGAGTATCTAATAAATCCTTGGCTTAGCTCATTGACACTTTCTCCTCTGTTAGGGTAGGAAAAACAATGAGGACAACTGCTATACTGGCCATACTTCTAGCCTATGTAGAAGACTGTTTAGAATTACGGAATTGACAGGAGTTATGAGGGAAAATGGTGCCATGGCATAATGGTAAAGAAAGAGGAGGGGTAGTGAGTGGCTAAACATTTCCCCGACTTTGAAGAAGCAACTTGTAAAATGTTCAGGGGAAATATACACATGATCCATCATCTGAGACTAAGAAAGAATATGGTCAAAGAGACATGAGAAGTTCTACAAAGCAAAATACTGGCAAGGTCATCAGAAATTATCTCAAGTAGAAAGAACATGGAGAGGCAGCCACTGAGACCAATGCAGGTACATAAGTGCTCTTCGGACTTCTGACTTTGAAAGACTATGTGAAAAAGATGCATGCTGGGACATCAAGTGCAGGGCAACTAAAAAAGCGACAGTTTTGAAAGACTAGAAAAATTGGCCTATATATTCTAACTGGGCAAGACACTGTTTTGACACATTAACAAAGGTGTTTTTCCCGGAGAGTTCTTGTTACCTTGTGACACTCCCTCATCAGCAAGCTACACTCAAGGCACCTATTATCTCAAAGGAGGACTGTCACAGCACACAACCAAAAGAAAATTTAGTTCAATTCTCAGGCCCGCTTTGTTGTAGAGCTTTGTCAAAATGAGAGATATCCTCAAACCCCATATGGACATTCTGCCCCGTGGCTATGCAAGTTTGATTCTTTTTAAAGTCAGTGGGATAATTTTAGAAATTAAAATTGCCTTTTTTTCTTGAAGAAATAAGTATTTTTTTTTTTTACTATTCTATTTTGTCTTTTTAAGACATTTTATAGATGAACTTTTTCATTGGAATGTATATACAGCCCCAGAGATTACCCTCTACTGATTCCCAACAACCCTTACCGCATATGAACACATAGGAACTCCCTGGGAATGTCAAATGATTGCTACCAGACTTTTTATTAAGAGGCCTAGGGCAGAAATTATGAGTTGTGGAGGCATCACCAACTATTGTCAATTTATCTGAGGAAGTCTCACCATGCTTTGTTAAATTCAGGTTAGCTTAACTTCTAGGCAAATGAATTTCTCATAGAAATTTGGCAGTCATTATACGGTTCCTTCCATTTTTAAGACATATAGTTTTTATCTTCTGAGTTTACAGATCTTACTGTGACCTACTTTAGAACCATTAATCAACATCATAAATTTCTAATTCTATTTGTTTCTCATAAGAAACAAAATTGCAATTATATTAATTGCATAGTAGTTCTTCTAGACTACTATTCAAAAAATAAAATATATTTGGCTTATGATATTACCTCCTGATAAATTTATGCATAAGACAGACCTTATGCACAATAATGGTACACAGGTTGGATTTATAATAGTTGGAATACTCATTGTAAAAGAGAATTAATGGATGGATGGCAATGTGAAAAGAAGCTTCTAGTAATATTTCAAATGAATCTGTCCTCTTAAAAAATTATTTAATAGTGACTAGAATGAAGACATGAAAAGCATAAAGAATTGTAATACACAGCAAAATAAAGCTGGTGGGAATAAATAATATACCAGATACCAGAATCAGAATATTAAAATGCTTCAGTTGTTTGACAAAGTGGGCTGGAAAAAATAACTGAAAGAAGAAATGTAAATTTCCACATTGGAGCTGAAAAAAGTCAGTTTTTGAAAATCCAGATCATGGAGAAAGTAACTTAACAGCAGATCTCACACACACACAAAAAAATGTTGAGTGTTTACCTTGACTAGAATGTCAACCCCAGATTTAAAGGGATCAAAACAAGCAACAGCCAGAGTAAAATCACAGGGCATAGTTTACTAATCCCAACTTTCATTAACAAAGTTGAAGAGAAAATGTTATTCAGATGAAACATAAAAGTATGTCACGTCAAAAGATGTTACATTATAAATAGCATGAAGAAATAAGAAGGTTTTATTTTAGTTCTCAGAAACTAATCTGATTCGGCAAATTCAGTCTTTGCAAAAAGAGAAAAGTTCCTGCCTATGTATTTATCATTTGGCTTTCACTTTCTTGTCTGTCTTAGTCAGCTCAAGTTGCCATAACAAAATACCATAGAATGGGTGGTTTAAAAAAATTGACATTTATTTCCCATGGTTCTAGAAACTGAGAAGTACAACATCAACATGCCAGCAGGTTAGGTTTTGTAGGCACCCTCAATCTGGCCACATGTTCATGTGACCTACCTCTTCTTTGTGTGCTCACAGAGAAATATCTCTCTTCCTCTTCGCATAAAGCCACCAAACCTATCAGATTAGGGCCCCACCCTTATAACCTCATTTAACCTTAATTACTTCCTTATTGACCTTATCTTGAAATATAGCCACTTTGGGGGTTGAGGGCTTTATCTTAGTCTGCTCAGGCTGCTATAACAAAACACCATAGTCTAGGTGGCTTAAACAAAAGGAATGTATTTTCTCACAGTTCTGGAGGCTAGAATTCTGCTAACAGTGTGCCAGCATGATCAGGTTCAAATGAGGACCTGGCCTCCCCATTGTGTCCTCAAATGGCATCAAGGGAGAGAGAGCACAGACACTCTGGACTCTTTTCTTACAGGAAAACAAATCCTACCATGAGAACCCCACTTCCATGATGTCATCTAAGCCTAAAAACCTCTCAAAGGCCCTACTTTCTGATACCATCAGATTGGGGGTTAGGACTACAACCTATGAATTTTAGAGAGACATGCCGAAGTCCATAACAGGCTTCGGCAAGTGAATTTGAGGGGAACACCATTCAGGCCACAGCATTGTCTTTTTTGTAAATGAAAGTATCTACTAACATTCAGGTCAGAACTGTACTCATTCTGCAATAACCACCACATTTGGCTATAATACAAGAGCTTGGCAAAATCAACAAAAGCCTTCTATGAGAGTAAATGAGCCAGAATAAAGTTATACAAGGGAGATTGTATATTTTATTAGTAGTACATTAGGCTATACATTCTTTATATTAGTGAAATTTAGAATAAGCTTATGTATATATATGTAGTACGTATGTGAATTTCTTTTCTTCGGAGACCTAGTTGTTAAACATTTGCCATCTCACCACTGGGCAGAGTCAAGTAGAGATGAAAGATGGAGAAGAGCCCAAGGGACAGTATTTAAGCCCCTGGATCCAGCAGTGTTTGCAACTCCCAGATCTGTCCTGTGCTTTCTAGTTGCATAAACCAGTAAATTCCTTTCACCGTGGTTGCCTAAAGCTAATTTTAATTGGATTTCTGTCACTTTCTCCAAGAATCCTGACTAATACTATGTGTCATTGGCAAGTTCTGGGAACTGATTAAAAAAAAAAATCTGAGAAAGTAGTTTTTACAGGTTTGAAGACACAGCCTTTATTTTCAGGATCAACTCAGACTTTAAGGAGAAGGAAGAGATTGATGACCTCTGCTCTGAAACTCTGGATGTTGCATCGGTAGCTTTACTTCTTCTCCGACTCTGCCCTTGTGTCTTGCTTTAACAACAGGATCCATTTCAGAGCCCCAATGCCTATTTTTCACCTAGTTCTGCAAATTTGTCTCTTTTGGTTCTTGCACCTGATCAACGTGCCTAGTACCAGTACCTTCAAGACCGGCTCTGCCTTCTTCTTAGCAGATGCTCCAGGGCACAGCTGCTGGAGACAGAATCCTGTGTGCTGCCTGCCTGCCATGCAGCTATGTGAAATCTGTCCCTTCCTGATTTCCCATAGCAGTCCTGTGGGAACATGCTCTGCTGGCCTTCTCTGATGTGAATTACTGTTCTCAGCAATCACCTCCAATCTGTAATATGACCCACTGGACACAGCGTTCTGCCTGCCATATTAGACCCTTTCCAGAGTCTGCTGCTCATTAGAGCCCACCTGGCTGGCCCTTCTCAGCCACAGCCTTCCTTACAGAGTGGGCGCTCCCCCAGGCCTCTGCTGCAGCCAGTCAAGCCAGGCCCAGACAAATCCCTTCTCAGAACTGCAGTGCCTGATGTCATCTTGTGGAGAAAAGGAAAACCACACACTGCAGTTTGGATGACCGTTTTTCAACGTAGCTCTTGGCATTCCCCTTGAATGCTGAGAAGACTAGCTTTAAATCTATCACTTACAACATTAATTCTAGGTAGTAGGTTGACATGTACTTAGGTGATTCTACAAAATAAGGCTGAAGGCCATTTCCACCTGTCCATTTGTAACCTTTTCTTCACCTGTTTCTTCACCTCCACCTGTTCTTCTGAAATGTCAAAGCCACTAAAATCAAAGGTAGGGAGAGAAGGAATCATCTAAAAACTCAAACAACAAAAAGCTCAGTTCCCCAGGGCACAAGACAAGAAGTCTGTCTTTTTGTCTTTGTTAGTGCATTCCTTTACACATAGGGTGCAGACACGACCAAGCATCTTAATAATGGGTTCCATTAAATTGCATTTTACTTTTTTCTTGAAAAAAACTAATGTAAACATTCACATCATGTTCAAGCTATTATAATGTGTCAACATCAGAAAGCCTGGACTGACAAGTTCCAAAGACTGAAAAATAGGGCAATTTACCTTGTTCCACTTGAGAGAAAGTAAGAGATGAAGCAAAATTGGACTAGTGAACAACCTTAGCCTGTTTGGAATTTTTTCTAGATGCTACAGAAAAAAAGGGGGGAGGTGCTTTAAGAAAAACAGGTGTTGAAGGAGGAAAGGATCTTCAACAGATAAGACAGGAACCATTCAATAGATCCATGGATATAATGATGTATAAAGAGTTTCTTAAATCATATCAATGCTTCCACTGGGGGTTTCCCACATGAATGAGATTTCTCTTAGTTGTTTCCTGGAGCAGCTGTGCTCAGCCTTTTGTGTACTACAGCTCAGTTGATGGATGACATTTAAATATTCGACACTCTCACAGACATACCCAGATTTTAATAAAAACAATTTTTGCGTGTGCAAAAATAGAGCACTACAATTATTTATAATGGCCAAAGGTATTAAATATAGATCAATAGCAAATAGGCAAGTCTGCCAAATATGGCTATTTTCTGACATATCAATGGTAATTCTGTATCTTTTTCATCCACTCAAGAAAGTATTATAGATTAAAAAAATATTTTTAATTTTTCAATTACAGTTGACATATAATATTATGTTAGTTTCAAGTGTACAAAACAGTGATTAGATATTTATGTCACTTCCAAAATGATCACCCAAATCAGTCTAGTACCTACCTGACATATACATAATTATTACGATATTATTAACTATATTTCTTCTGCTGTACTTTACATCCCCATGACTGTTTTTTTTTTAATAACTAGTAATTTGTACTTCTTAATTCCTTTCACCTTTTCCACTCATATCCTTAATCCTCTTCCCATCTGGCAACCATCAAAATATTTTCTGTATCTGTGAGTTTATTTATGTTTTATTTGTTCATATTTTTTTTAGATTCCACAAAAAATCATATGATTTTTGTCTTTCTCTGTCTAATTTATTTCACTTAGCATAAAACTCTCTAAGTTCATCTATGTTTTCACAAACTGCGAGATTTCATTATTTTTTATGGTTGAGTAATATTCCATTATGTATATACCACATCTTTTTTATCCATTAATCTATCAGTGGACACTTAGCTTGCTTCCATATCTTGGCTATTGGTGGTAAATAATGCTACAATAAACATAGGGGTGCAGATAACTTTTCAAATTAGTGTCTTGGGTTTCTTTAGGATAAATACTCAGAAGTGGTAGAGCATTATGGATTTTAGATGACTGAGAGTTATTATTTTGGGGAGTAATATTGAATCCACTCAAATATATCTCTTTAAGGAAAATATTTGAAAACTTGGAAAATTAACTCCCTTTAGTTATATATCACTGTGACACCCCTCTCCGGTGGTTGAGACTTATAGCCTTGGAACTTTCTTCATGATAATAAGAGGGAAGGAGAAAGAGAAAAGTAAGAAAAACCTTTTTATAGAAAGTAGAAAAGAGTGGAGGAGAGACTAGGAGGTGAAATGGAAAAGAGGAATTTGGCAGGAGGCATGGAGTGTTAGAGCACCGGTTTTTTGGCTTTAGCAGAAATCATTTGGAAACAAGGGGAAGAAATTGACTTTACTCTCTATTTAGAGGAGTCGCACACCTGGGCTGGGAGTGAGATGATGACCTGGATAGGGGCCAGCATGTCCCAGAACTTTTTTGGAAGTATACTTTGAAAAGTCAGGAGGCAAGATACACTTTTTATAGCCAATCTAAGTCACTAAAATGTTTTCCCAAAACCCACTGAGAAAAAAGTGAGGATTTCTCTTTCACACTAGGACATCCAATTTGAAAGACTTTCATATCACAACTTTTAACCATAACATGATATTTAAAAAATGTAGTAGGAAATTTGATAGGAATTTTAACATTGGATCTAGAGTATATGTCAGAATACTGGCAGGAAACAACTGGTACACTCAAAGGGATAACTGGTGAAAGTTTAATAAAGGGACTATGGACAGAGATAGGGTTGGTTCAAGGGGAAAAAATTAGGGATGGTGAAGCACCTTAGGATTTGCAACACTGGAAGCCATTACCATCCCTAGACTTAAAAGGGCCAGGGGAGGTTGAAGCAAACGCTGACAGGTGAGCACTGCAGGTAGCTGCAGAGCTGTGGGATGGTGGTCACTTGACTGGAGCGTGGCCGAGTGGGGAGGAAGGCAACCTCAGCTGAAGCATAGCCTGGCAAGGAGAGTGCATGGAGTGGCGGAAGAGGTCTGAAACCTTATGTCTTGTTGGTGTTTCCCTTTGGCTAATCACAGTCAGAAGCCCCATGGAAAGAAAAAGGAGAGATGAAGTTTCTGGTGGTCAGCCTCCCTGGGCACAGAGCAGGAGGGAGAAGATGGAGAATGGATCTGAAGGGGCAAATGGAGACTGACCTGCACGGAGAATTTCTTTCCACACAGCCTTCTGCCGTTCTTTTTTCCAACTCTTTATCACTCTGTAAAGTCACTGGACTAGAAAAGTTGGTAAACGAATTCTTTCTAGGTTTTGCAAATCTTTCCATTTTAATTTGGGGCAAATAATTTTATTAAAGGAAAAACTACAATCAAAACAAGGACAATGGCAGTTTCCAGAGGCAACCTGGGCAGTCTGAATCAAAGTTTGGTGCCTGGTTTCTAAAGCATAAATATGATCTGGAGTACAGCTTTTAATAGAAGTTGGTTCCTGCAGGCGAAAGGCCATTGAGGTCAACAAATTCTTCCCTTTTCCATTTCACTCAATTGCTTTAGGCCTATAATCTACAGGACCCAAGGGAAGAGATATCCTTACAACTTAGATAAGGTGTGCAGCTCCAAAGTGGCTTAAAGTTTTTCTTTCTTCTTGTGAGGTTCAAAATGTCAAAGAATAACTCAGCTTGAGATGAACAAAACCCAAAAAGTTCCAATTTTGTATAAGAATAAAATTATTTTATTCTCTTATCTAGGCAACCTATACAGTAACTTCACTTTGATTCCTGGGTGCAAGAGTTTTACTTTTTCAAAAGTTGTAGTTCTTGTTTCTTTCACAATGCCTGTGGGGCCAGGTGAAAGGAGACTATATTGTTACCCTGACCTGGAAAGGCCTAACTCAAATTTTGTTAAAGTTTATTATGTCTCTAACACATTTTTATTATAAAATTTATGACATCCTGTTAAAAGTTAAAAGTCCTGGCTGCTAAAAGTTGTGGGTAAAAAAGAAATTTTTATGCTCACATATGGTTAGAAAATACTTGATTAAACATATATAAATGGGTTTTGGTACTACAGAATTTCTCATAGTCCTTACACTTTCATGTGAACAATCTATTTACACACAACCAACAGGTTCAGCCTTTTCAAACTTTCTTGACCATGGAGTCCTTGTGCCACACATCATTTTGTAGACTAAAGTTTCACAGAATGAATATTCGAAGCACTATTCTAACAGCAGATCTCCAAGCCCCAATTTCCCTAGTAGTAATCTGTCAATCCTGTGATGAGTGGTGAGACCTTAGGTTTTTAGGAATGCCTACGAGCTGACAGAAGCTTCTCTAATTACAGAGTTGGGAGAAATAAGTTTATATTTGGTTTAACCATTTACTGGCTGAGTGACATTGAACAAATCAACGTGGTACCTCTGAGTCTTGGTTTCCTCATTAGGAGAGGACTAATTAATCTTACTTCACTAGGTCATTGATAAGTTTTTGAGAACAGACTGGCAGCTTTGTAAAATGTTAAATATATACCTACCACATAACGTAGCCATTCTACTCCTAGGTATTTATTCAAAAGAAAAGAAAGCAGGAATGTTCACAGCAACTTTATTTATAGTAGCCAAAAATTAGAAATAACTCAAAGTGCCCATCAATAAGCAAATGGATGAATAAACTGTGGTAAATTTATAAAATGGAATTATATAAAATTCCAAAAAATTATGCCCAGTGAAAGAAGTCAGACCAAAAAAAGCATACATACAATGTGATTCCACTTATCTAGAAAATGTAAATTAATCTATAGTGACAGAGGAAGGATCAGTAGTTGCCTAGAGACCAAGGCGAAGGGAGTGTCAGGGATTACTAAGAAGGAGGATTTACAAAAAAGGACTGCATAAACTTTTGGGAAAGATAGATGTATTCATCATATTTTTGCTGCATGTAGAATTCGAATTTGACGGTTTTTTTCTTTCAGTGATTTAAAGACGTTGCTCCACTGTCTTCTTGCCTGTTTCCAACGAGAAAATTGCTGTCATCTTTACCTTTTTCCTTAAAACCTAACATGTCTGTTTTCATCTCTAGCTGCTTTAAAATTTTTTCCTTTATCACTCATTTTGAGCAATTTGATTATAATGTGCCTTGGTATAGTTTTTCCTGTGATTGGGGTTCATGGTGCTTTTTTGGAATTATGGTTTATACTTTTCATCAAATTTGGAAAAATTTTTGGCCATACTTTTTTCACATGTTTCTTTTCTCACCCCTCTTTCTTCCAACCTTCAAGAACTTCAATTACACCTATAATAGGCCACTGGAAATTAGCCCACAGCTTGCTGATATGAAATGTTTAAAAATTCCTTATTCTCATTTTGTTTTGTTTTTTGGATAGTTTCTATTGCTATCTCTTCAAGTTTATTAACTTTTTCTTCTGCAATGTCTCATCTATATTTAATTTCAACCAGTGCTTTTTTTTTCTTTTTTTTCTTTTTACCTCAGACACTGTAGTTTTTATGTGAGGAAGTCTGATTTAGGTCTTTTTAAAAATTATCTTTCATGTCTTAACTTTTCAAACATATGGAATATAGTTATAAATGTATTTGATAATTCTAACTTGATCGATTCTAGCAATTCTTGATTCTTGATAATTCTAACTTAATCAATTATAATTCTAAATTAATTGATTTTTCTCCTCATTATGGGTCATATTTTTCTGCTTCTTTATATGCCTGCTTGATTAGATACCAGACATTTTGAATTTTGCCTCATTGGGTGCTGGATATTTTTATATTCTTATAAATGTCCTTGAGCTTTATTCTGGGACACAATTATTTGGAAATAATTTTATCTTTTCAGGTCTTGATTTTTGTTATTTGTTAGACAGGACAAGAGCTGTGTTCAGTCTACAGCTAATTATTTTCCACTGCTGAGACAATATCCTTCTTCATGCTTTCTCCTCAACTCAACTTTAGTAGATTTTTAGGAATCTACTAAAAATCTGCTTTGCTTCAACCTCCCTGTACTGTGGCCTGGAAACTCTCTCAAGGTAATCTCAAAGCCATGACAGTTATAGGGCTAACCTCATTTGTTTTCCATTTCTTAGGAGAGACTATTCTTTGTTGTCTGATATACAGTGCCTTAATCCATCAGCCTTTCATTTAATTGTTCTAGCAATTACTGATGTTCACATCCTAGATCCATTTATCCTATTAGGGGTCCTAAAATAATGACATTTAATTTATTCATTATTTCTTCATTTGTTAGATGAAATTATTTTAAAGCTATTTTACATCACCATCAAGTTTATTGCTGATAGTATAGTTATAAAGAAAAAGAACAAATACCTTCTTCATAATATTTTTCAGTTTTTGTATAATTAGCTGTTTCATTAATATCCCCTAAAAATTAATAGTGGGTTTCTTTTAAAAATGTATTTAAGTTATCATTGTGAGGTCATGGAATTTAATATATTTGATGTGTTTTTATATATGACATTGTTTTTAATGTTGAAGCTATTCTATCTTTGGCCAATGTGTGCCCCTTCAAATTGGCAATTTCCTTTGATAATTTCCTTGGTTTTTGATGAAAAACAATATCCCAGGTTCATCCTGTATATTTTCTGACCCAGGTAAGGAAGGAATTATTTATCTAGGTGGTCCTCATTCTTTTTTTTTTAGTAGAAAATGGTATTTAGAGACCATAATCTGGGTGTTTGGGCTGCTTGTTTCTCCTGGTTGCCATTGCTTCTAAACCCTTTTAGTAGAGAACTTGAAAATAAGTATAGAAAAAGGAAAGCAAATCATGAATTCATACTGATATTTACAGTTTAAATTTAAGATTATAAAATTGTTAATCAAACTGTACCAAAATATATTCCCATTGAGATTAAAAATTAACTTTAACTTATTAAAGTATTATCAGTTTAATTAATTAATTAATTAAAGATTATAGAGATTTCTCTTTTTTGGTTTTATATTTGTATACTTTTCTCTTGCACCGAAAAAAGTGTTGGTTCCTAATAAAATTGATTATTTACTTATTGTGTACGTATATACACGCATACATAAATATATACATATGTACCCATATATATTACAATAAGACTACTTAGTACAGATTAGGAATTCTTTGCATTACTTTTCCATTCAGGATATGTTCCAGTAGAAATTTACAATAAAAATACTGTAATTTAAAGTTACTTAAAATAATTTTTCTTTCATTGCTATGACTGTGAAATGATATACACTTGATAAATTTATTTTAGCTTTTTAATTTTTAAAAATTATTTTAATGGGTTATATTATTATTATTATTATTATTATTATTATTAATGCTTACAGCACCTGGTCTTCCTAGGTAGTCTCCTATCAAAGCACTAACCAGGCCCAACCCTGCTTAGCTTTCAAGATCAGGCATCGATCAGGCTTGTTCAGGGTTATATGGCCATACATATACCATGAACTGTGGCTCCACTGGAGTGTGATACCAGGACCTTCTGCGTGTAAAGCAGATGTGCTAACCATTACACTATAGAACCACATTCTAGCAATTTTATTTACAATGATTGTTCTTTTAAAAATTTACATTTACTTTTAAATTATGTGAAATATTAACATGGTTAAAGCAGGAGTGTGCTGGTAAATTTTTAACAACCAAATCTGTGAGAATAAAAACTCTGATTTTGCCAATTTCTATGGTGTAAATATTACCACTACCATGACTAATTTCAAGCTACCAATGTTAAGTTACTGAATGCAGAATTTGGGGTTACATAATAGCACTCCACTATATAGTATTTCTACCATACAAATATAACAATCTCAGTAGTATAGATGATAGTAAAAATAATTAGAAATTGATTAATTTTTAACATTTTTATCTTTATGTTTTAAATTATTTAACATTAAGTTTATATCATTTAATTTTTAATAATGGCTGTTGAAGAACTGGCTCACAAAAGTTTTGAAAATTTAACAATTGTCTCTTGCTTGCTCGGTGTGACCTAGCTCAAGCATACATTCTGTTCAAAAGTCAAAACCACATAAAAAAAAAATTAAGAAAAGGAATGCCTTCATACCAATTCTTTCCACCAAGTTCTCTCTCTCTTGCTGTATGAGTAACCATTTTTTATTAGTTTTGTCTCATACTTTCATGTCTATTTCTGAAAATATAATCAGATACAACTATATACTTTCTTACACAAAAGGTAGCAAGACACTAACACTGTTTGGCTCCATGTTTAGCTTAGAATTTTAACTCCAGTTAAATTGCAACTCCCTAAGAGAAGTAAAGAGGTGATATTTAAACTATTACCAACATCTATATTAGAGACCTATAGCTTCCAAAAGAGACATCCAAAGAAGTTAGTTTACCAATCTTGAAAGAGGTATGTCAGAGACTTGAGAATGAGTGTGATTCACATGAAAGAATTGGTATCATATGATCTGGCCTATTAATTCAAGTCTTATCTTGTCTACTTGTGTATCCTTAGACACATTGCTATGGGAACAATCATCTGTCTATTTTACAAGGCTCTTTTGACGATCAAAGAAAATGTTTGTGGAAGAGAAATTCTTTAAACTATAAAATATCATAGAGTTAGAAAGACTATCAAAGTATCACAGCTAGAGTGTGAAGAAAGGACTATACTCACAGCGAGAGGGTAAATCGGAAAAACACATTCATTGGCTCAGGGAAACAATAAAGATACTTTTCTGTCGGTCTGGGCTCTGAGGAAAAAGTATCCCTTGAGAATTCATTGCCATGGGTCTGTCATTACATTGGTTCCAAGAATACCCAAGCTGAGAAAGAAACAAACCAAGGGTGGGAGTGGGAGGCAGTAATTTTCCTTGTGCTGTAAACAGAAACAAATGCAAAACCCGCTTGTTCTGGAAGATTAGGCTCTCGTCCCGGCCTCTCCGGATTTTCTCCAGCGTTCACATATTTGAAAATTGTTCTTATGTTCCCCATAAATCTTATACTCTCAAGTTTAAATAGCCCCAACTCTTTAATTTTCATATGATAATTTTTAGAACTGTCACTGTTCATTTTCTTCTGTGTTCTCTCTAACATATCAGAGCTCCATTTAAAATATGCCCTCTTCCTTCACTTCAGATATAAAGACAACATTCCAGAAATTATCTAACATGTGTGGGATAAAATGGGACCATTATAAAAATACAATAATTTAATATAGTATACTACTATAATTTATGAATGTAATGTCCCTGTAATAAAAATTTTATTGTAAGAGCAACTACTATTGAATGTGTTTTATGTGCCAAATACTATGAACTTTGCATGCATTATGCTTTTTAATCCTCATGAAACCTTAAGATAGGTTCTATTGTCCCTATTTGGGAGATGAGGAGAAAGAAGCTGGGTAACTTGCCCAAGGTTACAAAGCTAGTAGCTGGCCACAGATACAGCAATGTGTATACAGCCAAAGCCAAGATTTAAACCTAGACCTATCTGCCTTCGATACTTTGCTTTATACCACTAATACTCCAGTTCCCGTAATTCGAGATCTGGTAAAGCATCTGAAATCCAAATGCCATTTTTAGTAACTGTCTCACTTTGATTGTGTTTGCAGTGAACTAAAATTTCTAGTTTTCTTTTTTAAATTTTAATATAGTTAGTTATCTTGAAGATGTTTTCATAGGAGAGAGTAACAAAGATATTTTCATAGGAGAGGGGAACAAAGCAGAGGACCAGAAGATAAGGGTGGCTGGGGAAACTAGTCATGTCTTTCATTTCCCTACTGGTAGCTGACGGGACCTGCAGGTGACAAGGACCCACTGTGGTCACAAAGCCCGGAATTGTGCTGGGTCTTAAAAAATATTTTGGTTCTTTTTATTGCTTACCTTTTTTTGAAGGTAATAGTAATACTGCATTTCTGAAAGCCAAGTCACCTTTCTTTGGAATTACCGCTTTTCACTGAGCGAGCGGTGTCTCTGCAGCACAGAGCATTTACGTTTGGAAAGCCTGTCCCCTTGTGGATTAGTGAAATATTACATGCTAAATTTTCAAAGCTCTCCAAAATTGTCTCATTTGAAGCTTTCTGAACAACTATTCACAGTTTGAGGAGAAAAAAAAAATACAGCTTTTGGATAGGACTTCCCTGAGATTCTTGTATTATTTGTATAAAAATTTGAGTGGGGTTTATGGATTTTCAAATCATATCTGTCCCAAAACCTCAAAATAAATAGTTTAAGGATCTAAAGATATACTAACAAAAACAATAATGGTAAATATTATATTCAGTGCTTTCTAAGTGCCAGAAATGTGCAAAGTACTCTGTGCACATTGCCTCTTGCAACATTCACCAACACCCTAAGAGACAGTTTCTGTGTATTATCACCCACACTCCCAAATTTACAAAAAGGCTCAAAGAGTTTTAGAGCTCCTTCACCCCCACTCCCACCCAAACAGCTGCAGGTTGGTAGCCCATGTTCTTGAACTACTTCACCCTATCAACCGACCACAGTTGATTGCACCAGACATAGTGAATCAAGTTGGATTTCCCAGATTCTTTTCCTCGGGAATTTGGAATTGGACTTCAAAGACAGCTATCAGGTTATAAATGGAGGTCATATTAACTCAGGAGCTCCTGGTGGAAAAACATCTTCTGCCATTCATGGATAAGCAGAAAAAAGATGATTAAGAGAAAGGGAAAAGCATAAAGAGGTTCCATAGAGAAAAGCAAAGAGGTCAACTTTCCTGTTCTTGGTCTCAATGCCTCACATGGCTTTCCTGCTGCTTTCACTGTTTTGGCTTATTGAAACAGGTCTTCTCTATTTTTTAAAAAATGTGTATGTAACCAAGTTATGTGAGCACTAATATGTAAAAGTGAACCAGATCTAGTATTCTCATGAAATGAAGTCTGAAGTTAATATGGCCCATGGAATGATGTGCATAATTTTTATCGTACTCCATAGCAATTAGGCTTAAATAGGGAGCAATTAATGAAAATGACTATAATTATTGTCATGTCAACAAAGCCAAACCAAGCGATTCCAGAGTCAGCTGTAGAGAAGAAAATACAGACAGCAGGAAGTCGTTCTGCGATTCCTCTGATGAATCCTGCACTCAAGAACCAGGAGGTCAATTCCTTCCCTTGCCCTTACTTCTGTAGCAACAACAGTCCAAGTGGTCCAAGAGGTCCCGGCTGCTGAGTGTGAGAATGCCAAGGAGCTCCTTGCTCTCTCACTGCCCTGCCTTTTCCCTCACTGCAACTTTAAGGAAGCAAAAGCTGAGATTGCTAGGCTGAGCAGGAAAGCCTGATCTGCTTGGGAATCTTGCCTTTCCTCCTCAGCGTTGGATTGATGAGATACAGAGCACAGGGAATTTGAAGCTGGTCTCAGGAAGAAGCTGCCGGCCTACTTCCTGAGGTGCACATTTCAGGACTACATCCACCTTGAGCACAAGGCATGACCAATGCAGTCCAGTCTAGCTCACCTGGGGTCTGTATTGAGGATGGAGATTAAATTATCACAGCAATGAAAAGTGCCATGTCTCACTCTGCTCTCTTTGCAGATAGGCATCTTCCTTGGGTAGTTGGGGTAGGGAATATAATGAGAAATGGTTAAGGTAGAATTGGATTTTGGTTGTTGTGAGTGCTGGGTCCTAACCGGATATCATCCTCTCAGCCTCTTTTCCAGTGAGGCAAGACTAACAAGGAACACTCAGAACAGTTACCAAAAGCCAGAATCCTAGAGTCCTGGGACTGGTTTGGCTTAAGGCAGCCAGTACTTACATGGAGAAAAAGTCAATGACTCAATTATATTACATTTTCTTCCTTTCAGAGGACACTAAACCAATACCCCAATCTGAACTAGGACAAATTAGAAGTGCATTTGTGTTAATAAATAAAAACTTCTCAAATTTTTAGATGTATTACTCTCTTAATTTTTTTTTGGTCATAATTTGCTATAATCATGGCATGGGAACAATGAGAATATTCTGCAAAGAAACAAGAAGGGTTTTCCCGGAAGTCATTTGGTATACATTATTGAGGATCTACCATATGTCAGGCATGGTGTTAGGCACTAGAAAAAAATTACACAATAGCATCTGTACTCTTCAGGAGCTTAATGGGTCAGCCACTCACCATTACTAGTGTGATAACTTAGGGGAACATAAAAAAGGGGGACTATTTCTACCTTGGAACATTTTAATAAACTCTGAGCATTTTATACAGATAAAGTTGGGTTAAAATAAAGATTAAGAGGAGTCTAGGAAAGAGGGCATGGAGGTGGAGGTGGAAGAAAATTGTAGGAAAGAGCTGGAGATGACTGCATACATATACATCTCAGGGCTGTTTTTAAACACTGTGTCTGAATCATCCCTCCACCCTCCACCCTCTGCTTTCCACCCTCCAACTCACCCATCTTCCTGAGTCACTCGGATTGCCATTTCTCACTTGGAAAAAAGAAAAAGAAAAGAATGCAATTTATATAGAATTCCTACACACTGCTAGAAGACTTTCATGCATTTCATCTGCACGTAACTGGGCAACGGGTGGAAGTTCTGTGTAAAGATGGGGAAATGAAGGTGCAAAGAGGTTGCATGACTTCTCCATATTACACCAATTGTAAGAGACAGTGCCATAATACAAACTTATATCTTAAAATTATAACTGAGACATATGTGTTGCTTTTTTAAAAGTTAAAAAAAATAAAAGTATGAGATATAAAAATCTTCCCTTCTCCACATTCCAAATTGTTTTGGCTATATCCCTCTAGACTTTTTTCCTTGTATACACAATGTGTGTTACACAAATGACATGTAATTATGTAAATGAACATGTGCGATTTTTACATAAATAGGCATTCCAGCTATATTATTCTATAGCTCCCTTTTTACTTAAAATTACAACATTGATATCCTTCCTTTTCAGAATCTATCCATATACTTCATTTTTACCTCTAAGATGTGTATTCAATTGAATGAATATATTATATCTTGATTTAAACATTTCCTTATTGATGATGATGCTCCTGTTTTGTTTTATTTTGAAATTCAATATTAGTGTTTGTCATTAAAGTATCATCTGCTTGTGAGCTTTCAAATTTAAACTATGCAGAGAAATTCTGAAATAGAAACTGAAGGCTTTTTTCTTTTCACCCTCCATTTCAGTTTCCCATACCCCAAATTTTGTTGTTTTCACTTTTGTTCTTCTGGCATTTAACATTATAACTGAATTAAATGCAGATACTTATAGTTCTTGATGTGTCTGTTTTAGAAGATACTGCTCTCTTGACACAATGATAGCTCAGAAGTTTAACAAACTTTTGCTATCATCACTTCCTTCTTTTAATAGTTAGCTATGTTACTATTTTTAAGTTATTCTGGTTAATTAAATTTAGTTTTTTTCTAGAGGTTTAAAAAATTTAAAGCCCCATCTCAATAAAAATATGAAGTGTTCTGATTAACAAGTATTATGCACTGTAGTGCCAAGTAGGATGATAGGATCCATAGATAAGGAGGTATTGTCTTCTGTGACTTAACCCTTCTGGTGGCTCAAAGGAGAAGCATCGAGGTCCCATGGATTATCTTTTCATTTCTTTTCAGTTTTCTTCTGGGCAATACTGGGCTTTCACTGGGCTTTGTAGATCATGTATAAACTAATAAATTCAAGCCAAAAGACTCCATATTCTACAAAGCCTTTAAGAAATATGAGGGTCTAGGGGCTAGAGGAATGCAGAAGTTTCATTGTGTCCCCACTGAGGGGACATGGAAGTCTTAATAGCGCCATTAAAGTTCCAGGGACCATGGGTTGTATCCAAGGGGCTGCCAAAAATAAAGACAGACTAAACCATCAACTTCAGCTCTAAATTCAAGAGCATAACATCCATAAAAGACAATTTGACCAGACTCTGTGCAGGGGATCTAGATGCCAGATAGGAGTTCTCACTAGAACCCACATGTACTCATCTGAAACCTTCTGATTCCTGAGCCCTATGGCTGGCTACCTACTCTCCAGCCCAAATATTCAGATACTGTTTGGTGAGGAGCAGGAGAAGAAAGAGGAAATAAAATGTAAAAGGACTATTTGAACCAGAAGAGACCAATAGATTGACACTTGTCTTGTTTAGTTATTTCTATACTTCCCCACCCCCCCACACACAGCCAATGAGAAAGAGATTTAGGAAGAACACTAGTTTAAGGGACAGAGACTAATAGTTTATTAAACCCATTTCCCTTCCTCCTAGACTACATTTCCCAGTCTTCTTTGCCATTGGGTATAGCCATGTGAATGAGTTCCAGCCAAACAAATTTTGGGTGGAAGTGATACACCCCGTTTCCAGGCCTGGTCCACAAGGATCTTTCCTGCATTATTCTTCATGCTCTTTTCTTCATCACAATGATCTTGAAAACCATGTATTGAAAATGATGGAGCCACATAGGGAAAGCCTCTGGGTCCTCAAAGATTTAAGAGAACTTCCTGTCAATCAGACACATTCTTCTTTCGACTTTGAGGTTGTGTTTCAATTGACTATTGCTGCAAAACTTAGTAAATTAAAACAACATTTTATTATAATCTCTATCAGTTTTGTGGATTGACTGGGTTGATCTCACTTTAGGTGGTTCTCACTTGGGGTGTCAGATGCCTGCATCTTTCTTTTGATTCTTAATTTATTCACTGCCTAGATCCTTTACTAGCTCCTAGGAAATACGTTAAGAATTCAATTTCCCAGGCCCTGTTTCTGATTCAATAAGACTGGAATAGAATCTGGGGACGTGCGTTTTAACCAGCCTTCTTTTAGGAGTTTTATTCTTCTTGCTAATTTTTCTCATTTCCCAAGTCCCTACTTACCTGGAGAAGAGAGGTTAGTCTCTACAGATCTGATAGGTTTTGCTTTACCCAATTCTGTATTTCACCGCACACTGAGAAGGCCTATCATTTTACAAAGCAAGGAATTAGAGAAGTTATTGAGTCCTTTCAGCCCTGCTCTCCAAAGAGAATAAAAGTGAAACTGCTTTATTCAGATGAATGCCATCCTATTTATAAAGACTGCTAGGAAGGAAAAATGTAACAGATAGACTGCCTTCTGTTTTGATTGGGTTAACTGACTGATCTATAGTTTCAAATTCAGAATTCTAACCACAGAACAAGCCCCACCTCTTTTGTTTATTTGTTTGTTTGTTTGTTTTACCACTTTGATCTTAGTTACCCTTTCTCCAAGTGCCACAGGAGCTCAGCTCCCTTTCTTAAAATTCTCAGCTCATGTTTTCTGCGACTCCTCGAGGCTTTCTCTAACAGCCATCCATCCTCCTTGCCTGAGATAGATGTAGGCTTCCCACCCTGGCCATGCTACATTTTTATCCTTGAAAACACTCCTAAATTGACCTGTCTCAAAAAACAAGCCATACAGGGAGGGATAGGAGTTGAGGAACGAGAAGGACTCTTTTCAAGGTTAGGCTTTGCCACTTCTTGGCTGTATTACCCGACAAAGGCAGACCAACCTGGTCTTCATTTTCCTTACCTATGAAATGAGATTAGTATTAATCTTACCCCACAGGGCTCATGCTCCAGGCACACTGTCTTTCTTTTAGTTCTTGGAAGGGACCATGCCCCCTCCTACCACAGGGCTTTTGCACAGCTGTTCCCTCCCACTGGAACATGGTGCCCCTCCCACTCCTTACTCTAGTAAATGCCTTCTCCTTATTTGGGTATCAGTTCAATGGTCATGATCCTCTCATGTCACCATGCACTGATCACAGTTCTAAATTTATATGGATTTTTGAGATTATTTAATTAACATCAGTCTCATAGTAAACTGTATGCTCCCTGAGACCAGACACAGTCTGTTTTCTCTCACCATTTTATCTCCAGCACCAACAGTCAAAAGTATTTGTGGAATAAATGAATGAATATGAATGAATAAATAATAGTCATGAAAATAAAGGAGACCATGCATGTCAATCACTTACTATTATTTTGTTATTGTTAATAACACTACCTTCTCCAAAGCAGGTTTTATAATAATACCATTTCAGGGTCACAAAAACTGCATGAGATAAGGTATATAAAAGCTGTTTGTATATTGTAAAGCACTGGACATATATTAGCATTCTGTGATCATTGACACCCCTTAGTTATTTTTCCTGCAAATACCTCAGTAATCCACCTCACAGCCATCTCATACATATATACACACAGAGAAAACAGTGCTTTCTGTAACTTGATATGTACCTGGTTTGACTGTTAAGTAATTTTCCTCAGACAAATCACAAACCAACAGCAATGACATGATTAGTGGAAGAAGTGATATATTTTAAGGAAATGGCTCTCTAAATACTTAGATGTAGAGGCACTTGTTTTTATAGAGCAGGCTTTGTCACAGAGATAGTGAGCAAGAGCAGAAGGAGTGGAGACTATGCAGAACTGGGGAAACCAAGCTGTTACAAAGGCTGCTCCAAGCAAAAGCGTTGGGGTGGCCCGAGCACTCTGCCCATGCAGCAAGCTCATGAGAAAAGTTTAGGCAATCATCAGTACTGGTGCATGACCTGTTTGATGCAGCACGGACAAAAAGGAGTCAGGCACAGCTTTGTCAGGTGGCTCCTCATATTCCAGTCAACCCCAGCAGGATTCTTAGCCATGGTCGAAGCCACAGGGACTTCGGGGGCAGGAGTTCATGGCAGATTAGAGTTGTCCTCAAAATCTCTGACCATCTTGCCACCGAGTAGTGGAGTCTGCCATTGAATCTGGTCCAAATTTTTTGAGTGCTTTGGCCAATAGAATTTGCCAGAAGTGATGCTGTGTCAGTTTCTGAGCCCAAGCCTTAGAAAATTAGCTGCTTCCAAATTCTGTCTCTTGGAACATGCTTTCTGAGGAAGCCATAGGCCATGTAAGAAATCTACCTACTCCGAAACCTTTCTGCATGAAGCTAGGCCCTGAATGGTGAGTCTAGATGGAAAGAGGAAGAGAGAGAGAGAGCAAGAGAGAAAGAGGCCAAGGAGCACTGAGGCACCTCACCATTAAGAAACCATAGACATTTGAAACCACTGCATTTTAAGGAAGTTGATTATGCAGCAATAGGTAACTGAAAAGGGTCCTTTGGCAAGAGCCAGATAGGGACTCCAAGCCCAGGCAAGACCTGGTAAGGTTCAAGAAGTGGTGTAGTTTTACAGGGAGACTGAGCTATTTTGTAGCTCATCAGACTGAGTCCTGAAGAAGAGAAGGTTAGTGAGATGGCTCAATGTTGTCTGGCACTCAGCATGTGCCCAGACACTGGACATAGTTAACACAAACCCAGCAGAAAGTGGGACTAAGTCAGCTTCCATGCTTTCTGTCCATGCAAGGGCCTAGATGAGAAATTGTGGGAGACTGAGCTGAAGGTAGGAATAGTCAGGTGGAGGAAGAGGAGGATGAAGGAGGAGAAGCAGAACAAGAAGCATGGAGTTTTATAAAGATAAGGTGAAACACTGTGAGAGTTATCAGTCCCAGTAAATGTATGAGTTCCAATAAGTTTATAAAAATATATTATTCATTTTTGTAAGACTTGGAGTGTTTGTATTATTATTATCAATATTATTACCACTACTACTATGACCACTGTGATAAGTTTATTGAAAGCAACAACTGTTTCTTCTCTCTCTCTCTTTAAAAATTCCTTCACAATGTAGAGTACATATGTTTTAAGGGTTAATGTGGATTTTCATGCCCAAAATCCGACTTTCTTTCTGCCTCCTTTGAGCAGTCCTCTGATTTGGAAATCATAGGAGTGAGACGTGAAACAAAATTGCAGACTACTGAGATCCCAAGGGAGGTGGAATTCCCAGGGCTGAGTTATTTATATGAACAGTAGACAGGAAGAAAGGCTAGTTTAGTTCACAGTATTAATCAGAATTAAAAAAAAAACAAAAGAAGTTTCATGCATTATTTTGCTTACTAATCTACTGCAGTCATTTTCATTAAAAAAAAAATATCATGTATAACAAGAGACAAGTTTAACAACATTTTTAAATAATACAAATTATCCATTCAAGATTCCAGACCCAGTATATGACATTTCTATGGGGAGCTTGTTGTTTTTGCTGCTTTTCCTTTTTTTGTGACCAACGAAGCTGAAAATACAGAATGGAACTTGCCAAGTTACAAGGATTAGGACATCTAAAAAAAAGAAATGGAGGCACACGTTTCCCATCGCTTAGGGAATTATATCCTGTATGTCTGACATAAACACTGTAGACTCAGAGGTAATTCTCCCAGATTCTCATATGAATATGTCTTTTCTACCAAGCTCTCCTGTTTAGTTGGTTCAAGTGAGTAAATCTGACTGTGTTCACAAGACTAGAAGATTCATAAGGTCAGGCTCTATATAGCAACTTTTTAAGTGTTCATCACATGAGCCTGTAGAGTAATAGACACACTATGAAAACTTGATGAATATGGTTGAATTAACTTAATTTCAAGGAAATTTTACAAACCACTAATTATTATTATGTAATTATACTTTTATGATAAAATATTTGCCTTATCATAGTAGTTAAATGTGCTTTTAAAGGATAATTTTTCTCTTAATTATTCTGAGCCCCAGATTTGCATATTGCTGGCATTACTATTTCTTGCATTGAACAATATTAATGATCTGTCTTTGTAGCTGAAAGTACTGTGATTGCTGGGGTAGATAAAACTCCACTATAAATCTCTGCTCACTTCCCCCATCCAATCAAATAAATTGGCAGCAAGATTATATTTTCAAGTGCAAGTAAGGTCCATACTAAATCAGCTAGCCTTCCTTGGTAGTAATGCCATAATTTTTTTTTTTAAATTCCATCTTTTATAAATGCAACAAAAAGTTAAAAAATATATATAAAATAGTATTTGGAATGAACTATTTACAGTTTGCTAACTAATGACTATATTTTAGAAATTAAGTTTCTCTCCTCATTTGCCAAGATTATATATGCAAAGATTCCTAAAGTAGAAAGTAAAACTGCAAAAAATTTAAGGAAGAACTTGATTAGGGGCCAAGGTTAGGACTACACCTAGAAAGACCTTATAAACTTTTTCATGTTCACTAAAATAAAGCAGTAGATTCTGCAACTCAGTAAAAGAGAAATCGGTGACATTTACACATCTTAAAATAGTTGTTGTCATTGTTCCAGTGCTCTCTTGCAATATGACAAGACAACTGAAAACTTAGTGGCATAAACCATTTTATTAAGTTCATGGATTCTACAGATCAAGAATTCAGAGAGGACTCAGCGGGGATGACTTATTTATCATCTGAGCGTCTGGGGCCTCAACTGGGAAGACTTTAGTGAGTGGGCCTGGTATCATCTGGACGCTTCTTCCATCTCGTGTCTGGCACTTCGGGGGCCAGTGTTACCTGAAGGTTGGGCTCTGACACTGTCACGGGAGAGCCCAGTCACAGCCGCTCGTCATGGCTTGGACTTCCCAAAACATGGCAGCCTCAGGATGTCCAGAATTCTTACATGGTTCCTTAGCTCTCCAAGAGCATGTGTTCAGCGAACAAAAAGGCAGCATGGCTGTACGACACAGCCTCCAATGTCACTTTTTAGTCAAAAAAGAAACGCTGTACTTTTTTGTCAAAGCAGTCACAAGGCCCCTTGTTTCAAGGGGTGGGGAAATATTGTCAAATATGTGGATGAGCAGAATATCAAAGAATTTGTGACTTTCAAAACCTTCATAATCATATATTTTACTTCTCCTAACTTACTAAAATCATTTACAGATCTCGTCTACCACCTGTATCAGTTAGGGTTCTGCAGAGAAATAGACCAATAGCATATATATTACACATATATTATATGTAATATATTACACATATATGTATATATATATCATATATGTCATATATGTATATGTGTATATAGGTATATTTGTATATCATACACACACATATATATCATATATGTATGATATATATGTATAATATATGTTATATATGTATATATCATACATATTTGATTATATATGATATATATACATATAATATATATATTACATGAGATATATGATATATAATAATATATAACATACAATACATGATATACAATATATAATACATAATATAATATTACATATATATTATATTATATATATATTTATTATAAGAAATCATCTCACACAACTATGGAGGCTAATAATTCCAAAATCTACAGGGTGGGCTGGCAGACTGGAGACCAAGAGAGCCAATATCGCAGTTCTAGTCCAAAGGCTGTCAAGACGGCTGTGGAACCAGGAAGAGCTGATTTGTAGATGAAGTCCAAATACAGTCTGTGGAGAATTCTCTCTTGCTCCAGGGAGGTCTATCTTTTTTATCTAGTTACACCTTCACCTGCTTGGATGAGGTCCGCCGAATTATGGAAGGCAATCTACTTTCCTCAAAGTTCACTGGTTTAAATGCTAATCCCATCTAAAACATCCTCATAGAAACAGCTAGAATAATGTTTGTCCAAATATTTGAGCACCCTTGGACTAGCCCAGTTGACACATAAAATTTATCATCACTCCTCTCCTATACTACTTCTCCATTTAAAGAAAAAAAATACTTTAAAATTCACTTTGATTTATTGCCAGATAATTTGCATACTATCTTTTTTTTTTGTTTCGTTTTCTGCTTCTCTGGTTTCATCAGGGCTTGGAGTCATTTTCTCTGAATTACTATTTGGAGGGACCAGAAAGTCACATATATTTGATCCCATAATTCTCAGTTTCTAAAGAGACTCACAGAAGTAAATGTGCATTACACTAGAATTATGTAATGTATAAACTAAGCCTGGAGGAATAACCTCTGTGGTTTCCAGGTTTAAATCATCAGAGAGTACCTGACGCTGTGTCTCCATTTTGTTCTTAATGCAGCTCTCAGTTCACATTTGTTATCCTGCTTCCATTTTCTAACCTCCATTATCTTCATCTATGTTCCATTCTGTTTCCTGCTGGACTGTCTCTTGTGTCACATTAATTAATACTCATTAAAGAGAGCTCTCAGTTGGTCAATAATTGTACAAAGTTCAAGCTATAAAATTTCTGCTGCAACAAAGTTCCTCATCTGTGTTTACATTGCTCTTTTTATTTCTGCTCCTAGCAGTTATTACAGAAAACATGCAATGTCAGAATTGCAGGAAGAGTGACTCTCCCATGTGGCCACCGTTTAATGAAGAATAGAGCCCTGGACGAAAATTCCTATTCAGATTTTTTTTGTAATCAGAGAAATGTTATGGACATCTATGACCTCAGGCAGAAAAACAAATCTCTGGTCTAAAAGGTTCCTAGAAAACTCTCCCATTAAGGAAAACCCTAACCCTTCACTCACAAAAGACTTAGTTCAAAGGAGTTATTTTTCCTAAAGCTTATATGAAGGTGTTTTCCTCTAATACCTGCTTTAAAATAATACACAGGGCTGGATATTCAAGTAGAGATTCCTGGGCCCCACCCAGACCAATTCAATCACATTCTCTAGCTGGAGGGCTGCCTCAGACATTTGAGTTGTGTGATGTATGGAAAAATATGTGTGCGTATATTTGTATATATGGAGATATTCGTGTATATATACAAATGTACACATACGTATGCATAACGTAACATTTACCATTTAGACATTTTTAAGTGTACTGTTCAGTATCATTAAATACATTCACATTGATGTGCAGCCATCATCACCATTCATCTCCAGAACTTCTTATCAAGCTAAAAGTCCATACCCATTAAACAATAAGTTCCCATTTTCCTCTCCCATTCCTCATCCCCTAGTAATCTCTACCTTACTTTCTGTCTCCATGAATTTGACTATTCTGGGTACCTCACAAGTGGAATCATACAATACTTGTCTTTTTGTGTCTAGCTTATTTCACTTAGCATAAGGCTTTCAAGGGTCATCCATGCTTTAGCATTTGTCAAAATTCCATTCCTCTTTAAGGCTAAATAATATTCCATTGTATGGCTATATCACATTTTGATTATCCAATCATTCATAGACAGACCTTTGGGTTATTATAATTTTTTGGCAACTGTGGATAATTCTAGTGTGAACATGAGTGTACAAACATCTGTTAGAGTTCCCCTGAATTTTTTTGAGTATAGAGTGAGAAGTCATTTGCATTTTTAACAAGCGTCTTTAGTGAGCCTCTTGCCATAAAATTTGACAGCTACTAGCTTAGAGGCTTTACTAGTAAATTGTTTTGTTAAATCTTGCGCAAACATGTCTCGAAATTTAGTTTAGTTTAAAGGAAAATGAGTGAACGGGCTTTAGTGCCATCTCTTTTGTTATTCCCTTTTCCACATCCATGTTAAGATCCTAAAAGTATGACATAAATTTCCTATGATGAGTTCTTTTCTTTTCTAAGTTATTCTCAGCACAGCAGTCAAAGTACCCTTCCTAAAACACCTCTCTAATGTCTCAAATCCATCCCCACTTCTTTCAAAAACTTTCAGCAGTTTTCACGGCATTAACAATGAAATCCGAACTCCTTAGCCTAACTTTCAGAGTCATTCACATATGGGCTCCATTCATCTATTCAGGCTCATCTTCCCCTAGAAATTCTTGCCTAGGGGTTCTCAGAGTACGTATGATCCCTGGAACTCCAGCATCAGCCTTACCCAAGAACTCATTAGAAACATACCTTCTCAATCTGCCTCAGACCTGTCCCATCACGAAGGGTGGAAAGTGTGGAACCCAGCAACTCGTGTTCTAACAAGCCCTCCAGATGATTCTGAGTCTGAGAACCACTGCTGTAGCAAATCGACTTATGAGTATTCCCAAAATACTTTTTGTATTGCCAGCTGTGAGTCTGTCCTCTACTATCCCACCTGCCAGAGGTCATCTCCCTTTCTGCTGAGTCACTGGCCGCCTTCATTTCCCCTCCGTTGAATTCACTGTGGGAAATCCCTCTGCCAGCTCTGCCCTCGGATGGGTCTTTTCTACCCCACATTTGGCACTTCATCCTCCCTGGCTTGGGTCCTCTGTGTCTTACACATGGCAGGAGCAGGTAATGACTTAATTTTATTGACTTGAGTAGATTTGCTTTGCTTCTAGTGAATTTAAAAGAGCTTGTCAGACCAAAGCCCTGGTCCCTTCAGACCCACTAAAGAGCCATGTCGTTAATCCCAAATTGTTGATGAGGATAACCAGATCCTTCAGACAGAAAGCCAACCGCGAGTTACTGGCCCTGATCCAAAGGTAGTTAGTGTGGACTAGAGAGAAAGTCAATCAGGTGGCACCCTGATACACATTTTTTTACCCCAGGAAATGAGCAGGGATTATCTGTATTAATAGATGGGAAGTTGGGGTGGAAAATCAGAGCCTGCCTGCATCCACCAGAGGGAAGGGCTGGGCTAAAGCACATGTGTGAGGCTTTTGTTCACAGCCCACTCCCTGTGGGTTTATAGAGAAGTCTGAGAGCACTTCTCTTTTCTTTAAAGCTTTATGGCACACATAATCTAAGGATGCTTAGCTTCCTTGAAATTTCTCAAAAAGGAATAATGTGAATTTTATGTAGAAAATTTAGGAAGGTATGCCAGGTTCAATTAAACCTTCTACAAAACCTGTGAGAAGGAGCAGTAGGAAGGCGAGATTTCATTTTTCCCCAGATACTGAACAGTCTCCATAGTCAATGGGGAATGCTGTAATGTGTTCATAACAGGACTATCTATCTTTTTGTTCCTGTGCTGCCTAATTCACTTGAAAATGGAGAGGAAAATGCTTTTCTACACACAGTTTGATAAGAGGATTTATTAGAAATACTGTTGTAGAATTAATAAAATGTTGAATGATTTTTTCCATCATTTTCTTCCTAATAGTTGGTTAATGAGGATGAAAGCAATTACTTTTATAATACATTTTCATGTAATTGGTGGCTAAATGTACTCAATAGAGAAATAATGAATGTAGTAATCTGCAATGAGTTTCTTTGCAAGGATAGAATAGAATTGGGAAGATTCTAGAGAATTTTACCCTTTGAGCTACAAGCACAAAATCTCCCCATGAACATACTTTACAATAGGTGGTGTTATTTCTTTAAAAAGGCATAAATTGTTTGAGAGTTCTGCATTTGGAATGAGTTTGTTCTGCTGCTTCAAATTCACAAGTTGCATACAGCAATAGGAAAAACATGTTTGTATTTTTAAAGTTGGCCATTTTTAGCTATATAAGTGAAATTAAAAAAAACAATCATTTAAAATATGCTACAGTTTGTTCATTTAGTGAAAAAGGAAGCCATTTTCACTAAATGAAATTAAAAAACTATTCGGTGTTCAGGGGTGCGGGGTCAGGGGCGGAAAGGAGTTGCTTAGTCTGTCTAAAACATATATATTTTTAAATCCTCTGCCCAGGAAGTTCATGAAGGGCATAATAACCTCCCAATATTTATAGATTGTAATCACAAGAGCCAATAATCAATTAGAATCTCTAGGAAACTGCTCTGGTCTATGTCTCTGACGACTCAATAATTTCTAAGTCCTAGGAAAAGACTTGGAACACTTAACTAGTTTCTCTTTATCTTTTCAATATAACTATTTTCACAATTACATTTCACTATTACATATATGGCTTTTGGGTTCTCCCTTTGCCCCGCTCCAGTATCCCCTTGAAGTTCTTTCGGCTCTTGATGGAGAGCACTCTGCTTGGGAGCTGTCTAGTTCAAGGCTATGTTTGGAGTGATATGAAGGAGGGTCCACAGTTTTCATTGTAAGTGACGATAGATTAGCGTTGGCATATAGTTTCCATTCATTCTAGAGGGGAAAATTCTTTGATGACTGTGAGATTGTCCTTTGTGAGGTCTCTGTTTTTATTTGTTCTGCACTTAGATTTGTTAGCTTTGTGAATTAATTCCAAGAATGTTACTTCAGTTGTTTTCTTCTTCATATTTAAGAAATGAGATTGAATTTCTCTTTCTCTCCCCCAATTTTTTCCATACATGTCTCTTGTCTGCTTTTCTTCCAAGACGTGGCCATCTTTAGTAACCAATAGTCTTTAATAAATCCTCTGTTGACCAACAGATAGATCTCCAAAAGAATCTCACCAGGCCAGGTGTCAATTTGATGGGAAATTATTTGCTACATTCAGCAGCCTGAGCATCAAAATTACAGTTCGTGGAGTAAAACTTGACAGTGACATTGTGAAATCATGTATTACTAGTAACTGTATTCATGATTCATTTTGTTCCACCAAGCCTTGCCTTCATAATCCCATGCTTTATTTTTGTGAATGTGCTTTCCATAACAATAAGCTTTTTTCTCTTTCTTTCTTTCTTTCTTTCTTTCTTTCTTTCTTTCTTTCTTTCTTTCTTCCTTCCTTCCTTCCTTCCTTCCTTCCTTCCTCCCTCCCTCTCTCCCTTCCTCCCCCTCCCTCCCTCCCTCCTTTCTTCTTTCTTTCTTTCTTTCTTTCTTTCTTTCTTTCTTTCTTTCTTTCTTTCTTTCTTTCTTTCTTTCTCTTTCTTTCTTTCCTTCCTTCCTTCCTTCCTTCCTTCCTTCCTTCCTTCCTTCCTTCCTTCCTTCCTTTCTTTCTTTCTCTTTCTTTCTTTCTGTCTGTCTGTCTTTCTGTCTGTCTGTCTTTCTTTTTCTTTCTTTCTTCCTTCCTTCCTTCCTTCCTTCCTTCCTTCCTTCCTTCCTTCCTTCCTTCCTTCCTTTCTCTCTCTCTCTCTCTCTCTCTCTCTCTCTCTCTCTCTCCTTCCTTCCTTCCTTCCTTCCTTCCTTCCTCTCTCTCTCTCTCTCTCTCTCTCTCTCTCTCTCTCTCTTTCTTTCTTTCTTTCCTTTCTTTCTTTCATAAAAGAGAACCTGGTCCCTTCTGTCTGTCTCTACCTTTCAATCATTATCACTGTCAACCTAATTCATTTCTTGTATGTTTTCTCCTGTATACATTTCCCATCTCCCCACATTATTCTATCCTACATCCTTTCATTAAATTAATCTTCCAAACTGAAGCTCTGTCATGCCATTTTCTTTGCTTGGAAACATTCAGCTTTTCTCTGTTGTCTGATGAACTTACCCTGGCATCCAAGGCTCCACATACTAGAGCTTTAACAATCATCTCTCCTACTCTCTTCCCAAAAACTTCCATAACCTTTAGCCAAAGATAACACACTCCAGCTTTCCCACATCCACATCTTTGCTCATGCACCCTCAGCAGCAATTGGCAAACTATGCCCTGTGAGATTTGGTCTGCTTCTGTACATGTTTAAAAGGTAGAGGGTAAAGAATATGCAACAAAGATGGGACATGAGCTGCAAACCTTAAAATATTTATTTAGCCCTTTAAAGGAAAAGTTGGCCCACCCCTGGTGTAGAGAATACCCTCACCTCTCTTACTGCTGCCATTAAAGTCACATTTTTTTACTGCAAGGCCTATTCTAAATGCAGCCTCACACCACTTTCATTCTGTCCGACTGCCCAAATATCTCCTTTCTTTAAACCCCCTTAGGGCCTTTTTTAACTATCTCATAGCTCTTCCCTTTCTCTGTTATGTCTATGTGTAAATTTTTATTAAGCTGAAAGCACCTTAAGAATAGGGACCAATACTTACCTTTTCTTTTCTTTTCTTTTTCTTTCTTTTTCTTTTCTTTTCTTTTTTTCCTTTTTTTACAATACTTTCCAACAGCTAGTAAAATGAGTTATAGACCAAATAAACTTTGTAAATATTTGTAATTGAATTTAATTAGGGTTGAATAAATATAAGCCATTTCCTGAGTTCCTAAAAATGGGTGAGAGGCTTCATTTTTACTGGGGCCTCAGTTTTTCTGCTCTAAAAAGCAGTATTCAATGGAGTGGGAGTCTTAATGTAGGGGTGAGCCTAGAACTCAGTGAGCGCACAGGGGCTGCATGAAATTCCTTGTGGCTAAATGAAGAATAAATGCAAGTTGCCAGTGTGGATTATAGCAATTCCTAAAGATGTCACTGCTTACCCCAAAAAGCTCTGTGTTTTGTTAGTTTTCTATTTAATAGTTAGGTGAAAGGTGAAAAATTTGCTACTCTCAGTATAATTGTTTAGACCACTCCTTCTATGAATTTTTATGTTGGAAGCTGGAAATTTAAGTTCTAAATCTATAAAGATCAAAAGTTTCCCAGGGCAGGTACTTTATAAGGCACTCTCCTTAAGTTGGTAAGCTACTGCAAACATTTGGTAGAAGTTATGGCATAATTTGATAATATACAAGCACAGAATAGAGAAGTGGGTATTTAGGGTAACATGATTGATAAGTGGTTGAAGAGATATGAGTTGGGTTGATTTTCCAAGCCAGAATAACTTTGGTCATTCTTTGAATTCAGTGCATCAGTCATTTTCATTCAACCAATAAGTTAAGCATACGAAGCATCCTACAGACAGGAAATAAACCTAGTGGGTGGTTAAAGGAGGGACATCAATTTTGTACAGGAAAAGAATAGCTAGTCTCAGGTTTCAGAGAATAAAGCATGGTCATCAATGTGAAGACCTCATCTCATATTTATGACAAATCCAACAAGAACACAACACACACACATACAAACACACACACTCTGAAGTTAGATGTAAAGTTCAAAGATATATATTAGAAAAACTCATTTCATATAGCCAGAAAAAGAACTCATATCATGGTTGAGGAAGGAGCAAAATATTGAAGCCAGAAATAGAGTGCCCACTTTCAGGTCTAAGGAGTGAAGCAAGGCTATTGTTCAGTAATAAGTACCCAAGAAGTTAGAAGGTTGGCCACAGGTCCAGATTCAGAAGGTGAGGTAGGGCAAAGAATCTGCATTAGCATGAAGACTGTGTTTGACGTGACATTGTCAAATACATGGTATCAGCAACATGGGAAAGAATTTGTGGATCCAGATCATTCAAAAAATAGGAATCTTCTCGTGAAGTTGTATCCAGATACTAGCCTAGGGCTCTAGAACTTTAAGTACCAATAAAATTTTTCTAAGTAATCATAATACCATTGTCACTCAAAAAAACAAACAACCCCCCCAAAAAACCCCAAAACAATGATTACTTAATATTACCTAGTGCCTAATCCATTTTCTAATTTTCTTAATAGTTTTTTAAAACAATAAAAAGGAAATTCTTTACAAATTTCTTACAGTGACATATTTTCAAAGTTTGTAATGGAGCCTAATATTTATTGATTTTATGTTCCATGTATGGGAGTTGTGTGTGAATAAACATTTTTAGAACCCTACAGTGACAAAAGCAGCAGCATGATGGCATATTGGAGACTTTAGCAAGGTCAGGAGCTGGACCAAGTAGGGTTAATGGAAATGCAAGGGAAAAACAAGGCCAGAGCTACTACAGGATGAATAGGCAACTGCCTACAGGGAGACTTTTGGGGTAAAAAAAAATTATCTTCTAAATTTCCTCCTAAAACTCTCTCTGTACCTACCCTGCCTATTAATCCCTTTCTATTACCTGGGTGGCAGAAACACAGGCATGTAGCAATAGAAGGCCAAATCAGGATGCTCTGGCTGGTCCTCCCCAACCTAGTGTCTTTTCTTATTACCTGATCTGTCCTCCTTTCCTCTCTATTCTAAGTCATGTACAGTAGTTTCCCCTTATTAGCAGCTTCGCTTTCCTCAGTTTCAGTTACCTGTGGTCAACTGTTGTCCAAAAATGTTAAATGACAAATTTCAGAAATAATTCTTAAGTTCTAAATTACACATTATTCTGAATAACAATGAAATCCCATGCTATCTCACGCCGTCCCTCCTGGGACGTGAATCGTTCCTTTGTCCAGTGTATCCATGCTGTACACACAACCCACCCATTAGTTACTTAGTATATGTCTCGTTATCAGATCGGCTGTTGAGGTATCACACTGCTTGTGTTCAAGTGACCTTTATTTTACTTAACAATGGCCCCAAAGGGCAAGAGCAGTTTAAATTTTATCGTAGGTACGTATGTATAGAAAAACATACGTGTGTATAAGGTCTGGTGCTATCCAAAATTTGAGGCATCCTCCGGGGTTCTTCGAACGTATCACCCAACTATACTACCCATTTGCTTATTGGCTCACCTCTTGTTCTTCTTCATTCTTTTTTGACATTCTGATTCCTCCTTGTTCTTCCTTCACAGTTCTGATTTCTCTAGCCTAATTCCAGGTACCCCTATATTTGAGATTTCCACTCTTTGCTTCACTGTTTTTGCTTCTGATCCTTAATAATTGCTCTCCTTGGCTCCCAAATTTCTATAGAAAAGGGCCTCTACTCTCTGCTTCCACTACCTGGCCAACCTCTTGACTGTAACCTCAGGAGAGACTTTGAGTTAGAACCACTTGGCTAAGCCATTTCCACGTTTCTGATCCACAGACACTGAATAATAAGGGTTTGTCTTTTAAGCTGCTTAGAGGATTTATAATAAAGTGTCTGTAAGGAGGACTATAGAAAGATAATGAGCATATTTCTATGACATTCAGAATGATATAAGTTTTGATCAAATTTTTCAGGCACATAAGTAGTGCTTATTCTTTTATTAAAACATAATTATTCAAATGGAATTAGTTTCTTAAATATATTAATATAATTTTCTCATATGTTAAACATTACTGAAATGGTCATAATGTAATTTTATAAAAATAAATTTAATTTTTTTAAAGCTTCTAAATTCAAGCTACTTTGATATGCAGCAGGAGTACCTAACTTCTTCATTTTGATTCATTTGATCCAACAAATAATTATTAAACTCTGTTGGGTGGATTGCAAAGCAGAGTCTGTGGCAGGACACACAGTACAAGCATCCATGGACAGAAAGAAAACAGCTGCAACCCAAACCAATGGCCATACTGGGCAACTCTCAGCTTTAGTTTCAGAATAGCCCTTATTTCCAAAGAAGCTGCATTTAAGACACCCCTACCAGACAGGCGGGGATTACCCTATTTTTAAAAATGTTTTAGGGGCAGAGAGTGTAGCAGTTTTCTGAGAGTTGTTCTCTTATTTCAATTATTTCATTTAGCAAGTTTCTTTTTCCTCTTAGGCAAAGTTCTTGCTAGATTTGAGCCCCTTTATACCTTCCACTTCTTTGGTGAAAATAGGGAACATACTCAGCATAACAAACCCTTCACTGACTTCAAATTACCCATCTCAGTGCCTAAGTAGTTAATTTTTAAAGAGCTCAGATCCCACTGAGCTAAGTACAGCAGAAATAAATAATGTATATCTCTGTGTTTCTCATGTGCTTTCCGCTAACCATACTGCGTGTATGAGAGATTTAATCAATCCCATTCTGGGCTCAGACATTGACCCAGTGATGCAATGTTATTACCTCTCTTCAAAATGCAATATGTTTAATGCTCAGACCCGCCAGAGAAAACTTCTGTGGTATCAGCCCGGACTTCCTGGCATTTGTTTACTCACATATCTCCGTTAGTACATTTCTGATGAACACTCTGATGATGTATGACTCTACTTGTTCAGTAGCAAGCATTTTCAGTTAAGCATGATTTTATGTGATACTTGCATAGACGGCACAAAAGCTTTGAATTCTGGAAAAATTATTATAGTGATGACACATCTCTCCAGACATTGTATTAGACAGTCAGGGGAAAAATATATTCTTTCAGTCAGCTGTAACTTTTTATTCCAGTAGAAAGTAATTTGTTGTGCACACCAGTATTTAATTTGAACTGGAATTCTTTTCAAACAAATTCTTCTAAAGCCAGTTTACTGAAGACTCAGATACACCAATTGTTTATTAAAAGACCTATTGACCACAAGTTTTATAAATTAGACTTCCTAAATATAGATAGCTTTTTCAAGTGAAATTCCTTAGCTTTTTTGTCACTGAAGCAAAGTGAATCATTTTTCTTTGCAGATTTACTTTTTTGGCTTCCCTCAAAATGTATTATATTTCAATGCTGGAATTATTTCTGAGTGGTCAGACATTTTTTTAATATGTAATTTTAGACACTAGGGGCCCAGTGAGTGTGAGAGAAGATAAATGGATCTTTGGCAACTAACTTTAGCCCTTGTGGCAGAGGGTACAATTGTCCAATATGAACATGCTTCTAAAAATAACTGTGGGCAAAACTGTGGCCTTGCGGTAAATTAAAATACCTCCTTTTGAAGACAATCAAGTTTCATATATATTTAGCTTTTTGGGTGGGACTTAACCCCAAGCCTGTTGCATGAGACTATTAACCAAACAGCCCCATCTGAGTTGAAGGCAAGTTGTCAAAGAGATAGTAAGTCCAAAGAATTAATTTCACATTTATTTTTAATTTTCAAATTTTCTACACAGTAGAATCTTATTCTTAAGAAGCAATAAAACACATTTCATAAATAAGCCAATTCAGAGGACAGCTCTGTGAGACAGATTATGTTGACAGAAAGATGGGTCGAGGAGGGACAGAGGATGTCTCTCTACACTAGAAATTCAGTGTGTGTTAATTTTGGAGAGAAATTATTTATGTTACCGCTGCAAATGTTTAACTTATAAAAGCCGTGCTGTGAAAGAGGGAAAGGCTGATGGGTAAGGCTTATCCAGCAAAAATATCTGGTCCTAAAGTTTATAATAAGCTTTTGTTTTGATAAAAGAACAAAAATACATAGTTTCAACATGTGTGTTTTTCTTAATACCAGATGAAGTGTCTTGTTTTGTTTTGTTTAAAGAGGAGTCTATTTAAGCTCAGAGTTTAAGAAAAAATTCACACTGGAAATGAAGTTTGACTGATTTCTTTCTCAAAGAGTGGTTAAGGCAAATGCTCTGTCTAATGCATTAGCTCTTAGACACATGTACCATTTAAATTTAAATTATTTAAAGGTAAATACTATTAAAAGTTCAATTTATCAGTTGCATGTGCCACATTTCAAGTGCTCAGTGGCCACATGTGGCTACTGACTCCCATATTAAATAGCAGAAGTGTAGAATACCTCCATCATCACAGAAGGTTCTGGACAGTACTGCTCTGTATCCTACCTGGAGAATCGACAATAGGTTCCATCTAAAATTGCTAACTAAATTCAGTACCTAAGAGAAGATGTAGGTAGTTTATTGGAAAGAGCAAAGGTTTTATAAAATAGAGAAAAACTTGAAGATTCCAATACTACATAATGGTATAAAAGTGGTGGGATGACTCAGTGAGTATTTAACTTTTATTTTGCATTGTGGCGTTGTTGACAGTAGTGATGGTTATTTATTTGTTTCTTTAGTAAGACAGACGCCAGAGATTCCCTCAGATTATTCTGGTCAGGAAGACTGATCAGAGAAGCAAATAAATGGTTTCCCATTAAAAATAATCTTGGCCCTTCTCAAAGGCAAGCAAGCTCTGTTTTCTGATGAAGGGTGTGGAATGAGCACCTCAGAGTCAGGAAAAAAAGGAGGGTGGCCTACGCCTCCTCCAGGCTCACTGAATGTCTGAGACTGAAAAGAGGGACAGTAGTTGCATATTCTGTGATGGACTGCATGGGCACATAGGTGATGTCTCAGGAATCCAGAGCACGCAATCTGAGTCAAGTGGAGCCACCCACAGTTGTGGCCTTCTTTGAAAACTTAGGATGACCTGTGGCTTAACGGGTAATTTCCCTGTGGCTCTGGACAGTCCAGTGGACACTAAAGAGGAATAGTGCATTACAGCCAGGGACAGTGACCACAAGGCAACAGCAGATCTTAAGATACAAAGCTCTTTCCCAAGTAGAAGAAAAAGTGGATGGACCTCTTTTATTGGATGAGAAGCAATTTTGGATGAGTAAATCTGGATGAACAAAGAGATTAGCAAAGGGATTGGGAGAGCGCTGAGAGTGTATTGTAGGATTTCTTTTTGATCTGGCATATAGGGATTTAAGCAATTTTAATTTAACTTGGGAAAAAGAAAATAAACTTGATGTTATTTGTAACCTCAGTGTGGTGGAGCAATTTATTTCCGGAAGACATAGGCAACAGCTCACCTCTAAAGAAGGGATTTGTATAACTATCTCACATTTAGAAATACTCTAACTGGCAAGAGACTGAAATAACGTAAATTAGCAGATGAGCCATGCCCTCCTGCCAAGAAAACTTAATTCAGGTATTAAAGCAGTAAAGTTAATTTTAAGAGTAACTAGTTAAATATTTTTAAATATAGGTGAATTCCAGTAAGTTATAATTTTTATTAACAATTTTCAAACCCATAATATCTCAACAAATAGTGAAGTCACACATATGGACTTTTTTGTTTACTAAGTTCTAAATGAAGTTTTTAGTTCATTTAGCAGGTTTGATTCGCATTGTGAATAATTGGTTTCTGTACATGATACTAGGCATAACAGACTCTGCATGTATGTTAAAATTCATGACAAAAATTGTCCTATTTTTAGTTGAGTTAACCCATCTTCAAAATTGCAGTGGGGATTTTTTTTATTGACTTAAATTTTGAAAAATAGTTAATTTGAATATTTCCATGATGGTCATAAACGTTTTTAATTGTTCAATTCCCTTGTTTGCCAGAAGAAATGTTTATCAAAATATGTTTTCAGATTGCTAAGCCTCACTCGACCCCACCCTATCCCTAAAGCCTGCTGCTCCCACTTCTAAATCTTGGTTTCATTTACAGGATATTTACAATGATAAAATGCAAAAGAGCTACAATAATTCTTTCTGAGCTTTTTTCTAAAAGTTTAAGAAAGTAAGCATTATTTTTCTTAGCTATAGCTACATATGTATACAATTCAATTTCATGTTGTTTTGAGGACTGGCAAGTAAGTGCAAAACTAAAATAAAAATGGGATATGAAAAAACTTTCACATTTGGGCTGGCTAGTGGGCTGTGCTGAACTACTAATTGGGCAGAGTAAACATGGTTGGGCATCAAAAAAATAAGTAAGAAAGAGAAAAAAAAAGTTAAGTTCAGCTTCAATGAAATTATCTAGAATATTGCAATTTGAAAATCCAGGAAAAAACTATTTTAATTTCTCTATGAGTATATTCTGGCTTAATATTGTATTGGGAAAGGGGCACCAGTTTTTGTTTTGTTTTGTTCTTAGAGTCCAGAGGAGATGGGTTTGCACCACCAAGTTAAGCCCCATTGATCAGGCAATAGTGCATTTCAGGTAGGATATAATCGGTATACAACCTCAGTCATGCCAGCCAGGGACTCAGGTAGGAGGAAATCTCTGAGGAAGTCGTAGTGCTAACTACCCTACACATGCCCCTGGGCTCCAGGCCCCTATAGAGAAGCTTTCAGTGCTCCAGACCAGTCCAGATCTAGAATCTCCATTGTCACTGGAATTCATAGATTCTTCCAATCTATAATAACTCTGCTCTTGGGAAATTTCACCCACCAAAGTGACATTTCTTTATGCTTTGGTTGTGAATGAAACTCAGCATGAACTAGGTGAGCCAGGGCCCCAGGAATACATCCTTTTTCAAAGAAGGTAAATATCATCAGGTCGTCCCTTTTCTAACTTGAATTTCTGTCTTTGCCAGAAGCACCTTCTTTTTCTCTCTTTTAGCCACTACTTTCTGCTTCCATCAGAAGATTTTATACCAAATAAGATGAGCAATTCTTTTCTGGGACTTTTAACATAGAGAAAATTCAGTCATAAGGACTTTATGTACTGAAATAAAGATTTGTCCCCCACTAAGAGTTCAAAAAGTATGGTTACTTTCCAAGTCTCTCAACTTTCAATCCTGTAAGAAAAGATAAAACTATTTTAGTTAACCAGCCCAGAATGTTGTTTTAATTTAAAGAGACATTTAAATGATGTCTTAAATATAACTATTGTGATGCTGGCAAAACCACAGCATTTTAAATCCAAGTAATACTGCTGATGTGAATGACCTATTTTCTCCTCACTTCTGGACTTAGTTACAGGATATTTATGATGATGTGAGTCTTATACAATGAATGCAGGCAAAGCTCCAGTTGACTTAATCTGGAAAGATCTTCCTTAGGTATGAGTATGAGTTTGGGCCTTCAGCCAGCAATCAAAGGAGATTGTAAATTTAAATGATTACATCATCTAATGAGGTCTGTTTTTTGGCTAGGACAGAGGTACCTTCTCCAAATTTATTCAGAATACATTTGAATTATTCTAGCTATGTGACCTTGAAAATTACTTGATCTCTTCATAACTCTATTTTTTTCATCTGTACAAGTAAACTTTAGCATTTACTGCATAGGTTGATTAAACAAGTCAGCATGTGTAAAAGACTTGGATTACATGGCACATAATAATCTATATAATCTATATAAGTATTAGCTATTATTATTACTAATGTTATTAGATTGCTAGAGAAAAGCTGGAAAGATTTATATTTATTCTGAGCCAATGGAATTATTGCCTAATACAATATCTACTTAGAGAATATTTTAAGACACATTTTGTATTTAAGTATTTTCTAAATAAATAGTTAATATGTGGGGTAATATAAAATCAATTTTGCCATTTTTAATCGTGTAAAAGATGATTTTCTAAAGCAAAACAATAAGAATTTATTGTGAAATTAATCATATTTTTAGAAAAAAGTCAACAAGAAATTAATAAGAAGAAAAAGTATGGGGAGGGAAATGGAAAGTAAACCATTGTAAGTTAGATTCTTATATTATACATGAAATGGTATATTATGTGAAGGTAGGCTATGATAAGTTAAATATATATAATGTAAATATTAGCATAATTGCTAGAAAAAAAACATGAATGAAGCAGTATAGCTAATAAGCCAATAAAGAAGAATAGAATAGACCAATTTATGAGAAAACTCAGACTTTAAAATGCATAAAATAAGGGAGAAAAAAAAACAAACAAAAAATGGAAGAAACAATAGAAAGATGACAGTGTTAAACTAGTGGTATACTGGAGCTGATTAATACCATATGTATGTCCTTCCCTTCCCTCCACCTAGTGGTATATCATGTTTGCAGTATGAAACTGGAGTTGGTAGAAGTATTTATATGATGGAAGTCAACTGATGCTAAAAACTAGGACATTTTATTTTGAAAGCCTATTGATATAACACCACTGACAGTAGCCATATCAACAATTGCATGAGATATAAAAGAAATAAAAACTCTAATTAAAGGGGGAGAGAATGGAACATGGAAAAAAACATAATAGTTGTGATGCTATCTACATAAAACACACTAAGCTTATAAAAACAGAGATGGGCTATGAGTAAAAGAAAAAAGGTTCTATTAGACACTTTTCTGGAGATTGTAGCCAGGGCAATTAGACAAGAAAAAGAAATAAAAGGCATCCAAATTTAAAAAGAAGTAAAACTATTCACAGATGATATAGTCTTGTATATAGAAAACCTAAGAAATATATGTGAACACTATTAGAACTAATAAGTTTAGCAAGGTTGGAGGATACAAAATTAATATACAAAATTTATTTGTATTATTTATCTCTATACACTATCAATGAACAGTCCAAAAATCATATTAAGAAAATAGTTCTATTTATAAATAGCATCAAAAAGAATATTTTAATAAAAGAAGTATAAGAATTACATACTGAAAACTACAAAATATTGTTAAAAGGAATTAAAGAAGACCTAACTCAATGGAAAGATATCTCATATTCATAGAACAGGATGTGGTTTAAAAATAACCCAAAGAAAGATCTAAGGTTTATGTTTTGGTCATTGCCACATGACTATTTTTGTAGCTGTCTCTCTTCTAATAAATATATAACATGTGAGGGAAAAAAAGACTTAATAGTGTTAAGATGACAATACTTCTCAACATGATCTACATATTCAATGCAATCCATATCAAAATCCAAATAGTCCTTTTTCTCAGAAATTGACAAATGTCTTGACAGTCATATGAAAATGCAAGGACATGGATTAGACAAAACCATCTTTAAAAAACCAGGTTAGAGGACTCACATTTCCTGATTTCAAAACTTAATGACGAAGCAACAGTAATCAAGACAGTGTGGTACTGGAATAAGTATTGACAGATGAATGTATCAGAATTGGGAGTCCAGAAATAAAACCTTATATTAATTGTCATTTAATTTGAACAAGGGTACAAGGCAATTTATTGGAGGAAAATAGTCTTTTCAGCAAGAGGTTCTGGGACAAATGGATATTTACATATAAATCAATGAAGTTGGGCTACTACCTCATACTAACCAAAAATGGATGATAGACCTAATATTATTCAGCCATAAAAAAGCATTAAGTATTGCTTTTTTAAAATATTGTTACACTATGAATGAACCTTGAAAACATGCTAAATAAGAGAATCAGTCATACTAGGCCACGTATTGTGTGATTCCAATATGAGATGTCTAAGATAGACAAAATTATAAAAACATAAAATTGATTAGTGGTTGCCAAGGGCTAGATGGAAGGGGGAGTAATTACTAACGAGAACAGGATTTCTTTCTTGGGTGGTAAAATATTCTAATATTAAATATTGGTACTAGTTTCACAACTCTGAATATATTAAAAAACCTTTGTACACTTTAAAGTGGTTAATTTTATAGTATGTGAATTATACCTCCATATTTAAAAAGAATGGAAACATATAAAAAATCAAAAATGGAAGTCACTCAATTAATATAAAAGTAACCTTTGGTTCAAGTAATATTGCCAAAAACATAGAGGTTTCTACATAAAGAATAAAAGATCAATTCCTCTAAAAGATTAACAATCCTAGATACATACGTACCTTATAACAGCTCTTAAATATATAAAATAAAATGACAGAACTGATATGAGAAATAGACAAATTTAAGTTATAATTGGTGATTTCCACTTTCCTCTCTCAGTAATTGATAAACAAGTAGAGAGAACATAATTAAGAATAGAAAAGGCTTCACCACACTATCAGACACTTTTGCCCAATTGATATTTATAGAACATCCCGTTCAACAAAGCAAATATATATTCTTTTGAAATGCACATGGGAAATTTATTAAGATAGGTAATATGCTAGAACATAGAATACATTGCAATAAATTTTAAAAGATTGAAATCACACTGTGTTTTTCAGTTTCAATGAAATTAGAAATCAATTACTAATTAAAATAGCAAGATTTTCCAAATACTTGGAAATTGAAACACATATTTTAAATAATCATGAGTCAAAAAATCATGTAGGAAGTTATAAAATGTTTATAACAAATGATAATGAAAACATACATATATCAAAATTTGTGGGATTAGGAATGACTAGGAGGAAAGTTATAATTTTAAATACTTATATAGAAAAGAAAAATGAGCTTTTATTTCAAACCCAAGATTTTACTTTACAAAGCTATAAAAATAAAAGCAAATTAAGCTAAAAATAGAGAAAATAAAGAAGAAATCTGTGAAATAGAAATAGTGCAAACAATAGAGAAAAATCAATTAAAAGACAGTTCTTCAAAAAGGGAAATAGAAATGTTAAATGTGTTTATTAATTGTTGTAAAGTAGTATGTATGAATTAAACTATACCATTAAAAACTGACAAAAGAATAAAAAGTTAAATAAGAGAAAAAGATTAAAGGTGTATACAGATAAATAGAAAAAGAGATGGGTTCGTATTTTTGTTTTAATCTGTAGAGGGTATATATGTACACATTTGTGTATATGTGTAATATGCATTATTTTGTATATATAATTGCAACCAGGCTTATTATTAATTATGTATAATTATAGCCAGGTTTCTCATTAGACAAAAAAACTCCTTGAGAAAGTGACTGATTTTAGGGTTTGGGCAGGGAGAACAAAAGGAGAGCCTAGAAGATCAGATTAGTTTGCTATTGTTGCATAAGGAATCACCACAAACTCAATAGCTTATAGTTCACCTATCTTTCCTATTTATCATCTTATCATCTCTGTACGTCAAAAGTCCAGGTACAGCTCAAATAGATCTCTGCCCAGAGTCTCTGTAGGCTTAAATTAAGGGGCTAGGCAGCCTACATTCTCATCTGGAGCTCAGAGTTCTCTTTCTAACTCATATAGGTTGTTGAAAGAATTCAGTTTCTTGTAATTGTAGAACTAGAACCCCCATTTTTTTCTGGCTGCCAGTCAGGGTGGCTGTCAGCTCTTAGAGGCCATTTTAAGGCTATTTATGGCCCTCTTGTGGCATTAGCATACTTCTTCAAAACCAGAAGGACAATCTTTGTTGTGAGCCACAATAGTTTTATGCAACATAACACAATCATGGGAGTGACTATCTCATTATATCATAGGCCCTGCTCCTGTCTAAATGATTATACCAGGTTTGTACACCAGGAGGATGGAAATCTCAGGGACCATCTTAAAATTCTGCCCATCAAAAGCATTTTATGCCAAAAAGTAAGAAAGTGTTCAAAAATGATGTCAGGTAGACAGAACAGCCATCTTGAAAAGGCTTTCATTCCTCTTGTCTTGATCAATTTTAGCAAAATAAGTAAGTGATGAGTAACAGACTGAATTCAATAAAATTAAATAAGAATATATGAATCTATATTGATACACTATATCTGAGATGGATATATATAAATACTGCTATGTTATATACATTGATATATAAATTACTATATATGTATACATACATATATGAATAAATAAATGGGAAACAAGGGAAATCTCTTTTATGGTAGAATTCCGAACACTGTAATAAATGTAGAAGAAATAATAAAATTAGAAAATTTCTATCTGGCAACCACCACAGTAATAATTGATTCAGGCACAAATCATCAATGGATGGTAAAATTAGTGTGCAAAAGCATGATGAGAAACAGGATATTTATGGTCTCAAAGCACCTCCCCTATAAAGTACAAATTAATTACAAAAACGAACACAGTTACTTTACAGTGGAGAAACCTAACAGTCATTAGTTAACTTCACCAGCAATAGGACACATTGATATCACATTCCTCCTGAAATGATGAGTGAGATGGCATAACATCTCTTCTTTAACGTTCTGCCCAAAATATATAACCTGATAAAATCATGAGAGAACATTAGACAAATTAAAATTGGGGGACATTTAAAAAAATAAAAAATAAATTACCAATAGTTTTCAAGTGTCAAAGATAAAGAAAGATTACAGAACTGTTAGAGGCCAAAGGAATCTAAAATGATATGATAGTTCATGCAAAATGTGACCATGCATACAGATATCCATTACAGTTTGATGAACCAAGCATCCTGGATTCTAACCTGGCATTCCTTCCACCACAGTACTATTATTTAGCATTTGGTATAATGCATAGTATCCCAGAAGGCCATCGAGTCCTTGTTGCCAGGATGTGATGAAGATGTCCTATGGCTCTTCTTTCAAATAGCCTGAGGGTAGTGGGGCTCAGGCCCTGTAGAGTTGGGTTGCCAGTGGAGAGCCAATTAGATAAGAGAGTGTCGTTATCATAGAAACTAACAAGTAGAGTAGTAGTATCTTTTACGTCTTTTTCAAAAAACTGAATTTGCAAAACACAAATATACTTAATAGATGGAAGATACACAATTGTCATTTTTAATTATTTTTTCTCAATAAAAACAATGGATATGAAGAAAAAGGGAAAAGAAAAAGTAAGGAAAATGAGAAGCTGGAAAACTATATAGACGAACACAATTTCTTACTCAACATATCATTGACAATGTTGGCAAGCAGTCATTTTCAACTGTCAAAAATGTAAAGGAGATGAGCTCACTTAGAAAAGGGGAAGGCAATATTAGTAAGCCTAATTTGTCAGTCAGTGCTTGCTAGATTATTTGTAGGGGAATGATGAGGGGAAAGGTATTCAAGTAAAAGAAAAAATTATATTTGCAATAAAATTAAAAACTAGAAATTTGAAGATATTCTACTTCTATGTTTTTCTTAGGACATTACATTTAACAAGTTGGAATTATATTATTGGCTTTAAAAGAAAATCTGTACTTTATCATAGAAATATAAAGTCCATCACTAAATGAGTTATTTCCCATTGAAGAGAACTCAAACAGTAAATAGTTATCTGCATCTTGTTTCTTTTCCTTTTTATGAAAAAGATAAGTAATAAGTAAACAAGCTGATATCACTTTATTGGATAAAAATCAAGCAATGTCAGGCCTTATCACTGTTATACAGATTTTTAGAATCCTTATTTTAGACAAAAGATATCAGAAACTTATATATGAATAACTGGAGAAACAACAAAAAACTAAAAATACAGCTGTTCCTTCCACCTCCATAGTTCTGCACATTTGCAAGAGATTTTTATGTTTCTGAAGATCTGTAAGACACTGAGGGTCTAAAGGAACCAATGAAGATAATTAGAATAACCATTATTAACATTAAAAATATTTTTTATAGTCTTTTGAACTTCTATTACTCATTTCTTACAGACTATTAATTTGCTTATTTTTTCAATTCAAATATTACATTGAATCCACTGAAACATAATTATAATTTGTTGAACTTGGCCTCTTCACGTGAAATGCAATACTTTCATAAACACACTTGTGAAACCCTCTAACTTCCTTCAATGAAAGTATGGCAGGTTAACTAAACACATAAATGCATGGAATAAAGAGCCAAAAGATAATACATGAATTTTTTCATTAATTGGAAAATTAAAAACAACAGAGAGCACAGAATTTACTTATGTTTTAGTTAAGTAAAACACTGTGGATTAAAACTGTTCCACTCTAAAATGAACTGCCTTACATGTAGAAGAGACGATATAAACAATTGTAACATTGAGTTTATTAAAAGTTGTGCGACATCCACTAAAATCTTGATTCAAGAGTCAATATGCCAATACAATAATTCTCATCTCCAAAACAGTAGTAAATTTTCCTGATGGAAGCTTAGTTACTAAAGCTAATACCGACCATGTTTTACATTTAGATTGTGTTTATTCGAGATTGACATGACTGATATTTCTTAGTAATGACAAGATATTTCACAAACTGTGAGAGACTTTTCAGAGACCTGGCAAAGAGAAAAGAGATTCCTTGGGTTCATACAACGTCATTGTGAAATGATGTTGATCCAAGGAGCATACCAAGTCCGACTCAAAGAAGGAAGCTTCCATAACGATGTTATAAATGAGTGTCTACAAAATAGTACCACATTTTCTTTAGACTCCTTCCAAAACCAGTCAGCTCGTCACCCTGAAGTTCACAATGAATAATGGGTGGAAGGGAAGGCTTGTGATGACTGGTTTCCTGAGGGCTCAAGCATCTTTCTGGAACATATCAACACATAGTCCTGGCAGTAGTTCATTCCAGCCATTTTAAACACCCCAGGGACCCCTGGTTTTACATTAAAAATTTAACTATTAGTTAGAGGAAGAGGAACCTTATGTAGTCACAATCTATCAGGGATTCTGCAAATCCTTAGGACAAAAAAGGATGGAATTTTAAGTTTTCTGTCAATACAGTTTTTTCTAATTCTGATTTAACACTAGGCTTCTAATAGGAATCTTCCCTAGCAATTATTCTTCTTTAAACAAGTCTAATTATTTTAAGGATTTTTGTTTGTTTTTATTCTTTACTCAGTGTCAAAAGTCTGGATCCTAACAATATCTTTAGGAAAGTCCTGACAAAAGCAGAGTGACCTAGGACTGAGGAGGAACCATAAGAATCTTCCCTGTTCCTAGCTGCGGTCCATCCAGAGCCAGACTGAGGTATTGTCCCTTTTAGGCTGTAACCTCATTTTAGCAGCACTGTCTGTCCACTTGTGGTCTTCTCTGGTCACTAAAGTAAAGAGGACACCTAGGAAAAGAACTCCATCCATCATTCATAATGAATTAGCTTCCTAGTACCAAGACTAAGAACTTAGTATACGTAAATCAAATTTTGTTGAATAGAAAAGGCGTATGTCTCTATACTCTATAAACCAGATTTTTAAAACGCAAGATTTTCTAATATTCATTTTAAAGTGTTTGTATTACGATTAGGTTAACATCTGTAAATCTTCCTAGAAATCAGACATACTCACAAATGCCTCTTAAGTTCTCCTTGTCGTTTGGTTGGTTTAATGAAAATTGGGAAAAGTTTTGATCTGGGCCAATAAGAACAGCACATTTAAAAGGCTTGAGATGGTCCCTAAACCTAATAAATTCAGTGGAAAGAGAGTTCAGAGACAACTAAGTTTCCTGGAAATTCAGAGGAATCTTAGGGAGGGCACTGGGATGTTTAAAGTGCATGAAATGAGGAAAGGAGCCTGCCAGCCTAGGGTCTGCTGCCCCTGGATCCCTTCCTTCCTCTCCCCTGCTCTCTTTGTGTGCAGGAGGAGGCTGACTAAAAACTCAATTTCCCAGGCTCCTCTGTGGCTGCTGTGGACAGCTGGGTTCAGCTGATAGGAGGCACGAGAGGAGCTTAGAAGGGAGGAGGGGACAGGCTCTTTCTCATGCTCCCTCCTGCCCCGCACCTTCTCCTCGCCCCAAGGGTTCCACGTAGTCAGGCCCAGCCCGATTTCAGTTTCCCGCAGGTGACCTTGCACGCTGCCCCTGTAACCCAGCCTCCCCCTCTGTTTCTCTAGCATGCACGTGGTAGAGGCTTCCTGCTTCCTGCTGTTGCTAAGCTCTAGGTTGCTCTAACGTTCCCGTTTGGGCCTCTCAGCTTTTTTTATTCCTGGAGATAATCCATCCTCTGCACTGAAGTCTCTCTATCTAAATATTTAGATGATTTCCCTTTCTGAGTTAGACCTTGGTCAAAACACTGTGTGGATTACATACCAAGCAAAAAAAAAAAAAAAAAATGCTATCTGTTTCACATGTTTTGAGGAGTTTCCACACAATAGACTAGAAGTCTGCAGGCCCTTTGGGAAGGCACAGTTTGAGCCCAGCGGGTCCTCTCAGAGATACACTGCCCATTTGGGGCTGATGATTCTATAGTGAGGCTTCCTCTGGTTAGAGCTGGAAGAGAATATGCGGTGTCCTGAAACATTTCGCCCCATTGAACTGAATTTTTATTGTTCAGTATTTGTTTATAGGTGGGATAAAACATCCCATGAATAAAAGACAGAGAATGGTAGCAGTACTGGGTCTCTCTTCTCTCCTTTCAAGCATTTTGCTCTGGTCCAGACTCACACATCCCATTCTGTAAATTACCTGTAGTTAACCTGACATCCTTCCTTGGAAAGCAGGTTAGTAATCAACTAAACTAAATCCCTATGGGGGGTTTGTCTCAAAAATTAAGTTCTGAAGTGTAACAGAATTTGCTATTTCAAATTATGCCACTTTGGTATCAGGATTATTTTGACCTGAAGGCAACTGAGAAGAATTAGATACAAGAAAATTCTCGCCGCTTTCTCTATTTTCCTAAAATCAAGACATAAATTTGTTAAGTTGTCCCCTCTTTCCTCTCTACCAGGAAGGACAGAAGTTTATCAACAGAGACAGTTCTAGACCTTTGTCAGCCCAGAGATGATGGCATCAGAAGAATCTACATGACAAACTTTACTAACTACCCCTCATCTTCCATTTGTTCTCTCATATATTTGTCTTCCCTCTCTCTGTAGCTCTAGAAACTCAGTCTTTTTCCTTTGTTCTGTCACTTCTCTAAAAATTTATTGTTCTTTTGTTAAGGTGCTATATAAGCCCAAATTCTAACCAAACATTTGAATTATTCATCACTAAGTGCTCCCATATGTCTGCATATGTACATGTTGGTAAACTTCTCTTTTTTTTTTTCTTTTATTCATCCTTTTTTTTTTTGTAGTGTAACTTATAGGGCCCCAGCCAGAGAACCCAAGATAGGTAGAGGAAAAAGATTTTTTCCTCTCCTTTATAGTTTCTTACCAAGGTATTTCTCTCCAACATGTACAGTACTGTCTTTAAAAGGAAGTCTTGATATCTGCATTTTCTCCATATCATTCATTATTGATCCCAATTCTTTACCCTCTTCCTGCAACTGTATGTACCCTTGCTATTGCCTCAGTGTCAGTGGACTGCCCTTGACTTTGAACTCACTGTATGATTTGATATGATCTGTGATAAATGGGCCAAAGTGACAGTGTGCTTATTCTAAGCCTACGTTATAGGGGACTGATTCTTTCTACATTTCCTCTTGCATCTCTTCCCTTACCTTGCTAGCCCACTGGCCCAAAGAGAATCAGAAACAAGTAAAGCAGAGCTACCTCATCAGCTGAGCCACAAATTTAAGAGAAAATCCAGATTAATGGAGTCATTAAACTAATCTAGTATAGATAAGCCGGTCCCTAACCAGCCTACAGACACACAAGTGAAGAAAAAATAATTTTCATATTTAACCACTAAGTTTTAAGGTTGTTTGTTATGCAGAGGAAGCTGACCAATATAGGCCCCCTTTTTATTGGCAGCCCAAATAGCTGCCCAGCTGGTTTGCTCATTAATCTGGCTTGTTTTTAGGCTTCATGTGGTAAAGATGGCAGGTCAAGAAAAGAGCAGGGATCTGACCATAGTTTACTGATAATGAGAGCAACTATGTGAGGCAACAAAGTGGTATGGTATTCCAGGTGTCTTCATTCTACCACAGGTGACATGGTATGTAAGCATCCTGCTATAGTTTCCCTGCATCACTATATTCCCACAGAATGCTAGACTTCTAAGTTAACTGGGAAACCAAAGTTCTATGATATTATTATTCGTTCTTAGTCTGAGACTTTGCAATAGGAACCTACAGAGAGAGATGAGCCAGAAATGATTCCAATGAGCCTCAGTGTTATGAATTGTTTACAAAGATTTTATGAGTTCAGTAAACATGTTGTATTGCCTTTTTACATAAGTCTCTAAAGGACACGTGAAGGAAGTAACTTACTCTGGCTGGGATTGGCTAAAAGTGCTCAGCTAATCATGAGAGAAGCTAAAGCAAACTGGAATACATCTGTGGATGACAGAAGAACTTTTGGTGCAGAAGGAGTAGCTGGGAAACTAAGACTCATACACAAGTGAGGGAAATCCACTCTTTTTTTTGGTTAAGTGTTCATTCCTTGTTGGTGGGCAGAATTCAGTGAAGCAGGCTTTTTCATGTGGAGGGATAGATTGAGAAATTCCAGTGGCTTTGGGTCATGAGGATGGTAATATTTATCTCCCAGTTGTTCTGAAGATTAAACAAAATGATATGTATAAATCATTTAACATGAATCCTGCTTCAAAATAAGTACAGAATAAATACTAGCCATTATTATTAGCAGCATGATTAGAACCCCTTCTGTTAGAATGGTCAAATAGAGAAAGTAATCAACTATGGAAAACTCTATAACATTTTGGAAAGCTGGAGCCAATCTGAATCATCATTATATTAAGTTATTCCTAAGATAACATGAAAAAAATTGAGAAATCATAATATGTGCTTACAATAAGATTCATAGAGACAATACACTGATGTAACTGTAACAGGCAATCATGAAAAAGAAAATGATTAAAGAGTATAAAAGTGAACTTGGAAATGCAAATCACAACTGCTGAATTATAAACAAGAAGCAATAAAAAGCAAATTAAATATGATAGAATATTGGTTCAGGGAACTAGAAAACATGTTAGAGAAAATATCCCAGAACTTAAAAGAAAAAAGAAAATTTTTAAATGATGAAAGAAAAGGTTAGAGACAGAACTCAAACATTCAATATCTGTTTCACAGGGAATTCAGAAAGAAAGAAGAAAGCAAGTAGAAGAAAAACAGTAAAGAAATAATAAAGGAAAATGTTGGTAACCTGGAAAAGAAAAGTGTGTCTCCAAATAGAACTCAGCAAGTATCTTTCAAATATTAATTAAAGGACACGGATACTTAGATAAATCATGAAGAAACAAATGTAAAAATTAAAGAAAAAAAAATAAAATCGCACTGAGTCAGTTGGAGGAAGATCATCAATGAAAAAATAAGACTTGTATCAGATAGTTCTATAATATTAAAAGCAAGAAGACAATCCAGATATTTTGGAGGAAACTGATTTTCAACCAAGAATTCTAAAATATTTGCAGTTTTGCAAATCTGACAGGTATTAAACTGCATCTCAGTCAAGTTTTAATTTGCATTTCTCTTACTATAGTAAAAGTAAAGCGTCTTTTCATTTGTATTCCTTTTGTATGAACTATATGTTTTGTTCATTTGTTAATTGGGCTGTGAGTGTTTTGATTCTTAACTGCTAAAAACTCTACATATTGGGGAGATAAACACACTTTGTAATATTAGCTGCAAATTTTTTTTCAGTTTATTACATAAACTTTTAAAAATTATTTCAGGCAAGAATTGGCCCAATGTATAAAGAAATTAAAATGTGGAAAATGTAGTTCCAATAATTAGTACTAATAAATAAAACCTACAGTTGGTAATTAAATAATTATTCATGTAAAAGTATGGTTATAAAAATTAATATACATTTTGAAAATAATTACTTAATAAGAACACAAATGTAAAAAAGAAAATAATACTAACACTAGGAATGTAAAGGCCTGAATAATCCCACCCCCCAAAAAAACACAATGAAGATGAGAAGGGAAGAATAAAAATATAAGCTAAATCACCAAACTTATACAGATGTATGTTGACATTAGTAGAAAAACATATGTTTAAATTTGCTTTCCAAAAATTTAGAGATAACTGTACTAGTTTCTTATGGCTGTTGTAACAAATTACCACAACTTTGATGGCTTAAAACAACTGTGAATTTAGTCTCTCACAGTTCTGGAGGGCAGTATCACTGGGCTGAATGAAGGTATTGGCTGGGCTGTGTGATCTCTAGAGGCCCTAGAAGAGAATCTGTTTCTTGCTTCTTCTAGATTCTGCATTCTTTGAGTTATGGCCACATTATCCCAACTTCTGCCTCAATGGTTATAGTGCGCTCTCTCTCTCTCCCTCACTCTCTGAAATCTTTCCCTTGTAGTACTCTTGTGATCATATTTATGGCTTAGTCAGATAATACAGGATAATCTCTCTCTCTCAGGATCCTTAGCTTAAAGACCCTTTTTACTTTTAGGGTAATAGTTATAGTCTATAGAGATTGGGGACTGATATTTTTTCGAGGAGGGGATTGTTTTGCCTATCACCATAATTATTAACAAAATTAAAATTTCAAATCACCAAAGGGAGAAAAAAGGCAAGGGTACTAACCCAATATAGTAAATGATTTTTTTAATAGCAAGAAAGCATTAAATAAGTAAAAAGTTAAGAAAAATCAAATATATCCATTTTTATAATAAATGCAAATAACTTGAATTCTACAATAAAATGAAAAAGATCCTCAGATTGTATCAAAAAAAAACCTCCAAGTATAAGCTATTAATGAAAGTCCTTATTAAAACAAAATAATAGAAAGAAGTTAAAATTATGGGCAAAAGATAAATCAATGAAAGGAAAAGTGACACTATTCATATCAAAGTAGAACTCAAGACAAAAATCATTAAGTAAAGTTGCAAATCATTTCATATTAAAAGCAAAATCCACAACAAAAATATAGTATTTAATAACATCTGTATGCCAAATGACATACCTTTAAAATATATAAATGAGTGACAGAAACAAAGTAAAACCATTAGTGAGAATTTTTAAATATATCCATCTGTTTTTGTAGATCAATTAGACAAAACTTAATCAAGAAAATAATGTAATTTAAAAAGCAAGTATAATTACAAAGATATGTGGAAAAATTTTTGAATCAGCTCTGCCAAAGATCACTTAAATTTTTCTACATGAATAAGACAGAGTGAATCAAAATGCCCTATGTATAATAAGAAAATTGCAAGTAGAAGGATGGATTAACACAAGTCTAATGCTTAAGTGAGCAAATACAATTTCTCACAACAAATACGTTCAGTGGTATGCTGGTAAACATTTTATAGCCCAATGTTGGGGGCAGGGGTGCAGAGAAAAGAGCTCTGCTTTATAGTATTTGCCCATGTTTGTGGTGTAAGTACTCCCACCATGGCTCATTTCAGGCTCATAATGTGAAGGCACTGAGGGCAGAGTTGGGAAGACACACACAACTGGCTCTCACAAGTAGTATGAGCTGGCTCTAGTATATGACGAAGCATTTAATGACTTAGATAACAAACACATTTTCTTAAATGAACAAGTTTAACAAGCTTCCTGGCCAGTCAAGCTTCATGATAAACAGTGTATTTTTAGGAGACATAGCTGAAACACTATATGTAAACAGTTAAGTATCACAAAAATCCACTTGCCCGTATCATGAAACGTAAAAACTGTAAGTGATAATAATGCTAACAAGAAACCGAGCATATGTAGATTTAAACTCACTGCTCCTCCTGGCTAATCTCCAATGGTGTTCCTTATTTACTGCATTTTTGTGACCATCAGAATATAAATAAATATAAAAAGAATAATTTCTACCTAGCACATGAATGCTTATATCTACAGATTATTCTCTTTTCAAAGCTTCTCATGAGATAAAATTATAACATAAAGTCTATCATTTTTTATTTACATGCACATATACATAAAGATTACACTTTACTGAACATACATTCCCTTTGAATATTAATTATTGATCATTATGCAATTTAGCAATCACAAATGGTGAAAATTTTAAAAAGAACATGATGAGATTGAACTTAAAATATAGAGAGATATACCTGTAAATGTATAAACCATTGTTTATTAGTTCTGTGGTGGGATAGTATTGATTCAAGGGAATTGGAGAAGGACAGAGGCAAACTACTTTAATGGAAAGAGAAGAAATTTAGATTCAAGTAACAAATCAGAAAATGCTGGGTAATACCGATCAGAAGAAAAATGTCTTCAATTAATGGTAAGTACATAAATGTATTTGCTTATAGGATTTATAAACTTATAATTAAGTAATTATATAAAGGTGTATTATGTTTTACACAGCAATAGAAACAGAATGTACTAAATTAGTGGATTTATGAGAACATGTCTTGGTCAATTAAAGGTATGAAGACACTGGGAGGATAAGGATGAGGCAACTGCTTGTTTATAATCCTGCAACCACAAAAATGAGACACAGTTGGAGTTCATCAGTTTGGAACAAAGGGTATATAGCTAAGACTTAACTATTTAGACACCATTTTTAATTGCCCAAATGATTTAGTTAAAGATTAGGTTCGACTGAATACCCAAACTAACAGTCACTTAAACAAGATAGAAATGAGTACTTTTTTCCTATAGGGCTCTGGTCCAGGGCAAAGCATTCCATTGTGACTGGGTTCCTTCTATTTACTTCTCTGCGTGTTGTCTTAATTCTATGGTCCTGAGGGGTGGTAATTCGTTCCAAGAAACCAAACAGAGGAAAGAGGAAACAAAACGTGTTTAGGAGTTGTATGTTAAGGAAAGTTCCTGGAAGGTGCCATACTATATTTCCTTTTAAATCCCATTAACTAAATTTAGCAGAACAGGAGACTCAGAAATGTTCCGTTTGTTCCTGACTGCCGTAGACTCAGCCAAACATTTTATTTTTGTGGAAGAAGGGAAGGTGTACTAAGGGTCACCAGGGGTGGTGACAAATACCAACTTTGAAACTACTGAGAAGATTCTACTACAGCTGATTAAAGGGATTTTCCCATGTTATACATTAAAATGTATAACAGAAAAGGGATGTGTAAATCACATAAGTGCTCAGTAATGGCAGAGCAATATGTGACGTATGAGGTCCACTGGCACCGAGGATTTTGGTAAAATGTGGGAGTAGGTGAGATGAGATGGAGAAGGCTAAATGTCAAGTAATAGGGACATTCTAGGTCTGCTTCCTCAAGAGCATTCTGGGCAAATTACCTGTTAATGCAGCGCTGTTTGAACTGCTGTCTGCGGACCAACAGCGGCAACATCACCAGAAAGTTTGTCAGAATGCAAATCTTGGGCCCCATCCCAAACTTAATGAAGCAGAATTTCTGGTACAGAAATTTGTGTTTTAATAAGCATTAGAGGAGATTTTTAAGTGCTGAAAGAAGCATTGTATCGGTGGATGGGCTTGAACAATGTAACTACAGAAAGTGTTTTTTAAGCCAGCTTGCTTCCCTGATGCTAATACTACCTGTAAATAAAAGAAAACATTAGATGGAGCCGGATACAGATGTCAGCATTAGTAAAATAAAAATGGAATATTAATGTATTTATGAAAATAAGAATAAATCTTTCCCACATGCTCATATATAATAGAATTTCTGCATTTTATAAATGTGAATATATGTAACTATTAACTGGTGTTATGCTTCATGTGAAAAAATTAGACACATTCAATGCAATCAGTTGTTACTATTATTTAACATTGTCCTTCCTGAGTTAACCAATGCAATTAATCCTAAAATTAAAACAAATACAGGCAATACTGGAAAGGATGGTATAAAATTTATCATTATTTATAGATATGATTATCTTTAGAGAAATAAACTTGCCTAAAAAATCATGTAAAAACCTAGCACTATAAATATGCCTGTTTTCCATAGCCTAATCTACTTAATTAATGATATTAAACTAAAACCTCAAATCAATTTTTAGAAAAAATAAAACAATTATTCTAATGTTCAACTAAGAGCAAAAATAGCTATGAAAATTCTGAAAAAAAAATTAGGATTTTAGTTACCATATATTATAGGCACAAAAAAGAGAAATTAAAACATCATAATAACCACATCAGAATAAGGCAAAACAACACAACAAAATGAAAAATATGGAATCAGACATATGTATGTAAAATAACATAGCATATGATAAGGAGCATTTCAAGCTAGTGGAGAAGGAAGAGTGTAGTCAATAAATGAGGTTCATACCTTGAAACTATTTCTATGCTTTGATCCAGAGATAGGTGTATGAATGGCTATCCCAAATATTTATGTTTTTAGTACACGATGACAGCAGCAATTTATAGTGAGAAAAGGTATAAGTTACTGAATTCATGGCACAGAGATAATTGATTATATGGAAAAAATAAAAGTATATTCCTACCTTCTATCAAACAAAGCAGTATAATCTAGAATGATTAAAACATTAAAATGTTTAAGGGCTGGAAATACAAATGAAAATGAAAATGTGATACTTTCTTAAACTTATCGTGTAGAAAGCTTGAAATCACACTGTTGGGGAAGGGGTATGGGAAACAGGCACTCTTAAATATTGCTTGTGGGTATAGAAATTGGCATGGCCCTTTAGAGGATTATTTGGCGATATCCATGAAAATTAAAAATACTCATCCTCTATGACTCTCTTTATCAGTCAGTGTTCTCCAGAGAAACAGAACCAATAGAATATATATAAAGAGATTTATTTTAAGGAATTGGTGCACATGCTTGTGGGGGCTAGCAAGTCCAAATATGTAGGGCAGGCTAGCAGGCTGGAAATTCAGGCAGAGTTAATGCTGCTGTCATGAGACGAAATTCTTTTTTTTTTTTGGAAAGCTGCTTTTTTTTTCTCTGATTGGATGAAGCCCTTCCACATTTTTGAAGATAATATTTACTTAAAGTCAACTGGTTGGAATATCGACAATATTCTTCACAGCAACACCTAGATTAGTACTTGATCAAGTACCTGGGTACTATACTGCACCAGCTGATATGTAAACCTAACCATCATACTCATCAAACTCACTCCTAAAAGTTTACTACATCCTAAAGATGTATTTGCACATGTCAGATGTTAACACACATATATATGGAAAATTATTGCAGCATTTTTTGTAATAACAAAAAAGACTAGGAACAACCTAAATGTACAGAAACAGAGTACTGATTAAATAATATATACTGAGATGAAATAGCTGAAATATAGTTAGGTTCAGAAAACAAGAACACCATTTTATGTGAAAATATCTTTAAAAATAATTCATGCTCATGTGTACCATAGACAGTCTTTCGATAAATGTACAGGAAATTGCATAGTAGGGTAAAGTCTAAGACAGAGACTTACCTCTTTCTATCTTTAGCACTTTTTGAATTTTGAACTAGATGACTATGTTAATTATTCTGATAATTAAATAGTTAAAAAGCAAACTGGTTACCCATCCCCAGAATGGCTAAAATTAAAAAAGTGATAGCATCCAATTCTGACAAGGTTGTGGAGTAGCCATAACTCTTACACACTGTTAATGGGACTGTAACTGGAAAGTAAACTACTCTGAAAAATGTTTTGGTGGTTTCTTATGCAATTGAACATATGTTTACCTAACAGTCTAATAATATATTTACCTAAGATAAATAAATGCACATGTCCTCAAAAAAAATACTATTGTACAAGAATGTTCTTAACAGCTTTATTCTAATAGCCAAAAATTGAAAACAGTTCAGATGTTCCCCAACAAAAGAATGGCTACATCTACCATGGTATATTCAGACAATGGAACACTACTCAGTAAGAAGATGGAAGGAACTACTTGCTACAAACTGATTGTGCCCCCTTCCCAAGTTCACATGTTGAAATCTACCCCTCAATGTGATGATATTTGAAGGTGGAACCTGTGGGATGTGTTTAGGTGATAAAGGTAAATTTCTCATTAATAAAATTAGTACCCTTGTATAAAAAAAAAAAAAAAAAAGCCCTCAGAGAGCCCCACCCCTTCCACTATGTGAAGACACAGCAAGAAGATGGCTATTTGTGAACTGGGACACTAAATTTGTCAGTGCCTTGATCTTGGACTTCCCAGTTTCCAGAACTGAGATATAAACTTGTTGTTTAGAACCTCCTCATTTATGGTATTTTTGTTACAGCAGCCTGAACAGACTAAGACTTCTCTGAGATGCAACAATATGGATAAATTTAAAAGACATTATGCTGATGGAAAGAAATTTCAAACAAAAGTTCTAGAATAGGCAAAACTGAACTGTGGTGGAAAAAAATAGAATAGTAGTTGGTCTGAAGGGCAAGGGTGAGTATTAACTGAAAAGAGAATGAAGGAACTAGTTTCCAGGGTTGATGGTGATGTTTAATAACTTAAAAGGGATTTGGGTTATAAAAGTCAAACTTAGTAGAACGGTACACTTAAGTTTTACTTTAAAATTTAAATTTTACTTAAAAAATAATTTTAAATATTAAACTTTAGTTAATAATATGCTTATACAGTTAAAACCTAGTAAATATATATTACCTATAATGACTATAAGTATATTTTCACTTATCAAGAAATAAAGTTTGTGTTGTCTTCATCATAAATATATAGTATTGGTTATGACTCAGTGAGATGGTCACTGTTATATATGAATGATGGAAATGTTGATATATAAACAATGTTTATTATGTTTTTCATAAATCTAATTAATTGGAATTGATTTTTTAAATTGACAACGTTTTAAAGTTAATTATTACATGTATGTAAGAGGAATACTAAGCAAACTATAATTCTAAAGTATTATAGAATATTAGTTGCATGGAGATGTTCTTATAAAACATATGAAAATAAAAATTGTATTTAAAAAGTATAACACAAATTATATAAAATTTGGTCAATATTTGGAAAGTGGACTGGGGAGAAATACAGTAACATTTTATTAAGCATTATCTTGAAATACAATATTATATATTATTTTATTTCTTTTCCTGAATTTCAGTACTTTTCAATTTTTCTGCAGTTAACATATTAATTTTGAATAGAAAAAAAGAGTAAGTGCTATTTTTGGAAGAAAGTAATTTAAATATTTGAGGCAGTCGAGAAATTTAAACAAGGTTAACTGAGAGTAGTAGTTAGCTTTGCTGCATAACAAACCACCCCAAAACTTTGTCTTTAAAACAATATAACCATTTATTTAATTAAACCATTTATTTAATTCATAATTCTGTGGGTCAACAACGTGGGCTGAGCTAACTCGTGTTACTGCGTTCAGCTGCCAGATTGACTGGAGGCAGCAGGCTGTTGGCTGGAGTGTCTTGGCACTCTTTCATATTCATTTCTTGTCCTTCAGCAGGCTAACCTAAGCTTGTTCACATGGTCATTCATCAAGTTTCCAACAGCTAGTGGGAATGTGTTAGGATTATTCAGGTCCTGGCAAAACTTCTACACACTGCTTTGATACCAGTCCATGGCCAAAGCAAGTCACAAGATAAGCCTAGATTCCAGAGGTAGGAGAAGAGATTCCATTTGTCAATGAAAGGAGCTAAAAAGTCATATCATTAAGGGGTGTGGGTACAGGGAGAAGAATAATTTATGGTTATTTTTCCTATTATGACATTAAAGCTGAACACTAGTCCTTATTTTATAAACAGATAAATATACTGAATAATAAGGATATAAATAGTATGTAAAAATCATTAGTGATAAAATTATAAGTAGTCAACGAATTCACATGTGATTAATTATAAAGTTAATAAATATCTACTTTTATAATAGTTATTCAACATGGTATAGCACATCCACAACTCACTATTTTTTTTTTAGATTTGGGAAAACTTAGTCACACAAAGTTAATTGGCCTAATTCGTTTTAGGAGAAAGGAAATGTGAGAATCAAATATAAGAATTCCAAACCAGACCAAAACATCAAGCAAAGTCCATGTCATTGTCGGTCTTTACCATTTGTATTGAATTTCTGTCAGTTCGATTTTACCTAGTCATGAAAAATTTTATTCATGACAAAATTTAGTTGACTTGAATTTCATATACAACATATTCATACACATTTGCACACACAGCCTTATACAAATTCTCCCCCTCCCAAAGGTAAATCTACTATATGCATCTGTTTGAACTCCAGCTGGTTAAAAATTTACATCATGTTAGCAGAGAAATGCTTTAGAATTTCTATCCAGCAGCTTTTCAAGAAAGTCTAGAAAACTATGCATGTACAGATTTATATTTGGTTAAAATATCGAGAATTTTAAAATCTGTGTATACATTGAAGATCACCTCTAATCTTAGTTTTATGTAGATGAGATAACCAAGTCCAGGAAATTATGTGATGTAATAACTCTAATACTGTAATTTCTGAATTCAAAGAAGAATATCACAAACTATCTGGAAAAGATATGGTGGGTTAGTACTTAATATCGGTCCCATCTTTCTTTACTGTAGAGGCTGGAAACAAAACTAATAACTGTACTTTGCAGACTCCTTTGCAACTAACGTTCTGGGTGTGATTTAGGATTAACCAATCAGATGCTCTTGCCACTGTGAAGCCTGCCTGAGCTGTACTTCTGCTGAGGGTTTTTTTTTTTTCCTCCACTAATGGAAAAAAACAGTGATAGAGGCCTTGTTTTTTTTGTGTGGGAGCATTAGCTAAGTTTCCACTGTTCAAAGACAAGGTGTGGCACAATTCTGGAACCAGCAACAGTAATGACATTTCCTGACCATGGCAGGTTCCCCTGTCCTATGGTTTTGGAGTACTTTCCTGATTGTGAAGTCTTACTAACAAAGGAGGTAGAAATGTGCTTCTGGAACTGAAGGATCCCTGGTTGTGGAAGACTCAGAAGCTCTCTTGGTGCCCGTACTAGTTCTCTAGTGCTGCCCTAAAAAAGTACCGCAAACCGGGGGAGTTTAAAACAAGCAAAATTTATTCTTTCACATTTCTGATGGCTAGGAGTCTAAAATCAAGATATCAGTAGAGCCATGCTCACACGCATTCTCTCTCTCTCTCTCCCTCTTTCCCTCCCTCTCTGTCTAAGGCTCTAGGGGCAATTACTTCTTGCTGTTTCTAGTTTCTGGTGATTAGTGCAATTCTTGGCATTCCTTGGTTTATAGATGCATCACTCCAATCTGTGCCTCCAGCTTCTCATCTTCCTCTCATGTGTCTGTGTTTCTTCTGTTTTTTCTTCTTTTAAGAACACCAACAATTGGATTAAGGCCCATCCTAATCCTGTACAATCTCATTTTAACTTGATTACATCCTCAAGGTCCTACGTCCAAATAAAAGTCACATATATAAATTTCAGGTAGGCATGAATTTTGCGAGGGATACTATTCAACCAAGCACAGTGACCCAATACTGTGGTGCAGCTACAGGCGTCTTTTCTGAAAGTTCATTCCGGACTCAGTCTCTGTTCTTCTCCACAAACCTGAAAGTCTTTTCATATCCTGTAATAAATACCTTCCCTTTTAAATAACTGGAATGGATTCTATTCTTTGCAAATGAACTCTAACAATATGCCTTTATATATTTTTCTTCATTGTTTAACTTAAGGTCTTGCTTTTTATCATAAGTGTTGGTAGAAGAAAATGCTTCCCAAATTGAAACTTAAATCTTTCATTATCAGTACTTTTAAAATCTCAAGAGTTTTATTTTTAATTTCTACTTCTGGGTTCATTGATAAAGTCCTGGTTAGATACAGATGGGGTTACTAGAAGTGGCATTTATTGAGAGACTACTATATGCCAGAAACTTTATTGGTTGACTTGGCAGTACAATTTATTATCTGAATTTAAGAGCAAAGAAAACTGAGGCCTAGAAAAGAGAAATAACTTTAACAATATTTTGCAGCTAATAAGTGAGAGTCTAATAAATTAAACAATAATGTTCTTTCTATTGCTCTACTGTTTCATGAAGTATTGATTGGAGAGGGAGAAGGTAGTGAAAGAATTTTAGATTGATAGATTAACATGGCATGAATTATGTAATTATCCAGCAATGAAATCAATTTAAAATAAGAACTAAATCTAAGGGAGCATTGTTCCCTTCAAATAAGTCACGTTGAGAGCTATGTGGTGATTTCAAGTACTGCCCCAAGTATTTTGAATCTTTTCTATTGGAATTGCCATTGGAACTGGAGTCATACTCTTTTTGAATATCCTCACTGGTGGGATTTCTTTTCCTCTTGGGCTGATTTTTTCCTTTTAGAATGGCTCTGATCTTAAAGACCTGCCAAAGTTGTTCAGAGCAAAGCGTAGTGAATAAAATGGATGATCAAGCAAAGATTCCTGCAGCACATAATCTCACAAATGTTTTAGAATTTCTGCATAATAAGCCTGCCCTACTGTTTGACCTTGTAGATTAATTCAGCATGGATAATACCACTGATGTTGAAGAAACAAATTAACATTGTCTTCACTTGTGATTCAGGCGGGCATACTTTCTTAGATCTTTGGTTTCTTGGAGTTTTCCATTCAAGATTTTGGCATCTTCTTTTCAGGTCATACTGGAAATATCAAGTTTCCTCAAGTTTCTATTGTCCTCAAAAACACATTTCTTTGTCCAACTTCTCTTGAAAGGTCAGAATAAATGTCAAGTCTTCTGTGTTTCATCACTCCAGATGCATGGCACAGTCTTCACAGCACTTTTGCTTTTTCTCAACTTTTCTTTTGGAATGAAGCTGTTTCATGGCTCATAAACACAGGAAAAGATGCTCATCATCTCTCCAAATGAGAAAAACAAAATTAAAGCTACAATCACGTGGTTTCCTCTGAGCCTCTAGCTTCCACCGCCCCTACTTCCTCATTCCCTCCAAACTCGCACTCCCCCTCTCACTCCCCACCACAGAGATCCCTAATTAAGACTGGCTGAAGTTCCCTCCAGGGAAGGTAGTAGCAAGGTGACAGGCAGGAAAGGGAGGATCTGGTCACTCCTGGCCTGGGGAAGGTGAGCAGGACCCTGGGTGTGGGGTATTCCCAGGCTGAGCCTCTGTCACCATACCCTCCTCCTAGGGACAACCTGGATGGGTAGATCCACCACATGCTCTTCTCCTGTGCTGAGTGCCAGGCTGAGCAGCCAGGGGCCATGGTGCTGCTAGTGCAGGCCCTGGAGCAGGGTGACTGGCAGGACACGGCCCAACCACCATGAGTACCAGGATGGCATCCAGCACACAAGCCTGGCCTCAGGGGACCTTGCCCCACCTGGCCCTTTGGCATCACAGTCTCCAGAACCTGCCCTGGGCTAGACCTGCTAACTTCAGGCTGGCAGATGCTCAGAAGCCCCCACTTTCAAGCCTCCCTTATGTATGGGGACAGTCACCTCCCATGTGTAACCAACATGCTCAGTTCTGGTTGCAAAAAAAGAAAGCTACAATCACGCTTTTTTCACCTATCTGATGGGCAAAGATCAAGTCATTTAATAACGACAGTATACTGCAAAAGGAGACTTCATAAATTATTAACAAGAGTATAAATAAGTACAACCCCTATAGTAAGTAATTTGTTAATATTCTTCTAAATTAAAAGTGCACGTACACTTTGATCCAGCAATCCTACTTCTAGGAATTATCCCATAGGTATATTTAGACACATACAATATCACATGTGTACATATTATTCATTGCAACCATAATTATAACAGCAGAAGAGTTCATCAATAGATGTCTGGTTAAATTAATCACACATCCATACAATGGAATATTAATTAGTTCTTAAGAAGGATAATTCACTATTTTATATCTTGCTCTGGGACATGGTTATACCATGTATTTAATTCTCAAATGTTTCAAATTGAATCTGTACATCTTAGTGAATACAAATGATATCTCAGTACAATAAGAAACATGGACAGCTTAAATTTCGTTTAAAAAAAAGTAAGAATTCCATGGTACCTTTTTCAAGACATTTGTTAAACGAAAAAAAATGAGGTTACAGATCAGTATGTATACTACCATTAGTATAGAAAATCATATACAAATATACTTGCAAATGCATAAATATCTCTTGAATGATGTAAGGACAAGGTAATAATAGTTGTTTCTAGGAAATAGAACCATGTGGATGGAAGATAAGGGCAGGAGAGAGATTTAGTTTTCACTCTATATCCTCTCTACTTTTAAATTTTTATAACTTGTACATGTAATATCAAAAGGACAATAATTTTTTTAAATGAAGCTCTTTTGTAATTTAAATTTGTCATCAGCCGCTCTTGTTTATTTGAAAGAACAAATCTCTAATTTTGTCAATAGATATATGAAACCTTTGATTTATTGGGCTGCTGCTTTCCACCTCAAAATAAACATTCCTTTTCTCTTTTAATAAAATGCTTGCCAATAAAAAAAAATTTGACAAGGTGTTACCTCCATAAGCTCTTTCTTTTAGTATGGCAAGTATGTCACTTGCTGATTAAATCTATACAATATCTGTGGAAGATACAAAATGGGCCACACATTTTTATGAGAGAGGAAAAAATAATGCCTATTTTTTATGCACACAGCTGGTTAAGGCAGTGACTAACCTTCTTTGATAGCTTAGCCATGGGAACACAAAATGGTTTAAGCCTGCTATGGTTCTCAATGTTCAAATAATATATACATTAAGAAACTTAAAAATAACACCAAAAATCATGATTTTTCTTTTTTTATGTTTTAGTGTAATTTTTAAAGATTTAAACTAATAAAATACATTATTTGGTTATTTCCTGAAGTACGTTTCATGGTTCTTTTAATATTACCTGGCCTTTTTTCCTCTTCTTGAATTGCTCCACCATCCTTTGTATCTGAGAAACAATTGATATGATTATTCACTTCTTTACTAAATTAACTTCTCCATTAAGTTAATGAACCATGAAATATGGTCATATAGCTTTTACTTGATTTGGAGATCAAACTAATAAATTATTTATATTAATTATTCAAAGTAATAGTTACTTTGAATTTTTAAAACAGATTAACAATGGTCATTGTTCACACAGCATCGTTGAGGGTACAAAAAGGTAGTTTATAAATTAATATTTATAATATTTGGGTGGAAGTATAAAGGTACATATAGAATATTTGTCTCCAAACTCAAAGCTGCCAAAAATAATTGATTTAAAATGGAATACTGCATTCCATTCTTGGTGATTGTTTTCTGGCTATCAATAGCCTTACTTTCTCGTTTTAGATGGCATCAAGCTGCATAGCACATCTACAATTTTAATTAAATTTAAATTATAATTTTATTTAATTAACACAATTTTGTTTTAAAAGTTCTAGTTTATAATAGCAAATATGCCTTTGTCAAGAGATAGAGGAATGCAGTGCAGAGCATAGTTTCAGGCTTTGGAGTTTAATACAGCAAATTTGAATGTCGGCTCTGCTACAGATAAACTGCTATCAGGGTTTAAGTTACTTAACCATCATGACCTTTGTTACTTCATCTATAAAAATGCACATACTGTGATCTACATCATGCTGTAGGTGAAGGTCATTGAGATAGTGTATCTAAAATGCTTCCTACAATGTCTCCATAACCTGTAGTTGTTGTTATTGTTGTAAAAGAAAATGCTTTAAATTATAGACATTCCTAAAAATTATCCTGAAGCAATATATTATTATCCAATGTTATCTTTGTTATGAGGATTAAAATTTCATTTCTTTTATATCAAAGAAAAAAAATCTCTTTTATGGAGAAAAAAGCTTAATGTTGTGGATAAATCTGATTGATTATGGTAAGAGTATGCTTTTTGAACCCTTATATTAACATCATCTGAAATCTAAAATTTTTAAATGGCCCTTCCTCTCTTTCTGCTCTTCTCTCCCAGTATCAGCGGTCTCTCCTCAAATCCAGGCCAACAGAGAATGGTTAAAATAGGATCCAATAAGGTGAATGTTCTAGTTTTGGAGTTTTTGAGGCAAAAATTAAAGATTGTAATAAATTACAATCTATCTCCCTAACCCCGAGGGACAAATTATTTGTTTACATGTCTATTTGTCTATTTGTATTGAACATTAAGCTTCTTTGAGAGTAGGGATGAGCCCCAATCATCTACCCATCATTCCATGGTCCCATGCAGAAAGCTTGCACATGGTAGGCACACAGTTTGCTTTTTAAAAATAATGCACTGACTATTCTTTTATACTAACCATTCTGATGACAATATTTTTAAAAAATAGTTCCTATTTCAATAGCTCATTTCGTTTTTTTTTTTTTTTTTTTTTTAAAGACTGAGTCCTTTTAAATGGGTATTTTGCTTTAATTTTCATTTGCTTGAACTAATTCAGGAAAGCTACCAATGACCATTGAGCCTTTTAAGGTCACTTTGCTGGGAGCCCCCTGACTCTGGTGCTTTTCTAGTTGTGGCTTTCCTGTGTCACAGTGATTTTCTCAGGGCTCTCACAGTCATTTTCAATCCTGGCTGCATATCAAAATAACCTAGATGCCCAGTTTAGATATGCAGGCTGTGGTTTAGTAGAATATAAGTGACATCCAGGCATGAAGAGTTTTAACAAGCTGCACAGATGATTCTGATGCCCATCCAGTTTGAAAAACATCTGGATCATGTGAGCTTTCCTTTGGGAACGATGGAAGAGCTGTTCTGCCTGGGCTAACTTGAGTGTGGGCTCTAGGCCTTTTGAAACATGCTATGCAGAGCCTGCAAAATGGTGCTCCACAGTTCTGATGGGGACTACAAATGTTTGGCCTGCACAGTATTATTGTTTTATAATTGTGAAATATTTCAACATACAGAGTGGTAAGAATAATAAAGTAATAAAAACTCATGGACCTACCAACCAGTCTCACAAATGATATCATTTTACTTTATTTATTACAGATTTTTATTAAAGTAATAAAACATCACAGGTGCCATAGACGCCCTTTGACTGACTTTACTCAGCCCCTCCTCTCCAGGGATAATAACTGCCCTGAATGTGGAGTTTATCATTCCGACCCATGTTTCACTAAATATGTATTTATTCAAAGACTGTGTTTAGTGTTTTCTTGTTTTTAAACATTATGTATGTGGTATCAGATTCTGTGCAGTATTTTATAAAGTTGGGCCAATATTTAAGAACTAAAAAATTTCACATAAAATCAGATTTGTTGGCTTCTCTTGAAATAACCAGAAGATCTGGCAACATTAGGCTAGCTTTCTGGCATGACAATGTGCCATGCTGGCCCAGCACTGTTCATTCGGCGTGACATGGTCCCACCGCTCGCACTGTGTAGACATATGTGCTTGCACCTGGACTGTGTCTCCTTTGATGCAAGTCTGGCCGCTGATTCTGAACTTCCTTTCATTATAGTTTTTTTTTCTTCAAGGCATTTCTGTTGTCCTCTTTTAACTGTTTCATACCAAAGGCATTTACTTCTCAGTGTATCCCTAGCTGCCTCTAATTTGCATCTCTTCTCTCTTTTGTCTGGTCTTTATTTTAATTTTCTTATCTTTTTATGACATTTCTCTTAGGATTCTTGACTTTAGCACCAAATGGTGTGGCTTTTTGTTTTTGTTTTTGACTTTGCCAGTCAGTGGCAAAAGAAGTTATTTGTTTTGGTCAGCAAACGAACCTGTTCTGTTACATCTCTGTGACCTCTGGTTTTGGCTCTCTACTTTAAATGTCATTCACATGTTTTGGTAACTTTTGGGAGCCGCTGGGGCACCAGAAGACTGAACACTGAATACAATGGGGTTTTATGGCTTATACAATTCTTAAGAACTGAAACAATTTTGTCTTTTATTTTTCTACGGTATTTGGCAAAGTGCCATGCAAATTATGGTCCCTAAAGTGTATTTATTGAAAAAGAATATTACTATAAGTTGAATTGTAAGCATTTCATTACATACACCTCGTTACAAGCTAGGGCAGCCCCTGGCCCTTCTTTGTTTTTCGGAATACGTGTAACCCAAGATTCCTCTCCTGATAAAGATCTGAGCCTGGCAGGGAGGCCAGAAAGGCAGAGATGGAAGCATGTTCAGGGGTGGATAGTTTTGGTGGGAGGATTATTTAACAGAGAACAAAGGAGCTTTGAGACATCTTTGGTGTTTGGAAAAATTTGAAGGTAAGAGGGATGAACAAAATGTTTTCAGAAAGTGCGGTTTTGTGTATTGAATAAGATTTTTATTTGTGATTCTTCAATGGAAACAGTACTAAAGAATCGAATTGCTTTTAATTTCATTTTTATGTCATTCTTCTTGGGACAAGACTATCAGATTTTAGACAGATTACATTATAAAGGAAAATATGTATGTATGCCTCACAGATTTACTATTATGCCTGCAGAAGTTTTAGTAAAGACCAAACCTTGCTAAATCCAGAGGTCTTCTTCTGTGGATATAGAAAATTGAGCTCCCTCAGGACCCAAATCATGGTCAAAATTCTCTGAAATTAACAAAGAGGCATTAACTGTTACCAGAGCAATTTTGTCTGTAATACAAAATGCAATAGAAAGTCAATTTGAAGAGCTCATTGAGAAATAAATGAAAACACATGTCTGGAAGTTTCAATTCATATAAGTTTAATTCCTTAAGTCATATGTGATGAATTTAAGATGCAGTGTCTTTGCAGTAATTCAACTTAAAATAGATTTAAGCCTCCCTTTTCATTTATGCTTGGGAAATAGGCACTAATGACACCTTAACACTAAATTGTGTTAAACCTAATAAAATCGAATCACACCAGGTCTGGACTTTGGTGATAGGTAGCATCAGCTAGGTCAGTGGAAAGCACATGACATCTCTGTCAGTACACTAAGTACAGGATGGCTTGGTCTTCAAAGTTGAAAAGGTTTATATATTCTCTAATGCAAATTTCAGATGGACATTTGCTATCTCTGCCAATAATTTATTCAGATATTTACTTTGCTAGAATTTTTTTTACATTTAAAATAATATTAAAAATGAGTTGTAGTATAAGTCCAGGACTTTGATGGAGTGATGGCTCCAAAACTAATGGCTAATTTCCATTAGTTCTCATTGCTAAAGTAGGTTCAAATAAAATGCAGTTAACTAAAGAATAAATGCTGTCATCTCTCTGTATTAGTTCCCCAGAGCTTCTCTAACAAAGGACCACAAACTGGGTGCCTTACAACAGAAATTTATTCTCTCACAATCTGGAGGCTAGAAGTCCAAGATCAAGGTGTTGGCAGCGCTGGTTCCTACTGGAGGCTCTGAGGGAGGATCTGTTCCATTCCTTTCTTCTAGCCTCTGGTGTCCGCCAGCAATCTTTGGCATTCCTTGACTTGTAGACATTTCACTTCGATTTCTGCCTGCCTCGTCATCACATGGCATTCTCCCTGTGTGTATCTGTGTCTGAGTCCAAATTTCCTTTTCTTATAAGGATACCCATAACTGGAATACAGCCCAGCCTAATTTAGTATGGCCTAATCTTAACTCTATTACAACTTCCCAAGACCTTATTAGCAAATATAGGTCCCATTCACAAATATCATGGTTTAGGACTTCAACATATTTTTTGGGGTGGTGGAGAGGACATAATTCAACCTATAATACGCACCTTTCTCTGAGGTAACTACCCCTGAGTCCCTCCCAGTCATAAATTCTGGAACCACTACTGTACTACTACAGTATATGCTGTGGGTCAGGTCTGTTGCACATACCAGCTCACATTTCATCCTTATAGTAACCCAATCATACTGAAACGATTGTTCCTATTTTAAGAGAACAGCGGCTTAGAGGGTTTAGGCTGCCAGCTAATAAGTACAGAGCAAATATTTAAATCCTACTATTTCTGACTTAAACCCATACCTTTTCCTGACATTACCCAATTAAAAAAAAAGTTGGATCCTTACCTTTAGAAGCAATCATTTAAATCAAATATAGCTCTTTCACAACTTTCCCCTCAAACATAGTTACTAAAACAGTCAATAGAAAAGAGCTGGAGATGAAAAATATAGTGATAGATTTTCTTCACACCCAAGAATATCTGGCCTTTCTCACCCTGCAATGGCAGTGACATTGCAGTAAATTACAGGTTAGCCATAGAAAAAAGATCACCTGTCAATCAAGTGTTCCTCCTATTCCTCCAAAAGGTGAATTTCTAAAACATTTTATAAATTGCACTTGTGTACATCTACTTTTTTAATGCATTGAGGCAATTTGATTTTTAAAGGAATCTCATCTGTCATCAAGTTTCATTTCCGTGCTCTTTAAATAATTCTTAAATCTACCCCCTCGTCAGTATCTTCAATATCATGGTTTTGTTCATACACATACGCGTTTCTCTAACTTGACAATTGCAGTAGCTCTTGTCTTTAGCCTCCACTTTCCTCCTGTCTATTCCACTCTTGACATTGCTGATGCTTAAAAGCATGTTTTTATACATTAAGAAAGTGTTATATTCATTTAACAAATATTTACTGAGTATATTCTGTGACAGAATTATTCTAGGCACTGGAATACATAGCAGTGAACCAAAGGAACAAAAATTCCTGCCATCAGGGAGGTTATATTCTGTACAGTTTATGATTGCCATTATCATATATCTTTCTCCTATATATTTTGTTACCAGTCTTGGCAGATAAGAATAGTGATGATAATGATGACATTGATGAGGGTTTTCAATTTATTGAACATCTATGCGTCAGCTGTTATGTTAAGCCATTTACATATAAATTATGTTGTAACAAACATGTCTAAGTTTATTATGATGCTGATTTCGTGAATAGGAAACTAAGATTCAGAAAGTTTAAGGAAGTCCAAATTTAGAGATAAAAAATGTTGGAGACAAAATTTGAATCTGGTACTTCCTTTCTTCAGGCCTTGGCCTCCACACTATAGACATTTCGTAGATGTCGAAAGGGTTGTAGAAAAGAAAAAAAATCTTTTCTTCTAACATCTCAAATTTAGTAACTGGAGGCCTGCAAATTAAACCAAAAAAAGACATTAGCCAAGAGGGAAAAAACAAAGTTAATTTGCCTATAAAATGTGCATACATGAGGGAATATTCAGTGATGACTAACTCTAAGGGGTTGTTAGAATTCGATGCTTATATACCATTTTAAGAGAGAATGATACATTGTATAGAAGTGACTAGACAAAGGAAAAGGAGGTTTGGACTCCCAGGCAGCGTAAATTGTGGGAAGGTGACTAGGAAATGTACAGGACGGACTAATGGTGGATGAGGGGTAGATAAGGGTTGTTTATGCAGACTCATCTCAGTGCCATCTCTGGTGATAAGAGTCACTCTCCTTTTCCTGGTATGGGAGAAGGGGGCATCTTTAAGAATGGACATTTCTTTCATAAATGGGAATTCCACTTATAAAAGTGAAATTTATGCACCGATTTTAGACAATAGGGGGAAGGCAGAGAACTCTTCCTGTGTCTGTTGTTTTTTAATTGCCTTCAGCTCAGAATAATCCTTACTTCAAAGTGGCATATTTTGAGGTAGAATAATCTGATCCCCTTTAGAATTTATGAATAAATAACAACACAATTTAAGCTCTTTTGAAAGCAAATAACTGCAATAATCTGTTTATAAAATGACAATTTCGTATATTCAGTTTACCTGAAGCAGTGGTTTGCTCTTCAGAGGACATTTGACAACGTCTGGAGACATTTTTAGCATTTTTAGCACAGCTGAGAATGGAGGTGCTACTGGCACCTAGAATACAGGCCAGAACAGATCTCTACAACACAGAGAATTATCTGGCACAAAATATCAAGAGTGCCGAAGTTGAGGAACCCTGACATATAATGAGGTGGTTGTATATACTTAACAACATTTAAACTTATTTTTTCTTTTATGTTTTAAAGTTTGACTAACTGTATTCTTTCTGTATTGAAATAAACCTTATTTATATTTTATCTTTCAGTTTAAATTTAGTAATGGGTTTTCAGGAATAACTGCATATAAGTTGAATACTATCTATATACATATAATTCCATGTTTTAAGTACCATTTTACTTAGTTGTTTATAGAAACATTAAAATTCTAACTCATTTTTATGTAATTTAAAAATATAATTTGTATTATGTTCTTCATATATAAAATGATGCCAAAGGCCACTGAGAGTAGACATTCTTCTTTAAACTAATTTACTATAGTAGTGATAAGTCTGCAGTGAGTCATCAGTTCTTACAAGTTGTCATCCTGGCAGCCACTTACTTGGAAAGTGGTCGGCTGGGTACAGATATCTGGTTTGTGACTGCAGAACAGTTGTTCTTTGTGGGAAACTAAGTGATCTGTATTAGATTTAAATCTGTGCCATTGATCTTGACAGCATCATGTTTTCAAGTTCCAAGGACTTTTATGGCCTTCACAGTCCCACTTCATGGTTTGAAAGTCAAAATATCAATTCATATGACAACAGGGAAGTCATATTCATTTAATCATTTTTTTTTCTTTTCCCTTAAAAGTAGCCACCTTCTTTGGGGTGTGGAAGCAGCACTTGAAGAAGTGAGTGAATATGGAATTACCCGTGTTCCATATTCTTCCCCACTTAAAACATTAGAGGCCCAGAATTTATTGGTTCATGAAGCTGTATTTCTTGACAGACATTAAAATCAACAGTTTTTGACCACCCCATGCATAAAAGAATGTACACTTTCTTAATTCAGCATAAATTTCTGCTCATAGACCAGAGTACCATAGGTGCTTCATGCCAACTGTTCTATAATGCTGTAAGAGATTAAGAACAATCATTTTCATTTCTCATCGATGTTTTGATTAAACATATAATATTTCTCCTAATAAAGTTCTGAGTTTCCTGATTATCTTTACAAAATTTAGGGTGATTTTTGTGCATAAATGCAGGAGACAAAAAATTACAATTTTTCTTAGAGGTTTTTTTTTTTTTTTTTTTTTAATGTTCATTATTCTTACTCATTCTTATTCACCTTGAAAACTACACAAGATAATTGTGGCCAAATAACCCATATGCACATTGGTTCACTACACCATTTCAGCTTAAGACAAGAATGGTGTAATCTTGGTCATTTTAACCAAGGGAAAACAGAGAACACTCAGTGTTAAATATGACACCCATAATTACGAAGACCTATGGTTACACCATACCAGTTTTAAAGATGAGGTAATTTGGGGAGTGTTGAAAAAGCAGCAATTCATTAAGTTCTCAATACAGTTTATTTATGCCACAGTACATTCATTGACACGCTGTACGTAAAAGAAACCTAACCCTAAAATTAACCCGTTGTCCTAATGGGTTAATGTGGCATGTAATCAAGGGTACAGCACTGGAAATGGAGTGTCCAAATCTCTTTTACATTTCTTAGTCTTACTTCACAGGCCCTTACATCACCTCCCTGGGATCCGAGCGGCTCAGAACAAACGAATAAAGTCTGTGAAACACGCCAGGGGCTTAAGGAATCATGTTTCACTAAGAAAAAAACAGAAGGGCGGCGAAGAGATTAGGCCAGGTGGGAAAAGGATGTTGGCAGGTGAGGCGTCGGAAAGTTACAACTCGGGTTGTTTTTTAACCGGCGTCCTACACGGGGCCGGCGTGCAGGTGTCCCCCTCGCTGACTTGGACGTGAACTTGAGGTTCTCGCGAGTCGGGGAGACGGCTGCATCTGAGAACCTGGCGGCGGTTCAACGACCCGGGCCTCGGGGTCCCCGGGGGGCGTCTTCTGGAGGGGCCTGGCCGTCTGTCTGTCTGTCTGGGGGCGAAGGCGCGGGGACAGCAGGAATTCCGGGGGGCGAGGGGCGCGGGCCCCGAAAGCAGACACAGATCGGCCTCGCTCCCCTCGGGGGGGGGGAGGCGTCCCCGGGGGCAGACCCGGAGGGGGCGGCGGTTCCCCTCGGCGCGGCCGGGAGCCGCGCGCGCGGGGCTCGGGGCGCGGGCGAGCGCGGCGGCCGCGTCCTCCTCCCCTCCCCGCCCGCCCCGCCCCGCGCCGCCTCCTCCCCCGCCCGGCGCGGCCTCCCTGGCTCCCGCCCCTCGCGGCTGGCTCCGGCGGCGGCGGCGGGCGGGGAGGGCGTGCGCCGGCCGCGCGGAGTCGGCGGCGAGGGAGGGAAGTTTCGAGTGGAAGGGCGTCCGCCGGCCGCTGCGTCCTCGCGCTCCGCGCCGGCAGCATCATGGCGGAGCCGAGCGGCTCGCCCGTGCACGTCCAGCAGCCCCCGCCGCCGGCCCCGGTGACAGCAGCGGCCGCAGCAGCACCCGCCGCGGCGCCGGCGGCCGCGACAGCAGCGCCGGCTCCGGCCGCGGCCCCGGCGGCGGCTCCGGCAGCGGCTCCGGCAGCGGCGGCCCCGGCGGCGGCGGCGGCGCAGGCCGTCGGCTGGCCCATCTGCAGGGACGCGTACGAGCTGCAGGAGGTGATCGGTCAGTGCGGCGGGCGCGCCGGGGCCGGGCCGGGCCGGGGCCGGGCGGGGGCGGGGGGCGGCGGCGCGGCCGGGGCCGGGCCCCTGGGCTCGCCCGCACGCACGCCGGGGAGGCAGAGCGGCCGGCTTCGGGGCCTACCGGCCTCAACAGCTTTTTTTTTTTTTTTTTTTAATTTATTGGTTCGTCTGTGAGCGCCGGGGCTGCAGGAGGCGGCGCGGCGGATGTGACTCGCGCCGCAGACGAGCCGCGCACGCTGCAAACTTTTATCTCCGCGATCGCCGGGGCGGCGGAGCTGGGGGCGCCGCATCCCCCTCCCCGCGCGGCCACGCGGACAGGCGGCGCGGGAGGGGTGCGGGGTGCGGGGCGCCGCCCTGGCTTCCCGCGTCCCCGCGCCGCGCCCTGGGGGACCCTCTGCCGGCGCAGCCGCGCCTCTGCCCTGCATGTCTGCGCCCCGCGCCCCTGCGCCTCGTCAGCAGCCACGCGCCGGGGGGACGGGCCACGCAGGAGTCGCCGAGGCGCAGGTCCTTCCCCGCGGCCGGGAGGATGCTGGCCTCGCGCCCTGGCGGCCGCCGCGGAAGGCCCTCCGCCCTGCCCCCGGCCGAGGCTGGCCTCTGGTCCAGGGCCGGGCGGCGAGAGCGAAACCCGAGGCTGTCGGGGATCCGCTGCGCGTCTCCTGGTGCCTTCGAGTCGGCTCCCCGGTATCGCCTCATCTTACATGTTTAAAAACCCGGCCAAGTCCAACGGCGAGGAGCCCGAGTGACTTTTCCTTCGGCCCGGCGCGTGAGGATGCGCCAGGAGATAGCGCTGGTCGGCCCCTCCACCGAGAACCTTGCCTCTCGCATCTTCCAGTTCGAGAGGCTTGTTCAGCCCAGCCAGGGAAGCCTCGGGGAAAGGGGGCCCTCCGTGTCTTACCTTACCGGCGCAGGGATGGGAGGCCGCCTCCCCGTATCCCGATGTTTAAGTACAGAGATGAAAAAGGAATTCAGGGTATTTATCGTAAATACTTTTTGCTTTTCATTAAAAAAATTCTCGATCCCTTAAAAAAGTTAAATCATAAGGATCTCGTGTCTAAACAAGCCTTTATCACTTGCTACGGTGTGAGTGAAACTGCAGACACAAGTGAATGAATAAATGAATGAATGAATGAATGACGGGCAGAACAGTAACCAAGGATATAAAGGCTTTGAATAATCTAAAATGACATTCTCTATATAAAATTCTTTGAAAGCCCAGAGCTTTCATAACTTGGCCAAAAGCTCTAAAGGGGTGAGTCTTGGTGTCACTGCCTGGACTAAGTAACTTCAGGGGTGTCTGAAGACCTATAGTATTCAGTGAAGACCCCCTTAAACCTGGCACATAAGTTCCTTCATCATTTCAGTTTTATTGTTTCATTGCCTGCCATCAGCCTGTTTGCCCCCCTCCCGTATTCTCCTTAACATTAATTGTACCCTGAATAGTCAGCTGTCCTAGGACACATCTGGTCTTCCCTTCCTTGCTGCCTTTGTAGTGAATCTCACTGTTTCCAATGCTGGCCAGAATGCATGTTCTTGAGGAGCCTTCTTCTCCCCAGGCAAAGTATTGTGATTTCTTCTCGTTTTACATACCTCATAGCGTATAACCTTAAAGTTTTTATTTGCTCTGTAAAATCTGAGGGCCTACAATATCTCAAGCACTGTGCTAGTTGCTCACAGTAAAGAAATTAATAAAAATGGTCTCTGAAGGATTATAGGAATTTATGTAAATGATTCCGTAGGCTGTGATGAGCGAGCACTGGAAGAGCACAAAGGAGGGTGTGACTGCCTGGAGAAAGAAGCAGGATAGTCCATAGAAGACTTTGTATTTAAATTAGATTTTGAGGTCTGAGTGAGAGTTTGTAAGGTGCTTAATTATTTCCCTTGCTACCTTCCCTAACCATCTGTGAATTCCAGGATTTATCTTTCTGTCCCCAGCACATGGGGATGGTCCATAAAAGTTGAATGAGGATATCTGTCGCTTAGTTTTCTGTAGGGTTGGGATCAGAATTTACTTATAATCAATTTATCTGTTTATTTTGTTAATTATTAGGGCAAAATGCAAACTTTTTTTTTAAAACAATATTTTGAGTTGACCAATTTTGGGAGCTAATAAATAAAATCTTAGTTTAATTGAAGTGATGGTATTAATTGTAGGGCTTTTTTTCTGCTTGCAGTAACAGCATTGTTAATTGTGGTCGGTCAGTTTAATAAACATTTAAAAATAATTTAACTGAGGAATTGAAGAACAAATATCTGCTCGTTACTTCTACTTGACTTTTGCATATTTACACTGTGAATAGAACTTTTCTACATTGTAAATTTATCTCATTTTTCCAGCTAAAAGAGATGGCCTGTGTGGAGGCCATGTTATTGAAAAAATAAATTGTTGGAATAGGATTTTGCAAGGACCTAATGTTTATAGAAAATTACAAACCCATTCCATTTACTATTTAATGCTCGTTGAGTACTTAAAAGTGAACTGTGGTTAAGCACTTTTGCTTAAACATTACACGCAGAGTTAGTAGTTCAAACACTGAACCAGTATGGACATGAATGTGGGTGGATAACCTTTGCCTCTCACCGTCATATAGTAGGTGTCATCCGATAGGTCTGCAGCATTGGGAATGGTGACCAGCAGGAGGCTCACATATACCCGAGCAGAAGGCCAAGGTGTTTTAACTTTCCAGTGTGGCATGGAGCACTTTTTCTTTATTTCCTTCTGGGCAGAGGTTGGGGCCTAAAGATTAGGAGAGAATAGGTTCACTAAAATCCAACCAAAGCAGGTTCAGTTGTTTGCCTTCTGTTTCAGAAAAATAAACACAGGATTTTGCAAGTCTAAAAATAAAGTTTTCTCTTTGTTGTGTTGTTCTTGTGTTATAAAGACCAATGGAGAATTGATAATGCTCAGGAATAATCTGGTTCACAAAATTATACATAACCTGGAAATGTAAACTCTATTGGCGGGAGCTCTATCCTTAGAGAAGAGTTACTGATGTGAAATTATTAAAATCTTTCTTTTAGCCATCAGTATTCTTGTCTTCGTAGATATCAAATATTTCTGTCTCTTATACCAGTAACTGCCCTTTGGAGGCCTTCTAGCCTGTTTATACTCTTCAGGCTCATTAATCTTTGTTCTTATCTCTTCCCCTCCCTACTGTCTCATCCTCATTTTCCTTCTTTAGAAGTATAAGGGGCACTCACAGATATGCCAACTGAAAAATTAGCTTATTTGTTGGCGATATTAATAGCATTGCTATGACTCCCTAACCCAAGGCCCACAGGTGAATCATGTAAATGTTGACTTTTGACTTGGTCATCTGTAATGGAAGTGGACAATCTCCAAGAGCTTTTCTGTCAAAGTGGTAGTCATGGCAATACCTACCTTTATTTGAATCAGATAAGTCCAGCAAGGGCTGTTACCTTTGCTGATTTTTCTCAATGAAACACTAATTGGTGTCATGCCTCGTAGTATGTTTGATTTTCTTAGATTTTTTTGCAGGATGAGTTGTTTCACTTTGGTCCAGGGTAGTCATTTAGAATTCTCTAAAAGTAACACCTACTTAAGAATTTGATTCCTAGACTCCTAGCCATAGTTTGACCAAGGGACCTCTGAATACTTTCTTAGTTCTTTCCTCTGAATCTTTGTTTAACCATTCAGGTGTGTTTTCCCCATGCCTAAGTACAGGCATATGGCCAGGTTTTCAAGGTGCAACAGCCTTTCCCAGCCATGAGATCCGCAGTAGCCCAGAGCTTTGCTCTGTGCTCTCAGAGTTTCTGTGGAGTTCTGTGGTTTAGAGATTAGAACTGGTTTTATAGATATTCTAGAGGGATCTTGAGGACAGTGGGAGATACACTTGGTCACAGCTGTTTTTGTAGCACCTCAGAGGACCAGAGCACTGAGTGTATTCTGGTCTCCCAGACCTTTAAACTGGGCTTGCTTTGCTGTTGCTGTCAGTTTGTTAATTTAGCTTTTTTTTTTTTTTTTTTTTAAACTAAAGGAGGCCTTAGATACTTGGCCTTTTGATTTTCATATCATTTCACTTTATTTTTTAGTAAAGAGAAAAATGTATGTAGTTATGTTTCTTTTGTATTTTTTTAAATTTCTGTGGTAAAATATACAAATATACATAGTATTTACCATTTTAACCATTTTCTAAGTATACATTTCAATTCATTAATTACATTCACAACAGAAATGCTCTTTTAAATGTGCTGTTCAAACTACCACATGGGAAAACTCTGCAGGTAAAAAGAAACTTATGATAGAATTACTAGGAAACTTGCTTTATATATTTAATTTATGACTGATAACGTTATGAAAATTTCCCTGACTTATAGTCTGTTGTAGACTACATTTTTGATGGTGTTTGAGAATAAATTAAAACATTGTGAGCTCTGGAGTCCGGCAGCCTGGTCTGTTTCATATCTTGGCAATGACACTCACTGGCCTTGCGACCTTGAGCAAATTACTTAGATGTGTCTGCATCCAGTTTCCTCATTTATAACATTGAGATGATAAAAATAAGGTTGTGAGGATTGAGAGAATGTAAAGCACTTAGAATAGTGCCTGGCACAGGGCATGCTCTCAATTAGTCTTAGCCATAACTACTAGAAACCTGATTTGCTAATCAGATTCAGGTTATCAGGAGAGAACACACACTGTCTCTGGCAAGATTTTGAAATACCTTGAAGAGTTTCCTCTGCTTGGTCTCTAGCAGGGAGGAAATGGGGGAGGGGGAAGATGGAGTGGGTAGAGGTTGCCTGCTAGTCTCTTCCTTCTTTTGGGGGGCTAAAAGGTGGCTTGCAGGGGGAGTCCGAGGCCCATGATGGGTTGGCTTCTTTTCGCACCTCTGCACCTCGGTTGTAGGAGGAAGCTGGAGAGGCCTGTGGAGCTCCTGGTGATTTGGACAGCTAAGGGGTTTAGGTGCCAAATGGCCCTCTGACAAGTGGTGAGAGCATCCTGCGGGAAGGTTGCTGGGAGGAACAACCCATTATGAAAGGGCTCTGGGAACAACCTGCTAAGACTGCACTTTTCTTCCACCTCTGAATTTGCCCTGCGGAGGCAGCCATGCTGGCAGGAAATGCTGCTGACTAAAAGAAATGCTCACCATCCCAGTGAGTGAGAGGACAGGGGCATTTGTTTTCAGATAAAGTCATCACTATTGCTCCCCGATCTCCTTCCTCTTTGCTTTTCCCTCAGCTTATAAATATTAAGTCTCTTATCTTGAACAACAAAAGAGAACAAAGCAGGACACTCTAACTATTCCTTCCTCCTCAAGCTCCTACCTTATCTTCTTGCTTTCACAGCTAAGCTGTTTGAAAGAACCTCCCATTCACTTCTCAGTCCAGTGCAACCTGGCTTCTGCCCTTTTGCTAAGAAACCGAAGTTACAATCTCTGCAATCACTGTGACCCTAATGTGGCCAGAGCCACTGGACACTGCAGTCCTCTCTTTCTCTTCTCTGCACAATTTGGCACCATCTGTCATTTCTCTGTGTACTTTTCTTTCTGCCCCTGCTCCAAGTTCCATTTCTCTCTATATTAGAAGCTTCACCACTACCTAAAATGCTGAGGGTCTCCCTGATCTTTGGCTTGGTGTGTGGGCCATTTTTTATACGTCTTTGTTTAGATATTCCGTAAACTTCACACTCAAAATTAAGCTCATTATATCTCCACTTTTGCTTGAATCAACATTTTCCATCTTTCCTAAGACCCTTAGGTGCAAAACAGAAACATGGTCATCTGCTTTCCCATCTTCCTCCCCTTCCACATCTGATTGGTCGTCAGTCCTAAGTATTCTTCATACTTGAGGTCTTCTTTGATGTCTCTAACTCTTCCTCTTGGCCATCACCAGTTTAGTTAGGACCCTTATCAATTCTTATTTGTATTATTGTAATAACTTCCTAACCAGGTTCTTTGTCTCCATTCTTGCTTCCCCCTCTAGTATGCATTGCTACCAAAGTGATGCTGCTATACCCAAATTTGTATTAGCTACCCCTCAAGCTTAAACACCTTTAGTGGCTCTCCTATCATCCATAAGATTGACTCGAAGCACAGTGTTTAAGGCCTTTTGGGAATTGCCTCTTGCCTCCCTTTCCAGTCATTTCCATCAGCACAGACTCCCAGCCAGTAGCAACTTTCTTCATTTGCTGAAATGCTTCATGCTTTCTTAGCCTCTGCTAGGTAGAGTTTTCCTCTGGTTAGAAGACCCTTCCACCACCCTTCCCTTCCATTTTCATCTATTTAACAGAGAGCTCTGTCTTCTTTTAAGTCTCTCCTTTATTGAAGTATGATCTGCATGTGGAAAAGTGTACACACCATTAATGCATAGCTTGATGCGTGTTCATAAATTGAACACATCCTAATCTGGCTCCCTTTTAAGACTTGGAATAAATGAACTCTCTTCACAGAAATACTATCTGCCCCCAAGCCTACTTCCCTTTTGCCTCCTGTTCTGTTGTGTATTTCACCCTCTGGCAGGCCTCACACTATATGAATATCGTTTGCCTTCTTGCCCATCCTGGCGCTAGATGTTAATTCCTCTTTGAGGACAGCGTCTTCTGCCTCCATACTCTACACCCCGTATTAACTACTTGATAAATGTTTTCTGGATGAAAGCCTGAATTCTGGGGACAGATCCTCCCACCTTGTGCGAGAAGAACATTGCCTGACTTCTAAAAATTTGTTTCCCTGGATCCTGAAGATTTGATCTTGCCTATGGTTAATGATGGTGCTTATTTAGTTGCGTTTGGGCCAATCAGCTTAAAGAGCTCTGTAGAAATTAGCTCATTAATCCTCTCAGATCAAGAGTAAGCACTTTGAGTGCTTCCACTTGCCTGTGAAGGTAGGCAGGCAGAGGCCTGGCTTTCCTGAGGTTATCGGACTGCAAGGTGGCCTCTCTGGGTTAAAGGACCCCGAGCTCCTTGAGACAGTTGTGGCGATTTTCTACTTGGTCATTATAAGGCAGGATTGGGGAAGTCCCCAAAGTGCTCCTCTCTTTCTTGACTATGTCTATGTGCTCTCTCTCATTTATGTGTTTATGTATAACCCTCCTTGAAGAGATCTGTGAGGTCTCTTGCTGGAGAAGATCAGGTGAAATGGCGACAGAGTGTCAGGACAGTTGGTTTTTAAAGTTTGTTATGATGACAGGAGTTGCACTTGTATAAATGACAAGGGACGGAGGGTGATAGGATTGGTGTGGTACATTGCTAAAACCGTGGAACTGGATCTTTTTAAGTCAGAATCAATCTAATTGGTGTTATAATTCCCTTTATGGCGTAGTATTTGGGGAACTTTTTTTTTTCTATTTAAATAGAATTCTCTATGTAATTATGAGATTTTACATTCCCCCCAGGACAGCTTTGTTTAAATTATACCTAAACAGCTCTGAGATGGTTGAAGTGATTCACATGTTTCAAGTGTTTCTTTTCCCAAATCTGCTACTCATTGGTCAAGTTTTTGCTACTAAAGAAGAATTCAATATATTAAAAAGTCATTTTAGTTTTGGCTTTACTGGAAAGCGGAGGAGAAATAGCAGTCCTTTAGAGAATGGGTTGGCAGTGCTTTAATTCTAGAATTGATTTAGATAAACACTTTGGAATCTGATGTGAGTAAATGCTGATGTATTTCAAGTTTCTTCTCACTTGCCAAACAGTTATTTGAGAGTAAACTCTGGCTTAGCTTTAAGAAACATCTTGGATATTGAGGAATTAAATGAATTGACCTTTTAAACTGATTGTATATTTTGATATATGGCAACACGTCATTTTAAGATAGAACCTAAAACATCATTTTAAGATAGATGATTTTACTTCCAAACTTCTTCCTAATAAATGGCTTTTAGTATAACTCTCAGAGACCTAGTACTCATTCATTTGGGAGTGCTCATTCATTTCATCCCTTAGGTGAAAATATACATTTTGGTGACATAATTGCAGTTTAGGTTTTCCAACCTTTAGTGCTACTAGAGCTATTTACCGGAAGAACTGGTATGATGGGTAGACGTTGATGGCGTTCATGTAAATTATAGATCTTCCTTTGGAGAGTATTTTGGAAGCCAGTGACTTCTGACAATTCTGAGACTTCTCACAGTCACTTTATTGACGGTTGAGGGCTTGGAAGAACTTGTGATCTTGTTTTGAACTGGTAGTATCAGTTTGTGCCAGGGTTTATAACAAGGGGAGTTCCAGTTGCTTTCATTCTTGCCCTGTTTAGTTTGGGGATTGAAAAAGGATTATATTTCCTAAATTGATGCCTATTGGCCTGCCTTGTGTTGCTTATATTTTAACTTGAGTTAACTGGTCCATCTTTCCTCCCTTCTTTCCTTCCTTCCCATCATCCTTCTTTTTTCTCCTTTCCTCTTTCCTTCCATCTTAATTGGTAGTGTCACCATCCCCTTTGCTTAATTATGGGGTGCCTCAAGAAAGCAAGGAAAGAGCGTGATCATGGGAAGGAATGATAGATCAGCGCAAGCTTTTATGTCAGTTCCTGAGTGAGGAATCGCATTACAACATAGGGTGAATAATGAAATTTAATTTTGGAAGAGACTGAAGAGAGCATATATTCCTGCTCTTTTGTTTTACAACTGAAGACACTCAACAGCCTATGCGGAAGTAATTTGCCTGTGGTCCAAAGTCTCAGGCCCAAGATTTCTACCTAGTTCACTATTTCACTGACTTACAGTACATTGATTCCTCATTGGTGGGAAGGAAGAAGTTAGAAGTCTGTTGACTCAGTGAATTTTATAACTACCATTTTGATAAAGTGAATATATCTGGGACTATAGTTACCATGTAGATATCATATTAAAAGTTTTATTTGTTTCTTTAGGGGTGTTAAAATGATCTTTACATATGTATATATTTTTTTCATTAGGGCATGTTTATCTAACACATAAACCAGGTGATATATAAACATGAAATAGCTTCATTTCAACCATTGTCTTTGCTTGATCTGTTACAGTAGACTATATTTTTAATCTTTGGTTTTGACCTAAGGAACTGGAGGGGTGTGTGTGTGTGTGTGTGTGTGTGTGTGTGTGTGTGTTAGAGAGTAAAAGGTTGAGGAACAGCAAGTTGAGGGCATACAAAGAAAGCATATGAAGTAGATGTGCTTCGCAATAGATCATTAACAGAGCAAAGTTTCTGCGCTAGAGCCAGGTCCCTTTTGCCAGGCTGATAACTATAACAGCGAGAGCAGCAATAGCATTCCTATCAGAGTGTCTAGCTCTACACTCTCCAGTATGGTAGCCACTAGTCACATGTAGCTATTTAAATTAATTAAAATGAAATAAATTACTGGGGCAAGACGGGTGGTTAGGCAGGGCACAGAGGATGTTTAGGGCAGTGAAACTATTCTGATATTATGATGGTGGATACATGTCATTATTCATTTGTCATAGACTCTATGACACCAAGAGTGAACCCTAATGTAAACTATGGACTTTGAGTGATAATGATACGTCAAGGTAGATTTATCGGTTGTAACAAATGTACCACTCTGTGTGTGTGTGTGTGTGTGTGTGTGTGTGTGTGCGTGTGCGCGCGCGCGCTCACGCGTGTGTGTGAGATATTGATCATGGGGGAAGCTATGCATGTGTGGGGGCAGAAGGTATATGGAAAATCTCTGCCTTCCTCTCAATTTTGCTATGAACCTAAAACTGCTTAAAAAAAATAAACCATTAAAAAAAAATTAAAACACAGTAGTACCCCAGTTGCACTAGCCATGTTTCAGGTGCTCAGTAGCCAGTGGTGGCTAGTGCAGCTGAGGAACTATATTTTATTTAATTTTAAGTCTGTAATCCACATTGTTCAATAAGGTACTTTATTGGTTAGTGCAGATACAGATTATTTCCATCACCACCACAAGTTTTATTAGACAGTGCTGGATGGTAATTTCTCAGAAATGTAAAATAAACTTACTAAATGTTATTATGATGGCTGTCAATGGTGTGAGGCCACTTCCTGATAATATGCTAAGGCATTTCCACTGACTTAGAGGGAGACAGGCAATGCTGGCCTGATTAAATATTCTTTCATTTTTACTCTGTGCTCTATTTGAAAACTAATTAATTCATATTTTCAGAGGAACAGATCTTTTTTGTGTGTGGTGAAACAGATACCCCTGTTGATGTAGGAAGACAGTTTTGAAGCATGAGTTTTTATCTTACCCATTTAACTCATTCTGCGATGTTCTTGTAATTACTGTAAACACAGAGAGCATCCTCTCATGAAATCCGGTATTTTCTGAGGTATCAAAATGTTACATTTTCTTGAGAAATAACTTCAGAGTCTTGGGGTTGGTTGTGGTAGACAGAATCACTTTAGTTTATCTTATATGATCTGAAGAAGAAAATGACTAGTTTTTTTTTTTGATAAAATTTCAAAGAAGTTGTGAAATTAACTCTACTTAGGAAAAAAAAATACTGCATTAATTTTAGCCACTTAAACTGTGTGTTTGAATCATAGTCCCTTCTTTTTCTTTAGTTTAAACATTTTGGTGTTTGAGTAATTAAAGAATTGATTCAGCCTAAGTTACATATCACAAAGTAAATAAAACATCCATTGTTGTTAAGACAGTACCTTAATAGAAATTCAAAGTCAATAACCACTGTTTGGGAAGGATTCCTGCTTTGTTAGGAAAGGGAATTTATGACTGAAGGTTGAAAAAAAAAATCTTATAGAGAGATTAACTGGGTTTAATTTGGGGCAATTCAGGAACAGTCTGTACTTTCTCACGTTTAGTGTCCCCAGGGTGACTAGGGCCGTAAAAGAGAATGCTTTACTATGTAACCCTTTTTTATTTTTTCTTGTAGATGCCCTTTTAAGCTTCTGGAGTCCTAAATTCAGTGCCTGACATTCAGCAGGGGTTGTTGTGGAAACATTTTTAATATGGTACCCTTCCTGGGCACTTGGGTGGCTGAAATCGCACTAGGAAAAATGTTTCTGTGTAGTTTCAAATTGTGATCATTAGGACAAACAGTATTTTTGGCATAAGGCAGGATCAGGGCTAGCTTATGTATCTTTACTAAAATAATTATTCATCAGTTGTTTAAAAAGTGACTATCTCTAGGGCTAAGAGATAATGAGCCTCTTAGTTCATCTGTAGCCATCTTCCTGTTTCCATAGAAGCAGCAAGACTTTTTAAGGGCTATAATTTCACGTCCGCCTTCGTACTGCCCTTCAGAAATAGACAATATAGGCCGCTTTGTCACTTATATATTTGCTTAAATAGTCGTAAAGATAAAGGGGGGTAACTGATGTGTAGTCACTAGCATAGGTAAAAGTCAGGCACTTGTTTACGCTTGTGTTTATAGGTTATAGTCCATTTATTCTCTCATCATCAGAGTGAATTGTTTTCAACTCTTTGTTGCTTAAAAATTAAATATTCCTTTGTCTTTTGGAGCTACTTGGAAGCAAGAGAGTGGCAAAAATATGAAAGGTGACCTTTATGTGATATGTCTGACTTTAAAATTGATCATATCAGCATTTATTATATATGTGAGTATTGTTTCCTATAAGGAGACATGATGGGAGGGTGTCCTCTTAGATTTTATAGCTACATTTTATATTATTTAAGAAATTACCCATTTCTATCAGCCCTCCGATGATGAAATGAGACCAGTTTTCTAATGTGACATTAATTGCTCTTAAGGTATTTCTAAAAATGTTTTATTCAGTTATAGCTTTATTGGAATAATTACTTAACTTTACAAAATTACCCTAGTCTGAACAGAGCTGTTAGCTGTTTAAAGTCAGTTTTGTTTACTATTATTTTTAATGGATTCTGCATCACTACTTCATCTAAGTAAGGAGATTTATCCAGGACTATGGTTTGAGATTATAGTGAGCATTTTGTCTAGAGGTAGGGATAGCAAAAGCAAAAGCTGTTGGTGGACTGAGATGATGTGTGGGAGAGTTGGGGGTCAGATTCCAAAATCAGATTTGTAAAACCAGAGACAAGATGAGATCACTGAAAGGCAAATACGGACACAAGCCAGCGGAAGACCTCAGACCTGAGCAGGAGTGAGTAAGAAAGAAATTGGGCATATCCAAGTTTAAAGTTTGCAGGGGTTCAGCAAGGGGTTAAGGCAAGAAAATGTAACATTTCCCAGAAGGTTCCAGTGGCAGCATCTTATTAAAGTGGGGACCTCATGTGAAGCCTTCAAGGGTGCATTCTGACAAACGGAAAACCTCAGTTTTCTGAGTATGGATTCTGATGGTCTCAGTATCAGCTATGTATAGCTGTGTAACAAACCACCCCCAAGTTTAGTGGCTCAAAAGAATGACCATTTTATTTGCTTACAATTCTGAGGGTTGGCAGTTTAGGCTTGGCTGGGCTAGGCAGTTCTGTTGGTCTTGCCTAGGGCCAGTCTATGGCCAGCTGGGCTGGAGTGACTAATTTTAAAATGGCCTCACTTGTGTTCAGGGTGGGTGATACTGGCTGTTGGATGGCCTCTCAATTCCACTGATTCCTCGTTATCAAGGATGCTGCCTGTACTATATATATCCCTTGCCTGCAGCAGTGTTCCAAGATAGCTGAAGTTGAGTTGCAAGGACTCTCGAGGCCTAGGCTTGGTAGTCAGAGCAATTCACAAGGCCAGCTCCGATTTAAGGGAAATTAGTTTCCCTACTTGTTGTTGGGAGGAGCAGTAAAATCACATGGCAAAGGGACATGTTTACAGGGGTGGGAGGAATTCTCATTGCCATCTTTGCAAACTGTCTACCACAGCAGCTTTATTTAGCTCAGTGGTGATGAATATACAGTGTTTGTCATTCATTTAACTTTTTTTCAACTTGTGGGGGAGCTAAATACCCAATGACCTTCACCCTGGTTGTTGTAGTGTGGTTGATTTTAGGTTTTGTAAATGAATGTGCTGTGCGAACCTATCCATCAGAATTATTTTTGCTTGAAAAGTGACTTTAGAAATGTATAACTAGCTAAAAAAATCTAAAGATGTCGATTCTTATATGACATTTGCAGGGCAGAGGGTGTGTGTGTGTGTGTGTGTGTGTGTGTGTGTGTGTGTGTGTGTATGTAGTGCTGATCCTTTTTAGCGTTGGGGTGTTTTATTTCAGACTGACCTTAAAACTCAACACCACATTTAAAATATAGATTGTTTGCATGTGTATGTAATTATTTCTCCTGCCACCTAGAAGTCAGTAAACTAGATTTTCATAGCCCTAAAAAATAACATGTTGTCTATGCATCATCTCTCAGTTTAAGGGTAGATTGTTGCTTAGACAAACTTGAACATTACTTTGAAGTCATTCCAGCAGTATTTTACTGCAGTTTTGATAGTCGGTTTTTAAAAAAGACTTGCCAGCCTATTAGAGTAAAATGATGAGAAACCTTCCAAGTAGCTCCAAAAGACAAAGGAATATTTAATTTTTAACCTATTAGAGTAAAATGACAGAATGTACCCATTTTCTTCAGTTTATCATAAACTAGTGGCAGAAATAGTAAAAGGATGAGGAATGTGCTGTATACATTGATTAAATTGCAAGTTTCTGGTAAAACCATATCATAAAATATATGCTTTTAGATTTGAGGAGAGAGTTAAGCGTTATCTTTATAAATTTACAAATTTGAATGCTAAGTGACTTGCTGTTTATTCTGTCTGAAAGGGAGATAGATCTACATGTGGATTAGAATTGTGGAGTGTCCTTTCTGTGGTTGACCAAAACCTCTTTCTCAGTGAGGAAGAACAACTGAGAAAAGAGTGTTATATAGACCCCTGAGTTATTTAAAAAAAAAAAAAACCCTAAGTTTATTTATTTTAAACTTACCAAATATTTACAAGTAATAATAAATGGTCATTATAGAAAATTTATATCATACAGATTGAGTTAAAAAGGGGGAAAAGTCACCAGTTACCTCATCATGCAGGGCTAGATACTGTTTGAATTTTGGTTTGGGAATGTTAAGTTTCAGTGGGATAAGACTTTAAGAAAAATACATTTATATTTTTAGAAATTGATATTTTTTAGCGTTTCCTGTACTTTCACATTTAATTTGTTCGGAGTAAGAAAAATAAACCAGTCTTAAACTAATACTTGCTTGGCAAAAGTGATCTGTTTCTTGAGAAATCGGTACACACTGAGAGTCAATCATACATTGTGATTACTGGAAGAGTATGTATGTGTATTTTTCTTATAGTTAAATGTTTGCAGAATCCTAGAATACATTTATATTCTAATCTTAATGCCTATGTTATAATTTAGTATTAGAAGGATCTGTTGGACTTTGCCTTTGTCCCCTGGGCGCTGTGGATCACCTTATTCTGATATTTGGTACTTTGGTGATTAGAAGTGAAAACATTTTATAGAAAGTTCTGGGAAAGGATGCTGTTAAGAGTAGGTAACTTTCTCATTGTTTGTGGATGTATTTGAGCTCTGTAATGACTGACATTCCACATTGACCTTTCATATCAAACCTAGAACTGGCAGAGGTAGAATTTTTTAGGTTGGTTAAATGTGTCATATCTTTATGTAGAACTGGCTGTTGATGTCATGGGCATGTGGGAGAAATGAATCTCTATGAATTTAATTGCTAACCTGAATGTTGAATTGTTTTATCTTTTAAATTTGAAGGATTTTATAGCATTTTAAACAAAATAACTATTGACATAACTAGTCTTTATTTAAAAATTTTGTAAGCTACAAAGATGTAGTAAATACTTTCATATCAAGTAGATGAAAATAAAAACACTTAATTTTTACTTCCCAGTGATTCCCATATGGTGATTTTGTTATGTATCATTCCAGATGTTTTTCTGTGCGTGTGTGTAGATTTTTCCAAAATGTCATTATTATATATGTAATCTGGTAACTATGCATATTATTCTTCAACTTAATAAATTTCATTTCTACAAAGTAACATATATTAAAAGTATGTTTTACTTCTTTGTATTTTCTGAATATATGTGTAGTAAAATATACGTATCATACATGTTCACAGCTGTCATTCTAGGTCATTTCTCATAGATGTACCTCATTTAAAAATATGCCTGTTTTTTTCTATTCTGGGTCTATTTCTGTTCCGTGGATATACTTTATTTAACTAACTATTAACTTATTGGTTGTCTCCAGGTTTCCATATTTATGTAGAGTGATACCCAGCAATGGGATTGCAGGGACAAATGATATTGCACTAGTACTTTTGATAAATAATGTGAAAACTTCCTCCAGTTCTTTGGCTAATTAATTGGTTTCTTAGTTGCTCCCATTTCTGCCTTAAAGGTAGAAGAGAGTTAGACTGAGAAGGTATCTTGCCTTATCCCTTACTTGACCCAGACCCGAAATATCTAAGACCAGGAGGAGAAGATGGTAGATGGGGTAAGGTGGTGATGGACTGGAAAAGAGAAAAATCAGGAACAGCAGTTGCATCATTTTATGGGCTAAAAAATGAAATGTTGTAAAGTTTAATTCTATGAACAAATTTATGGAAAGGTTTTTCTGAATTGGTGAAAAGTCTAGTATGGAATGTAACAAAATTGATGAATATATCCTTTTTGTTACAAGGACCAGAGACTCACTAAAATTACTCTCAAGTAATAGGGCATTATTTATAAAGATCAGTGTGGGACAAGGGAGACAGGAATCTCATCTTTAATCCCAGGCTTTACAGCAATCCAGGAAAAACCGAGTATCCAGATCTTTGTGAATTGTAGTCAAATGTGTTCTCATAAACCCCTGATGCAAACAAGTCCTCAGCAATAGCAATTTTTGGATCCTCACTTCTGGGTCCTCTAACCTGGGTGTGACTTAGCCAGTCAGCGTGCGTCTGCTTTTGTTCACTGCTCCCTAACTGTTCATCTCTTCTCTCCTCTTGTTTTTGCTGAGTCAGAATTTTGGCTCATTCATAGCCCTTATGGCTCTTCCACCTTCTCTCTTCCTCCCTCTTTCCATTTTAGCCACAGCTCTGGATGCTAATTGCCAGATTCTCTCTTTATTTCTCAATTTTAATCCCACAGTTTGAGAATCCAGTTTCTACCAGGATCTCTGCATGGGACACCTGCCAACCTATGCTGCCCTAAGCCCTGGTGCTCTCCTCCGTTAAGGGTTTATAAGGGTGTAATATTGGAAGCTCCTTACTGAGAAGGGAGCTTGGGTATTGTGGCAGGTACCATGAGTTAGTATTTATGTAATATTACCATTAGGTAAGGGACCTATCAAAAAGCACTTAATGTGCTTTGTTGTTAAAGATATATATACTTATGATGTGCTTAAAAAGTAGTTTATTCTTTTAAGTCAGTAAATACGTACCTAGGAAGCAGCGTCCCCTTTTCCATACGGAGTGTAGATTGGGAAAACTTGTGCCTCGTCTCAGTTGGAAATTGTCTTCAGTTCTGAAATACCGATGCCTGGATCGTGAAATGTGGTCATGCCTTTTCTGCTGGATTTGAAAGTACTGTGAAATCGTTCATCTTGTTTACGTAATGACAGTGAAGTTCTGAAAAATATACCTGGAACCCGATACTGTTGGAACAAGTCATTTTCCTATGTGAGTAGTTTTTATCTCAGGTGTATCTTCTCCATGTATATTGGGGAGAGTATCTAGTTGTCCCTAATTTTACTAGATGTTTGGCTCTCCAGTGTTTGAGATGAAGGGTGGTTAATATTTCTCTGGAAGATTTCTCTAAGCTGCTTTGTTTTTTTCCCTGAGGTTCACAATCAAGCATACACATACCCCTTTTTACCCCCTGTTCTATTTCCTCCTTAACCCTCGTCTGCTTCTCTTTCAAAATGATGGCTAGCAGGTTGAATGTTTCAATGACTCTTGAATTCTTAGATCCTTAACTTTGGTGTATATGTTTCTCAGTACCTCAAAGGGCAGTTTTAAAAAATGAGAACCATGTTCATAAAATGCTGTCCCAGGCTTGGTTTCAGATCGCTTGAAATGTAATCTGATTTGAGAGGCAGCATTTAAGCTCCTGTTTAACAAAAGGTTTTGATTATCATTTTGTGGGAATTTTTGTTGGGTGAAAGGAAGATGAACAACATATTTGCCTTTGGTCTTCATTTGGAAAGTTTCTTATTGGTGGTCTTGAATTCTGTGTTTTAATCTGCTTAAAAATGCCTTTTAGCACATAAGCAAAATTAAACATTGTTTTATTAAAGTTTGTACAACGCTCTTTATTATTTAGGAGACCAACCTTTTAATTATTTTTTGGTAAGGACATGTGTAATTTCAAGCTTATATTTTGAAAGCTTGGTTTTAGCTGATAGGTATGTTAATCTCTATTTGATTACTTTGGTGGGGAGTTGAAATCATCTAGTGCTTGGCTTATAGTGCATTTGTAAATGTACTTTTTTGTTTTTTGGTTTTCATTCTGTGAAATAATAAAGTGATTTTTCCTGAATATTCTTTTAATATAGATTTGACTGTATATTCGAGTACTGGATTTAAATAAAAAGTTTAACCTTTTTTTTTTTATGTTCCTTTGTTTATCCTTTTCTTTAAAATGCTGATATATGTGTATATGTATAGCAAGCTGCCCTTTTATAGTCTCTTTGTAGCATGATAGTGCTCTAGGAAAGTGAATTTTTTAAAAGTATTTCCCATTCTTTTCTGTGTAGGTTTAATTTTCATTACACTCTTTTCTTTCTCCCTTTGGAAGTGCCAAAGTGTGTGTAATGTGATTTTATTTATATATATATATATATATATATATATATATATATGTGTGTGTGTGTGTGTGTGTATATATATATATATGTATATATATATATATGACTATATCATTTTATGTGTATAGAAGTGAAAGATACGTATGTATAAAATTATATATGACCAAAGAAAAGTTATGGGTAATTTACTTGACTCTTGGGGGAGAACTTTAGTATATCTCTTGAGATTTAGTAATCTTTGGGGGGAAAAGTTGAGAATTAAAATTCTGGGAGTTTTTTTCTCTTTGCCTTGAACACTTGCGGACATGTAAAGGCGATTCAAGTTGACAGGATGATTCTGATATAAATTTATAGAGTACCTGCTGTGTGCCAGCCGAGGTCTGGATCAAGTACTTTAAGTACTTTATGTCTTTATCTTAACCTTGCTCCTGCCGGGATTGGTGTGATTATCCCAATTTTACAAATTAGGAAATAAAGACCTGGGCGATCAAATAATGTTTTAAGGGTGACACAGCTGATCTGAATGCAGTGATGTCTGGTTGCAAACCCCTGCTCTTTTTAGGGTTCCCTTTGCTTCCTCTACTTTTGCTATCTGACCTGCCTTTAGGATTCTCAAGCTATCAGAGCAATGAAATAATTTTTAGAAGAAAGGTCCCTATTTTTAAAGCAGCATCTCAGGGCAGTTAGAGCTGAAACCTGTACATCATCAGATCGACCCAGGCTTGGATACCTTTGGCATCATTTACTAGCTTTGTGACTTTGAGCCAGTTTCTTGGCCTCATTGTGCTTCGTGGTGTCTCATCATCAAATTCAGGACTGTCATATTGGCCTTTCAGGATAATATAATGCATAATAAATAACAATGCATAATAAATAATAATGATTATGATTATAATAATAGCAGTTGGCAGGGAGGAACTATTATGTGTCAACTCTTAGGCTCAAAGCTTTTCATAGTTAATTTTTTAACCCTCACAACAACCCAGGGACAAAGCAGGTTCACTTTATCCCTGTTTTACACACAGAGACCTCAGTATGTGAAGGTTGTTTTTAATTTATATTTTCCATATCAGCCTACCTTCCATTGGCATGGGTAATTAAGTATTCACTGACTTAGAGAATTCACTGTCATTCAGTTAACTCGAACACTTATCACTATGTGGTCGTTAAGATAAAGTTTCTCCCATCAAGCTTTTTATTTTAACAATACCTTTTTACATATATAACTCAAATTTGAACAGGTTTCTTTTGTGTTATTAAAAAGGATGAATCTTGTGATAACTCAAGCACTGATATAAACATTTCATAAACAGGAAAATTGTGGACAGAAGTGCCTACATTCAAAAACAATTTTTATGTGTCCTCAAAATAAACTCATGCTGCTACCTTGGTGGAAAGCTCTCTGGAGATTATCTGAGAGTATGCGGAATCTTTTAGAAGGCCCTCTACTATTCGACCTCTCATCCTTTCTTCTCTTTCATAGCATCTAAGAATTTAATCAATAAATAGTTGCAGAAAACATCCGTCCTCGTGGCCTGTCATGGGAACACTGGGAGGTTTAAAAAAGTTATTAACAGTAATGCTAAAGTGTTGACAACTGTAAAGAACACAGAATTCTCTCAGTGGACAGAAATACGTTTCATTATGGAAGAAAGTACATCATTAGGGCTTTGCTCATGTACTTCCAACAATGAAACCAGACTAAAAACTTCAGCCCAAGCTCTAGGCTATTAACCATTTAGAAGAAAAAAAAAATCATACAAAGATCATACACCTCTCTAAACACTCCTGTAATATTCTGAAATCATCTCACAGGTAGCACAAGATGTATATTGATTAAGAAAGTTTTTATTTATGTGTTGGAAAAAGTGGAACCCCACTTCTCAGAACACAAAAAAAAAGGATGAGGAGAGTATGGAATCAATTCTTTAGAAAGACTTGAGCAGCTGTGAGCTGGCTGACGGTCAGAATTTATACCTCCCTGCTTTTACTTCATCAGAGGGTAGGTCAGTTATCCCCCATCAATTTATTTGGTGTATTTTGAGCTCTGATATGTGCCAGGTCTTGCTACGTTTTGGTGATATAAAGAGGAGTCTGATCTTGAATTTCAACCATCTACAGGAAAAAGCAGACAGAATCAGTTACACCCCCGGTGAGGTAATTCTCTAGTGGAGGTATGTAACTAAAATTTAGAGCTCATCACCCCATCTCCAAAGTCTTCTGTCTTCCATCAGCAGCATCTCACATATTTCTTGTCAGAATCCTAAAGGAAGAGATTTCAAATCCAATTTGTGAAATCCCTGCCACCCGCTGTGTGTTGCAAAGTTTGTTTCAAGGCAGAGGCAGAATTGAAAGAAGAGTCAGGACTAATGTTTTGATCAGGCTTGGTAATGCTCTTCACAAGAACAGTTTCCGAAGTTTAGTGCTGTCTGTACAAACATGGTTAAATGCTAATAATAGCTGAATACATATGTAACTATGTGTATATGTATATATGGCTTTTTGATGTGCATGTATTATTAACATGCTTTTATCTTACATGTAAACTGTAGACTCTGAGACAGTGTTTCAACTTTCAACAAGGAAGAGAAATAATGAAAAGGAACAATGGTTTTTTGTTTTCCCAGTAACTAAATTTACCATTGTTCTGAGAACTCAACAAATGACCACAGGATGCGAATTTAATCAAGTTGTGCCTTTGAACAACGTATCCTGGTTGTAGTGGAATTTTTTACTCCCCATTATCCTGTTCACATGTCTCCCTGTGCTGAAATGAGCAGTTCACTAGGATTTAACCAAATTAACAAATAATAATTTCAGTACAAAAGAAATGGATGCGAGAAACAAAAGGAACTGTTATTCCTGACTGTCTTCTAGATCAGCATTTGAAATAAAAGATTTTTACCTTTTAATGGAAAAATATTTTCCTATGTCAGATGGCCCACTTTAAAATATAACCCTTTCGGTGCAACCTAGATTTGATTGAAGGTGTTATTTGACTGGCAGAGAGGGTGTATAATCTTAAACTCCTTAGTAGCACACATGTACAATTATATTACTTGACAATTTAAATAAAAAAGTTCCAGAAGAAGCTAAAGCATTTAGTGCAGAACAGAACTTCCCTTGGAAATACTGGCTTTCATTTTATGGACTGTTTTTCTTGATCCAATAGAAATGTCAGACCTTTGATTTTGATGTCTCTTTTGGCATTGTGTGTACGTGTCACCTCTGAGAGAAAAGCACTGTATCCGTGTTGCTGGTCATCGCTTACACTTCATTGGTGCTGAATTAATGGCTACTCTGCCAAGTATTTCACACCTACATTTCATTTTGTTTTCTTTTCCTGAGAGGTCTCTTCTGTGCTCTTCCTTTGCTCTCTCTGTGCCTAGAATTACCTTTGGAGAAACGTGATATCTTTTTTATTTTGTCTCAGCCTTTCCAGTCTAACATTCAAGTTTCTCTCAGGATGGTCATGTTCTTTAGGTGGCCTTTCTCTAATGAAACCATTACCTTGTTTGAGGGTTTGCTCTGGGGAACTGGGAGAGTAGAGGACATGGGCACCTCTCCTCTTAGCTGGTACATGTGGTACATCTGTACTCACTATTTTCAACCGTAGGACTTTTTTCATGAAAGAGATAATACATGTAGACACTGTGAAAGCAAATTTTCCCAAGATAGGATTTTGGGAATTTTCTCAGCTTTTGTGGTTCTGTGCATGTTATCGGCCCACTTTGGACATCCAGGGCAGGCTGCTGGACCCGTTATAAAAATGAAACAAAATCCTCTGCTGTCCTGTGGGCCTTCAGTGAATGACAGCAGCAGCACTGATGGTTCAGAAGAGAAAGGCTTTGTTAGGCAGAGCACAGGCCAAGTCATTGACACCCTCTTCCATTTATATGGTCTGTTGCTTCTTAAATCCTTTCTCCCTCAGGATTCCTGTCACCAAGAATCATACCAGTAGCTTCCATTTATTGCCTCCTTAATGGTGACACCATATCACAAAACATCTATGTGATCCTTATAGAGCTAAGTATTTTCAAAGTGGTAACTTGGTGCTAGTAAGTGGTTTCTGTCTAAATCGTGATGCTAACATGAACTTGACCTTGAAATCAGTAGTTATGCTTTTTTTTTTTTTGAACACATTAGTTTCTAGAGATGGCTTTGAGATCTATGTATCTATATCTGTATTTATCCCGTATGTATGAATCTCCTTTTCCGATAATGGAGATAAATAAGAAATTGAACAAGGTAGATCTATAATGGAATGCATTCCCTGTGTGACTTAAGGAATTCCAACAGATTACTTTTCAGGTACCCTTTGTGAAATGTTCTTCTTAGCTATATTGGTATTGCTGCAGTGAAAAACATAGTCACCTGTTTGGATTTTGGGAATTTGTTCCGATTCATAAGAAATTGTCCTGTGGCAATGCACCTCCAGCAGGCCTAAGAAAAATCCGCCTCCCTTGTAGCTGTTGCTGCTAAGGATCCAGGGTGGGAGCTGACCTTACCCCAGCCAGCCCCCTGGGCACACGGGCTGCCTTTTTAAAGAGCTTTGTCCCCAGACCTTGTTGGGGGAAACTTCCCTTTACTGAGAAGGAGCAGGCTGTGCAGGTAGCCACCAAGCCCTGGGAGCCTTGATGCAGACATGATAGAGACCTCCTTGGGAGATTCAAGCCTTCTCCTGTTCTTGAGATCGTCCCTGGATAAGAGATACCTTGCTGGAGTGAGCTTTGCCTTTAGAAGGTTGAAAGCATAGGAACAAGGTCTTCTTTTGAAGGGGCTTATAATAATGTTTCTCTGCTTAAAGATTCGAATTTCTGTAAGGTTTGCTCAGGTCGAGAATGAGAATTCATCACTTCATTAGATAACTCACCTCACTGAAAAATGACATTTAGCTGCTGCTCCTTGACCACCTCGACCCAGGAATTTCTTGCAGGAATTCCAAGGAGATCTTTAAACAGCCAAACACAACTTGTGCCTTGGTGTGTAGGCACACTTCTGTACTGTCAAGATAAAGTAAGCTGGTAAGTCATAAATTAGGAAAATATTTTGTGACTCGTGTTTATTATTTAACAAGTGGAATAATTAGCTGGCCTAAAAAACCAAACCAAAACGAAAACAAAAATCTAAACCAACCTCAGGTTTGCTTGACAGATCATTTTACTGTTTGTCAACAGCTAAGATGTACCTTCTTTGGGAGACAGGAAGCCTTTCTTCTGTCACCCTCTGATTTTATTCACTTTCCTCTTCCATCTTTCTTTGGTCACCTTGTTCCTTACTGCCTCTGCCCTCCCTGTCTATTGGCTGGGAGCGCTTTCCATAACTCAACTGTTTATTTGCCTTCTTTCCTCCATGTTACAAAGTTTCTCCTTACTTAGCTTTTATCAAGTCTATGAATGACTCCCTTTGTCAAGCATATTGGAATGCCCTGTGGGAGGGATGCTATGCAAAAAAAAATAATTGTATTGCATAACTGCCCAGTCCTTAGAGATGCCAGATCGCCCTTGGCACTGGAGCAGACCCTCCTCTCTGGCAGGTCCTGTGAAAGCCAGGCGCAGTGCATCTGAGAGGTGGCTCTGTCCTCCACCCTAGTACCACAGGGATGACCTTTACCCCAGCTTCGATAAAAGGCTTATTTTAGATTTCTGAAATGCTTGTCTTTCCTTAGCCCAGAGGGGAATGTTTCCCTGTGTGTCTGTTTTCTCTGTGTGATTCTTTCCAGCTGCTGTTTCTTCACAAATGTCAAATTTCTCTCTCCTGTGTCACCTTGAGGCAACTGACATTCATGACTAATTATTAAAAAGGGCAGCCTTTTAGTTTATTTGTGAAAATAAAATCCCAGAGAACTCTATTAGATAAACTGTGATGGAACAGGTGATATGTTGGTGTTTGGGGTTTGGAAAATTGATCCAGAAAAAGTAGTTTTTGGCATGGTAGTTGGAGGAGCCAGAAGCTCCAAGGCAAAACCTCATGGACTTACTGCCAACACTGTGCGTATCCTCTGAACTAATTCCAGGCCTTTAAACTTAATACCAAACAGCCAGGCCAGGCGGTCACCGGCTTAGGGAAGGGACATCTTGGAGCAAAGAATCATACAGTAAAGTCCTATGCAGCTAACATTCCCCTCCTGACCCCCCTCCCCCAGTAAAATCAAGTAAAATCAAATGAAATCAACTTTAGTTTGGAGAATGTGGAAATGGAGGGAGGGTATCATTGCATTATTTGGGCTGTTTGATGGTAGCAGTACTGGTTTGTGGGAGGGGTTTGGCTATGAAAGATGAATGTAAAATAGTGCTAAAAATTGAACTTATTTCAGAACAGGGTTTTATTTTGATATAGGCAGTTGCATATCATATTTGATACTTCATTATGAAACTTTTGTTATGTGTGATCAAGTGCGAATTATGTATGATCAAGTAAAGCAAGTTGAAAACGTGTGGTTCCTCCCTAGCTCTTGCATATGGTGATAAAGGATGGTATGTACTAACATAAAGAGAGCTCCAGGATATGTATACCAGTGGGTAAAAATAGCAAATGGCAATGAATAAAGGTGAATACTATTTTTTTTTTTTAATTAAAAAGCAGCAAACCAAGACGATGTTTTGGCCCAGGTGTAGGGTGTTCAACCACTCCAATACCAGTTCACACTGTCATCAGTGGATGGGGCACTGCTCTTCTCAGAATTGTCATGTGACTTTTTTCAGCTTTCATTCATGTGTGTTCCCCATACTCATTCTTTTCCTCCTTTCAGCCTTTTTGAATGTTTATGTTTATCCTTTAATTTTTATATATTCTTGTACAACATGTTGTTTTGCATGCGTGTGTTTTATTTTCCCCTGAGGTAACAAAATTAACCCTTTTAAAGCAAACCATTCAGTTGCATTTAGTACATTCACAATGTTATGCAACCGCCACCTCTATCTCGTTCCAAGACTTCTGTCATTCTGTAATAAAACTCTGGACCCATTCAGCAAGTACTCTCCAACCTCCCTTTCCTCCAGCCTCTGGCAACCACCAGTTTGCTTTCTATTGCTAAGGATTAATGTATTCTGGATATTTCATATAAAGGGAATTATACAATATGCGACCTTTTGCATGTGTGTATTTTAAAACTGACTTTATCGAGGTTTAATTTACCTAAATAAAATGCACAACTTTTTAGTGGACCTTATGGCTAGGTTTTCTTTTGTTTGTTTTGCATCTTTCACATTTATTTACAGCAACTCTACGAGGGGACATTATCATCATTTTCATTTTGCGGATGAGGACTGAGGTTCAGGTAGCTGAGTGATTTGCCTAAGTTGCACAGAGGCTGGCTTCAGAATTCACACTGCTGAACATTATTGACCACGGCCTCTCCGGTTATTTATATGTGCAGTCTCAGAGCTTGCTTTTTCCTATACAACCGTATGCTATTTTCCCATGTTGATAAAAAGTGGCCATAGACTATTCTCCTATTTGTATGTGTCATAATTAAACCATTTCCCCATTGGTGGATTTGAGGGTTGTTTCTCCTTTTTTTTCTTTTTTGGTCGTGAATTATACATTTTTATTATGTTGCTTATTGTCATGAATTATGAAACATTAAAGACCAAGGAAAGTTCTAAAGTAATATTTATTCACTATAGAAATATGGCCAACCATGGAGGATAAGCTAAAACACTCATATGATTCCCTTCAGAGATAACTACTGTAAACACTTTTAACATAGCTTTCCAGTGTCTTTTATACACTTTTTTTTTTTAATAGGGGAAAAGAAAGCCCTTTAGGAGAACACTGTAAATGAAGTTTTGTAATAGAAGGTTTACAATATACTGTGAACATCTGTTTATCTAACAATATTGAATACTCAGTGCTTAAAATATGACAGGAACTATTTTAAGTATTTTACACCATTTCACAGGAGCCATGCGAGGTGTGTGTGGTTATAGCAGATGAGATTTATATGTTTTAAATTTACATAATGATTTTGTGCTCTAGCTCTTACTATTTCTTATTTTTTAAATTCAGCCCTATGTTTACCTAACACTGGTTCCTGTCATGGATTTTTTTGTCTTTTGCTCCAGCTCCATGCACTATACTGAACATCCTTGTCCATGCCCTGTGGACCTGTGGGAGGAGTCACTGGGGTATATGTCCAAGGACAGGAAGAGCAGATTATGATCTCTCTCTCTCTCTCTCTCTCTCTCTCTCTCTGTCTCTCTATTTCTATATCTATATCTGTATAACACTTGTGACTAAGTATTGACAGAGGTGGATTCTTTTCCAGAATGGCTGTGCTGGAGTCTACAGTCCTATGCTATATGTTTTATGTGGTTTTGAAGGTATGTGTATAAATACCTAGAAAAAGGACCAGAAAGATATACACCTAACTGGCAACATTGGGACATGTACACAAGAGGACCAGAAGGGAGATGATGGTCAAATAGTACTGGAGCCTTATTGGTCATGATTTAATGTGTTATAAGGAGAATGTCTTTGAGTATAAATTGCCATTATAATCTATTGTTTAACCCATTTCCCATTTGCCCCTGCGAATACTCACCAGAGACTCTTGTGGCTATGGTGTTTACCCCAAGGTAACTTGCTGATTACAGTCCTACCCTTACCCCCAAAGTTTGCCATGAAATCTCTCTTTTTAATTATTATTTTCACATTGTTCTTGTATATTTGTAGTCTTTGGAAACAAATGACATCATTCTATTTATAGCATTCTGTCTCTAGTAGTGGCGTTTCCATTTACAAAATATAGTAATTATCGCTGAAAATGTCAAATGATAGAAAGTGCAGCATTTCTACATGTGATGTTAATATCGTCCTTGAACAGTTGTGAGCCTAAGATTCATTTGAGGAATTCAATTTATGTATACATTTCTGTTACATTAGGATTAGGGATAAGTTCTATTTAGAAATAATTCCAAGAACAGTTTTTTATATTTTATTTTTATATTGAAAATCAGTCAGATTTGCTTCAGCCTCAAAGATTGTGTTTATGTAAAATTAAATTAATGCTGGCAGCAAGCTGTACTTTTTTTTTTTTTTTTCTTAAATGGAAAATGAGTTAAAAAAGGTCTGGAAACATGACCTCTATCTAAAGTTTACAATTTTTCATGAACACATTTGGAATTGTGAATGCTTGGGTTAATATAGGGTGAGTTCTTTTGCAGCTTAGTGCTTTTTGAGACATGCTTTGAACAGTTATCCTATTAATATCTGTAAGCCTTCTTTAGACATTTAATTCAGGTCCCCAGCATGTCAGATGGTTCAGAGAAGTTGTGATATTCCCAAGGGCACAAGATCAGGGGAGCTGGCCAAGTTTGGTTTGGAGAGGTGATGTTGGAGAGGTGGGCCAGAGTAGAAGACATCTTTCTGGAGGCCTTTGTGATTGGAAATCAAGGTTGGGGAGGAAGTCAGGTGAGATGGGGAGGGAACATTCTCAAGAACAGTAAGTTTCAGTAACTTCCTTGTGCAAACACTTAACTGAACAAATGTATTTGGTCTGTTTACTAAGCACAAGGTATTAAGATAATCTTTGCCAAAGATTAAGATAATCTTTGACAAGGCCTTTTCTGTAAAAGGAAAGCACATGGTCTTTGAGTCAGGGCCCAAGTTTTCTTCTTTTCACCTCTTCTAAAGTGAGAGAGAAAGATTCTCCTTGACTGAAGAGATACTTTTTAAAGGTGCCATTCGGTTTCCTCTTGGATATTAGTTTCAACTGAGATGCCTCATTCTTTTTATGGAGCTCAAATGAGTAAAAATCGATGAGTCACTTTTTAAATTAACCATAATAGAGCAGGACAGTTATCTACAAGGCCCTCTCTAGTCTACGGTCCCATCACTTTCACCATACCCTGATAATGGTGCATAACATGGTTTATAACAGAACCAGTGAATGTTTGTCTGAATTTTACATTCACAACTAAGAATAGGGATATTTACAGAAATGCACTGTGCTAGAAGAAGAGGTATTTGCACAAAGCTTCACTGCTAGTTTTTTTTTCACTCTTGCCAGTGATAATTTAGGTTTCCTCTGATGAGCTACTTAGGAGACAAAAGACAGGATGTTGATGGTGCTTTATCAAGTAGACATGTATTTGCTACTTACAACTAAGTAAAATTAAAAAATAAAAATAAATTAGAAGGCAGATGCAGATCTTTAAGAGAAGAATGTTTCCTACCACCCAATATTACCCGAAACTCACTGGTTTAGAGGTTAAAGGCACAAAAACAAGGTTAAGAAAGCAGAAATTCTGGCATAGCTATTGTTCTCAGCGTTGGTGAACTCTGTGTAAACTCTACAAGAGAAATGACCCTTATAAACAGGTGTGTATGTGTGGTAAGTACCACCTGATGGATGTGTGCTAACCAATAAATAATTAATACCACTTCCTCTTGACTCATATGGTTGAAATAAAGGATAGTCACTCTGATTGCATTCTATACTTGTTCTCGAGCAGGAAAGTTAAGCAATCTTGCCACATTTAGTAATACTCTAGAGATGAAATAGGTGGGTTTGTCATGGTATGCCTTTTGGGTGAATCTAGTTAAAACCTTTTTATTGTCTAGATTTACAGCTACTTGATAATCTTTGCCCTAGAATATTGATGGTGCAAGATTTTTAAGTTGGATTGAGAGGAGCTGAAGTTTCAGTTTGTTCAGTGTGATTATATGACCATTGAGAAAATGGGCTAATTAATTACCTTTCCTTTTAAACATATATAATGTTTGCTCATTATTAAAAATTTGATGAGCACATTTTTGTTTTATTTCAGAGAAAGACGAGGAATAATAATTAAGTTGTATATCATTTAGTACAGGTTGTTTTTCAGATAACAAGAAGGAGATTAAAGTTTTTTCTGAGTGCAGACTTTAGAACCATTATTCAAGTGTGATAGTTTGCTTAACAGGTAGATAAATGGGAGTGTGTGTCTTGACGTTCTGTGTAGCACGTATGATCTGAGAACTGGTAATGAAATTTGCAACACTTCTCAGCTAGAACTTTTTTTGAAATCACAACATACATTTTCTTTCATAGCTATTTTCTGAGCCTGTATCTATGAGTCCCTTTCAAGAAGGAGTGGGAAGAAATGGTGATAAATGACTTCAAATGAACTTTTGATATTTGCATTACAATTCTGTGGGTTTAAGTTTTCAATTTTTATAGTTGTAGGTGATATTTGTAAAGAGTGTCAGTTTCTAGTATGTTCTGAATACTGCCACAATGACCTTTAAAAAAATGGAAGTACATGCCTATTTTATCTGTTCTTATGTCTTCATAGTTGGCATACCTTTGCAGCCTGGGTGGGAATTGAGTTTTATTCAATTATATTATGTTAGTATCTTATGGTAAGAGGAAAGTTTCAAAGCTACATATCTTAAGCAAAACTTTGGCCTTTTTTTACCCTCAAAATAGATATTTTTTTGGTGATCTCTTGATAATTTCCATTATTCTTTTTAAAGTCGAACCTTTTAAAATTTGTTTGACTTTTACTTAAGACTTTCATTACCATCAATAAAAATATATCAAACTGCTTCTGTGCAATTTCTTCATCCAGGCCTAGGGATACAAAGGAGAGGGACAAAACCTAAGATTCTGGGGTTAATCAAAATAGGAGGTAGGTAGACTTCTCTGGATTTAGGTGGGTGGTTGGAAAATTTGATTTTAGATGAATTTTTGGCACCCTTGAACTATCCACCAAACTCCTTCTGTCAGTTGGACTGGGCTCTGGTGTGGTAACAAACACCCCCCCAAATCACAGGAGCTTAACACAACAAAAGTGTATTTCTTGCTTTCAGAGTCCTCTGTGAGTCTGAGAGATGTTCTGGGTCAACTCCTTCCTGCAGCAACTCAGTGATCCAGGCTGCATCAGTCATGTGGGCTTTGTCATCTGATTGCTGCAGGAGGGGAAGTGTTGCAGGTAGCTTTCCTCGGCCTCAGTGATGAAGAGTCACTCGTCACTGCTCACATTTCATTGTTCTGGCCATTTACATAACCTGTCATTTGCAAGGTAATGCAGTGCTTTTGCGCTCAGAAAGGAGCTATTGGTGAGCCCTGCTAGTGTCTATCACATGTGTCTAATTGGGGGTTGGGAGCTCAGAAAAGAGATTGGAACTAGAGATGAAGATTTGAGGGAAGTCATTTCCTGCAATGGAAATGGTTTAGTGAATTTATAAGGGAAAATTTTCACTTAGAGAGGTTTCGATTTTCCATGACGGTTTCTCTGCACATAGCTTTCTTCACAACCCAGGCAGTATGGTGCCCCAGAAAAGTATAGGGATAGCTATTGCTGCTGTCAGGAAAGTCTTAAAGGTTTTGTTGGTCCTGTTCTTGGTTTTCATCCAATGTTGACATTGTTTGCCTCCAAAAGAGTACTTGCACTTGGTTGATTGATCATTTTAGGGTGGTGGGCTTTTATAGATTATCACATCCTTAAATCTTAATGACAACAGGTTGTCTTGGACAGAATTTAGATGCTGAGCTGGTAAAAATGCTTATTATTATTATTTTTAATCTCAGAGGGATTAGGAGAGAGTTTGAACTCACATGTATATTAAACATTATGATGATACTGGCTTTCTATTATTTTTTTCCAAGAGTGTTCATTACTTGACCGTAACATTGCAATGTGTGACCATGCTACTTCTACTATACCCAGAACAACTACCGAGAAGTGACTTACAGGGTCAGACGATGAACCAGTTTTTGTGGATGTTTACTCTGGGGTCCCTAAACCCTGGGCCTCAGAATGGTACGAGTCTGTGGCCTGTTAGGAACCAGGCCACATAGCAGGTGAACAGTGGCCAGCAAGTGAAGCTTCATCTGTATCTGCAGCTGCTCCCTAACACTAGTATCACCACCTCAGCTCTCCATCATATCATCAGGCATTAGATTCTCATAGGAGCACTGGTCCCTAGTGCCCAAAAGGTTGGGGACTGTTGGGTTTCCTGCCCTGGTTTTCTTCCCTCATCTTGCCTTTCCCACCCTTTACTTCCTTCTCAGCATTTCTTCCTGTTTACTCTTCCCTCCAGTGTTTTGGGGGAGCAGCCCGACCTGGATTTGGAGCTTGTTTCTGTGACTAGCTTTTTGACAATGGGCAAATCACTTTTTAGTTTCAGTGTCCTTCTCTGTAACATGGGGCTAAATACCTGCCTTCGTATTTAGTAACGTATGCAAAGTACTGCAGGACCTGGTACATTTGAATTGCTCAGTAAATGTTAGCTATGATGAATAATTATTGATTAATAATTATTGTGATTTCCCATATTTCAGGACACATATTAAATAATTCTTTCATGAAAACTTTTTCTTATTTTACCAGGCAGTGAATATGATTTATTCCATTAAGCTGTCAAAGCACTTTGGATCTTTGCTAACATTTTGTGGTATTCTGTTACACACACATACACACACACACAGAGTGTACTGAGCCCAAGCTGTGGGCTTTTGCAGAGACCACAGGAGGCCCGCATGAGGACATTGCTGTCAGTGATGTAACATCTCCATGGATGTTATGGGGCTAGTAGAATTATACAAACTGGGGGCTTTGACTTGAAAATAAGCTTAAGTGGAACTGAGTGCTGAAACACATTTCCTCATTTCTTTGCCTTAGTTGTCAAGAGTAGGGCTTATAGGATTGTCTTTTACTGAGTTGCTTTTTCAAAAATCTGTTACTAAGGGAATTGAACCTATATATTTTTAATAAAACTTACTATAGTCCCTATAATTCGTAATAATAAGTAATTTAGATTTAGTTTTAAAATTTTTGTTTTTTTAAACTTTAAAAATGTAAATTTTTTATTGCAAAAACAATGCATGCTCATTGAAGAAAAATAGGAAAATATAAAAAAACACAGAATAAAAAAGTCACCCATAATCCCATCCCCAAAAGAGAAAACAATGTTTACTGTGTATTCACATAATTGTGATTATATTATGCATGTTTTTATAACCTGTTACTTTTGTTAAATATATTATTTTCCCCTTGTCATTACATATTATTCTAAGACAAATCCAGAGTATTTAAAAATTGCTTTCAGTATTTTCTTATGAAACATTTTGAAACATGAAGCAAAGTTTGAAGAAAGTTATAGTGAAAACCCATACGTCTATTACTTATGTTCTACCAACTATCCACCCAATCTGTCCATCCATTACTCTATCTCAGTGCCTTTTTCCTGCATTTCAAAGTAAATTTCAGTGTGGTATGTTTCTCTTAACAGAGCTAATTTACCTTAACAATTGTGTTTGGTTTACCCCAACATTCAAGGGGATTTCTATCCTCTGAGCACACACCAAGGAAAGGTGAGAAAACTTGCCAAGAAAATTTATTTGGTTGTAGTGAGAAAGGACATCCAGGGATTTAATATTGGCTGAGCTGACTAAGCATCTTTAGCATCTGAGGTGGCAAATCAAGAACTAGGAAGAATGGTCTACTCACTCATCTGCTTTTATGTCTAATTCAGACTTAATCGTGGGGACAAGGAAAATCTTTAGAGGGGCTAATACTTCCCTTTTTGTCATTCTCAATGCAGTTAAGAGACCCTGATGCTTAGTAAATAGTGAACACGGACTGACTTATTGGTAGGAAAAGCACTTCAGCATGGTTTCTACCAGCCTTCTGGTGGAGGAGTTGACTTTCAGCTGCCCTGTGGACCTGAGATCCTGTCTCCCCTGCTTTCTTTCTCCTTGAGTTCCCTGGGCAGGAGATTGAGGTACTGTTGCTCTGCTCTGTAACTTCACTCTTATATCTACTGTGGACCGATTTCCTGCCAGTTTACCTGGCCTTCCTATTTGAGTGACAGTTCTTTCTTGTTTTGGTGGTGGTGGTGGAATGTTGAAGGGCCAGTGTGGGAAACCTTGGTATGCACAGAAAACAGCTTTTGCTGTATCTTCCCAGTGCCCACTTTAAAAGTTGACTTCAGCTTTATATTCCAAGGGGCAAGGCCAGTTGTGGTGACCTTGATTTGTGTATAGTTCCCATCATGGCACCTTCTGTATTTAGGGACTTACTAAATGCTGACTGACAAGTAGCTTGGCCCTGTTAAGTCCTCCAGAATCTCTGTAGTTCTTCTCTGCAAGCACGGGCTGCCTTTCACAAGCGTTTCCAGAACATACATTGGTTCTCCAAATTGTATAACCTTTTCTTGTTTTCAGGTGGCCGTGGGCCCTTAAGAGAGAGCAGGTTCTGTGTTTCTCCCCCTTCTTCTTTTCCCATGTTTCACATTCCAGGGTGTTCAATCTTGGTGTTACATCAGTGCCATTAAAATGATAAGAAGCCTCAACTCTGACACTGGCGACAGCTCAGATATATTCTTTCTCATAAACTCAACCTTGGCTAAAACGCTTTCCTAAGAACTGAGGTCTGTGGAGCCCTGCCTGGCTTTACATCATGGGGTCCCACAGGCAAAGTGATGCTCTTCCCTTGTTTTGTCTCCATCTCTTCCTTTTCGTTGTTTTCCTAAGAACATTCTATTTTGGCCATCTCAGGCAGATCATCCAGTTTCTGAGTTATTTAGGTTCCTCACTTATTCCCTCAAGCAGTTTCAATTCTCAATGACCTGGCTGGCCAGGACCTTGCTTCTTGGATAGGTTATCTCATTCTCCACTTTCTTTCTGGCAGAACCCTCCTCTAATTCTTAGAATTGTGATTCTCAGCTGAGGGAGATTTCGACCTCTCCTTTGACCCTCTGGGACTTTTGTCAGTATTTGGAGACAGCTTCGGTTGTCATAATTGGGGAGGGGTTAGGGAATACTCCTGGCCTCTAATGGTTCGAGGCCAGGGATGCTGGGTAATCATCTTACACTACATAGGACAGGCCCCCATGACAAAGAAGTATCTGGCCCAAAATGTCAATAGTGCTGAGGCTGAGAAACACTTCCCTAGATATAAAGGTGCTGTTTTTGAAAATCTTCCCATCAGTGGTTTTGTATAACCTCCATACCAGTATTACACTGTTCTCTATCAGGAAGTTCATCTGCACATTTTGCCTATGTTCCTTAAGCTTCAGTCAGTTGCTCTGAAGTGGAGGGGATAATGTGTGCTCACCATCTCTGCATATGATCATATTTCCCCAACCCGATCGCAGTTAGCTTTTAAAATGAATTCTCTTATAGCCTCTATTCATTCTCTCTCTCTCTCTCTCTCTCTCTCCCTCTCTCTCTCTCTCTCTCCAGTATTTGTGCTACTGAAATGAGCACTTTTCTCTTTTTTTAAATCTCTTAAGATGTTTTCCAAGTTTTTCATGTATGATGTCTCTTAAATTTTAGTGACCTAATCCAGAGGCAGCATTCTAGTTTGGCCACTGCCCATATGATGGAAGTGGTTATCTTTGGGTGGAGTGGGGGAAGGGCATCATGACTAACTATGTAAATGAACATTAGGAGAGCAGGAAAACAGTTGCAGCTGCTTAGTAGAGGGATCCGGTGGAGGGAAAAACTTATCCCTATCGGAGAGACCTGGATATAAAGCTTCACATCGCCACTTATGAAAAGTGACCTTGGACCTCAGTTTTCTCAGGCATAAAATGGGGATAAAATACTTTATAGGGTTGTTGCAAGTATAAAGCGAATGGGACTGTGTGTACTAATGATCATTATTAGCACATGTGACTAAGCAGGGACTTGGTGTTTCAATTTCCTGGGTCCATGATTTCCATTGGAGCAGGGGAGTCCTCAGCCCTCTCATGAAGCCTCATCTCCAGCTAGTTTTCTGTTTTTCTGGGGCCATTGACAGAGAATAACGTTTTAGAGCTATTGCAAGCAGGACAAAACTGTTCTTTGTTCTTGTTTTTAGCTTCAACTGGATATCTTTTTATTGGATAGTCTCCTTGAACATTTCTTTGACTTAGAGTCCTGTCTTTTGGGAACTGGTTCAGGAACCCAAGCTGGGAAAATTCTCCTTGTTCATTTGCTATTGGAATTGTGATTTGGGGTGGGGCTAGGTGAGGTTGGACAAAGGTGATGTTTATTCTAAGTGGGAGCTTTGGAAGGTTTGGGGAAAAAAATACGGGAAACGTGGACAGGATTTTTCCCAGCTCCAAATTTCATTTCTTTAGGAATGGGATGAAAATGACCATATTCCATCCACTTACAAATTATTTGTGTTATCTCTTCTCTCATTGAATTGCACCTAGCAATCGAGACTATTGACGGGATAAGTATTTTAAAGAGTTTTGGCAGTTGAGGTTAGAGGGGTGGGAGGCTGGCTCACTGAGTTGGGCCTGTGATGCCCAGAGCCTGCTGACTCCTGAGACGAATGTTTCTAATTTCCTGACATAGGGACAAAATAAACATCCCAGGCTTGCCCAGAAATATATTTTAGTGCTTCTCCTGTGCCGCAGTTCTGGGTCTGCGTGTGTTCTCAGAGAGATCATTTTCTGTGGGATATGTTTTGCCCACACTTTTCTGTCAGGCACAGAGTCTTGCTGCCAGCTAAGGTTTGGCCTCTGCAATGTGGGCTGTGAATCTAAAATATTTTTTAAAAATCTTGGATGGAATATCATTTATTTAATAAATGAAAGTGTGAGGTAGAAATTAAAACTGGGGAGTGTAGTTGGAAAATGTAAACCGTGTGAGACGTGCCTTGAAAGTGTTAACTCCTTTCTGGTAATTTCCTTCCCCAAGAACTCCCTTGAAAGCCCTGTCAGTTGAGTTTAATGACTTTGATGCTGTGAATGTGAATCTTACGTGAAAAGTATATAAATCAAAGTCAGGTTGTTCTTGGTTGCTATTTTTCATTCCCACATACAAGGTGTTTGTTAAATAAGGCCTAGCATGAGTTAAGAGATTGTTCTATTTGATATTGTTGGGTCCCTGAGCCCAGAGTGGGTAGACATTTCTTTTTATCATAATAAAACCACATAGGGGACATATAATTATTTATAAACTGGTAAAAATATAAAAGGTGAATGTTTAATGGTTAAATATTAAAAATGATAGTGAAAAAACAAGAAGCAATTTGCTGAACTGGATAGTTTTTATTTCCAATTTTAGTTATTGGTATCCTTTAAATACATCTGGTTTAGAGTTGAATGGTGTGAGATGGTAGTTGGGTATACATGTGTGCTGCTTTCTAAGACTAATGGCATGGTGTTTGATATTTTTGTGGATTTTTTTTTTGGTCTAATTAATCATAGCCTTTCCCCAGTTCTTAAATAATTTGACATATAGTTTTTGATACACAGATAAAAAAAAACTGGAAATGTTATTTTAAAGTTCAAGAAATGATGGCGAATGGAAAATAAACATTTATTGGCCCTATTTGTTCATTTTAGTTCTGGCTAGAGAGTGTAAGGAATGGTGATGCAGGTCAGATATTAATCATGAAACATAATAATGCCATCTAGATACTCTTCTAGGCAGACATTTCCAGGGCCTTGCTGACAGCTTAATTATTTCAACCAGTGTTTGATGTCACTGAACACCAGTTGTCCAAGAATTTGGACTTTTTTTTTGGATTCTTTGTCCACTGCAAGCTCTGGCAGAAAATGTGAGAGTCTGCACTGACATAATATTAAAATACAGGGTCACCATTTCCTTTTAGAAAGGGAATAATCATGGGATTCTTATAAGTGGTGCTTCTCCAGTGATTTCAAAATATGATACAGTTTACAAAACTGAGCAAGGGCCTCAGTTTTCCAGGATGAAGTCCACATTCTCCCATGATGGGTTCTGATCTGTAGGTAACTATCATATTTTCTCCTTCAGTCATTCTCCTGAAATGGTTGGACTTGCAGGTTAAGGATAGTGTCATAAAATATGGGAGAGGTGACCCATTTTGGTCTCTAAGGCCCATGAAAGTTTTTAGAGAGGCTGCTGTTGTTTCGTTTTGTTTTGTTTTTTAAAGCTGAGGACAAACTTCAGTGGTATCAGCCTCGTGTCTACTGAATGGTATTATTCTTTAAGTATCAGGGTCTCCAGGGGTATGGGATTTTCCTCTTAAACATTTCTTGAAGCTAAAGCCCCTGAAGTTCCCCTGCCTTTCTGCTACTTTTAGCATTGCCTAAAATATGATGCTGTAGTGAAGAATCTGGAGAACAGCTGAGAAACTGGCGATTGCATGAGTATGTGACTTTTCTTAGACATGCATTGAGAAGTTAGGAAGCTTTAAAGGAAAGACACCTTTAGAACATAGTGTAGTATTCTGTCTATATATAACATGTATCTGTCTGTTATATATATTTATAAATTACCCTCACATGTTTAAATATAGTCAACTATTTTAATGTAGTACTATTCTTAAAACATTCAGAGAATTGTCCCTTGCAGTGTTTCGTCTGTGGACTCTTATTATTACTTAGCCACCTGGCAAAAGCTAACATAACACTTAGGTGAAATTATAGTGCAGAGAATGTGATGTCCCATCTAAGCCCATATTCCATTTATTCATTGAAAAAAAAAGTCCACACTCTCTGGCGCAGGTTCAGCTGATTTTCTGTTGTGCTTTGTGAGTTATTCTAGTATCCTAGGTAAATAATCCCTGAGTGGAGTTTATGTCGTTCTTTTTGCTCACTTGATTTGGGAAATCATTGACAGATAAATGATTTCATAAGCAATTAAATGGATTATCAATTACAGTGACTTTACAAGAGTCTAATGCACTTAACATTGCTTTAGATTTTATTTGCACGAAAGGTGGGCTAGCTATTCCTTTAAAATTAGTAAAACTGAGTGAATGGAGGATTCAAGTGCCCAATTTTAGGTTAAAGGCAATAACTTATGGTTCAGTAACATGTGGGAATGTTATTTCAACGAATATAATTATAAATATTTTAGACTTATGAAAAATGTTTACAATCTTAATTCACAATGCAAATAGCAGAATACAGAGTCATAATTATTATGACTTTATATGTGAGTGTACATAAGTGTGTGTGTGTGTCTGTGTACGAATAAGGATTAGAATGTAATATATTATCATGAAAATAGTTGTGTTTGGGTAATGGAATTTTTAAAAATGTATTTAAAACACTCTGTCATTGTTGTTTAGTATGGCTTAATTTTAAGGAAGGGAGGGAAAGAGCTTTCACTTGACTGGTTAATTATTTCTTTTATGCCTCCGAAAGTAAAAGAGTGGGATGGAAAAAAGTGCTTTCAAATACCAAATATTTATATTTCCTCCTTTGGTTTTATAAAATGCTTCTTCATAGGAGGAAGTGCACATAAATATTCATTTGTAAGAGGTGACCGAACAATTCTGTTTTTCCCAGGAATATCTCTTGAATATGTGGAAACACATCCTCTTTTTTTGCTTGCCTCCTCTCACTTAGTAAGTAAATGGGAGATAACAGCAACTTGGTTTTCACATCTCCCTCTCCTGTATCCTTTTTTTTTTTTTTAAGAGAACAGACTTGATGTAGAGGTTGATTGAAAAATGCATGGTAGCTCAGGCCTATTATATCGTCTTCTGGAGCAATAAGAATATTTTCTAGTGGATGGATCAGCTCTGATGGCAGAGTTTTGGAAAGGGCTATGTATTATAAAATTTAATGATGATTATAGTAGATGTGATTACATATTTAATTTTAGTACCTAAATGTTTTTCCCCCCCAGAAAATTTCCAATTCATCAGCAAATAATTTGGTTCTACCGCCAAATATATCCCTAATCCAACTACTTTGCCCCTCTCCACTCAGTCACCCTAGCCAGTGGTCATGACTTTGTGCCTCCATAACCTCTACAGCATCTCCCTAACCAGGCATGCTGCTTCCACTCTTGCCCCACATACAGCCTTTGCTCTGCAGAGCAGCCAGAGTGAGCTCTGTAAAATGTGCACCAGGTCATGTAATACTTCTTCTCAAAATTCTCCAAAGCACTTATTTTCGCCTGCAGGGCTTTCTCCTTGTGTGCAGTCCCCTTCCTACCTGTCTGGCCATCAGTTTTTCCACCTGCCTTCTCAGTCAATAAGCTCCAGCTACCCAGCCCTATCTTTGTCCCTTGAGCTCTCCAAACCCATTCTTGCCTCAGGCCCTTTACATGTACTGCCCCTCTTCTTGGAATTCTCCACCCATGGATGTTTTTGCATGGTAGCCCCTTCTTATCATTCCTGATGTCACCACCTCAGAGATGCTTCCCTGACCATCATAACTCAATTGCTGTTCCCACCAATTGCTATCAAACCTTAGTTTTATTTTTGTCATGGCACTTATCACAAAATATGATGGTTTTATTTATCATTTAAAAAAAATCTACTCCTCCCCCCAGTTGTTAAAATGTAAACTCAACAGGACAGATACATTTTGCTCTTTGTTTCTTTTCCAGCATCACAAGTAGTACCTGACACATTTAAGAAGCTCAATAAAATCTGAATGAATAAACAAGTATGTATTTTCTGACATTATATGATCGTATGAGCTTTAAGTTGAAGTTCCTTCCAACTCCAGATGCTGTTATTCTTTGTATGTTGAAGGCATTGCTACAATTATTTTATAGCCCGTAGATTATACACTTAGGTCCCTTCCCCGCACACCTCTCCATTAGTGGTGGTGGAGTTGTTATACCGATCTATCCATTTTATTCCCCTTGCTGGGGCTGGATGGGCTGAAGTAACAAAGTGAAACTAATTGACACATAAGGAGCCTGACTCTGAAACTTGGGTTTTTAAAGGATTTTAGTCCATATACTGTACTCAGTAGGCCACAGTCCAGAGCCTAGACCTGGGAGCCTGGCCAGTATCACCAACAAGTTTTTATTATATTATGTGCAGGTGGGGTCATCTTGCCAGTGAACAAGGTAAACCAAGGGTGTAGGTACATGCCTTCTGAGAGCTATAGAGTTCAAGATAGAAACATTAGTTAACCAAAAACTTGACAGCAAAGACATAGAAGTGAATACTATCATTTGTAGAATAAACAAAACCAAAGAAATGTTTATCTGTTAAAAGATCAGTTTAACAAGTATTTATCGATCTAATCAGCCTCGATATTAAAAAAGGTAACAAATGAGTGACTATAAGTCATATTGAAGCTCATGCCATCCTAAGCAGCTATCCATAGAATACACATCTACTGCCCGTTTAGAGATATGCTTACAGATTTGGGGACCTGGGCCTCATTCTGTAAGAAAATAGTTTTAATTAAAAAGTCAATATTTGTAATGATTCTTTTCCTCGAAATATCATACCAGGTAATCTGTATATGTTTAACTTAGACACAGTATTTCTATGGTAAAGTTTGTTTTGCGTGAGTGTGACTGGGGGCTCAATATGTGATGAATTAAATGCATATACTCATCGGGCTGTTTACTGTATATCCCTATTTACCCATGATAGTTGAAGAGTCATGTTTTCTGCATTAACAAAATAAATTTCCAGATGACTAGGGCCCAACTAAATTTCAACCATAGTTGCTGGAAGTAATTCAGAAATTTAATTGTATTTTGTCTTTTGAGGCAGGAAAGTATGATTGTCCTCATCTTTCATTTGTAGTGAATTTATGAAAATGTACCTCAAAAATGACATAGTAAACTTACATGTTAAGGAGAAATTCCTAAGTATGGTTCTTTGGAGAGGAATTTGCTCCTTCCAGATGCTTGCAAGCCAGGGAGTGCTTACCCCTGGGCTGGCGCCCCTCATTTGTGACTCTCTGGGCATCTGCTTTCCCAGGGCTCAAGCCTCCCTCGCCAGCCACAGGGGACTAGGAGGTAGGTCAAGAAGTTTCTAAACTTTCTACCCTTTGTTTGGAGGTAGGTACCTTGAACCTTTCGGGTGATTTGCATTAACTGTATCCCCTGTGCTCTAGCAATTTAAAGTGTGGTCATGGACTGGCTGCATTGGGTCACCTGGCAGCGTGTAGAAACATAGACTCTCAGACCCCACTCCGACCTACAAAGTCAGCATCTGCATTTTCACAGGATACTCAGGTTACCCCTTATGTTCTGAGCACATCTTCCACTTCTTATATAGTCCTAACACTTGGGCCCCCAGCCCCAAGACTGTGGGAGGTAGAGTTCTCCTGATGTCCTGCTAGGCTCCTACTGATGGCAAGGTGGGATCTTTCTCGTGGCCTCCATCAGGAGGACCCACAGGGCAGGCTGTTGTCGGCAGGAGCTGACAGCATGCTGGTGCTTCCGTCAGGGCCTAGTGGGCTATCGGGGTCCTTCATGGGTGCTTCTTCATCTTCCTTCTCACCCAGGCATGCTGTCAGGGCCCACTGGGGTTGCCACAACACCGCTTTCCATTGCCCTAGACATTCGCATTCGTATAATCAGCACTCCTCTTCCCCGTGCCTCTTCTTTTCTGCTGTCATTTCAAATTGGCATCGTCCCCCTGCTTCTGGGTGAGAGCGTGTCAAAGAGAGGGGGAGAGAGGACTTCTACATCGTATTGGTTGCCCTTCCTTTTGTGTGGTTGTAACTTGGGGGAGAGCTTCAAGTTGCCAGGGGAGACCAGATGAGCAGGAATTTGATTATAAGTAAAATCAAATCAGATGGTGAGATAGGGAGGGGTGGGTGACGTTAATGTGAATGGATTTTCTCCCCCTCTGTCCTTGAGCTAGGAGAAATTTTTTAGTTACTTGCTGTTTCATGGATGTGGTAGCCAAGGATATTTTATTACTGGAAGAGTGGATCTGGAACACTGAATCATTTCCCTGCATAATTTTCTGTACACCCAATCATTGTGGTATAGAAGTTAGTTGTCAGTGCTGGCTGCCAGGAGCAGGGTTCAATGAGATGGAATTAAGAAGGGACAGGAACTGGGGCTCCTTAGGAGCTGAAGTGACGGGGGCATGGGGTAAAAAGACATTTTTTTTTAATAAGCTTGTAGTAGACCTAGTTCTAGTTTTCATGTAGGTATCTAGGATATTGTTTATAATATTAATATTAATAGTCAAAACATAATTAAACACTTAAGTATCAGATACGTTCATTTATATTATTACATTTCCATGTGTTATCTCATTTAATATTTTCAGCCATCCTGTGAGGTGGATACTGTTTTTTGTTCCCTTTATATAATTGAGAACACTGAGGCACAAATGCACAGGCATCTTGCCCAAGGCCACATGGCCATTAGAACCGTCTGGTCTTAGACTCCTACTCATAACTAACTACTCGATGGCCAAGAGGAAGTATAGTTGGGTTGGGCTGGGTTTGGAAGTACAGAGTGGATGTTTTGGGAGTGTTAGGCTTAAAAAAGGGTCATGTTAGGAATTATGTTTGCAAACAGAGTCAAATGAGAAAAAAAAGAAAGCCAGACCTTTGTTAGGTGGAGCTTGGAACAGGCCCCAGCATCTTGTTGTAGCTGATGCTCATCATGCTTCCTTGGCTCCTTATTAAGTGATTGTCTCAAAGTGTTTGTCCAGATGAGCCTTACTAGACTGGCTTGTGTATTGGGATGGTACTAGGCAAAACATATTTCCTCTTTGCCTGCTCTTTCCCTGTTCTGCTTTTAAGGGGTACTAGGGGGATTCTGGGAAGCTGGAGGAAGGAGAAGAGACATGCTTCATCCTGTTTGCTTACCATTCTTGTCAGCTTCTTTCTGGAAAGGTTCTTTCACTCTGCTCACAGCAGTTGGTTCTGGTTCTCCAGCTTCTTTCTACATCCTGGATCCATCCTCCTGGTACCCCTCAGAGATGCCATCAGCCAGCCCTCAGAGGTTTGAGTTCCAGCCCCATGTGGTCCCTCACTGAGAGTCCTTTTTCAGAGGTCTGGTCTCAGCTCTGTGGAGTGCCTCCTCTAAACTGTTAGATTCTGATAGCCCCATCCCTACTCTTTGATTCCCTCCTGCCCTAGGGCTGGTAGCTGCTTCCTACAGTTACTCTGTATCACGCTGTCTTTTCAGTTCCCTAACACCTATTGTACCAATTCTTTATATTAAATAAATCTGTTGCCATACTATCTGTACCTAGTTTTTCCAACTGGCCCCTGGCTGATAAATGTTCTCAAGTCCTGGTGTCCTGGCGGGGGAGGGGTCAGAGTATAGGGGAATTGCTGGAAAAGCTTATTAAAATGTAGATTCCAGGCCTCTGGTTGCAATATTCTGATTTAATAGCTTGGATATAGGCTCAAGAATTTACTTTATAAAGAGACAACTTAGGCATTTCTAATGTAATTACCTGGTCTCAGAAGCTTTGAGAAAATCTGCCCCAACCGAGGGCCTTCTCACAGGGTTATTCCTTGAATCTGGGGTTGTCCTGAGGCTTAGAAACAAATTCTACATATTTTTATTTTCATTCTTTTTTTCATAGAATGGAGGCTACGAATATGCTGGTAGTTTGACCAAAGGCCACCAAGGTTGTGCATTGCCCCTGGAGGCCAGACATCCAGCCCAGCAAGCTCTGATGCAGTTAGTTTTCCCCCTAACTATGTACTGTCTGCTTGCCAGGCCTTGCACTCCCAGGTTGCTGTCCATTCAGAGAGGTGACTTTTTCTTCTTCAAACAAAGGCATGTAGCTGAGATGGGATGAGTGGGACTGACATCAAAGTAAATACTGGTTTTTCTTTTTGCATTTAGAGCCCTTCCCATTTTCAGGTGGCTTAAGGTTGGAACAGTAAGGAGTTGGAGACCGCTACCAGACTATATTAGAGCACCATATTCGAACCAGGATGCTTGTGTCTTTTGGCATTTGCCAGTGGGTGTATCTGTTTATCTGTGTGAATAGCAATGGACATTCCTTTGTGGAATGTTGGCTTCTGTTTGGTTGATTTTATCAGTAAAACTAGTGGGTTTTGCTGGGAGTTGTTGCTACCCCCTCAGAGAAGAACAGGAAGTTTTTCACTCCTGCCAGATCATGGGGCTTTGAGTTTGTAGAGCATAAGGACTTCAAAGTGACCTTTAACTGAATATAAAAATCCAGTTTGCTCTATGGGAATGTGTCCCTCCTGCAGACCAGGGCCTGATGCGTGCTTCCTGAGATGGATTTGGAGGGCTGTCATCGGCTCCTGTCAGTAACCTCTTCACGCTGTTAGGTGTTTTGTATCACCTCTTTAGACTCGAGTAGAATTACAGAAGCCCCTGCTTTATTTTTGCCTTGCACATTTTGTGTGGTTCTTGCATGCTGAGCAGTGGCCAGGGGATTTAATTTTTAGAAATCGAGGTCCCCAACCCAATCCAGTGGAATATTGCTCTTCAAGTAAGAGCTTTCTATAGCCCTTGACTCCAGAATTAAAAGGGATGTTCTCCAATTTATAAACGCCTTCAGGCAGATGGCCTTCCTAGGCTCATTCCATGAAGTTAACCGCCGCAGCCACCAACTAACATAAAAACACGCACAGTGAGCCATCCAGAGATAGCATATTTAGTAAAAGTGCTCTTCTTCCTTACTTCTGGGTTATGTAGCCTATATCAGGATATACTCTCCTGTATGTAGACCTAGCTTTGAGCACAGCTTCACCTCTCTGTCAGGTGGCCTCCCCAGGAATGGTTTTATCAGGGTTTCATTCACTTAGCAAACACTTACTGAGGTGGCCTTCCCAGGGATGGGTTTATCAGAGTTTCATTTACTTAGCAAACACTTAGCAAACACCTTCTGCATTCCAGGCAGGGTCCTGGGTGAAAGGGCCAATTTTAGGGTAACAAGGCTAAAGGAGAGTACTCCATGAGCATGTAAGCGCTATGAAGTGGCAGTACTGAATCTTTGGGAGCAGAGAGGAAGTGACTAACTCTGCTTGGGATTGTTAAAGAAGGTAGTAGCATCTCCAGTGAGTCATAGCCAATCCCTGGGATGCGCAATCAAATGAGGTAGTCTTTTTCGTAAAGAATAAACACACATTCACTGACAGAGCCATTATATGTTTATTCCAAGTTTCATGTTGGTCATTGTCAACATTAGGACTAGCATCCAAGAATACAATTTCAGCTTTGAAGGGTCTAACTTCTGAGTGGTCTTTAGACTAATTGTTAACTTTTTTTTCCGACTGGCAAGTAAATATACACAATGTGATTTTTTTTAGCTACTATGTATCATTAAGAAAACAAATGACTAGACTAAATCCTAATATTAATTACATTGCATTAGATGGAAATTAAAGTCTGTTATTTAACAGCTCTTTTATTATAGACAAACCACTCCTCTGTAACAAGTACTTAGAATTTCCCTATACCCCTAATAACTTCAGTATTGATTTTCTTTATGCTAGATAATTCTAATCTACCTGCTTCTGATTTTAGTAAGTGTAGTATAGGTTTTTTTTTTTTTTTTTTTTTTAATTGTTGCTTTAGATGTAGCTTGAGGTCTAAGGTAAGTTTATTGACATTCATTCCACTTTGATTCCACACACCAGTTTCTCTCTATCTGTCTTAACAATCAGAACCCTGGGCTACTTTTTGTTTTTTCTGTGTTATTATCAGATGGTTCTTGCTGAGTTATTTACAAATGCCAGTTTTCTTTGGTGAGGTCTGTGACCTCTAAAAGTTTTAACAAACCATGCTTTCCCAAGTAAGGTGGTTTATGCAGGTCAATGGTGAAATGTAAGTACATTCACTGAGTGGCCATGTCTCTACTTCATCGTGTGTGTGTGTGTGTGTGTGTGTGTGTGTGTGTGTGTTTAGTAAGTTTAGTAAGCTCTAAATCTGTTCCAGCAACCTCAGAAGGAGGTTCTATTAACCGGTCCTTTTGATGGAGACACAAGGACGTAACTCAGCCAGCTTGGCTGTAACACAAACCAGACCACTCAGGAGAGTCACGTGTTTTTAGTTGCCCAGAGAAATGTGACCGTCCTGTGCCCAGCCTCGTGTATGTAAGGGATCTGTGTACCATTTATCTAGACAGGGCAGCAGTAGTGTCTGTTTTGTAAAGGACTCCATATAGCAAGCTGCATATAAAACTTGTCTCACTGTTTTTATTCTTTGCGTTTGACTTGAGAGTTTACTGTGTAAAGTTTCTTCCACATAGGATGCACTAAATGACTAGAAGTGTGGCAACTTCATATGTGTAATGCAATAAATAATTTAAAATTTAGACCATTTGGTAAGAAAGGGTCCACCTCTGAAGCCAAACAGCAGTGATGCAGGGAGGCAAATCGCGGATCATAGCAAGTGTTTGTGTAACTCGCCATATTGTGAAGAAAATTAATCGCTAAAGATATTTTAGGAGGTCTCACACAAAATTTGGAGTTTCAGCTTCTTTTGCAAAAAGCAGCTTTTACCATGCTAACTCAGCCATCTTACACAGTGACAACGGGCAGAGGTAGAGTGGCAGCCGCCCCCCTGCAGAGCTCTCATGTGTGTCCATTCACACCCTGGTCAGCTTCTGGCCCTCATATGACCTGATTGGCTGCAGGGGCTTAGAGGTTGGACACACTATATAAGTAGAGCACATAGAGTAAGTTGGATAGAGAATTGGAGGAAATCATCAGCTGGACCAAAGCCATTGCTTTTGTTCACTGCATACCACCAGCCAGCACCTCCAAAAAGAAAGTCTGATACAGCTCTGGACTATTTACTGACAAAGGACAAGTAAGCATATAATTAAATGTGGTGAGGAAATGGGCAAATTCTTGTTAAAAATTTGGTCTGGAGCTCCTCATTTAAGTGGGATGTGATGACAGAACTTCTCTCCACTGACTACCATTCATGTCAGAGGCTGATGGTTTTTGTTTATTTTTAAAATCCTGACATTTATGAGAAGGGGTTCTGGATAGTTGACCACTTTATGTCCTAAGTTTAACATAAAGAAATGTTCATAGACTAATCTATATTTAAAAAAGTACCAGATGTTTATTGCTACATTGTTCTGATAGGGACAGGGAGGTGGGGCTGGAAAGAAGGAATGCTCACCAAGAAAAGAAGGGCTGAATAAATTGTGGTACATCAACATCATGAAATGTTAGGTGGCCTTAAAACGACATATCGGCAGGACATCAGTTGATCTGGAGAGATTTCCTTGAAGAGTAATACTAGCTAAGATTTAATTAGTTCATCCTATGTGCTAGGCATAGTTCCAAGGGCTTTCAGTGCATTAACTCATTTGATCCTCACAGCCACCCTGTGATCTCAGTGCTATTTTCTCCATCTTGTAAGTAAAGAAATCAAGGCATGGAGAAGTGAAGAAAGTCATCCAAGGATAAGCAGTTGGTTGGTATGTGGCAGGGCTAGAGTATGAATTCATGTAATATGGAGGGACAAAGTGATTTTTTAGAATCATTTTTTTTTAGCTAGCAAAGTACATTTTCAGTGAGAAGTTTAACTGTAGAATATTAATTCATAGCTGGTCCTGAATTCTCTGGCTTATTCTCTTACATTTTAGTCTCATAGACTTATCAATCATGCCGTATCAGGCCTTAGAAATCATTTAGTCTTTTGGTTTTCTAGTTTAGCCCTCCTCTTTCCCTTTTTAAACCAACTGAATCTTTTTGGAAAGCAACATGAAACTTAGTCATGACCTGGAGCTACTTTGTCCTCTTTCCCCTTGGGTGCCGTATAAACTACAGATACAGTCTCCCTCCTTAAGCTTATAGGTGGAGGAACGAGTCCCAGAGAGAGATCCTTACATTTATTGAGTCGACGTTTCCAGAGATGTGAAGCACATTATGTTTTAAGGCCTTATCAGTAGATTTCATTATGCCCATTTAGGGATCTGAGGAACTGGACCCAGTATCACAGAGGAAATCAGCACCAGGATTGGATGGGATTCCTGTCTAACCTTCTTTTCAGAGGTCCTGCTAACCTAAGGCTTGGAAACAGCGGCCAACCAGAGCCCCTCTCGTTGGATCCTGCCTCTTATTGTTATAAACTTAATTAGGAAGTTATCTGGAACTTGTAATTTGCAGGGCATTATTTACCAGAGGTGCTAGTGGACAGTGACTTAGAATAGACAAGGGAAGGCTTATGTATTAGCCAGCTGGGGCTGATCAAGGAGCTGGCCGATTGGGTTCCTGGTGAGAGCTCTCTTCCCTTCCCTTTCTCATTAATAAAGTGAGGGGTTGGACTTGATGGTCTTTAAAGCTCCCAACACATCTGATCTTGTTCTTGATATCCCTCGTAGTTGAGGGAAATCTTAGGATTTAAAGCAGAATCTCCTGAATGGTTCAATGAATGGTTAAACCCATTCATGCTTAGCATTAGTCTCAGGTTGTAAAGTTTCTTATTTATTCTCTCTGGAGATGAGAACCTGCCGGTTGTTCTTTAGTCAGCTGTAGTTGTGAAGCAATAATAATTTGCTAGTTGTAAAGCTCTAATATAAAAGACTTTCCTCATTTGAGAATTTTCTGGAATGTAGATTGAGTTTGGAGGGGTGGCATTGTGGGGAGATTTACAGTAGGAAGGGCTGAGAATGGCTGGCCATCAACAGCTAGTTACAGATGTTTGTTCATTTCTCTGTGGGGTACCAGGCCCAATGCTACCTAGATACTTAATCACTTTCTGTGTGGCTCCTTCAGTGATGTTGTCTGTTCTGGAGACCTTGACTGGAAAATACACTTTGCTATCAGCAGGGCTCTTTGTAGCATTTGGCTCTGGTATCTGGAGCATTCTGGATTGAGCCCAACATGGTGCGATCTGTAGGGCCAGTGAGGCCAATCCAGTGGGACTTGGAGTAGCAGCTGATGGAGCAGTGAGGGAAGAGACAGGGAGGCCCTCTTAAACAACCTCTGAGAATAGCACTCTCTCCTGGAAATGAACTCTAGAGAGTGAGGCTCACTCAAACCTTCCCTCTAGGTTATTTCTCTTTTCTTCAACCATTTATGACAGAAGAAAATATTTTCTTAGCAAGGCCAAAACAAGTGAGGAAGAGAAGAGCATGCTCTAGCTTGTGGGAAGTAGGAAAAAGCATGAAGCCTGGGGTCTGGCAGACCTGACTCAGGTCCCAACTCAGGTACTTACTTATCAGCTGTGTGGGCAAGTTTTCCAAGAGCGAGTTTTCTCACATATAAAATGAGGCTAATAATAAAAAAGGTACAGACATGTAAGGAGAATTATATGAGTGAAGTGCTAACTGTACAGTGGGTGGTCAATAAGTATGGATTTCCTTGCCCAGTGAACACAGGATGGACTTCCTGGAACAGGAGTCTTGAAGGCACAGACCTGAGTTTGAAGCATTAGGGTGATCTGCTTGGGTCACTAGGTCAGGGTGCCAGAGCTGATGATGAGACCATAGTAGTAGACAAAAGGGCAGAACTTTTGGGTACTTCCTTGGGGCGGGAAAGCTATGATCTGCACTAGAAATGTCATGTCTTTCTATCATGTATGTAAGGAAAGCTAATACTGTTCTCTGTTATTGCCTAAAGATGCCCCTTCTCCCTGCTGATGATATTCGATGATTCATTTGTCGAGTGGTACCTGGAAAAAAAAAAAACATATGGCCACATCTGTTCCTCTTTTGCACAGTCCTGAGCACAGGCTGTTTACTCATTGATAGTCTTGCAGTGGTGGAGGATTTATATGATTACAATGAGCTTTTGGGTATTCTTTGCAGAATTGAGATGCCTTAACGTTAGAGGTCTTTTTGCCCCTATGGAATATAAATTCGATTAGGAGCTCTTTGTGTTCTGCCACAAATCATTACATGTCTACATTAGTCTCTTATAAAATATGGATAATGACATGACTCTGTCTCCTAAGAGTTAGAGTGCATTAGCTAATGATCATGAAACCTTAGAAATGAGAAATTCATATGAATGCCGAGAGCTTTCGAAATTACACATTTGCATCATTTTGCTTGGCATCCTTGAAAGTTGTGCTTTCAACATGAGAATACTCAGGTTGATCTGTTCTTCTAATTGTAGAACAAGCTCAGAAGTAAGCTCAAAGAGTTCTCGGAACAGATAAGTTGTTACAGCATCTCGTGTAATCCCTGAAGAAGTAGCTCAGGCTGGAGTGGTTTGGTTTGCAATGAAGTGGAAGAAGAGCCTGAGATACTTTAAGAGCACTGACATTAGAAAATATCAGGACCTGTGGATGGTAATGGGTTCCATGCATGGTTGTATTTGGATGCTCATGTCCCTTGTTCCCATACCTCAGACCCGCCACTTTCTCAGCCCTTGTTCTGAGGGGCAGTAAACACTCCATATCGCAGGGAGCTCTTTTGATGTGGGTCACCCTCCTGCATTGTGAGCCTCTGGAACACAGAGACTGTCTTTGTATCCTATAAAAAAGTCCAGTTCTTTTTTTTCCCCTTCCAGGTAATTATTTTCAGGCTTTAAGAAAGCTTTTTAAAAAAGATGTCAAATGGTAATAATGTTTTGAATACCTTGAGAAGACCTATTTTTTTAAAAAACAACAGATATTTATGAAAGAGATCATGCATGATAACCAGAAAGTGTGCCATTTGATAGCTGATATTGTTTCTACTTCATTTCAGGCAGCGGAGCTACTGCTGTGGTTCAGGCTGCCCTGTGCAAACCCAGGCAAGAACGTGTGGCCATAAAGAGGATCAACTTGGAGAAATGCCAGACCAGTATGGATGAACTATTAGTAAGTAAAAGTGAAGGGGATACCTGCTGATGGTTTTCTTAATTTACAGGTATAGATATATGGAGATGAATGGGAGAAGCAAAAGAGAGAGCTGAGACAATTTGATTTTATCTCCTGTTTTTGACACGTTCATTTCTTGGAACACAGTCCATACCACTTTTTCCTCTCCTGATTAATAAATTATGCTGTACATTATGATTGTGTTGTGTAGTGTACAATTTACCTCTTGTGACAAACAGTATTTTTCTCATAATTCCACGTTGGGGATGATCTTAATATTGACACACTATTTTAGAAAACAAGGGAAACAGACTCAGATGACCTAAGGTTACATGATAGTGAGTGACGGATTGGATGGGGAGCTTCTGGTCCCGGGTCTAGAATAATGACACAAATAGAAATTGCTTCCCAAGTAATTCATTGGTCATTTCAGCTTTCATAAATGACAAAATCACTTACAAATTCCAGTCATTCACAATACTGCAGGGTAGCTTGCATTTGGCTAGAAAGAGGTTTTTTTTTGTTTTTTATACGCAGCTACTTGTACTTCTTGCTGTAAATGAAGTGCATCACGTAAGTAATTGGAGCTTGTCAGTGTGGATGTGACTCTAGTAGCATTGGTAGGTTGAAGGAACATTTGCTTTTGGCTTAACTGACTCATTATTAAATGAACAGCTTGGCAAATGGTTATTAGTTGCCCAGCAAACTGTGAAGGGTTTGAGAGTTTAATCTCATAAATATAGTTGTCGTTCTGCCTGCCAGTTTTCTTTTTTTCTTTTGGCCATTTATCTGAGTATAACAGAAGGCAGCAGTGGAGGAGTTAACTGATTGGTTATCCCAATGCTAACCCCAGTAGCCCCATACAAGCAACAAAGTATAGTGACAGTTGGCTCCAAATGAAGAAGGCTTTTGTTATGTTCTACATTGGGAATGGGATGTTTTAACAAGAGCTTTTTGTCTTTACTCAGAATATAGCTTTTATTTCGGGCTTAATTACGGCACACTATAGTATAAATTAAGCACAAGCATAAAGCTGTACTTTTCCAGATCTGTTTGGCCTTACATTTTAAATTAGACTACACAAGGCATTGATTTCACTGAGATTGAAGCAACAGATTGCCAGCTAAAACTCAGATTAAACTTGGGCTTCCACAATTTAATGTTAATCAAAAAAAATTGCATATATTAAAGTCTTTTACCTTCATCAGAATTTCAGCTGTGCTTTGCTCTTACTGAAATTATTACTGTGTACTTCTGTTGCTTGCTGTCGCCATGACCAATAATTGTGCCTTTCTCATCTGGCCAGTTTTCAAGGTCACTTTCTCTGAGTGGAAAAAGTGTTGGACAGATTGTGGGAAGAGTCAGGTCCTGCTTCTTCCACTAACTTGTCTTTTAACTTTAGTCAAGTTAAAAAGAGAGTTGAATTGGACAATCTGTAAGATCCCTTAGTTCTCAAATCATGTGGCTATACTAAATATACATTAACTTTTTTAAAAACTTGGAGTATAATTTAAACTTATGTGCTGGTCAGAAATATCACTGAAGACTTTACCCCCATGTATTTGATTGCGGAGCTCTGTCATAGCCATTGTTTTGCCACCAGCGGAATACGACACAGAATACGTATAGGGCTTGTTTGTACTGTGTCTGACAGTTCTGGATCAATGCTGTGGTCCCGGGTCTCTACCAAGCCCTCACAATTACCCCAAACCTCCATGTTTTCTCTCTGCTGGCTTTTACAGCACTGGGCTGTAAGTGATGATAGCTGTATAAGGGGCCAAGTGGAGGTCAGAGGGAGAGAGTCATTTCCGGTCCTTTCCTCTGTTTCCATGGGAACAAGAAACCTATCAGTGTAATTTGGAGGTACTCATAATTTAGGTAGAGCTGTCAATGTAAGGACTGGTGCTTTTATGGCTTTGTGCTTGGCTCCATTATTCAGAAGTCTTAGGATTTATGAGTTTGCTTATTAGCAGTTATTTATCTCTTTCATTCTTTTTCCCCCTTAATGCCCATGTTATATAGTATATGTGCATAACGATCTATTTTTCATTTAAAAATGTATATTGTTTTAGTGCTTTGATCTTACCTTTGACCTTTTGATGTCTTGATATTTCTAGAAATGGAGGGGAGTGGCTGTGGTTCTTTAGGATGTATTACTTCCAGTCTTTTTCAAACAAAAAGAAAGAGAATTTGCGGTATAGGTTGTCTAATGTTGCCTCGCTGTTGTTGACACATGAGATTGTGTGAAGCAAAGTTGCTGTGATCTTTTCAGTTTCTAATACTGCTGTTGCTCGCACTTTTATTATCTCTGTGGGTTCACATTTTGGCAGTGTTTGGACATCCGGTATCCTAATAATCCTTTAATTCCATGTGTATGTGTATTTTATGCAGGTCAGTGCTCTGCATCATTTTATACTTTGTGCCATGTGTTAACTGGAAACCATTGTTCTTATAAGAAACAATGGTCACTGGAATTCTTATCTTGTGAGAATGTTATGTCATAGAAGCCACAATTATCAACTATTTGTTGGCTATGAAAGTATCTGCCTCCCCTGCTGAAACTGTACCACCTCCCACTCCCTACTTTTAGCTTTATCCCTACCCCAGCTCTCTTGACTCTCATAGCAAGGTGGCATTTACACACAGAGGTTAGATGTGATGGTACAGAACAGTTTTGGACAGCTGGCCCTGGACTTTGCTTCTTTATAGCGGAGAGACTATTAATAGATTTTCCTGTGGCCGTGGAATTTGTTCCAGGTTTGAATGAAGAATGATTCAAAAGATTTTATGATTTCTGAAGCAAAGTGAAAATTACAGTACCAGATTCTCTGAGAATGAAGGGAAGAAATGATAGAAGAGATCATTGGTGCTAAATAATTGGTAATTTAAATAAAATTCATACTATGATATGAGTACTGTAATTCCTCAAAGATAGTTTGGTTTCAGATCTAATATACATTAGCTTATTTGGTAAATACTTAACAAGTTTCTACATTGTGCTTAGACCCATAAAAAGGACTAGTTTGGGGTGTCTATAATGAAGGGCAAAGGTATATGCTCACTAAAAATTCATTTTATTTAACAGCAGTTAAAACACCTGAGAATAAATGTTTTCTGTGGCATCACTTGAAAAGCATTTAGTTAATCTAATTATTTTTCTCTGCATTCTTTTAAATTTTCATACATATTTTGCACTTTGGCCTTTAACTGTATTCTAGTATCTCTAGGTATGATCTTGGTGGTTAATTTCCAGGAGCCAAAGGGGTGTTACTGGTCTGGTCTGCATTCCTGACCAGCCCAACCTAGATGCGTGGGTAATTTGTGAGATTTGTTAATCTCACATTTGTTGTTCACCCTATATATTTTAACCCTACAATGGTGTCAGTGACTAATTATAATTAACTTAACACACTCTGAGAGATATTGATAGTTTTAGAGCAGAACTTGTTAATTCCATAATTATTAAACCCTACTAGATGGTAGGCACTGAGCTAGGTGATAGGACAACAAAGAGGGTTCCCATTCTTTGGGGAGCCCTTGGACCAGAAAATGAGTCTGTTCGTTTTTATATTGAGTTGGTGAGACTTTTTTGAGCTAGGGAGATATTTCTACACCTTTTCCTTTATTTTCCTGGAAATGGTTTAGGAGATTGGTAGATTCTCTAATGTCTATTCCATTGAAGGAGTTCTCGCTTTCCAGTAGGAATTTAAGACTTGCTAAATGGGTCTGACCTGCTGTCATGCAGACTCGCATGTTCTGTGTGAAGATGGCCTTGAGGTTTCTTGAAAAAGCTGCTTCTCTTGTTTGTGGTCAACCTCAAAGGTGAGGGATGTGACTCCAGAGTCACTTGGCTTCCCTTAAAATTTGTTACATGAGTGAGGAATTAATATGCTTTTTCTGAAGTCATTTGTCTTTTCAATCTCTATCACCAAGTACAATGAATTCCGTAAACATAAATAGTCCTTCCTTTTATTTATCCTAAAACTTACTTTTTCAACTTTTGTGATACTCTCCTTTATTTTTTCACAGGTATCGATGAACATTTTGGTTCATCATCGTATTTGACCTTATTTATGGTTTTTTAGACTTTAACCGTATCATTCTTAATTATTTTCTCTAGACTTGAGTTCTATACTTTTAGTTTGTCTTTTGTTCCTAGTCATAGAAAACAGTAGTATTTTTGTTATTCGTTCACATATATCAGTACCATCAAAACTTACAGTTTCATTCTTAGGAGCAAGCAAACTATATGTGTTAAGGGAAATCATGGCCTTGGAGCCAGACAGAGTATTTGCTTCTTTAAAAAGTAAGTGAAAGGAAAAATAAAAGGTCTATTAAGTGATCATGAAATAATATGTAATTATCATTACAATACTTTAGTTTGGGATGAGTGACAAATGTGAGCAAAGTCATTTCAAAAAACAGTGGCTGCACAGAAGTGATGAATGCCGAAACTTGTGCTAGAGAGGAAGTTGCTCCCTGGGTCAGAGGGCCTGTGTTCTTCATGGGGATCATCATGATCTTTGCATGAGTCGGTTTCACCTCTGGTCCTCAGTCTCATTCATTCAGTAAGGAATCTACTCCATGGTAAAAACTTATTTTCATCATCAGTGTTCTGTGACTGTGTATTTAAATATTAATTCTTTTAACACAATCACTTTAAAATGACTGGAGCTTTTGAAAACAATAATTACTAGCAAATTATGCTTCACAATTTAGGATGGAGTCAAGTGACTCCAGTACTGTGGTGTAACAAAATTCACTATGAATTCATAGGTTTGAGTACGGAGTGTGCCATCTGTTTCTCCTATGGAAGAGTTTCTTAGTTTTGAACTAGAAAAATTCTGATATGTGCCCTTCTATATCATTTTTATAAAGATATTTTAGTCATCTTACTGACAGTATTTGTGGATAAATGAAGAGCTTTCTTTACTCAGAACAAAGCCACTGCCCTCATTTTGCTTTCTGCTGTAGTGTTATTTTATTATTTTCCATTTCTCTTGATCTTCTGTTCCTTCCCCGCTCCCTTTCCCTCCTTTTCCCCCACTGCCTCCCTCCCTCTCTTTCTTTCTACTTTCCTTTCTTCTTTTTAGAGGAATGAATTAGCTATGTTATGTAGGTTATTTTGGATATTATAGCTCTAAGTATTTATTTTGCCTAATGATAATATGAGAAAATAATTATTCACTAATCGTTACTGACACAAGTGTCTCTCATCCTTTTAAAATTAAATTATAATATTTGGGGACCTCTGAGCATTCCTCTAGTCAGAAGATCTTTTTCTCCCCTTTTAATTAAGGTTTAAAAATTAAAAAAAAATATTTTTTTTATGCTGTTTTACTGCTGTAATTGTGTCAGTGCTTTTGCAAATATTATTGATTGCAGGAAAAATTATGCCAGTTTGAGGACATCAGCTTAAAAAACTGGAAGCCATATTGTGGGTTTTCCTTATTGTATCAGTGAGAGTATTTTCCTTTCTTTTCAAACTAAAGATTTTCTAAATAGTAAATTAATTATTCATATCCCAACTTATTCTTTGTCATATGTGGTAACACGTTACATTTGGTCATTTCTTGCAAGACCTTTTATCCTAAGGATATAGCATTAAAATTCAAGCCTACTTCACAATATGTGGTAGTTTTGGACTGAAGGTTCTCAGCCATTGAGTTTTGTGCCATCATTTATGCCTTGCCACTTAGCTTTGTAATTATTTTCATATGATTTGATGTTTGTGTTCATCCAAATACAGTCCAATTGAGGACAGAATTAGAAATGAGAAATTTTTGAATATTTTGAAGACATACATTTTTAAGACATCAAAGAATAAATACTATATATGTAAAACTAATTTATTTTTAGAGCTCTAAAGTTACATTGGCTTAGGAATGTGTTTGATTTGTTTGGAGAAAACAATTTTCATTTTTGGAACATCAAATGTAAAAGTTATATAGTTGATTCAGATAATTAAATATACTAATTGAATTTACTTTTAAGTGTTTTCATACATTTGTTAAAAGTGGCTTGCTAAGATGTTTTATGTTTCTTTTCCAAAAAATAAAAAAATTGACATTGCAAGAATACTTATGTTTCTGGACTTACATGAACTCAGTAACACAGAGACCAGCACATACTCGTTTTCAGAGTAGGGGAAAGTAAGGAAAACATTCCCATATTGAATACCAGTTTAGTTACATCTCATTTTTTTTTTTTTATACCTCACTTTTGCTATCTTCGTAGGCTTCTGGAAAACGTTGCTTGGGTCGAGGCAAATGAATTTGTTCTTTTCTAGATTATCTTCTTTCTTATGTTGGTTTGGTTACTTCCACAATTAATTAAGCTGCTGCTGAAAAGGAAGGACTTTGTAATATTTAGGAAGACATTTGAGGAAGAGTATTAGGTGAGGTTTCTGCCACTTGCAGGAGGGTTGTTCCCTGGCAGAACCCCAGACTGGAGATTGTACACAGGCATGGGAAGGGGCACTACACACACACACACACACAAATTACCCTTCACTTCACATTCTCATCTTTTGGTGATGAAGCCAAATACCGCATCAGTGCTACAAGGTGGTTAGGAATTTTCCAGTAGCATCAGTTGGCTGACGAGAAAAATTCTTCGTGATTCTGTTATTAATGAAGCCTTCAACTTTATTTTTTCCAGTATTCCTAATTATTGACAATTAAATGATCAAACATCAGTTGTTGATGGCTGAGTCTAGTTCAGATTCTGTGATGGCCAACTGAGAGCCTTCAGAACCCATGAGGCATCTTCATGGCTGTCTGCTGAAGATCTTTTGTAGCCAACTCTAAAAGAAAATGGCTCTTCCCCATTGACTTTTCCTACCACTTTTTTATTCTTTTCTTTCTTCTCCTTCCTTGTTTCTATTTTTTTTTAAATACCTATACCAGTGACTTCCACACTTCTAAGCAAAATTCTTTAGCTTTTTTAAATACATTTTTTGCAGAGTGCCCAATTTTGTGACATAACCAAGTTCCTGGGATGTACATTCTGTTCTGTCAGCAAGTAGATATTTATCCATTGTGATCCCTGCTGATTTTGAGGGATTTTCCAGACCTTTAATTCCCTTGAAATTTACCTTAACGAAATGGCAAGGGACATTGCTTGATTCATTTGTAAGTGGTACAGTCAGAATATTGGACTTACTCTTTCTTGAGTAGGTTTTTCCCTGTTGCTTCTCTTAGTCTAAAAGAGGCAAGAGGTTTCTGCATATGTAATGTATAATTTTTCATAATTTAAAAAAACTCACAGTGACATTTTTCATGATTGAAAATGACAGTCCAGAAAAATGTACTGCTATTATAAGAGCTTTGTCAATCTTTTTTCTTCCATTTCTTGGCTGACATTTGAAATCATTGAAGTCTCTGTTTTTTTTTCTTTTTTAAAAAAAATTCTGCTTAAAGTATTAAGATATTTATGAATATAGATTAGTTTACCCTTTATAATGATGCCGATGTTATGGAAGTACAAGCTGGAGAATGACTTTCTGCAAAGTGCTTATTTAACATGATTACCTCCATATACTTTAAGGAACTATTTAAATGTTTGGATGGTGCTGAATTCATTTTAAAGATGTACTTGGTTATTTCTTATATTTAGAAATATACATTTCTTTTGATAATATTTGTATAACGTATCTGTTTTTTCCTTTTGAGATTAATTTGTAATGTGGAAATGTGCCTGGGAGCTAGATGTTTCTCTCAGCATTTCATTGAAAGAATAATGTATCTTCGTGCTTAGCAGTGGTTCTCAACTTTGGCTGCACATTAACGTCATCCAGGAGCTTTTGAAAATTTTTATTCCCAGGCTGTATTCTAAACCAATTTACATCAGCATCCCTGGGGCTGGGATCTGGGCATTAGTATCTTTTAAAGCTCCGCATGCCATTTCAGTGTGCAGCCAAGTCGAAGAACCTCTGCTTTAGAATAAAGGTAAATCTAGTATCTCCTCAGATTTAATTGCACATAATATTAGAGCTTGAGTAGGTTTGATTTCTTAACTAAGGCTGAGGAGCATATTTTGCCACCAATATCAGTTAAAGAAGAATCTACTTAGGATTTACATAACTTGTGAAAATATGCTAATTTGTTAAGTATAGTTTAATATTTTGAATTCAGAATTTATTTAAACTTTTTTTTTTTCAGTGTGAATCTTGTGGTATTAAAGGAAAAAAGAAATTAGGCTTTAACTTTTTTCTAGTTCTTATATCTTCAAACTCTATTTTATTTTTTTTTTGTTCTGAGCCCTTTGCATAAATACATGTTTAGATTCCTTATGACAAAAGGAATTCATGGAGTATGGCAAGGTGGTATAAATTAAACACAGAGTGAGATAGCTAGGAAAACACGGAAGGGGACAATGTAGACTGAGGAACATAGCTGAACATTTATGGCCCAATGACTTGTTCACGCATTATAGGATACTCCCTAGCCAGCAGGGCACACTGAGTGTATTATGTGACTTTTCTGTAGGAAAAGGTGAGTGCTGCTGCCAGGATATGTATCTGAGCCTTTGAGGCTCAGTCTGGAACTTGGCACACCTTGAGGTTAGTGATCAATATGGAGATGCTCACAGGCTAAGAGGGAAGTGAGACATTGAGAGACTGACTTTTAACATTTGTATTGTTTAAGCATTCTGCAGGGAGTTTTATAGGTCTCATTTTGCTTATCTCACAATAATCCTGTGTAGATGGCATTATTAGGCTCCTTTTACAGAAAGGAAACTGAGGCTCAAAGATACTGGATAACTTGCCCAAGTTATCAAACTAGTCGGTGCATAGCCAGCTTCAAAGCCAGCTGTGTCTTAGCTGTAGCCCTTCTTAAGTGGCTCCTGCTGGGTCACATCCCTGTTGATCACAGTTCCTGCTTATCCTCAGTACTATTTATAGGAAAACAATTTTTTTTTTTTTTTTTGGTGGGGAGGGATAAACACCATATAACAGTTATAGAAAATCTCTTAAAACTATTTAAACACTTTTTTTTCATTTTATCAGTTTTTGGGTTTTTTTTGGCAGTGTTTTTTTCCTAAGCCATCATATTTTCAGGGTAGGATACTCTATGCTTTTTATATCTTCCACCAAACGTAGTATGTCCCACATGAGAAGCCTGTGTCAATCATGCCCTGGTTAGGCAAATTTGGCTAGGTCGACATGGTGGCAGTGTGTAGGTGTCCCTCTTTAATTTCTCTTCCACCCACATTGTTCCTAGCAGAGGGATGCTGCTGTGGCTGCCACTTCGGTTTTAGCAGATGGAAAGGCCCTTTACTTGCCACCTCACTTTAGGTCGATTTCCCCACTCTTGTGAAATCTCACTTGTGACATGTTTCAGATGAATTGCATGAACAGATCAGCTCTTTAAACCACAGGGAAGATTAAATACCATGCTTTTGCTTGGTTTGGCACTTGGTGACATGTCTGAGTCTTACTTTACTTGGATTACCGAGGGGAGTCACTGTGTTACAGTCCTTGATTATAGCTCTAGTAAATGTGCTGCCTGGATTTAAGAGTTCTTCCAACTTTTTTTTCCCTTTGAATTTTTTACCTTTTCCCATATTTGTGAAATTCAAACCACATTAATGCTACAGTCTCCCTTATTTCTAACTTTGCTTTCTTTAGGTCACCTTCAGCAAGGTGTTGCCTCTGGGACTGCTCTTCCGCTCAGGCTGTCCTTTCACATTCTCTCCTCTCAAGTGCCTCTCTGCCTACTTTGCCACACATAGTCTGGTATTTGGACATGAAGCATCAACATCATTTGGAAACCTGTTAGACATGCAGAATTTCAAGCCCCACCCTAGACCTACTGTATCAGAACCTGCATTTTTACAAGGTTCAAGTGATCTGTGTGCATGTTTGAGTATGAGAAGTGCTGCTCTAAATCACACTTCTTGCATGGATCGTGCCCTAATTAAAGGAATAGGGTATTAGAACCCGTTCATTCTGTAAGAAGAATTGTATTAAAAGTTTTTTTTTTTTTTTAATCATATCCATTTATTCATCTTTGGCCAGTACTTTTGTCACTTTTACAGCTAAAAGGAAATGACTATGTTTGGGAATAAATGACTTTACTTTCCTGATGAGTGAATTAAGGCATTGGGAAAAGCTTGGATAATTTAGCTGGTAGACTCTTACATAGAAAGGACTCAAATGGCCATCACCACTGTTTCGAAAAGAAATGGAGAAAATAGTTCTGTGGAAAGAACTGTTTGATTCAAGAGACATTTGTATTTTTCAAAATAGAGAATATAACAAAATATATAAAACTGTCTTAATTAGTTTGGGCTGATACAAAAACACCACAGACTGGGTGGCTTATAAACAACAAAATTTATTTGTCATAATTCTGGAGGCTAGAAGTCTGAGGTCAGGGTGCCAGTGTGGTTGGAAGGGGGCGTCTTCCAGGTTGCAGACTTCTCACTGCTTCTTTCCGTGGTAGAAGGGGTGATCGAGTTCTCTGAGGTCTCTTGTAAAGGCGCTAATCTCATTTATGAGGGCGCCACCCTTATTATCCAATCACATTCCAAGGGCCCCAACTCCTGATACCATCAATTTTTGGGGGGACACAGACATTCAAACCATAGCAAAAATATAAATATATAAATTTTGCACTGCTATAGAAGGCAACTAAACAAAAGGTTTAAATATAAACTAAAATAAGGGTTGAATAGGCAGGTAGAGCACCTCGCTCTTTCTTTTTTCCATCCCATTTGTAGAAATGTTACTTATCACAAGCGTTCAGTAATAGCACAAGGCAGACTAGTTTTTTTCCCCAAGGCAAGTTTCATCATGTTTTAAGTGTTAGTGGCTGTACTACATGGAGGGGTCGTGCAGCAAGATGGACTGTGTAGGAGTGGAAGGTATGGACCCCATGACTAAGTTGTAAAGGAGAACAGTGAGGCTGCATGGAAGAAGAATGTGAAGGCGAGTGGCCATACTGATGCAAGTCCACTCGCAGGCCTCCACATTCATCTTCCTTTACACTGCTCCTGGGGGTGTATTAGGGGTGGTGTCTAGGTCCCTCCCCCTTTTTTCATTTTACATTCTCAGGACCTTTAAATGTCCAGCTGTTACCTCTAAGACCCAAAATTTTGAAGGAATAGAATTTAAGTAATATTCATAAATTATCTAAAAGAATATTCCCCTAGGTTAATTGAAGGAGTTTCTTTCCCTCCTGGCATCTCCCCTGATATCCCGCTACTACACACACACAGTCTGCTCACTGCTGTGCCAGAGAACCTGATCTTAGTAGGAAGTGATACAGGCCATCTAAATGCAAAGGGCTAAAAAACGTGTTTTTCCAGACTCTGATCCAACTTTACATTAGTGCAAAAGAATTTCCTTTCATATGGGCATTGGTCATTTTTTGTGCATTTTGATTATGATTTAAAAGTTCAACATTGGAAAACTAGAAAGGCATTCATTTACATTGACTATAAAGTGGTGAGATGTAGAACACTTGTTTTTTCAAGGAACATTATTCCCATTTTGTGAACAACGGAGACATCTATTTAAATAGGACCCTACCTAATGCCGCAGGCCTTCAAAGTGGGCCATCCCCACAAAGAACAGATGCTCGTGACTTGAAATAGGAATGGCCTGGGCAGTGTTCCATTTCTCCTTCAGAAGCATCTTATGGTATCAAAACCTAACACCAGAGACAGATGGAAACTGGAACTCGGGTTTCAGATCTTGTTCGAAGGACAGGAGTTGCCGAATTGAAGAGAATCAGATTTAGAAAACCTGTGTAATCAGTTAGATGGATGAGGGAAATGATGAAAGGAAAATGTGGTTAAACAATGGAAAGAAAACAGAGAAATTAGTGATTTTCTTAAGAGTTTATGGTTCAAAGCACTTAAGTAAGCATACATATTAAGGTGTATATATGTGTTACACATCATGGTATTTTGGCCAAGTTATCTTGGTAATTTGAGGATTACTTACTACTGAATATGCAAAGATTGCAGCTCAAATTGGAATAGTACAGTCAGGCAATTTTATGTTAACATGAAGTTAACTAGATGCTTATTGTTATTGAAAATACTTGTAGGATCTATAAATACACTTTTCTTGTACCATAAATACATAATAGCATAAATCAGATTTCTTTTAATGCCTTAGGTTATTCTTGTGGCTTTTGGACAGAACCTTGAAAGAGAATTATGCTGGTCTGATGATACATTTGATTGAGGGTTAGCACTTGACTGAAGCTTTACCGGAATCATCTGGCATTAACTTAAAATGACAGACCAAACCAATATGAACTTGACTATTGCAGAAAAATGGGATTTATTGAAGTTTCCCATTTGTTTGACCTCAAACAAAGCTTGGTTGTTTTATGTCTTTCTGTAAATTTTTTTTCTCTACTTAGTGTTTCGTAAACTGTGACACACACAAAACATTGTTTTTCTACAGCGTAAATGTAGATTTAACTATGACAATTTATCTACTGTAGGACTTTTCAGAGCCTCTGACCATACTAGTATTTAGAGTGAGATTTGATATCTGATGTTTCTCAAGCTTATTTCACTTTACCAGTCCCCCTCTGTTCTCTTTCTTTTTTTTTTCTTGATAGAATATCTCTGATACTCTAGCACTTTTCATGTGGATTTTCTCACTAACCATCACAGTAGTCCTGAGAAACAGAAATAGTTTTGTCGTCCTCTTCTGCCTGAGGGAGGAGCTAAGATCCACCAGAGTTCAGGCCGGCTCCAGAACCCATGTTTCCCAATAACTAAATCAGGTTTTTATCTCTCTGTAGAGGCTTTCAGTGTAGGTCAGAGGCACTTAGTCATGTGTGGCAGGGCTCTGAGGTGGCTGAGCGGGGGTCGTTTGGATGATGTGCTCATCTGCAGTTTCTCTGTGCTATGGCTGATCCGCTGGGCTCTGTCGTCTACTGTCGAGGCCTTTCTAATTCTCGTAAGTTGGTAAGGAGGATGAGAGGGTTAGTTCTTATGTAGCTTCTTTGAAGTAATGGTTTAGGCAATGCCCCCCCCCCCCCCACACCCCCAGTTTGCTTTTTAGTAGGAAAGTTAACCAGATATTCAACTATGTTTTACTTGATTTTCCTCTCATGGTGCTATGTCATGTTTTGTTCTTTTTGTAGAAAGAAATTCAAGCCATGAGTCAGTGCAGCCATCCTAATGTAGTGACCTATTACACCTCTTTTGTGGTAAAAGATGAACTTTGGCTGGTCATGAAATTACTAAGTGGAGGTAAGTCGATTTTATTATCGTTGCTTATTTGTTCGTTTGTTTTCCTTTTGTGTGAGCCCACATATTGAATAAGATTGGACTCTCTCACACCTCTATTTAAAAGTTTTGCTTGGTTTATTATTCACTTAGAGAATAAAGTTCGGATTTTTCCACCTCGATATTCTCAAAGCCCTTCATAACTCAGTTTAACTTCTAGAATACGAGTCTTCTACTCTGGCCTTCCTGGTGTAGGTTAGACTCCCTAAATACCGATGCACTCTGATATCTCTGCGCCCTCACTTGTGCTACTCCTCAGCCCTAGATCTGTGTGTCCTCCTCCATCTGTTCAAGTCCTAAAAGGTCACCTCCTCTCTTCAAAAAGATAACCAGTCTTTTTTCTTTAAACCCTTCATTCTTAACACTTCAAGTCCTTAACACATTGCAATATATTATGGATAATAAAAAGTTCCGTGGTGATGGACGTGTTCTGTAGCTGTGCTGTCTAGTTTCTACTAGTTCCATGTGGCTCTTGGGCACTTGACACGTGTCTAGTGTTACTGAGGGACTGAATTTCTATCCAATTTTAATGAGCTTATATTTAAATAACTCAAGCGGCTAGTGGCTACAGTGTCGGACAGTGCAGATTTAGATTGTGGACTTTATGAAGAAAGCACAGTCTATTGCACTTCTAATTTATTGAACCTGGCACGCAGTGGGTGCTCAGTAAATGTTGTGTCAACTGAAATGGAGAGAAACTTGCTGCATGTTAAATTACTTGCTCAGAAGTATTGATCAGAAGTAGCACTATTTTCATCTTAGGTTTGCACTTGGGAAGGAAAACTAATTTTCCTTCACAAGCCTCAGATCACTAAGGTTATAAAAGCCATGGATGAATTAATTTTAAGGCACTTTTGTATTCCTGCATTTTATTTCTTTTAATCTTATAGCATCACTATTTGATAGGGAATGATAATGATAACCATTAACTTTATTGAGCACTTACTCTGTGGCTAGACCCAGTTCAAAGTGATTTACTTACCTTATTTTATTTAACGTCCACAAAATCCTTGATTGGCAGGTGTCACCATCCTTGTTTTTCTGGAAGTACATCAACGCTCAAGATTTAAGCAGCCTGCCCAAGGTCACACTCATAGTAACTGTTAGTGCTGGAATTTGTGACTAAGATCTGCTGACTTAAAAGCTATGCTGGAAGTATTATCATCTTCGTTTTACAGACTGGAAAACTGAAGCTCAGAAAGCCTGAGCGATGTCCTTCCTGACATCTAGCGTACCCACCTCTCTAGAGTGCTCCCCTCCCAGAGCGTCATTCCTGTGCATCTTCCTGAGACATGAAGTATGGTTTAGGAGCAGAGGAGAACATTTTTGCAGTGCTTGGACGAAGCCCAAACTGGTGTGGCAGGATTTATGTTGTAGAGCCCATTTTTATCTGCAGGTCCAGTTCCAGCTAAGGCTGAACCAGGGAGGCATTTAAAAAAAAAAATTTTTTTTTTTTTTTTTTAAACAAACTATCTTGGATCAAGCAGAGGCCCAGAAATGAGATGAGGAATGCATTATAATTGCCTTGGGGTCTGCCTGTGTGGGCCTCAGCAGGGAGCCTGAAGCAGTTAGTTCAGTTCTGTTCTCAGTCTTGTCGATCTTTGTTAGTCACTGTTTCTTTGAGTGCCCACTTTGGTCTTTAGGAAAAAGAAAAGGGAAAAAGGAAGGGAAAAAAGCTAACAGAAGCCTGTTGGAACTGGACTGCAGTGTCCAATGTCAGGCCTGCTTTTGGTCCTGGGAAGGATGTTGCTTTATGGATAAGATGATCTTAACCTAAATCTCTTCCTATAGGGGTCCACTAGCTCTGAGGAAATGAGAAATTCTGGTAACCTAGGACCCTGGATAACCCCACATACTTTGTTCAAGTTGAAGGGTTTACTTCTTCTCTTTATTTTTATTCTAATTAACCTTTTGTAAGTGTGAGAATATCTCTTGTCTTTTTCCAGAGGACTTGATAGGAAATTTCAGTGTCTTTTTAAGAGTACAAATTAGCCTCCTAGGCTTTAGTAGGTAAGAAGAACAGATTTTAAACAGGTTTCTACAGGGAAGAGGATGTGGGCAGATGTGGACTCTTGCTCACTTTTCTTTCAGCATACATATATGCCTGGTATGCCTTACACATATGCCTGGTGTGGTATATCCTAATAAGGTAAAAATACAATGTTTTTGGAAGTATTACTTTCTAAATGATCCAAAAATATAAGAGTCAATGAATAAATGGTTGTTTTATTTCTCTCTGAGTTAGAAAATATGCACGTGTTTTCTTCTATAATATTTTATCACATTAAATCTCTTAATGAAGCGTGGGTGGCCAGTCTGGTGTAGTTATATCTGAGGAGGAAACCTACTCTGCATAATCATGGAGGGCCTAGAGTCAAATTCAGGGCCTGAGGTAAGCTGTTTGTTAATTCTTCAGAAATGTTGAACCCCCAGGTCTTTATGGTTTTTAAAATGACCCAGAGGTCTGGAGTATTAATTAATATGTGTTGATACATGAATTTACAGTGCCAAATTTTCAGAATTTACAGTGCCAACCGGTTTGTAGTAACTAAGTATTGTTTATTTATTTCTTTATTATAAAAGTCAGGACATCAAGCATCAAGTAAGTAAAAATAAAAATTGCCTAGAGTCACACAAAGGAATCTTTTGGTTAAAAGCAGAGATCTAGAAGCGATGTACTTTTTTCCTCCTCTCCCACCTGTTTCAGATTTTCCAAAAGAGCTAAGCTGCTCACTCTCAGCAGTTCAGTGCTGGCTTTCTTCTGGCCTCCAGTTCCTTTCTTTTTCAGTTCAGACATCTTGAACCCCCTTTTGAGTCTGAAACCCACTGTATGTTCAGGCAAAAGGGACTGTGAAGTGTCCTTCAACTGTCTTCTGGTTCCTGACCCATAATCCTCCCCATTTAGTTCCACCAAAAGTGAGCTTGTACACTTGCATTTAGTGTTTCTGGTCATGGGCTGCTGTGCAATCATTTGTGCCTTGGGAACAGTTGTGTTAAACAAACAAACAAACAAACAAACAAACAAAAATCCTGCAACATTTTGATGTTTTCATTTAGTTTTCTAAATAGGGAGTTCTGTTCTGGAAAGGTAATGAAGGTTGCTTATCCAGTTTTTAAAATTTTTCTGTCTGTCCACTTAGGTTCAATGTTGGATATCATAAAATACATCGTCAACCGAGGAGAGCATAAGAATGGAGTTCTGGAAGAGGCAATAATAGCAACAATTCTTAAAGAGGTTTTGGAAGGCTTAGACTATCTACACAGAAATGGTCAGATTCATAGGTATGACCTCTGCAGAAATGTTTAAATTCAGCCGTTTTTATCATTAGCCCTAATTAATAAAGAATGTTAAGGAAACACAAATTGCAGGTAGGTCGGTATTGACATTATTTTTAACTTAGACTGGCTGAGTAGATGGGGAAAAAGTACTTATGAAAGAAATGAGAGAATAAATATCAATGAATTATATTGGTGCCCTCAAGATTGATTTATCTGCTTTCACTGAATAAGAGCAGAATATAAAAAGTATTGAGTGTACTCATTTAAAAAATCAGTTAATATACTGCTCTTGAAGTATGCTTATTTAAACTGGATAGCATTTCTAACTTTCTAATACAGGCAAGACTGTTTCAAACATTGTAATATGTTAATTAGTTTTGACATGGTGGTGAGAAGAAGAGGCATTAATTTAATCTTCTTTTGTGAATAAAATGCCTATTCTTTAGATAGCCAAATAGCATAGAATATGAGTACCTGGTATTTCAAGTGGGTTAGTGTTATTTGGGGGTCTTAGGAATAGTTGCAAGTAGATAACCATTTACCAGTAATACTAATATTGAAATTCCCCTACCCTGAACTATACGTGAGCTATATGTTTAATATTTATTTTGTCTTTCAATAATTAGAAAAAAAATATTACTTTGGAAATAAAATTTATAAATTATAAGTTGTCCATTCTTTAAGTGTTATGACTACTCTGCACACTTCTATATAGTTAAGAAATATGTTATAAAATATTATAATGCATATTTATAATCAGTGTCTCCCCAGAGGAGAGACTGATCAAATCCATTGTTTCAAGACACCAATAGGATGAATTTGGAATTACACCACAGACAGATTTAAGTGGAAATAGATTAGTTTACCATAGATTGGGTTTTAATTTTTGATAAATTGATAATATTGTGAATGTATGGATAATCTCTAACTGTGTAACATGAAGAATCTACTCACTATTGATTTAATTCAATCTGGGTAATGATGTCACATAAAGTATTTGTTACTAAAATTCTAACCACCCTTTAGGAGCACACTATAAAATCACAATGTATTCTTGTAACTTTTAAAACCGTGGTATAATTTTAGTGTTTTTAAAATAATAATGTTAAATAGCTGCATTATATATGTTTTCAAATCTCCCTGAGTGAATTTATGTAATATAATATCTGTACCCCACAATTCATTCTTCATTTTCTTTTTTCTAATAGGGATTTGAAAGCTGGTAATATCCTTCTGGGTGAGGATGGTTCAGTGCAAATAGCAGGTATACCTGATTAAGATGAAAAATTCTTTACTTATTGACACAAGTGTTATAGTTCCAAGGAATGTAGAATTGTTTCTAAGAAATGAATAAATGCCTGTAATTTGTTTTGAGAGTGTACCTGGAAGCCCTGTTATAGAATATTTGATTCTGAGATAGGACATGTTTTTGTATTGTTTTGATAAATCTTTATTGGGTCATCCTATAAATAATGCAGTTTAGAACATAACTTTTTGGTAAAGAATAATTTGACTTTAAATTTTATTATATTTTTTTACCTTTCATAATGAATAATGGTGATGCTTATATAACTATAGAAAAGTACTGTTGAGTTTTTTTTTTTTTATTAATTTCAAAGTTTAAAACATCGTACAGATTAATTTAAAACCTTTATTTGCGATAAGGTGCCTGAAAGAATTGTGAGCTCCTACAATGTAGAGCTGACTTTTCTCTTGAATATGACCCTATCCAGCTATTCTTGATGGGAGGTAGGCATGCAGACAAATAAACGTCTGCTGAGGGAGTGCATCAGACAAGGGCCTTCTATGTGTGGAACCTCTCGTTTTGTTATTGTTCCCAGAATAACCTGACTGACCTGGAATAAAATGTAGCCATATCCATATTGACTCTTGATTTATCTCATGTCCATGAAGGTCTGTCTCAGCAATCCTTTCAGCCATCACTGCTTTTGACATTTTTGACTGGACAGTCCTTCCTTGTGGTGAACTGTCCCTGTCATTGCAGGGTATTCAGCTCTCTGGCTCTAGACGTTAAATATTACTAGCAGCATCCTTGGTGAGAATCACTGATCTGGCATTTGTTGTTGAAGAATGTTGAAGTTTGCCACGAATGTCGAATCAGCCTGATCTGTTTCTTTTTGAGTTGGAGTGAGAGAGTCTCTGGGGTTGTTATTAGAAATGCCAGCATTTCAGTAGAAAACAAACATATGCTCAACAAAAGGATATGCCTTGAGTCATCCCTTTGTTTTATTGTTTACCCCTCTCCAGGTGCCAGAGAACCTGTCAGGTGATGCCCTGCCCTGTATGACAACTTTGGTGCTGACGTTTGGCTCTGTATTTAGTTAGTTAGGTACATTTAAGGGGACTTTATTTTTATTTTTATTTTTTTAAAGGAGAGAAAAGATATTTTGAAAATACAGAAGAGAACCTGAGATTTTGTTTCAAATCAAATGTTTCTTCTCTGAAGAACTAATAATGAAAGTGATATCTTATTAATCCTCCCCTTTAAAAAGATGAATTTGGTCAAATGCAGCCATGGTTTAAGATCACTGGGGAGGCACTCTGTGTATCAGTGAATCATGAAAGCTTTGGACTCAAACTGGCCTGACTTACTACCCACTGTGCAATGTGGGGCAAGTGATTTCATCTCTGAGTCTTAGTTTCCCCACCTGTGAGGTGGTGATGATAATGCCTATCATTCAAGGAGATGCAGATTTTCTATGCAGCTGTTGAAACTCAAGATTCAGGCTCCTGTAAGTGAAGTGTGCTTCTGGGAGTTGCAGAATGTTCTAGGTGGAGAGGAGAAGTCAGTTTGTGATCTGGAAGTACTTCTATGTAAGTAAGCGTTTTTGTTAAATTTTCTGAAAATGTCCCAGAAGAAAGTCTGTGAATCTTTAAGACTCCAGTGAATTGATACAATTTTTTAATTTTAAAGAAATAGATACATTTGTACCTAATTTTGTATTTATAATTTTGTTTTCTCTACTTTAAAGAGGGTCTTCCAAATTGTGTAAACTTGAGGTTCCATGAAACCTGGATCCACCCCTGCTTATAGGGTTGTTACAATAAGTGCATAAATGTGAGAAATGCTTAGTACGAACAGAAAGGTGGGCAGTAGTAAAGAGGAACAGACAGTGTAAGTTTATTGGAGCATTGTTTGTGACAGCAAAAGACTGGAAACAATTTAGGTGTCCCAGTTAAATGTGGTGTATGGTATATCTGCATTATGGAATAATCTGTGTTATGGAGAACAAAACAGTTTCTATGTATGACTTGGTTCAATGAATACAATAAAGTGGAATACAGTGTGTATAGTATGCCACCTCTTGTGAAAGAAATGAGAAATAAGAATATCTTCGTATATTTGTACAAAGAAATACTAGAAGGATAATGGGGCAGGTGGTAGACTGCCTGGTGTATACCTTTTATAACATTTTGAACTTTAAACCCAGTAAAACAAATGAAAGGAAATGAGTCAGTAAACTTGAACTCTCAATAGTCAATGCCAGTTTTAAAACCTCTTGTTATGAAAAATTTCAAACATAGCCTAGCGTAGAGAGAGTATTGGAAGAAGCTTCTTGTACCCATCACCTGGCTTCAGCAATTGTCAGTCTTTGGCCATTCTTGATTCATCTTTCTTCTCTCTCTCTGCTTTTGTGGCTTTTATTATTAATGTTGAATTTTGTTCTTGAGGCATCTAAGTTAGTGCCTAATGTATGTATATCTTGTTGTCACTCTATAGAGTAGCCCTTATTCCACAGGCTAGGGGCACTTCAAAAAAAGTACTTCAGCTAAACAAGTGACAACTGAGAAAATTTGTGGACAAAAGCTGCATTCAAACCATTCAGCCCTGGAGTAGTCTGGAAGTTAAGAGTACAAGCTCTGGGATCATCAGGCTTGGTTGAAATTCCCAGGTCACCGCCCAAGTTCTGTGACCTTGGTCAAGTTACCTAACCCCTTTAAGATCAGTTTCCTTAAAATGGAATACAAATATAACCTACCTCATCATTTTTGTGAAATCAAAGAAGGCTCTTTATATCCAGCATATAATAGGCATGCAGTAATTATCAACAGCTGCTGCTCTACTGTGGCTGTTACTGCTTCTTCGAATACCTCTGCTACTGGGGCTGCTGTTACTACAACTAGCAGGGTCACACCCGCTCTCCCTTGCCCTGCCTGGAGATCACATGCACCTCAGATTTATCTTGCAAGATATTCAGCTCCTAGGGGCTTTATGAGTTACAAAAGGTTAGGCTTACCAATTATAGAACTTAGAAGTTAACTTGCAATCAATCTCGCTCTAAGATGACAAGGAAAAACCACTAATTTTCTCTGTTTCATGATAAAATGGTCTTTTCTCACTAAGAGGATCAAAACAGCAGTGAACTGCCTCTGAAACATGGAGGTGGGTCAACCCCTCTCTTCCTCTGCTAGTCACCCCATCCCATTATTCTTGTCAGATTAATGACCTGAGTACCTTCTGGAGTACCTTGTCCTTTTCTCAGTTAGGATCCCACGGGGTAAGATTTTCTGACATTTTTTTCCCATCTCAGACCTCTGGGGATTTTTCCTCACTGTGGGTGGTGGTGCTTAGTGTAACCCAGTTTACACTTGCACTGTGGGGGCTGCGGGGTTCCTGATGGGCACATGCAGAAGTCACTGCCTGGTTGTTGTGAGGATTGAATGAGTCAGTGTGTAAAGTGCTTTGAACAGTGCCTGGCACATAGTAAGGACTTTGTGTACAGCCTGGGCTTTCATTGGTACCCTTAGGTAACAAATAACACAAACTGGAATTGCCATTTCCAAATGCATAATGGTGGGTTAACACACATTTAAATTGCTGTCTCTATATCTCGAGAGCTATAGCTTTCTAGAATTCACATTTAATTTTCTCAGTATTCTCTGACATAAGCACAACTTTGAATTGTTCATACAGTATTTAAAATTAACTTTCTTTTACTTTTAAATGTAAAATAAGATTATTGCTTTCAAAACATTTGGAATGTTTCCTTGGAACAGGTAGATGCTTTTGCTATCCCTGTTTTATAGGAGTTTGACTAATTTGTCAGGCTGTTGGTCACTGGCCAAACAAAAGTCAGGGCTAGGAGTTTTCCAGTCTTTTGCTGGCATCTTTATCCAGTGGCGGAAATAGAGGAGGTGGGTGGGAGAGTTGGAAGCAGAGATTCACAGCTACAGCAGAGCTAAACCATCTCTTTTTGTTACTACCTGTTACACTTGGACAAATAATGCATTGCTTTAACTCAGACTCTTTGTACCCTCTTCTTTTTATATCCGTATGCTTTTTAGGCCATGTTTTTTTTAAATAAAAGTTAAGCAGGGGGGAAGTTTGCATTTATTTCTTTGAGTGTAGTGTTTGTCTTGAGAGTATTATTATAAGCATTCTTTTTTAAAAGAGAATTTTTGCTGTTCTAATAGAAAACAATTTTTTATTCAGAAAATATCACTCATTCTACTGTATATATATTTCCTTTCTCAGAATTTTTTGTTAGGAAAGGGAAAACAAAAATCTCTAACCTTATTGTGCAGCCAGTTTAGTGAATAAGGCTAATATGCATGCATCTCTTTCCAACAGTACAAATTCTGTGGGAATTGTATACATTTTTATTGACCATGGTTATAAAATCAGTAACTAACGTATGTATATTGAGTGCTTCCTTTGCGCCAGGCCAGGTTCATGTGCTGAGCACTCTGTGACTTATTCAGTCTTCACCATAGCCCCATGGGGAAAGTGCTATTTTTACGCCCATTGTACAGATAGAAGCTAACTAAGGTTCACGGAGGGGAAGGCAGTTGCCCAGGTCACACGTAGAATGAGGGATGGAATCAGGCTTCAGATTCAGGCAGTCTGGCTCCAGAGCCTGTAACCCCACATCTGTGGGACTTCCAGAAAGAGAATTCTAAATCTGGATTGAAATGATCTTGGTTTTAGCTCTTCTATATCTTTATATTAGTTCATTTTATTTTGTACCAGGGAACATATTCAGTGCCTTTTCTCCTTTTTCAAGTTGAGACACACTGGTAAGATTTTAGGGGATAGGAAAAGCCATCATCTTAGGTGTCATCTGGTACAGGGTTAAGCACACTCTTTTCAGACTGTAAAACTTCAGGTTTGATATAGTTAATTGGAAACCTGAGGACTGCTTTACTTCTCATTATTTCTTCTGTGCCCAGATAATCTGTAGATATGACTTCCTGATAATAAACTTGGGTAGGATACCTTAGTAAGTGTAATACTTTTTGCTATAATATGTGATAGAAGGATTGGCTATTTAAATGTCATACCCTTCTTATGGGCTGGCATTTATTTTCCAATCTGATGCTCTATCATATTGTCAGGAAGAGCTTAGCACTTTGTCTGGCAAGTTTATCCAGAATTAATGAGAGATGCTATTCTAAGCAAACAGAAATTTTTATAAGACAGGTGCTTTTGGGGTGCCCACTACAGATATATTTATCTTAGGATTCTTCTAAATAGTGACTGACCACTCTTAATGTTCTTTAAAAATGTTGATTTCAGAACATTTGTTTTCTAAAGAACTTTCTAGAAGTATACCTGCATTATATACCGTAGAGCTTATGCTCATATTCACTTACTTTTGCCTTTCAGAGGTATGTTCATATGTGAATGTGAATTTCCCACCCCTAGTATTTCTAACAAATTAAATCTGGTACTCAGCTGAGGCAGCCTAATACTCTAGAAAGTTATCACCATATTTATCTCAGTGTATCTGAGGCCATTCACATCATACTTAATCCCTGGATTTTTCACTATTCTTGCTTCCAGTGCTCAGGTATTATTCTCAAAGGGCCAGACTGAGGTGCGCAAGGTGGTAGAGTTCTTATTCCCATAGCTGCTAGGTTCTTTTGTTGTCCTCTATTCTGGCTCTTGGTAAAGTGCACTTCGATGGGGAAAAAAAAAGCATTCTTGTATCTGCTTCAAGCAGGTGGTATAGGCTCCCTGTGTGCTCTCTGATTAATGTCACAATGCTCTGAAAGCCCCTGAGGCCTCCAGATCAGGAATCGATGACATCATCTGATGTACGAGAGTGCGGGTCCTCTTGCTGGCACTTTCCTTCTGATCCTGTAACCAAGATATTTAACCTCTGTCCACCTCAGGTTCCACATCTGTGCAATTTAGTTTAGGATTAGTTAGGTTGTATTGCTTTCGTATTAAAATAGGGATGTGCCCTTTAATTATTTCGGGTGTTGTAAGATTGCAAGGTGATTTGGGAGGCAGGACTTTGAGCGCCCATCTGACCTTCTGCCATACCATTCTGTTCTCCCTCCTTCTTTACCCCATTGATTTTCCTAATATCACCAGAGTGAAAAAATCTACAATGCAGATCTGACCATATAATTCCAGGGTATAAAGTTTAAAACTTGCTGAGGGCATAAAGCCCCCAGCTCCTGCATGCATGTATGAAGGCCCTGCCAGCTTTCGCAGCCTCCTCCACCAGTGCTTTCTGCTTTTTCTTCATAATCCCCCTTCTTTACCTGGCTCACTTCTTTTTTACAACTCAATTTAGGGCACTCTTTCCTTGAGAAACCTTTTTTCTATCCTTTCCTCTCACTCCCACCCTCAGCGCGTCAAGCACCTTACACTCGTGGCTTGAAAGTAACCCTCCTTTACCTGAAAGTATACTCCAACTAGGTAGCCTATGACATGGTACTGAGATTGAGTCTCTATGTTCCCCTCTTCCTTCCAGACCATATACTTAATAGCTGTTGAAGCTTTGTGGTGTTCATCTCAACACCTCCCACTAGTGCCTGACAAATGGCAGGTGTTTGTGAACTTTTGGTGAGTGTGAGCTGGTCACCCAGTCTCAGCAGGCTGTGCCTGTGCCCAGGCCTGATGATGGTAGGTGGTGTGTATGTAAGGTGTAGCTGAAAGCTCAATCAAGGAAGAATATATCAGCTTAATAGGGAGGTGAAAAATTTAAAATATTTAGGTATGTAAACTAGTGCATAGTTTCAAAGGCTGAAGATAATTTTTTAATAAACATTTCAGCTCTAATTTTAGGCTAGCTCTGCCTTAGCCAGCTGACAGTGAAATGATTAATAATGCCAAGGAAGAGTGAAGCAGAGCACACAAATTAAGAGACATTGGACACACTCAAAAAATAGAATATAAATGCAAATTAAAATCTTTAGGAGGCTTTATAGTGAACTAACAGTTTATGGTTTGAGTTTCGGGAAGTTTATAATTACATGAATTATGGTTTAACAAACTATGGCAAAATTTCTATATATATATATTTTTTTAGTTTAATAAAGACAGCACATTAATGGCCCCCTGGATTTTGGCATCTTGATAAAAGGTAACATTTGTGAAACTAGCATGAACTGAGGATGCAGTCAGTTCTGGAAACTTAGTTTTCCATTCCATCTGTACACCATCGCTAAGAAATACTTGGGGAGATTTTAAACAGCTTCCCATTATTTAACAGCTGTGAGCAGTTGTTTGAACAACAACTTTAGGAGGTCTTACTGGGTGAACCCAATGGGGAGAATCACTTTACTCTCCTCCTGGAATTTTTCCTCAGCTGTGCACATTGAGCTGCAGGGGTACAGGGTTGAGCTTCAAGGAAGAGTGGCTAGGAGGACATGAGTCAGATGGCCTCAGTCTTTTTTCTCTCTTGCTCCTTCTCTCCCTTCTTCCGTCCCTTCTCTCTCTCCCTCACATTCTTTCTTCCTGCCTTTAAAGGCCTTCTGTGTCATTATTAAATTAAATTTTATATATTACCACAAGCTGTTAAGGTCTGGGAAGAACAATAGTTTTTAGATTGAGAGCAGAGCAATTCAAGTCAGTTCTTTGCTGGATCTTTTTTTGTTTGTTTGTTTCCCAGAACCTCCATTTGTTATAATAAAAAATGGTCCTTCTCTGGTGAAAAGTGAACATTAGGTGTTTGGGTTCAATGCATCTTAAGTGGTTAGCTGACAGATATTTACTGGGCATTTACTATGTTGCAAGCACAGTCCTCTGAGCCAATATGGTACTAAGCAATAGAGACATTGTGGCTGTTGCCATGGAGTCTACCGTTCAGGTGAAAGAGATGTTGAATAGGCCAGAAATCTGGTGGTCCTTGAGCCTTCTCTTACTCTTATACCCTACGTCTGGTTCAATTTGTCAGCAGATCCTACCTTTAACAATGTCATGCCACCTACCCTGCTGTCATCCTGGTCCAAGCCACCATCAGCTCTTGCCCGGATTACTGTAGTCGCTTCTTAAGAAGTGATGTTCTTTTGTCCTTTCCTTCTGCGCTCAGTTCTCCACAAAGCATCCAGAGTGATACTGTTAAACTAAGTTAAAGGCTTGTATCATGCTTTTACTCACAACCCTCCAATGCTTTCCCATCGCAGAGTAAAGTAAAAATCCATGCAGTGGCCTACCGGCTCTTACAAGATCTGGCTCCTCATTATCTTGCTAACTTCATTTCCTTCTTCTTCCTCCCACTCCCTCACTTCATTTCAGTCAAACTGGCCACCCCATCATGCATGCCCCTGCCTTGGGACCTTTGTGGTGGCTGCTCCCTCTATCTGGAATACTCTTTTCAGTGCCTCCCCTTTAGATTCTTAGCTGAAGTGTCACATCAGTGAGGCTTCTGTGGCCATCCTATGGTAAATTGCAGCTCCCTACTCCATATCTCTAACCCTTTATCTATTTTTCTTTATTGTACACATCAGTGTACTCTATATTAGTGGTTCTCATGGTGTGCTCCTAGATCAGCAGCATCACCATCACTTTGGGAACTTGATGAAAATGCAAATTCTTGTGCTTTTCGTCCCTAGACCAACTGATTCAGAAACTCTGAAGGTAGGACCCAGAAATTCATATTTTAAGAAGGCCTCTATTGATTGTGATACACACTAAATTCTGAAAACTGCTCTATATTATACTTCATGATTTTGATTATTACCTGTATTTACCTGTCTAGTCCATTCCCACCCCAATTTAAAGTTCATTTCTATGAAGGGAGGGGTTTCTGCTCTATTGTCCCGGTGTTTAGGACTGGAAATGACACTTAGTAAGAGCTCAGTAAATAGTTTTGAATATGTTAGTGAACACATGACTGTGTAGTAAATTTAGATTTAGAGAATACTGAGCAACCGAGTTTAATGTATGGCCCTCATATTTTATTGACTTTTTAGCGTTAGGAGTTTTAAATGTCAGGTTTTCTTTATCACGGATTTAAAAATCTGTAGATTCTTTGAAGATTGTGTTAGCCCTGACTAATCTTTCTTAAAACTTTGTGGAAATGATGTAAATGGTTGCTTTTAATACTTGTGGCAACTAGAATTGTGCTATTTTAATCACTTCCCATAGAGACTATCTCTTTAAAAGTATCCAGATGGGTCATTCTGGTTTATTGGAAGCTTCTGATAGTAGAGCTAGTTGAGTGGAGAATTGTATGAAAAAGACCTCCTATGGGTATATGAATATTGCATTGGAAATTTAGACATTAATATTTGATCTAAGTTTCTTGTGCCTGTCTTTGTGGATGTGGCCGTTTGGGAAGTCCCCACTGACTGCAGAGCATGCCTTTGGCTTGGGAAATAATACCTGTACATTCTGCTCACCTAGTGCTGTCCTTACAGCAACTCTGTCAGTTTAGCTGAGTAGGTCTTACAGATGAGGGGACTGAGGGCTGCTGAGAGCTATTGGGGACTTGTTTAAGGTCATTCTGAAGATTGCAAACACAGATCACTCTGAAATCTCCTGATTTCACTTTCAGGCCTTGTTTTACTTCCTGACCCCAAAGGCCTGCACACCCACCCTCTTGCCCCTTATTTCTATGCCTTTTGACAGTTCAGATGCCCTGGGGCTCAGTTTTTTAGCTCTAAAAGAAGGAAGGGTGACAAGACTTTCTCCAAGGTTATCTTGCATCCAAAATGTTCTGAGTGTCCCTTTATTAGCCTTGGTCTCTAAAGACATTCTCTATCCTATTTGAAAGCATTCAAAGTAGAGGATGGTTTTGGGCACTGGGGGAAGAGTAAGCCAAGTGTCCTGTGGCTCCTTTTACTGGAGCAACTTTAGAAATAGCCTTCCTGCCTCTCACTGGGGAGTCAGTGAAAAATGGATTTGTGATTTGGTGATTATCTGTGGTTTTCCTTTGTCATGTTTGATAGACAGTTGACCACTATTGAGTTCTTGGCATGTCTATTATTGGACTTGAGAAGGCTGGCTCTTGCCTGGTACCTTTAGACCAGCTGGGTTGGGATTCCTGCTCCATCTTTCCTGGCCCCTCTTCCTTCTGCTGTTGCCTCCCCCACTCCACCCCTCTCCCCAACCCACCCCTCAGGTGTGGCCTCTGGTTCCACTTCTAGGTAATTCACCTGTTTTGCGAAAGGGTCCTGTGGCTCTTACATAGATGGGCAGATTACCTCCAGTTTGCTGTTATCTTTAATTAGTGCTCCCCTTCACACTGTTTCTAATTGTTGATTAGTCAACTGAACTATGAGCCAAATGTGAAGTGACATCAACTACCACTTCTTCTTTTTTCTCTTTGTCTCTTTTGAACCTGTTCTGTCTTGATCATGTGTTGAGGGAGGGAGTGGCAGCTTGTACAACCTTGGCATTTTTACCAAGAATCTTCCTGTTGAATTTTTTTTTATAATTTGTTTGTGTCATTATGAATTGATGTTGATTCTATGTACAAAGTGCAAGCAAGTGCTACAAACTTCTCCCTTATAAGTAAAAATATGGCACCTTTGAAGGAAACCAGTTGATGGCAATTTTGAGAGTCCACCCACATGAGACCAATCATGGGGATATTTCCTTTGTTTTTTATTGAGAGAAGTGAAACTCCACTTTTAGGGAATAAAAAGATGATGTCTTATGATTTATTCTTTTGCTTTCAGAGAAGGCTGTGAAATTGTCATTCTCTGATGTTCCAAAGAAGGTCAGGACTGTTTCTCTCTCATTAATAGACGGGAAAAATGAATTTGTCTAAAGCAGCTGAGAAGTGACTCTTGAGGGCTCAGATCCAGGAATATGGCAGATCATGTTTTCTGACCATGAATGCCTTGGATACCTTGTCATGGGTCGAAGGTACTGCAGCCTAAAGCGCCAAGTGAGCTCCCTGAGCACCATTTGTGTGCAAGGAGGAATAAATGGAATTGAAAACCAGGAGTCTGAAGGGGGAAAGGAGAGTGAATAGAATTTCAGAAAATTCCCTTTTTTCCTGTCTGATTCGTTTTGGGGTCCCTCCCACTTGAGCAGGACAGATAATGTGTACAATCCATAGTGAAGGGGTATATGAGTAATTGATTGCTAATAGTAGATAAGGTTCCTACATATTTATTATTCACTTGCTTAAAAGATGAGTGGATTCAATATTATCACTTTAAAAATACGATATAACCTGCACACAGTTGCATTTCAGAGGTTCTCATGAGTAGGAAAGAAAAGAGTAGTGTTACAAACATCTGTGCTGAAAATGATGCTTACTGCAGTTTATCTCCTCTGTGCCCTGGTACCTCCAGTGAGCAGCTGTTACTAATGGACTTAATAAGTATTATGATTTTCAATTATTTTCACAACAAACACTGTGATACCACTACAGTCAATCTGATAATCAAGATGGCTACGAAGTGGCTAATGGGTGGGCAGCATATACAGTGTGGATGCACTCGACAAAGGCATGACCGGAGTCCTAGGAGGTACAGAGTAGGATGGTGAGGGATTTGTCACACTACTCAGAACAGTGCACAATTTAAAACTTATGAATTGTTTATTTCTGGCATTTTTCATTTAACATTTTCAGACTGTGATTGACCACAGGTAACTGAAACCATGGAAAGTGAAATCTGGGATAAGTGGGAACTCCTGTTTTGCCCTTGTACTTACTGCGTCATGAGATATATGAATGTGCACCAAACTTTTTCTCTGCTACTCTCCTACTACTGTGGCTCTCTTCATCTCAGAAGTGAAATAGGGAAGCTGTGGCTGAGCTGTACTTGTCTTCAAGTCATACTAAATCATGCCACAGTACCTGGTAGGGAGACAGTGCTCCTGCACAGTGCTTCTCCCACGTGCACATTGACTCAGCTGGGGATCTTGCTACAAGGAAGACTCTGATTCGATAGGACTAAGGTGGAAGCCCAAAATTTGCATTTCTCAAAGGCTCTCAGATGATACTGATGGTTCTGGCCTGAGAACCCCACTTTGAGAAGCAAGGGTCTAGACTAGAATGTTGAAGATACTTCTGTTTTCCTAGAAGTGTATTGTTCTGTTTCTGGAACGTTTATGTAAGCAAAGCCCCAAACAGAAACTGTTGGTAAAAAAAGTGAATTAGACTCTTCTTGCAGTATGTTTTTTTCCCCTTGGGATGCCTGTGCATTTATTTGTTTTGATTTTGCCCCAGTATTAAAAGCAATGCTTAATGTTGGAGCTGTTTAAAACTGCAAAATTGCACTGTATGCTAACGTGCTGATTTCTTACCAACTCCTTTTGGGGATTGCAACCACTTTGGCCTCTGATGCAATGGTTAACTCTTAGCAGTCAAGAAGTATGAATAAAGATGGATGGCCTGGGGAAAGAAGCCTTTGGTTATAAATATCAGAGTGCTTGACAGACAGGTAATTAAGCAATTCAGACATTTAATTATCTCACATAACAGAGGTCTGGGGCATTTGTTTCCAGGCTTGGTGTAGAAGTCTAGGGATATTACAGAGATTCTGGGCTTTTTCCTACTTTCTATTCTGTATCTCAATACTGTCAGGTAGCATGTGTCCCTATAGGCTGCTCTTGCTCCCAGCGTCACATCCTCACATGACAGTGTTCCAAACAGGCAAGGGAGTGGGAGCAGAGGAGCCTTGGAGGGTGGTTCTAGTATTCAGGTAGAAAATATCTCCACAAGAGCCTTCACCATACTTCCATTGGATCTCATGGGCAGAGAGTGGGGCAGACCCTCAGGCCATTCACTGGTGGGAGGAACCAAGCACCATCATTGACTTGCATCAGTATAATTAATCCCCTGAGGCCTGGGAAACAAAATAAGGATTCTTGTAGAGAAAAACAGGGTACAGTTTTGAGTAGACAACCAACTGTGTTCTACAAAGACTAATGTTACTGAGAACCTACTATATATATTTTCTCAGCTCCTCATTTTATAGCTTCTGAAACTGTTGCTCCAGGAAGCTAAGTAAATTAGCAGGAAGTGTAATTGGGATCACATGCAGGCCTGTTTTATTTTAGAGTGCCTCCCCAGGGGGAAATGCTCCTCTGTCTTTTAGTTTAATGGATTGGTGGTGGGAGCCTCCCTAGAGAAGGTCAGGAAGGACCGCAGGGTATGCCTCTGCATGGGGGCCACACCAAGCCTGCACCTTTTGGCCTCCTGATAGTAATACTCACATTCAAGACTAAATGAAATATCGCTATCAGAATAGTTAGAAAACTGCTCCTATCAAAGTGGCATTATTTCAAGAGGAAACAAGCCCAGTGAGTGTTGGCAGCTGCTGTCCTGCACGTTACCACATCCTGACTTGGCCCCCTGTGCTCCAGGCTCTGCTTTTTGCTCTGGGTTTGCTGAGTTCTGCTGAAGAAGAGCACAGGTACTCAGAGGTGTGGCATCCACCTGGAAGACTCGATGCATCACCACCTCTGCCACCTCTCAGCATTGCACCTTGCTCTTCCCCATCTCAGCTTGCAGAGATTCCCAGCAGGTGTGAGGGACAGCCCTCCCCGTTTCCACTTGGACTCTTCATACCTGGAGATCTGATGGCATTCTGAGGCTGGCAAGGCTCTAAGACAATGAGTTGTTCCTATTTAATTAAAAAACAAAAGTAAATGAAAAATCTGGTAGAAAAGACTAGGTTTAATTATACCTTAGAAAAATAAAATTGAGAAATGGTGATTTGGTCAGTTAAAAAAAGCTACAAGCATTCCACTAAAAGATGTGATAATCGGGTAAGCATTGCAGTCAGGAGGAAATGATCCAGGCAGCCCCTTAGCTTCCACATACCTGATAACTTGTGGCCAGGGCTGGGCTGCCTTGTTGTTCATCATATGCCTTGTGGGGAGAGAGATTTTGACCAGAGAGTGTTATGATCAGAACTGGACTTTAGGCAGATAAATCTGGATGGAATAAGGAGTCTGGATTGCAGCTGGACGAGGCATACCTCCAATTTTGTAACTGCAAAAGCCATGCCATGACCTACCCTGTGTTTTCCTTCTCTCATTGAAAGAATCGGTGGGGAAAGGGCATCTAGGAATCACCAGCAACTGAAGATGACACCCTTAGTTCTGAGTTTGATATATTTGACATATTAGCATATTTCTTCTACTCATGTAATCGTCAGTCTGTTTAATATAATAATTTCCCATGTTAGCTCTCACTAGAAGGCTAGAATTGTGTCCAAATCAAAGCTCCATAAGCTCTATGGTGTGTAAACCCATGGTATTTAGATGCTATTGTGCATACCCCATGCTGGCTGAAGAAAGGTGGGATACTACACCGACACACATTCTACTACAGACACAACAGAAGAAGAACAAAATACATTGTTTCAAAGAAAATAAAGTTCCACAGTCTGTTCCTATCAGAATTAACAACATATTTGCTTCTGTTTTATACTCATTATTAGTTTGCACAATTTAAGCCATAAGATACTTCTTAATATGCTTCTTTGTTTATTCAGCATTGGTGGTATAGCGTTTTAAGGAAACTGTGGGGTCAGGAAGGCCAAATGCTGGCAGCCCTGAAAATGTTCCTGGGTGTTTAGCAGTACATTTCAGTTTTGCCAATAAATTCTTGAGAGTCTCTCATGAAAAAAAAAAAAAACCAACCAAAAAAAAAAAAAATGGAATCAAACCAAATTATGAAGGGGTTGGTTTTTGATGACATAAATATGACATTTAAGATTAAGTAGAGAAACTCAAACTAGTTTTTCTTTGTCGGGTAATCACAACTTGATCTTTACTCAGGAAAGAACTTAGGAGTTGTGGAGGATTAACCTCATTTTCTATTTTCCATTTCCTTTTCAGTGCAGAAAAATACACTGACTTTTCCCAAAAAGACTGAGGCTAAGTGTCTAACTCCTTGAAGGACTATGGATTTTATTCGGACTTTCAGTAACTTGCTGTGTGGTCTTTGGCAAGTCATGTACTCATTTTTAATTTCTTCCTCTTTTTCAGTTCTAATAACTACTAAATCATCATATTTTCTCAGGAATTTGTGAATACTTTCCATTTCCAGAGTCTCTATTCAGATACAGGCCCTGCTGATTTCAGTCCTGGTCTGTAGCTGTGGTCCTCTCTGCCTCTGGTCTTCCTCCTTTTCTGAATATCCCTGCACAATTGCTTTCCCCAAATTCTCCTCTTTACTGGAGAGCGGGCACCAGTGTGGTCCAGGGTGATAACTGGATCATGTAGAGCCTCGCTTAGTTGTTACTCAGACTCTGTGGTTGTTTTAACAGTCAGCAGTGCTTCCTTGAGTTTCTAGAAAATGGCCTCTGTGGAAAAGAAGCTGCTTCTACAGGGAACTACCAGAGGCCTCTGCAGATAACAGTGGCTTTCACTGCCCTAGGCACTGGTCAGTTGAAGGTCTCAAGGGATCAGTATCTGTTGTAACCCATGTTTAATACATTTTTGGAAGATCTGAACGGTCAAGTGTTGAATTGACTTAAGCCATGTTTTTTAATGTACAACTCACAGGTATTAGTAGATATAGCAGATGTTTTAGGTAAGTAGGAGTTGGCTGCTCAGCCACAGTGTCACTTCCAAGTTTTAAGAAAATCAGGTTTCAGACCAAAGTTTGCCATTGAATTAGCAAGTAATACCCTAAAGAATTCTCACAATTTGTTCTGTAAGCTCAGCGAAATCCCCACTCTCTGTTCTTTCAGGTGAATGAACAATTCACTTGAAGTAGACATGCCAAATTCCAGATGCAGTTTTCTTATACACTCGTTCTTGACATCTAGAAGCTAACTAGATATAGAACTGGTTAGGGTTTAGCTTATACTTGCGCCTAGCTGGATTCTTTCTGTTCATGAAAGAGTAGAAGTGTGTCTATCTAAGACATTTTAGCCACTTTCTGTGTGCTCACTACCTTTATTTTCACCAGTGAAAGCCCATTTCTAATATGCATCGTGCCTATCAATATAGGTGACTCTTTTCCCCAATAGCAACCCCTTTGGGGCATTCAGTTGACTCATCGTACTTATCAATACTTAGATATGGATAGCCCAAATACTTCCAGCAGCTGCCTCTGGCATCCTAGGTCAGAATGCCAGTTGACTACTTGGGTCCTAGTATCACAACAATAATATCGCATGGTGTATGTCGAAGTATTTTCGGTAAATTGTAGACATCATAACATGGTTGGCAGACTAGTTTTGCAGGCTAAATCAGGCAGACAGAATTGCTTTAGTTTGCTTTTTCATTTTAAAACAAATGAATTTATTACAGCAACAGCAACAAAAAGAAAGGTTTTTCATAAAATTTTGATGTTTGGCCTTCTCTGGGAAATTTGGGACATCTGCAACACCAGGTCTGTATTTCTTTTTGGCAACTTTCTTTTCCAGCTGAAGAGCAGAAGCCTGCTTTAGACCTGGGGTGGGAATGGGCTCCTGGGAAGGGCTCTGTACTTCTCGTGTCTCCCTGTGCTGAGACTGAGTATCACGTGTCCTTGATCATTGAGATTGTGCTGTTGTTTTTTAGAATCCCTTCCCCCCTTTATATTCCTGCCTGGTCCCTGTAGGTACTTGAATTTTTGACCCTTGCAGCTGTCAGCTTTTCTTGTTGGCTCAACACTTGTGCTTTGCTCATGCTGTTTCTTTGCAATGTCATTTCCTTTTATGCTTGCCTGTCCAAATCTTAACCTCATCTTCAAGGCCAGGTCCAAAGCCCACTTGGATGTAGAGTCTCTCATGGCTGTTATGGTTCTATCTCCTGTGTTTCTACACAGGACAGCATGGTGTACAGCACTTGATTTTACACAGTTTATAGTTTCATGTCTTCTCCCACTTAGATGATAATATTTGTAAGGGCAGAAAACATCTTTCTGAAATTTTATATTTACCACTATAAAAATGTTAATGCTTAGTCTAGTTATCTCATTTTTTAAAAGGCAGAGAACAGTAGCTTATTGATCTACCTAACAGTTATCGTAAAGCATTTTTGTATGTGAAAAGAAGTAGGAGATTATTATAAATATGAAAGTAATATAAAAATCGACGTAACCAAGAAGGCTGATAAGGAAACAGAGACCAGAAAGGTCAAGTGCCTTGCTGGGTCACACGGTTGGGGAATAGCCTAGTCTTCAGTCTAATCACTGTGATATCTGCCCTTACCAGTTAGGCTGTGCTATTTCCTAGAAGGTCTACCACTCACCAAATCAGGTAGCTACATGGTAAAACCCTGTGGATCCTCCTTAAGGCTTAGCATTCACATATCAAAATGAGGTAATTCCCAAAGTTACTTAAATAGTACACCACAAATTAGGCAAAGGTGATAGATGCACATCAACTAACAACACCCTGACACACAGGGGGCTGTGAAAAGCCCAAGGCACCAAGAGTCAGGATGTCAAAGATGCTTTCATTGTTAATAAGGACAAGCAGAATGTCATCTACTGATGATACTGCACTTTTTGGAGAAAGTGATGTGGACTGAACTGGATAGTGACAGAGCATCGGCTGCAAAGGCAGCACTGGTGAGGATTCGGGAATAAAAAATGAGGGCTAGAGCTCAAGGACCTCATTGAGAGTAGTGATAGATGAAGCAAGAAAAGTAAGGGAATTAGATTTGCATGTTGTGCTGAGAGGTTTTGACTTTATCCTGGGGGGTCCGGAAACCTTTTAAAAGACTTTATGGGGCTGGTTACTGGGGCATGGTCCTGGGGAAAACAAGGAGGTGGCTGCCACAGGAATCTTGGCTTACCCTAAGGCAATGGCTGTGGGGAAGGAGAGAAGTAGATGGAATCAAAACATGTCAAGCTTTTAAAAAGTTACTAGGGCAACAGCATTCTTTCTAGGGTGAAATGCAGTTATTCCCGGAGATAGGAAGATGGGCTGCCTAACTTGATGTGTAGCCTTTAATTCCGTTTTTCCAGAGAAGTGTTCATGGTTTCTGAGTCAGGTGTCTCTGGCTCCACTCCCTTTGGCTGTATAGATATACCCCCTAGGAAACAAAGACGCTTTTCACTGTTCTTGCTCTGGCACCTCCTTCTCACTGTCCTATGTAAACTGTCTCCACAGAATATACCAACTTCCCTGTTTACACAAGCACACTATGTACTTTGGTTGAAATGTTCTGTTCCTCAGTACATATAAGTCTTTCTGGATACACACTGGCCATAAATAGGAGCAAACTGTATATTAATTCTATAGTCATAAGGGTGAATAGATGTTAAATTGACGTTTTCTGCTTATGGAATTTTTGCTTTGAGCTTTAAAGACATGTAACCATCTGTTTAAGACTTTAAAGTGAGTGTTCTAAGTAGAGGCTCTGGATAATTATGTGAATCATGACAGATATATTGGAAGGGGATTGTCAATAATGAGTTGCTACTATACATCTTTCTCAGCTGCTTTGCAGCTTTAAAAAGGTCTAATGATATCAGATGGTATTTTTAAGAAATTTAAAAAATAGAATATTAAATATGTGTTTTTCATCTGGACCATATCTTTTAGGAGGAGACTTTGGGGTTGCTTTATTGCTTTTAAAGAATCTATTTTTCTTTAAAGCAGCTTTTACTCATATCCTTAATTATTTACAGATAATAATATATATTATGTTACAAACTGATTTCCATAAAAATGGAATGTTGGATTTATTGTTGAATCTTTTTTCGGAAATATAAATTAAGTTGAAATTAATATTTTTGAAAGTGTTGTCATGTTGTCTTTTCATCCAGCCAAACAAATGATTCAATTCACCTAGCTTTTCTATAAGACAATGAATTTCTCTGCAGGAGACTGGTTCATGGGTTCCAGAGACTTTTTTCCCCGCCACAGGGCTTCATTTTTCTGACTGCAGTATAAAAATTCAAAGTGTTTTAGAGTTTGTACACACATGTACAAATTAAATTATATAGCATTTTCAAAATATACTTTTCAATATTAATGTGAGAGTAGCAATTGGAACAGACTCCATTTGTCAGTCTTTATCTATTTTGCTTTTAGTTGAGATCTGTTGAGAGTTGAGTAAATTTAAATGTAAATAAAATGAAACAGTCAACATATTCAACTCAGGGAACAGTATTATTGCATAACTTAATATTGTAAATATAAAATAGGTGCTGTTACATTTGACTTTGGTTTTTACTTGATGTCATTCTTCGGTAATTGCTGTCATCCTGGCATTCAGCAAAGGGGACCAGCAAAGAATTATGTGAGAGCAATTTGAAGGGGCCCACACTACATAGTCTGCTGCATCATTTTGAGGCATTGACTACCCTTTTTTAAATTACTATTTACCAGCTTACTATCAAGCTGTCTTTGAGTTTGCTCCTAGGTCTATATTAGCCCTAAGAAATTGGTACTTACCAACTAATTTTAACCTTTAATAAAAATTTTAAGAAATGCATGTATGAATAATCATTGGGTATTCCCTTCTCTACTGTCACCAAAAACAGCTCATCATTTTTGCATATATGCATGTATGCAAAAATGACTCAATATGCCTAATTGAGTCATTTTCCCAGAAAAAGGACTTCTAGTATATAATGAATATTAAGAACAGTATTACTTTATTGTACTAACTACTCCATCTATAACTAGGAAAATCATCCAGAAAACTAACATTGAAAAAAAACTTTGCTGCTGGTTGAGCTTTTCCTTTGTGTTGATTGGTACATGTGGTCAAACCTGGGCATGCAGGCTCTGTGTACTTGGGTTTGTCATTATGATCTTAGCTAAGGTGTTAGAAAATACTGTTGAAGGAAAGGAATGGGAATGTGGAAGACGGATGTTATTCGTATTTTACTAAGAAACAAAATCCACTCTGAAAACGATGATGATATGGAATTAAAGAGGTTAGAAAACAATCATAGTAAAAGAAAAACATTAAGAAAAACCTATATGAATACTAGTTTTACTGCCTCCAGTGCTTATAAATTATTTTCTAAAATGAGTCATAGCCAAAAGCTAAGATCCTTTATATTTAGAGCTTTGGGAATGTGATTATATTTTTGTCAGTGTAATTATTCGTGGTTAGTTATGACTTTTGACTCCGTTTTGGTGGGAAATAATATTCGGTATGCTGAGTTTTTGCACTGGTAGCCTGTTGACCCATGGCCATGATGCCATTCTCTAAAGTATAGTGGATGGCGGATGGCAGGGCTGCCCGATGTGTATACTTGTGAGTGCTCCACGGTGTCTGCAACAATCTGTCACCGATGTGAAGATCACTGAGAAGAGAAATGTTCATAAAGTCAGAATTCGTAAGCGATAACATCTTATATAAAACAAAGGTGATTTCTTTTTTCTCCTTTCAGATTTTGGGGTAAGTGCATTCTTAGCCACAGGGGGCGATGTTACTCGGAATAAAGTAAGAAAAACTTTCGTTGGCACCCCATGTTGGATGGCCCCTGAAGTCATGGAACAGGTAAAAAAACAAAAAATGATGTTTTGGTTGACATAGTACAGTAGTACACATCATTAATTCATAACCATTTCATTCGCATTGTTTTAGACTATATCATATACCTAAGATTTAATCCTCGATTGTTGGCCCTTAGCATTCTGATCGCAAAGTTGTGCATACACAGCTGTGGACTTAGCATTTACTGTGGACTTTGTGGTGTATGGCATGCCTGCTGTATAATCATGTTCTTTCCCTGATTTCTTTCTTAGGTGAGAGGCTATGACTTCAAGGCTGACATGTGGAGTTTTGGAATAACTGCCATTGAACTAGCAACAGGAGCAGCGCCTTATCACAAATATCCTCCTATGAAAGTAATTACTCTTGGAAATAATAATGTTGGGTTTGAAATCTGATTTAAGAAAATCTATTCTGTAGTTCCCTTAAACATAGTCATTTTTCTCTTAGACCTGGGGAGAATTAATGGAGGAATGAAGCCCGGTTAAATGTTTTCTGATGTTCTCAGTGGACAGAACAGGACAAAAGTAGTACAGTGCCCCGCTTTGAAACTTGCTTTACATTCTTAGCACAGAGCTGACTAAAGAATGTGATCAGATTGGTTGATGGGGCTTGACAGCTGTGACAAATGCTGGCCGTTACTCTTTTGATAGCAGAATATCCCCAGCACCCCCAGGAAAATCTAAAATAGATTATACGGATATCATCTTTGCAGATAGTATTCCCAAATTTTCAGTACTTTTATTTAAGTGGTCTGTAACATTTCACCTGTTTTCATAGTGACTCCTCTAAAATAAGTGAGCCTACTATTTTTAGGAAATAACATATATTTGAATACTCTTTTTAGAGTTTTGTTCTTTTTGTAACTGGCCTACGTCATTATTTTTCTTAGTTTTCGAGATGGTAATATCAGGGCTAATTTACCCAACTGAATTTTGTTTTGAGAATGAAATAGTTAAGTGGAAATTATGAAGGTATTTTATAGAGAATGTGGTCTATGTTTGTTTCAACTTTTCCCCAGGAAAATATTGGGAAAATTTAGGAGGATTAAAAAAGAAAATGAGGATTAAAAAAATTAAATATTTTAACTGATTAAAAAGTTAATATAATTTTATTTTTGAAACTCTGGAAATACAATTAAGAATAAAGAAGAAAATAATCATCTGCCATCTCACCAACTACAGATAATCCCTATTAAAGTTTTGGTGTAGTTTGTTACATTGTGAGTGTATGTGTGTGTGCACACACATTTTTTTTTTTTTTTTAACCATAATCAAGATTAGTAAACAGGTGTACACAAAGTGACTTCAGAGAAAAATCACTGAAGCAGCTCAGGACTTTTTCTTCCGGTTGGTTTTTCTATATTATTATTTTTTATTTCTTGTCTTCCTACTTAGTGTTTCCCACCACCCCAAGGTCACATTGCTAATCCCGAGCCTGAACTCAAGCAGGACTTTCCCTTAGACTTTACAGTTCTCCTACGTTTTTCTGTTTGCCATTATCCTCCACAGACAATAAACTGCCTCTTTCATCCTTCATCTATTCACGCATCTGAAAGTGTTTGAAAACAGTCTTGGCATGTATAATATTTACATAAATTGAGGCTGCTTTATAAATTAATGAGGTTTCTTCATATTATAGGTCAGTAGTTTACCACAAATTCTTTTTTTTTTTAAAGTAAATAATTTTGATGTTAGTGTGAAAGAGTAGTCTTTTTACCCTTTTTTGGCTTCATTTTGTTTTGTCCTGCTTCAAGAGCAGCATGGCCTTTTGCTCTGATTATGGTTTTTAGCAACTTAGTTGTACTTCAGAGTCTTTAATTCTCTCAGTTTTGCCAAGATTTTAAGCAATTTTCTGTATGTTTTTCCATAAAAAAAAAAAAGGGAAATCATATGATACCTCCTGGGATGTTGTGAATTTATTTTTAGGGTTGGTAATTTTACAGAAGCCTTGAGTACAGGCGGTTCCTTGCTTGGAAGTGAGCTGTACACACGAACATTCACTGCTGCTCTGGCCCTTCCTTTCTCTCCCCTCCACCACCCCCTTTCCCAGCCAGAGCCCCTGTCTTCGCCAAACCCATGCTGAAGCTACGTGCTCCTTGAGGTTGTGGGAGAGCCAGTTCCCAGGAAGCTCTGTCCCCTTCGCTTTGGGAGATCATTCTTAATACATAGAGCACATTCTGTAAGTTCTGTTAGTGGAATAACAAAAAGGTTAAAGAGCACATGGACAGATTTGCAAAGGGATATGAATACTTTTAATACACACTTCTGGAAAGTTAAAATCATGGAAAAGCACGTTTGTACCTAGTGAAGGTTGGTCTTTGAAGCTTTTGTGAAAAATTAAAAGCTCAACTGTAGAAATTGCTATACTGAGGTTCTGTCTTTATGTTTGTTTCTGCTGCAGGTGTTAATGTTGACTTTGCAAAATGATCCACCCACTTTAGAAACAGGAGTCGAGGACAAGGAAATGATGAAAAAGTACGGCAAGTCCTTTAGAAAATTACTTTCACTGTGTCTTCAGAAAGATCCTTCCAAAAGGTATGTCAAACTTGGTGGATGAGTAACTGACCTTGTTTGAGTCATGACAAAGCTTTGTTTGTCCATGAGGGAAGGCTGGGTGAGGACATCTGCAAAGTACTTCTAGTTCAAGGGAAATCCTGCTGTGGCCCCCACATTGCTAGCCTGTTAGGGGACGACAGCGTGGTTCCCAAAGGGAAAGAAGTGAGTGAGGATGGGGAAGAGGCAGAGGAAAATTTTAGTGTTAATAAGATTCACTGTGCTTGTTAGGTGTGGGCTTTGTCATCAAAGGAAATGAAGTAAAACAAAAGAAATTGGCAGTGGTGCATTCGGAAGCTTGAACTAATATTCTGCACTGTGTAGGTTGAGCTGACCTCTCAGGATTTGAATATCCTGTTCACTCCAGTCTAAACCAGGCAGAGCTATTGAATTTTACATGAGCTTCCTTTTAGTTGCAGAACAAGTTATTTGTACTGTTTAAGTAAAGAAGATGAAAATTTTTACATTAGAAAGATTAATCATATAAGCAGAAGCAAATTGTTTTAAATTAACTTTAGAATTTCCTCTTTATTCATGGGCCGTTGCCCTACACTGTATGTAGTGTGTGTGTTTTCTGAGTTTGTTTCTCCCTTAATTTCTGTGACTTTGAAACAGCCTTGCTGATGATAATGGAGCAGGTACCCTTCATCACTTAGAGGAGGATGTCAGTGATGTGAACCACACACAGGTCTGGCCTGGGCTTGACTGTGTGGCCTGTCCTGACATACAGTGACATACAACCTGAAGAGGATTCTGAGGAGTTACCACTATCTTCATCCACCCTAGGGTCCAACTTGATAATTATATTTTAAAATATAAAAACTGGCTTCTCCTCTGAAACTTATCCAGGGAAGGTCCCTGCTTTTTGAAGGATTCCTTCTTATCTTAAATTCCTTGTGACACTTAAGCCTTTTGCCTTGACACAGTAATCTCCTGTTTGAGTAGGCAGCCCTTCTCAACATTATTATTTTACCCATTCTTTGTAGCTACTCTTCATTCCTTTACATTTTACTGAATTTGCCTTGAATCTTTTCTGTTTCAATCCACCTTCATCATGGGGCCAGGTCTAAATTAGACTGTTTGCTATTAAGCATCTCGAAATTATTAATTGCAAAAGGGATGATTATTTTGTTACACCTGTAGACTGTTTCTGCTTAAACATCTCAGTTGCCCTTTGTATTTGATTTATAGGACTCGTTTCTCCTCTGAAGTCATACTGACCTTTCATTAAGATCACTTCTTCACTCTCCTATGAGTGCAAGTGCTCTTAGAATCTAATTTTGTTCTGCAATACTTGTTTGCCTTCCCCTTGTAGTTGGTATCACCTCCACACATAAGTTCTTGGCCTTGCCAGGGAAACAATTCAGTCCTGCAAAGCCCAGTGAAAGAAGTACTTGTCTTCGAGGTTAGCACTATATAGTTTTTGTGATTCTTGAACTAGTAGAGATCCCACCTAGTGGTGGAGATGGGTAATGTCACACAATTCTGGCTCAGAAAATGATCCTTCAGGGTAGATAGAGTTGTTAGTGTACTTAATGATATAACAATACTTTTCTTTAGGAAATTTTTAATTTGGTCAAAATAATTAGATTAGATTATCATATATTTAACAAACCATCCTTGTTTCTTAGTAATTTTGAAGGTCCTTCCAGGTTTTATTTATTATATGAATTCAAATGTCAGGTTCCCACTACCCCTCCCCGCCAAAATTTTTTTAGAAGAGACCCATATACTCAAAGTTTTACAGTCTTTCCTTCAGAGTACTTTCTTAGTAACATTATTGATCAACAAAGTATTAATAGTTTAAGGACTTCTTTTAGGTGTTTTTTTCTATAATATAACTTATTCTCACTATTGTACCATTGTCCTCTATGACAGAGTGTTAGTAGTGCACAAACTTCCTACATGACTCCTTTTAAGGGAAAGATATGGGTGTGGGAAGGTTGGGGGATAAAAAAACTTCATGAAATGTGAGAATAGAAAAAAGGCAAGATTGTTCAATGATTACATAGATAAATACAATCTTAAAATATGTATTTATTACTGAATTAATAAGTAAACATTTCATTGCTGCACAATTCTGAAAGGAACAATGAATATTTCCTGTTTTCTCTGCCTTTGCTTAGGTTGTCCGAGGGTTTTTCCTATTCCTTTTTCCCCCTTCCACCTGTCTTCCAACACTTAGTTCAAAGGCTTCATCTTCTAAGAGTTAGATACCTCTGGGTGGGATTCCTAGCTCTACTTTATCACCATCTGCATTACTTAGTTTCCTTTTCTGTAAAATGGGCCTAATAATGCCTACTATGAGGATGGAGTAAGATAATACACTTCAAATGGATAACACAGTGCCTGGGGGTTTCTAAAAATTCAACAAATTGGGATTGCTATTCATTATTTGCCTCCTTCCTGACCAAATGGAATTTTTGCAAATTTTAGTTTTTCAACCATATGTTGAATACATGTCTCTAGTAGCACTTATCACACTTTATACTTATACTGACTTACATATCCAATTTCTTCATGAGTTTGTGTTTTTAGAAGGAGAACCTGTTCCACTTGTCTTTATATCTTTTATCCATAGTAAGTGGTCTATCTTACATACTCAATGGTATTTCCTGAATAACTGGAGACAACTGGATGCTTTCTTGCAACTTGGAGATGATTTGGACTTATTGAAAAAAGTTTCAAGGAATAAATGTGGGTTGAGGAGCAAATGCAAGATTTTATATGTATTTCTGTGGCCTGCATATAGATCATAAACTTGCAACCTGAAAGCAGTTCAACTGTACATTTTTAGCAGTGAATGAAAGCATATCACAGGGGTACAGTGACCAGGACCAATTTACTCCTGTGCAGGAGCCCTGAGCCTAGCTGAGAAGGGGTTGTGCTCTACTGCAACCTTGAGTACTTTCCTAAAAAGTGATAGCTGGGGTGTCAGAGCCGTTTGCTTCAGGGTGGTCTGTGTTCTGCATTGGCACAAAGAATTGCTCATATTTGTATAGCAGAACATTTTGGTATTTCTTAAAAAATGAGCTTTCATGCTTCCTATGGATGGCAACTATAAAAGGAAGCACCATTTTCTTTGGGCAACAAGGGGGTATATGTTGCATAGATAAATCCATTAGAAATGAATTAAAGTTGAATATTTCCTTTGGGAGTAGCGATAGGGTGAGAAATGCAGCTCTGCCTAAGGTCAGTGAGTTAGTTATTAGGAATTATAATGCAACTATTTAAACTGTGTTATATTCATCCCGAATCCTTTGAAAATTATTTTAAATCTCAGTGGACTTTGGTTCATCCATATGTATTAACTGAATCCTTTAAGAGATTTTCTTTGAGAATGTCAGTACTTGCAGACTACTGCATTGTTTTTAAGGATTTAAAATTGAGTCATTCAAAGCCGTGACCATTATTTTGGTTGCTGGTATAACATTTCCTGTAAAATAGTGTTTGTTACTTATACTACATTGTATTGCTTGATAATTGATAGTGTCCATGTAAGACGTCACTGTGCTTGCAGAATTTTTTTCTCCTGTAGTTCTTAACTGAGAGGCAGGCAGCATCGATAGTTCCACATTAGCCCTGCAGTGGCAGTTGCTATGGCATAAAACTAAAACAAACATATAAAACAAAAAAGCTAAAGCTAGGTGGGCAGCATGCACCTCAGCTTTTTTCATAGCTTCTGTCACTTTCTAACCTTTCTCGTTGTCTGTATTCTTTCCAATTCTATTTTTTTATATTTTCTTATGGGGTTACTTTGGCACATGTAGGATTCTACTCAAAGCTATAGATGCTTGAGCTAATTTGAGCACCCAAAAGACCTGCTATTTAGTTCTTCTCTGTAGATACGGAGTAGAAATCACCTATTATTTAACATAAATATTAAGCCTATAAAAAAAGAGTGTGGCTTCTTTAAACCGTTTCTCAGTATTTTTTGTAATTATTGGTGCAGGCTAAATGTGGACTGCAGAGAAAGGAGTTTTCTCTGTAGCATGTGTTTCCCCTTTACAGTTTCGGTTACCGTGGAAATGACCTTGCTGGAGAAGTGAAAGTGTTTTCCCAGCCCAGAATCTCAAGGTGTATCTGGCATTTCCCAGCCTTCTCTCTACACTGGTCCTACACTTGACCCTTTGTGGGCAGAAGGAGGAGGTGTGAGTGCAGAGGAGAGGCAGAAGCTTTCACCTCTCCACCTTAGTGCCTCCACTGTGTACAGACTTTTCCCCTTTCCTTTTTTTGGGGGAGCAGGGGGGTGAGGCTAGCATGAGTCTTATTTTCATTACATCATTCTGCTGCTCCCTAATGTTTTGAACAGGTACTTAGACTTTAAGTGCTGACTAAACCTAGCCCTAGGAGTTACAGTTCTGTGTCCAAATGTCCAGTAGCATCACTTTTACCTCATTTTTGATTGTGGTATGAAATCGAGCTGCAGCAATTTTCTGGTCTGTGTTCTGCATTGGATATATAAAAAAGAATACCGCCTGGTTCCTGTCTTGGAAGGGCTTATAAATTCAGTGGGGCGGAGGTCGAGAGACACAGGAACAGATAGCTACAGAATGGGAGTGTGGGTGGACTGGTTTGTGAGCATTGAGTAGGGAGTAGTAAATTTGGCTTGTAGGAGTTGGGAGGAGTATCTCTGCAGATGGTTGACATTTAAATTGGTTTTGGCCTATGAACGAGGGTGTGCCAGTTATTTACAAATAAATTTCAAAGCAAGAAAAGCAGTGTGTGTTTGTCATGAGAGAGCAAGGCTTGGTTGAGAACATCACTGAAGTTGGATGACAGGGTTCACGTGGGATGTGACGGGAAATGAGTATGAAGTTAGGATCTCTCAGGCTACTGAAATCCATTAGGATGGATAAGAAATTAAGGTCTTTTTAGAAGCCAGGTTGAGATCAATGTGGATATTGGGTTGGGATGAAGAAGAGAGAAGTGGCAGGGAGACTAACTGGGATGCTGTTGTCTATACTGGCCAAAGGCGATGAGGATTTCAACCAAAACAGTGGCCTTAAGTCCCTTCATCGTTTTGACTTTCCTAGGTTTCTTTTCATTTTAAAAAAAATTCAACCAAAATTGAATTTTGTGTGCCCCTTGGATTTTTAAAAATGTGTTTCATGTTGTGAGGTACCAAACATGGCACCAGGTCTTGCTCAGTGTGATGAATGGTTCTTCTAGGCTTTCTCAGCAGCCCTCCCCTTCCACCCAAACAGAATTCAAAAGCTTTTGACTCTTTCGACACTCCTCTTCCAGTTTGACATCATACTCTCTTATCTATTAGATGTAAGTTGCTGAAGGAAGTGTTTATATCTGTCATATTCACTACAATATGCCTTGCATCTAGCATCATGCCTGACAAATAGTAGATGCTCAATAAATATTTACTGGAAGAATGAAAGGATGAATTTGGAGTAACTGGAAGCCAAAAACCATTGCTGATAATCAGCTAAGAGTACACACTGAAATAACAACCAGAGTTAAAGCATGTAAAAGAAGAGTATCATTTTTAGTGTTAGTGCCTGTTTAACAAGGTACAAATTCATGAATTCGAATAAGCTTACAAGGGATATGTCATACAAAATGTGTACCATGGCCCGCCCGTTGCTTAGACCTTTATTTACTCAAAGCAGTTAGCAATTAGCGGCTGTTTATGGCAGTGGATAAGGCCCCTTGGAGTTCTTTTCTGGTACCTGTAACCAATGTTCCATTTGAAACTGAGGGAAAAAGCAATAACGATTTAAACAACAAATTTATTTGCACAGAAAAACAGTTCAGGGCCCCTGTTGATGTACACAGTCTGTATATCATGGCATTTGGTGACATTTCCTAATTCATTTATGTGCTTAGGATTGGTCCCTGGAAACATTTAAATGGAGCTTTCTGGTTTCAAGAAAGTTATTCTGATCCCTTCAAATATGAGGACTCCTTTTAAACTTGCACCCCTCTCAACATAATACCATTTGTACCTTTACTAATCATTGATGGAGAGAATACCTAATGATAATCAATAGTGATTCTCTCCGTCCTTGAATTTTTTATTACGAAAAATTTAAAACACAGAAAAGGTAAAAAAAAAAAAAAAAGTACATGTTTTCTTCTATACCACTACTAGATTCAACAGTTATTAACATTTTCCATATCTACTATATCTGCTTATTTATATTTTAATGCTGAACAGTTTGAAAATAAGTAACAGACGTAATGCTTCAGCTTGCATTCTCCACAAATAGAGGTGTGTTCCTACATAAGCACAGTACTTTTCCATACCTAAGAAAATGAGCAGTAATTTCCTAAAATTGTCTAATACCTAGCATATTCACTCTCTCTAATTATTTCCAAATGTCTTTTGTAACTTTTCCTCCTTCCCTTTTAAACACAGGATTCAGGCAAAGGTCACATGTTGCATTTGGTTTTATGGTTTCTTTAAGTCTTTTTAAATTGAGAACAGTCCCCTCGCATCTTCCCTTTTCCTCTTTGACACTGACTTTTTGAGGTGATCAGGCCACTCGTCTTGCTGACTGTCCTATATTCTAGATTTATATGATTTTTTTTCTGTATTGCTGCTGGTTTTAAAAGGAGCTATCAATTAAGGAAGCTATTCTACATGTAAGAATGCCAGTTAATAAACATACAAGAAATGACAGAAGTGGAAAACCAGTATTCTTCCACCTTTTATGAAATAACTATTTAAAGTAAAAGTGCTAAAACCATCAGGATAAAGGTTTTTGGGAATAGGCTATTCACATAATGCCAAAGTATTATTTTCCAGTTGCAGTATAGGACAACATACCTTTATAATGGCGAGATCTCAGGCCTGGGGACCAAGTAGTTAAACTTAGCATCACTCCCGGTGAAATTACCTAACACTATGTACCTCTGATGTGCTGCGGTACGATGAGCACAGTGTCATCTATGCAGTATTCTTCCTCCAGATACTTGATTCAACCTAGTCAAGCCTTCAGACCTAACTTTCCGTTAACAGGAAATATAAGGTAGAGGAACAAGTTAAATGACACCATGAGGAAACAGGCCAATCAAGTAATGCTTTTAAATGAATTTGTGTTTTACTAACCACTGTCAGTTTTACCTTCCCCTGAAAAACAGTTGTCTGTGCACATCTTACACAGGGTTACTCAGTGGACAGACAGAGGTTCTACACATGATATGTGAACCCCTTGCAGTTACTGTCTCTCCTGGGGAATCACAGAGCGCTTGTAGACTATAGTTTCTTGACAAGATCATATTGCAACTTGTACGGCTTCTTAATAAATATAGGAATTTAGCTCACAGATGTGTTAGTCTACCACCTTTTAGAAACACTGAATTCACTTAGTGAAGTGTAAGGAAGAAGGATTGAATATTGATCGTGACCCAAATATTTAACTTTGAGGAGTTTGTGTGTTTCTCAGTAAAGGAGTTTGGAGAGGACTGGAAAATTGGCACTATTTTATTTGATGCCATCTTGTGATTAATTTAGTGTCTGGTTTTTTGCTGTTCCTAAAACTGGTCTTCCAGAAATACTCTAGGATTAAGTTGTTTCATCAAGGCAGTGTATTTATCGAGTGGTCATTGTTTCAACTCTAATTTATTATTGATCTTTCAGGCCCACAGCAGCAGAACTTTTAAAATGCAAATTCTTCCAGAAAGCCAAGGTAACATGCTTAAAAACCCAAGTAAATCTGCTATTTTGAAATCACTATGAATTTCTATGTCTTGTATTTGCTGTTAAACTCTTGGGAATATTTGTTTTGCAGAACAGAGAGTACCTGATTGAGAAGCTGCTTACAAGAACACCAGACATAGCCCAAAGAGCCAAAAAGGTACGTGCCATTAGCCCTCCTGACTCGGTAGGAGCTGCTCCCCTCCCAGGGAAGTGAAACCCATAGAAAAAGGAGGAAAGAGAGTTCCACATACTCAGGGTATAGTTATGTAGAGGTTAACTGATTAGTGATTATTTAGATAACTACATTCTGCCTTTTGGTTATCCTACCTTGCTATTATGCATTTAAGTGTACAGACAATGTGAAGCTCAAATGATTTCATATTTCCATTTATTAGCTTTACTTAAAGCAGGTAAGAGGGGAGGGACTGCTGTGAGCTTTGAACACTAGGTAGGTAAAATATCTTTGAATGTCTTTATTTTGGATTTTTTTAGAAGAAGAACGGTCTTTTTTCTGAAATTGCAAAAGGAAAAACAAAACTTTTGTTTTTAATGGTTATTTGGAATATCTATGGGATATAGGTTCTTTCCTCATTAAAGACCCGTGGTCCCTTTTGTAGTCTACCTTATGTTAATTAAATTATTTTAGTGATTACTTGAAAAACTTTCCATTCTAGCTTTGAGATTTTTTAAATGGTGTGTATGTATATATTTATTTATGTAGTTATCCAGAGTTTTATTTATCTGCAATTACTGATTTCATTATGGTATGAAATCTACCCAAATTTAAACCCTGGTTTAATTTGGTTTAGTTTGTTTTTAAAATTATATTAGATATTTATAATTAAAAATATGTAGTCAAAGATTTAGAAAGGGAGGTCCCCTTTTCTCCCTTTTTGCAGTTGATAGCTGTAGTGAAAGCTGATAATAATCTGAGTTGTCTGCTCTGTAAGTAAAATTGGCAAAGATATATTCATTAGTGATTGTGTCTCATCATCCTAGCTGTAAGTAACTTTGTTAACTCCCAAACATTGCCTTTTCTAAAACGTTTTGTATGAAATGCATTTAACTAATGCTTTAGAATTGTTGTATATGATTTTAAATAGAATTCAGTAAGTGACCCACCTGTACAGGTATCTCCTGCACCAGTGAACTTCTGCGGTATGGGCTGATTCCTCAGTGGTGGGCCTGAGTTAGAGCTAGTGGGTAGCCGTGTTGACAGCAGAGACCTGAGCAAGGCTGGTCTGTGGGACGTCTCTGAGGAAAAAGTGAAAGTTTGGCAGATAGTTCATCAGAGTAGCACATCTCCAGGGGTAGCAGGGGGAGTCGAAGCTTCATTTTGAGGCAACAGAAACTAGACATGTTGACCAGTATCTGAGGGCTCCACTGAGAAGGCTGAAGGAGAAGCCTGGAGAGATTTCCTAGGGTATTGGAGTCGAGTCTTTTGATCAGATATCTAAATTATCAGCCAGAGTTGAAAAAAACTGTTAGACAGCCATTGGCTCATACAGTATTTGACCCCAAAGAACATTTTTTTTTTCGTCTTTGCTTTTTTTGCTAGAAGTTTTATCAGAGCTCATCCAGTACTTGTCCCCAGAGAAGGGAGTTTCCATTCCTCCTTCCTCCACACAGCGTTAGCTGCACACCTCCCGAACCTTGTTCAGTAGCCAGCCAGCAGTGTCTCCAAAGGGTTCTCCTCTCCCAACCCTGATCTTCCCATGCTCCGTGTTTCTTTCCAAGTCACCCAACCTCGGAACACTGGGATTATTTTACTATTTGAGACGTCCTTCTCCTTTTGTCTTCCCCATCTAATCTTTCTTCAGATTCTCTTTACATTTTCCTCTGCAGCATTGCTCAGAACATTTTCCTCCTGTTTTTAACTGGACAATCGGAGTAGAGTTCTAACTGTTCGCCTTCGATTTCTTCTTTTTGATACTTCTTAGACACAATCGCAAGATTAACTTTCTGATTATGTCACTCAATTGTTCAAAAGTGGTTTTCAAAATTTAACAAAAACTAAAGCAAATACATAGGAGAAAAAAGGTTTATCTCAAATAAAGGCCAAGTTCCTTAGCCTTAAATTCATAGCACTGTTTCAGATTTCAACTTTATATTCTAAACTCCAGCTGAATAGAACCACTTAAGGTTCTCACTGCATAACCCATACCTTACTTTGGAACTCCTTTCATCATCTTGAGAAAATGAAGAATTTGTTCAGGTCATGACTTTATTTCCTTTCTTTTAAAAAATATTTAAATGATTTATTACATATTAGCGTGCTGTGCATTTCAGATCCCATTTTGAATGTATTTTAAACAATAAGCAGCTAGAATTTGGGGAGATGTGATTTTTCAACCTTGTCATCTGTCATTTCCTTGCTCTTTGATTTTAGACTTAAACTCTAGGGCTTGTTCCTTCATCCATCTCTTCAAATGGAAAATGGCCACACATCTCACACAGAAGAGTAAAGAGAGAATGTAAATTAGTTTCTTAAACTACTGTAGAAAAGGGAGTGACCCATTGTAATCTTATCTTGGCTCTCTAGCTTCAGTAAGTTGGCTGTTTTCCTGACATAATTCTCATTTTAAAGGGCACTTTGGTGATCAGCTCCACTCCAGTGCTTGCCCCTAGGTTCCAATGAACAGATCAACATTGGTCAAAGTGCATTTTTTTAATTAGTTTCAGGTACACAGTACTTTGTGTAGACATTTATATAGTTTATGAGGTCATCTCCACAATTACTCTAGCATCCATCTGGCTCTACGTGTAGTCATTATAATAATATTGACTAATTCCTTATGCTGTACTCTAAGTCCCAGTGACTGTTTTGGAACTTCTCATTTTTATTTCTTCATCCCTCCACCTTTTTCACATAGCTACCTCCACGCCTCTCCCTCTGGCCATCATCAGTTTGTCCTCTGTACCTTTGAGTCTGTTTTTATTAGTTGATTCCTTTAGTTCCTTAGATTCCTCATTTAAGTGAAATCATGTGGTGTTTATCTTTTTCTGTTTGACTTATTTCACCCAGCAAAGTGCCCTCTAGGCCCATCCACATTGTTGCAGGTAATATGATTTCATTATTGTTTTATAGCTGAGTAATATTTTTTATCTAGTCATCTTTTGATGGGCACTTAGGTTGCTTCTGGATCTTGGCTATTGTGAATAGAGCTGCAGTGAACGTAGGGGTGCTAGATCTTTACAAATTAGTGTTTTGGTTTTCTTTAGATAGATAGCCAGAAGTGCAATTGCTATTTTTAGTTTTTTGAGGAACCTTCAAACTGTTTTCCAGAGTGGCTGCACCAATTTGCAGTCCCAAAAACAGGGTACAAGGGTTCCCTTTTCTCCACATCCTCACCAGCACTTGTTATTTTTTAATTTATTGATGATAGCCATTCTGACAGGTATGAGGTAACATCTCATTATGGTTTTAATTTGCAGTTCTCTGCTGATCAGTTACCTTGAGTATCTTTTCATGTCAGTTGGCCATCTCTATTTCCTCTTTGGGGAACTACCTATTCAGGTCTTTTGTCCAGTATTTAACTGTTGAGTTGTATGAATTCTTCATAATTTTTTTGATATTAACCACTTATCAGATGTATCATAGGCAAATATCTTCTCCCCACAGTGCATGTCTTGTCCATAGTAAGTTCCCGCAGATATTTGCTGACTCGGTGAACATATGTGCTTGAGTGTACCAATTTGAAACTGTTTTTCACTCACCTAAACCCCCCAAATCCTTGGCATACACTTGTTCCTAGGATTCACATTAATAGCAGACGACTCTTCCTTCCTTGCTGGTGTTGTTAACCAGTCATACTGGTCTTTATTTGAAACTTCTCATGCAGGCTTGGCTTCTAGGAAGTAAATATTATTTTAATCACCATGTGCAGTGAAAACCTTTGTTGTAGGATGTCTTTGCTTGTCTTAGGTTCTTACAATGTTTAAGTAAATTTATTTTAAAAGTGGGTCCAGAGGAGCCTTTAGTGTTATTCGTTAACTCAGTTTGGACTTCTCTTCAGTGACATCTGGCTCACTGTTTACTTCCGTGTTTGCTTGGGTACCTCGTAGTTATTTGTGCTCTAGTTTCCTGGTGTAGCTTTGTTCCTCGGAGGCTACCTGTTAGTGTTAGTCCTTTGATTCTTGTCTTCTCAGTTTGTTGTTTGTTAAAATAGAAACAGACAGTCCATTGATATACCAGTGTTTATATGACAACTGGGACTGTTGACCTAGCTCTGGACATTTAGGCAGCCATATCGATTTGACAATTTTCTGTCATAAACAACAGCCTCTTCTCTTCCCTTATGGTAACCAAAATTAAGAGAAATTTTTCAATCTGCATTTTTCTGTACCATGAGCAGTTCTCATTTTTAGAAGAGAGAGGGGCTGACACTGTAACTGTTCTCAGGAAGTCCCATGGCATGAGGGAGGCAGAGGCCTATCATACTCATGTTTGGCCAGAATGAGAAGCGTTAGTTGGTAGCCACATAATTCCATGTGGGAAGGTGATCTTGTTTTCATCCAGACTGACTTTAAATAGGGGGAAGCGGGGAATCATTAAAAAAATAGGAACAGACTAGCGTGGCTTCCCTGGCAATTTAGTGATGTCAAATGATTTTTGTATATATAGTAATTGCAGAAGTTAGGGCTATTCATTTTTTCCTGGACGTGCAGAATAGTTGGTCCATTCTAGGTTGTTTTGCTGATAGCGTGGTTTATGGATCATCTTGATTTTCTTTTGTCCTGATTTTTCTGTCTGTGAAATGGAAATTCTGTCTAACTCTAGGCATGTGGTGAAAGGTAATGAGAGATTTATGTTCCTGGACCATAAGACACTCTTGAAAATTATAAATGAGGACATGATGCTAATAATGACCCATGAGAACAGGGTTAAGTGCAGCTGTATAACTTCTTTTCAGTTTCTCACCTGTTCTTGTATGTGAGAAGAAAATGCATCATAACTATTCCTCCTCTTTAAGTGACTTCTTAAGCCTTCAGCCGTCTTGTGGGGTTCAGAAGCTTGACCATGTCTTGTTACCCCATTTACTCTACTGGATTCACTGGGTGGGGAAGGACATAAATTTTTCTGTTAAAATCAAATGCTTAGGGCTGTATGCATTTTCTTTTGGAGCATCTAAGCATCAGAGTTGGCTGATGACTTCACTTTGTGTCACCTGACACAACCTTGAGTCACCACATTCACACTTATATTTATACACTTTCTGTTGCCAAAACCCACTGATGGCAGGACAAGAGCAAAAGGTTAGTAGCTGCATAGATGTCTAAATGCCAACTGTGCAGCCAACAAGCATATTGGCTAGAGAAGGGGCAAGGTAAAGAAAAGTAATACACAGTTCTTTTTTATTGCAGTTGTCTGTATTTCCATGGGAAGTTGAATCACTAGAGGATTTTTGCTTGAATTTCTTGACCATAAAATTGAGAAGTGAGTCATTATCAGAAAGAGGAATGGCATATTATAGCCCTACTACCTTTGGGTGGGACCATTGTGAATTGGAGAACCGGGAGAGTTTTTGTGGGTCCTAGAATTTCTTATCTCAGGCTGTAAAATTGGTTTCATATTGAGGACCCAAGGTGCTAAATTTTTTGATCCTCCTATGTGCTTAAGAATAAATGGTAGGAATATTACAGCTCTCATGTATTTAGTACAGTTGACCCTTGAAGAACATGAGCTTAAACTTTGCAGGTCTGCTTATACACGATTTTTGTTCAATAAATATACAATAAATTCTTCCTCTCCTTGGGTTTTACATTCACAAATTTAACCAACTTTGGGTCAAAAACAGTACTTATTTTCAATCCATGGGTGGGAATCTATGGATGTCGAGGAATGACTGTACTTAACACATATTCAATATTTGTCCATTCTGGTTTCGCTTTTTATTTTTAAATAACTTCGGACCTACAAAAAAGTTACAAAAATAATGCAAAAAATTTCTGTATATATTTTCTCTTTCACTCTTTCTTTTGAAACATTTTAGGGTGTAGATATCTTTATCCTTTTATCTTTATCCCTTTATCTTTAAATGTATTTCAGTTTATATTTCCTGAAAAAAAAAAGGACATTCTCTTATACAAAACAGTATAATTATCAAAATGAGGAAGGTAACATTAACACAATACTAGTATTTAATTTTTAGATCTTGTACAAATTTTGCCAATTTTGCCACTAGTCTGGCTCAGGATTCAATCTGGAATCATTTAGTTGTTATGTCTCCGTTGGTCTCCTTTACTCTGATATAGTCTTTGTTTTTTGTTTCACGACTGACACTTTCGAAGAGTATAGGGAAATTACTTTGTAGAATGGCCTGTGGTCTGAGTTTGTCTGATATTTCTTCATGGTTAGATTCAGTTTATGCATTTTCTGACAGGAATGTTGCTCTGTTCCTCTCAGTGTATCATGTTGAGAGGCACATGGTGTTGATTTCTTCCTTTACTGGTAATATTAACTTTGACCACATGTTTAAGGTGGTATCTGCCATTATAAACACTTCATTGTAAACACAGTTACTTCTTAATAGGAGGGATTCATTACTCCTACATTCCTACATGATACTAACCTTTAAAAGGGAAATGAGTGTACTTACTGTACAGGACCATTAGTCTTTTTTTGAGGAAACATTTATAATTTATGTCATTCTGGTTGTACGTTCATGGAATATTATCGATAGGATTTTCCTATGATTTCTAAGTGATACGGCAGACAAGGAACACTTCGTTAGAGTGTGACGTTCAGATTTGGATTGGAAGTGCGGATGTCCTCTGTATCTAATCTGGAAGCAGCAGTAGCTAGATCTGTGTCCTTCTTTTGATGAGCCCCTAATCTCTGAGTTTAATCTGTCAAATGTATCCAAGGATACTGACATTTGTTGCCCGGCGGATGAGAGACGCAGGATGTCTGGTGCTGTGTTTGGCAAGTAGAGCATGCTCAGTCTAATAGTGGCTGCTGTGACTATCATGTAAATAAGGAGAATAATTATTGTGGTTAGAGAAGATGGACATTTTAGAAGTACAGTGAGTGAGGTAAGAGTCCTGGTGTTGGGCTAGGTGGAGGTGGGTGATGAAGGTTGATTCTGTGGCTGTTGCTTTGGATAGAATGGAGAAAAAGTGTATGGAGACCTACAAAAAGAAGGAAAAGAATGATGTTGCTGTTACCTATTCACCTGTCTTCATATATTTTCTTTTTTCTGCCCCATCAAGGTCCTGGCAGTGGGCAATAGCCAGGACTTTTTCTCACTGCAGCCACCCTCTCTACTGTGAGAATTGTGGGTTTGTGTTTGTAAAGAGCCTAAGAATAGTAAGAGTTTTAGATACACATAGCTGATATTCTTTTACAGCTTTTAGAACTCTTTCATATAAGCTCCCTTATTTATTCTAAACAGTTGTGCTCGGAAACATGTACAGAAGGTATTATTATCACATGTTACAGATGAAAGTGTG